>CM068841.1:25436386-26834720 GCA_028554795.2 Sinohyriopsis cumingii | reverse complement strand
ACTATTATGCTTGGTCTGCACTTTAAACCATCTTCCCACATCTTGGATTGTACAAGAGTCATCTTGTATGTTGTGTCTACAATTGTTAATGTTATGGGGAAATAGTGTCCTTATTTCATCATGATCAGACTCGATCAAAATCACACAAGGTCAGTACCAGTGCTGATCTTACCTGCCTATGCTGTTCACTATATAGTATGCCACAGTCCTCAGATATGTCTAAGTGGACAGCTTACATTGATCTAATATCTTGCATTCCATCGCTGCATCTTTGAGAATCAATGTGGATAAAAGCAGAGTAAACGGGATCGTTGATTTAATATCATATTCTGCCCCACCCCCTCATCTATATAGACCATCACTGGGAAGAGACACTCTGTTAGTGGAGACACATTTTATAGAACCACAATGATTCCATGTCACATGGAGGTCAGGTGGCCAAGTTGTCTAAGGTGCTTGCCTTTTACCGTTCACTCTCAAATTGCCTTCTCTGTCTTCAAGTCTAAGTTCGACCACCATGGATATGTGAGAAAGCTTGCAAGTAGTTTCCAGTGGATCAGTGGTTCTTTCTGGGTTCTTCCACCAGCAGATATACTGACCATTATTTATAGCCTAACATTTGCTAAAAATGATGTTAATCTATGACACTGCATGGACAGTTTAATGCTTTGGTGACTAGTTTACTGAGCCATGGTAGACAGTTGCCAAGATAGACCCATATATATTATGGATCCCTGTATATTACAAATCCCTTTAGGCCTGGGACCTTACAGAAAAATCTCAGTCCAATGTCCTCACCAACTAATGTTGAATGACTACAGGACTGTCCATCGTGGCTTATTTCTGGAACCAGCTATGCCAAGATTTCAGTCCTGGATGTATGTCCAGATCAGGAACGACACAGTTACTGATAAGTATTATGAACCTGGCTCCAAAAAAAGGAAACAAGATTGAACTTTGCCGTTTGATATGAATCATGTCTGGCCACCACAGATTCTAATATGGTTTTCTTATGCCTAAGTGGGTGGGTGATTGGGGCCAATTGTCTATATTTCTTCCCAGCACCATGACATGGGCTTCAGCATCACAATCACACTGTCTCTACCCAGTATTGAACCCATGTTGACATACAGTCAGTGCCACAGTATCTAAATGCCAAACATTTCAATTGGGGCTTCAGTTCTAACAAAGAACTACCTCTCAACCAAATCTTCATCTACTGGGTTTATTCATTGTCCTGGCATCACCTGTTTATGAGACCATTACAGATGGTACCATTGTCCCAATGTCCCAATGAAGTCTAGAACTTGGCCCATTTGGAACACATAATATTCTCTATCCATATGAGGTCCCATCTCAGAAAATGGTAGAACTTCACTTGGCTTTTATTGCAGGTACAACCTCCAAAGATAATGGCTTGTGTGGATGCAAGCACAACAGGCTGGGTTGCATATCTCTTTCCATCATTCCAGGAGGATAGTGGAGGATGGCCCACTTAGCACCATATATTGCATATAAATATCCTTGGGAAGAAAGACAATGACAGAATTTCATTGGTAACAGGAGAAGCTATAAGGAAAGGGCATTCTCATTCTATCCAGGATCTCCACTCTGGTGAATTATACCAGAAGTCAAGGAGGAACCACATATCCAGACCTTTGCATTTTTGTCTGGAAGTTTCTAAAGTGTTGTGTGACAAATTCATCAAATGCTGGGCATACTAAATGTATTAGTGGGCTTGCAGTCCCAAAATACTAATTTAAACAGAATGGTCACTCTATCCCTCGGTTTTCATTTACATATGAACGTAATGAGATTATCCACTGGTGGTTCTATTTGTTGTTGTTGTAGGGTTTAATGCCAGTTTTCAGCACACGTTAGGCTATACATGGCAGCCAGTATTACTGGTGGAGGAAGAACCCAGAAAACCCCCGGAAAGAACCACCGACCCACGAGAAGCTACTGGCAAGCTTTCTCACATACCCACATTGACTGAATCCGAGACTCGAACCCACGCAGACAGAGGTGAGATGGCAGTGATCCGTCATGGAGAGCGCTTTAGACCACTCGGCCACTCGGGGCCCATGGTACTATTTGTGGCAAGGTGGATGGTGAAATTCCCAACATTTGTCTCCCCAGTTCCAGATCCAAATTCCTGTGCAGATGCTGCTAGTTCCTTAGATTAGAATGGCTTGGACACATACACTTCCTATCCAACATTTCTGATTCTAATTGTGCCACAAAAAGTAACATAGTCAGAGTGTCGTTTCATCCTAATTGCTCCCCTTGGGTGGACAAAAAAATCATAGGTAAGCAACTTGATCAACCTCATAGCAGAAACCTCAAGGAAATAAAGATATTCCCATATCTAGTCAAAACCATGATGGCAGGCATTTCATCCCAAGCCAGAGATGTTAAACAGCTTATATGTGTTTATATATGGTAAGTCATAAAGAACAAACAAGTGGTAGAGAAAATCATGTGAGAATGGCCTACACTTTCAAAGCATATGATTGGAAATGGAGAAATTCCTCACAGTTATATGAGCATGAACAGATTTCTTCACTTAAGACATAATTACACAAAACAGCTAACTTCTTACTTTGGTCATTTGAATAAAACATTTAGCACCAAACTATGATAAAGGCTACCATTCCACAATCTTTGACTCACTTTGGTATCATGGTATCATGGAAGACAAAACAGAGATCTCTCTGATCTTATATTCTCATTTGACATGCCTAAATGTTCTGGCTTTGTTGCCAAAGTAGAATCTGTCATCATTTCTTCACATCATATACAATATTTTCTTTCCAGTCATATTAGTCACAGCAAGGAGAATAACATAATACATGCTTTGTAATTGACCCAAAATACAGATCCAACAGGATCGGTAAGTGTCGCTTAGGTTTCTGCTCATTGGCATTCTATCCTTTCTGGGAACACTCTTTCTAGCTGGACCCTTCCGCTCAAGGTCATATATTGGGCTTGGTGAGAGCTTTGAAATGGTTCCTGAAAAGAACTGAGCTGCTGTGAAAATCCTGTCTATTCTTACCTCTGAAAGAGGGTAAGGATGATATCTTGAATAGGCTGTCATCAGTTAAGCCATAATCAATAAACTTGTTATGCATTTCAGCTTATGATGTTAGGGCAGTTGCAACTAGTAAATTCAAGTAAAACTGTTCCCTAGGTAACATTATACAAGCATAGGAGGTTGAATTCAGCTTCTCTAGCTTCTGTCTTCAGGATCTTTTATCCCAGAAGGCTCAGATAGACATGGTGTGACTTATTCCACACTGGTTGTTGTTGTTGTCGGTTTTAATGCCATTTTTCAGCATACGATAGGCTATGCATGGCAACCAATATTAATGGTGGAGGAAAAAAACGGGAAGAACCACTGACCTATGAGAAGCTACTGGCAGGCTTTCTCACATACCCACATTGGCTGAATCCTAGACTCAAACCCACACAGACAGAGGTGAGATAGCAGTGATCCGTAACGGATGTTCTTTAGACCACTCAGCCACTGCAAGGCCCCTTCCACACTGGTTACTTCCTTGTTCCTTTAACAGCTTCTTGTGTTTGCAGCTTAATGACTTCCATTAGATTTACAGACAGGAATTTTTTTTGAGTCAGCTATGTTCTCAATCTGGAAACTGCCTAACATACCTTAGGGGACCAGAGATGTTCTCTTTCTGAGGTATGGGGATGTAACTCCATTGTTTGCCAGTTCTTCTATATTGTGATTGAGTAACATATTTAAAGAATAAACCAGTTATTGTAGTAAAATATGCTTGTTCCACAATAGGGAGTATTTGAAGAAACATAACATGGATACATTCTTCCAGCTTCTTTGTGGTTACAGCCTACTAGAAGAGCATGCATTCCAAGTCGGTAGTTACTGAGGCATGCATGATATAGTACCAAGCCTTATATCAAGGGGAGACTGACTGCTACATATGTGGCCAGACAGCATTTATTGGCTTCCCTTGGTTATGTTATTCTAGTGAAGCTCAGATACATGTATGTTATATTTGAGAGGTCAAGTACTTTATGCCTGGTTTCAGATATAACTCTATCATGGTCTTTGAAATTATAAATTTATTGATCTTGATTTTAATTTGCATTTACTATTTTACTTTTTATTTCCAGCATCTTGGTGATTTAGCAGAGGTCTTAGAACAAATTGCAAATGGAAAGCATCCGTTTAGTGAGGTAATTCTCACTTTTGTCAAGTAGATATCATTCTTTAACAATACTAAACATTTCCTTTATTTTTTTTAATTCTTGTTTTGTTGTTGAATTTTTAGCTCACTTCAGTGAGGTAAAGGAGAGCTATTGTGCATATATATGTATAGCGTCACTGAACCATTCTGTCTTCCAAGGTCCAAGGTAACAGTTTGGATTGGAAATGGGTTTCATATCATCTACCCCCTGCAAAATCGGCTGATGAGACCAACTTTTTACATTTACATTAATTGTACATTCATGGCTAAGTTTTTGCATTTGACATGGGTTTTTGGACACTGTAAGTACTGTTATATCTGGACTTTTGAAAGTTGGTGAAGGGAAGCATCTTCACTGGTACTACACTCCCATAAAAATAGTAGCTCAATGTGACCTATATTTCATGCTTCACTGACGAGTTAAATATGTACTAAATTTATTTCTCAAGTTCTCTTCATGCTAGATTCTCTTCATGCTAGAATTGTCAAACTAGATGATCACATGCATCTCTATTAATATCACACCCATACAAGAAAATAAAGTCATGGTGACATCTACTTGCTTATGTGAAGTTTTTCAGTGAGTTATGACAAATGACTCCAAGCCATCCAGTCCTTACACTAGCCACTTAATGCTGTGTGCCAACCAAGTCAGCTTCTAGTACCATTTTTATAAGTCTTTGGTATGACTCTACTGGGGTGCAAACCCTTGATCTTACACATCAGAGGCAGATGCTCTAACCACTTAAGTCAAGGTTGCTGTGACACATTTCACATTTTACTGGCTAAGGTTAAGTTTTTGCATTCAGCTCCTGACCACATAGGTTTTTTGCACGCTGCATGCTACTATCCTACCAAGAACCATGAAACTTAGCCGATGCATCTTGATAAGTTCTGTGTCCGTTTTGCAAATGGTTGTCACTCTGATCTATATTTCATACTTCATTGTCTTTGTTAAATTTTGGTGTTCATACTTTGCTGTTTAAGATCCCAGTCATGAAACTTGATGATTGGGTGCATCAGTGTTTGTAATACCCTCTTACAGCTAAAATAATGTTACTGTGACATACAATTATTTATTAACATGGGTTATGTTTTTGTTTTATGATCAGATTAATTCATCCATGTTATTTGCATCCTAGCCTGCTCAGAAGCCCTTTTTGACTAGAGTAGTTGAAAGTAGAACAAAATTATGTTTATTCTCTGGTAATTTTCTTTATTAGTGACTTTACATCTTATATTATGATATATTACCCTCAACAGCTTAAGTCAATATTGTTGATGTGATGTGAAAGAGTATAACAGTATGGTTTTATGTGAGGCCTCATCTGTAGTGGCTAATCAAGGTAATTATTGATGCATGAACTATGCATGTTCTACAGTTTTTTACTCCAAGGTTACTCAAAACCTGTGACTTTCACCCAGTAAAATCTGTCATCTAGGAGGGTGGATAATACTGTTAGCTTCTTAATGTGATTTAAGAACAAAGGATTTTTTAATTGAAAATAATTAAAAACAGCATTAATCATTTGTTTTTATGCTCTGATTGTAATGCATCTTATGGGTCAGGCCAGTATGTAGGTACAGACTTACATATAAGCTATATACAAGCAATATAAAATTAACAATTTTCAATTTTAAACATTGGAAATTATTTTCTGCATGGTAATAATGTTTCCAGTGATGCCTGGAGACCACTAATAGCTTTGTAATGGTGATCTGTGTAAATCTTCAGTTGTATTATGCCCCAACAGATTATAATGGTGATCTTTGTAAATCTTAGTTGTATTATGCCCCAACAGATTATAATGGTGATCTTTGTAAATCTTAGTTGTATTATGCCCCAACAGATTATAATGGTGATCTGTGTAAATCTTCAGTTGTATTATGCCCCAACAGATTGTAATGATGATTTTTGTAAATCTTCAGTTGTATTATGCCCCAACAGATTGTAATGGTGATTTGTGTGAATCTTAGTTGTATTATGCCCCAACAGATTATAATGGTGATCTTTGTAAATCTTAGTTGTATTATGCCCCAGCAGATTGTAATGGTGATCTGTGTAAATCTTATTTGTATTATGCCCCAGTAGATTGTAATCCTTGCTGTTCCTAGGATCATAAATAGAGTAATCATTGTACAACATCCAGTCTTTCAGTGGGTGCATGTGAATTTAAATATGATATTCAGGTTTTCAATATGTGCATACCTTTGGTTTTGATGCATGGAATTTAAATATGACCCATTTTTGATAAACAGTAATTCCAAACTGTGTGTCTTTTTCACACTCATAGATTTGAGCCAAAGTATAAATCTTAATTACTCTTGATTCGCCTCCAGCTTATTTTCTTACTAAGAGTGTGCTGTCATAAAAATTTTACTGCAGAAGACACTAATTGACATCTGCTCAACAGCAGTTTACACCTTGACGGCCAATAATATTGCACCATTAAAGCATATATCTGAACTGGGTGGAGCTAACAGGTCACATATGTCATGCTTAGATTCAAATGAATTAGGTTGGATTATTTTGAGATTACATTTGAAGTTTATGGTAGAGGAATAGGGAAATAATTATGACATAAATGGACTGCTGTTTGAACAAATAGCAGCATTGGTATGTTTGCACATTAAATTATAATCAGTGATTCAGAACTGGAGCATATGGCAGCTCACATAGCTGGTTGTTAAATTAAGTGGACTAACTTGTACTGTTTTATTCGCAATTATTATGCTTCATATTTTGGAATCATTTACAACTTCACTGGATTCTTATCTTATAATATATCAGCATTTGTTTGATTGCACCTTAAATTATAATATATTAAACAAAACAGGAAAATATGGCTTCTTGCTAAGCCAGTTTTCAATGTGGGATTGTGTTTAATGGGCAATTCGTTTGCTTCAGTCTGCAAAATATTTAAAAAACCCTCAAGCATTTCTATTATAGGATCAGTGTCAGAAACAACTGCATATGAAATAATTTGAGAAGTTGAAAATATAATAAAGTACAAAATAATCCTCTGTTTCATATACAGAATATACACACAGTTTCACATTGTTTGAAAGAGAAACACTTTTACAAAGATCAGTATGTATGTTTCTTACAAAATACTTTATAAGTGTTTCACAGTATTAAGCATGAGACAAGAAATCTTAAACGTCATTTGTTTCCACCATTAGCAAGAAATCATAGCTATGGACTCATGACTGTCCAAAAGATTTGACTCTCAAGATTTCAGTTTTGACTCTTGAGATTTTGGGGTCAAGGGTCAAATGACTTTTCAGTTTTGAAATCTGTTGAGAACCCTGATATTTTAATCTGGACATATCAGATGTTTATTCATGGGTATTTCAGGGGTTTTAGAACTTAATTACAGGGCCAGTCATTGCTTACCGTTCATAGGTATTTCAGGGGCTTCATACTAATTTAGTTTTAGAACTTAATTACTATTGCCATTTATTGCTTACCATTCATATGTATTTCAGTTGCTTCAGATTTAGTTTTAGAATTTAATTACTATTGTCATTCATTGCTTACCATTCTTTCCTGATTTATGGCTTTGCAATAACCAATATAGTATCAAACCTTTGAAATCAGTTCAGGATCTGTAACTCTTGTTTCAATTCAAGCCAGAATTTAGCTGTTACCAAGGAATTCAGTATTTGCTGTGATACGTGCAAAAGATCACATTCAAGTTCCAGTTATTAGTTAGCATCATTAAAACTTGATAGTGAAAATTATTTACAACATAGATTGAAAAGAACATACTTTTTTTCCCCACAAACTTGCAGAAGCTAGGCAAAGCCAAGCATCCAATGGTGGTGGTTGGTAGTGCAGCGCTACAGAGACCAGACAGAGGGGCAATCCACAAGGCTGTCACCATTATCGCTCAGAATGCTAGAGTCAAGTCAGGATGTGGAGAAGATTGGAGAGTCCTTAATGTCTTACACAGGGTATGCTTGCTGGCACTTTATTTTTTGTGTGGAGATGCTGTGAAATTTATACAGCCACAGAAATGCATATAAATTATGATACAGGAGGAAGTTATTTGTGTTTACATTTTAATGATTGAGCTTAATTATTTTAATCTGCACTCATCTCTCCATGCACGGTAAAAATTTGCATTTGTAAAGATTTTGTTCAAAGATTATAATTAGCTTGGACACAAGTAATGCCCACACCATGAAGAACACTGTTTTGCTCAAGAGGTCTGTCTTGTACTAAAATTTGCTGTAGTATGTATATGCATATCAGAATGTCTTATATTAATGTCTTATCAGGGAGCTGATCTTGTACAGTCACAAGGTTGCAAATGATCAAACAATTTGTGTAGACACTGACCATACCACCATGCCATATAGTAATAGTAGGTTTCTGGTCAGTTTATTCTTCAAATACATTACCTGATCAAAATACATTAGGAAAACTTGCACTACATTTCAAATCCAGCCCTCCCAAGATAAAAAGAGCTGTTAATATCTTTTGGCTTGTTTTAGCAATAACAGTGCTATAAAAATGTCTGCTTGCTGAGATGAAGTTGAGGAAAATGATATTCCCCTTGGGTAGAGAAAATGATATCCTCCTTGGGAAGAGAAAATGATATTTCCCTGGGAAGAGAAAATGATATTCCCCTTGGGAAGAGAAAATTATATTTCCCTTGGGAAGGGAGAATGGTATACCCTTTGGGAAGAGAAAATTATATTTCCCTTGGGAAGAGAAAATGATATCCCCCTTGGGAAGAGAAATTGGCTTAAAATCCCATCAGTTACTCTTTCAGGATGCATGAGGCCTGCGAAACAGGGGTGCAGAAACCTTGACAAAATCCAGTTTTCGATGAACATGCAAATTAAAAAACCAAATTGTTCATTCTTTTTCATAGAAAAGAATAGGTGAAGACAAAGTGTTGCTTATGTTTATGTTTATTTAATTGAACGGGGCCCTGAGTGGTCTAAAGCACTCTCCGTTACGAATCACTGCCATCTCACCTCTGTCTGCGCCGGTTCGAGTCTAAGATTCAGCCAATGTAGGTATGTGAGAAAGCTTGCCAGTAGCTTCTCATGGGTCAGTGGTTCTTTCCAGGGTTTTCCCGGGTTCTTCCTCCACCATTAATACTGGCCGCCATGTATAGCCTATCGTGTGCTGAAAAATGGCATTAAACCCCAAAACAACAACAACAATTTAATTGAATCATCCAGATGCGTGCAGTATAGATTTGTGACATGCAAGATATATTGAATGATATTTCAACTTTTCTTATTTTTGCTGTATAAGGTATACTTAGACAAAAGAAGTGAGACAACAAAGTTTACACAAACCTTTAAGCAATTTTGTTGTTTGATTGTGGTGAGTCAGTGTGAACAGAGAAAACAAACAAAAAATTAAACACATTTGAATGTGTTCAGTCCATACTGATTTCTGACTAGAACACTGATCAAAAGCTATTACCTGCTTAACGTTTGTTCTGTCTCCAGTATTATGGAAGACACCCAGAAGAAAGGTCAGCTTGCTTATGCTGAGACTGACTTTTCTCACCCATGCAACAGAGAAATCTAGCTGTTTTGCTAACCTTACTATTCTTTTCTTCGTTACAGCTTGTATTAAGTATAACTACAGTAGAGCTGAGTAGCCAATACCATTTTTTTTATCTACAATATAACTTTTCAAAATTGGAACTGATGACAATAAAACAGTTTCTTATAATAAATATTAATTATTTATTGTAAATTTCATATAACATCTATATATTAAATGTGATAATACCTCATTACTATGCAATGTTTTATGTTATTTTTCTTTGCTCACACTTATAACCTGTGTACTTCGGATGCAACGGTCACACCACAGCCCTCATTAACATATTTATATTCGTGTACCACATGTAAACATTGGACATGAACACTAGTGAAGAATTCTTTTTACTTCAAAGGAAAATATTGGGTGAGAAAAATAATCTATGTTGTGGTTTGGACCGAGACAAGGAAATCGCAGTTGCGGGGTTACATTATGTCTCCCCACGAGGCTTGACAGGGATTTCCTTGTCTCGGTCCAGACCCCAACATAGATTCTATATGTATCAGGTTGTGGTTTAGGTTGAGAACTCAGCTGCTTGGCTTTATGGGTGTGAAAGGTTTTAATCTGGTTCATTTAAGAAAAAAACATGTCACACTTTGCTGTGGAATTTGAAAGTTTGAAGAGAAATTCTATCATGGTCTTCACATGCATGAACTCTGTCTTCAGATTCAAGTAGCTGAGAGAGAACTGCCAGTGGATGATCATAGGCAGTCTCATCAGTTCATCAGAAATGCTGTCTGATATCCTTAGATAGAACTTGTTGGGGAAAAGAACACTTACTGAACCACAGCTTTATCCAGACTTGAAAGTTGAATATTGGAAAGTTAGACATGGAGGCTTTGTTTGTGTTGACTGACATGATGAAGGAGGTTTTGAATTTCATATTCATCTGTGAAGATCTTTCAGTAATAAACCCTTCAGTTTCATGTCTTGATACATTAGAGTTTCATGGCATGAAGATTTGTGTACATCTTTTCATGCCCATGGCTTTCCTTATCAGCATCATTGGTACAAATCTCACAGCTTTTCATGCCCATGGCTTTCCTTATCAGCATCATTAGTACAAACCTCACAGCTTTTCATGAGTTCCAAAGTAATAATGGAATTTAGTCACCAGGTGTCACTCTCATGGCATGCAGATTTGTGTTCAGCTTTTCATGCCCATGGCTTTTCTTATCAGCATCATTGGTACAAACCTCACAGCTTTTCATGCCCATGGCTTTCCTTATCAGCATCATTGGTACAAACCTCACAGCTTTTCATGCCCATGGCTTTCCTTATCAGCATCATTGGTACAAACCTCACAGCTTTTCATGCCCATGGCTTTCCTTATCAGCATCATTGGTACAAACTTCACAGCTTTTCATGCCCATGGCTTTCCTTATCAGTGTCATTGGTACAAACCTCACAGCTTTTCATGCCCATGGCTTTCCTTATCAGCCAGGATCCAGGTGATTTACCTGGTTACTGTTATTTTACACCTGGCTACTTTAGAAAAAAAACAACCTTTATTCCCAATGGCAGAGATTCCACAAACTGTCCCCTATTTTGGGAACTCACCCATCAACTTCAAATGAGAAAAAGTCATTTACAGGTTTTCTAATTTAGTAATGGTGGGAATATTTTATGGTGGATTGGCATCATTTGAACAAATCTTAAAGACCTTGCATCTAGAATAATCCCTGTAAAATCATGTTCAGATTGGTTATAGCTGTCAACAGAAGACTTAAGTTTACTTGGCCCTATGGCCAGATGAGCTAGATAACCATACAAGAAGACTGAAATCTAGGATCCAATTCCCTCTTGCCTTCAGAGATAATTGGTGACAGTCAAACTGTCAGAATCAGTACACTCTTTCCAGCTAACAGCTAGCACTAACAAATGGCATTCAAAGTATCTTTCATATTCAGCAAATCGATGTGCATGGAGTTCTCTAGAAAGGATCAAAACCTGCTCACTTCTTGAAAGGAGGGCAGGAGGTTGGCACCATAGCCAGTCATACAGGCATATTTATAGTCTGAGATTCCAGTTTTTGACCCTGTAGCAGGATGCTAAGTTCAGAAAGATCCTTTCATCTGCTGTGATGGGACATTATGAAGTTTGAACTTTTGATCATCTGATCTAGTGGACAAAGTTTTGGCCACCATTGAGATAGGAGAATCATCTGCAGGGCAAGTGACAAATCTAAATCATCTTCATGCAAGTGACACAAATCTAAAGCATCTTCATGGCAAGTGACAAATCTAAAGCATCTTCATGGCAAGTGATACAAATGTTTAATCATCATGGCAAATGACACAAATCTAAATCATCTTAATGGCAAATGATACAAGTCTAAATCATGGCAAATGATACAAATCTAAATCATCTTCATGGCATGTGACACAAAATCTAAATCCTCTTCATGGCAAGTGACACAAATCTAAATCCTCTTCATGGCAAGTGACACAAATTTCTGTGGCCACAATGAGAAGACCCGAGAGTATGAGAAAGTATACTTTCTGTAGTAAATTAAGTTTCTCAGAGGACATTTAACAAATATGATTACTGATACCTCTCAAATATGTGATAGGACTGAGGTAGCAATGATATGATCATATAAGTATCATCTAAGAAACACAATTTATTAAAAAAATCTGGAGGAAATGCTGAGCATCCTACATCTACCATGGGCTCCCTTTGATGGAAGAATGGCTGGATTCCCTATATGAAGTATAACCTGATCTCCTAACTTGACAGCAGCACAGCTGATAGTTACATAGCCCATGACGACCATACACAGACAAGAAAACTATGAATTCTTCCTGGTGAGGAGGCTGGGTCATGTGATTGTCTGGACTGCAGAGACTGAACTCACCAGATTCAATTATTGTCTTTGTGAAGCTAGATCATGACGATAACTCAAAAAGGATGAAAATTTATGACAGCCAACAACATCTATTGTGTCTCAGATCAAAACATAACATTGGAACATGAGGGTTGTGGATATCGTTGATTCAGCTTAAATCGTGATGAGACATATCTGATCTTTTGAGACTTCAGAGTAGGCTGAGTGTATTACCCACTTCAGAAACGATGCTTGGGCTCAAGGAGTTATATCCTCTTTCAGACCAAAAGAAAGATATATTGTGCCCCACAGCTTTTCTCCCTGTGCTTCAAGTAATGCTTGAGTGCATGGACAGGGTCAGATATCACTGCCTCTCCTGAAATAAAACTATTTGACTGCATGCTGATGGCAACCTATTCTTAGTTACAAAGCCTGATTACTTTATTAGGACTACAAAACCATTATAGAGAATTATAAATATACACCAGACAGAATGGAAAGTGCAATCCCAGGAATCTAATAGAAGAATGCTTGATAATAGTAGGCAGAATTAGTGCATATAACACTGATTTTTTTGGTGATGAGTGCTTAGTCGTGAGGGAATATGGGATCGTGTGTGCAGGCAAGGCAATGGGTACCATTTACCCACATGCTTAGGTGAATAAAACAACTTTATTTCTGATCAGCTATATCTCCTGTGCATGTACAGAAGGGTGAACAATGGACTTCTTTTTTTGTGTATTGGACCCAAGATTTTTGTGTCATGGCTTCTGTTTACTCCAAATCTCAAACTTATCCTACCTTTGCAAAGGTTCACCAGTCTGTGTGTTGTTCAGATTGGTCTGCATTAGATATAAGGCCAAAATGTTTAAAAACCGGACACAAACTCCAGTTCAAAACCTGAAAATTTTAAAGGTCAAAACATAAATCAGGTCTAAAAAATTACATTTTATCTGCTGTACTTTTAATACAAGTCAAAAGTCCGCATTATTTGGTATAATTGCAGAACTACATCATTCTCTTTTTGTAATACCACTCACTTTGATGTATCATAAATGATGTTGATGTTACAGTGCTTGGGAGTATGGTACAACCTCATGATGTGTAAATGAGGCACATGAGGTTAATGAGTTAATAGTGGATGTCCACAAGCATTTAACTGCAGTTAATCTGCTGTTGCAAATAATCTGATTTTTGGATTATGTGAAGCTGTAAATGTGAGGATTGTACCAATGATGCTGATAAGGAAAGCCAATGGCATGAAAAGCTGTGAGGTTTGTACCAGTGATGCTGAGCCATCATCAGATATAGTTAATTTTTAATACAAAATTCAAAAAATTTAGAATGACTTCTTCAGAAAAACTGCTTAACAGAATTTGACAGAAAGTACTCTGGCATAGAGTGCATTTTAAATTTCTACAGATGATGATGATCTGACTGGCTGCTATTACTGAAATAGAAAATGACTTCACAAATTCCTCTTAACAGAATTTGACCAATATTGACAGTAAACACAGCAGCATGAAGGACATTTAAGTTTTTATAGATGATACCAATCTGCCTTGAGATATGGCTGCTGTTATTAAGGATGGAAAAAAGTTTAATAACTTTGTTTTAGAAACCAAATTTTACAACAAGTCTATTAGTTTGAAAGTCTTTCAGGTTTATACAATTGATTGGCCTTCTAGTATGGTCACGGAGCAGAATTTCACAAAATTTGACACAAAACATCCTGTCATTGAAACCTCTCAGTATTGGACATATTATGCTGATGTACTGTCAGATATTTAAGAAGATGTAAAAAGTTGAGAAATCTTGAAACAGTTGTTTCCTAATACATGCAGTCAACATTGTAGGAAGAAGTTCAGTAAAAAGCATCCTACAGATCATAATTTCTTGGCTAGCTGCTCATATGTTTGTAACATCTAGTGAACATTCTTTTTCCTACTTGTTCGCAGGTGGTATCTTCATAAAAGATCCACATTAAGTCTGCTACAATCAAGGCAGGCTCTGTATCCTAGCAAACTTGCTGTCTAAATAAAATTAAATAATTCACACAGAATAGTCCTTTTACCCTTTGAACTTCAATGAAATCTGCACCCACTATAGTTGACCTTTTCAGGACCTGTTTGTAGCAAGGTGGAATGCCAAGTTTTAAACCTTCATCTTGCCTGTCAGAGACCCAAAAGTCTGGGCAGACAGTGCAAATGTATTTTCCCTCAGCTGTTCTGATTCATAAAGTCATTCAGAAATCAAGGGAATTTTAGTGTAGACCAATCCTGAATACTCTTCTCAAGTGGGAATAATCATGGATCATCAGCCTTCTCGGTCTAGCAGCTAATCAATCCAGTAAAATCCTGCTTTGTTCTTACCCACTGAAACAACTGTGCATGCAGGTTATTCCCTCCCAGCCAGGAAATTCATGTCTGGCTTATGTAAAACAAACTGTCAGAAAGAAGCATTTCCACAAACTAGCAGTGGAAAGAATTGTTCTGGTACAAAGGCCCACCACTTTTAAAGTTTCTGATGGGAAATGGAGAGTTTGCTTCTAGCAATGCAAGAGAGAAAATTGCTTCATTGAAATTCTTGATATCACAAATAGCATACTCAATTTGCTTTTCAAGGGAAAAGGTTTGTTCCAGTCACAATCAAGGTCAACCATTCCATGATTTCAGATATATTTCATCACCAATGAAAGGAAGGCATAAGCTGAAACAAAAACCTCTCTGCCTTCTGGTCAATTTTTATTTTTCTTAACCATAGGTCATGGCTTTATCTGAACTATAACTTATCATGGGTTGTGACATGATTGAACAATGCACTCTTCCTTCACAGGCAGAATCAGTGAAATGCATGCCTTATTGATCAACCCACAGTGTCTCAAGTTCCACTATGATATTTTCTTTCATTTCAGCTCCACGATCAATTGCTAAGTATATTGCTAAGACTGCTTTGTGACCAATATTATTCAAGCCATTGGAAGACATTTTCCAGCTTTTGCCTTGGATATTTTTAATTTCAAAGAGTTCATTGTTGCCTGGTGGGACCAATATCAGCAGCACAGTAGGATATCTACCCAGGTCACTCAGCTTTGTAACAATGTGAAATAATCTACTTCTGCCTTTTTTGGAATATCATGTCTGTTCATTGACCAGTGCTAACACTAGTCCATATCTTGTACAAAACTCCGGTGGTTCTTCCTGGGGTTTTCCCGGGTTCTTCCTCCACTATTAATACTGGCCGCCATACATAGCCTATCATGTGCTGAAAAATGGCGTTAAACCCTACAACAACAACAACAACAACAACTTGCACAAAACTCAATGCTGCTCACCTTACTTAGGGGCCAAGAGCCAAGGTCAACTCTGCAGTAAGGGTATATAACTCTCTCCACCTTGCTCTTATTCTCCAAACATTTCATAAGGTAACATTTGAAGATTGAGCCAATTGTTGGTGTGAAAATATACTTGAATAATACTTACCAGATAAGTAATATGGTTACTGATCCTTAAGCATTCAACAACACTTACATCCCTTAAAGGAGAATGCATTTCTGCTCCAGTAGTAACTTATGGCAGAAATGAGTTGGTTCCAGCCCTGCAATCCAAGGGGAGACCACCCACATAGCTTCCATCTCAGCAAGCAGGTGACTAGCACTTGTATTGCAAAAATAGAGCCAAACAACATGGCTAGCGTAATTTTTTTTAGCTTATTAAGGCTTCATTTGTGAGACCACCCATGTCTAGCTTCCATCTTGGCAAGCAGGTGACTAGCACTTATATTGCTAAAAAAAAGAGCCAAACAACATGGCTGGCATAATTTTTGTAGCTTGTTAGGAGGACTTCATTTTTGAAATAATGGACGTTGAAGCATATTATGTAAATATTTTGAATCACTATTTTTCTTAAGGTAAAATTTTTAGGACACTTTGTAGTTGCTACAGACCACGAATCAAAATACCCATGTACAGTAATTATACTGTCAAAACAGTAGGACTGCTTCCCAAATTCTCTAATTTAGGAGCTGACATTAGTGTCATTTTTCATAAAACCATGAAAATTGATGCATTTGGGAGAAAAAAAATAACAGGACTTAATCTCTTCTTCCACTGATAAACATAGTGATGATAAATACCATGATGGTAACATTTTCAATAATGTCCAGGTTTTTCATTTCAAAATAATAGCCATCTGTTTCTGCGGTTCTATAAAGCCTACAGGAAAGTCATGAAATTGATTTAGGACAGATTCATTTATTTTCCCTGGGATCAAGTTACACTGTTTGACAGGCTGTAACATATTGTTTGGTGGCTTTTTTTTTACAGCTGTACCATTGCTCATTTGATCTTTCAAATCTTGGTTTATAGCAACTGCAAAATCCACACAGATTTATGCCCAAGAAAAATATCTATCAATTCACTGTAACTAATTGATCAGCAGATTATAGAAGCATATTTTATTATCTGAAATAAATGAGCAATGTGGCAAGACCATAACCAAAAGGAACTTGGTTCTCTATATCTTCTTTGTCTCATTGTTGGTATTGTAGGTTGCTAGTCAAGTGGCAGCCCTTGATCTTGGTTACAAGGCAGGAGTGGAGTACATTCGACAGAACTCACCCAAAGTGCTTTACCTCTTGGGGGCTGATGAGGGGGCCATCACTAGAGATGATCTTCCAAAGGATTGTTTTGTAATATACCAAGGTATAGAAGAAACCAATTATAATGAACCTCTTGGCCATTCAAGTCTAGCAAAATTATGTGTGTGTGTGTGTGATAAACAGAACAAATGCAATCAACCATCCTTGCCCTAAGTTTTCAAGCACAATAATTTTTCATTTAACAATATTTTAATGCACTCTAAGTTTCAGACAGCCTTGGTTAGTAAAATGTGCTCCAAACCCCCTCGCCCAAAAAATGTGTTTCCTATTGCGCTGATTTTAAAATTAGGGTAGGTAAGGGATCTTTTGTTTTCTTTTTACCCCATGTGAGGATTGGTAGCTATGGTCAGCAACAAAAAACCTAATGTAATTTTTATAACCTAATTGTTATATGCCTTCCCTATGATGTCTGTATGTTCATCCAATGTCTATGTGTTACCAATTTCATTTTTTGAATAACTTTATTTGTAAACCATTTACAGTAACCTAACTTTCGGATTTGTTCAGTGGATACTGATCCATCATCCAGTATGGCTGCCATTACTAAAATTTACAAAATAAAAGAAACAAGATCTTAAAAACTGCTCAGTATAATTCAGATAGATTTGGTAGAATGCATCATGGCATCATTTCATGTTTGTATAAATTATTCTGATCCACCTTCAAATATAAGCACCATTTAAAAAATATTGAAAAATATTTTAACCACTTTTCAGAAACAGTTCAGACTTTACCAGTTTTGACCTAAGGCATATTGGCATGAAGATCTTTCAGATTCTTAAGCATGATGCCAGTCTGCCATCAGATATGGCTAAAAATAGAAAGCTTTTAATTATCCCTCAAAAACAAGAATATTTGACCAAACTTGATAGAAAGCATTATGAAATAAAGGCTTTTCTGTTTTGTACAAATATGAGATCAAATATGACTGCCATTACTAAATATAGAAAGATTGTTTAGTGGCTTTTTTTCAAATGCTCCTGAACAGAATTTGATAAAATAAAGTTAGTAATCATCCTGACAGAAAGAGCTGTTGGGTTTGAACAAATATTGCCAATCTGCCAGCAGATATGGCCATTGTTTTTAAAATAGCAAAATGTTTTAATGAACTTGCAAAAACTGCTAAACATTATTTGACCACTTTTGACAGAAACCATCTTTGCATTAAAATTTGGTTAGCAAATAATGCCAGGTCACTGTACAATATGGATGTCACCATTAAAAACAGAAAAGCATAAATGTCTTCTTTTGGAAAACCACCCTACAGAATTGACCAAATTTGACAGAAAGCACCCTCAGTCAATACTGTGGCTCATACCTCAGATGTAGCTGATAGCTGCCATTCAGACCACCTTGGCTGTTTACGAAACAAGGAATGACTGAGAAGTTACAAACACATCAGACTGCTTTTAATTTGCAACTTCTGAGTCAATCCTATAGTCTATCCAGTTATAGAAATAGACATTTTTCTGCAAATTCCTAGCCTGACATACATCAGGGAAATATTTACTTTCACAAAAATAGCCAAATTATCTGACAGAAACGCCATTTTTCCAGCACACAGTAGGCTCTACATGGCGGCCAGTATTAATGGTGGAGGAAGAACTTGGGAAAACCCCAGAAAGAACCACCGACCCATGAGAAGCTACTGGCAAGCTTTCTCACATAACCACATTGACTGAATCCGAGACTCAAATCCACACAGACAGCATGTGAAATGGAAAAAGAATTTCCAAGAATTACATCAAGCTGAGAGACAGCAACAAGCCATTGAGCTGCATAAGGTTTAGAACTAAAATTTGTGTACTGTACTAATGGTAAAGTCTACATGTACTTTACAAATATTTCAGTAGAACATAATGTTTATCATCGTTGCACATTCCAAAACCGAACTTTTAAATACGTTTTCCAGCTTTACAATAGCAGCTTATGATATTTTGTTACACCTTACTTAAAACTGGTCAAACTTACGGAAAAGAATCGACTACCTTACTGAGATGGACTCGTCAGGGTTGGCAGGTCTCTAACTTGCACATAGTGGGGTCCAAGAATATGAGGGTGCAAGTTACTGAGGGATCTCCATAACAATATGAAATGATGCCGTCCTTGTTGGACATTGAGAAAACCACTGGTGGGGTGGGAGCAAACTGGTGTGTTTAATCCCAGAATAATCGTTTAAATCGCATTGGGAATAATTGTAAATAAAGCACTCTTTCTAACGAATTTATTTATTTTTCTGGAAAAATTACCTTTATTTTTAATTTGCACAACCACTAGAGAAATGTTAACATTATTCCAACTGGTTTCAACAACCTTTACGTGTATCTGAAAACATTGTGTATTATATTACTGCTTTATGATGTTGTTGAATAGTCTGGTTCCCTGCTCTATATGCTCCCTGCTTTGCTCTCTACTATAGTTGAATGCAACACAAGGAGCATACCAGGTAGTTAACCAGACTATTTTTTGATTGAAATACAATCAAACAAGGTTCCTTTTATTTTTTTTAAAAATTGCTACAGTGGTCTAGTGTTTAAAGCATCCGTATAGGATGCAGGAGGTTACGGGTTTGCACCCCAGCCAAGTCATACCAAAGACTTATAAAAATGGTACTTGCAGCTGCCTCACTTGGTGTTCAGCATTAAGAGGTTATTGTTAGGACTGATCAGCCTGGTATCAGGATAATGTGACTGGATGGGGCATGATGCAACATGTATCATGTAGCAATATGACTGAAATATTGCTAAAGCTACATTAAAAATCCAAAACACACAAACGGAACATTTATTTCATGAAACTACTATTAATGTCAATTGTTTATTTATTTTATTGTTCTATTAGTAAAATATTGATGCCATGATTTCATTTCAAGTAATAGTTAAACTTCTCATCCTTCAGAGCCAATTCAGGAATTAAAAGTTAACTACAAACTCTGAAACTAGTGTCTCATTAATTAAACATATCTCTGAAACAAATTTAATCCAATATTCATTTTGCTTGGTTCTCTTGCTGTCTTTAATCACATTTGTGAATGAGTATTCTAATTTAAGGTGGTTTAATTACATTACATTCATAAAAAAAAATTAAAACAGGGTTCGAATGATCACTTGAAATGAGTTGACCTGACACTTGACTGGGGGGGGGGCTAAATCTTAGGTAGGTAAAATTTGCATGCCTTCTAACTTTTCATTTATTCCACCCCCTTCATTTGATACAAAAGACGTAATTAACACAGTAATACAAGGATATCGGCTTTTAATTCAGCGCGACAATACAACAAATATTTATGCAAATCAGGTATCAAAACACCATCAGGACTTAATTAGGTTCTTACAGAAAAACTCCTGGACATGGCCATTATGGTAGATTGACATAATTCACATTTAAAAAGAAAAGCAGATTGTGTTTATGATCATTACACTTAAACCAAAATAAAAGATAGAACTAAAACATGAATTTCAGTTCATAAAACACTTGTTCAATCAGTATTTGTTTATTATAGTGCTGGGTCAGGTAGGTGTTAGAGACAATCACATTGAAGTTTCATTATATACTGTTATTTACAGTGTACTAAGAATGTTGTTTGGAAAGAAATTTTAACAAAATACATGACTTCTTATTAAAAGTTGATAATTTTATAATGTTGAATAAAACTTTCAGGTCATATCAACTGTTTTCAACGATAAGACAAGCGATAGGTTTCAGGTACCAGTTTTGATCATGATTTTCTTCATGTTCAACAATTATAGGTAAAATTTTGGGATAATTTCTGGTTTTAAAAAATGGGATCCATGACTGACCCTGCATTATAAGCATGTTCATGAGGTATCAGGCCTAAGTTATTAAGGGAGTGGTGTACATGGATTTAACAATGTAAATTTAGGGGTCCATTAGATATCATTTTATCTGGAGTCCAAGCTAAATATCCACTACATTTAGTAATTGGAGGCCAAGATTTGAAAGGAACACGATCCTTGTCTTAATCTTTAGTCATATCCAGCTTATGGCAAATCTTCTCTTGACACTATTATCCAGGTACACATGGATCAGGATGCTTATCAAATTTCACATTCGCTACTGTTTTTAACTCCATTTTTTTCTAAAGATATTCTTATTGTATTGGTTTTTTTTCTCTCTCTATTCTTTACATTAATTATGTGTTTTATGTTCCTTTTTGCTAAACTTTAAGGGGTTTTGCACCTTGCTCTGCAAAGCAGTGCTTTTGTTAATTGTTACCCCTCTTAGTACCAGTGTCAGGGGAAATATACATTGTGTCAATTAATATTTCTTTTTTAAAAACTGTCATGCATAGATTTAAACAAACTTGGCATGTGGGTATATCATGACATTGTCTGAGACAAGTTTATTGATCTTCTACATCAGATACAAGGTCTAAGGGCATGAAAAGACATTTTGTACTGCACTTATAGGTATCTTTTGAACATATCAGCTCAAACACAAGAAAATAGTGTTGTTACCAAATTCAGATATATTTTAAGCCATACCATTTACCTTTTTCTTTATCTTTTGTGCAAGAAAGTTGCCTCTAAAAAGAATGCTAGAATTAAAAACCGAAGTTCATTACAGTTAATTTTAGACTGATTGAATTGAGCACATATGATCCTGGCTTACTGAATGGAGTGTACTCCTTGTGAAAGAAGCACAAGATCAATTTCATGTACTGTCACAAATGTGTTACTTTTAATTTTGAATGCTCAGGCACCAATTCAGAACACCTTGGTTTAAAAACGTGGATTGAAAATGTAAGAATGAGAAGATAATATGGAATCCAGTGTTTCCCTTTACCCTCATTTGTGCTTCTGAGACCCTCAAATTTTTTATTTGACCCCCAGTTTTGATACAAAAGTTTGTTTTTTACTCAGTCTGACCCCCAGCTTTGACACCAAGGAGATTTTTGACTCTCACTCTTGCACCCCTAGGGAAAACACTGATGGAATCTAAAGCAAGGACCGCTGCATTTATTTCCAAAGTAGTTTACAGGGAGGAAAAATTTGACTTGAATGTCCCAAAAAAAAATTCTAGAGAGGAAATGTTACTTAAGCATGAGATATTCACATTTTGTTATATGGAAGACTTACAGCAATGGATGCGGGAAATGATGTGTTTAAATTTTCTTGAATTAAACAAGAAACATGTAAAGTTATTTGGGACCTTTTTTTTTCTAATGACCCTGCTGTTTTACCTGGTTAGGACCCTTGGACGTTCATTTTTTTTTACAATTTAGTATGTTGGATTTGTTCAAGAACATCAGAGATGGTTTTAGTACTCCATATTTGAAACAAAGAAATGGATTTGCCTTGGATTTCTGGAAATTCTTGTTTGGCAAGTATAGCATCAGTCCCTTGAAGTTACCTTTGTTCTTTGTCCATTTACAACTGTTTTTCTATTAACAACTTGTGATTTACATATTTGATATTTGCCATTTGAAAAACATTTCTTAGCAATGGTTATAATTTTTGTTTCTGCAATGGTGGTATTACTCTCAACTTTTTTGGGGGTAAAAATGCACATGTTTCAATATAGGATGCAGCTAACAGTTTTACTGCAATTCCTTGCATAACAACAGTTGAGATAAAATAGCCATATAATCTTTCTCTAATAGGAATATCTTGTGCCTAGATGTGTAACTGATGACTCTTTCACTCATGTGTATAGGTCACCATGGAGACAGAGGCGCCCAGATGGCTGATGTGATTTTCCCTGGAGCAGCCTATACTGAGAAAGATGCCACATATGTCAACACAGAAGGACGTGCACAACTCACACATGTAGCTGTTACAGCACCAGTTCTAGCCAGGGAAGACTGGAAGATTATTCGAGCACTCTCAGAGGTTTGTACCAATGTGACATTGTCCAGATATACTCATCCATTTGAGAAAATCTACATGAAATGTGGTAATACTTTACCTTCTGTTACTACATTGCTGTCTTTTCCTGGTGCTTGTCACCAGTCAAAGATGAATTCTCTCCATTTAGTAATTGGAGGCCTGGAATATTTTTTTATACCAGTCTGATTCCTTAGCTATTTCCACCAATCAAAATTAGCAAAATATTTCTGTCTGCCAATGAAATTGATTGTGTTATGCTTCTTTGACAGTGAGGTCACAACATTCAATAAACAAGGGATCCAATCAGTTAGTCTAAAATCAACCAAACAGCGTGTTTTAATGTGCCCAATAGGTGCCATAGGAGAGAACTTTCTTGCACCAAAGGCACACCCTGGAATGAACCCTGAATATATTTTTAATATGGTAACTGTGCCATTGAAGTACAAGCTTTGTGTCTTCACTTAGATCCCCACCACCCAGCCATTTGTAGATCCTAGGGGATGTGCAAGCATAATTTTCATATGTTAGCTGACTTGTAACACTATTACATGACATATTACATAAAGATGATGGCACTCTTTGGTCCTCAACCATTAGGCTGTAGTGGATTTCACTGTAATCAGTTTATTTTCTTGCAGTGTATCTTCTCTTTCTCTCACTTTATACTTGCTTATAGCACCTTTGGAATATTGGGAAATAAAATTCTAGTAATTATGTATTGTACTTGCTAAATAGCAAGACACAGTACAGTTTGTGAATTTACTTTTGAGATTTCCCATTAAAGAAAAGGAATATAATATGAAAAGGACTAAATAATTGCAGGTTTTGGGTTATGTCAAGTTCTTCCCCATACAGAAAAAATGTAAAATGTAAGTATTACAAGCAAACAGGATGCATACATTTCAGAAGAAAAGATTGAAAAATTAACAAAATAAGCTCCTTTGGGATTAAAATGAAATATATATTTTTTCTACTGAAGAAAAAATATAAAATTGAAATATAACAAGTAACACTCAAAGTAGATCAGATAAAATAATTGTGGATATAAATTGAGCTTGTAAATCAATAATTGACAAAACCTTTTGATTGACTGTTTAAATGGTAAAGGAAAAAACTTTGGATGATTTATAGATCAGGAATTATTACATAATTTTAGTATTTTGTTTGCAAGAAATAGTATTTTTTTCTAACATTGAGTTGGGGCCACTCCAGTGGCCTAGTGGTTAGAGTGTCAGCCTCAGATGTGGGAGGTCACAGTTTTGAACCCCAGCCGAGTCATACCAAAGACTTATAAAAATGGTACTAACAGTTGCCTCACTAGGTGGTCAACATTAACACATTAACCCCTAGCGACGAGTTAAAGTGGCAGGAGGTAGTAGCCTACTGCCAAGCTCTGTAGTGTCATGGTCATGCATGATACACTAAAGTGGGTGGTTTTATAGAAAGGTAGACAGATGTAGCTCTACAATGATACTAAATCTGGAATTTCTAGTTACACTACAAAATACAGATGGAAAAACCTCAAATTTTGGAATTGATTTTTTTTTTTCTATCCAAAATTGGCCTGTGGTCGGGATCTGATTTTGTGTCCAGATTTTAGACTTTTTGGTCTCCAGTCTAAGGCAAACCAGTATGAACTGCAAACAGACAGATGAACCTTTGCAAAAAATAGAATAAGATGGGCCTTTGGAATAAAGAGTGGTCTCAATACAAATATAATGGGTTAGTTTAGGGAGAAAAAAATAATCCAACTATTACCCATCTGCTCATGCGCAAGCCAAATAGCCAGTGAAAAACAATGTTTCTAACACAACTAGCAGTATGTTATTGAAAGATCACCTGGGATATGGTGTTTTCGGATGCATTTAGAAATAGCTTTCAAAATGTGTTTCCTACTTGATTTTCAGGCGAAAATGACAAAAACCTCCAGGGGTTAATTTGTTAATGGGTGCATTTTGATGTTGTCACCAAATTTGAATATTCCTTGCGTATTTAATCACTTGTGCAATGACATTGCACATAAATTACAAACTTAGCCATTCCTTGATGATTTGTAAAAAAGTTCAAAAGTCCTTGTTAACACATTAACCCCTAGCGATGAGTTAACGTGGCAGGAGGTAGTAGCCTACTGCCGAGCTCTGTAGCATCATGGTCATGCATGATACACCATAGTGGGTGGTATTATAGAAAGGTATAGATGTAGCTCTACAATGGTACCAAATAATCTGTAATTTCTTCTTGTACTACCAAATACAGATGGAAAATCCTCAAATTTTGGAATCGATTTTTTTTCTATCCAAAATTGGCCCGTGATCGGGATCCGATTTTGTGTTCGGATTTTAGACATTTTGGTCTCTAATCTAAGGCAAACCGGTGTTAACTGCAAATAGACAGATGAACCTTTGCAAAAATATAGGATAAGATGGGCATTTGGAATAAAGAGTGGTCTCAATACAAAAATAATGGGTCCATTTAGCAAACAAACCCCCGCCAAAAAAAATAATCCAACTTTTACCCTTCTGCTCATGTGCGAGCCAAATAGCCAATTAAAAACAATGTTTCTAACACAGCTAGGCAGTTTGTTGTTGAAAGATCACCTTGGATTTGGTGTTTTCAGATGCATTTAGAAATAACTTTCAAAATGTGTTTCCTACTCTTCAAGCGAAAACGACAAAAACCTCCAAGGGTTAATGTGTTAAGAGGTTAGTGTTAGGACTGGTCAGCCTGGTGTCAGGATAATGTGACTGGGTGGCACTATAAACTTCCACACTGCAGACATCGTAGCAATATGACTGAAAAATTGTTAAATGCTACATTTAAAAATTCAGAATCTACTGTTAAGTTTGCTGCAGTAGAATCATAATTCTTGTACAAACAAACATGTCATCTTAGCCACAAATTATTTTAAATTTGTATATTTTGTTTTTCAGCCTTTATTTTTAAAAAGTTATCACTTTTTCATTTCTCTTCAAATATATTTACTAAGAGCTCGTATTAGATGTGGAGTGTCACCTGATTTTTGTTTCCTGTTGACAATACTTCATTTATTCCATGTGATAATCAGGGTAATCAAAGCAATTACTTGGTGAGGTGGTTGACTTCTCAGTCGCTAGTTTTTGAGTACAGGTAAAATATTCCTTAGTTTACTTTCTAACTCGAATTTTGTATATTTTTCAATGGTTTTCAAAAAGGACTTGATTGATATCCAGAAATTGTGTGTGCTATTTAAAATTATTTTAATTTCTTTTAAATATTATGTTCGGAAACTTGGTGGAATTGGATATTTAGGTTAGTTACAGTACATCTGAAAATTCAAGATAAAACCCAAAGAATATTCTTTTTGTTTGCATTAGGTAATGCTCGATAGGTAGATGCCAGTTGATTTGGGCCTCTTGTTTATTTACTACTTACATGGGTAGGCTGGATTGTAGGGGTTTGAAAAACAGCAAAATATGTGCAGATTATGCTGATTTGCTGCAGAATTCTTATTTTACAGGTTGCTCATATTACTGTCTTTGGTGACTGTTTCTGAATTTTGTTAGAATATCATTCTTTGCACTTATCTTTAACAGGTTGCAGGAGCACCACTTCCCTATGAAAAGCTACAAGAGGTTCGAGATCGCTTAGCTGAAGTTTCTCCTAATCTCACCCGCTATGGAGATGCTGAAGAAGCTAATTATTTCAAACAGGCTCAGGAATTGGCCAGTGTAAGGATTGATCTTTTTCTTACAGAATTAAATGACTAATATAACAAAATGGGAAGATTATTGCCTAAGAGTTATTTGACTCAAACTTTTGACTGAAGTTACCAGAAATGGTAGTGTTTTCTGTTGCTTGCATGAATTATCCACATATTTTACACATAGGTTTACCAGTCTATTAAACAAAGAACATGTTAGTAAAGGATTGAAGTTTGAGGGCTTAGAAGAGAAAGAGGTTCATTTCAAGTAACACAGCTGAGGTCTTGGTCTTTGTCACACAGCAGAGATCATAGTCTTTATCTGACACAGTTGAGATCCTAGTCGCATCTCACACAGCAGATATTCTAGTCTTATCTCACACAGTGAAAATAATAGTCTCTGTCTCAAGCAGCAGATTCTGGTCTTTATCTTAGTCAATATCTTAGTCTGTATCTCACAGAATAGAAATCCTAGTCTTTATCTCAAACATCATAGATCATAATATTTTTATCACCTGTGATTGGGATATATTTATTTGTCATTTTTCTGCTGTGGCAGAAGCAGTAGCATCATCAACAGTGATAGGGTCCTATGGTTTTTGTGGGGCTTTTTTAAAGTCAAATTTCTCCCTCTGCCATTTGTTGGCTAGAAACCATTTTCTGCTGAACATTTGCTATTAATAGGCACCTCGGTCATAAAACTTTGCTTAACTCCAAATCTGACTTGAAAATATTGTGACCAATCAGATTGTCAATTTCAATCAGCATTTCAAATTTGGAGCAATATTTATGACTAAATATCATGAGTGAAGTTTTTTGATGAAGTAGCTTGTACTTGCCCTGCTAAAACAATTAGGAGCATATAGTTAATTCTTTAAAGTGTTCTGCTAACTGTGTTTTACTAAGTTTAGCACTGTTTATGATTCCATCTAAAATATAGTTGTTCATCCATTTGGAGCCAATGTAGGGAAGTAGGGGAAATCTTGGTGAAAATTGTCTGGTGATAGGAATAGTTTTCAGTTTTAATAGTTGTGACAAAAATATACTCCAGAAATGGCTTCAGTTACATTTTATCTGTTTAGAAATATATTACATTACTTCATCAAACCTTTTATAAAATAAGACCAAACCCAAGCTCAGTCATGTCTTGAAGTGGCCATTTCCTGCAGCAACAGATTATAGGCTGAAATTAATAACCTTATAATTCAGGCTTACATTTCTTCATATTTATAAGTTAACCTGAATAGAGGTTTTGATTGTGTGTGCTTTGTTTAATTTTACGTATTTAAAATCGTGCAAAAGTCCATCCTCAGTTCTGTCAATAATACAGTGACATTTAACTGCATTCTAATGTAAAGTCAATCAGTTTTTGAAGTTTCTAAGAGTAGAAATTTAGAAATGTGTTCACCAAACACAGATGCCCTCACCAAAATGCAAAACCTGAATAGAAGAACATAAGATGAACAGGGCTAACACTTTGCCCTACCACTTTCATGTTGGGGCATCAAATTTATTTTTAAAAATGCACTCATGACTTTATGTATAGTCCACATGGACTATTCTAGTACTGAAAATGGATTAGTTGGGATTCTCTTCTCCATTTAGAAAAACAAGGGGAGATTTGTAAAGATAGGAGGAATTTTTGTGTATTCAGTTGATATTATTTTTATAGATATTAGCATGCATCCTGTATTTATGCATTTTAGAACAGATTCTTGTCAGCTTAGGTCATAATTTTTTCT
This sequence comes from Sinohyriopsis cumingii, assembly GCA_028554795.2. Taxonomy (NCBI): domain Eukaryota; kingdom Metazoa; phylum Mollusca; class Bivalvia; order Unionida; family Unionidae; genus Sinohyriopsis; species Sinohyriopsis cumingii. Next base: position 26,806,163 of record CM068841.1, on the reverse strand, counting down.
TTCTTATTTGAATACATTCTCTGATTAGACTAATGTTAGGAAAATAAATTCCACATATTTTGCATCTATATACCTTATACAGACCAAGGCAATAACCACTTATCCATTAACTACCCTTTACCATTGCTAGGTGGCACCAGATTTACGCTTTTGCTTAATACTATCAGCATAATCCTGCAAGATCTCTTGAAATCCTTTGAATATCTTCATGATTTGAATCCAGTCATCCATAAAGTGTATTATTGTTTACTAAGGTTTCTACTACATGTGGCAGTCATTATTTCAATACTGATATCAAGTTTTTCACTGTTGACGATTTAGTTTATTCTGACCTTGTGCTCCAACACAGTATTGTTGGTGTATGTTGTTGATTGGGTGTTTTGCACTCAGTGCATGTATATTTCTGCTTGTTTAAGTGTCAAGTGTTATCATTGTGATTTTTTAACACTTTTAGGTTCTTATTTTCTGATGCTTTTGTTCTTGTTATTTCAGTTAAACAGTGAAAACAAAATGCAGTAAATGCAAGTAATTTAAGGCTAACAAAGAAATGCATAAGAAGTGTCTCACTTGTATGAAGTGTTTATCATCCTCATCATGCAGTGTGTGTACATTATGGTCAGAAAATATCTGGTCCATGGTGTTGCAGAAAAGCATTTTTTTAAAAAGGAAACACGAAGTCTTATGCAGAGCAGTGTGACCCCTTGAGCCTTCACATGAAAAGTCCATCAGTTGCTAGTAAAACTCATGATAGTACCCACAACACATGCACAAATACATCCAAAATTAGATGTACAATGCCAGCTGCAATTGTTACATCCAGCAGATTGGAGGAACAAGGGCTTGCAGAATTGCTATCCTAATCTCAGAGGCTGATAGAGCATCAGATGCGTTGACTGATATAGGAAATGATGGTACAGTTGCTGACTGATTTTGTCTGTACATCTGTTACAAACCTCCATGGATAGTTTTGGAACATGTGGGGGAGTGTCTCCCCATTTCTATCCTACCCATTGGACATTAAGTTACCCCACACACATCTCTGATATGATCCTAATATTTAACCAACACTCCTAGAGAAAATATTAGCTATATATTCTTTGTTTACCACGAACATGATTTTGGACAGTTGTTGTTGCTGTAGGGTTTACCGCCATTTTTCATTACAAAAGATAGGCTACAAATGGCAGCCAGTATAAATGGTGGAGGAACAACAATGGGAAACCCCGGGAAGAACCACCAACCCACGAGTAGCTACTGACAAGCTGTCTCTCATGACCACATTAGCTGAGCCCGAGACTCAAACCCATGCATACAGAGGTGAGATAGCAAGTCATAACAGTGAGTGCTTTAGACTACTCATCCACTTAGGGCCCCAGTTTTGGACAAGGTCAAGTCCAAGTACAATCACACACAGCATACAGGAGATAAAATCAATTAAATATAAATAACACTTAGGTGCAGGTGATCTTTCTTGGATAATGATTGTCCATTTCAACATTCTTTAGTGTGACGTAACTTTAGCTGCCATCCAACCAGTCCAGCCATCCAGCTAGCTATAACTCTTTCAGATGAATAGAGATCCCTCATTTTGGCAAGCCATGCAACATGCCAGCCCATATTGCCATGGTATGTGGAACCATAACGGGCTCAGACTGATCTGTCCATTTTGCCAGATCTTCACTGGTAGTCCAGAGCTGACCATCCAACCAACTGTTCAACCATGCATACTGTCCAGCTGATGATTAAGTCAGTTGTCTGGCCAACTATACATTATAATCTTCTGCCATCTGAACCAGCAAGACTTGCCCCACCATTTCATCCACTGAATGATTGCTTTGCACATATTATCCATCAGTGCAACATTGTGATATAATTTGGAACAGTGGTACTGCCTTGTTCATGCCCTCAGAGATGTTCAGCACTGACATGGACATGAGCCTTGATAACCCACACAGTGAGTGTGTGGATAACTTAGTGACTTAGTGCACTTGGATTCCACTCTGGATTGGACTGAGTTCGGTTTTAAAGCTACTATTGAAGAAATATCTGAGTTGCCTACTTTGATTGCCTGCCATTACCAACTGTGAACCAGTCCTATAATGTCAAGGCATCAGTAGACTTGAAAGATGAGAATGAACATCACTCCTCCTTCATACTGTTGTAGTTGGCAAAGATAAGGGTAGTGTCTGAATATCAGTCAGATAAGGTTTTTGATCTAGGTAGTTCTAAAGCATTTTTCTTGGAAAGTGAATTGCCAGCAATGTTTTGTCTTGCACATAGAATATCCTTTGGAACACATTTACCACTGAACTTCTGGCATTAGATAAGAACATTGCAGCAGATTATGACTACACTGCTGATCAACAAGGTGGATAGGATTATCTTTTACACCACCTCAGTGCTCATGCATAACAATGTGACAACATCCATTTATTGGCTTGCCAGTAAAGCATGCAGCGACCATGCCTGGGAATCTACAGCTAGGATTGCCAAGGTTATTAACAGAAATGCACACCATTCTGTTGCTCTGAATTTGCTTATTATCACTCAGGTAGCATCCTTACCTGGCTTTCCATGTTTCTCTTGAGTCGCTGTTACTGTCTGTTAGTAAGGTAGAGGAAGTGAGGAGGCAGACAGCCAAGTAACTATCCTTCCAACTGGTCATCCTATACAGGCATTCAGGCTGAATAAGTGTCACCCACAATGGAGAGTTGATTGTCAGCAAAGAGAAATATTGTCAAGTAACAGCAAAAGTTTCAACCTCATTTAAATGTCAGATGACAAGAGGCTCATCGGTTGAGGATGGAATGTATTAAAGATGATAAGAAACAAGGTTTCTCTTTCCCAAATGCCTATTAACAACTGCTGTTGACTCACCACCTCACAAATTGCCAGTTGGTGCCAAAGTCCTTCATTTCTTTCATTGTTTGATCAAGCTAATATTGCAAAATGAATGTGTGATCCAAGTTGTTTCAGAATCACCTCAGATTTAATTTATAAATCTTCCTCCCCTTTCACCTTCCCCTTTCATGAAAGATATGCCATCAGATTTGAATAAAGCCAAAATTATATAGGAGATCTGATCAATTCTCGATATGCAGGCAGTGGAGATTATTCTGAAACACTATGGGGTATTATTTCAGGTTCTTTCCAATGTCAAATGCACATGAAAAGCTCGGGATCATCATTTACCTTAGTCATCTCAACAAATACATCACTGCATTGAAATTCAGACTTTCCTTCAAATAGGACAAATTTGAAATCAGTCTAGACTGACGCATATTTCAATGTCCCTCTTCACCCAGCCCCATGCAAATTCTTTTGGTTCACATACCAAGGAAAAATGTATCAGTTTCATGCACTCCCATTTGGTCTCAACATCAGTCGATGGGAATTCACAGTTATCAACTGCATCATCATCTTGTTTTGGCTGACTTCATCAACAGTGACTGCAGCTTATCCCGACATCCTCCAGAGACATTCTGTTCTGGTGACAACCAGGAATGATTTCCTACCCCTTGTATGTTACCTATGTGCTAATGGCAGGGATCCCTGTGGGAAAGCCCAGCTAGAAGTTAAAGTTTGTACAGATACCAGTTTGTATAGTTGGGGAGATCCCCTGTTGCCATGCTTCAGCTTAGTCAATGGCAAGTAGAATCCAGAGAAATTACTATTCACATCTCCCTTTTGGAAATGAAAGCTGTAATCATATCTGGACAGACCAACTCTATAAGAGAGTAGTCCTAGTCATGCCAGAATGGTGGTGATAGCCTACCTCCTCCAAAGGGTGTAACCAAATCACCTGACCTATGCATTATGCTTTGTAATTTTCAGCACTGGTGCTTCCATTTTAATATAAATGAACAGATCATACACAGTCCAGGCAGGCTCAATCTCTGGTTCAGTTCACTGCTGAGAACAAACCAGATCATTCATATCAAGTGGTTCATTCCTCAATTGATCTTGCCTCAGATTTGCACTTTGCATCCAATGATAGATCTTTTTGCAACAAGATGGAATTACAAACAGTCATCATGTTTCTCTGGCCCATATCCAGAAGCTTTGCCCAATAATGACTATCAATCATTTGGGAGGGGTTTGGGGCCTTTGCTTGCCCACCCATGGTCTTAGTACTTAAAATATCACAGAAATTGAGAGGTCAGAACTGCAAACTAATTTTGAATGCCCCTCCCCAAAGGAACAAGCCCTGGGTCAGCAATCTATTTTATCTAGTAATAGCTATGCCCTGAAAAATCCTTGCAAAGATGAAACAGCCAAGGTCACATGTATTGTATCAATGTCTGGACAAGCTCATTCTTCATGCCTGGTTTCAGTCCTTGATTGTGAGAATCTCACAACCTGGAAGGCACTTGATGACTTATGAAGATAAGTGGCAAAGACAGCGTCATGATCTCTTTGAATGCCATAATCCAGTGATGCATCTAGTCTGCATGATTGTGACATTCATACTTAAATTTTTAGTGTGATGCAAATTTATATTCTCCATGTGCCATCATCATAATCATCATTTATCATGTGGGAGGTCGTGAGTTTGATCCCCGGCCGAATCATACCAAAGACATACAAAAATGGTACTAACAGCTGCCTCGTTTGGCGCTCAGCATTAAGAGGTTAGTGTTAGGACTGGTCGGCCTGGTGTCAGGATAATGTGACTGGGTGGGACATCAATCTACATGTCTGCGGCATGATGCCCCAGTGCTAGACATCACTATAAACTGCCACATTGCAGACATTGTAGCGATATGCTGAAAAATTTTTAAAGTTACGTTAAAAGTCCAAATCACGTCACAACAGCAAATCATTTATCATCAATCCAAGAGGTCATTGGGGCACCATGGATGTCTTAACAACCTATTCTCTCCATCTGTTCCTGTTCTTTACTGCTCTTTGAGAAACTCCAAACTTCATGCCTGTCCACTCTTTGATGTTGTCTTCCCACCTCTTTTTTCTGTCTGCCATATCTTCTGTACCCTCACACTGTGCCATGCAAGATTGCTTTTGCCAGTCCAGATGATCTTGAGACTTGACCGTACCACTTAAGTTTGCATTTATTCACGGTGGCCTAGAAGTCTTCAATGGGTCTGATGGATTGTTGGATCATGTTGTGGACCTCTTTGTTGGTTAAATGGTCAATGTATGAGATGCCCAAAATCTTGCAGTAGCATCTCATTTAGAAGGTTTTAACCCAACAGTGAGGTTGCTGAACCTAACCACTTGGAATCATGGCCTAGCAATCAATGGCAACATTACTTCTTGGAAAGCTCCACATAATCAAGACCCAACAAGAAACGAATATGCTGTTCATGAGGGGAGGCAAAATAGGCCATGGCATATTTCTAATGACAAAGAGTGATATTTTGCATGTGGTGTGGTGGTGTGTCAAGACTGGGAAAAACAAAAGTATTATTCAAGGAAATAATTTTTACACTTCTATTTTCGAATTACCATCACATAATCACTGGATGACTTAAAACTGAAACAAAATATGAAAATTTTAAAAACAAATGCCTTCACTAAAAAGTCAGATTCTTTGCAAAAGGCTATGGGTGTGGCCTAATATATGGCAAAAGAAAACAGCGCAAGAAAAATATTGATCTTTCTTGATTTTCTTGATTTTCTTTTGCAGCAAAAAGGAAACAGATTGTAGTAAATAGTCAGTTAATGATGAAAACTCTATGTACATAGTTTTAATAGTGGTAAATTTTTTAAGATGAACTAATCGATATTTAGACATGTGCCTATTACCTATTATGATGATCTTCATTATTTTTATATCTTGCATTTGATATTTAAATGTTAATGCATGTGGCTTGAAAAAATAATTTGTAAATGCAATGTTTTTGTTGCAAAACTGATCAGTTTAAATTTAAAGACCAAAGCTGACTGATTGAAATTAGTATGTTGCCAATGACTTTGTAATAAATTTTAATTGTAAATTTTCATTGTGTGAGATTGAAATATGCATAATGCAAAAAGAATATGGATATTAAATGTTCTTTTAAATTCCAAATAGCTAATTAAAAAAATCTTTTCTGGTTCAACATCGACTTGTCTTGGCACAGACAGCAGCCTTAATGGTCGAAAATTAAACATTTTGGGGAGCCCCCAGTGTGAATTAAGTGCCTCCCAAGTTTTGAAAACTAGAGGCATGTGTCCCCAATTTAGGAAAACGTAGATGCATTGCTATTAATCCTGCAGCTGGCTGATTGTTTTTTCTATGGTTATTAATGGAGAAAAAAAATGTTAAACTGAATTACTATCAAAGGCTTCTTCTCCATGATATCTCACACTTTTAGCCACTGAACTGACAACAGAGGGAGTATCATAAAGATTTATCAGACCTGCTAGCCAATTTTTAGTTCAGTAGGCCACAATCACTCACCCTGTTTCCTAAATAGACATGGTCAATTCAAATCATTATAAGCCTTTAGCTAGAACCTCACTGAAACTACTTTCATGTAAGACATGATTTATGATCACCAGACCCACTTGATGTCAGCATAACATCCTCTCTGGCACGAGTTAAACACTTTTGCTGATATCACCCAAAATTTTGTCAGTAAGAAGAATGGCAATTGGCAATTTGTTTTGCTGCTTTTAGTCAGAAGAATGGGTTATCCTTCATGTAGGGACTCCAGCTATTATTCCCATGAAGGGTGCCTGGGGTGGAGGTTAGATGATCATTCATTCATTCCTAATATTACCTATTCTTCTAATGTTAATATGATAGGGAATCTATTTTTAGGAGAAGGCAATTTTTAGTAACTTATGTTTCTCTGAGAATAAATGTACTGAAACTGACCACATTACTGTAAAACTCTCACAACCTCCCAGTGAATGTAAGCATTCAGTTATATGATTCAATTGTAAGCATTCAGCTTAAAACTGGAGCCACCAAGCCGTGGTAAATGGGATGTAATGAGTTAGCGAGTCTTCCCTGGGTCTGTATGGTATATAAATAAAAAGGGCAAATTTTCATCCTTTCAGGAGAGCTGGCTTTGGGAAATAGCAGTTTTTATATTCTTAATGTTGATGTGATTAGGTAAGCATTTTCAGAGAAATGAAATTTACTGTTAAAAAAATTTGTTTTCAGCTGGTAAAGGGCAGTTTGACCTCTACCCCCTTGAGACCTCCTCAGCTCAACCTAAAGGATTTCTTTATGACCAACTCCATCAGTAGAGCCTCACAGACAATGGCCAAGTGTGTACATGCAGTGATGGAATCAGAGAAGAAGGAGAAACTGTCTTAATGATGTGATCTTTCTTATGCTTGCAACAAACTGTTATATACAGTTTGTGTGGAATTTTTATCCTTGTTTCCATTATAAAAAACTGAAGATTTTGCCAAGACTGCAGTGAGTTGCAGTATTGATAGGACTTCTTAAATTTAAATGACTTGATAAAGTAAAAATGCACAGTGTTTTTTTTTTAAAAGGTCCGTATATTCATCATCTAAGTATAAAAGAAAATTCTATCTCTAAGGCTGGTTGTAAGAGAGAAAAAGAAAAAATAAGTTTTAAAATATTTTCACTCAGTATGTAAATGATTTACTTCTCAGCAGTTTTCTGACCAGTAATTGGGGAAGACCATTCAAAACGATATGTATGCAAAGAAAATTTCACATTAAATTTGCTCTAGAATGTTTCCAAGTGGTGTAAATTGCAAACTGAAATGACAGCAAGATTGCTTAAGTCAGCAGGAACTCTAAACAAGGCAAAGGGTTGTGCACTGAGATCAGCTAAAGTAATTTGCATATGGAATTTTTTCCTTTACAATAGCCGTTTGAGTGTTCTTGTTAGTGTTTTGTATATATTGTAATTTATTTTTAGTGCTGGAAGGAGATGCTGAATGTGTCACAATATAAATACACAGAATGCATATTTTTGTTCTATCACATGGTCTTTGTTTTACCTCTTGTAGTATCACAAGGGCTGTGTTATACTTGTCATATCGAGGGGGGCACTGTTATACCTCTTGTCTTACCTCTTGTATCATGTCTTTTGTTACCTCATAGGGGTATTATTATACCTCTTGTTTTATCACAGGGGCTCTGTTATACCTCTTTAAATATGGCTTGCTGTAGAAGTGTCCAATAACAAACGAATTTTTAGGATCTTGAATATACAAGTTTAAAATAGTTTGAAATGTATGCAGTCTGATAAATAAAGTGACAGTTATCATCATAGTTTTCATAATATGAACAAATTTATCATCAGTATTGAAATAAAGCCTGAAGTCTTCCATGAATACCATGGTATTTGTATCAGTAACATACTGATCCTCCATTAATACTGTAGATACTTTGATTTACCTTACACTTGGGGCTCAAAATTAGCGGTAGTCCATAGCCCGAGGCTAGCAGATTTCCTGTCGGTATCGTAACTTTCATAATGTTAATAGTCCGATGGGCTCGTAAGTTTCAGTTATCAATAGTCAGTGTTTGTTTATGCCATTCCCTAAAAAAGACTTGCCTTAGCAGATGTTCTGTAGAATCAAAGCAGTCGCCATTGTAAACACAGTCATAAAATATTAGCATGAGAAGATGAAGTCAATTTCTGCCTCGGACAGGTGCGTTTCTATAACAAGAATCTATCCGATTTTGTGCATTTCACTTAACAGCGCAAATTATGGTCCTGTCATTAAGAACGGAAGTTTGGTAATGGATCCTAATTAATCTGATAACGAATTAAATGAATAAATGACGTGGTATCACACTTTATTCGCTCGACCACAGTAACAAACTACAAAGCGGTATTTCACACAAGAGAACAATGCAAAAACTTTTCAGGGAAGTTAGTTTGCACATTGTTTTGTGTAAGGTTCTTTTTTTTTTTTTTGTGCTCACTACCCAAATGCTCCAATAGTCACAAACGAAATAATTATAAGAATTAGATCAGTTTATTATGGTTACATTATTGGCACATCCTTTTCATGCAACTACTTTTTCTATGATGATAAGAATAGTTTTTATATTTTTACCTTACAAGAATGAACAAATAATTGAATACACGTGGAGATATCCAAGCAGAATGCCATACATTTGTTGGGAATTAAAATCTCAGAGCATGGGTATCTGAGATTTGAATTTTTTTTCCATCTTATTATTAATTTGAACAATACATTGAGGTTCGATTAATTAGGAACAATTACCAAACTTACGACTTATGATACAGTAATTGGAGCTGTTAAATACAACATGCCAAGTGTCAGATGGCTTCGTTTGATGGGAACACACCTTTTCCAAGCTGAACCTAACACTATCTTTTGATACTAATATTTTATAACAGTGTTTACAATAGCCACTGCTTTGATTATGCAGAACATCCGCTGAAGTTAAGTCTGTGTTAGGGAGAGGCCATTTAATTGTTGGAGGGGGCAAAGACACGTGTTTTGAAATGTGTTTCTTGCTCTGACTTTCTTATATAAAGGACACTGTGCCGTTCCTTTTCTTGCTTTAAATAATTTGCGTCAGCTATACTATAACATCTCGTATTTCAAAACAAGGCACAATTCCTTCCTTAAAAGACAGGCAAAATGTGGCATTTGATAGAAGGTGTTCAGCCACTGGAAAAAAAGCAAAAGCTGAATGAGAATGATGAGGAATAATTCTTATGATGGGAAAAGCGTAATGGAAAATTTCAGAAGAAATGGACAAAAGACAGGGAATGACTGAATTATGATGAGGAAAGGAATGTTATTTGGTGTGACTGGTGTACACAATTCGCAAAACAAACAGAAAACATCCAGTTTTGTTGCGGGTTGTTCGAACTTTAAAATTGAATCGATAAACATCCATGAAATCTGTATGACATTGTTTTGTGAACAGGACTAGTAAAGATTTTGCTGGACTAATAAATTTCTCAATATACTAGTCCTTCTGGCTACAAAGAAATTTGTGTTAAGTTCGAGCCCTGCTTACACTTTTAATATTGATATTGCATTGCAAAAGCTGCATTCCCCAGCAAATGATAGTGAATTGAGATAATATAGCATAACATGACTGTGCCACCCTTCTAATGAAGAATGATGAAAATATGTTGGAGAAATGTATACAGACTGAATACATGTCTTTCACAGCTCAACCACCATGACAGGTCTTCTGGCATTTATTAAAAATATTACGACTTCGTTCACTTAAGTAAAAGGTAACGTGTTATGTTTGCATTGAGTATGTAGGCTGCACATAAGATAAATTGTCTGGATCATGCATACCAAACTTTACATTGTGAGTGCACAACAGGGCAATCTGGTTGACATATACTGGAGAGTAACTGCATTTCAGGTTGTGACATGCATTGTAAACACATGTATTTAACTCTTCTCATAATTTTTTATATTTGTGCTGCCATAAACTGTGATCACAAACATATCCAGAAATAGTATTTTTTTAAATGGTCATTTTTGTTTCAATTAACTTTATACTAACAGAATCATGCAGTATTTTACGAAACTGAACACCTTCATATTGCATGCACATGCATGGCGCATGTGCCTAAAGATAGTTTAGTAAATTAGGAACTACTTTGCAAACAAACCATATACACTCGAGTAGGTTTTGGTTGATTAAATCTTTGAATGAACTAAACCAACTGCTTTGTCCATATAGTTAATAAAGTTAACAATGTGGACAAGTCAGAAACAAAACTGCCAAAGAAGCTAATGAATGAATCTGATATTCGAAATGTCAACAACAAATGTGAGATGCAGTAATTGAAAACACTCTTCTGATCATTGAAACAGTTATTTAGGACAGCATTCATATCTTTTCACAAATAGAATGGTTAAGACTATGACGAGTGCTCTCTAGGGTCTAAACAAATATACCATAGAAAAGCATACTGAAGCCAAGGTCTATCGCATATCTATCAGAGACATACCATTTTACAGGTCTGTCAAAATGCTAAATTTGAGAAAAAAATGCAACTAAAGGTTTTAGTAGGAAACTAAGAGCGTCAGAGCCAATAATTCAAGATGACAAAAAAGTATTTCCACTGGGTAAAAGGAGTGTCACACAATAGCTGCTTTTCAAACTTTCCATGTAACTATTTTGAAACAATATTAGGCTAGATTTTCATTGTATGAGATTGAAATATGCATAATGCAAAAAAGTGGATATTAAATGTTCTTTTTCAGTACAAATAGCTAATTAATAAATGTTTTCTGGTTGCACATCAATTTGTTGTTGTTGTAGGGTTTAACGCCATTTTTCAGCACAGGATAGGCTATACATGGCTTTCAGTATTAATGGTGGAGGAAGAACCCGGGAAAACCCCAGAAAGAACCACCGACCCATGAGAAGCTACTGGCAAGCTTTCTCACATACCCACATTGGCTGAATCCGAGACTCGAACCACCGCAGACAGAGGTGAGATGGCAGTGATCCGTAATGGAGAGCGCTTTAGACCACTCGGCAACTCGGGGCCCCCACATCAATTTGTCTTGGCACAATGGTCTAAAACTAGATTTTTTGGAGAGCCCCCTGTGTGAATTAAGTGCCCCTAAAATTTTGAAGACAAGGAGGTGTGTGCCTCCAATTTAGGAAAACCCAGATGCTATGCTGTTAATCCCACAGCTAGCTGATTTTTTTTCTTTTTGTGGTTGTTAGTGGAGAAAAAAAAAGTTAACCTAAATTACTATCAAAGGCTACTGATGCATGATATCTCACACGTTTAGCCACTGAACTGACTACAGAAGGAATATTGGTCATAATAAAGATGTACAAGACCTGCTCGTCAATTTTTTACTTCAGGAGGCCAAAATCACTCACTGTTTCTAAATTGGACATGCAAGGTTGTTTGTGGATTGTGGAGTAGGCCCTCTTGTTTCTATAGAAGTGTCATTGTTCATGGGATCATTAAATTTGTGGTTTGCAGTAACCATAAAATTGATGAAAATTGGTACTCTGCAAATAAAAGTAAATTTACAGTATTAAAGGAAATGTCCATGTTGCATTTTATTTACTATGCGTAGTATGCAGGAGACATGTTTTATAAAATTTCCACACCAGAATGAAAAATGTTCTATTTCTATCAAATAGCTTCAAAGTACAGTAGTATTAGTGGACTGCTCCAGTGGTTAGAGCATCCGCTTCGGATGTGATAGGTTCGGGTTCAAACCCCTGCCAAATCATACCAGATACTTGTGTTATGAGCCTATTCTCTTAAAATAAGTAACAGAAAAGAGTACAGACAACAAGCTTTGTAAAATTTTTAAAAAAAATTATTTCCCTAGAATAATTGAGATATTGTGACTTAAATCCAAAAGTGATCAAAGAATTAAAGATACAAGTCCTAGTAATAAAATATCCTGAATGATACTCAGTTCAAGTCCAAAAGAGATCCAGAATTAAAGTGCTTCAAGATCTTGCGATAAGTATTATTAATCCCTAAATGACCAGCCAAAGGAGTTTCATGGGCTAAAGAAATTCTTTCCTGTCTTTATGAATTTGGAACTACAATGTGACAGTTAACTGACCACTCGTCACCTGCATTGACCACAGGAGGTCTCCCTTTTCTCATAGGAATCACATTTTGAATGAAATAACAAACAGGTACTTAAGTGGCTTCAGTTTCACTAATGGCCCGTTAAAACAAACAGGAGATCTCATGATTTTCTTCCTGTTTGACAGCAAGTGATTGTCGTTTGTCACCCTGATTAGAATGAAGAGAATGAATAGTTAAAGGAGGATCACTGTGATCAATGCCATTTGATTGATGTAAGCAAGGAGTGAAAGTTATGTCACAAAAGCCTGACCAATACATGTGTCAGCTAAAGGAATACTTTCCTGATCAAAATCATTCTTAAAAGCTTTGCCATAGCTCTAGTATCTGCACAAGCTGGAAATAAATCGGGGATATCCTTTTCATTAGGATGGAATTTCTGATCCAAACAAGGCTTGTCAGTTACAAGTGGAGTAACCATAACCTTTTCTCCAGCTAGGTCATTGCCTAGTAATAAATAAATGCCCTCAATGGGTAAAGAAAACAATTTTTCGACTGTCACGGTTCCTGAGACAAAGTCTCATGACAAATTTACACAGTAGAGAGGAACATCAACAAAGCCGCACTCAACACCCTGAATAAGAACACTCCATAGAAGAAGACTTCTCAGAAAAAGGCAAAGTACCTGATAAAAGATTCTAAGAAGCTCCTGTGTCCCTTAAACATTTAATATGGTTGGGATTGGCCGAATCACTCATGAGTGATATAGAACCCTTTGACATGAATGGTTCATAATTCTCCATAATAAAATCAGACTGTGGTTTATTAGACCAACAAATGTGATGCTGTCAATCCTTGACCTCTTAGAAATAAGAGTATTTGAAATAGGTCTGTCTTGATTCTGTTGCTAATTTTCAATTTGTAGCAATCAGAAATAATGCGTCCTTTCTTCATGAAATAGGTACACATAGGAAGAGATAATGATTTTGATCAATCTTGCCAGAAACTTGATTTCTAAAACTTGTGCCAGATTGAAATTGAGAAGGGCTTGTATTAGGCTGTAATACTTTTTTTTACCAGAAGACTGCTGAGTGGAAGACTTACTTGTAACTTAGAAAAGAAACTTTATCAACTAAGGAATACTCGTCAACAGTACAAGCATCATTTTCCAAGGTTTGTACCTTATGCTCATCAAGATAAGTCTTAATGTCACTACTGACACAGTTCTTGAACTCTTCAAGTAAAACGAGTTGTCTTAGATTTTCGTAATCTTGATCAACTTTCTTGGCTAAGCACCACCTATCAAATAACTGCTTTTTCTCTTGCAAATGCGACAGAAGTTTGTCCAGTTTTTTTTTATAGTTCCTGAATTTTTGCCAATAAACCTAAGGGACTAACTCATAACCCGTTAAGATGCTTTCCTCAACTAGATCAAAGTCAGCACTTTGCTGCACTAATAGGGAAACATAGATGTTTCGGGCTTTTCAAAATGAGGAAAATATTTATCTACTTTTTCTCTAAAATGGGGTACTAATCTAATTTCTTAGTAACATCAAAACTAGAATTTATATGTAAAATGTGGATGTGCATTTCACTTATCAGCTAAAATTCTTTTAATCTAAATTGATATTCCCTTTCTTCCTTCTCTCGTTTTCTCTGGAATTCTCTGTCTTCCTTTTCTTTATGCATTTGCATTTGTTTTTCTCTCCACTTTCTCCAATAGCATTTTCCTCTCTTTCCTCCTTATCTAATTGCATCTTTTTCTCCAGTTGCATTCTCCTCCCTCTTTCCTCATTTTCTAATTGCATTTGTTTTTCCTCTTTCTCCAGTTGCATTTCCATTTGTTTTTCCTCTTCATCTTTCTCAAGTTCAAGCTTCTTAACTCTAATTCCATCTGGTATTTTAATTTTAATTCCTTTTTGTTAGAGTCTGATACAGACTTACTAATCAAAATGAAAGCAATTTTATCCAAAACATTCTTTTTCGCGAAATATTGGTCCAAATTATTTTTATTTCTTCTTTCGTTAAAGAAGTTTTTGCCTCAGAAAGATATTTTCTGGCAAGTTGGAGCAAGTCATTTTTTTTTCTTCAAACAGTCCAACTGCTCCTGGGTAGGATTTGCAATAAAGATCTCCACTTTTTATGACATTTTAAAAAACTTGTTGATGTCGCTACAGATTTCGAAGATTTGAGATAATACATGGGATTTAAAAATTCCAAAACATGGGGAATTTAAATGTCATAAACAAAGTTTTCAAAAATAGTTAGCAAAATTTGTAATCCAATGATGAGCACTCAGTTTTCTGGTACGAGTCTATGCTCTTAAAATAAGTAACAGAAAGGAGTGAAGACAACAAGCTTTGTAAAATTTAACAATTTATTATCCTAGAATACTTACAATATTGTGAATAAAATCCAAAAATAATTGAAGAATTAAAGACAAATCCTAGTACATGTAATAAGAAGTCCTGAATGAAACTCAGTTCAGGTCCCAAAGAGATCCAACATTGAAGGCGATGACGTGTATGTTGTTGCAAACAAAATACTGATGTCTCAAGAGTCTTGCTGAATCACAGAAATATTATTCCAGGTTTGAACTCAGTATAAATTCCATTGATTGTCTTTATTCGCGAATTTTATCAGAGCACTTTTGTATTTCCAAAGATAAGAATCACTTAAATTCAATAATTTGAAGAAAATAAAATTCAGCCCAAACTGATCACAACATAGTGCAACTTAAAGTGCTAGATGTTAAAGTACAACTGTTAAACGCATCACAGTCAAAAGATAGTGTAGTTCTCTGTTTGACCCCAGGTCACAAATTTGCATTTTCTAAAAACAATTACCTAATGGAAAATAACCTTCTAAAATGATCTAATGAGCCTTGTTTACTTACAACACAATAGCCAATAAAAGTAACTTTGGAATCTCCAAGACTCTGACCCATATCAACATGTTTGCTTGAATAATAACTCTGTTAATAAGCTCATGCACATACAGAATAATGAAGCTATTATTAGTTGTTTACTTAAATGAAATTAACTTTGTTTTAAGAAAAGAAGTCAATCGGGTCAAGCAGAATGGAGCTCATTTTTAGACAAGGTCAAGTCCAGCAAACAGTGTTACATTAAATAACAAGTAATGGAATTTACAAAATTAAAACAAATATACATAACACTTGTAAAAATTATACTTACAGCTGCCTCACGTCCTGCCAACACTGCATCTGTAAACAGTATAATGTGGGCAAAGTTTTGAAATAAGTGGTTTCATTTTTTAGTCTAAGTATCTAAACAAAAATTCACAGGTAAACAGTTCCTCTGCGTCTGTAATGAGAAATTTTTAGTTCTAATTCTTGGTTCCAGATTTGATAGACTTTTGTGCAAAAAAAAATTTCTTTCTTCTTTTCAAATGGTTTTTATATCTAATATCTCTCATTTTTCATATTGTTATGATCTCACTCTTTATCGTCTACTCTAAGGGCTAAAGGTCCTAAATATTGAATGCTGTCTCTGTTTATATACAAGTCTGGCACATGTAACTATTCTTGTAAACAAAGTATGGATTGATGGATTGATAGATATTGCAATCGATTGACGAATCCAAAATGGGTAGGTCTACCTTGTCTCACGTGGGAACTTCATGATTCAAATATACACACAAATCAATTCCATGCTTCCAAGCACCTAAATTCATATGATAATAGGAGACATGATTAGTAATGACGAACTTGGCCTAGTATTCGGATATAATCTTTGTGCAGGGAATTTAATTTCACAGTATTGCATTGTTGTATAAAATACATGAAAGGGTACATCGTTGGATGTATAACACCCTGCGATCGGATCGCTTGTGATTTAATCAAAGATTTTTTCTTCACTAGTTGGTATCCAGCTATTAAAACTATCACTGTAGCCTCTCCATTTAACCAAACTTCGCTTACTTTTCTTGCTATTACTTGCTCGATGACGAATATATCCTGCTCTGTCCACTGTAGCTCCTGTTCTTAGAAACTTCCAGTAATAATTTCTTCTAATGAATCTTTTAGCTCATACGCCACAGGTATTGTCGTTAAAATTTTTATCAACAACGAATACTTCCTTGGACCAGTTAGGAGTGAATCCTTTTCCAAAGTTTTCTTCACAAGTGAAATTCTAACTCTATCACCCAAGCTAAACTTTGTGTCTTCGGTACATATTCTCGTTCATCAGCAATGGATTATTAACTGCTTCATTTGGTGACATTTCAAGTGTTTTGTGTCTTGTGCTATTGTAATACGACATAATCTTTCGTCCACATACATGTTAGTGTTTTTGGCTGTAAGTTGCTTGTAAAAAAAATTCTTTCATTGTACGATTAAATCTGTCGACGACGACACTTTAACCTTCGTTTCCGGTGATGTATTTGGTGATTTTATTTTGTTCCAGAAACTGATCGAATTGCTTATTAAAAAAGTTTTCTCCGTGGTCAGTCCATGCCTTATTCGATTTTCTTTCTGCGCTAACAATAATACCTCTCAATAAATCGGTTATAGTTTTACCTGTTTTATCTGTAACAGGCAAACTAAACGCGCATTTGCTAAAAATATCAGTTACATTCATCGGGTACCTTTTATTGTCATTAGAATTTGCAATGTATGAGCTAGATCTATTGTCCGTATGTCATAAGCTGAATTTGGGACAACTTTTCGTCGAGGAAACTTGTTTTAGGTCTGTTTGTGAGACCGCTCAGCGTTCATTTGTCATAAAGTACATTTTTACAGAGCCAAGACTATCCAGGCCCGAGTTTATATTTCGCTCCATTAATACATTGTACCAGCTTACGATCAATTCGCTCCCTTATTCCCTTTGGTCTCATATCGCCTAGCTCATCAAGCATAAAACGGTCGCAACCTGATTTATCGTTTTCATGTCACTGTAACATATGTCATGGCACATTGCAATTGCATCGACCTGGTTATATGGCTCCTACCCCGGGATAGGATTGTCATTTTCATCAAGCTACTTATCGAACGCATTCCAATGTCCTGTATACCAATGAAATGACAGGGTCCATCCCTTGCTGGGTTACGGTAATTTGCCAATTAACTTGTGAGTATCTAATCTGGATCGGATTACAGCTTGCTGATTACAAGTCTGACAATAGGTTACTATTTTATCCTGCTCGAGACGCAGATCGTAGTCAGCTTCACATTTACACAATTTGCTTGCAAAACGGCCTTGCATTTCTGTTATAATTCAATCGTCGCCTAAAGTAGTATTAGACATTTTTGGCATATCCTGATCTCCAGATAATAGTGAGTCACGTTTGAGAAACATGCTCTTTTACCGGCCACAGGAAGCACAGATACTTTTGAACATAAATCTGTTGTGTTTGGTAGTTTCCGTGGTTTCATTTGTATTTTCCGTTTTACTCCTGTATTTCAGGCGATACGTAGTAATTTTTATATTTGCTTGTTAGATAAAATTGCAATTTTTGTTGTTTTCCAAGCTTGGTTTAGGTACAGATTGTAAGATAAATAAATTTCAGAAAATCACACAATTCAAAGGACTGGGACATTTTTTGATAAACATAACAATAATATCCAACAGCTGAAGTTGATTAGACGAATAATCTTTTTGTATTTGGACGATAGCACGTACCGTGGGCGCCCGCAGGATTTTTTGCAGGGGGGGGGGGTGAGGGTCAGTCAGATACGGCCGGGAGAGTTAGTTGCATAGTCCCGTGCGTAAGCAGTCTGAAACTAAAACTAATATTTACTAAGCGTTTTGAACAGAATCTTGTGACATATTGTCAGCTTCATTTGCATCACTAAACTTGTCGGAATATGAATATATATATATATATATATATATATATATATATATATATATATATATATATATATATATATATTTGCAGTACGATTTCCATGTGAGTCACATGACCCACGTTGACCTATGCTGCGGGCGCCCATGGCACGTATATTTTGATAATATCACTTGGTGGTGGCCCAAATGAATCAAAGTAGTGTTGTTTTTTTTTTTAGTAAAGCGCTACCCAGAGCGTGCCCAATTTTGGATATTTATGATACAACTTCTCCCATCAGGTTGAGGTGATAATTCATCTTTAGATAATACTCCTTGAAATCCGCTGACATCTTTCTGTTTATCTAAGATCTCAAAGTTGTTTAGAGGATAGATCGCAGAGAAATCTACCACCTGGTACCGGGTAGCATTAAACCTCTCCCACTTCATATTCTCAGCAGATTGGGAAGTTGTTGTTGTAGGGTTTAACGCTATTTTTCAGCACACGTGGCGGCCAGTATTAATGGTGGAGGAAGAACCCGGGAAATTCCCGGAATAAAACCACCGACCCTCGAGAAGCTACTAGCAAGCTTCCTCACATACCCACATTGGCCAAATCCGAGATTCGAACCTACGCAGAGGTGAGATGTCAGTGATCCGTAACGGAGAGCAATTTAGATCACTCGGCCACTCAGGGCCCAGTTTGGGAAGTAGACTTCCTGATATTCGTGCTAGCAACAGATCTTTGAATCCATCTTTGACTGCTTTCCGGTTCAACTTTTTTTATTATATCGTTGTTTTACGTTTCTTCGCTGTTTTACGTTTCTGAACGCTCCGTGTTTTGGCCATTTTCGTTAGACAGAAGTGAAATGCTTTGCATTTTACACTGTTTCATACCGTCACCCAACACAGTCTTCTTTGTGACACCATTTTATTATACCCAAATTATCTTCTTCTATATTTAAAAAAAAATTGCATGTATCTGCACAGGTTATACATATACCCTTTGATATATGATTATACCGATTGTGCCTAACAATTATCCGTTCATTACTTTATCGCGCATTTATTTCTGGTGTTTAATTGGAAAGTTTGCCTATGGCGAGAAATATAATTTCATTCACTTCGTTTTGTTTTGCAAACAGTAAATGTCGACCAGCGGCAATACCTACCGGAAATGCTTCTAGTGTAACCTCCATACATTAAAGAGGTCGGAGAGAAAAAGCAGATAATTAGGTTTCCGAAAGGGGATATAGGAATAGAACCGACAGAACACAGATCCAAGAATGTTCATATATTCATAAAATGGTGAAATTTATGAAAAACGGCACATTGGGTCTTGAAGCAACTCAAATCCTTTACTTAAGAATCTTAAAGTCAAACCGTTTTAAATCAAAATAATAATAATAATAATAATAATAATAATAATAATAATGCCAAAAGCAAAGTTTTCAGAAGTATTTTAGCGAAATTCTTATCCCGAACACAAGCCTATTATTTTTTTTTATCACCACTCTATGGTCTTAACAAAGCAATTGAAAAGATCGAAAACCAACAAGTTTTATAAAATTCAACAAATAATTCATTTCCCTATAATACATATTGAAAAATGAAATATAGAGTATTGCGAATTAAACCCCAGATAATCCTAGAATTTCGAACAGTCCTAATGAACAAAGTTCTGAATAAACTTTAGTGATATTCCAAATAACTTCCAACGCTGAAGGTTTTGATGTGCCTGTAGTGGTCTGTAGTCTCCAATGTACTGATATACCTATGACCTCAATGGTAATACTGTGCCACCAGTCTTTTGTTGAATCACAGTAATATAGTCCAAGGATTCATTGTTTTAATTCATTGTAATTACCAGTTAATGTCTCTTTCCAAGAATAGTATAGATAAGCACTTTGTATTTCCAGGGAAGAATAATTTGAATTAAATAATAATTCCAGCCCAAATCAAACACTGAACGCAAGTATGATTCTGCCTCACGGTCGTATAACACGAATAAATAATTTATAGATAAACAAGATTATACAAAAAACTATGAGACAAAAGAACAGCCTGGATGAAGGACAAAAGTTCCTTTTTTAGTACAAAGCTATAATTAGAATAGGTATCATACTAAAATTATAATATAGAATGTAACATAAATCAATGATTCTGGTTAGGTAGGAAAGTAACTTTATTTTGGACAAGGACAGATATAAAATACAATTTCACATAACCCATAGCATATGATGAATAAAAAAAACCTAACAAACAATGCAAATTAAATACGCATAACAAAGACACACACAAAAACCGTCGATTTGCACTGATTGTTCATCCATTCCATGCCAATGCGATCAGTGGCTGTAATACGATATCGATGAAAAGATGTTCCGAAGGTAGTGTATGGGGGCTGTTTAGCGTCAATGGAAATCCCAGTCAAAAAGGTTGTGGGCACGTTTAGCGTTAAGACTTTTAATGACCCCCCTGGGCAAGTTTAGCGTCATGGGAAATTGAACATGGGGAATATTGGGCTTGTATAGCGACAAGGGAAAGTTTGGTTGTTGTATAGGAATGAACAGTTGAGGTGACGTCACGGTACTGATATTGGTAACAATGTAGCAAGGGGATGATCTCAATTGGGCGGAACACTGGCAACACTGTTGCAAGTGGCTGAGCTGATTACGCGCTACCCTAGGTAGAGACAAATACAGTATTGACGTATACATATATAACACATAGACATATACTGATGAACATCAATAGATTGATAAAGATCAATGTATCATACAGACAACTATGAAACCGACTAAACCATTTTTTTAGGCAAGAAAACATATATTTCCGAGGCATATGAGTGTTTCTTCTCTTTTTATACAAACTCCAAATCTACTATCCACACACGGGAAAAAGAAAAAAAAAACCCCAAATATACTATCCGGACACGGGAAGGAGAAAGAACAAACACAATATCGACTATCCACACAAACGTAGCCGAGCGCATACAAACCACAAATATACTATCCACACAACGTACACGAACGCACATACACCACACAGGAAGAAGATAAAACGAACCCCAAATATACTATCCCCACAGGTGGAAGAGAAAAATAAAACCCCAAATATACTATCCACACAGAGGTGTTACGTGTTTAGGCTCGAATAAACAGTAACAGAATAAAGATTGAAAACATCAAGCTTTGAAACATTTAACAAATTATTTATTTTCCTGGAAAAATACTTTACAAAGGAACTAATAAGAACTTACGTTTTTAAGAATCAAATCCAAAAATAATCCAAGAATAATACACGAATACAATTTTAGAAGTCCTAATATTGAAATGTTCTAATGAATTCAAGTTCGAGACCCGACTAAAAATCCAAGATGGAAGGCGATGACGTATGCTGTATCCTGTACTTTGTTGAAATCTACAGTTCCTTGTAGAAACACAAGAAATAATCCGGTGAATGAATTAATGAAATTTCTTTGTTCAAGAATTCTGCATGAGCACTCAAAATATTTCCAGAGAAACGAATTAATCTTTTAGAATCCAACTAATTCGAATGAACATTAAAATGTAATTCCCAAAATGACACAACAATTGAAACACCTTTACGTCCCAGTGTTTAGAAGCCCAACTGAGATCTCTCTCTATAAGCAATGGTTTAAAACTTGAATCTTGCGCAAAATATGCTCTGATAAGGGTCACGTGATCATGTTTACATCACGTACTCTCAGCATGGCCCTGACAAGGACCAATCATTTTACTCAAAGAATAAAAAAAAAAAATAATAGTTGTTTACTTCAATAAAACTATTTACAAGCCTAGGGTCTCGTATTCAATACAGCCTTGATCTCACTTATTATTCCCACAATAATTGTTTTTTAAAAAAAAAAAACGTTCACGTGATTGTTACTAATTTTGAATTAAGGTCGGGAACCAGGTCAGCCTTATGTGTTTACAAAATGAACAGTCAAGGTCAATCTATTTTCTGGAAAAGAATCGAGTTCCTAGTAAACAGAAATGCATTATTTTGACATATAATCAAATTAAAAAATAAAAATATTTCAAAACTTAAAAACAATTAAATCAGATATAAATTAAATCAAATATGCATAACAGAGGGAAGAGTTAAAAAAAAACAAATATACTATCCACACAAACGTACGCGAACGCATACAAACACAATATCTACTATCCACAGAAACGTTCGCGAACGCATACAAACCCCCAAACTACTATCAACACAGAGGGTAGAGGGGAAGAAAAAAAAAAACTCTACTATCCACACAGAAGGGAAGGGTAAAATATTTTGAAGAAAACAATATCTACTATTAAAAAAAATACAATATTTACCCCAATGTCAACTATCCACACAAACGTACGCGCACGCATACAAACCCCAAAATCTACTATCCACACAAACGAACACGAATAGCACACACACACACACACACACACACAAACGCCACAGAGAGAAGAAAAAACAAACCCAAATATACTATCCACACAATGTACGCGAACGTACACACACACACACACACACACACACACACACACACACACACACCACAGAGGCTAGAAGAAAAAACAAACTCAAAATACACTATTAACACAGAGGGAAGAAAAAAATATAATATCCACACAGAGAGAAGAGGGGAAAAAATCATGGTTTAACGCCATTTTTCAGCACAAAATAGGCTATACATGGTGGCCAGTATAACTGGTGGAGGAAGAACCCTGGAAAACCCAAGGAAGAATCACCGACCCACGAGAAGCTACTGGCAGGCTTTCCCACGTATCCACGATAGTCGAGCCTTGGACTCGAACCCACGCGGACAGAGGTGAGATGGCAGTGATCCGGAACGGTTAGCGATTTAGTCCACTCACAAACGTACGCGCACGCATACAAACACACACTCTACTATCTACACAAACGTACACGAACGCATACAAACACACAAATACACACACAGAGAGACATATATATATATATATATATATATATATATATATATATATATATATATATATATATATATATATATATACACGTTTTAGGTGCGTTGTGGGCAGTCATCCCGAAAGTGGGTTTACGGGAAGGACATGATATAGTTTACATTTCAAATCAAAATACATATACATAGGTTGTATTTCTTACATAGTAATTATGTATATGTTGAAAATAAGTATATACACTTATGTTATAGTCCTATTCATGTTTTCGGTTCGTGGGCAGATATATATATTTCATGGGCAGTTTTGACCTTTAGGTTGAAGATGACAAAGTAACTGCCCAAAAATACGTTCACGAAGAACAAACATATAGCATTCTGCCCGTGAATACGGCCATGGGAACAATATATAGCGTACTGCCCACGAATACGTTCACAAGTAACAAATATATAGCATGACTTTCCGGTGTGCGCGCGCAAAATGGTTGTCAAGACACGACGATAAACATTAATCTATTAAGGCATCCTTTGCAATGGCCAGCGTACATATAGCGGACGTGAGGTTCGTTTTTCACAGCTTGTTTGAAATAAATGGATGATTATATATCCAGTGTAACAACTTGTCTTGACAGCTTATGGATGCTAATGTTTGACATTTATTGTGAAGATGATTGTTCACTGCTTGTTGATGAATTCGTAGCTTCTGTTAATCGATGCTATAGCTCAATTTAACTGTCATACACTGATATGTTTAAGTCTGCTTGCACAGTTAACTATGCAGAGTTATGGAAATATAACAAATTGGTTTTAATAACTTTCAGAGTTTGTTTTACTATTACTCAATATTTGTTTCAAGTACTATAAAGGCTGTGATAGGTTGGGTGGCTTAGATTACAAATCAGGCCCTTCTCACTTGGGGGTGGGTGGGGGGTGGGTACTGCCCATTATGAATATTACTGGTCCTAGATGTCCAACCTGATATTTATGACATATAGGTTCAACATCTTACTGCCAGCAGAAATGGTGTTCTGTAGTATTTTTCCCAGTCAATAGTTTATGGATATATTATGTCATGTACTATGCTTGTTTAATTCTCTCATCTCAGTTCTGACGTTACCATTGAATGCTATAATGTTCCCAGACATCCGGTATTCTTGGTTATTAAAATTATATATATACACAGATAACTGAAGGTGAGTTCTCATTATTCCCTAACAATTGTAATTAGTGGGGCTGTAGCAATTGATGGTCTGAGAATTCAAGTTAACTGGTTCAAAACTTGGGTAAACAACAAACTGTTTTCTTCCTTTGACAGGCATCATAAAGTTTTGCATCTTTGTCTCTCTGATGACTGTGGTACACAAGTTACAGACTTTGCCTTAGAATGAGCCTGATTTTTGATACTTGTTACTGAATGGGGTGGGGTAGGGAAGTAACAAAATTATTAAAGGTGGAATGTATGCAAACCATGCTGGAAATAGATATGTGCCAGCAACTGCAACATGTAAGCTTCAATCAATTTGGAAACTATAAGCTTTATCCTGTAAATATTAACAGTTCACACCCTGTATAAAAGGTGATTTTGTGTTTGATTAACTGGAACTGTTAATTTATTATGTTAAGGAATTTATTGTTTTAACCCTAGTAAATGTAATATAATTAGGTCAAAAGTTCCAGTTTGTTTATTGTTTCCAGAGTTGATTATTGTAACTGGAAGAACCTGTTTCTAAGTGTTAAATGAAACGAAAGAGATATTGTTTACTCAAGTGATATAAAATAAAAGTTTAAAATGAACTGAAAGAAATATTGTTTATTCAAGTGATACAAAATAAATGCAAAAGTGTATATTCATTAAGAAGTGTATTGTCAATTGCAAATAAATGAAGATTTATCTTATTTTGTTCTTTACTTGTGTACAAAATTATACCTGGATTGGGCAATAATTACTTGGACTCCATTTGGAAAAGAAAAATCTATATGTCCTAAATACCTAATGTTCATATCATAATGCTCTTTTAATGGATGATTATGCTTTTCAGCTGACGTTACCATATTGCCAAGTGAACTAATAGTATGGCCTTCGGTGTGGCCCACTAATCACATTTGTAAATGAATTATGCATACAATAGAGAAATAGCTCTTAAAATATCTTATGAGTTGAACAATCTGTGTACACAAATAAACTTGAAGCAAATCTTTGAACTTGTATGCCACACATGCAAGTGAATTGGTGGTTTTCATATGTAACTTGTGTACTCTTATGGCTTTTGTCTATATTACTTTTAGCCATTTCTATTCACACACCAGAACACAACCTTTTTTGTCTGATTCAGGTACTAATGCAAAACTTATTTCAGCTGTAACTGAAGTATACAGAATTTTTCCTGACGTTGAGGCCTACTGTGTAGACAGTATAGCTGTAAGTCATCAAATCAAATGGAAGACAACAGTGTGCAGTTGAAGAAAATGATATATACCCAGTACCATTTAGAGTTATCTTAAAGAAAAGTCACAATGCACACTGATACAAGTAGTTTTAGAAAATGCATTTGTTCCACATACATTTTAACTTAACCCAAAAGTTCAGTCTCTTGCCTAAAATTCAATCAGATGTATGCATTTATTCCATAAAACACAAAGATATAATGAACCAAATCATTTTCATTATTGAGTTAGGTAGTAGGCTATGTTAAAGAGTGCAATCACTTTATCGATTTTTTTTTTCCATTACATTTTTATTTATTATAAAATGACATTTCTTAGTGGAGTGCTAGCAACTGTAACTTGAGGAATATTTTGTACATGCTGGCCTAAGTGTCATGAATATACTGTGCTACATTTTGCTTTATTAGGTATAATACTATCATGAGACTTGCTTGATTAAATCCTGAATTTGTCAGTTACACTTACAAGTCCACTGGTAGAATTTAAAATCTGTGACAGTTTGGGAACTTTTTTTTGCAGTAACTGCAAATCACTTTGCCTTCACAGTCAATGAATTCAAGCCATTGATAATTGTCAAACCATTGTGACTGAAAATGTGATTGTCTCTTAGTTGTGTCCTATTTGATAATTTTGCTGCCACAGAGTCTGGATTGTGTCTCTGAAGAAATAGTTCATCTAGACTCTGTTGCAGTATTACACTTTATATGTTCAATTTAATGAATTTTCTTTCTTTGAATCATTCTTATGTCATAACTTGCGAAAATAGTTTAGTTAACAATATTTATTCAAACAGAAAAGATAACCTCACTTGACAAATCATCCTACTAAAGTGATCATGGCATACACTTTTATCTTTGAAATTCAAATATTGCCCACTCGTTAATTAACATAACTAATATTGCACATTGAAGGTGATCATATGTATCATCAGTTTTAAAAAAATAAAGACATAATACTATCATTTAATCACTGCATACAGGAAACAGACACTTGTGTCTGTAAAATGCCTTTCATTGGATTACTTTGGTTTATTAAAACCAAACAGCAATCCACTCAGGATTTTCTAGGATAGATACAGAGAATATATTATGGTCATTCAGAACGCTATCAATACATCAGACCAGATTGTTTTTATTATTATTTAGGCAAAATAACTTAGTAAGTCAGATGGCAAACATGAGGATGGTGATAGGTTATGTGGAATTTGCATTGAATCATCTGATCCCAGAAGATTTGATACAATGTCACTGGCTGTGGTAATCATCAAGTGCAGTTGCACGGCACCATAAGACTTATCAAGATACCATAAGCTAGAAAGATGAAGAAAAAGAAAAACGATGACCCAAAGACAAATCCTGCAAACTGTGTGCAAAAATGATTCCACAGATTATAGATGAAAACTTTACTATATTTAGCTTCAAGATATTAATAAATTCGGATTACTTCCTCCAGTCTGCTACAGTAATTCATGCCCATTGCACTCATAAATTGATTATAGTCCTTGCAGTATTTTGTGTGGGCCACAATATTTTAATTGATGCAGCTGATGCTCCATTCTTCAGTTCAGTGTTGATTCAAACATAGCAATGTCCCTTTGGGATGTGTGCATAAATAAAGAATGCCTGTCCCTTCATTACCACACTTGTTGAATTTATCGTGTCTCTCTGAAAACTGTACCATGTGAGAAAGAATTTTATAAACAAACTGGACATAAGTATTGCTAGACATATACTCAGACCTGAGACTTCATAAAAGACTGCTTACTTGTGAGGCATTGTTAGTGCTAGGGCTTGAGGTAATAACTTGCTATATGTTTGGTAAGGCAAAATAAGGGGCCTTATGACTTAAATTGAAACTGTGAAAAAACAAAAGGTTCAAATGCAATAAACTTTTGTTTTTCCTCATTTGTTATATTACAGTGCCATGAAAGGTCATTTCTTTTATCTTTTTAATCCCTTGCCAATTTTAAGTCATCATCACTAACCAAGTCTCTAAATCAATTCTTGGCATATTTAGCTAAAATGGTGTCTACTGTTCCATTATATCATTGATTGTTTAGCTTGCTTGTATGGAGCTTAACACCATTTTTCAGGACATCATAGACTTTACATGGCAGCCAACATATTTATTGGAAGAAATCAACACACATAACGCTACTGGCAAGCTTTCTCATATACACACATTGGTTGGACTAGAGAGAGTTGATTAGTGATGTGTATGCCTAGACCATTCTATAATCCAGGGCCCCATGATTGAATACAGCTTAAAGAAATTAACCCTAATTCAATTTCCTTGTTGCATTTAAATCATAACACCCACCATGCAAAGTGACACATGTCTCAAGATTTTCAAATTTGTATACGTTTTGCAACTTTTAATTCTGAGTTGATGCATGTGGATGTGGAAATTCAGTTACTGAATACTTAGCTACTTATATAAGGAGCTCTCACACTGGTAAAAGCATGCAATTGGGATTGTATTTGCAAGAGGGCAATTAATTGTTCAAAATACTGTTTTAGCTAACTACATATGCGAAGGGTTGATGTATAAAAAAGAGGATCAAGAAATCCTAGCTGGTAAAGATAATTGTATCCAACTTGACAGAAAGTGAGAAGGCCTTTTAATTTTGTACAGCAGTTTCATTAAGGAACCAACTATAATACCATTAAAAGTTTATGAGCAGCAAAAACCACATTTAGGACCAACTAGACATCAAAACCATATGCATAGTTCCATTTACGGCCAACCAGACATCAAATAGGTCATCTAGTGAAAGCACAATGTCAAAATGACCAGCCATCTAGGAGAAGTAGCAAGGAAGGGGTTTTCCAGATGCCCATTAAAACAGCCATATTGGAGGTTAGATTGGCACTATTTTCATTTACGTCCAACTAGACATAAGAAGTCTTTCACTGATATGACGATTCATTCAGGAGAAGTAGTTATACCAAGATTTTCAGGATGGCCACATTGGTGGCCTTATAGGATGTCTGTACAGCACCATAATTCTCATTCAGGACCTGCTAGACATCAACATAAGTATTTTGTACACATGTTGACACGCTGACACAATTATCCATTCAGAAGTAGCGATAAAAAGTTTCTTAATATGGCTACTGTGGCAACCACATTGTATGTGTGAGTGGCACCATCTTGTTTTTTCTTCCAGATATTTTCACACAAATATCATATTTAAAGATAACATGAATTCATACAAGATCTTGTCAGTTTATTTCATAACAGACTTTTCCCTCATATTAATATAATCTTTTGAAAACATTTATACATTATAGTTCTAGAAATTTTTCATGCTCTCAGAAACTATTAAAATCACAGCAGAAAGTGTTATATCTTTATTCAGCACTGAAAAATATTTATGAACTCTTAAAGTTTTTTCCCCTATATTAACTTAATTTAATGAAGATTTTCAGACTATAACCTTTCCATTGGATTTATTTTTTCAAACATGGCGTAAAAAGTATGTTATAGTAACCAATTTTTACATTGCCTTCACCATTGCAGAAATCTCTATAATCAATTTCCTAGTAAAGAAAAGCCAAGAAAATAAATGGACAGTTAATATTCACTTCAGGATCACAGACCTGAGGCAAATATGTCATTGTTAAATCAAACATTTTTATTGTGTTTCCTTAGACCTAAATATATATATATACTTGCTGTTACTCTAAACGAAGGCTGGTGATCCAGTTGATAACCTTTTGGGGGTTTTAAGGATGTCTTTAAAATTAAGGCCTTAAAAATGTTGAGATCTTATATTAAAAATGACAATTTGAGCCTTGCAGATTCATGTCCACAGGTGCCCAAATAAAATAAAAAGGGGGGGGGGGTGCAAGGGGCAAGCTTGTTGGTGTGTTATAAAATAACTGACTTATCATCGGTGTGCTGACAGGTGATGTGTAATTAAATCACTGTTGTAATATTAATAATGAGTGAGTCTGCACAAAGGAATTTCATACAGCTAAACTAGCTCAACAACTAGAGGCAATTAAGAAATATATCCACATTCGTGATTCTGTCAAATGGCAGATACAACAGCATCAGGAAGCTCAAGTGGCATTTACAGAAGGTAAAGAGCCGCTATACTTGTTATCTTTTTAGGGATGTGCTTGGATTTTGCCCTCAAGCTGGAGCAGTCATAGGATATATAATAAATCGCCACGGTCGGAATTTATCCCCAAGCTGGGGTAATCGATGGGTAAAGTCTTATCCACAGTCGGGGTTTTATTCAAGCTTCAGGTGCAAGTTTTTGTGCATCTCCATGCCCTTGCATAAAACACAGTTACACGTTTTTTTATATAGATATTTTTCAGTTGTAGACAGGAATAATAAGTATTTGCGAGTGTTTGAAATGAATGGGTTCATTATGAATTGAGTGGCACTACATTTCAAAAGCAAAATTGGATTGAAATGCAAGAACTGTAGTACGGAATTAGTGTTGGTTCTGGATCGTAGAATGGAATTGTGTGTGTGTGATTGGATTTTTAACGTAGCTTGAATAATTTTTCAGTCATATTGCTACGATGTCTGCAGTGTGGCAGTTTATAGTGATGTATAGCACTGGGGCATCATGCTGCAAACATGTAGTATGATGTTGCACCCAGTCACATTATCCTGACACCAGGCCGATCAGTCCTAACACTAACCTCTTAATGCTGAGCGTCTAGCGAGGTAGCTGTTAATACCATTTTTGTAAGTCTTTGGTATGACTTGGCTGGGGTTTGAACCCATGACCTCCCGCTTCTGAGGCGGACGCTCTAACCACTAGGACACCGGAGTGGTCAGAATGGAATTGTAACAATTACAATGGAAGCAATTTGTATTATGCTTGTTGGGGCATTCCTCACTGATGGCTGTCAGTGACATCATCATGGGAATGTGTAACAGCCACATTTTGTAAGAACAAGGTGTAGTTGGTGAACAATACAGACACTTTTCTGCCATTTCCACTGGCATCATCTCATATGATGTTATTTAAAAAAACTTCCTACAACATACTCACAACATATAAAACCTATATGCAAATCTGATGAAAGCTGCTTGTGTTTCTGAAACACATATTCCATACTGGTGGCAAGAATGTCCAAATCTACATTACAAAAATGAAAACATTACCATCCATCTAGGAGTTGCAAATGTATGAAATCCTCTTGTTGGGTAGTTTTACTAACAGGCTTTACAGCAGGGCCTTCCATTAGATTTAAATGTGGCAGGTAAGTTGACAAAGTAGGGTGGGGGGTTGGGGGGACCTACCCCAATGGGGATAATTCATTTTTTTTTTAAAGTAGCATGGTGTAAAGTAAAAGTAGATGGGCTGATAAGGAATCCACTGAATTTACAGACTAAAGGTTCAGACATTTGTTTTTAAGAGAAAAATGAAAGAAGGAAACAATACAACAGATATTTTAATATGACTTTAATGTTTATTTTCTAGATTTAATTAAGATTATGAATCAGAATCAGTCTCCAACTCCACTGTAAAGTTTATCTATTACTTCTTCTGCTCAGGCACCTGCAAATTAAAACAAAATTGTAATGCTTAAATAAAGTCATATCATCTCAGCACTAGTTACATATGCAGAAGTCATGTTAATCAGCATTATAAAAATGTATGAAATTTTCTTCACTGCACTTGTGCTTCCCTTACTATCGTTAAGCCATGATACAAGATAACTTTGCACTTACTTGTCATTTCTGGCAAGTGGATGGTGCAATCAATTTGCACAAAGATGAATTTATTTCATCCAAATATTTCATGTGAATAAAAATTCCAAATGGAGGCACTTGTCCGATCAGACAAGATATATGCATATTGTAGTTAGCTGGACTCTAGCTCTGATAGTCCTGGGCAATAGGATAAGCTGATTTTGTTATCAGTTTAGAAATGCATCCGCTTTGCAAATACTATGCTTTAAAAGACGAAACTGAATCCAATATTGATGAAATAAGAGTCATTTGGATTACCTTGTTTTTTATCATTCTGCATTGGTTGGGTGCATATTTGAGGGTCTCTGATATGGTCTCTTCCATTCCATTTGCCTTTGCTTTGCCATTAGTTTTCAAGCAGGCTTCTGCATGAGTAATACAATGTTTTAAAATAAGTTTCACAACAAAGGATGCATTGCATTTTTCTAAATGCCAGCAATAATCAATGGAATATTTTTAAAACATGTACTTTGAAATGTGTCTCAAGTTACTTTATCAATTCATTTAAAAATCTCTGGCAAGTCACATGAAAAACACAATTTAAATCAAGCCATACTTACTTATCAAAGACTTTCTCATTCACATCCTTTACCTCACACAATAAATATCAGCAACACCAACATTAAATTCACACAATCAGTACAAAACCTAGGTGTTACTCTGGACAGTACTCTCACATTGCACCAACATGTCATGAACATATGCAAGGCTGCGTATCTTGAGCTGAGACGCATCAGCTCCATTCTCAGATATCTTTCAGTTGATGCCACTAAAACACTTGTGTGTTCATTACTGCTTTCAAGACTGGACTATGGTAACTCAATTCTGTCTGGTTCATCTTAATATCTACTGCAGAGACTTCAAAAAGTTCAAAACATAGCTGCTTGGATCATACTTAGAGTACCACAATCAGAGCACACCTCCCCGCTGCTCTGTACCCAACACTGGCTATCCATTCGATCCAGAATCAAACACAACATTAGTTCTCTGTGCTACGTTTCACTGACAGACTCTAGTCCAACATACCTATCCGACCTCACCTATGTGTACACACAAGCAAGATACTTACACTCCTCTTCCGACAATCATATACTCATTATTCTCACTATGAAAACAAAGTCACATGGACAGCATTCTTTTGCATACCAGGGCCCAGCAACATGGAATGAATTGCCCACTGAACTTAGACACAAAGACGCAGTGATCCCATTCAAGAGTGCTCTCAAAACTACTTATTCTGACTACAAAAACAAACTTAATGACTTAATAATGTTAACTACCTTAAATATTCTCAGCATGTTTTTTATGTTTTCTAATTTCATGGTGTTTGTTTTTGTAATCATATCATTGTGTATGTTTTTATGTTGTCTAATGTTGCAAAGCGCTTAGAGCTTCTAAAGATTAGGCGCTATACAAAGTCCTCATTATTATTATTATTATATTTAGCTTGGATGAATATTTTTTAAATCAGTGGCCATAACTAAAAAATGGGATTTTGTTTTATGATCATAAAAGTATGTTGGACACCATCCATGATGTACAATGCTGTCTGACATTTCTATGCACCTAAGGTTTCCATCTCAAATATTAAAGCAAAATGCATACCGAATTTGACAGATTGATGAAAATAAAAAAAGCAATGCTTACCATTTGAAAAGAGGCAATTGTCACTAGAATATTCTATTCAAAATGATATTAATTTTGGACACAGGGGATACCACCCCCATGTTTTCCTGACTCGTGATATGTCGGCCTATTCTGTGCACAGCTTTAAAAGATGTAATGTTTATCCATCGAGCTATAGAAATGAAATACATTTACTGTAGACTGTTTCTGTCAGCAGTTAAGTTGAGTAATTAGGTCAGGTTTATAGCTAGTTTACAAAATTCAATGTAGAATGCCAATAAATGACAAGATATATTTTTGCAAACTAAAGTGATCTTGAAAAAAGATTAGTAAAGTTTAACATTTTATAAAAAATAAGCTATTATGTGGAAAAGAAACAACAATGAAATAGGATGCAATGTGTTTACGTCTAGTTTTGGAAGGTACCGTCATAATTGTACCGTAGTTTAATGGGTGGAAAGGCCATTGAAAGGTAAGGGCAGTGCGGAGACCATCAAGTATGTTCCAGAATAGCTGAATCTTTGTAGATACATAGATCCATTCGTAACTTCAGTCCGCAAGCGAAACACTGTACTTCGTATCCCAATCCTGACTCGGGTCCGAAGTAGACAAATCCTGTTCTAGCTAAAACATACGAAGAAGGTAATCCTTCCCTATCCGTAGGCCATTTTTGAAACGTGTCCAATCGACGGGCACAATCACAATAGTCAGGTAAGAAGACTGGAAAATGGTAGGGTTTGAACTTGGAGTTCTCACTGGATTTCTCACTCGATTCTTGCTGCGGCGAAGTCATCCTTCTGGTGGGTGGCTATCCTCTTACAACCAATGTTTTATACCGACATGTCCATACGGCAAAGTAAAGTGGGTGGGAAGCCGCACTCGCTTCTGCTACACGATTTGATAGACTTTTTCCAAGGGTCGACTGACGATGTGGTGTGTGGGTAAACGTACAATCTTGTTGGGTTGATAGGTGGTCACTTTCTCTAGACTGCAAGGCTTCTTTCAATATGCCAAAGTTGACCACTCGACTGGTACGATAATTCAGAGTAAGTCCTTTCACTTTACACTTCGTGTGCACTTCTCCTTGTTTGTCCCAGTATTCGTAGCCGTAATTTTTGGGACCACCACTAACGAAACTTAGAATCTTGTCATCGGGGTGCTTGTCTGTCCAGGCTCCTAAACGGTCTCCTTCGATGTCAGGGTGCTGTTGACTCGGGTGATCGATATAAATGCAACTGTCCATGTCAAAGTACAAGACACGTTCCCCTAACAGTTCTAAAGCTTCGTACAATTTTAAGCGAGCATGAGCTGTCATGTAAGCTGCAATGATGACATTTCCAAAGGGGTCATCTTCTACAAAGTTCAGATCTTCTTCGTAATTCACCAAGATCAAATCCTCACGAACGACGTCCACGTGTTTCATGAATTTGGCTTTGTCGTGAATCATCTGAAAGTAGCGGGAAGGTTCGGTCAAATACTCCGTCTTGGGTAAACACGGTCATTGTGCCATTTTACCCCACAAGCAATTTAACATCACTTTGGCAAACGATCGCCTGCCTTCGTTTTTCTCAATGTGATTTAAAGTAATGCCTTCTTGTGCCCAGAATTTCTCTCTGAATGTCTTTTGGTCTTCGGGAGTGTGACACCAGGACAGATAGCCACTGGCTTCTTGCTCAGTTTCAAAAAGGCATCCACGTAGTCTGCGAAAATGCCTTTCTGCGTGGGGTCACCCTTGTGGAATTATTGTGTCTTGGGAAAGTGGCAAATTTCGTACACTTCTAACAGTTGGTATCCCATGTTCAGAGCTTTGAACAATTCTACGCTGACCCATGTCCCCGTCAAGGCCCGTTCTTCCTGGGTGTGATGACAAGGTTGATCTTGGTTGCACGTTTCAGCACAAGTACGGCACAAAGGAAACACAAGTTTGCCTTGGCAATGGCGAGGTAAGACGGGATGGTATAGGTTCGTGGGAGGCAAAACTTTGCACTTGATCAAGCCTTCGTATTGTCGATTGTTTTTTAGGTCGATGTGTTCGGTGAACAATTGTGGGTGCCCTGCAGGAAAGCAACAATATTTGCACACATAGGGATACAGTGAACACACGTCCAAGTATTTGATTTCTTCTCCTTTCTCTTCGTCAGCTTGGTACAGCAAACAGGTGGCATTGGTCCTTCCTCCGTACAAACTATTACTTGGGTTCAGGGGGTCCATGAACTGGTAACTTTCCATGAGGCGTTTAAACTCAGGATCGGTGTTCAAACGGTGATTGTATTTGTGTTCCCACATTTCCACCACTTGGATCCTTCCTGTTCTAACTTTAGGCGTGGCTGACAAATGGCCTGGTACAAGTCTTCCATGGTTCGTTGTAAGAACTGATTTTTAGTGCCGCGGTCAGGGTAACAGACGGGACATCCGTGAAATAAGCAACCGTTAAACTCGTACATGATCTTGGGGTTTTCTAAGTCCCAGCCATTGACCGAATGCATTCCGATGATCTTTCGCCCTGTCCGTTGCGGGCATGCTGAATCCATTTGTCTTCCTTGTCGCACAAGTAATGCAACCAGCATGGGGCTTTGACCGAGTATTGACGTTTGACATAGTTGGTCGTTTGAGGACTGATGACAGCCACAGTGTTTTCAAGCATGAATCATTGTCGGTAGACTAAGGAACACGCTTTGGCAATGGTGCAAGCCTCTTTTAAATGATCAACCCCTCCGTGTTCCATGAACAGTTCTCGAAATTTTCCACAGCATCGCCGTAAAATGTCCATGTCGGAACGACGATACTTTAGCATTTCTTCCTGAAAGTCGAAAGGGTCGGAGGCGTGAGCCTGGTACCAAGCGTAGAAAGTTTCTCGTTCAGTACGCATGTTGTCAGGGTCGTAATAGTGAGCCTGAGGCAAATGGGGTAGAACGGCGTGTTGATTGGCTTCTGTATTGAAAAAGTGTGGAAAGTACCCTTTAGCCATTTCTGTCATTCCAAACATTTTAGGCATTCGACTCAAAGGCATGGCTAAGTAGCTCATCGAATCTTTAAACTGCACTTGTCCCACTTGCATGAAAATGATTTTGGCTCCGTTCAAAGTGATTTTAGGACGCTCGATGCCACGTTCCGTATAACATCTCAAAAGAAACTGTCCATCGTATCCGGAGAAATTGTGAGCCATCACCGTGGCATGGTGATGACAATCTCCATAATAATGTTCGATGTCCTCTTGGCTCCACGTCTTGTCGATGGGGTCTAAGACCCATTGTGTGAAATCGGCTAGTGTGTTCAGTCCTTGAAAGATTTTTTCACGCCCTCCAGGAATCTTACTGCAGTGAGGGCAATAACTCAAGATAGGTTCTTGAATCACTTCTCGCACGCTCGATGAGCCACGCAGAAATTAGGAATGTGAATACTGGTCTCTTGCATGCATTCGAAATCGAAAAAGATGAAATTGCCTTTCTTCTTCTTGTGACCATCCTCTTTCTCTGGTTGGGATTGGTATTTTTGTATGTAGCATTGGTGTTCCAAGTCCACAATGCAGTGACAAATGTGACATTTTTTCTTTCCTGAACATACGTGTGCCTTGGTACTGTTGATACATAGACCTTGTCCACACATTGGGCACAATCTCAGGAGTTGACAAGCACATTTCTTCTGTGAACCTTGCATCTTCAGATGTTGTTGGTAACAGGCAGGGCTGACAAATGTGCGCAGACAAGCAGGACAATGCACTGGTTCTTGCCCTTCGCTCAGACAGGGTTGAGAGGCCAAACATCCTGAGCATTTCGATCCACAATGTTTGTGTTGCTCTCGATTATTATAACCATCATAAGTCACATTTCTCACAGTAATATTTGTATCCCAGGAATCCAGTGATAGTGGTAATGGTATCGAAATGGTCATCGTGATGATAGAGGTGAATGTATTTTCCATCCTTAAAGTCTTTCCCTCGAAACAACAGAGACCCGCGCACTTCTTGAGGGTGCACTTTCAAGGTGTATCGTGGAGCTAGGGCATCTTGCAATTTTTGCATCTCAGGAATGCCACAGGATGTGTCTTTGGACAGGCATGCTTGTTGTAACAGAAGTTCTGCTTCATTTCGTTGTTTGGCTCGGTTCGATTTTCGAATGTTCTCCCAGGCTCTTTTCCATTCTACCGTGTCGTTCTTGTCGGCATAGGTTCATCCC
The DNA here is from genome assembly GCA_028554795.2 of Sinohyriopsis cumingii. Lineage (NCBI taxonomy): Eukaryota > Metazoa > Mollusca > Bivalvia > Unionida > Unionidae > Sinohyriopsis > Sinohyriopsis cumingii. The sequence goes on along the minus strand of CM068841.1, from coordinate 26,768,996 downwards.
ACCACGATGGCTCGGGCTAAACACATGTGGTCTTGAAAATTGTTAATTTGGACAAGACTTGTTTTGGTAATGCGAAGGTTGTTGACCAATAAGGTCTTTCTGCATTGCCCGGTCCCTTGAGGAGGAGAGACGTGGGTCATGTCCAGTGTGGCTTTTCCATCGGTGATGTCAAACTGGTCATTAGATTGTTGCACGTGTTGAATCTTGTCCATGACTTTGGAAGTGGTCAATTCTGCAGGGCTGCTAAACTCGATCCAAACAGGGGATTTCAAGCCATCATGTTGTATGGAAAGTCTCAAGCGATCATCTTCTTTGGGTTGACATTGTCGCTTGAGTGTGGTGAGCAAAGAATCCCACATGTCGGTGATGAACCCTTTTGCTTTCTCTAACAGTACTTCAGACTTGAAATCTTTAAACTTCACTGTGTATTTGTAAGCCGTAGTTCTAAATTTTCTAGAGGGACGCTTTTCCGTCTCTCGAATGTCATAGTACTTTTCAGGGTTGACTAAGGGTGGTAAACTTTGTTTAGAGGGTTTGGATTCTGGTTCACTCATGTCCTCTTCAAAATCACTGGCATGAATTTGTGCCAAGACTTCAGCCCTAGTACGAGGCGATAGATCACGTTTCTGCCTCTTACTTTCTTCTTCTTTCTTCTCAAATGAATTGGATCATTTCATCTCGATAGCAAAAAGTCAAATGACTAAAGTTTAAACACCATGGATTAATTTATAGTCATAGCAGACCAGCGTATATAAAGGGTATGTGTCTTGTCCTTTCACTATTCATTTCACTCTCAAACTGAGCACAACAATGGAAGAGACTACCAAGATCGAACGTTTCATCAGAGCTTTGCGAGGGGTCATTAGAAAATTCTCTTCAGACCAGCCGAGGGACTACTCTCCTTCCTTTCAAGATAAAAGTCAAGATACTTGCTATATCTGTCAGAAGAAAGGGCATTGGTCTTCAGAGTGTCCAGACCGTCAAAAAAGAAAAAAAAGGGGTTAGAAGAGACAAAAGTCAAGATACCTGTTATTATTGTCAAGAAAAAGGACATTGGTCACCAGACTGCCCAAAAAAGAAACAAGAGGAGTCAGAAGAAGAGAGGGATTCTTCAGAGGAAGAGGAAGAAGAAGAGGAAGAAAACAGACAGGTGAAGAAAAAGAAACAGGAGAAGAAAAGAAGGGAAGAAAGTGAAGAGGAAGAGGAGGAAAAGACTATGACGGTGAAGAAATTAAAAAAACAGAGAGTGAACAATGAGACAGAATAAGTCTATGAACTTTTTAAAGTGCTCTGTTGTGAATTGTGAATTGTAAATATTTATAAAAGAATAAATTAATTATAAAAGGTAAGTGTCTTTGGGTTTTGATTTTAAAATAAGAACCTACACTCACGCACACTCATACACAGACAGGTACTATTGGGTAAAATGGTTTTTATTAGTTATTGGCAATTGAAAGCATATCTCTTTTCGAGAGACGTGGATGGCCCTGAAAAGGGCCTTTTTTGGTGTAAGGGGTGAGTTTAAACAATCAACTTTAACTGTCTTAAGCCTTTGCCATGGCCAAGGCCTACTTCTGGACTGCGTACTGTTGATGATGATTTCGTTGAAATCACTAAGGATGGTGCAGTAGGCGTAGTCACAGGGTTGGAGTGTTTAGCTTGGGAAGGTCGTATTCTCTTCGGCCGTAATAAAGAAGTCTGATACATCTGTTTCAGACTTCTTAACTAAAATGTCTAACAGTACCGTGACCGTTTGATTTTGACACCCTTGTTTCTTTGCTGCTGCGTCTTCTTCTTGTTGTTTTTTTCTTACCTCTTCTTCTTGCTGCTGTTGCTGTAGGAGAAAAGCTTGTTCCGCTTCCTTTTGCTGTTGTATAAATTTCTCCAATTCTTCTTTCTGTCTCTGTCTAAAATTTTCCATGTGCGGTAATGAAGGAGAAGGTGACGAAGGTTCAGGAACAAATTCTTGCAAGGTAAAAAAATCCACAAAATCCCAATTCACCTCTTCTGAAAGTAAGTCTGGGTTCCCTTGGGTAGTCTCCACCATCAGTGCACCCAAACTGATCGTTTTCTGAGTTTCCGTCATGTTGAAAAACTGTCGCTTAGATTGACTACGCACAGGCGCTAGCGAATCTATATAGACTATGTGACGTCACAGACTGCTCTCTTCGGATTGGACGTGGGCTGACTGAATTTTGTAACGCGTGTTTGGATTGGTCAACAAACTCAATCCGTTTCAATCCTTCCTCCCCCTATAAATAAGTACAGTTCACTGCATTCCTTCACCTGTTACTCAGCACCCCAACATGTGGACCGATGTACAATCTTCAACGCTTGTGTCTTCGATGATGTTCCGGACGGACATATCAATGTATGTCCGATCCAACTGGACAGTTATCCACAGGACAGACACCAGCCTGTGGATGCGAAGAATCTTATGTGGAGCATCAAGGATGCCTCAAAAGAGTCTTAATCTATGGTCCTGCAGTCAGGCACAGCCTAAGGTCAAGAAGAAGATGTCACAGATGCCCTTTATGTTAAGGGTATATTAACATAAAACCAAAGGCCCTTTTCAGGGCCATTCCTATCTCTCGAAAAGATCTTGACTTTCAATTGCCTACCCCTTTTTTTATTTTTTTGTTTAAAAAAATAATAAAAAAATAGAGACCCCTCCCTGTTTCAATTTTCGCCTGTTCCATTTTCATAGACCCATCAGGTCGGGACCTTATTAAAATAGGGTCCCGACCCTGTTCCATTTCCCCTAGTCCCAAGACAGTCCCACGATTTATTCCCCATGTTCAATTTCCCTTCTCCCTAGAGTGAATAGTTTTTTTTCTTTCTCCCATGTTAAATTCCCCTTGTCCCTAGAATGGATATTTTTTTTCTTTCTCCCATGTTAAATTACATAGTCCCCAGAGTGGATATACCCTTTTTAACATGGAAGTTCCCTAGTCCCTAGACCGTCCCTATTCACTACTACCATTGTCATTACCAGCCTGAAACCCAATTTAATGCCATTTGTATAAATTCATTTCAAATAAATATTATGATATAGTTGAAGTGTAAAGTCAAGCAAGTATTCTGTTTGCAGATTTTACATTTTAGATATTATAGTAAAGTCATATTTTCTCTTGTTTAGTAAACTTTATTGCAACTGGTTCCAAAATAGTAAATCTTATTTAATGTTCATTCACCAGAATAGGTATTAATACAATCCCGAATTAACTGTATGGTACTAAAATATACCCTGATCTTGTGTGAGATTGTAATATACAGAACTATACCTCAAGACAACAATAATATATTGAATTTATATTGTATCAAGACTGTCATGGTTATGAACTCCAACTTTATTCAGGTTTTTTCATAATAAATGATCATCTTGTGCTATGGTTGAAAAGAAATCAAAGTTCAGTTTAACTCCATTCTCTCCACATTTGTAAGTTGTTAAGAGGCATACTCATCCTCAGTGTTATAGTAAAATGTAATCTTATTTGGATCAATCTTGGTGGTGTAATATATGAATGGAGAAAGAATATTATCATCCAGATTAAAATATGTTTTATTCAGACTCTACTAAAATTTTTAGTTGGATATGGGTTACGGAGCCTGATGTGTACGAACAAGGCAATGTGTACCATGACCTTTTTAATTTAACATTTTAAACTCCTGCAGAAGAAAGAGATTTTTCAGATCCATTAATCTGTATTAACAAAAACATTTCTTCAGTATGATTTTCAATTACTTAGTATTGACAAAACTCATATTTTAAAGTTGTTGTTTTTTTGTGTTTGGTTTGGCCTTTTATGGTAAACCAACACAAGTAAGTTATTTAGTGCCAAGGCACTTTAAGTATAGTGCCTTGCCCAAGGACACACCATGGTAGCTAACCCAGGTTGGTCTGATGGTAGAATTTGAACCTACCTTATTTCACAGGTCCAGAAAGCTAACCACTGAGCCACTACAGCTCCCCATCTTATAGTGGAATGCTGGTATACTTTATGATCAAGAAGGATGGGTTGGGGTATGCATGTTGCATCTGAAAAAAGTGATGGAATTTTTGTTTACATAATATTTTAGTCATACGATATGAATCATTTTCTATAGATTTAAGATGTATCAGATCAAGTTAAGAAAAATCATATATTCTGTTTCCTGGGAATGTACTAAAATTCACTGTTATTGTTTGATTTTTTGGTAGTAAGCTTACTTGGTATTTTTTTCTTTTTAACTTGAATACCTAATTTGTTAACATCCTATTCTAAATCTTCAGAGTTCTGTCTATTAAGTGACAACTGTTGATACATGTAGGGAAGTTTTTGTTTATATCTTTTGATTTTTGTGATTCTGGAAGTTGCAGTATTTGTTGTTGTATTATAACCATTTCAGTAATTTAATGAATGCAGAGTATACTGCTCTATAAATGAAATTTAAGTGAAAATAATGTAAAAGTATGTTTCACTGCAAATATAAATTGTTTAAAATAATATATCATTTATCATATGACTATTCAATTGTGGTAACTAGTATTCCATCCAATATCTATATATTAAAATATGTCTTTTCATACAGCTGGTGATCATTTAGATACAAGTCCAATTGAACATAATCAAATTATCAATGCAGGTGTTTTTATTAGTAGTAGTATTGCAAGTATAAGTGTTAGTATTAAGATTTCATATACAGGTATGATAAGTGTATCATAATGTTTAAATGATGCTCCTTGTTACAACATAAAATATGTTCATTGAAACAAATGGTTCACTGGTAAATTGGCAGCAAAGGTCTTCACTGAATTATGTTGCATAAACTATTTTACAATAAAACATATATGATGCATCTCAATTATGATGAATGTGAGGAGGAGGATTAATAATAATGCAATTTAAGTTATCTTCATAACATAAGTTCTAGCAGATGTGTAATTTTTATGTGGTTCATCATCAGTTTGAAACTGGTCTGTGATTTCTGGATCTGGACATACCTGGTCCCCTGCTGTTGTGCTGCTATGGTCTTTACAGTTCATTAGGATATCAGTTACACTTGGTTTACATTTAGAACCCCATGGGATGGATTGCCCAGTTTGAAACTGAGAGAATGGTTAATTATCCATAATATAACTCCTGCAGTTATTATTAGGTTTGATATCAAGGTCTTTCTTTAAAAGCTTTTCAACTCAGGTTCTGTTCTACCATACAGATAAATAAAGTCAAATTCAAGGCTTTCAGATTTGTCCAGTTTGTTTCATGTGTTGCAGCAGACAGACTGTATATTGCCACTGTACCATATAAATATCAGTGCTTAGTCTGCTCTCAGTTGCTGTGGTTTGATTAGTTACAAGTGTCATCACATGTGACTAATTATTGACCAATGTAATGAAACTTGTATAATTAGAAGGCTGTATTTAAAAACTCTAAAGATCTTAAAAAGAAAATTGGATCGGGGTAAGTAAAACCTTTTACTTTGACCATTTGGCTAGAAAATAATTTTCAATAAGTTTAAATTGGATAATAGTAATATAATAATTAATTACACAAATCAGAATAAAAGCTATTTGCATATCCCCTTACAGCTGTTGCTTTTTCATAGTACTAAGTAGAATAAAGTATAGTTAAGACAGATAAAGAAATATCCCGTCATATATACCTTACATCAAATAAAGAAACTCAAGATGGATAACAACAAAATTAATGTCACATCATCAAATAGTTATCTCAGCTGCCTGGTCAACCTAAAGGCAGATAAACTAGGGCAAACTTACTCCGAAGCAGTCTCATCCCCCCTAAGAGAAAAACGACAGATACAGTTCTTAACGCCAATTTTCAACTCGACCCCAACTGACTCGATGAGTAGACTCTACCTGTCACCAAGCGTAAACGAGAATGTGGACAATCTACCGAGTAACCGCAAAACTACATCCGACATGAGTACCCAAACTGAGGAACAATACTCAACAAGCACAAAAACAACCCAGACCACGCTGGTTAAAAACACTAGCAGCCAGGGGACTCAAACTGAGAACCTACTAGATGAAACAGAACGCCCTCACCCTACCACAAATAAAGCAGTCACACACGACTCAACAAAAGGTAAGAATAATAGGAAAACCAAATCCCAAATACCAGTTAGAAAGAATAAGGAACACACTAACTGTCAATACAAGACCCAGCAAGCCGGTTATGGACAACGAAACAAAGTCAGCTAAAGAGACAAACACCAGGGGAAAAAAGACCAGTCTGCAAAATATCCAAAACAAGAAACACCCCGCTGAACTGACTCTCTTCGTCAAGGGAGTAAATTCCAAAATAACGAAGTTAGCCTTTAAAACCATAGCATGGCAATTGAACAAACATCACCAAGGAGAATTCACGCTTAAAAGCACTAGAGACGACTTGCTGATAATCAAATGCACCACTGAACAACAGATTGCCAAATATATGGAAATTGAAAGAATAGGCCAAATAAATGTTCAGGTCACTAGACACAACAGAACAAAACAACACATAGACCCAAACCCCCCAAAAACACACAACAAAGGAGTCATATACGTATCAACTCAAAATAAAACCAATGAAATAGTAGACTACATAAGGAGTAAAGGACAGGAAGTAGAGAAAGCAATCCGCCTAAAAACAAGAAGGGGAAAGGATAGCACTGCAGTGGTACTCTTTTTTAAGGGCGCCACCCCAGAAACTATCAAAATAGCCGAAAAACTCGAGGCTAAAAAAATTTTTGCTTTCAAAAACAAACCACGGTTCTGTGGCAACTGCAAAAATTGGGGGCATTACTCTAAGAGTTGCGGAAACCTATTCCGGTGCAATCAATGTGGTCTTCACCACCCAGACCGGAAAACATGTAGCGCCAGCAATCAGCACTGCGCTAACTGTAGTGGTAACCACAAACCAAACCACGCAGAATGCCCCAGGGCTCTTAGAGAAGCCCTAATAGTCGAATATATGATCTCCCATGGGGTAAACTATAAGCAGGCCAAAACAAAAATTAGGATACCAAAAACAAAATAAATAGGTAGCACCCTCACTGGTAGGAAACACGCATAAAATGAAAACAACAGTAAATTAAACAAACTATTAAGACTTTTTGCACTAGAGATGGATTCCAGAGCAGAAATCAAAATATGGCAATGGAATGCACGCGGCCTTAGGGCCCACGCTGACCAACTAAATAACAAAATACTTGAACAGGAAAGAAAACCAGATGTTATATGCATACAGGACACCCACCTAAATGATACCTCACGTATCCCAAACATCATAGGCTACAACACCAAATACCTAAAGCATCGATCCCCCACAGCAAGAGGAGGGGGGTTAGCAACCTTTGTTAGAGATGGAATTACATCAGAAATGCATAAATTAACAGATAGTAGACCGCCCAATGACTTCGAAATACAGATAGTCAAAATAACCGCTCAAACTAAGCAGGTACTAATCGTTAACCTCTATGAAACAAATGAGCAGCGCAATTTAAGTGCAGACGAAACAATCAAAATGATTAAAGACTGTGGAGAATGGGTGGTAATATGCGGGGACTTCAATGCGCACAATGAACTATGGGGGAGTCAAAAGACGGACATTAAAGGAAAAATTGTAGAAAAATGGGCACAAAAATGCAACTTAGTTTTTCTAAACAACGGAATGCACACCCGGATAGATGACAGAACAGGTCACACATCAGCAATAGACCTATCTCTATGCACACCAAGATTAGCAGGCATTTCTGATTGGCAAGTTGATGAAAGCGACCCTATGGGAAGTGACCATTACCTTATAAATATAGAAATACAAATTAGAATACCTCAAAATAAAGCGTCCTTCACACCAAGATGGAAATACGAACAGGCCAACTGGATTAGGTTCAAACAGATAGGTGACTCAATCGACCCAGAAACCATATATCACCGGGACATTGACACCTTTAATGACAAATTAATAGAAACCATTAACACAATGGCCCAAGAAACAATTCCTAAAACTAAAGGAGTAGCACCCAAACCCACGGTGCCCTGGTGGAATAATGAATGTAAAATAGCAATTAAAGAGAAAAAAAGAGCTCTAAACAAATTCAAAAGAACTAAAAATAATAGGGACTTTAACTACTACAAGGAAAAGGAAAAAACTGCCAAACAAACTATTATGATAGCTAAACAAAACTCATGGAGAGAATTCTGCTCAAAACTAGATATTAACACAAAATCGAAGGAGGTGTGGCAAAGAATTAAAAAAATGAGAGGCAAAACTAAATCAATAACCCCCAACATACCTGGACAAAACAACAAACATAAGGCAGAATTATTCGCAAACTATTTCGCCAACATGTGTAGCAATACCAACTTAGAGGATAAGTTTAAAAATCATAAAAGGCAATTTGAGGAAAGCAACTCTGACAACATAAAGGAAGCAGGAAATAATGACGGCCCACTAAACCTTCCGTTTACAGAAGCCGAATGGAGAAAGGCCCTCGCCGGCAAAAAGACCACATCCCCCGGGGAGGACACTTTGGGGTATGAAATGTACAAGAACCTACCCAAAAAACTTGTCACAATTGCACTTAACCTCATTAATAAAATATGGGAAACCGGTACCATACCTATAAGATGGAAAAAGGCAGTAGTGGTCCCGATTCTTAAGCCTGGAAAACCCTCAAGTGATATAAAATCATACAGGCCCATATCACTAACAGACAATATATGTAAAATAATGGAAATTATGGTAAACAACAGGCTGAAATACCATTTAGAAAGCAAAGGACTACTAGCTAATACACAGAGCGGGTTTCGCAACTACCGAAGCACAATAGACCAACTCATGAGACTAGAAACCGCTGTCAAATTAGCATCTAGAGAAAAATTTTAAAAATCCAGATATGTTACAGCCATCTTCTTAGACATGGAAAAAGCATATGATCTAATGTGGACTAAGGGACTGATAAGTAAACTTAAACCATACGGAATAACTGGCAATATATACAAATTTATTGCTAACTTCCTAACCGATAGAAAGATACAAGTCAGACTAGGACAAGACTACTCCGAACGATACAAACTGGAAAATGGCACACCACAATGAAGCGTAATCAGCCCAACTTTATTTAATATAATGATAAACGACCTGGAAACAGCGGTAAAACCCAACCACCTTGACTTATCCCAATTCGCCGATGACAGCGCCGTATGGAAAACTGGCAACCCGGCCAGCAGAGAAACGACCAAGCACTTACAAAAAGGACTAAACGATATAGGAAATTGGACAGATAAATGGGGATTTAAATTGTCACCTCTAAAAACAGTAGGCATAGTTTCCAATCCGGGAGGTGGCCACCCCCCACCCACTCCAAACTTAACCCTAAAGGGGGTACCCATCAAATTCGAAAAACAAGCGACACTCCTAGGTATGGTATTCGACCACGTGGGCAGCTCATATCCAAGAACTCGTAACGAAGTGCAAACGAGACATCAACCTCCACAGAAACCTCAGAGGGGTGAATTGGGGGGTTGATCAAAAAACACTCGTTACCCTATATAGAGCACTTATAAGAGCAAAATTGGACTACGGTTGCCAGGTATATGGAGCGGCAAACGCCACGTTACTAAAGAAACTAGACACAGTCCAATCAAAAGCGCTAAGGGTATGCACCGGCGTCCTAAATGGTACCCCCACACAAGATATCTTAATAATAGTAGGAGAACCCCCGCTAGACCTAAGGCGGAAGGAATTGATGCTGCGATACTCGACTCGAATATCAATACACCAACCCAACCACCTCACGCTACAAGCCCTCTTAGCATGCGACAAACCATTCGATACAAAAGGAAAAAATAAAAAAATACCTAGTGGGAAAATAATTATAGAATTAAAAAGGAAATTTCAAATCGCAAATATCAACCCAGAAAAAATAAGGTACTACCCAGACCCCCCGTGGACCTGTCCCACACCACAAATAGATCTTAGCTTACGTAAACTAGGACAAAAACAAAATGACCCGATAGGACTAAGAGCATCAATACTAACGTACATTGACAACAAATACGAGACATACACGCAAATCTTCGCAGATGGATCAAAAACCAAAAATCCAAATAAAACTGCAGCAGGGATAGTGATCCCAAAATTAGATGTCACCGTTGGAAAAAGACTCCCAGACCAATGCGCTATATACACGGTAGAATTCATGGCAATACTAATGGCATTAACATACGTCAAAACATACCCCACAACTAAGGCAGTCATTCTAAGCGACTCTTACAGTGTACTACAATCGTTAGCAACGGACCAATCCAAGAGCAGACCTAATATGATTAATCATGCAAGATCGCTACTTAAAGAGATTGAAAAAAACAACAAACACGTTGAATTCGTATGGATACCCTCTCACATCCATAATCCCAGGCAATGACAAAGCAGATGCAGAAGCAAAAAACGCCACAAACGAACCAAAAGCCCAAAATATAGCATACAGCGTCACTGAAATCAATAACATGGGACAAGATCAATGACATGTGGCAAGAGCTATGGGAAAAATCGGATGCAAACAGTCTAATACACACGATGATGAAAAAAGTAAGTAGAAAAGTCGAAAGTCCGACCTTCAAAAATCCATACGATATAACAATAATAAATAGAATAAGAACAGGTAAAACACTATTGGCAGGATGCGCAGGGAAACACATAAAAAGGGGACCAACCGAAAACTGCCCCTACTGCCCAACTCCAGAAACAATTGCACACTTAATAAATATATGCCCCAAATACAACCAGGAAAGGGCCGAACTAAAATCTCAACAGGAACAAATAGGAGAACGGTGGACATACCCGGAGTTACTTGTGGCAAAAAACAATAACATAGGAATGACCTATAATAACATCATGACATTCATTAACAAAATAGGCAAAAGGGGACAAATCTAAACCGAATGAAGGGTTGGGTATAAAGAGAGACCATGTAAAGAAATTAAAACCAATAAACCTAAAAGATCGAACCAAAAAAGAAAAAAACCAATCAAAATATTACAAATCACTGTTTGGGAATTGTGACGGCCGGCTCGGGCTAGTGGGTTCACAGACTGACACCGCCGCTCATAACCCGAACAATAAAAACCAGATAAGGACGAATATTACAAAATCACTGTTTTGGAATTATAATGGCATGCTAGGCCCCGTAGGTTCAAAAAAAAAAAAAAAAAATATAAAAAAATAAAAATAAAAAAAATATACATTAAAATAAATCACAAATAGCTAAGCTAAACAAAAATAACAGGTAAATAGCCAAGTGGTCAAAGCGAAGGGAAACAAAGGCAATCAAACCACCTCCCTCGAAGAAAACATCTCACGGCGAACATGGCAGTATCAAAAGGACGAGAAGACCAAAACAGAAACGGACACGGGATAAGGCAGAAAGAGCTGAAATAAAGAAGAGCAGGAAAAGGCACAGAATGAAGTTAAACGTCCTAAGGCAGTAAAAGAAGAAAGAACAGGACACTTGCAGACCTTGGGGAATGAAGGCAGAAACAATGAAAAGAGTATGCCTCAAATAATCAAACCACCCCCACCCCCCAGTATGAAAAGAATTGCCTTCCCGAAATCAAACAAAATAAATAAGGCCACCCCCCCCCATCTACTTATAAGTGTGAATGAGAAAGTGAGCGTGAATGTGTGTTGTCGGGATATGTGGGAAAAGCAGAAAAACGAACAAAAATGTCTATAGCCATTACACAAATATAGCATACACACTCCCTACCCACCTTTTTTTTCTTTTCTTTTCTTTTTTTTTTTCTTTTTTACAAACAAATTTTACCACATAGGGCTTTCATTCTGACCCACGAAAGCCCTCTTTTGACCAACAACTTACTGGCCCTGAAACACACTGATTGGTTTAAAGCCACACGTACGAAATACTTAACCAAATTGAGATCTCCAAAACAAAATAAAGGGCTACTAAAAGCCTACTAGATGTGAAAAAATTTCCGGAAAATTCAAGTACGCAAAGTACACAAAATTTAATAGACCTTACAAAAGATAGGAAAATTCACAACTCAGGAATATCTGAAGCGTATGTGACAATCACATGTTTGGCAAGATAGTACAGGAATAGCCCAATAAATATAGGGAACTGGGCATCGATTGCAACGAAAATTTAATAATACTGCTGCTGGTGTGCTTCGGTTACTGCCTGAAATGAGAGAGGAAGGAGATGCAGGATGCAGAAAGAGACCACCAACGGAGTACAACGATGGAGAAGGTTGCAGCGACGAGAGCCTGGGCGGGACCTTTTGGGGCACCTGGGCTTCGGCTTGCTTGCTTGGGGGCATTGTATAAGTTAATCGCTAAATTCAAAAAGTACACAAACGTGTACAAACTAAACAGTCGCACATACCGAAAGGTGCACGTGACTTTAATCCAATGAATGAATGAAATGTGTGCTAGAGGGTAGGGTTAGCAGTTATACTCCCAATTATGTTTGTGATGAGCAAAAGCAGCTGCACAAATTTGAGCTTTTAGTTTGGTTCTGGTAGGGTCAAAGGATGCAGGTACATTTTACATTAATTTTTTACTAGAAATAGCTATTTTCAATATTTTTCTGTGACAAGGCAACTAAAAGAATCAGTATGTGCCTTATGCATGAATAAAGTTCACTAGTACTATAACAAATTAGCATACTTTTCATCACCCCTCTACCATCAAGATTTTTTTATATTTAACTCTGTAGCAGACACAAATAAAAGTCGGCAGCTCATTTGCAGACTAAGTTACGCATATGATCTCCAATGCTCATCTAACTGTGACAGGCAGTCACCAACAAGCCAACCTATTTCCATGCCTAACTCAAAGTAAATCTGAACCACATTATAGATTTAGCTTATGTGTAAATTTATAAATGCTAGGCTTGTGATAATTAGGTTCATGCCTTCTACCTTAAAAATTAGAGGGATGTCAAAATACGAAACTATCCAGTGAGACCTATGATGTTAATTTTAATCCCTATGGGATTTGTGACATAAAAAACCCAAATGCTTTATGTATTAAAAGGTAACTAATGGGGGCAGGATCTGCCCAGAATCAGTGGTTAGTATGCTAGACTCCTGATAAAAATGTTTGTGTTAAAATCCTGTTATCAAGTCAACCAGGTTACCTACTGCAATGTACCCTTGCCTTACTCCAATTCCCTCAGTACTCAGTAAACAACTAGTGTTGCTGTACATAACAAAACCAGTCCATATTGATTTTACATATTTTACTAAATCCTGACAAAAATAATTCTCTAAATAAAGAATGATTAATATGTGATGGTCTCGCATGTAATCAAACTCTTCCAAGCTTTTAATGATATGAACCGATTTATCAATGTTTATCAAATTTGCATGAAAAACTATTTCTTATTTGTCATCAAATATGTTCAATGTTTTGATCATATAAGCATTTCTGCTACATTAAATCAAAATAATCTTTTTGTCAGAAATAGAGCCCTTATAGTATTTGCAAGGTCAACCAATCAGATGCAGAATTTGAGTTTAATATGAATGAATATTTTTTTTACAAAATTGCTCTTTTGCTATATCTTGATGAGGTAAATCTATTCACCAAGTCTGATGAAATTAATGAGAAATAGTTTTAAGAGCAGTAGCAAGAATGGCTAGTGAGATGTAGAACCACCACATTATATGCATAGATTTTGCTTATAGCCTCAGACATACAAGCAAATAATTAAACAAGTCAGATCTAAATTGGATCATAAACACTGTTGTGCAAATCATAAGAAACTCTGCCAATCAGATGCAAGGTCACTTCACTACCATACCTTTATCACACTCATAATAAGCATCATTGTGAAACTTGACTCTATAAGCCCAATGGCCAAGCATGATCAAACTTGAATCAGCAGTAGTGGTTATAACCTCATGTATTTGTATGCATCTTCACTTCTTCAATCTAGATCTCATTTATATAAGCATGTATTCTACGTTTAGTAAAAACTGCACTACATGTATAAATATTGCATGCGGTGGTAACATACTCAGATGAAAGATCACCTTATTATTATTAATGGTTAACACTCATCAAACTTCAAGGACAACTTAATGATTTTAGCCTATATTGTGGAAGTATGGCTTTTAGGCTGGTTAAAAAACTCAACTAATCTTATACATGATCACATGTATATACTTGGATTTTCCTCATTATTAGATTTATCCAAGATGTTGATTTAAGCCCAAAACCAAGTTTTATATAAACAAATTGATCAGAACTATGGACTCCAAAGTAGCTAATTTCTTACTGTTGAAAGACAGAAGGGGATGTGAAATAAATAACACACTCTGGACCATTACATAAACCCACTTAGCCTTTTGACCAGTTGAGATAAAATATCAACAATAATGTTAAATAAGATTGATAAATTATGTTTTCTCACATTACCTCTAGCCCTTTTCAACATGGATGGTATTTTTCTTCCACATATGTCAGCTCTTAATTAGTGGCCCTTTCCCATCATGAATGTTGTAGGTGAAACTCTCAGAATTAGGCTTTTTAATTTATATCTGTAGAAGAAAAAAACTATTGGTCTGCATATATCAATGTCACCATTTCTGTATTAGATTAAAATACCATATGTGTGTGTGTGTGTGTGTGTTAATTTTAGAATTTAAGCAAACTTGTCTCCATGTGTTTATTTTAAAACTGATGATGATAACACATAACAGGTTCAATGGATAAAATGTTATTTCTTACTTCTTACAACTGCTCATTATATCTGAATTTACATTCAATGTTTGTTTTAATTAACATATTTGGGATATTGGGCAAATTATTTATTTTGTAGTTTATCATTATATCATTTACCAGTCTTTTATCATTCAAATATGTAATATAGTACCATTATACTGACTTCATATTCTATATGATATCCCAGCAATACATATTAAGCAGATAAGTGCAAAAAAAAATGTTCAGAATGTAAAATTTACTCCAAGCTCAAAGAAGATCAGCAAAAGATAATATCCAACAAATTACCAAACAAAAAGCGAAGTTAACGCAGTTACCTTTATTATGATGTCTCCAACACCAACGGTACTGTACAGCTACGTCTTCTGAGTTTTACCGTCATCTTGTCTTTCAAACCAGAATTAATTTCTTGAGCTCTTACAAAATGAAGAAACTTTTAAATACTATAATTTAAGCAGCTTCTTTACATGCCATCAGATAAATTATGGCACAGTGTTATGTCTGTCAGCAAAACGCAACTTCACATTTGGACGGCGCGCTGTGTGGGCATCGCCGACACAGCAACTGACATGAATTCTCTATTAGCAGACAATGATTCGGAATAAATCCTTCGCAAATCTAACATTCTCGATTTTTCATAGTTCCACTTTTCATTGTTGCATCTGTTTGATTGTACAATTGCTAATGATGTTCAATGAATCAACTTCAATTCATCTGCTGTCTGAAATCCCGGTTCAGTTGGTATTTTCTTCCGCGCATGATGCCGTGTAAATAAAAGATACGGTCGACATTCAAAGTGGTTTAGGTTAATTTATTATTTTTCTTTATTAAGGTCATTTGCAGAAAGTGTTTCGCTAGGGTGAGAAAAAAAAATATAACAAAAAGAAAACTTTCTTTTCCAACGCTAATACTGTATATATTTCAATTTGTGATTGATGCTATAAATAAAAAAAAAATGATAATAAAGCATTTTAGCCCGTGGCTTCGGCACGGCACTCGTTTTTGTGGGTTTTTTAAAATGTTGTTAGTGTTGTTTTGGGGTTGTTTTTTGTGTGTGTACCACACTAAAAAACATACCAGGTATTAGGCCTAACGTAGGAAAAGAAATTATCCTCTATTTATTACTATTCTTACTGTCAAATGACGCAAAAGTGATCAAATTGCTATTAAGATTTTGTTTTGTATAACACTTACCGCTAATTTTCCTCGAGATAAAGCAGCCACTTCAAAATGATTATAAAATCTGTGACAGATGAAAATCGTGGTTTAAATAATTCGTAATCGCCTGCCTTAAAATACTGTAGGAATTTGCTAATGTATTTCATGGCCCTCGTTTGAATAGATACCAACGATCATGTATATCGACCAAATTTTATATATTCCTGCCCACAATCATGTATTTTGTATTAAACCGTATATTACACGAGCGCTCTGTGGCAAACTCGGGGGGGGGGGGGGGGGGGGCGGGTCTCCATTATACCCAGAGGCGTAGCTATGATATTTTGCGCCCGGGGACGAACTATAAAATTGGCGCCCCAGCCCCCTCCCCGTTTAATCACATTTTTGAATATTACCCTTGTTTACTTATTATAATGTAACGTTGTAAGCCTCATTTTGGCGCCCCTGTACCTTGGCGCCCGGGGACATATGTACTCCCCTTCCCCCCCCCCCCAGCTACGCCTCTGATTATACCTGCTGTATCAGTTGAGAAATATATTGAACAGATCAGGCCCCAATACTCTCGCTCTGAAAAACATTAAAATAATTATATGCAGAATATCGGTAGGTCTCCCTCTTGCCAAAAATGTCAGCACCATATATATTTTGCAAGTAATGTAATGGGTATAATAACACACACACACACACACACACACACACACACTTTTTTTTGGGGGGGGGGCAACGGACAGATGCCCCCATTTCCCAAAAAAAATAAAAAGTATTTTATATTTGTGTATTTCCCCCTCAGATGTGTTCTACGTTTTATTAAAACAAAATTTTATATAAAAAATTTAGTTTTTAGAATTTTTGATGGGGTATTTATGTTTCCATAGTGTTATCTAAAGGGTTGTTCGTCCGAGTCTGGTTTCCCTCACCTTGCTCGAAGTTCATTCCCTTGAAATGTTTTGTAACCTTTGCTATATGTCGCCTAGGTCTCAGTGTTTGCTATATGTAATGGTGTTATATTGTGTGTATGCTATATTTTCTTTATGTTTGAGACAGCAAGTATAGATCAAATATCTTTCCCAGTTGTATTTCTTCCTTTATGATGTTATATTGTATCTTTTAATTTGTTTTATGGTTTTCTAATTTTGACGATGGAATGGTGTACTATTTAGATTTTGTTTAAAAAAAATAATTTCCTATTTTATTATTCGAGTGATAATATGTGTCGTTCCTCATAATAGTCTTTAAAGATGTTGATAGGTAGGTTACGCTCGATCCAAGGTTCACGCTTCTTTATTCTCTATGTGTTTTTCCTGGGTCGCGTTAGGCCTCCTTTATTTAGTTTATCTGATTATGCTTTATTGAAAGATCCAAACGTATTTATGAGACCACATTATTCTATAGTGGTCAACCATGCAGTGCGGGAGAAGTTAGTAGGGTTTTAAACTAAGTGTTATACAGTATGTATTTGTGTCTTTATTTTGTCTGTTTATGTTCTACATTGGGTGTTTTCAAAGACTCATGATGGGCCTATGCACTTCACTGAGCCCTGTGACTTAGCCCCATGATGTCATCGCCATTTACTTCCCCCTTATATTTTCCCTGTATCCCTTCCTATATATGTCTTTAGAATTTTCTTTCAGAGAAAGAAGAAAAAAAATTAAATTACAAAATTCTTTTATTTTTTTCTTTCTTCCTTTCTTCCCTTTTCTCTTTTAAAAAAAAAAAGTTATATGGGTTTCTTTGAAATATTTGAAATAGAATTTGAAATTTTCTTTGAAATATGGCTGTTGTGGGGTGCGAGGAGGGGGTATGGGTATGGCATCAGCTCGCAATTGCGCTACGCGACCCTTCGGTCTGTAATACCTATTCCTCCCTCCCCCTCTCTCCCCCAATTCCAACATCAATTGCGTTATATCAACCTGACGGTAAGTATCTATTCGTCGTAAGACGTACTGAGTTCTTGTTGTGGTTAATATTCTTATTTTTACCACGTATCTTATTTAAAAATCTTTATCACCTGTCCACAGGATATCATCGTAGTTACTATATAGTCTATACATTTTAGAACGATTTTGTTTTCGTAGTCTAAATCTATGAATAAAATGTTATTTTTGTTATACTTATATTTTTTGCAAATTTTCATTATTAACTTTATCCTATTATGTTTAGTTTTATCACATTGGACAATCGTATGTAGTTTGGTGAAGTTCGCTGTTTTACATAAAGGGCATTTCGGCATTATCCTCAGCATACGATGTTTGATTGTTTCTTCGCCTGTTAGCCAGGTGTTGTGCAGGTATTTAAAAATTATACTTTGTGTTTTGACAGATCTTATTTTCCCCAATTTTTCCAATTTTTTTGTCCAATTTACACCCTCAGTTGTCCTGCTCTACTCTACATTTTATATTTTTGGTTACCTCCTCCCTAATCCAAGCGTGACTTTTACTTATTAAATTTTGCATAAATCTGTTTTGTCTCTATATTTTAAAATTAGTTCTCATATGTTTGCGTGGCACTTCGATTTTTTTATATTAATTTGTTATTTTTGTATATCTCTGGTCGGTTTCTCAAGGTGAAGCCGAACCAGTAGATGTACGGTGCTTCTCACGCTGTAGCCGGGTCTGAGTGCATTTTTTTTTTTAATCTATTGATTATGTTAGTTAATTATAGTAGTAGAGGGCTCGGCAACCCCAAGCCCCCTCTACTTTTGGCCCTATATAATGTCTCTTTTTTTACATGATGCATTTTATGATTCCATATATAATCTATTATTTCGTTGTCTGTTTTGTTTAAAATTGTATTATCCATATCTATGGATTTAATTATGTAGTTAATATTTGAGTATAAATAAGTCTTGGCCACTTGGGCCCGCTCCATGATAGGTAATGGCGCCATGGCCAGATTTTCACATTTTCTCTTATTTTATTGATAATATGTTCATAATTTTCTACAGCTTCTTTTTTTATTACCAAAGTAAACCCCTAGAGCCTTTACAGTGTCTCTCAGTAAGTGTGTGTGTGTGTGTGTGTGGGGGGGCGATAATCCAGGGTGGTTGCCCCTCCAGTTAACTATTTTTAAGATTTCGTGCTTGTTGTGGTTTATTTTGGAACCCGACGCTTATAGCATTTCCCCTCTCTTCTAAAGATGTTGCAATCATATGCATGTTAGAGCATTTTTTAATTCTTTTTTAGGTTTGGTATTTGTATGCCTTGTATAATCAGGGGCGGATTAAGGCTCACTGGTGCCCTAAGCACTGACAAATCTTGGCGCGCCCCTCTTTTCCACGTACACCTGAGAAGATAACCCTAGGGTGTACCATGATCAAGAAACAGAACATCATGATCAATTTGCACTAGTTGTATCAGTTTTTTTTACAAATCTTCATTCTTTTTTCTTTCTTTCTTTTCACCCTTTTCTCAACTTTGTGGTGCCCCCTTTGGCCCTGGTGTCCTATGCACGTGCTTAGTCTGCTTAATGGTTAATACGCCCCTGCTTGCACATCTGGGTTGTTTCTTATCGTGTGACGTAGGATTTATATTGCCATTACGTATTCTAGCATTGATAGTGGACATCCTTGTATCACTGATCGTTGTATTTCAAATTCTTTCGTGCATTTCCCGTTTAATTATCCCAGTGTGTAGGATTTTGGTCCATTTTGGAAATTGGGTCCGAAACCAAATTTTTTAAAAACATTCTTTATACAGTTTTGTTCAAATCAGTCGAAAGCTTTCTCCTGGTCGAAGAGTACCATAGCACTCATCATACCAGTTTCATTTATGTAGTTAATTATAGTTTTAATGTTTAAAATATTGTTTTGTATATCCCTCCCCCACAAGTTTGATTTACATTAATTATCTTGTTTATCCTACCCTTTACTGTATTTGTTAAAATCCTACTTAAAATCTTATAGTCCGTGTTTAAAAGTGATATAGGCCTCCAGTTTTTAATCTCGTCTCTATTCCCTTTCCCTTTGTATATAATTGTGATAACTCCCTCCCTCATAGATTTAGTCATTTTATTTTTACTTAAAACTATATTATTATACAAAGCGTTTAAGATCGGCGTCAGTTCACCGTGGAACTTTTGGTAGAATTCCACGATGAGTCCATCTTTCCCTGGTGACTTTTGTGAGTGTTGATATACTTTTTGTGATTTCTTCATCTGAGATGACATCATCACATTGGTCTCTATGTACTGCTGACGTCATCTCACAGTCGACATTTTTTAAGTAGCTGTCGATTGTGCTGAAGTATATGTTCTGTGTGGTGTGTGGTGTATAGTTCTTTATAATATTTGGAAATATTATTTAGGATATCTTCTTTTACAGTATGGGTTACATTGTTTATTTTGATATTGTTCAAAATTGTATCACCCCCTTTTCTAAATTCTTCTCGCTTATATACGTTTTTTGCCTCGTTGTAGATCTTTGTAAATTTTCCCGCCCTTATTATTCTCCCCTGATTTTCGTCTTCTTCAACGATTTTAATTTTGTCTGTCAATCGTTTTTTTTTTTTTTCTCCATCGTCGTTTGTTGTTTTGCTTAGTTCTAATTTGAGTTCGTGTTTGTCTGTTTTTTTCTGGGGTTTTTCCGCCCTCTATTTGAGTACTGAATATTTATTCCTTTTATTTTGTTTTTTAAAACATCCCAATCAATTATTATATTAATATTTTCTTCATTTTTGACGGTTTCAATTTCTTTTTTTAATTATTATTTCGACATATTCTTTGTCATTTAAAATCTTATTATTTAGTTTCCATAGTCCTGACCCACATTTTTCTATTTTTTTCATTTTTAGGTCAATAGTGAGCATGAAATGGTCTGATAGCTTTTGGTTGGTTATTGCAGTATTAATATATATTAATGGATCATAAAAATTTCCGTAAAATTTATCAATCCTGCTAGACTGGTTTAATTTATAGTTACCCAGTTGAAATCTCCCCCTATGATTAGATTTTCCATCGAATATTGTTGTAGGTAGGTGTATAAGTTTTCTTTAAAATTAGTTTCTTATTTCTATTAGCTGGCATGTACACATTTATAATATGCCAATTAAACATTTTAACACGTAGCAACCGTCCCTTAAAAAATTCCCCCCTCCTCAAACCTTTCCCAGCTTTTTAAAAATATTATTGTTGCAACCAACTCTAATATCATTATTTGCAAAATTGTTGCATATCTTTATTGCGTTAAGTTTGTCTTCTACTAAAATTTCGAACTCTGGCTTAATTCTATAGTGTGTTTCTTGTATCATTATTACACCAAAGTTTGTTTCTTTGGCTACTTTGTCTGCTTTCGCTTTGTCTATCCCATTGCTGTTGATAGTAGCGATCCGGAAATTTGTTTCTTCCATTTTTGCTTTACTCCCAGGTGCCGCATCACTTTTATATAGAATTTAATTGTATATATTTCAGTTAAAGTTATTATATTCCATTTGTTTTTGTACACACACACCAGCACGCTCGACAAAGAGCGCTTGAGTAATATACAGTTTGATACATCCTACATGGTAGTGGGCAGGAATACATATATAGGTCGTTATCCTTCTCGACCGAAGTAGTAACATTGTTCCAATGCTAACACTCGACGTCCTCGATTTGTGCTTCATCGTATTTGCAGTCTATACACTTAAAGTTACAATGGAAAAGTGTACATGAACATATTTATACCATAGACAGAGCCTTGAAGTACTACTTTTTTCGGTCTAAAACTGTCCCAAAAAAAAAAGAAAAAAAACCCAGCATGTAATAGTTCATTTCGATACAGTTGCACAGAGCATTTGACGTTCATTTTGATGTCAATATATATTGATATCGATTAAGTGCGATTTGTTTTCAAAGCTGCTTTATTGCTGGTAGTGCTTCTGTTTTCAAGTTCGATATATAATATACCCATGGAGCAGTAGTAATACAGAAATCAGAACAACAACCATCATCATCATCATCGGGAGTATTATTATCGTATATGTTGGTCACATCGATGATCATTAATAAAAAGCGGTTGAAATATGAACAATATTCCATCTCTTCAAATAGCAAATAACTAAGCAAAGTGTGTGTGTGTGTGTGTGTGTGTGTGTGTGTGTGTGTAATTTTTAACGTAGCTTTAAAAAAAAATGCAATCATATCGCTACCATGTCTGCATTGTGACAGTTTATAATGATGTCTAGCAATGTGGCATCATGCCACAAACATACAGCATTTTGTCCCACCCAATCACATTATCCTCACACCAATATCTTAATGATGGGCGCCAAAAGAGGCAGCTGCTAGTACCATTTTTATGTCTTTAGTGTGATTCGGCAGGGGTTTGAATCCGCGACCTCTCGCATCCAAGGCGGACGCTCTGTACAGACACTGCACCACCTGAGCGATCGCTTAGCAAAGAATGTACGATACTGTTTCCTGTTGTTCATAACAACTCGACCTGGAGACCCACCTGACGGAAAATGAAAGCGCATTATAACGTTATAATATACGAATCCGGAATTTTTTTTGATTATTATAATTTTCAAGAAAGTTAGTGCCTTTTAGCATTTGACAAAGTGTGCTTGCAGTTGCATACTAAGGGGAGGGGGAGTTTACAACATACTTCGATGCTGACTACTGATTTGAAGCATAAAATTAAAACTAAACAACAGCATAACATGTTTATATATCTTATTAAATACGTCTTCATTTGTCTTTCCGTGCGCCAAAATGCCTTCCTACACGAACATGTTCCATATAGGTAAATAAGTTGTACCAATCGTAAACAACCACCGATTTCGACATATATGATATCAATTTATAGGTTTCTCATCAGTTTAAATCGATCTGTGCAAAAAAAAAAAAAAAAAAAAAAAAAAAAAAATAATTAAAAAAAATGTGTGAAAATGAATAATAAAAAAGTTGCTATTTGCGACTCATTGTCGCTTGCGATTTTACCGATCTTCGTATCCTTGATGCTTCCATCCTTCCCGTTTAGGGATGGTAGCACCTACTTGGATGCTAATACTATAGATTTGAAGCATATAATTAAAGCTGTACAACAGTAAATAATATGTTTATGTATCTTCTTATTAAGTACGTCTTCATAATGTATGTTCGTGCGCCCAATGCCTTCCTCTACGAACGGTTTCGATATACACGAATAAGTCATACCAATAGTAAATAAACACCGATTTTGACAAATTTCATATTAATATATAGGTTTCTCATCTGTCAAACTCGATCTGTGCCAACAGACATGTGTGAACATGCAGAATACAAAAAAGTGTACTTTTTACTGAATATTGGGTTCGACTTTACTGATCTTCATATCCTTGCTACGTTCATATACCGTTCCCGTTCTGCGATGGTAGCACATACGTCCATGCTAATACTATAGATCTGAAGCATAGAATTAAAGCTGTACATAATTATAAAATATGTGTATGTATCTTATTAAGCACGTCTTTATCTGTCTTTCCGTGTGCCTACATCTGACCTATACGAAAGTTTTCCATATGGACGAATAAGTCATACCAATCGCAAAGAACGATTTTGACACGTTTGATATCAGTTGATAAATTTTTATCAGTCTAAATAGATCTGTGCCAATATAAATGGGTGAAAATGCAAAATAGAAAAGTTGGTATTTTTCACTCAGTATCGCTTGCAACGTTACCGGTCATCGTATCCTTGCTACGTCCATCTGCCATTCCCGTTTTGCGATCGTATCACATTTTTTCGATGCTAATTCTATAAACCTGACACATATAATAAAAGCTGTTCAACGGTAAATAATGTGTATGCGTCTTATGAAGTACGTCTTCATTTGTACGTCCTTGCGTTTAGTGCCTTCCTAACCGAATATTTTCCATATAGGCGAATAAGTCATACCAATCGCAAACAACCAACGATGTTGACAAGTTTGATATCAATTGATACGTTTCTCATGATTCTAAGTCGATCTCTGCCAATAGACATGTGTGAAAATGCAAAATAAAAAAGATTGTTCTTTTTACTGAATATCGGGTGCGACATTACCGATCTTCATATCCTTGGTACGTGAAACTACCATTGCCGTTTTGCGATTGTACCACATATTTCGATACTAATACTATAAATTTGAAGAATATAATTAAAGCTGTACAACAGTAAATAATATGTGTGTGTATCTTATTAAGTACGTCTTCATTTGTCTGTCTTTTCTCCTAATGTCTTCTATACGATCGTTTAACAAACAGGTGAATAAGTCATTACAATAGTAATAAACACCGATTTAGCAAAATTTGATATCAATTGTTAGGTTTCTCGTCAGTCTAAATCGATATGTGCCAACAGAAATGTGTGAAAATGAAAATAAAATAGTTTGTATTTTTGACTCGATATCGGTTGCGACTTATACGTGCCTCTACCATTGCAGTTTGCCACGGTACCACATATTTCAATTTTAATGTTATAGATCTCAGACATATAAGGAAAGCTATACAACAATATATAATATGTGTATGCATCTTATAAAGTACATCTTTGTGTGTCTGTATGTCCGCTCAATGTCTTCCTCAATGAGCGTTTTCCATATAGGCAAATAAGTTATAACATTAGTAATTTTTTAAAAACGCGATTTAGACGAATTTGATATCAATTGATAGGTTTCTCATCAGTCTAAATTGATCTGTGAAATATATAAATGTGTGAAAATGCAAGTAAAAACGTTGATATTTTTTACTTGGTGTCGCTTGCGATATTACGGATCATCAACGGATCATCATATTCTATATTCTACCTACGTGCCTCTACCCTTGCCGCTTTGAGATGGTACCATATAATTCGATGATAATCATTTGAATGTTAGTGCTCCTAGATCTTTACAACACGAACGTTTATCTTAGAGTCGAATAAGTCATACCAATCGTAAGCACACACAGATTTTGACAAATCTGGTATTATTTGGTAGGTTTCTCATCAGTCTAAATTGATCTATGCCTACAGAAATGTGTGAAAATGCAACCTAGAAAAGTTTATATATTTTACCCAGTATCCTTTGCGACTTTACCATTACCAATCTTCATATCCTTGTTACGTGCCTCTAGTATTGCTGTTTTGCGATGGTATCACATACCTCGATGCTGATACTAGTGATATGAAGCATATACTTAAGCAATAAAACAGTAAAAATTATGTGTATGTATCTTATTAAGTACATCTTCATTTCTCTGTCCGTGCGCCTATATCCGTGCAACATGATCGTTTTCTATAAGGCTAAATATGTCATGTTAATCGTAAAAAAAGCTACAAAGATTTGGACCTATTTGATATCCAGTCATTGGTTTCTCATTAGTCTAAAACGACCCGTGTCAATATAAATGTGTGAAAATGCTACCTTGAAAGTTGCCTTTTTTGTCTCGGTATTGCTTGCGACTTACCGATCTTCATATCTTTGCTACCCGCTTCTACCCTTGCCGTTTTTTGATGGTTTGTATATAATCAAATAAGTCATGCCAATTGTAAAGAACCACCGATGTTAACACATTTGATATCAGTTTATAGGTTTCTCATCCTCGAAATCTTTCTGTTTTTAAGAAACGTTTTTCTAATTCAACTAACGGGTCATCACGCTAAAATTACGCTACTGACAAATGTCACCTTAATATCCTACATACTAAACTTAGACAAGCAGGTAGTCTCCTGAAATCCGACCTTTACATGGTGAATTTAGTTAACTCTTTCACGTGTGCATGTGCTTATGATAATGAAGAAGCTGAACACTTTGTCTATTGCCCCTTACCTAATGCCAAAGATCCCAGCTCTTTCGCTCTACCTTTCAATACACTTCTTGGTTAAGTCTAGATTTATCATTGAAAAGTGACGTGACTACTCACCTACAATAAGATGTCTTTCTGCTTGTGTGATGACCCGTTAGTTAAATTAGAGAAACGTTTCTTAAAAATAGAAAGATTTGGAGGATTTCGGATATCATCAGGCAGAGAGTTCTAAAGACGAATCGTATATGGTAAAAGGTCGTGTGAAAATATAAAGTTTGGTTGAGATTGGTGTGATACTTTGAGAGTAACGTAGACGATAATTAGATGCCTCATATCTCCTTTGTGGAAGAAGTTCGTTTAAATAGTTAGGTACTTGAGTATTTATAATCGAATACATAATGCATAATCTCTTCCTTTTCCTTCGTTGTGCAAACCAAGCAGTTTCCGCATAAAGAGACTATCTAGAAGAATTAATGGGTATAGATCTGGAACGATCCGTGCATCTTCCATCTGATTTTCCCCCCTTTATTCTGATCTTTCCGAATCTTCAATAGAACAATTATCCCAGACTCCAGAAGTATATTCTAAGGTTGGACTTATGAATAGTGTATATAATTTAGCTGAAGTCAACAATTAGTCTGCATTTAGACGGTAGTGTTTTATCTCCTTTCTTATACATCGGTATGTCATACGCTAGCTTGCACTGTGTTAGGAACACGCTGGCTGGGAGTGATTTATTTAAATGTATTTGCAATGGAACATACATTTCTTCAACTATACTTGTACAAGTTTATTACTTATTGGATTGGTTCCAGCGGTTTTGTTTAGGTCAAGACTAGTTACTACATCTATAATTTCTTGTTTATATATAATGATGGCAGAAATAAAAGTTTCATTTCTAACTTCAAAATGCGGTAACTGTTTATCATAATTTTTTAAACGTGTAACATATCAAACTTCCGAGTTCAACAGGTCGCACTTCTCCTGATCACTTGTTGCAAATTTAGATGATCATTTCGTACGTTTCAGTGGAGGTAATAGGTTCCATGTCTTTGTAGAATGTACTTGTTATCTCATTATTTTCCAATAAGGTCGAGGATTTGATCCGATGGCAGGGGTTGAACCTGCATCCTTTCGGTCGCAGGTCTGAGACGCTAACCACTGAGCCAATGTTGCTCCTCTTAAGATTAATATACCCATATGATATTTTCCAGTATCATACGTAACTATATGATACGTTTAATAACACCCAGTAACTCAGCAAATGCCGGCATGACGACATATGAATTGAAGGTGTAATGACGAATGTAATTTAAAGTCAATTATGTAACCTATTTTTATGCTTTTTATTGAATATCATTTCTGTCATGTGATACACATAACATAATCTTACATTTAAGTTTATTTAAAATGAAATTTATGAAATTCGTTAAATAGTTTCAATCTTTTGCGACTCTCGTGAAAAGATCCTTCATTGCTGTTCATAAAATTTTACATGTCATTATATTTCTTTATTGATTTGCACTTTGGTTACAAAAGAGACAACTTTTGCAATTTAAAACTTATTTCATCTATACTACACTAGTATAGCTCATGAAATGAAGGCAGTTTACTTGGCCTCTAATTCATCTATAGGGAATGATACCTGCGGGAGACTGCTCTATCTGACCAGTGTGTAACTATGGAAACGGTAATTTAGTGACCTCTTCTCCAGCCTCGAGCTTTAGGTTAAGACTGAAATTCGCTGTCTTATGTAATGTTCTGTATCTGTAGTTTAAAGCTGGGAGAATTATACAAAGAGAATAGCAAGTAAACCCTTCTGTAAATGGAGCAAACTCGCACTTTTACACTGTAAAACTAATTTATCTTACAATCATTTATGAATAATTAAAAATTACTGAGTAGTAACTAAGAATATATAAATTCTTTAGATGGAGACCCAAATTTCATTTTTTAAATTATCGTATTTTTTATGTTTACTTTCCAGATACATTTTTAAAAAAATTCTCAAGAAAATATGAAATCTGACAAAAGATAACGAAAGTCTTATTATTTTGATTTTTTGTAAAGAGCAAAGAAAGAAAACTATTAATGACATAAGCTTTCATCATGACATATACACACTAGCCTCCACAGAAGTACCTTTATGACAGTACGGTTAAAATAGAAATAAATATGCATATACAGTTGTAAACTTTCCCGATTTATGACTAAACATTTATACTGTGATAGGGTATTCTTAGTAAGTAAAATGTGTATTATACAATGAATGAATAGGAGGTATTCGATGAATGGACTGCACGCATTTCAGGTGCAGTGGCTACTCAAGATTATTTACTGATGCACAAACTAGTTATAGTTGTCATACTGGTTGTCATTCCAGGGATACTGACAGTCAGTGATTTCCACCTTGTAAAATCTTTCCTCTAGGGCGGACAATAATAATAGTTTCTGAAGCTGATTTTATTAGCAATGGTTTGCAAAATAACAACAAATATCCTTGTGTTTTATCAACTCATTATGGTTCCGCTGCTTTGGTAGAACAAAAAGGAATGTTCTTTATTGTTTTATGAATTTTATGCCCTGTGACAATGGCCAACATTTTGTAGGTCACGATCACTTTGGCATAAACTTATTTTATGCATGGCAGTTGGAAACTACGAAAATCTTCTTAGAGGCGAGCTGTATAATCGGCAGTTACATTGTTATTCTGAAAGAGTTCTGATAACTAAATAAATAAGTAAATAAATAAAAACACCATCTTTTATCATTAAAAGTTGCCAAGTGTTGTTTATACATTGTACGTGGCGTAATTCGTAAGTTTACTCGGCATATTTTCAACTCGGTAACGCCTGGTAACGGTCATACTTTTACCTAAATATGTGGGTCCTTTGAGAGCATCGTAAATGTATGGAGGAAAAGAAATAATTGTATTTTATGCTCATCTCAAAAGATTTGTTTGTATTTCTGCGAAATAGTCATGCCTAACCAGATAATAGCACAGACCCCCCCCCCCCCCACTGTAACTACAAAGCCTTGAGCAAGTGCGAAGTTACCAGTTAATTTTATTGTTTGTTTCTATTTTTCAAGTTGTCTTCGTGTGTGCGCGCGTAAATTGAAAGCTTGTTATTACCAGTCAATATCGTCAATCATATTTGCTCCATTATTCCATGCAGATAAGAAAGGAACTAATTTTGTGTTGAATTTGTGCCCCCCCCCCCCATCCCACCCCGCCCCGGCACGGTACAATAAACAAACACTTGATTGAAAATAAAATAAAAGAAACTAACCTTGCATTGTTATAATGTATTCCTTCTTTTTTCATCATGCGAAATTTACAGAACAAAATATATCAACGAACTCCGTAAATGTAGCGGATGCCGGCATGCGTATGCATCCTTACTGTGTGTGTATCGCTAATGTCAGATAAAAAAAATATCGCAAAAGAGACGAAAATATCACCAGATTGCTTGAAGGCGCCTGCCATTCACGCATGATAAGTTTCAAGGTGCAAACGGACCAAGATTATATTGTATCCAGGTTAACTATACGACGATATCTCGCAAATAAAAAAAAAATCATTATTTTAAAGAACATACAATGTGAGTGCAAATGATAATCTTTCGCAGGTATGAGTTACGAAAGTATCATGGGGGGGGGGGGGGCGCCAGACAGATGACCCCCACCACACAAAAAATAAAGTGTTTTCATGTACTCTTGTATACCCCAAGATGTGTGTGCTTGTTTAAAGTTTAAAAAAGAAATTTTGATCAAACTTTTAGTTTATAATTAGTCCTAGTGTTTTCTAAAGGGTAGTAGTCTGAAACATGGGTCTTATTCCCATTTTCAGATTTCATATCCTTGATTTTTAGTGATCTTTGTCAAGAATTTTCTATGTTCCGTGTATGCTATGTGTATCAATGCTATGGTGTGTGTATGCTATATAGTCTGTGTGTAGGGACAGCAATACTATGTCAAATTTGTCTCTGTTGTCTTAATATATATTTTTCTATGGACTTTTCAAATTTATTTGTTTGTCCTGGTATAAATTTAGTTGCTTTTGAATTAATTTGCAATTTAGAATTCCGGCGAGATGAACGGTATACTACCATTTGAAATTAAAATAAAACCTTTTGTTTTATGTGATTGACTATGGTGTGGTGTTTCTCACATTAAAGTCTATTTTCAAAATGAGGTAGGCTGTATTCGAGTCAGGGTCCGCACTTTCTTTCTTTATTTATTTGTGTTTCTCCCGATTCGAGTTAGGCCTCCTCTCTAGTATTTAATTTATAATGTAAAAGAAGTAAATATCCAACCCAAAACCCCTTAGGAAGCTTTATACATTTACTGGTTTGGTTTTAGCATGAAAAACATAAGTGACATCTACAAAAATAATAAACTGGTAAAAAGACTAGAAACAACAAGGACCTTTAGAAGCATAAAGGAACTTTTATGTAAATATAGGGAAAATGAGGAACTTTGGGGAATTGAAACTAAGGAAACATATAATTGGATAAGGGAAAATTTAACCTCTAAAATTAAAAATAAAGTAGAGGAGGAAATATCTCGGTTAATTGGGACAGACCTTAGAGGTACTGGACCAACATCGGCTCTCCAAAAATACAAAGCTTGATATTCAGATATCTACACGACATATGCATACATGTAAATTATCTCATGTGCAAATGTGCGAACTTCACAAAATATCATGCGATGGCACAGTGCGAGTTTAGGAAACAAGACAGGATACAATTAATTATGGAGATATCCAAGAAATAAAAATACAGAAGAAACCAAGTTTTATATCAAGACGGCAACTTTAACAAAACTTTAATAGGAAAAATAACAGATAACATAACTAAAACCATGATGGCGTGTGACCAAGTCATAAACATAAAAAAAATGAATAGGCAAATTTTTTTGTAATCCTTTCAAATTAATTAGAAAAAAGAACTTCTAGGAAGATTTGTGAATGGGAGGGACGGGGCTGCAAAGGGTGAAAAGAAGGGGAGGGAGATGGGGCAATGGATAATCTCCCCTTAAAGGGGACCATCACAAAGTGAACCCTTGCCCTCATACCCCCACCCCGGATTGGAATCTGCTGTAGCCGCCACCCTTTTAGATTCTTATAAATTTTCCTAAACAGCTTCAGTTTCTTTTTATTATCCATTACAATTAAAATTAAACAATTAAATAGACTTTAATTATATTACGTAAACTATCACAAATCCTAATTATCGGGACAGAGAAACTATATGGGAAAAGAACGAGATAATGACGTCATGGGGCTATGAAAGAGTCGGGAAAAACACCTCATATAGGAAACTTTACATACATACACGAAAACAAAGGATCTAATAAGTCTCTCTTCTAATTCTATTTGCTCAAAATGTGCAGCTCTCGCACTGTACGGTAAATCCCCACTGTGTGTGTGTATGTGTGTGTGTGTGTGTGTGTGTGGGAAGAACAACCATTTTTAGAGATTTTGGCAGAAATCCAATAAATAATTTGAGACGGCCTAACTCTAGGTGGGAGAAATACAAGCAAATAAAAAAGTGTATGGACTCCAACTCGAGTACAGCGGATTTCAATTTACAAATCCAATATGTGAATAATGACACAATATATTTGCACACAGAACACATTAAGTTTTTTTTTTTCTTAATTAAATTATAATACACCGTTACTTAGCCAAAATTCAAAAATATATTAAATAAATAAAAATAAACCTTTTCTTGATCCGATTATAAGGTCCTAAGATTACTGGGGAGATTTGGGAAAAAATAAAGGCTACCCAACATGGAAGCAAAATATAGCATACACAAACTATAGCATATATATATATAGCACACACGGGATATAGGCAACCTCTAGCCAAGGTCAACCAAGAGTATAGCGAAGGGATTTCAAGTCAGGTGATGGAAAGATAGAAACCTATTCGGAAAAACAACCCTATAGATAAAACTAGGTTTTAAAAGAAATACCCCGTTAAAAAGGAGAATTAAATTTTTTTGACCTAAATTCTTTTGCATAATATAAAACATACAACACATGGGGGGGGGGGTGGATAAATACACATAAAACACTATAATGTTTTGGAAAAGTGGGGTGGGGGGTCTGTCTGGTGCCGGCCCCCCCCCCCAGTACTTCGTCTTGTGGGGATAAATGTACGTCATTTCCTGCTGGCGTCCTCTATAGGTGGAAAATCGTATCTAAGTAACAGTGATGTATACTTTTATTTCGAGAAATTAAATTATTTTTTCTGTACACTTTATAGGTTTTTTTTGGTTCTTTTTGTTCAAGTATAACTACTTTTAATCATGTTATGCAAATCTGATGTATAAAGAAAAATGTTGGTGCATGGCCGGTAACTTTTATACGTCATGGCAACGGAAAATAAATTCCGCGCATGCGCATTTTGTGTGGGAGCACGAAAAAAAACCCCACACAAAAACAAGCAATCTACTAAAACAAGCCATTACGTGAGAACTTGGCCTGAAAAGAGCAAATATAGGTACTATAAAATATTGCTAGTCTCGGATTTGACAAGCCTTAGTTTTTTATGCTGATGAAACATTTTTCAGTAGAATTTTTTTTCCTACAGTTTAAATGCCTAATTTTACTGTTTATAATCATACATGTTCAAATGTACTGGTCACATATAACAATATCGTCGAAATATTAACTGATACCATGCTGGATTTATATAGAATGTCTAAATAATCATAAAACTAAAGGTGTAATTGATTATAACCAATATATATTTTTTGCAATAACAAGATAATGAGATCCGAACATTGACCAAACAGTACTTAGAGAAATTCAATATCGAGTAGTTCATCCTCAACCTCCAACTGATATACTTTATTGCAAGGGGTAAATGGTACCGTATTGAAAGACGTGTTAGGAAAAAGATACCGTTGTTAAAGAATATCCTGACCGACTGAGATCTTAACATCGTACATCATAGCTGCAAACAGTGCAAGCCAATATACACATTTGCATTATGCTCACGCAAGAAATATTGTATCAACCAAATGGGTTTCTTGACCGAGCGATGTCAAGCCCTTGCGCGAATCCCGCTACGAGTCATAGGTTTCCCCGATTCAAAGGAATCCTGTACAACTACTTCTGCAAACTGGAAAGTCCAACGCGTCCAATCTATCAGTAATGTTACTCTAATTAATACATGACCACAAATCCCAACTTCCCAATTGTATGTCAATGTCACAACTGCAAAGCTTCTCTTCGTTAACTTTCCGTAACTTACCGCCAGTATTTCACGCCGTGAAACTACACAACTCAACAACCTAATACAGGGAACCGTTTTTACTACGCCACCTTAGGCCTTTTAAATCATGATTTTTAGCTTCATTTCGCCTGTAACTTTGTAACATATTTACCACCACAGCAACAATAAATGGCGCCCGCCGACGGCGGAACAGTCCTTTTCTGTTGATTCCATTGTATAATTTACCAATCTCCAGTCATAAATACTGCACCTGGAGTCACACGATCAATTCACGCAATTAGATTTGAATAGGGACTACTGAGTGACAGGGATACTCATGCGGCTCTTACCTGAATTCACCAAAAGTAAACCATGTCATCTTGAAACTCACTTACACTTCACTCCGTAACGTTTGCCCCTAGTAATTGGCTAATTATTTTGGTCTAAAGACTATAATCCCAGCACCGACTTCCCATATTCAAGCAAGTATATAAGGAATCCTTAAAATGGAGAGCGGTAAACAAATGCGCATACTCCAAAATATATTACAATATTATACATACCTTGGAATTTTATTAACTATTTTTGTTTACATATTTTCATTGTACTCGTGGATGGGTAATGTGATTTTGCGTTCTGCCTTGCTTATAAAATGTATTGTCTTTGGTCAACAAAAGTTGATTTAGAGAGGATAAGAAAAGAAGTTTTGTTAAACGATGATGGAATTAAATAAACACTGGGGACAATATCGTACGTTGCACATAAATCGCAGAGATTATTTGAGATTTTGCTTAACGGTCAATCAGTCCGCACTCGAAGTAGGGAAATAAGCGAATAGTGCAAAAGCCGACCATTGTCTGATAATCGACGTACATCTGCCACAGCCATATATTGTAAAAATCCCATTACTACAGGTAAAAAAGAATTAACTACAACTGCTTCTTTGGGGCGTCATGTGTGACCAGTGTATATTAGTACTGTGTTAGAAAAATATTGCGACAAACCAAAGTAAAGAAAACAGTCACTTTTATCAATCAGTCCATATCGTTTTACAAATTATACTGAATAACTGACTTCAGTAGAACTCAGAAGAATGTATTCCTGTAAGCACATCACGATTGCGGTGTTTGTACATTTATATAAAGTGGGATCATTTTACAAGCAAAGTATACATTTAAAAATTAACACTACAAATGAGACAACGCTTAAGTACATACGGATTATAATCGTGAGATGGCAAAGAATGGTTCATATGTTGAGAGGTAACCAATACACCAACAAAATAAGAGTTTGTAAGAACATCTTATTTCCTTCTTAGATATACTTAGCCATAATGCAAATTGTTTCCTAATATGAAACATGTAAACATATTCCGACCATGCTGGAAACAAAAATAGTAAATTTAATTTAGTTCAGCGTAAACTGTAAGTTAGTTCTTTCCTTTTGGCATGGTGTCTGAATAAAAAAGTATATTTCTCAAATTTGCTAACCACTACACTGTCATTATGTAATTAGATACCTAATTGATGTACCATGGTTGTATACATATATCTATAAATATATATAGTTTTGTGGACATGTACGGTTGAATAATACCATCCCGTGTTTGTGTAGGGAAATGCGTACATCACAATCGCACTCGTAAATTTGAATCAATACCATCTCATGAATGGTTAGGGGCCGTCCATTTAGTATGTACGCATAGAAGGGTGGGGTGGGGGTAACCCAAATGCATAGGCTTGAGCATGGAGGTATACTGATAATATATGTACGCATTTAAGGGGGGGGGGGGCGCTGAAACCTCGAAAATAAGTTGTATAATACGTAACCTGTTCGACTTGGTTCAGTAGGCTTTTGCATTTTAGCGGACATAAGACAAACTTGTCCCACCCAGTCACACTATCCTGACACCAGGCCGACTAATCCGAACACTAACCTCTTAATGATCGGCACCAAAAGAGGCAGCTGCTAGTACCATTTTTATGTCTTTAGTATGATTCGGCCGGGGTTTGAATACGCGACCCCTCGCATCCGAGGCGGACGCTCTATAGACACATTGCACCATCGGAGAAGTCGCTTAGTAAAGAATGTACGATACTGGTTCCTGTTTTTCATGACAACTCGACC
Source organism: Sinohyriopsis cumingii (assembly GCA_028554795.2). Classification (NCBI taxonomy): domain Eukaryota; kingdom Metazoa; phylum Mollusca; class Bivalvia; order Unionida; family Unionidae; genus Sinohyriopsis; species Sinohyriopsis cumingii. The sequence goes on along the minus strand of CM068841.1, from coordinate 26,734,005 downwards.
TGGAGACCTACCTGATGGAAAATGAAGGCGCATTATAAGGTTATAATATACGAGTCCATAAATACATAAATATTTTTTAAATTATAATTTTCGAGCAATTAGTGTCTCTTAGCATTTAACAAAGTCTGCTTGCAGTAGCGTACTAAGGGGAGGGGGGTTACAACATACTTCGATGCTAATACTACTGATTTCAAGCATAAAATTAAAGCTAAACAACAGCATATAACATGTTTACATATATTATTAAGTACGTCTTCATTTGTCTTTCCGTGCGCCAAATACCTTCCAACACAAAGATTTTCCATATAGGTAAATTAGTTGTACCAATCTTAAACAACCATATATTTCGACATATATAATATCAATGTATAGGTTTCTCATCAGTTTAAATCGATCTGTGCCAAAAAAAGTCGAGAAAATTAATAACAAAAAAGTTGGTATTTATGACTCATTATTGCTTGCGACTTTACCGATCTTCATATCCTTGATATGTGCATCTACCCTTCCCGTTTTGCGATAGTAGCACATACTTGGATGCTAATACTATAGATTTGAAGCATATAATTTAAGATGTACAACATTAAATAATATGTGTATGTATCTTATTAAGTACGGTTTCATATGTCTGTTTGTGCACCCGATGCCTTCCTATCCGAACGGTTTCCATATAGGTGAATAATTTATACCAATAGTAAACAAACACAGCTTTTGACAAATTTCATATTAATATATAGGTTCTCATCTGCCTAAATCGATTTGTGCCAATAGACGTGTGTGAAAATACAAAATAAAAAAGTTCCACTTTTTACGGAATATCGGGTGCGACTTTACCGATCTTCATATGCTTGCTACTTTAATACACCCTTCCCGTTTTGTGATTGTAGCACATACTTCGATGCTAATATTAGAGATCTGAAGTATAGAATTAAAACTATACAATATTATAAAATGTGTGTATATATCTTAATAAGCACGTCTTTATTTGTCTGTCCGTGCGCCTAGATCCGACCTATACGAAAGTTTTTCATATGGGCGAATAAGTCATAACAATCGCAAAAACAACGGTTTTGACACATTTGATATCAGATGACAAATTTGATTTTAATTGATATGTTTCTAATCATACTAAATCGATCTGTGCCAATAGACATGTGTGAAAATGCAAAATAGAAGGTTTTGTTCTTTTTACTGAATATCGGGTGCGACTTTACCGATCTGCATATCCTTGCTACGTGAATCTACCATTGCCGTTTTGCGATCGTACTACATATTTCGATGCTATTGCTATATATCTAAAGCATATAATTAAAGCCGTACAACTGTAAATAGTATGTGTATGTATCTTATTAAGTATATCTTCCTTTGTCTGTCATTTCGCCTAATGTCTTCCTATACGATCGTTTTCCATACAGGTGAATAACTCATAACAATAGTAAATAAACCCCGATTTTGACAAATTTGATATAAATTGATAGGTTTCGCATCAGTCTAAATCGATCTGTGATAGTAGAAATGTAAGAAAATGCAATATGAAAGTTTTGGTATATTTGACTCTGTATCGCTTGTGAATTTAACAATCTTCATAACCTTGATACGTGCATCTTCCATTGCCGTTTGTCTCGGTATCACAAACTTCAATGTTTATAGTATAAATCTGAAGCATACAAGGAGAGCTATACAACAGTATATAATATGTGTATGAATCTTATTAAATACATCTTGATGTATCTGTATGTCCGCCCAATGTCTTCCACAGCGAGCGTTTTCCATATTGTGTATTGTTCCACTTCCTATTTTTACACTACCTAATTTTGACCTAGTTTAATAAACACCCATTTCTACAGAGGACACATCTGTCGCAGCCTCGACATTTTTTTACACTTATCAGCATTGAGTCACTCGGACAAAAAGATTTGTCAAAAGTCATATCATTATTATTAATGAAGTGAAACAAGGACACATACGATGAAAAAAATAATACATTTCTCCAATTCACTTTTTTCCAACCAGGAAGTCCTCTTAAAATCTTTACCAACTATTCTGACAAGGCAAATACAATTCGTTCCATACCAATCATCCAGTCTGCTACTCAACATGTGTTAGCTATGTGACTCACAGCTGATAACTGCATCTCCATCACTTTTTTAGAATTGTGTTTTGTGTTTTACGTGAATATGTCATTACTGATTTTCTGAGGTGGTTCTTGGGTATTTTACTTTGGAGTAATGAACATGAAACACACGTTTATGGTATATTTCATAAATAAATCAGCATCCTCTACATTACTGCTAATTTAAATAAAATTACGTGTATTACTATTAGGATTTTTCTCTCAAAAAAAGGCAATTTTACTTTAATAGTAAATTTTCAAACGTCCATTAAACTAATCTTGATATTTAACTTATTTTGACAAATTAATTCTTTCTAAATGTCTTCTGTCTCCTATTATTTGCACTATTAGAGAAATAAGTTATGAAGTATGCAAAACAGTTTTGTACCTTAAACAGTACATGTACATTAAAGAATTGGGGTTCTGCATATTCACAATGCCATTTAATTATTGCAAGGATGTTGTACACTAAATCCAGTATTCTTTTATTATAAGTAAACAATTGTATTATTATACCATCATGATTTTCCCCCAATTTTATTCTTTCAGCTTTTCCAACAAAATATCTGTTCCAAAACAAATTTTTTGATAAATATAGGAACAAATTCTGAGTAAACACCATTTTTCTTTTGTTGTCGTTGTTAATGGTAGACTGAGAGAAGAAAATGCAGCAGCATATAATATGAACTTAAGTGAAGTTATGAACTTACTAAGCCTGGATTTAAATAAATGGTATCACTTGTATTTCTAATGACAGCCACAATCCTCTTAGTTTGGGCTCAAGACCAGCAATAGTGAATAGAGGTATTTCGAAAGACATATAACAGCTCACTCATTACAATGTTACTAATTAGCATTATTGAAAACTTCTTAGATATCAAAATAAATAGTATATATGTATGGTGCTTGTTGGCGACATTGGCAGATTATTCACTCCACATCCTGGTTCCCGGGCAGTTTTGATCTCTCACAATAATAATCACGGGCATAGTGGCTCGTTACAACGAAAATCAACAGATTTGGGTTCTAACCTGTAACACTATTAACATATTATATTGTTACAGGTTAGAACCCCATCCCTTGATTTTCTTTGTAACGACCCCCTGTCATCATGGGCAGTAAATTTGAAACATACTACTTCCGGGTCAATCTATTTTTAAGGTGCAATATATACTAGTACATAATGGGAGGTAACTCAAGTTGTGCTATTCAATTCAATTCATTAATGAAAAAATGGAAATAAATAGGTAAAAAGGCAATTATTTATTTTGCAGATGAATATTTATCGAATATTTAACATTCAGCAGCGTAAATATGCATTTATTTTATTGATATTTGTGGCAAGAGTGCAGAAAAGGACGACGTGCTTCGTGGGCAGATGGAAATCTGCCCACGAACTTTTATCTGCCCACGAAACCGTCTGAGGACGACAAAACTGCCCACGACCCACCTTAAATAATAGTATATATATATATATATATATATATATATATATATATATATATATATATATATATACAGAGAGAGAGAGAGAGAGAGAGAGGGAAGAAGAAATAAAACCAAAATATACTATCCACACAGAGGGAAGAGGTAAACAAAACCCAAATATGCTATCCACACAAGCGTACGCGGACGCATAAAAACCCCAAATATACTATCCACACAGGGGAAGGAAAAAGAAAACAAACACAATATCTACTATCAACATAGACGTACTCGAGCGCATACAAACAAACACTCTACTATCTACACAAACGTACGCACACGCATACAAACCCCAAATATACTATCCACACAAAGGGAAGAGGAAAAACCCCACACACTCTACTATCCACACAAACCTGCGAGCACTCATACAAACCCCAAAATATACTATCCACACAAACGTATGTGAACGCATACACACACACACACACACACACACACACACACACACACACACACACACACACACAATCACATCAAGAAAGGAGTGAGTGCTTATACTAACACTACTCCACATTCACGCCAATTGGCAATAGTCTCTTTTCAAGAGATTTGGTTAGCCCTGAGAAGGGCTTGTTTTTTTTTTGTTTTTTTTTAGCTTCAGATACACCTGCTTAATACTGACATCTCCCAGGCCTGGCCCCACACACGCAACATCTACTCCAGTCCTGCTCCCAATTTACATCTGTTCTTGGGAGCGCAAAGGCGGGTTCAGTGGCCTCATCATCTCAGTCTTCACTTTGTGGGATAATGAAGACTTCCCTCTGTCTTCTATTTTGTAGTCGTGGATAATGAGGTCTCCTTATCTCTGGCACTGGTATTGGTGGCTGTAGCTGGCGTCGTTGTGGTTGTGGTGCTGGTTGTCGTGCTAGTTGTCGTGCTCGTTCTAGTGGTGGAAGCGTCCTCAGCTCAGGCCTGACCTCACACAGTGGTATCAGTATGAGGTGAGGCAGGATCGTTTTTTTCTTTCCTTGTTTCTTTCTCTCTTCTTCCTTCTCCTCTATCCTAGCAGTTTATGCTATGGAATCCATAGCCAGTTCATTTAGTATGCGCCTGGCATACTCCAGGCGAACTGAAGTTCCATGAGTTTTGCAATTCTACTTATTTTTCAAGTTGATGAATCAACGATGGGTAGCCAGACTGACAAGCGCTTCCCTTTACATTTCTGGAGTTGGTAAAACAGGAAAGGTATCAAGGAAAAGTAAACAAGTCCAAACATCAATTTAGTCCGCCAATTATTAAGTGCGTTTTATAATTCAATCAGTTGTAATTCAATTAGTTTGCAAGAGTTATGACTGTATGAAATACCAATTTAGAAAATCAGCCAAAGAAGTTAACTACCAATCAGAATCAAGGTTGCATATCTAGTTGTCCCGCATACAGTGCGGGTAGAATTTTTCTAAGTTTCAATCCGTTTTGTTTCCACCAAGCTAGAAAATCGAATAGGGAGTCAACTACCAGTCAGATTCACGTTTACAAACCTGGTTCTCCCGCGCAAAGTGAAGGGCCGAGTATTTCCATTTTCAACCCGTTTTAGTTGTTGAAGAGTTAGCAAAACACCCAAGTATACAACAGCCAATCAGGTTCGGGTTTACAACCCTAGTTATCCCGCGCAAGGGTGCGGGCCAAATTTTTATATTTTCAATCCGTTTGTTCAGCGAAGTTGTAGAACTTATCATGGGATTGAAATGCAAAAATGTCAGCTACCAATCAGAAATAAGTTAACAAGAAATCCGTTCTAGTTGAGCAAGACCCATATCATTGCAAAAAGAAATATGGAAAGCGCAGACCTAAAAGAAACATTCACTTTTTAACTACAATCACAAACTACAAAGAAAAACACACTGCTATCTGACATGATAGGGAAAGGAAGTGTTGATAGACACACTTCTATTTTGTTGGACATAAAACAAAGAAACTAAGTGCTTATAGACACAAAAATAATAGGGTTGGCAATTGAACTAGTATCTCTTTTCTAGAGTATTGGGGTAGCCCTGAAAAGGGCTATTTTTGTGGACGGGGAGTTACTGCAATCTTTTATCGTCTATGATTGCGTCCCCGTCTGGCGGCAGGCTTTCCCCACAGGACAGGGTCTGTTTCGTCGGAAAGGGAAGTTGAACTCTTTTGTGTCTACACTGGAGTCGACAAATCCTCTGTCTGGTTCCTGCTACTGCTGTTGCTGGTGTTCTCTGATCTCTTTGCTTCTGAAGTCTCTACTTCTCCGTCCATTCTTCTTTCTTCTTTTAGATTTCCTTTCTGAAGAGCTCTTCTATGATCCCAGTGATCAACGACAAAGTAAAAGTGAGATAATGAGACATCGTAGTCGAGTAGCGTGGTTTTCTGCAGTACGTGCGTGTTCTAATGGCACAGTACTGTCTGCAGCACTCTTGATGACATCAACTGTCTTTTGTTTTCTTGTAAACTTTCTCTTTCGTGGTAGGTTTCGAATCGAAGGTATGTCAACTTCCAAGTCACAAAAAGAAAGACAAAAAAAAAGACAGATATTTCAAAGAAAGACTCGCAGAAAGATTAGTGACTCCAATTTTTTTAATCTTGTATGGGTACAAAACTTTTATTCAATTACATACACGAGCTCTGCTACCTATGCTTTTGGTCTTAGCATTATCCATTCAATACATAACAATTGGACATGTAACAAACATACTTCCAAGTTATGTGTATGTTCATTTGTATATTCCAATCCAAAGTACTTTACACATTTCTCATTACTCAACACGTTTAATTTTATAAACTCCCAAATCCCATTATCTCTCCATACTTCATAGTCCTTATACAAAGCATATGTATCATTCCTATATTCCTCACGTTTATCCGTGTAAAGTCTGTGCACATTTCCTTTCCATGTACTACTTTTAGCCACATGTAAAGCCATACATTTTCGCTGTCTTTTCTCATACACCTTTCAATTTAAAACACTTTAGATTCACTCAACTTCACATCACAAACGGTACTGTTAAACTCTGATACAGTTACTAAATTAACCTCAAATTCTAACTTCTACTTCCTCATCATCTTCACAAAACAAATACCCATCCTCATATTGCTTCTACTTTATTACGCGCACGTTTAAGATAATCTTTAAAAAACAAACTTCTCCAGTGAAATCAATAGGATACCTGGAAAACATATGTTGTTGTTGAGCTGACAAATCTGTTCTTGACAAGTACAGGCTCCAAAAGAAAGTTCTAACAAATATGAATTGAATGTATTTGTTCACTTGATCTACCTTTCTCCTATGCACCTCTTGGCCAAGATAATCTTTATTCACTAGCTTGGACTTCTTCTCTCCCCTTGACTTGTAAGACTTGTAATGAAACTTGTAGATGATCTCCATTGGTAAGCTTTTGATATCACTAGTTGTATTCCTATCACGTAATGAAACTTTCACTCCAATCTAGTCCATGTTAATTCCAAGGAAGCTAACCAGGTAATGTTAGCACAAAAAAGCCCCCAAACTCTCACTCAGATATATGCCATATTTGTTTTAAAAACCCAGTTCTTTGTCCTAGAAAAGTATTAATAAAAATTACCATTCATATCTTAGGGAAAAAAAGCACGTTGTTTAAGAACTGATCAGCTACCACTTGTGTTCCTACGTAGATATTTCTATCATGTGCGTCATTTTAGTGTTCGTTTAACCAACAAGATACCCACATCGTCTCAAGCATCCAAAGTCGCCAAAGTTTTACAAATATTTTCTTCATGTAGTAGAGACTGAGATGTATCGATATGGAATCGTAAAGCTTTGAAAAGAATAAGTGTTTCGTGCACATTTAAAGAAGCCACCATAATGTATTTGTATGTACTGTTCGTAAGGAGTCCACAAGGAATCGGTTGGTAAACGAAATCCCAGAAAGGAAGTCACTAAGACACACGCCACACATCCCCACCCCCAATTCATGGGACACGGTTCACGTAATAAGTGTTGGTAATCCTCCACCGTCTGAATACTCTCATTGATTTCCTTCCACGGAATTTGTTGTATCAATTCTGATAAAGGCTGTCGCACGGTAGCCAGTTTTGAAACCTCTTTTTGTCGGAGGCAATAAGTGTACTTTCTGTACGGAGATGATCGTACTCCAGTGGCAAATGTAAATCGTTTAGTCACTAACTTGCTCATCACACTCCGTTCAAACATTTCCTCATGAACAGAGTTCACATTGTGCAAACCATTTTGATAATCCTTTAATTCTTCCTATGAAATTCGTTGCAGTAAGTCTACCTTGTAGTAAAAAGAATGAGTCACAACAAACCAATCCTTATCTTTGCCTTGGAAGGTTTAGAATCGACTTTCAAAAAATCTGTATTCAGGCAAACGCACAAATATTCGTCTTTCACACTAATTTCGATGAGGGTAAGGTGAAATTTGCAGGAGTTTACTCAGGGATGGATGACATCCGTAGGGTAGTAGCTGCATGGTTTTACGTGGAGGATGACATTGACAATGAAAACCAGTAAAGTGATAAGATGTTCTGTAACGAGTGTCACCGCTTTTGCATCCACCAGGTTTGACACGCACATCATCACTTTCCATGGTAGGTATGGTCGTAGATATAACGGAATTCCCATGATGTCGTACTGAATTGCTGCGGTCACAGCGTACGGCATCGATCTCATCGCAAAGCACATCATCGCACTCCACTTGAGAACCACCGAACTTGAATGATGTCTATTTAAAAGTATTCATCTTTCTCGATTGACGTTGGTAGTTACAATGAAGTATCGGTCTTGGACGATTTCCCCTTTATATGCTGACCAATATTGGCGTGTCCGTACGGTAAAGCGAAGTGGTTGGGAAGCAACAATCGCTTCTGGTACACGATTTGACACACTTTTCCCAGATGTCGACTGACGATTTGGTGTGTAGGTAAACGTACAATATTGTGCGGTTCGTAGGTGGTCACTTTAAAGTTGTCATCCTGTCCAGACTGCAAGGCTTCTTTCAGTACGCAAAAGTTTTTCACCACTCGACTGGTGTGATAATTGGGAGTCAATCTTTTCACCTTACACTTGGTGTGCTCTTCTCCTTGAGGGTTTCGATATTCGTAGCCGTAATGTTTAGGACCACCACTAGCAAAACTTACAATCTTGTCGTCGGCGTGCTCGTCCATCCAGACTCCTAAATGGTCCCCTTCAGTTTTGAGTAACAGCGACCCAGGCGATATATGTAGACGCAACTGTCCGTGTCAAAGTACAGGACGCGATCTCCTAACAGCTCATAAAATTAGCACAATTTTAAGAGAGCATGGGCTGTCACATAAGCCGCAATGATGACATTTCCAAATTCGTCGGCTTCTACAATGTCCAATTCTTCTTCGTAATTGACTAATATCAAGTCCTCACGAAGGAAGTTTACGTGTTCCATGTATTTGGTTTTGTCATGAATCATCTGGAAGTAGCGAGAAGGTTCTGTCAAATACTCCGTCTTGGGGAAACACGGTCGTTGTGCCATTTTGCCCCACGAGCAATTCAACATCACTTTGGCAAACCATCGGCTTCCTTCGTTTTTCTCCACGTGGTCTAAAGTGATACCTTCCTGCTCCCAGTATTTCTCTTTGAATTTATTTTGGTCTTCGGGAGTGTGGCACTAGGAAGAATAAGCGCTAGATTCTTGTTTCAGTTTCAAAAAGGCATCCAGGTAGTCTGCGAAAATGCCTTTCTGAGTCTCGTCGCCCTTGTGGTATTTTCTGCCTTGGGAAAGTTGTAAATTTCGTACACTTCTAACAGTTGGTATCCCGAGTCCAGGACTTCACACAATTCCACGCTGACCCACGTTACCGTCAAGGCGCGTTCTTCATGGGTGTACTGACAAGGTCGGTCTTGGTTGCACGTTTTGACACAAATACGGCACAAGAGAAACATCAGTTTTCCCTGGCAATGGTGAGGTAAAACGGAATGGTACAAGTCCGTGGGATACAAGACTATGTACTTGATCAATCCTTCGCACTGTCGAATGTTTTTCAGGTCGATGTGTTCCGTCAGCAATTGTGGGTGCCCTGCAGGAAAGTGACAATATTTGCACACTTAAGGATACAGGGAACACACGTCCAAGTATTTGGTTTCTTCTCCTTTCCCCTCGTCGGCTTGGTACAGCAAACAGGTGGCATTCGTCCGTACACCTTACAAACTATCTCGTGCGCTCAGAGGGTCCACCAGCTTGTAACTTTCTACGATACGTTTAAACTCGGGATCAGTTTTCAAACGGTGATCGTACTCGTGTTCCCACATTTCCACCACTATTATTGCTGTTCTAACTTCAAGCGTCGCTGACAAGTATCCTCATACAAGTCCTCCAAGGTACGTTGTAAAAAATGATTTTTAGTGTCACATTGAGGGTAGCTTAGGGGACATCTGTGAACAAGCATCCGTTAAACTCGTACACGATCTGAGGGTTTTCTAAGTTTCAGGCATCCAACGAATATTGTCCGATGGTCTTTTTGCCTCCTCCGTTTCGGGCATGTTGAATCAATTTGTCTTCTTTGTCGCACAAGTAATGTAGCCAGCGTAGGGCTTTGACCGAGTATCGACGTTTGAAAATGTTGTTTGTTTGAGGGCTGATGACAACCAGTGTGTTTTCGGGCATGAATCGTTGGCGGTATACTAAGGAACAGGCTTTGACAATGGTGCAAGCGTCTTTCAGAGGATCGATCCCTCCGTGTTCCATTAACAATTTTCGAAATTTTCCACAGCAACGCCGTAAAATGTCCACTTCGGAACGAAAATATTTTACCAGTTCTTCCTGAAAGTCGAAGGGGTCCGAAGCGCGAGTGTGGTACCAAGCGTAGAAAGCTTCTCGTTGTTCGGTGTGCATGTTGTCGGGGTCGCAGTAGTGAGCCTCAGGCAAATGGAGTAGAACGGCGTGTTGATTGGCCTCGCTATTGAAAAAGTGCGGAAATAACCCTTGGTCATTTCCGTCATTCCAAACGTTTTAGGTATTTGGATCAAAGGTATAGCCAAGTAACTCATATAATCTTTAAACTTCACTTGTCCAACTTGCATGGAAATGATTTTGGCTCCGTTCAAAGTCACTTTAGGACGTTTGGTACTTTGTTCCGTATAGTATATGAGAAGAAACTGTTCATCGTATCCCAAGAAATTGTGAGCCATCAGCGCAGCATGGCAATGGGAGTCTCCGTAACGTACGATGTCCTCTTGGCTCCAAGTCTCGTAGATTGGGTTTAATATCCAATGGGCCAAATCGGCTAGCGTGTTAGGTCTCCGCAAGATTTTTTCACGTTCACCAGGAATCTTGCTGCAGTGAGGGCAGTGACTAAAGATACGCTCTTGGATGCACTTCTCGCACGCTCGATGAGCCACACATAAATTAGGAATGTAAATACCGCTCTCTTGCATGCATTCAAATTCGATAAAGATTAAATTGCCTTTCTTCTGGTTATCGCCTCCCTCTTGATGTTCGGAATGGTATGTCTGAATATGGCATTCGTGTTTTAAGTCTATGATTTGGCGACGAATGTGACATCGTTTCTTTCCTGAACATGCGTGTGCCTTGGCACTGTTGCCACATATGCCTTGTTCACAAGTAGGGCACAATCACAGCAACTGACAAACATTATTCTTCTGAGACCCACGCGTATTTAAATGTTGTTGGTAACAGACAGGGCTGACAAAAGTGAGCTGACAAGCTGGGCCAGACAGAGTTGAGAGGGAAAACATTCCTCACATTTCGATCCACAATGTTTTTATTGCTCTTGATTGTTATAGCCATGGTCACATTTCTCACAGTAATAACTTTATCCCAGGAATGAGGCGATACTGGTAATGGCATCGAAATGTCCATCGTGATGATAGACGTGAATGTATTCTCCGTCTTTGAAATATTTGCCTCGAAACAACAGAGGTCTGCACACTTCTTGAGGGTGCACTTTCAAGGTGTAGCGTAGAGCCAAGACGTCTTGAAATGTTTGCATGTCAGGAATGCCACAGGGAGTGTCTTTGGATAGCCTCGCTTTGCTGTAACAGGTGTTCTGCTTCACTTCGTTGTTTGACTCAGTACGATTGTTGTATAGTTTTCCAGGCTCTTTTGAGTTCTGCCATGTCGTTCTTGTCAGCATATGTTTCGCCCCACCACGATGGGACAGGCTAAACACATATTGTCTATAGGGTTGTTAATTTTGGACGAGACTCTTTTTGGTGCTGAGAAGATCGTCTACCAATAACACCTTTTTATGTCCTGTCCCTTGGGGAAGAGACACGTGGGTCATGAAGAGTGTCGAATTTCCGTCAGCGATGTGAAACTTGTCGTTGACTTTGGAAGGTGTCAGTTCTGCCGGGCTGCTAAACTCGATCCGAAAAGGGGACTTCAAACTGTTGTGATGAATTTAAAGCCTCACGCGATCGTCTTCTTTGGCTTCACATTGCCGTTTCAGTGTGGTTAACAAAGAATCCCATACATCGGTGATGAAATCTTCATTCTCCAGACGTACGCCTTCAAACTTCACCGCGTATGTGTAGGCCGTAGTTCTAAATTTTCTAGATGACCGCTTTTCAGTCTCTCGAATGCGGTAGAAATTTTCGGGTGATACTGGTGGACTTTGGTTGGGTGTAGACTCTCTGGGCCTAGATTCGGGCTCACTCATGTCATCTTCAAAGTCGCTGGCATGCATCTGAGCCAAGACTTCAGCTACTGTGCGAGGAGATAAATCACGTTTCTGCTTCTTACTTTCTTCTCCTTTCTCCACGAAATGATGCGATCGTTTCAATTTAACTATATTTGAAACGCCCAGTACGTTGGCGTCACTGAAGATAGATTTGACGCTATAAATGTAAACTTGGGGTTTTCTATAGGAATTTCCACAAGCTGTAGCTATAAATATATACTAGGGTTTTCAAACAGGATCGTCACACAAGTTGTGACTATAAATATATAGTAGGTTTTTCATATGGCTTTCAACAGGTTAAAGCCATAAATAGATAATAGGTTAGTTCATAGGACTTTCCTACAAGATGAGATTATAAACACATAGTGGGTTTTTCGATAGGAATTTCCCTTAAGTTGTAGCTAATAACAAATTCTAGGTTTTTCTAAAGGAATTTTGTACCAGTGTTGACTATAAAAAGATACTAGCTTTTTCCACATAGTAGTTTAGATAGTGTAAGAGATAGTCTATTCTGTGAGATTTTATCGCGTTTTCTTACATTTTAAGCTAACACAGCGCGTTTGGATAGTGAGTATGATACAATGGATTGTATAGTGGGTATAATGGATAGCATTTTTGTGAGATTTCATCTTCTCTTACATTCTAAGCGAATACATACCGACCGAAGTGTGTTTGTGTGGACAGTAGATTTTTGGTTTTGCATGCGTGCGCGTACGTTTGTGTGGATAGTAGATATTGGCGTTTTTGATAGTAAATATTCGTTTATTTCTGATAGTAGATACTGTTTTTGGTTTCTTTGCAACGAACACTCATCAATGCCGATTTTTTCTATCGTTTTCATATACGATTATGATTGTTTTCCATCGTTAAAATCATATATTTAATTTTTTTTTATCTATGTGTCAATTTTTGTCGTAGGGCATACTGTGCACACTGTATGTGTGACATACTATGGAATAACAACAGGTAATTCAGGTTAACCACCAATAATTTGCAAGATTCGTGTGGAAAGCTAATTGAAAACTTTAATACTTGAAGCCTACATTTGTTGTTTGGAATTCTTCTTAAGCAATTTTTAAATGGCACTTCCTTATTAATTACATAAATGTACACTAGGAGGGTAATTTACTTGAAAGATGTTCAAGTCTGGAGAGAGAGAGAGAGAGAGATATGGAGGAAGCAGCAGACCTGCCAACCCTGACGAGTCTGTCTCATTAAGGCAGTTGATTTTTTTTTCCGGAAGATTGACCGGTTTTCAGTAAGGTGTAACAAAATGTCAACAACTGCTACTGTAAAGCTGGAAAACGTAATCAGAAGTTCGACGCATCGAAGATAAACATTATGTTCAACTGAAAAGTTTGTAAAGTATGCGTAGATTTTGTTTACCACCAATAGAGTAGCACAAACTCTAGTTCCAAACTCTATGCAGATCAATGGCTTGTTGCTATTTCTCAACGTGACATAATTCTTGGAAATTCTTTTCCATTTCACATGACGGGCAATCCCATCTCCCGCCACGAGACATACTCAAATTGGCACGTGATGTTAAATAAACGTAATTGTGTCCTTTCCAGCTTTTATTCACAAGAATCTGAATACTCCATTTTATTTTTCTGTGTTGATTATTAACACTTTTCTAGAAGCCTATTTTCCCTTTCGTCTTAAACATGCATTCCTTTCTGTACGCGATTTGTACAAGTTCTATAATCAAGACTTTGATCATGCAGACGCTTCTGGGGTGCTGCTGTAAAGTTAGTCTGGTTCCCTGACTAATTTCACTAATTCTAAGATAAAACCCGGATCGAAATAAAACACGGACGAACCAATTATCCGGAATTTTCGGCAACTATAATTTTTCCGTAGTTTATGCTCGCATGCCTAAGTACGTAATATTAGGGTAATTTTCGTAATACTTACGACAAAATCGTAAGAGTTGACAGGTCTGAAGCAGCAGAAGAACATGGAAATTTCGATTCGAATCTATTGAAAGGCATATAGATCCTAAATGGGAAAAGAAAGTAGTTCCAAAAGCGATATTGTCACTGTGGCGGTATCAATTTTAGCCCACCGATGTATTTAAATATTCAATTATGAAATATATAATAAAACAAATTATTCTATGTCAGCAATGATTCTTACCAAGTATGACGAAAATCAATCAAGAGGTTTTGGAAATATAGGCAAATGGAAAACCGGAATCAAAACCTTGATGCACATTTTCTGTGACCTTGACCACAAGGTAACAGGGGCAGGTAAGCACATCATATAATGAACTGTCTAAGCCAAATGATGATTCATCCCAAGTATGAAGAAACTCTATCAGCGGCGATAACAAATATAAGTAAATGAAAAGATCATCAACAAAAACCGCATAGCAACTTTTATACAACTTCTGTAAATGAAGGGAGCGTGCATCGTTATTGAATCGTTTTAGCTTCATAGTAATTCATACCAGGTACGATGCACATCAAGGGGTTTAGGAAAAATATCCAAATGAAAAACTTGAAGTAAAACCTTAACCGTATATGCCATTGCCGTCGGAAAATGTACTGCTATGTCTCGATTCCCACAAACGGGAGACAAAAGGATGTCCATTCTACGGAGATTCTTTTCTTTACCCAAGAATGTATCACAAGTCAAAATATTCTGAGAAAGCGAGTTTATATAGAAACGAATCTGCATAGTTTGAAGCACAATCTATGAGGTTAAATTATATTTTGAAAAAAGAAGTGACTCATAGGTCAAATCATTTTACTAGGGCATGAAAATCAGGCATGTCCCTTAATACCTACTCTCTGCAGGTAAAACTACGGGGAACTAAATAAACAGTTCCAATTATTTTAAACACAAGCCATTCTTAACACACCAATAGACTGCATGTCATTGGATCTAGAGGCTTCACAAATCTCTATGCTAATAAAGCTTGCCGGAATCTTGCTAACTGATTCGGCAGTTCTATTACTAGTATACAATAAATGCCATGCAAAGACACTATTACTTTAGCATAAAATGAATTCTGTTGAGAGGAATCTGGATGCATGATAGACTGATCGGTGTTACAACTTCACTACATGAACGGTAATATCATGCCAACATAATTTGAGTCGTATATTGTGTTAGGGTGAAAGTCATAACTCTTGACTGAAACCCTTTTGGTTATGTAACCATATTCAGCCAATGTCTTCTAAGACTTAAGAGTCCGACATTTAACGATTCCATAAACTGTACAGGTCATGGATCATGGATTCCAAGAGAATTCACATGAACTATTGATGATGGAAACCATTTTTAATTACAGCTTTCTCTGAAAGACCGTAAACTGAGGAACTTGCAACGAAAACAATGTTAAGAGAATGCACATTCAATGGTCATAACGCCTTTAACGGATTACGCACAAGTCAAATTCTGTCAAGGTCTCGTTGAAATAATGATGCACGTCAAATCTGATCAAAATCCAAAAATCCACGGTAAAGTAATGATGATGCGAATGCTGAAAATAAAATTCATTTCAAAGTCTTGTCTATATCAAGCTCCAAACCTAAAAGAGCCCAAGAACAACCCCTGGTTATGTGATGCTGTGGATACCAAAGTCACAAAGGGCTGACAATCGGGGAAGGGCATAACTCTTTTCATATGATGGCATGGAATCATTTCTTACTTGAAATCAAACAAATATCAATAAAAAGGTGTGTCAAAACTTTGGCTGAAATCGAAAACTGCTGTGCAATTTTGTGCTGCATAAACCAATGTTAGGAGGATTTATAATCAGGGGTCATAACTCGCATAATGTTGGGAATTAAATGCATCAGTATAAGGCTATATGCAACATTTTGCTAAAATCCAAGCATGCTTGAGAAAGTAATATTGTGGAAACCAGTGTCAGATGGTGCAAGCTGGAGATATAACTACTGCAAATGTTGTGGAATACCCCAAACTGAAGGGATCTTGTCAGCATAAAGCTTATTACCATATCCGTCTGAAATTCAAATATCTCTGATAAAGATGAGCTGTAGTAACGAAAGTTAAAAGGAAGGGCAATCAAGGGCCATACATTCTTTAAACAAGGTTGTATAAAACTCAAACTTTCAAAATCTTGTCAATATAAAACTGCATACCCACTTTAATAAAAATAAACAAATCTCAAGTTATCTCGTGAGAAACTAAGCTGCTGAAGGCCAGTCATCATTATGAAAGGACTCCACTGACATCATTGAACTGGGCCCCAAATTAACCAGAATACTTCTATTCATCTAGGACAGTGGTTTCCAACCTTTTATTTACTGCGTACCTAAACTGCCCATCAACAGGACCTCCCAACCCTCAGGCTTATGATGTGATTTCTAAAGAGGAACCTTTGGAACACATCTGAGGATACCTAGCAACCCTGATTTTGGACATGAACTTAAGTCGTGAACCTATATATACTATAATGATTCACACAAGTGAGGAACTGGAATCTTGTGAGAATCAAAATCTCATCTCACAAGTAATTTTGACAAAGTAGCTTACAAAACAAATTTAAAAATATCTTTATTTTAATCCATGTCACATGTAATGTACATGGCAGATGACCTCATGGTCCTTCCAGACCTTGAAGGTCAGTTCATACATTTACAGTCATGAGCACTATAACAACCAACCAACCTTGTAAGAAGGTCATCTCTCAATCCCAAGTCATCAACACTTGGACACACACAAGAAGAATCAGTAAAATACATATTTTCTTGCACATCAATCAATGCAGGTCCATTTACACAAGTAACTTTAGATATACAAAGATACACTCATGAGGATGACATGCAAATAACAAGTTTCATCCATATCACTATTCACTGCAACTGAATGTGAGATTTATATAAATTGTATACAGAGATTGTTATGACTGCAAATTGTGAAAATTAACCATGTTAAAAACATTAAGAAATTAGCCCTTTTTATTTTAATGAAATGATAAAGTCAATTCTACCCATGTAATACTCCTGTTTTCAACCATTACACTATCACTTTGTTTCTTGATAACATGTATATACATGCATATTAGACATATGACAATGATCAATATGTATTTCATCAAAATCTGAGGGTAGAAGTGTGCCATGGCAATTAGTGACACACACCATAGTGGCTGACCAGGTCTTGTCTGGCAGAATTTTTATTTAAAAAATTTAAATAAAAAAATTCCCTTCTGGTTGTAAGTCTGGCATGGCAACTACTGTGCTACCATGGCTTAAAATGTTCCTTATTTAATCAAATTTTACATGAGATGCAAAATATTTAAATAAAATAATTTTGAGTAATGATATTCTATTGCAAATTAAAAGAGATGTCCATGGAATGTGGCGTGTCACCTGTGACAGCTTGCAAAAACATGATCACAAAACTTGAACTACTGGTGGATTGCTGGGTTGAAATGATATTAATTTAAATCAGGCCAGATGGAAGAATTTAACTCCTTCAAGGTCTATTAAAAAAGTCCCTTCCACTGTCATTGACATTTTGCTCTAAATAATATTACAGTAAAACCTGCCTTGAAAGACCATTACTATGAAAGACAACTTGTGAGAAACCATGTCCACAAAGCACAGACTGAAATAATAGCAACAGGACTTGTCATGAGACCACCTTTCTTGACAGACCAAGACTTTTTTGGCAGATGGGGTGGTCTTTATGACAGGTTCCACTGAAATATTTTCTTAATTTATTCCTTTTATGTCAATCAAGTATTTAAATTAACATTTGAAACATCTGATAACATTTCATAGTGATTTCATTTTAAAGCATTTTCTATTTGTTTCAATTACTGCCATCAGTGGAACAATATCCAGGGAGAAAAGAACCAGATTCTATCATTTACATATGCCTGACAAAATACATAAATGGCCAGTAGATCTCTATTTTGTTCAAGCCTACAAATATAACCTTCATTCAGATGCCTCTGCCCTTGCCATCATTTTGTTGAATAAGACATACAAATTGCCCAAACATAAATCTGTGCTCGTTCTTTCGTTCTTTTTCTTACAGTAACAAGAATTTTGTAAATAAAAGTGACAGATCTTTAGCTAGCTAAACAGGTAGGAGAACAGTACTACACCTGAATATTCTCCACACTCCAACATATCCATTATTACACATGTATGACCTGCATCAGTGACATGCAGTGACAGATCACCAACTGCAAATCATGGTACGAATATGGATTTCTAAGACAAGATTGTCTCAAATTCATGATTGTTCATCAACAAAGCAGATTATGCAAACTAATAGACAAGGATTCATTTAAACATATATTCCACAGTAAACTATTCGGGCTGATCACCCTAGCCACCTGAAACAATCACTTCCAGATTTCAATCATAGTCTCCATTTACTAAATTATGACAAATAAAAAAATCAACTGGTCTCTGACATTTTTTTTCCTACGGTGTAGTTTTGTAACATCAGCCGACTTTATAAACAATTCTTTCAGAAAAACTTTGGTTACAGTTTTGTAATCTTTTTAAATTGTAGTACTACGAGGCAACATGTTTAAAAAGAAAGAAATTATTTTAAAGGGATGTGGGTGAGTGGGAAGATGGTTAAAGGGAAGAAGGGAGACTACATGTAGTGGGAACACTTGGGTCTTTACTATGTTTTGGGGTAAGGTGTGATGGGATGAAAATGGGCAAGATTTTTTTTATTGGTATTATTTAGAGGATAGTTAATTTCAACTGGAATTATTTCTTTTGGGGGCTTGGGGAAGAGGATGACAGGTCTTTAGAAAGTGTATGATAGGTAATTGCTTGCTTTGGCAGTTTTGGCACATAGCTGTTTTATTGCAGAAAACTTCACTCCATACAGTCACATACTGGTTAATGATGGCTTTCCCTCAGTAATAAAGGCTCTTACCACCTATGCATTAAAGGATCCATTGGATGCCAGTTCAAACCTTGATCTTGTACCAAAAACCCTGGCCGAGTCATACCAATGACTTATAATAATGGTACCAACAGCTACGTCGCTAGGCACTCAGCATTAAGAGGTTCATATTAGGACTGGTCAGCCTGGTGTCAGGATAATGTGACTGAGTGGGACATCATGCTACATGTCAGTGGCACGATGCCTCATTGCTAGACATCACTATAAACTGCCACACAGTTGACATCATAGGGATGTGACTGAATTTTTTTAAAAGCTACGTTACAAATCCAATCACACATACATATATAAAAAGATCCAGACGTAACTAACTAGAGCTTGTAGTGAATCAAGCATCATAGAGGGTCCTGTTCTCTATAACTTGCTTGGCATGGTATTAAAAAAAACCCAAAAGATTTTGTTTGTAAAAGCCAAGTATGGAGAAGTTGAACATTCAAGATCCATAACTCTTCTAAATAAAGACAAAAAAATCCATAGTAAAATTATGTTGTGGAAATCAGGAAGTTAATTCAGTAGGATGGTCAGTCCGGGGAACATTTATTGGAAATGATGTTGAGCAACACTTGATAATCATTTCATTCAAGGTCTTGTAGCTACATATCAAATTCATTTGAAATCCAACAAAGTTTAGTTGTACTGTGGAAACGCAAGTCAGAAGGATGGACAAAAAGGGTCATTTACTCCTGTGTGTGGAATACTGGAAATTAAATTAATTCAAGGTCTCATCAATATAATGCTGTGTATGAAAGGTATTCTGTGGAAAATTAAGTCAACTGTGTGGGCAACAAGGAGCCATAATTACTTTAAATGCTTTTGCAGAATGCTGCAAATCAAACTTTCTAAAGGCTACATCATCCTGAAGCCACATACCAAAAACAAATATCTCAGATATCAAATGCAGAAGCAATATTAAAAATATGGGTCATAACTCTTCTGAATGAGACCAAACCTTTAAAAGGTACAAGTTTGAAAGACAATGTTCGCGTCAAATTGATTCAGAATGTTATCAACAAATCCTGAGCTATGGCAGTTAGATGCAATGACCAAAGTAAAGACATCAAGTTCATTGTCATGAATATAAAATGGAGATGAGGAGACAAAGCTAAAAAAGATACATCTAAGGCTACAGGACAATGTATACCAAACCACATCATAATAAGTTGAACGGTTCCTGAGCTGTATTGATTACTGAATCAACAGTAGTTAAGGTCTAATATTGCTGGAAAAAGGTTAGTAAATGTGTGAAAAATGGACCTGAAAATAAGAAACCCCCATAAAGCATAGCGATATGTAACCTACTTCCTCTAACAAATGTCAACTAATTATGTATTCCTTGTGTGTGTGTGATTTGGATTTTTAACACAGATTTAACAATTTTTCAGTCATACTGATACTATGTCAGCAGTATGGCAGTTTATAGTGATGTCCAGCACTGGGACATCATGCTGCAGACATGTAACACAATGTCCCACCCAGTCACATTATCCTGATACCACGCCGACCTGTCCTAACACTAACCTCTTAATGCTGAGCACCAAGCAAGACAGCTGTAAGTACCATTTTTTAAAGTCTTTGGTATGAATTGGCCAAGGATCGAACCCAGACCTCCAGCATCTGAGGCGGACGCTCTGAACACCTGGCCACCGTACAGTGCTAGTTACAATAAGTTTGAATAGACAGATGGAAAAGGTGACGACTAATAGACTTGATTTAGGGCTCTATTTATATCAGTAACAAAAAGGCTCTGCAAGATGTCCAGTTACATACTTTCCATATACCCTCCTTTGGTTATTCTTTAACAAATGCACTGCAGCAATAAATGAGGTACTTTATGAGCAAATCTCGTCAGAAATGTACCAATCTCAAATGTATCTTTTCATGATCTCCTTACCCATAAACAGAGTAAATTCATCCTAGTATATTCAGAAGTAAAATTTCGTTATTTTGGGTGTATATTTTGTTTGCATTTTTTTTAAAAAAAGTTTAAATTCTTTGCTAGTAGTGGGTGGGCTATCTGGCTTTTTTATTGTCTATATTTGGTATTTGTCGATATAAAATATGAGAATTAGCCTCCTCTTACTAATTAATGACACATACTTGATACCCCAAAGAATCAAACTTTTGAGAAACTTTGATTTTTTGGGGCGATTCTCTTACCTAAATGGTTGACTTGGGCACATAAATGTCTATAATGACACCATTGCTGAAATATTTGATAAAGGAGTTGGTACCATCCAGTTTGTCTTTGGGTTCAATCACTTCATATCTGGCATTACCCTAAGGAGCTATGATCCTTTTAAAGATGCTAGAGTTGAATCCAAATAAAGCAGAATTCTGGTCTAAATACTAACAATTTCTTCACAGAGTATGGCATTTTGTCAACGAGGACTGCCTTGTAATGGTGGTGGAACTGTCACTTGATGTCTTTCTTCGATACAATTTTCCTAATTTTGCTTGGATTTTTGGGTTTTTTTTATAATAAGAACTTTTATGACATTATTGGCTAAATCAGGCCAAGGAAATGGGAACTTTATGATTTTCTCAAAGACACACCAAGGCAGGTGACCTTGGGGACAGCAGGTATCAAACCTGTGTCCCATGAATTGTTAAGTCGAATGCTCTATCAGCTGATCTGCCATGACTTAATTTTGTAAAATTTGGGGATAGTCTTATCTTTGGAGAGATATAATGCCAGATCAAATATAACACTAAGAAAATATACTAAGAAAATGCAGAATGTTTTCTTTTGTTTGTATTCATAAGTATGATATTCATGATCATGGTCTAGATAAACTGTAAATTTTGAGACAATCTGTACCAAAGAATTTCTCTCTTACAATGTACAGACAAACCAACCTAAAGACCATAGACTGTTCTCAATAACAATTCTGTGGTAATGAATGGCAACAAATACCACAGTGTTTATTAAAAGACAGATGCATACATACATACATCACACACACATAAAATTACTGTAATGCTTGTAAAATTAGAAACAAAATGAAAAATATGTACACAATTTCTTTTTTACACATTATGTCTCTCAATACAACTACTCATCTTTCAAAAAGCCATTTTCTCTGTTATCAGGAACATCATTCTATTCACAAAGAATAGATAAATATTTATGCACAACTGTATTGTGTTATCTGCTTACAGACTTTCCCTTCATTGGAAATGGATGACATCTTTACATAGTAATACAAATTATAAATATCGTGGATAGATCAACTGTTGATTAAAAGGTATAAATAAATACAATGCATTGACAGTTGTGTTACCAAAAAAGCATCCCAAAATACAAGAATACATGAAGTGATAGGTTTCCATCAACAAAATGCATATAGTTTATGCTTGCTTTATATTCTAAAAAAGAATGGCTAAAATTACACACTCTTTGATGAATGTTTCACCACAAATGGTAAGAAAAAGCAACAGAACTGAAGACATCTTTTTAATATTTAAATATCTTTTGCAACATATGCTTATCTTCTTTAAAATAAGTGCAGTTCTTCTTTTAGGGTACTGTACTTTTGAGAGCTCATGTTTTAAAAATACCCAAACCCTGACTCGTTATTGAAGCTTAAAATTACCCTGAATAGTCATATTTAATTGTATTTTGACAAATACAACCACATATGTGAAATGCTGGAAATTTCATCCAATTCTTTTGAAATAAGGTTGAAAAACAGCTTGATGCGTTATGCACCACATTTATGACTAGAGAGCATAGGTGTAATTATCTTATTTCTGATTATTTGTACTAAATACGACAAACAACAAGCCTTTGTCATTAGTGACAAAAAGCATTCACTATTAGGTGTATGAATGCATGTATGCACACATGTATATACAAATATAAACAGCGTAGAGGTAAAAATGGTCAAACTTTCTCTCACCCCAGCCCAACCTCCCAAATCTGTATTTTATGAAAGAAGAAATGTCTTTCCTTTACTTTACTCGCATCATCCACATTCCTCATGGAAATAAATTCAAACAAGTTATCATTAAGACCTTGACAACGGCATTTATTTCTCAAGAGTATTTAGAGAAAGGCAAGAAAATGTAAAATATTTACAACTATTTTGCATTAAAACATTGACAAGGACAATCATGCCAATAAATAATCCCAAAGAAAATATGTGATGCAGACTGAAAAAATTGCTAGCATTATTTCAATTCAATTAACCTTTTTCCATAATGAGAATAATTTTGCTTGAATGTTTGAGTTCCAATAATAAAACAGACTAGTTTGCATAAAATTACTTATATTCCCTTTATAAGCATGTATAATTTTATCACAAGTACGAATGTAGCAATGATTAAGAAAATCAGAATTAAGAAATATATCACTTCATAGAAGTAAGGGTCCAATGTACATACTGTACATAACCTACATTCTATGCACATATTCACAATGTGACCATGCACAGAATGGCACACCGTTAATTGCTTCTTTCCAATAAATAGCCTTTCTGTCAACTTGCTTCGACAAAGCCATTCTGTATCGTAACTAGCTAAATGTCAATCTCTAACACAAATATTAACTGATTCTTTTAGGAAAGTTCATAATGAATTTAAGAGATATTACACTGCAACAAAATGAGCAAGTGGGTTTAAAAAAAGATTTTTTAACCATCAAGATCCTGATTGTCTTGGCCGAAAAAGTGAGTCACATGAGTAATTTCATCAGCAATAGCATCAGATATGTATCTTGTAAATACTGTATGCAACAATAAGCAGCAAGCAAGGTTCACAATTGCAAGCATTACAATTTTGTGCATTATTAAAACTGAAAGTTATCTGATCTCTTTTATGGGGAACAATAATTGTGGATTTCCTCCCTTGGCTTTCAGAATCCAGTTTTCAAAATGAAACAGAAACATCAATGACACTCATGTCTCTTCTCAAAATGGGAAAGTTGCTCTACTGACTGAATTTTCTTCCCTGGAATCCATGATAACCTTATGCCACTGCCCCACTCTCATGAAAGTGCTACAGGACCTCTCCCATCTGATTCACATATACACATTTGAACACCTGAGCACCATCAGCAAATTCTCTCTAAGAAACTACAGGCAATGTGTGTGATCTGGATTTTTAGCATAGCTTTTTCTTAAAATTCAGTCATATTGCTACGATGTCTGCAGTGTGACAGTTTATAGTGATGTCTAGCAATGGGGCATCATGCCGCAGACATGTAGCATGATGTCCCACCCAGTCACATTATCCTGACACCAGGCCGACCAGTCCTAACACTAACCTCTTAATGCTGAACGCCAAGCGAGGCAGCTGTTAGTACAATTTTTGTAAGTCTTTGGTACCGCATCCGAGGGGGCTACAGGCAATGAAGCAAATGACCATTACATCATATCATGCAGTTGCTATTTAAGAAATTGTCATAATCTGCTATTTAAAATAACTTAGTTGTATTCTCCACTACTCAAAATGAAGGCAGTGGATTTCATTCAGCACTTTCCGGAGTTTGGGTAATTAGAATTATGACTATGAAAGCTTCAATAAGTCACACATATGTTCTGATATCAAAGTAGGGGACATTAAGTTTTGATAATTCATCAAATTCAGATGATTTATTGATACAGATATAACCAACTGTAGTTTTACAGGTTGAGAAAGGTCAGCTACATTTGGTCTCACAGCTTCACTGATATGATGGTGAACAAGTTCTGTTTTTATAGGATATAAAAAAATTAATCCTTGAAAAATTAAAATATAAAGATCAGATTTTACTCTTAAATATATCAATAGATAACAGATATGTACAAAAAAAGGTAAAATGGCTAAAATTTATGTTGAATTTAACATACAATGCTGCTATAAATTTATCAACAGGCCCATATATGCAGAGTCATTTAGATAACAGGTGCTGTTCTATGGTACACTGTATTGTGTCACATGTATATTGACAGCGTGCACTGTAACAGACTCTGCGAGGTAACTGGTTACGACTGTTTCTTAATTTTAACTGCTGCATGTTGAACCATTGCTACTATTCTTGAATAACAACATTTTCCAACTGGAAACCAATGCTAGCATACAGGATTTAAGATTTAACTTGAGAAGATTTCATTCAGACCCAACTAGACATAAGAAATCTTTTGATGAAAACCCCCATGTCAATTGACCATTCATTCAGGAGCAAAGATAACAAGATTTTCAAGAGGGCATCCTGATGCCATATAGGATATCACACTTATTTAGGATCAACTAGACATCCTTATTCTTTTGCAGAAAATCCCATTTCAATATGGCCATCTATTTAGAAGGAATAACAATAACAAGATTTTCAAGAGGAAATCTACAGTGGCCATTTTGGATTGTAAGATCAGCATTGGTTTTATGATGGACCAACCAGATACACAAGTCTTCTGGCAAAACCCAGATGTTGAAATAACTTTCTATTTAAGAGTAGAGACACGATTTTCTAAACAGCTGCTATAGTGGCCATATATGATGTCAAACTGGGACCAACTAGATATCACGAGAAGTCTTTTGGTGAAAACCCTATGTCGATATGAAATCAATTAAGCAGGTGTAGTGATAGATTTTCAAGATGGCTAGCATAAGGGTTATACTGAATGTAATATTGGTAGCATTTTCATTTGGGACCAATCAGATATCACAATGTCTCCTGG
The DNA here is from genome assembly GCA_028554795.2 of Sinohyriopsis cumingii. NCBI lineage: Eukaryota > Metazoa > Mollusca > Bivalvia > Unionida > Unionidae > Sinohyriopsis > Sinohyriopsis cumingii. The sequence goes on along the minus strand of CM068841.1, from coordinate 26,708,200 downwards.
TAAAAACCACATGCTGAAATACCCATCTATCCCGGTGGAGCAGTGATAAAATAGATTTTCATAATAGCCACCATGGCAGCCATACAGGAGGTGAGATTGGCATAATTTTCATTAAGACCAACAAGATGAATGTGTGTGTGAAAAGTTTAGTTTAGTAGTGACAAATAACAGGCAACCATGTACACTTTAGACCAGCAGAGTTAAACAAGAGGTCAAAGTGGAACATATGTCACTCAACTAGCTGACATAACAGCTGACCAAGCTTATTTAGAAATGTAAGAATATATGCATGTAATCTATTTACCAAACTTCAAATTCTGATTTAACCCATTATACTATATCCCGATAAAAAGGCATACTAATATACAGTTTCTTGCTCATAATCAAGAGAATCCAGTCAATCAGATGTAAGATCACCTTGTTAATATTCATCAAAATAAACTCGGCCAATGAAATGAAAGATTACATCATCATTATAAGTAAATCTTACTCGTTATCGAACTCATCTAAGCTCTTGATGATATATTCAAATATTTCAAGCTGATCAAAATCAGATGTGAAATGTGGCTTTCAGAGTGGTAACTAGCTTATCAAATCAGATGCAACATCAACTCAATATATGTACCTCTCACTCTTGCTCAGACTTGTAAACGATCTTGATATTAAAATACATTCCAAGTCTTATCAAAATCAAATCAGAAATATGGCCTCCTGAGTGACAAAAAGATTGGCCAATCCAATGCAAAATCACCTCATTAACATACGTGGATTTCAGATATCGAACTTGTCCAAGATCTATATGTGATAAATCAAATATTCCCAGTTTGATTTCAATAAGACCAGATATATGGCCTTTAGAATGGTAACATAATCGAAAAGTTACAAATTTATCTCATCAATATGAATTAATGAATCTATCCAAGATTTTGAATGATGATATAAACTGGCACTGCAAGATCAAAATCAAATCTGAAATATGGCTTCTAGATGGGCAATAAACGCAGCTAATCCGATGCACAATTACATCAGTAATACAGGTGAATCTTTACTCATTATCAAACTCATGCAAGATCATGATGATACTTGTTGTTGTTGTGGGGTTTAATGCCATTTTTCATCACACGATAGGCTATGCATGGCGGCCAGTATTAATGGTGGAGGAAGAACCCGGAAAACCTTGGGAAGAACCACCGACCCACGAGAAGCTACTGGCAAGCTTTCTCACATACCCACATTGGCCGAATCCTAGACTAGAACTCACGCAGACAGAGGTGAGATGGCAGTGATCCATAATGGAGAGTGCACTAGACCACTCGGCCACCCTCATGATGATACAAATATATGTTCCAGTTTGCTCAAAATCAGATAAAAAATATGACGTTCAGAGTGGTAACAAGCTTTGCCAATCAGATGTAAAATCACCTAATTAATATGCATTGGATTTATCTCACTCTTTCACAGTCTATCAAACTCAGATCAGAAATATGGCCTCCAGTGTTGCTGTTATGGGGTTCAACACCTCTTTTCAACACAAGATAGGCTATACATGGCAGGTAGTATATGGTGGAGGAAGAACCAGGAAAACCCACTCACCCACATGATGCTCTGGCAAGCTTTCTTATCAACACACATTAGCCAAGCCCGAAACTCAAACCAATGAAGACAGAAGTGAGATGGCAGTGATCTGGAATGGTGAGTGCTTTAGACTACTCAGCGACTCGGGGTCCCACACTCCAGAGTGGTAAAAAGGTTTCCCAATCAGGTGCACTATCACCTCAATAATATGCATGGTTCTCACTCGCTACTGAGATTTTGTTGAAATAAACCCATGTTCCATTTCTGATTGCAATCAGGTCAAGAATATGGACTCCATAGTGGTAACAAGCAATTCTTGATGAATGCAGAGCAATACCATAAACTGCCATGGCCTTATGGTCAGGTCAACTAAATACAAGTGAAAATTGAATGTTTGTAGCTGAACTGGAAGCAAATTATGACTTGTATGATGTATTCAAGTCCATCCCTACTAAAAATTAGGATTTTATCTAATATTTCATCCCATAAACATGTGAAAAGAGTAAATGCAGATTTCTGACTGTATCCTATTTTTGAGGTTCCCATCGTATTATACAACTAAAATAAAGCAACAAAAAACGTTTTAATATTATTTTATCAGCAGTTTAATCTGACATAAAAATATGCAAAACAGAGTCTAAAATGATTTTGAACATTATAAATTTTGAACTTCCTACACTCACTTCTCCCCATTTTCATCAACTTCACAATATTCTGCCAAGAGAGAGAAACCAATTCAACCAAATATTAGAATCCAGCAGTGACCCTGATATACAAAGGACAACTGTCCATATTTTCAGATTTGCAGATGCATATCAGTAGCCATACTGCCACAAATTTTGTTTTACCAGAAAAGTGGAACTGATAAAACATTAAATTTGCAACCACATAACCACCGATAACAAGTCATCTTATCTGGACAAATAATACAGCAATCCCTATTCTAATACATTAACAAAAACTTTGTGAAACTAGAAATGTGTCCATGGAACACAAATGTCTCAAAACGGGACTGAAATGACCTAAATGCAAAACTTAACCTAGGTGTGATGGGCAGAATGACAAGAGTAACACTCTACTCTATGCTCTACCAAAGTCTGATGGGCAGAAAGATAAGGGTAACACTCAATGCTCTACCAAAGCTGTGGTAGGGCATAAATACAACGAAAAACTGTAAATGCCCATGGCATTGTCACAGTGCAAGTCGTGGGGTCACGATATGTAGGACGTTTTTACCTGTCACTACTGGCTCTTTTTTGTAGATGAGGGTTAATTCTTTAAACCTATCAGAAAGCATGTCAAATTCACATGTTTTGCAATAACCAGCCTGTGAAGGGACACAAGTCAAAATAACTCGTATTTCTTTACCAGGAGATTTTTTAAGTGACACAACCATGACTAAATCCTGCATTTTCATATAAAATTGAACTTGCTTATGGTTCAAAACAAACCAGAAAATCATTCATTTCCATAAATATGGTATAAACCATTATCCTACACTTGAGTAACAGACAATGGCACATCTACAGACACACTTATGAAAAGCATTCACCAAAATTTAATTGCAAACACACATAAAAGAATTTCTTACTACACTGATCATTCATTCATTTGGTCAAAATTCTATCACTCAACTTTTGTTTCCCCAGCTACTAGGGACATAGCACAATCTGACAATATCACATGATCACTTACATTATTGTACAGTCATGTTTCACAAAATGAGTGTCAATTTTCTAACATGAAATCCTTCTCTAAAATGTTTATTGTGTCGTACTCTTCCCTTCACGTCATCATGACTAGCCCAGAATAACACATCATCCAGTTTTCTCTATTATCAACAATGTATAAACTCCATACTTATGTCTCAGATATTCTTTAAGTGTAAAAGACCATCTGTATGAATTAGTGAATCCATATTCTACAGCATAAACAAGCCACAAGCCAATTCAAAGAGTATACTTTTATAATATTGGTTCCATCAGTAAAATTAAGATGTTTTAATTTGCCAATATGTTGTAATTGTTTAACAAACAAATCTGAGTGAAAAATTCTGGTATGTGCTAATTTTCTTTTGATCCTCACAATAAAATCATCCAGACACTAAGTTTCTGTTTAGTTTTTAGACATCATTAAATACATCATGCCAAGAAAAAGGGAGACAAGCCATATGATTTTAGTCTTTCACTAAAACCGATTTCAGATAATTTACTGCTCCAAGAAAAACAAAATTCACTATAATTCCTCCTACTAAATTAATACTGTTTTAAAAATGACAAATTTTCTCCAGAATTGTTTGGGCACAAAAACGAAAACCTAGCTCAAAGTCAAAATCAGATATACTATAAATAAAATTATGATACACTAAATATGTATGTATATATAGGGCATCAATAAAAGACTGGCTATATGGCATCGATTAATGTTATGTTTTAAAAAATGTAAATGTACCCCAATCATAATGTTTGTAGCAGAACCAAAAGTAAAGTTGCAGAAATCAAAGTTTATTATAATTGACTTTACAGAATATCAATATTTCAACTTTAAACTAAAGCTCTAGTTTTGTGCTCCAATGCTGAGAAAAGAAACTGGGGCAGAATTTATGAGAACACAGGACTGGGCTTAAAAGTAAAATATTTTTTACTTTGCATGTTTATCACAGAGATCTTATCATACATGTTTGGAGTGATCATGGCATGTTCATCACAGAGATCTTATCATACATGTTTGGAGTGATCATGGCATGTTCATCACAGAGATCTTATCATACATGTTTAGAGTGATCATATCTCAACGTTTTTAAGCAGCTCTGCCAAACATGTACATGGGGGGGGGGGTATTCTAGTACTTCGATACCTCTATTACACATATCATCAGCTTTAACCACAGTAATACATAATATAAACCAGTTTTTCATCAGTGGAGGAAACATTTTCATTCAAATTGGTAAACATTTCTATGAATGCATAAAGACCGGAGTAAATGGAAGGTCAATAGAAATATTTAAATGGTGACTATCCCATTCTCTTTGGGTTACAAACCATTTGTATTTTGATAGCTATTACACATAGCACAACCTGCTTTTTAGTCAATAACATTTAATTTTGTTCACTGAATCCAGATGGAAAGATTAGCATGGCCATTACTGAATGTCATCTCACTGTAACAGAAGACAAAACAAACAGGTAGAATCTTGTGCGTAGACATATGAACGGTGTTGCATAAAAATATGTGCAGAATAAGACATATAGGCACATATAATATTAAGCTCAAGCATGCATCTGAGCTATCTCCACAATTTGGTCTACAGCCAATGTACAAATCCTGAATACTGAAGCATCTATAGGATTCCTTTTCAACTGCAAAATTCTTCATGGATTGCAGCAGCCATTGGTTCCATTCTCTCTGGAACAAATAAAAAAAAAAAAATCCCCCTGAACATCAATTTTCAACAAGATGAAAAAGATCCTGTCACAGTCCAGTGCTTGGACTAAAATACTGGATGATATTTCATTCAGAACATCTCCTCAGAAGTCAAGACTTAATGTTGTCTTGTCGACACCAAGACTTTTCCTGCACGAATTCCTACACACATCACAGATATAATGTAATTAAATACCAGCTAGTAGTCTGTATTGTGCACTAGGTCAACTTGTCTCCAAAAGTAAAACCAGGAGACTGTGATGAACTAATTGATGGTGAACTCCCAATATTGTTACTGTAACTTATATTGCCTGTAGGGATATTCTCTGTAGAATGACTGCAAAAGAAATGAATATAACTTGTTAATGGCTAAAGCAATAGTAATACCAGTGTTTGACATCTGTGCCAAGCCACTTTAAAACATATCAAGGAATATTTTAAATAACAAATGAACCTATGTTAAACTACCACTTGATGTGCAATTCAAGATTTTTCTTACCATAGTCAGAAAGCATAAACATTAACTGTGCAGAATGAATTAAACTGAAATGGAAAATGACACAAACTGTAAAACTTAAACCGCTAATATTTAGAAATCCTAAACATTTCCTCAACACAGAAGAGTGAAGCACCTGTATTTTAGTTAAAAATTTGTTTCTATTTTGTGGTGGCTACAAATGGCAAGTTCAAGGGACCAATGAACAATGATCCATCTGAAAAATTACATCAAACTGAACTCTCTAGCCATCAGAGGAATTTCCAAAAATGTAAATCAAACAAAAAGTACTTTTATTGCGCAGATAAAACAAAAATACTTGAAATCAAAGTATATAAAGTATAAAGTCCTCCTAAATTAAGAATCTGACTAACTTGATTGCCAAAGATGAACATTTTCATGGTAGATATCATGAAACCATGGAAAGATCAGTATTAACCTAAAACAATGTCTGGACTCCCATTTAAAGACATGTCAATATCTATACAAGTTGCTTTGTATGATATTAGTGTATCTAAAAATAACTTCTATTACAAATTTGATCTTGCTACTAAAAATCAATCTCAGTACTACTACCACTACTACAACAAAAAATCCAAACAATTCCATTATCTGAGATTGAATACCATTTGTTTTGCAAATGGTGTGTCCTCTTTTGTGGAAGTCCGTGAGGTGTTCCTTTAAACTTGAAATTCTTTTTTCATCTCACCTACATATTATCTGCTGCAGGTGTAGAAGGTGAGTAGATAAATAATGTTACATTTGGAACAGTGGCTTCCTGATTTGAAATGTATTTGAGGTCTGTATAAATACTTACAGTTCACACGCCTTTCTAAATATAAATTTCCAGGCCTTTTCCATGTTTTTTTTCTCCAAAGATGAAATTAATTTTTTCAAGGTTCACATATGACCATTACTGAATGGAATTAAAGAGCATTTTGGATTATAAAACATGCACTTTCCAAATCTGAAGATGTTTCTCTCTCAAGACTCAAGAAAACATACAAAACCACAAAATTAGTCACACGAAACAAATCAAGACTATATTCCTATAAATTAGCATTTAAAGCCATTTCAATGTACAGAATACAAATTCTAACTTTACTTCGCTGAAATGCATTATACTGCTACATGGAAACAACATAATGAGCATAAATTATTTCATTTCCTTTCAAACATTTAATTCTAAAGAATTCTAGGGCGCTATATGTGCATGTTACACAGAGTAAACATTTCCTATCACAGTATGGAGAAGAAAAAAAACAATAAATGCTAAGTATTAGAATCTAATCTTGTAACAAAAGAAGATTAACCCTGAATTTATGTGTGCTAATAAAATCTCAAACAAGGTTTTTCAACCAACCTAAACTCCTTAAGATGATTTGGTTAAAAATTCCATCATTTAAAGACATTTACAAAAGGGTTGATTTAAATTTTGACAAAAGACCTAAAAATTATATATTGTTGTATTAACAAGGACTGAATTTTCTGTAAAATCAACTGGTCTTCTTGTAAATCAATAAACCAATCCCCAAACCTGAATTGATGCATGGACTCTTTATCATTTCTTAATATGTAATAAAAGGGACAATTTCCCATTTCTCCTGTGTTCCATTTAAGATCTGAAACTAATGCTTCAAGCTGCATGTCACTGTTTAACAGTTTCACTCCAAAGTTCAGCTCATAGATTCAAAATTTTTCTAATCAGAGTTTCTGTCGAATATTCCAACCCCCTTTTTCACATTCAGACATTCTGGATGGAGTGTGGGTTCAGAGCAATTATATATAAAAAAATGTGGAATCTGCCGCCACCATAAGATAGTTTAAATTTGCTGTGACTGCTGGTAAGCTATGTTATATCGACTTATACCTGCATGAAATCGATAGGAAAATTATTTATTTTCTCAAAAACGGCAAGTATTATAATCATTATGTCTTTAATCCACTGAAAGACTAGACAAAACTCAGCATCGATGAAACCTGACCCGGTACTCGCCATTTGCGTTGAAAGTCACATGACTTTACAAATCTCAAACAACGACATTGGAAGTCCAATAATCATGTGATATCAACAACAAACTCCTCTGTAATGTTGTTGTACAAAAATTCAATTATATTAAATGAAAGTCTGGTATATTCTGTAAAATCCAGAAAGAACATACAATTCTCAACATATTTATTTCAAGAACAACTACAAGAAACTTAGCCAGTCTGATTCAACAGACAGAGTAGTCTTGTTCCGTTTTTTTATGCCTCCTGCATGAGAGAGATGTTAATGTGGTCATCACATGATACAAAACTCCGGAAGCTGGTCTCGGATTAGAGAATGTTGTGCTCTTTCGTTTTTGTACAATTTATTACAACCAGTATACAACTTTCATTTAATTATTTTTTCTAAAAATCTGAAAATGATTGTTTTGAGATTCTGTATGCTCGTGCGACTAGCAAATGAAGTTGTAGTACCAGCTCAAATTTCATCAACGCATTAGTTTTATAGTCTTTCAGCAGATTAAAGACAATCTTAATACTAGAAATTTCTGAGAAAATAATTTTCATATCTATTTCATGCAGGTATAACTCTATTTAACAACGTTTAAGTTTGCTAGCCCATCTGCAAAGCAGCTATGCTTTAACACCACCATGTTCTCCTCTTGTGATGCTAGACTGGTTTTCATACCTTCCATAATAAAAAAAATACGGAAATCAAGCTATCTGTGAAACAAAAAGTCTACTAGATGAATCTAATCCACTGAGCGGTTGGATTTGTTTCAACAAATATATTTATGGCAAGCACCCAAATGATCCATACTGCAACCTCCTGGTTAGAACTTAGAAATTTAACTCATGATCAGTTCAGTTACGACTCAAATACATAATTGCTTTGTGCATCACGTTGTGGAGGAAAATTCCGTTTTTTCCCTGACCATCAATATTTGCAAAGTTCAAGGTCTTTTCATGGTCTGGATTTTTTTTTATTTCTCCAGACTTTTTCCCTGAAGCGTGGGATCCCTGTTTTAAAGATTTTGGATCTGTACATTTTAAGGTAAATACAAGTTGGTATTACATTTCAGTACTTTATTTGCAAATGATTTACTAATGAAACATCTAGATCAAAATTCTGTCTCCAATGACAACAAGCCTGGCCAATCTGGTAAAAAGAGTACTTCATCAAGATGTATAGACCCTGCTCATAATCAAACTTGTCTAATCTTTTGATATTAGCCTATTTTCCACGTTTGATCAAAATCAAAAGTCAACTATTCTACAAATAGTTCAGCCAATGTGATTTAAGATTACCTCATCAATATCAAAGACTCTTGCTCATAACCATACTCGTCAGAGATCTTGATGTTAAAAGCCAATTTACCAGTTTTCTTTGTGTGTGTGTGTGTGTGTGTGCGTGATTTTGATTTTGGAAATAGTCATATCAGTATGGGGTCTGCAGTGTGACAGTGTAGCCCTAACTTTAACCTCTTAATACTGAGCACCCAGTGAGGCAACTGCCTGACTAGGACTAGGTTCAAACCTGCAACTTCCAGCCTTTGAGGCGGATGCTCTAACCACTCAGGCCACTGGAGCAGTATATTTAACAGGTTTGATTAAAAAAAATCCTAAAAAAGTACAACCTCTTGAGTGCTAATAAGATCAATTAGATCCAAGATCACTCATTTATATGTAAAGGTCCAACTTGTAACAAATCTCATGAACAGCTTGATATTTGGCCTATTATGGTTCACTTTACCATCTTCTCCCAGGATTATTGTCTCTTATGGAAACCAAACTTTCTCCTTCTGTCACTTTATTATCATTGCATAAACAGGTAAAAGAGTAATAGAAATACATGATGTTGTTGTTTTAGGGTTTAATCCCATTTTTGAGCACACGATAGGCTATACATGGCGGCCGGTATTAATGGTGGAGGAAGAACCAGGGAAAACCTCGGAAAGAACCACCGACCCACGAGAAGCTAATGACAAGCTTTCTCACATACCCACATTAGCCGAATCCGAGACTCGAGCCCACGCAGATAGAGGTGAGATGGCAGTGATCCGTAATGGAGAGCGCTTTAGACCACTCGGGGCCCCAGGAAATACATGTAATGGTGCCACTAAAGCAAAGAGGCTACTCCATTTGGCAATTACCTATGTCGCATGTCTTTGGACCTACTCAATTTTATCACATTTATTTATTTAATATGGTTTGGAAAACTCAAAAAATTAAAACAATACTGAATTTAAAAAGTGATATATATATTTATTCAACTAGACGTGCTATATTTCCAGATATTATTTAATGAGGTTTGTCAAAATTCAAGGAGTATTTTTTAAGAACAGATTCAATGTCTTTTCAAGAACAAAACCAGCTTTTATAAAAAATATATGCAGATACACTTCAAAGTAACCCTTCAATTTCATGGATATTTAAAGGTCATATGAACTATGCCTATTTACCAAGTTTACTCAAAATTGGGTTAGAAATACTCCTGCATCATAACCATCTAAGTCACTCATATGCCAGATCACACCTCATTAAAATGCAGTATCTCAATAATAATAAACTCACTGAATATCTTGATAATATAAACCAAAGTACCGTGTTTGATTGAAATCAGATCTGAATTTTGTCTCGGCCGAGGTAACAGCTCAAGGCAAGATGATATAAACATATATTCAAAGTCTGAAAAATTCAACCTACTTTGTGAAAAAGCTGATGCACAATCATTAATATGCGTAAATTTTGCTCAATTTGTCTGCAGCCTTGAGTATAAAAGCCTAAACTGCAGTTTTTTTTTATTGAAATCTGGCAACAAATGTGTCCTGCAAAGTGACAAAGGTCCAGTAAGCTAAAAATGTAAACAGATTCAAATGCTACCCCTGCTTATGCCCTAGCTGCATGAAAAAGTGAAACCTAATTCACACTCTTGTCTTAAACTAGGCTCAATTTAAAAAAAAAAAAAAAAATCCATCCAAATAATACTTAGTATAAAGCATTTAAGTTTGAAAATCAGTAAATAGCATAAACAGATGGAAAGAATATAATGGTTATACTCTTTCAGCACACATACCCTCCTTTTGACTTCAAAGCTGGTGGTTTCAGATAGTCATCTATTGCCAGTTGTAATACTTCGGGTCTCATCTCTTTTTTATACTGTAAACACCTTCTAATAAAAGCCTAAAATAAAAGAACAGAAAGTAGAGGAATATTGAGTAGTGTTTAGGTCTTCTATTAAGGCACTAGTTGTTTATGGTTGCATATCACCCTGATTAGAAACAACAGAATGAGTAGTTAAAAGAGGATCATTGTAATCAATACCCTTTGAATGATCCAAGCGAGGAGTGAAAGTAATTACTTTTTTCTTTGCTCTGAAATTGTATAATACCTAACTCATAAAATGTAATCCCAGTATGACAACAAAACGAACGTCAATACGGTTCGATTCAACGCTCGCAATTAGGCTACTGTACGTATTTATACAATGGCGCCACTGCATGTACATTGTAGATTTGATTGCATGCTGAATTAAGCACATCCCATGGAGTCGAATCATGGGCACCAGTGTTAAACTTTAATGATATTTCCAAAATACAATAACAAGTTTCAGAAATAATGCTTCGAAAATTATGCTAATACTGCATAAGATGAGTTGTAGTTTGTAGTCACCTTCACGCCAGGAGGGGAAGAAATAAAAAACTCCTGATTTTGGGAGTCGCTTCACGCCTACCTCCCGATTTCATATCTTCTGATTTTTGTGAATTATTGTTGTGACAAAATAATTACTTTACTAGAAAGAATTCACTTCTTCACTAAATAGAATGTTAATTTTAATAACGTAAATTAATTAATTTTTTAATTCTACAACAATAAGAAAAATTTTAAAAAATAAACTAGAACAAAAACTAAACCACAACATATATAAAATCATCCACAATTAATTTCAGTCCCAAGAGTGATTACTACGAATGTTTTAACTCCATATGCTAAAGCACAATTTCCACAAAAGAAACTTACACGAGTGAACACCTGGCATTTTTATACCGTATATACCAATGTTAATCACACTGGTTAAATTAAAAAAGGAATGAAAATATATACCATGCAGCAAATGTTTCATCAAAAACCTAATTCAAAATACATGTTTTATAATAAACAATACTAAATGCTTTACGAGTTGATAATAAGGAAATAAGGTTGGATATACAAAGAGGGGAAAATAGTTGCAACATGTAAGGTACCATGAGGCTGGCTATTTTGGCACCTTTAGTTCAACAAAACTGGAAATCCTTTTCTTGCCAATCAATTGCTGGTGCTTGTGTAACACACAATAGTGTAGATCACAGTTTCTTTGAAAATATGGCGCGTCACAGGGAGAAATGGCGATTCTTTTTGTGAATTTCAAGTAATGGACCAGGAAGATCAATCAATATTTAGTGAAAACAAGGCTTTAAAAATGCAATGAGAAACCTCCCTATTTTAGGCTCCAATCTCTTTTTTTTTATTCAGTCTCCATACTTGGCTTTTGAAAAGTTCATAGGTATGCCTTACATCCCATTTTACAAAATTATGGTAACTGTGCTAATATTATGGAGTAAAAGGCAATTACACATCAACATATCGGTACAGCTGCCGGTCAAAATTCCCTCTGAACACAAGCCAGTTTCAGGGTTTTAATAATTAACAGGCCTGTACTGCTGTCGCAAAATGAAAGACAAATTCGCCAACTATCAACAAAGGAGACGCCAAAACATCAAGCTTTCCATTGTGTAAAGTTATGATGTTTGTTCAGCCAAAACACAAAACTAAAATTGATTGATGTTGATCTTAGTTGATCTATATGAGAATTTTAGCCTTTATTATTATCACCCTTCGTGAACATGTAAATTAGGATGGTTATGTGCCTTGAACAATCAAACGTGCATACCTTTTTAAAAATATTACATCAGTTTGTAGGATCGCTTATATCACTAAAAATGAGTAATTCGTGAGTGCATGATTCACCGTAAATGAAACAGCTATTAAGGACTAGCCGAAATGTTATCTGGAAGAATGCAATTTGGTTGAAACAATGAATAAAACAAAATCTGCATCTAATATGTTTGGGAATAAATAAGGATTCAAGTGATGCTATGCACGCTTTGTACTGTGTAAGTACTGTACATTATAGTCCAGCCTGGTCTCCCGTGTAAACTCAACCGTCCTGCGAATTATCAAGTCTGTATTTACCTTTATTTAATTTCGGGTTAGAGAAATAAAAAAATACGCACTTGCAAAATCATAACAAAATCAATCATTGTACTTTCTAACAGTTTAATAAATGTTGGGTTACCGAAAGTTTGTTTTTTTTATGCCCGTGTCTTAGGATACTGAATTTTTTTTTACTGTTTCGTGTAACAGGATTTACAGCCATTACAGTAGTCACCAAATTGTCAAGTTTAGACATTGCCCGCGGATACGCCGACCCCTTTACTTCCAGGCACTTTAATTTTTCCTAAATTATTTGGCTTATATGCAAGTATATATGGTAACCTTCTAGAATGATCCTGATGTTACAAAACAATAACCTGGGTTATGCATAATTCACTTAGGAAATTCCATAACTTTGACCCAAATAAACATATTTACATCTATTAATAATAATACTGATTTTAAACCAATACATACAGAGAATAATTTAGCTATGTATTAGTTGTTTACGATGAATAAAATTTAAAAAAAGGCCAATTTCGGTCAAGCAGAAATTAACTCAATTTTGGACAAGGTCAAGTCCAACAAGCAATGTTACATTACAATAACATGTAATTCAATAAAATAAAACATAGAAACAAACAAAGCAAATTAAATATACATAACACCATAATTCTGGTAGATTAGCAATATAAAATGCTGGCCATATTCACTACCAACTAGAGATTACATGTTGTCCTATGATGAAAACCCCTTGTTGATATATCTTTCCAATTCGAAGTTACAATCAGATTTTGAAGATGGCTGCCATATTCAAGGTCATATCAGCACCATTTTCATTCAAGGCCAACTCTGCATATTAATTAGTCAGCTCAGCACCATTTTCATTTAGTACCAACCAGACTTCACAGAAAAGTATTTCAGAGAGAATGAAATGTCCAAATGATTTTCCATGTAGGAGAAATGATAAAATTCTAAAGATATGTGATCCCAGATTGGCATAATTTTTATTTACAATTAACTAATTATCATAAGTCTTCTGATTAAGCTAGACCTTTCACAATAATAATGCAACTACCTAAATTCAGGACCTACTGTATAACTGAAAATTTAGACAATATGGGGGAAATTTATCTAACACAGAAGGAATTTAATTAAAAAATAAAGGTATGTCTAGAAAATATGAAGAATGCTTTTTGTGTCTTTGGTTGATTTTCTGGTGAATTCTAGGACAGACCCTGAATCTTTCTGACATAACTGTGCATTCTAGAATAGTCCTTAAATCTTCCTGACATTATCGTGCATTCATTAATAGACCCTTAGTCTGCCTGAAAGAATTATAAATTCTAGAATATACCCTGAATCTTTTTGACATCACTGTGTATTCACCATCATAAATGTATCTGATACTCATGCCAGACCTCACTTCTGTTCAGAGGCACTGTCAGTGGCAGTCTGCTTAAAAATGGCAACCATACTAAAAAGACAATGGAGCGAGTTTTTTCATTACAAGTGCCAAAAAGGATTTAGAATTATTTTACTTTATCATTAAGTTCAGATCACATTAAATATTTCTTGCTGAGTGACTCCAAGTTTCTTCTGATATAATTAGGTAGCATATTCATATTCGACTGATGTGAACATGGTCTCTAATTAATATAAAACACTGAGACTTTAATTTGAAAATGAGACACCAGTTCTCTCTATATTGTGTCAGAAAACAAGTCCTTTGAAAGCATTGAAAATTTACAGCAAGACAAGATTTCTTTCTTTTAATAGCTGATTGTTGAAACCATCTTGAATATTCTTCAGTGATAACAAGATTTTCAGATTAGCTGCAATGATGGACATTTCTGAATAATGGTTGACACCATTATCACACAGGACAAACAAGGCACACAGTGAACTCTTGTAGTGGAAAACTCACTTTTCTATCACTGTCCATTTTGGAGGAGTAATGATAAAAAGATTTTCATGATAGATGTCATGGTGTCCCTATTGATTATCAGACTGGCAGAAGTTCAATGTAGTACGTTGTACTAACTAGAGAGCAAACGCCTTCTGGTGAAAGCACAATAAATATGGTTATGACCGGCCATGTAGAAGTAATGATAACCAATTTTGTAGACAGTCACTCTGGTAATCACATTAAGAGTAAGATCAATACTGTTTTTCCTTTTTAACAACCAACTTAATATCATAAGTAGTCTTTCAGTTAAAATCCCATGCTAATATGACCATTCATTCAGGAAAAATAGTAGTAAGAGTTTCTAGATGGCCACTATATACAATGAATGTCTGATCGCTACCATTACGACAAACTAGATACAGTGTTTATCTTTACGCACGCTGGAGAAAATTGACGCACTCATTTTGTTGCAGTGCGTTTTTTTGACGCAAAGGATTTTCATAATGTGATCAGGATTTATTTAATACCCTATACATTGGACGATGGATGGCATCGTACATACTTCGAGCATATGCATTGACTGGTTCCCCTCTTTCTTTGTTCCTTGCCTTGCGCTCCTCTATTCGTATAGCAGAGTGCAATGCAGAGAACATTCGAAACAATGAACCAGACTAGCATATGCAATGTTATGACAGAGTAGCTTCCCTAATCTCGTGAGCTCTCATGTGATTTCCATCGAGCTCAGCAAGCTGTCATCTAGATGTTTAATCTCAATGCATGTTGCACTAGAAAGTGATCTGCAGATTAAAACGCCGTGCACTAAAAATCATTAGCGAAGAAAGTGAAAGAAGCAAAACACAAAAGAGTAACTGTGGATCTAACTTTAATGAAAAATGGAGTAAATAATGCCCTTGACTGGAATACGGTATTCATACATTAGGATTACCGGTGTGACTTATGATCGCATGATTGCGAAGACTGCAAAAGTGAATAATCCTTTATTGACAGGGTTTTAGAATTTTCAAAAATCTGCCCTCGTTCGCCACAAGATATATGGAGAACACATCATAACCCAAGACATTCTTTCACAAGAAAGAAATCAGTAAGTTTGCAGAGACAAATGTGTTGTTTGGATTACAAAGTCAGCGGGTCATTGCAGATTTTGTTGGTTTTTAACTTTGCTGCAATGAAAGATAGATCTTAAAGTTCAAGTGTAACTTATTAGAAAGAAGATGAATCATTATCCTCCTTGATATTTGGATAATTATGTTCTAGGACGAAGTACAATGAAACCGATGATAGTACACATTTTATGAAAGGAAGTAATTTGACTGCCATTTTGTTAAAAAGATTTCTTTGGCTTTCTGTATTGGCTCGTATGTACTGTGTTGGGCTATAATATTGCTTCATATTGATTATAAGGAGACCATTAAAAGTACGACTTTAAAAGAAAAATGAACTAATAAAATTATTCTTTGAATGGGCAATGCATTTGTTTGTTAATTGTGCATGTTGATTTATTTGTATGTTTAGAGAGAGAGAGAGAGAGAGAAAGAGAGAGAGAGAGAGAGAGAGAGAGAGAGAGAGAGAGTATGTTGTGCAAGTTGCAATATCCTATTTCAAGCTGAAAAAAGTACAAGTCATATGAAAATTTGTCAGTACATTTTTGACCCCCACATTTTTTATTTGACCCTCAGTTCTGACACCAAGGGTTTTTTTTAACTCTCAATTTTACACCCCTGGGGGATACACTGTAGATATCACAAGTTGTATAGTAAAAACCTCATGATGAAACAACCATCTATTAAGGATTTGTGATAAAAATATTTTCAAGATACAGTGGAAACAGGCACTATTTTGTTTAGGACCAACTAGGTATTGTAAGAAGTCTATTAGTAAAAATCCCATGTTGATATAACCATCTATTATGGAGGAGTTGCGCTAAAATTATTTTCAAGAATTGACTTTCCATTCAAGAATAGCAGATTTTTACACTGCTGCTCTTGAGGACATACTGGAAATCAGATTGGCACCATTTTGATTTTTGTCGAACCAGACATCATAAGAAGTCTTTTTTGTGAAACCTCATGTTGAGACCACAATCCTTTCAGGATGAGCAGCCATAAGATTTTTAAAATGGCTGCCTTGGTGGCCATGTAGGATGTCAGCTCAGCACTACTTTTTATTTGGGACCAGCAAGACATCATAAAGTCTAGTAGTGAAAACCCCATGTTTATGTGACTATCCATTCAAGATTTTCAAGATAGCCAATGTGGTGGTCAGTTTGGATGTTTGAGCAGCAGCATTTTCATTTAGGAACAACTAGACCCTGGATAAATATTTGTGAAAAGTTGTATAGCTATCCTCCTAGTAGTTTCAGAGAACTAGTGACAACAATCTTGTGCTAACGGATGGATTTACAATGAAAAACATCATCCCATAAACTCTTTCTAGAACTAAAGTAATTATGAACCTAACATCAATGTAAAAGTCTTATACATTGTGGAGCTGAAGGTCTTTTCTTCCTACCTGTATCAATACAGAAAACTCCTATTCAAAAGTTCTTTACCCCAAAATTATAATTTTCCAGAATTCTGTGAATTTTGAATGTGGAATTTTCACTTAAAATTTATAATGCCACTACAAAATCCAGAATGGTTGGCATATCTGCTAAAAGTTGATTAAAGAGAACCAATGTAATTAAAAAATATTCAGAGCTATCTCAAATGAGGATTGATCACAAGCTAGATCTGTCAGTAAGCAAGTGCTTAATGGAATCAGATCATCAATTCATTTTCCATAGACATCCAAGTTAACATTGAGAAAATAAAAGTTATGCACTACATGGACTACTACCCATCACATGTACACAAGTCCTAACTTTCAGAACATTGCAGGCCCTGAGTGGCCGAGTGGTCTAAAGCGCTCTCCGTTACGGATCACTGCCATCTCACCTCTGCCTGCGTGGGTTCGAGTCTTGGATTCGGCCAATGTGGGTATGTGAGAAAGCTTGCCAGTAGTTTCTTGTGGGTTGGTGGTCCTTTCCGGGGTTTTCCCGGGTTCTTCCTCCACCATTAATACTGGCCGCCATGTATAGCCTATCGTGTGCTGAAAAATGGCATTAAACCCTACAACAACAACATCAGAACATTGCATTTTTTGTGTGCTATAAATGTCCCTAAAACAGGATACTTAAAAAAGCTACTTTAATCATCAATTTTGTAAGAAGAAGATACAAGATAAGTTTAGGAAGCCAGAAATGATATATGTAGGAGTTTTAAAGCACTAATAAAAGTCTCGAAGGAAATTCCATGTTGATATTACAGCCAGTGACTCAATCTCCAAGTATTTACTATAGTATCAAAATTTCCCCCCACTCTGAAACTAGCAAGCTGCTCAGTTAATAATTATTGGTCCGATTCCTATAAAATACATGCCACCAAAATCAAGAGTATAAATAAAATGTTCAAATAAGTGGTACAAGTCTGCAAAGCTAAATTTTACATGGGACACATTCTTGTCTCTGTGGTGGCTCTACAGTTTTGTATTCTGCACTGGGTTAAATTTTTAAAGAAAAAGAATTCCCCATGATTTCCTCATTGTTATCCTATTTAAAAAAAATTATTTCCCTTTATTTTGGTGCAATTCTGTTAGAGAGTATACAATTGTGGATTCCCCCCCCCCCTTACAAATACACACTAATTTTTTTAAGACATCTCAAATGGTTAAAGAGATATTAATAAAACAGAGATACCATCTTATTAAAAAAAAAGTGAATAACTCTTCAAATATTGATCAGACATGCTTCATTTTCACAGGACACAATTTCTCATCATGATACAAAAGCATTCCAAGTTTAATGAAGATACCTGAAATGGTTCAGGATATATTAAGTAAACAAATGCCCGACAGATGGACAAGCTGATACCAGTATACCTCTCCAAACTTTGTTTGCAAAGGGGAAAGGGTTTATAAAATCCTCATTTATGTAAATACCTTAGCTTCTGGAGAAACTGGGGGTTTGGATGGAAAATCCACCTCAGTGGCTTTCAAAATTGTATTTTCTTCTAGGATAGCCGCCTGCGACAAATTGTGTCCAAATGGCTACAATGGAGAGAAAAATGATTAAGAGTCACAACATTTGTAGTTTTACCTTTTTCTTCATTCATTCTGCTCCTCAAATACACTTTTTAGCAACGGTGAGGTTTAAACTGTATTCTATTTGTTACCTTGTCTCTGATCAAATTTATCTTGCTTAAGTAATCTTAGAATATTGTGAAATTCAAGATGGAAAAAAAAAACGCAATTTTATGCACAGCTCTGCAGTCTTTATCCCTGTCACACGTAAAGTTTCATCACTACATAAGTGTATGTCTGAAAAATACCAATGAAAATGACAAATAAGCACTCTGTAATCACCAAACTATCCAAATGCCAAACAATGCATATGCTTATTTCTCTCAATATCAACTTCTGAGAGCTCACTGCATAAATTTAAAATACATGTATAAATGTTTAAATCCTTTGTACGAGACTAAATATTGAATTCATACCATTTTCTGACGAGACTTGACAGGTTGTTAATAAATGCTAGGATCAAGATGACCAAATAAATGAAATGGACAGCACATGTTTCAGAATAACACCATTCCATCAAACATTTCCGACAAACCCAAATTAAATATTAATTAGATTTGAATCATAAACACAAAACCCCCAGAACAAAAAACGTACGTCACAAAATCTGAGTGCATTAATAGTAGGAGAACTAAATATATATTATGTATATTTAAATTAATTGTTTGTTAGTTATACATTTTATAAAAAAATGTTAGTATATGCTATTATAATGCAACAGTGTATATTGGACTTGACTTTGTCTAATATTGAGTTCATTTCTGCTTGACCCAAGTTGACGTTTTTTTATTTAATTCATTGTAAACAACTAATACATGGCTACATTATTCTCTCTGTGTGATTTTAATATCAGGATCATTATTAGCAGAAGAGGTAAATATGTTATTTTTATATGTCAAAGTTTTGAGTTTGTTAATTATATATAATCCAGGTTATTGCTTTGAAAACATAATCATTTTAGAACGTTATTTTGCATTAGGTAATTTTTTTATTTTTTTTTATAAAGAAAATACTAATTGTGACCTGAGGTAAAGTATTGAACTATATCATCCTGTGATTGTGAGCACTTGGTCATTCGTGCTTTAACATCTAGCACTTTCAAGTTCTATTATGCAGTGACCAGTTTGGCTGAATTTTATTTTCTTCAAATTAGTGAATTTAAGTGATTATTTTCTCTGGAAATACAAAAGTGCTTTGATAAAATTATTTGATAGAGATATTCACTTGAATTTATACTGAATTTAAACCGGGAATTATACAACTGTGACTCAACAAAAGATTGCTGACACATCAACATTCTATAAGCTGTAACAGAATATCATCACCTTCAGTTTTATTCAGAACTTTAAATTACTAGGACGTATCTGTAATTCTTGGATTATTTTGGAATTCAATTCACAATACTGTTAAGTTCTCTTTTCTTATTTTCACTTTGTGTTCTAGGCAAATATATTTGTTAAATTTTACAAAGCTTGTTGTCTTTCACTCTTTTCTGTTACTTAAATCCAAGTTCAAAATGTATTTTTAAAACTGAAAAAATGCTGCACTGGCTTGAAAATGTAATCAGGGAAGGAAGATAACACAAATATATCCACTCAATAAAATCAGTCTGTATCATGTAATTTTTGCTTAATCCGACCAAAAATTTGCAGTCAATTTAAGCACAAATTTTAAAGATTCTCTAAAATGTGAAAACAGCTGTAATGGCCTTAAAATCTGGAAACATCACGAACACAAATATGCCAACAGAAATTCAACTGCCTCCCTCAAGTAGTATTTTATAAACTGTGCTGACAAGGTTTTTTGCAAAAGACTTTTAAAAAAATGAAAACTGCTGAAATACTAAGAAAATCTAATCAATAACAACTGAATATGATAAAGTGCGCAACATTTTATGTCTCTATAGCATTAAAACAGGCAATAAAACAACTGCAGGACATATATACGTACATACTGACAAACAGCAGAACAGTCATGACATCATATTCATTAATCCTTAATATTACAATAATCAGCTCAAATGATTGGATGATTGAATATCGAGTTGTATCAAAGTCTGCTGATAAAGGAAAATGGAGCCCTGAAATTGCTACTGTGGCAGACAGCCTAATATGAACAGGTGGCCTTGAAATCTGGGTCAGTAGGGTGCTTTCTGTTAAAATTTCTCCAATGCTGCATATGTAACGAAGGTGACAAGGTGTCCGAGAGGTCTATGGTGCCTCAGCAGATCACTCACTCATCTCACTGTCCACTTGGGTTTGAGTCTCAAGCATGAGCATGTGAGAAAGCTTTTCAGTAGCTTCCCATGGGTTGGTGGTTCTTCCAGAGTCTACTATTCTCATTTAAGACCAACACTGTAATAACTCTCATCATGAAAACCCCATGTCAGAATGACTTTCCACTTAAAAGGACAAGATTTTCAAGATTGGCCACCTGCTAAAAAGCCATTCTTTAATGAGTATCAATATCAAGATTTTCAAGATGGCTGTCATGGTGGCCACACTGGATATCAGATGTGCACCATTTTCATCTAGGGCCACTAGACATTGCAAAAGATATCTCCAGGATGGCTATTGTGGCAGCAAGATTGAAATTTAAATTAGCTCCATTTTCATTTATTAACTTGACATTATAAGATGTCTTACAGTGAAAACCCCATGTTGACATCATCAATCATTCAGGAGAAGTGATAACAAAATTTTAAAGATGTCTAATGCTGGCCAAATTGCCTGTCTGGGTGGCACCATTTTCATTGGGGGCAAGACATCATAAAAAGTCTTTCAGTAAAATTCACCAACCATTCTGATATGGTGATAACAAGATTAATGAGATGGGAGCTTTACTGGATGTGTGAGCAGCTACATTTTCATTCAGGACCAACTAGACATCATAAGAAGTCTTTTAGTGAAAACCCCGTATCAATGTCTTTTTGTTCAGGTGTAGTTTTCAGAAGATTTTCTGTGCTGTGGTAGCCATACTGAACAAAGAATTAGTGAATTGGGATCAACTTTACATCATAAATAAATCTTTCAGTAAAATCCCCCAGAAGGAGTGGCAATATTTTGAAGATGACCACAGTGGCAGCCATATTAGATATCAGATGTTGAAAACCAACTACAAATTACAAAAATAAGACAATACACCATATCAATGACTTTTTGTTCTGGAGAAAGTGACAAGATTTTCAATATGGCTGTTGTTGTTGTTGGGTTTAACACCATTTTTCAGCACATGATAGGCTATGCATGGCAGCCAGTATTAATGGTGGAGGAAGAACCCGGGAAAACCCCGGGAAGAACCACGACCCACGAAAAGCTACTGGCAAGCTTTCTCACATACCCACATTGGCCAAATCCTAGACTCGAACCCATACAAAGGTGAGATGGCATTAATCCATAACGGAGAGTGCTTTAGACCACTCGGCCACTCAGGGCCCCTCAATATGACTGTTGTGGTGGTCATATTGGATGTCATATTGACACCATTTTCATTTAACAGAAACTAGGCATCATAAGAATGAAGTCTTTTAATGAAAACCCTAAGCTGATATTGTTATGTGTTTAGGCTTGAATAAACAGTAGCACAGAAAGAGTGAAAACAACAAGCTTTTTTAAAATTTAACAAATAATTTATTTTCCTGGAAAATTCTGTAAAAATGAAAAAAGGAGAAGAACTTACGGTTTCAAGAATCAAATCCCAAAATAATCTAAAAATAATCCACAAATTAAATTGCAAAAGTCCTAGCAATAAAATTTCTAATAATTTCAAGTTCGAATGCTGATGTAAAATCCAAGATGGATGACGATGACATGCTGTAGTCAGTACTGTGCTTATCGACAGTTCCTTGTAGAAATACAAATAATGGCACTCTGGTCTTGGAAATCCAAATCTGATTTGTAAGCAATGTCATTCCAAAATTTCTCTGTGAGCACTCCTCAAAATATTTCCAGAGAATAAAGAATTAATCCTTTTGAAATCCAACTGATCTAAAGAATTACTAAAGCTCAAATCTGGCTACAACAAATTAACTTGACATCAGTATGAAAAGCCAAAAAAACTGAGAAACCTCTCTCAAAAAAAAAAAAGATTATAATGTATCATAAACGCAGTTTCGAAATTCCCCCAAGGTGCAAAATCCGGGGGGGGGTCACATGATCACGTTTATATCACATACACAAAATATGGCTTTGATTAGACCAATGATTTTAATCCCAGAATGAAGGAAAAAAACAACGGTGTTTACTTCTTAACCCATGTAGTCCAATCATGACCTTGACAACAACCAATCATTTTAAAATAAAATAGAACTTTGTTGTTTACTAATTCTGAATCCAGGTCAGAATTTAGATCAGCACCTGTTGTTTATAAACTAACAGTCAAGTTCAAACAATTTTCTGAAAAAGTATCATCTCTTGTGAATAAATTTACATTACAATAGCATGTAAGAAAAAGAAAAATCTAAAACTGGCAAACAATTAAATTAAAATATATATATATATATATATATATATATATATATATATATATATATATATATATATATATATATATATATATATATTAAATCAGATATATGTAACAATATGATCATCCATTCAGGAGGAGTAGCAATTACAAACTTTTCAAAATGGTTGCTACTATGGCCATATTAGACAACATATCAGCATCATTTTCATTTAGGACCAACTAGATACCATAAAAAGTCTTCTGGTGAAAACCCAATGTCACTAGGACTCCATTTAGGAAAAGAAGCAATTTGATAATTTTCAAATGGCAGCTGCAGTGTCCATAACAGATATCAGATTTTCACCATTTTTATTATGAACCAATTAGACAGCATAGAATGGTGAAAACCCAATGTCAATAGGATTTTCTGTTCAGGAGTAGCAAGAAGAATTTTAAGACAGGTGCTGTGAAGGCCATATTGGACATTGGATCAGCATAATTGTCACTCAGGACCAACTAGACTTCAGGAGGCTTTTAATGAAAGCCCTGAGTGGATATGACCATCTATTCAGGAGTATCAAAAGCAAGATTTCAAGATGGCTGCTGTGGCAACTGTACTGGATGTCCCAGCAGAACCATTTTCATTAGGATCAACTAAATCATGGAATGAATATGTGTAAAACTTCATGGCAATCCTCAATGTAATTTGTTATGCAAACTTGCATTAATGGGCAGAGGGACAAGGGGAAAAAATGTGCATCTGCAGGTGATCTACAAATAATTTAAGTTTTTATAGTGATCCATAAAAAAATGTGAGATCAGTTACATTAATAAGATTGTGTTCCTGATGGATGAAATGACAGATGGATAAAAACAAGGATTACTATAATAAAAATGTTGATATCCAATCTAACATGTGTACCAAGGTTCTAACAGAAATCCTTAATAGTTCAGGAGTATTGCTCTTGAAACAAATGTAGATGGATAGCAAATGGAAAAGTTAAAAATTATGAAAAGCAAAAGGCAGTCTACACTAGTCCAAGATGTTCAACAAATTTCTGAGACATCTTTAAATGGCTTTGGAGTTTTACCCCAGAAATGAAAGTGTAGATAATGGATTGCCAGATCAATGGGCAAAAAACACCACCACCAAACACAGAACTGTGAATAATAAAAGTTCCATTTGAACAATTTGTTTAATGTACACCAAGTTTCAATGAGGTATTTTGACCAGTTTTTGAGTTGATGGATAAATTAAGAGAAAAAAACATACTGAAACAGAACTATGAATATCAAAAGACACCATCTTTAACACTAATAAGTAATCCAAGTTTAATAGAGATATCTTAAATGGTTTTGAAGTTAAATGGGTACTGCAGAATGCTAAATGTTGAGTTTTGTCTGGAGCTATGGCTTTCACAGACTTGAGTATTAAGCTGTAACCAACATTGGCATCAATATGTCCCAAGTCTTCTTTAAAAAAAAAAAAAAACAATCGATGGAATAAAAACACACTTGTGTAATGTTCAACATGTAAAATTGTTAACTGTTCAGACTAACCTTTCTTCCATAAAGACACTGGTAAAAGATGACTCCTACTGACCAGACATCCACCTTGGAAGAAATTTTGGGTGGGCTTTTACCTACTACAAAGCATTCTGGGGGCAGATACCTATAAGAAATAGAAGAAAAATAAAGCCCATAAAATACTATTGATGACATTAAACATGCACAATTCTGTCAAATATAACTTCCTCCAGGGTGCAGACAGGAGAGTAATTTTTTTTAATGCACATGTATGATGTAAATTAAATCAGAAAAAAACAGGTCATGGGCTGTATGCATCCCCCTGGCCATAGGTCGCAAAGGACTCTCTTATGATGAAGACTTTAGAAAACAGTAAATTCTCAAGACATATCAACATGAGCAACATTGAGTATAACATACTCTTCTCATGCTCAAATGAATATATGCTGTTTTGAGTGTGGCTTGATTTTTGTTGTTGTTGCTGTATTCAAATATTGTACAGCAGAACCTGTCTTGAAAGACCACTCCTTTTGCCAACAAATTATGGTCTTTCAAGATAGGTGGTCTCTCATAACAGGTCATAATGCTACGAAATCAATCAATCTGTGCATTGAGAACATGGTCTCTCAAGACAGGTGGTCCCACATAGCAGTGGTCTTTCAAGACAGGTTTTACTGTAATACCACCTTATTTGTGAGTTTCAAATTTCTTTTATATTGAAAGTATATTTACAGTTAATCACTATTCAAATGTTCTACATTTTAGGAAATCTTTGCATCAAATTTTTAGCAAAAAACAACTGGAAAAAAGGGTGAGACTCAAAAAGAACAAACACTCTACTGTATAAAGAATTTCTAAGAATTAAACACCATTTCCTTTAAATGGTTGAGTGCTGAACAATCTCTGATCCTCTCGAACAAGATTTTCAAATTAACCACTGCAGTGGTCAAGCTGGACACGAAATCAGTACCATTTTCATTTAGGCCAATCTAAATACAAAAAAAAAAAACAAAAAAAAAACAAGCCAATATCACCATCCATCTGAGAAAATTTGTGAAAAGATTTTATGTTCATTGTAACTGTCATAATGTGTGTTTGTGTGTGGATCACCATTTTCATTAAGGAAGAATTAGACGTCATAAGAAGTCTATTAATGAAAACCCTATATGACCATTTAGTATAAAGGAGTAGCTTATTCCCTGTGTGGCAAAGCAACATAAAAACTTCATACAAAAGTAAATGATCTGTAAAGTACTGAAATCCTACATACGGAGCAAATTTGGAAGGCCTCTTTTTATGTTGAGATATTTAATCAGTGACTCAAGATGCTAATGGGATGAATAAAATTAGCATAGGAACAGCAAGGGTGCAAATTTCAAACCTCACACGTTTATCACCTTGCATACATTTTTAAATTTGTTATAGAAAGAAAAGGTTTTTATAGCAAGGAAAGGGTGTTGTCAATAGTTTTTCTTCTTCACTAACAAAAACTTGTGCCAGTGACTGCAGCAGTTCTCTTCCATCTGCAGGAAATACAATGCAATAGATTTTGATGGTATTCATCGCAAATCCCATATTCAGACTTCCAGATGAAATTATCCTTGCATGAGAAAATTGTGCTATATCTTCTGTTTTGAAGACAATATATCTTCCAAGTTAAATGTTCATGCAGTACAAAATAATGTGCTTGGTGCCAAGATGTGATCAAATGGGTCAATTTGAAATGACCTAAAGCACTTCAATTGAAATCAATGAAAACAGATGCCTGTCTGAAAAAAGTTTTGTTATCTTGTCATTGATAAGAATGGCATATGGCTAAGTCTATGCCTGTCTGTAATCTACATACTGGAAATACAACCATGAAGTCAACACAAATAAAAGGCACCACTTAACACTGAGATCTTCTAAAGATGGAAATACCATCAAGCTGACATGTGTATTGTGGCGATGCATCAAAGGTGTATTGTTTCACTCTACATGATACATTGTTTTCCATACAAAACTGTAAATGGGTGAGAAAATTTTCCTGGAATTCAAGATAGGACTATTTCTTCATTTAACTGCTGCGTGTTGAAATCTTTGATATTCTTTAGCAACAATTTTTTTTTCTTCAAATTAGATGCTGTTGTGGACATACTCCACTTGGCACCACTTTTATTTAAAACCATGAAGCATCATAAGAAAGTCTTCCAGTAGAAACCACATGTTAGAATGACTTTCGATTCTGGAGAAGCAAAGATTTTCAGGATGGTTACCATAAACAATATCAGACTAGCACCATTTTTATGTAGTAACAACTAGACATCATAAGAGTCTTTTGGTGAAGGAAGTATTGACATGTACAAGAGAAGTAGTGACAACATTTTCAAGACTGTGATTGTGGCAGTTAAATTAAAAAGTTTAATTGGTGCAATTTCTACCTATGACCAATTAGACATCATAAGTCATCTTTCAGGAAATGCTCATGCAGATATGACCTTTCATTCAGGAGAAAGTTATATTGCTTGGCCGAGATTACCGGTCCCAACAGGCTTATATACATGACAAAATTTGAACATGTGTAAGCAACTTTTTGTTTTGCACTGGTTGCATACCTTTAAGCTTATAGTTAAGGAATATTTTTTTTAAAAAACTGACCTCAGGGATTAATATTTTGACTTAAGACAAGAAAAACAATGCACTGAGAAGTTGTATGCATAAAACTTGCTGTCCTTCTCTTTCTTATTACAAGTGTGGCTATAGGCAAAAACAAGCAAACTGATACAGAATATTTCATTTCACAGCATTTTTACCTTATACCATATATGAAACTTAACATATAGGAGTAACTTGACATATAATGAATGCGCATAATGGGAAACCGTTAAGTGCAGAATATATGCAAAATTAAACTTTTCCTACTAAGAAATTCTGGAAACATTTTATTATTTAATCTAATCTGTGCTTTGCGAGTATTCTTTGGTCAAGTATACACAATTGAGAAAAAAAACACAATACAGGAATATTTTGTTTAAAAACTATATTTGTTATGCCTTTAACTTAGACAATAAATCCCCATTAATATAAGATTTTTGCTGTGAATTAAATTTGCACATTTGTAGGTCTCAAAAATCTTTATGCACAAGGAAGAAAAAAGATTAGATGTGCATATATAACATAAAAGCACGTGAAAAAAAGCATCATCTTGCAGAATTCTGCTGTATATATGCAAATGTAGCTTTTTTCCCATAACTTTTGGAAAACATCACAAAAGACACAAAATTTTAAAAATATTTATTGAAGAAAATTGATGTAAAATACAAATGTCTCTGCCTGTCGTAGCATGGTTCTGGCATGATATCTGTAATTCTTCAAACAGAACAATAGCCTTATCTTCAATTGGTGGGTATGTATACATGTTCCCTAACCTCTGCAAAGGAAACTATCAAGTGTATTTCTTCCTTCAGGTGTCACATCCTTCACCTGAAACAAGATATACTAAAATTCAGATGGCTGACAATGAAAGTATTTAGGTAAATAAAATCCTTGCTTTTTTCTAAGGCAGATCTCTATGGACAAGTCCAAGATATAATAGCTGTCATTGTATTCCAGCATTTTGGAATAAATACCGCTAGCACTGATTGCTTCATAGCTATAATGTTATTAATGAGACTCTAAATTCTGTTATAAAACAATAAATACCTAAATATTAACCATATACTTACCAATACAATGAAAACAGGGTATCTTGAGAGGTGGCTGGGAAGTTGCTTTATGGTTCTTGGGTGACAGGGTCTGCTTGGAGGTTATCAGGTAACTGGGGTGCAGCCAGAAAGTCCTTAGATAGTTCAGGGACTGTTTGGAGGTTCTTTGGAAGGTGGGGTGCAGCCTGGTAGTTCTCAGTAGGTTGGGAGGATGCATGGAGGGTCTCGGGTAGCTGGAGGGGGGTCAGGTCTGGAGTTCTCAAGTTGCTGGGTGATGGGTGATACAGGGATAGCTGCCATCATGCTGGGGACACTCCAAGGCCCAGTGATACCTAAGTAGAGACATGGTCCATCATTTCAGATGAGTACAGCTTTTTGCTGTCTTTTAGTGGCTCTGAAGCTTTGTGATAGGTTGCTCTGGAACTCTTCACCACCAAAAACAAATCTTTTTGTGTGGCTGTACCCTTCAATTTTTGGGAGAATAAGCCTTTTCCCCGCATATCTCAAAAAGGTCATGGGCTGATGCCATCTCATGTTGTCTGGCTACAACTGCTCTCTTCAGAGACCTCTATAGCACACCTATTTCTCTATCACAAGGACCCTTACCATGCCCCCCCCCCCACCCACCAAAGTGGCATTCTGATGTAATGCCAAGCTCTTATGTGGCAAAACTATAATCAACAAAAGAAAAATATTTCTTCTACTGAGGCAGCGTTCCATCAGAAACTGCACAAGATGGTTAAAATCCAAGCCTTCTACCTTCAGCAGCAGCACAGATTAAGTGACAATGTGGTGGACAGCATTGTAATCATGGCCAGGATTATCAATTATAAATATCATGGCATCATTAATGGTCTATGAACAGTCTTCTTTACCACAATTGTAGGTGGCAACAATGGGGTGTATTGTACATTGAGCACTGTCCATATGGCACCCTTGTGGTACATCCTATGGCTTGCAGGTGTAGTTTTCTGCAAAATCTTAATAAAAGATGACAGGACAATCGACAGTGATCAATTTATACTGTAACAAATGCCATTTGAGCATTAAAATGGCGTCTTTAATCTTGTTACAGTACTTTTACCAGGTTTTCAAATGTTGTCATGTGCTTAACCTTTATCTAGTCTTGTTTTGCCACAACTACATGCTGCCACTGAAACCACACAACAGGGCTCATCTTAATGTCAGTGATAGGAACAGGTTTGATGCAAAGGGACAGCCATTATACTCCACAACTGCCACACAGTCTGTCTATGCATACCTTCTTATAAGCACCATCATGCTCTGTGGGACACAATAAGTTTGGATGCTTGGTACCTATCCTGAATTTTAACCGAATGGCTGCATTCAGAGGTTTCAGCTTCAGGTCTACATTAGCACAGTACTCACATAATCATTCTCTGTACTTATGTAAGGTTAAAGGCAGTACAGTCTTTGGTCTGTGTGTCTTGAAAAAAGTAAAGCTGATCTTGTGGCCACATCTTTCTACATACTGCTGATATGTTGTCTTCAAGGAGTCTTGGAAAACCATCCCTGACCACAATTCACCATGTCTGACCAAAGCACTACAAACATTTGGAAGGTCTCTAATTGTGTTGGCATTATTAAAGAAAACAACCATTTCCTTGGTCAATGCCTCAGGGACAGCATCTTTTCTCTCCTGGCAGTCCTCCCACCCTGATCAGAATGTCCAGAAAGTCTCTTTCTCAACTTCTCTGACACTTCAAAGTATACTGTTGCTATGTTATTCTTTACTAACTCTGCCTTTGCAAGAACTCGTCTAAGCATGAGGTCTCTTTTACTCCTCTTGAGTGATGTATGGTTCAGAATTTGTTTGCAGCTCTCAAAAACCGTCCGATTGAATTCAATTTTTAGTGGAACATAGACTGCAAATTCCAAGCCTGCTTTTTGGCCAGCCATGATGCCAGAGATAAGGCATGGATACCTGCAGCAAACGCTTGAGCTCCAACTGAAGGGCTATTTGGAAGGCACATCAGTAGCTGCATCTTTGGTTGCTGTGAAGTGTTTTTTTTTTCCTATACTTAAATCGACCAATACCCATGGTAAAGCCTGACAAGAACTTGAGGCAAATAGTTCCTTTCATGGTATATACTGTTCTCCTATGTTTCTTCACTGCAATTTCTTTTCGTTGCCTGGTCAATTTCTCTCTGCAAAATCTTTTGTTCTCTCCATCTCTTGCTATATATTTTGCAAGGGGCCCTGGGTGCCCAAGTGGTCAAAAGCACTAACCATTATGGATCATTGCTATCTGACCTTTCTGGGTGGGCTCGGCCAATGTGGGTATGTGAGAAAGATTGCCAGTAGCTTCTCATGGGTCGGTGTTTCTTTCTGGGGTCTTTCTGGGTTCTTCCTTCACCATTTATACTGGCAGCCATGTATAGCTTACCTTGTGCTGAAAAATGGCATTAAATACTACAACAACAAAACACCTATTTTGCATGCTTTCCTTGTTCTCCATGGCTGCATTTCTCTGAGTGCTTTAATCCTGTTCAAGTATTCTCTTTGCCTCTCCTGTTTCTCTCAGTTGTGTTGTATCGTTTCCTCTGGTCTTCTTCCACAGTATGCCTTAAATCATTTATTTTCTGCTTCTTTATTCATTCTGGGATTTCTTTGTCTCTATCCTTGCTCTTAAATTTTCTTTCTGGGTTTATGTCTCTTTTCAGTCTTTGCAGACACAACTGCATGTTAATCCATTAATCTGTGTGACCTCAGTCTTCTCTCATACTTTGCATTATCTTTGTTCACTGCCTGATGGAAATCTAAAAGCAACAAAAACTGTCAGATTACTATTACCTATCAGACATGATTTTGGTGTTCCATAAAAAAAGCTGAAAGAGGGGTGTGGGGGTCCTCTCCCAACACAGGTCTTGAGGGACAGTGCCCCTGTTCTGGTGCTGATCCCCAAGATCAGATCCGGGATTCCAAGGCCCGTGGCCAAAAACGCATTTTACACTCATAAAAAAAAAATGCTGCTGGGGCAACTTATGATCATAAAAATGACTTCAATAATTTCACAATATTTACTGTCACATGAATTTGTTCTCCAATACTATTAATGCTGACGTTTTTTCATGTGCATGTCAGCGTTCGCATCGTAATTGTCACAATAATTTGTCAATTTTTGCAGCCAATATATTATACTTCTCTCTTTTCATAACAAATATTTCAAATAAACACCCAAGTACATCGATTATATACAAATATATCCCATACATTAACTTGACTTTTTCTCCAATAGACACAACCTGTAGATATGCCAGTCCAGCTCTTTTTGCGGCTTTGGTAAAGATTTGTTTAGTCTTCCTTTTTGTCACCAGCGACTTATTTGGCTCATTGTGCAATCGTTTCTTTTCCTTCTCAATGAAAGCCTTTTCCTTTTCAAGCAGGTGCTTGTATTGGTGGCATGCAGTGCAAATAATCTGACAGGGCTACATCTGTTCTCTTGTGCAAGAAATCTTTCTCCTTTACTAATTAACTGCATTCTCCAGATGCGTTCTGAGCTTCAATTTTTCCATAAGCAGCTTCTTTTGTAGGTGCTGTTCCAAAGTCTTCTAACCACAATTACCGTAATTCAGATATTTCTTGCAGAGGTCACAAAATGCCAGTCCTCAGGTGTTCAGTTTTCTTATAAAAAGACCAGATAAATTTCTGTCAACTTTTTGCTCCAGCCATTCCCATTTCCATACGTTTCTTAAACCTTTATCTAAATTTTTCGTGTCATGGTCTCTCTCAACAACTCGGGATTATATGTTTTACAAGCATGCTTCTTTTTTCAATTGCCATCAGTTTCTATTACATGAAGATTCATTGGATGAATTTAAACTTTTGACTAATCAGAATACTCTTTGTGAGAGTCATGTGCTAACTAATATATGGAACGATTACTTTACAAAGGTCATTGCAGAATGGGACTGGACTGACCGTTTAAAAAAAAAAATCAGATCAGAGATGATATAAAAAAACAGACTATATCAAGAAAAATCTGATTCAAATCAGGAGAAAAGCAGAATTCTGCTTTAAAATGGAGAAAAATCATGTCTGCCTAATACAGGTGTTTTCTTCTACTGTCTTTGTAAACATACACCACTCCCTCGATAACTCGCACCCTGATAACTCTCGAACTCGCTTACAGCGCGGGTTCATGGATAGATCCCACTTTTTAAACCAGAAAATACCCCAAAAATTGATCCCTATTTGTGGAACTTGAAGAAAATCACGATCAAAATCGGCAACAGAAACTTTGGTGTATCACTCATTTTATTGTCGAAAATGGTAGATAGGACCTGGAAATTTTAATCAACACAATAAAATATCAAATTTAAATCTAGGTCATACAATTTTTTACGTTTTCTTTCCAAATGTCATTCCTAGTATATCGCAATCAACGATATGTAAGGAAATTTTGATCAATGAAAATGTCACTCACACCGAGTGAAGGCAGTACTTTAATAAATAAATAAAAATTAAATAATTGTTTTATCAACTGAAATGTGTGTTCCAGTTCTATCTTTTAGATCCTTTTAAGTGTAATGGTCATAAATACAATGTGCCCTCTTGTAATTAAACGTAAAATGTGTCAATCTACGGTAACAGCTGTATGTGTAAGCATTCCTCTGAGAACCTAATTAAGTGCAGACATGTTTTGATAACTGACTTCCGGAAATATTTGTTGTATTGCTGTACTGAATTAAAAGCTGGCCTCCTTTGTATTATCACATTATCTCATTTTAATTAAATAAAGAAGGTGGAATGAAAGAAAAGTTAAAAGGCATGAAAATCCAACAAACTTAAACTAGCACTTAGAGATATCCTCAAGGATGATAAGTTTCCTTATTAATTCCAATTAATTTCACAACATCAATATTGTGCTAATTGAGCAATACAAAAATTGAGTCTCAATGTAGATGATTTTCTCACAAAATTAATGTCATGTGTTTTTGAACAAAAGGAATCTTGTTTGGTGGTGTATCAACAGTTAGTCTAGTTCCCTGCTCTTTGAATTACCGATTTGGCAGGATAATATTAATCACCACTACAGGAACCAGACTCATCGAGAAAACAAAAAGCAGTGACGTAATACACATATTTTTTTACACGTGTACACGTGACGGTTGTTGAAACCAGTTGGAATGATCTTTCATATGTTGGACATTTTGAAAACAAATGTTTTTTAAACAGATTAACAAACAACTTCATTCGAAAAAGCACGTTATTAAAAATTAGTATCAACATGATTGTGAAATGAGGATTTAGTGAATAAACAGCCCAGTTCCCTAACGCACCCACCCCATGGATTTCTTGATATCAAAGTGATTTTTTTCTCAAGTTTTGGAGGTATTTCAGTAACTCACGCCTCGCTTATAGTGCGGTCTGTTTGTGGACCCCGTTGTGCATGAGTTATCAAGGGAGAGGTGTATACTGAAACAAGACAAATAATACTGTTCAGATAACAAAACTCTACTTTTTGTTATAGGCAGAACATTTATTAAAAAGAAATGTATATTATAACGACAGTTTTAGAGTAGTATGTAATGAAATTACCAAGTGCAACAAATTCTTCTACTCTCATATTTTAAAATTTGATAAAATAAAAATCTTGTCCAGGTAACCTAACTTAATAGCTTTTGTGGTTTGCACAGCATTTATGTACAAAATAAATAAAATTAATTTTGTTCCACAAAAATGTGAGTATTACCTAAACATCTTAAGTATTGCGTAAAAATTCATTCCAAATTAAAAACTCTTCCTTTTTCCAAAAGAAAAGGCTTTGCCAACATACATCAATTACATATCTATAGTTCTGCATCTTGCTTATTATCTACAATGGCTGGATATTTTTTCTAATAATTCCAAGATAAATGTTCTTTTACTAAGCAAAATTTCAGCATAAAATATAAGGTTTGGTTAATATCATAAGCTCACTAAAACCAAAAATCAGCATATGACTAAGACCCTACTACATGTAGCATTTTTACATCAACAAGATGCAAATGATCTTTAAATATTCAAATGTTAGAATATTCATAACTTCATAAGAAATGTAAATAGCGGCAAATAAATTTTCATGTCCTTAGTTTTTAGTGTTAACAAAAACCAATAGTCTAGAAGATATAGTCAAGCAGCATAGAACTTGTTGCACTTGGACAAATTTTGCTGCATCAAAGTACAAAAGCCATTAATAAAACCTATATTAAATGCAGCTATGATAGTGTACAAACTGTAATATGGTATGTTGGAAGCATCCCAGATAACATGGACACAATCAACTTGCCATGATCCCTGGCAAAAATAGTGTCCTCATGATCTGCCAAATTATTTTCATAGCATTGATTTTATACAGTGAAGAAAGTAAAACGACAAATTACAACAATTAATGCATTTCACAACATTAAACACTATAACAAAATCATTAATCAAAGTAATAAACAAATGTATCAGTCACTAATTGTTGAGAAATGCAACCTCACATGTAACCGATACTACAGATTCAACCAACCTTACATAAATCTACAGCGAACAAACATTCCTTCTTCAGAAACATTGATTCTAACATTACAATTAATACAACCAATGGTCTAATTTAACTGCCTTACCTTTCAATCAAGGTGGGACTTCTGCTCCTGAACAAAAATGGCGCTCAAGTGATTGTAGTCATGTTTGGTGTCACATATTACAACTTCAGAACGCTGCAGACACGAACAATATGCAATTGCTTATATTTAAATGGCAATAAATGTGCATGTATTAATGATGCAATGTAGTTTCATGCACCACAGTCGCGACACTTAGAGAACTATTTTACCTCCATAATAAAAAGTCCCTATCTGAAACAACAGATTCTGCACATAATGTTGCAGACACAAAATTCAATACATTCAATTAAGACTCAAAATATGAACCTTTATTACTGGCTGTAGCTGTGTAATAAAAAGTTATTAGCATTTTTTATTATCTCTGGGCTATTATTGTCTTACTATTATTACCTTTTTTGCAATTATACAGAACAATAAATAGTACAGTTTGGCAGACATATTTTGGCATCATATATTTTGGAGTCTAAAATTTGTAAAATTTGAAAGGTATGTTTTTCTGGCCTTTGATTATATGTTATTTTGTCTTTATTAAGTTCATAATAATGCATTTTGTTGCTCCTATCTTTCCTAACATTACATAAAGCTGCTTCAAAGATAAGTTGTCATGATGTAACAAAATGGAAGTAGAAAAACAGCCCAAATTTTCAATTTATTTTGCTCTCGTAATCAGATGCAAAATTTAATGATAGCTGATTATGCACCTGGAGGTATTTTTATTATTACTGCATTTAGGTATGTGCATCTGGCTGCTCGAAGGTGGCAGGGAACAGTTTCATAAATTGGCAAATTGGGGTTGGGGTACATAAACTTCTTTTTCTATGAACTGCTATTGACTTCTCTGGTCAAGTGAATAATATTCTTATGCTTTGTTTTAATACAATAATCCAAATATATTGACCTTTTTGACCGGATTTGTATATCTCAATTTTTATCATTTTATACTAGGCCAGTAAATTGGCAAATTTATGAAACTGTCAAATTTTTTAAACTTAAGGCTATGGTGTGACTTTTTCAGCTATTAATGTTTGCTAATTAAAGATATGGATATATTTATTTACTAGGTATTTCAGGCTTGTGTTGTTCTTTAAACTGATGTGAGGCACATACACCTTCCATAGTTACTCTTTAGTATGTAGTTAGTTAAGTCCCAATAGTTGGCTAGGAAAAAAGAACAAGCCCCCACCCTCTGCGGTCCACATGTGAATTCAGGGCAAGTAAAACCTCTCAAAAATGGATTGGATGGCAATTATGTTCAATTGCATCAGCCTGTTTTGTACACGACGTTTTGCAGAATTATCAACTAGGTCTTGTGTTTGCACTGTCATCATCAGAATGACCTCCAGAAAAATGCATGTATAAATTTGGGGTTGGGGTACATAAACTTCTTTTTCTATGAACTGCTATTGACTTCTCTGGTCAAGTGAATAATATTCTTATGCTTTGTTTTAATACAGTAATCCAAATATATGG
Source organism: Sinohyriopsis cumingii (assembly GCA_028554795.2). Classification (NCBI taxonomy): domain Eukaryota; kingdom Metazoa; phylum Mollusca; class Bivalvia; order Unionida; family Unionidae; genus Sinohyriopsis; species Sinohyriopsis cumingii. The sequence continues at coordinate 26,671,738 of CM068841.1, read as the reverse complement.
ACCTTTTTGACCGGATTTGTATATTTCAATTTTTATCATTCTTATACTAGGCCAGTAATTACAGCATTAAATTTGTGCATAACAACTGTCCCTTGCACCCCAAGATAAACTGTTACCATTTTTTCACTTTCAAGTAAGTCAGTAGCAGAGGTACCGTGACCACAGCCAAGATTGATAAAACAAATTTCAAGATGGCTACTGTATATACTAAATGCATTAATCGCAACATTAGGACTAACATGAACTCACATGAAGTTTTTTAATAATTTAAAAAAAAAAAAACTCCATGTTGATAGGACTATCCATTCAGCAGTAGTGGTAATATTTTCAAGGTGGCCATTGTTGTGGCCATATTAAACATCAGATTGACACCAATTTCATTCTGGATTAGCAATATATCATAAGAAGTCTTATGGTAATAATGCTACAACTCCAGTGCTTTAACTTCAGAGATGCTAATGGTTGGGGGGGGGGGGGGGAACCCCGCTTGTTAAAAAAGTAAGAGGGGGAGAACAAAAACTGGGGGTGGAGAAAATGGCCACATTTCACTATAAACCGGATACTTCAGCTTTAAAAAGATGTTGCCTCGTCACATACACATTAATCTGTTGATTTTTCTGAGTATCTATTCCTCACCAGTGTATGAATATTGTTCTGTGCTGATATGATCCTGATGATGGGCATATATATAGCTAGCTTAGCCAGCTGGAGTAAGTTAGGAATCTGTTCCTTGTATTTATTATGTACATTTTTTCACTATTTATGAGTAATATATGTTGGATATTTTGGCTCCAAAATATGATTTTTCACTACCATAAGTTCTGCTCAAGTTTCACTTTTTTGTATTGGTGCTTTACAGACTACTATGCTTGTTGTGGTTGTAGGGTTTAACGCCATTTTTCAGCACAAGATAGGCTATACATGGCGGCCAGTATAACTGGTAGAGGAAGAACCCTGGAAAACCCAGAGAAGAACCACCGACCCACGGACTACTATGCCAGATTTCCTATGATTAATGTTGGAGTCTGCTTGTTCAGACAGAAGTATTTTGATCAAATAAATACATTTAATTCCAGATTTTATTTTTAGGTTATTTACTAAATTTATCTGAACCCTTATAAAGATACATGTAGCTATGTTCATGGTATTTTGAAGAATGCATCTTTAAGAAGAACAAAGTTTTATGGATTTAACCTCATTATTACATATTTATGTCTAAGATATTACACAAATAGCTGATTAAAAATTGAAATCTAAAAATAGCATGAAGGATTTTCTTAGGGAATTTGCAAACATGTCAAGATATCAACACATCTGTAGTACCCTAAATTAAATAAATGTGTGATATCGCTACAATTCCTAAGGTAAATTAAGAAGACAGTGAAAACATATATTCACGTTTTTCCTATCTAGGATAATTTGGTGGTAAATCTTCCAAGATTCTTCATTAGAATTCACCTTGCATTGATTTACTCCAAAACTAAAACATAAACCAGGTGAATCAAAGAATATAAACTTGTGTTACTATTCATTGTTTAAATTGCACTCGTTAAATCTCAGCTAAAACTCTTGCTTTTAACACTTTTCTAGGTCCAATAATCTGATGTAATTCATAGCTTTAAAATAAACTGCCATCACTATTGTCAAACAGTAGGCCTATCTGCTGAACTGAATCATCTAAGATGAACCACACTGGGATTCATTCCTTTGGAATTGTCTAGGTAGCCCATATTTTAAACATGTATTTGTAAAACTTCCTCGATGCATGATATAAACTATGACAAAATGTTTTGTCCAGGATCCAATGTGGCAATTAAACTTGGTGATGTCAAAAAGTGTGAATGACACCATGCGAAAGGGGCGTTATGCATGATATCCAATTAGTTCATGTGGATTATGATAATCGTGGAATTGCTAGCATAATGACAGAAAAGTGAACTGTACTGCCAATCATCACACAACATAAAATAAACAACTCAAAAGTAAAATTTTCAAGCACTTTTTATTTTTTATGCAAAATCTCTCAAATTCAATACATTTCAATAACCTAGGTGAAATATCAATGACTTTCAAGGCCTTGAATTTGAGGTGTTCATTTCTCAATGACCTTTAACTGGGTTCTTGCCACAAATTTAGAAAAAGATTTCAAACCTTTTTCAGGCCAAAAAATAAAACTTTCCAGACCAAGTTTATTTACCTATGACAGCAACAGGGGATGAATTTTTCACAATTTTAGAATAAATAAAACTGGAATGTTTTTTTTTATACATAATTCATGTGTGCTGAATCAAAAACTGAACTCATATTCATGATATCTTTTCAGATAAATTCTCAGGAGCAGTGAAACATACACATCATCCACCATTTTTAATATTGGTCTTGGTCGCTGTTTGCAAAATCTTGACCTCATGTTATTTCAAGCTGACATCTGCATATTTCTTACATATGGGTGTACAGAAATGTTGGGTGAACATTCAGCTATAAAAATAAATAGACTTTTCTGTGCATTTTTTATCAAGTACCCTCCCCCCTCGATGTTTTATGCAATATCTATATTCTTGAGTCAAACACATGTTGAAATTATATGCTCCTCATAAAATCTAATGTTTTATGCATGATTTGTGTGTACAGAATTCAAAATTGAACTCACCTTTATGATATTGTTTCAAATAAACTCACATCATGCATCTGAACACATGCACTATCCACCATTATAATTTTGGTCTTTGGTCACTCTTTGCAAAAACTCAACCTCGTGGTTATTTCAAGCTGAAATTTGCATATTTCTTACGTATGGTAATATAAAAATGTTTTGATAGCATTTCAGCTTTAATACTAAATTTACTTTTTCATTATTTTGGGTACTTCTAAAGCCTTTTGTGCCCTTCCACAATATTTTTTCCATAAAATACCATAATGACGAGTCATACACAAGTTGAAATTATATCTTACTCTTAAAACAATGCATAATCATTAAAATATTCTTGTACATGTATGTACTGATCTGAAAACAAAATTTAGTAAACAGAAATTGCCAATTTAGAATTAAATTATGATAAGATAGTTTTGGTCAATTTTTATATCTTTAAAATAATTGACAAAGAATAAACAAACAGAAAAATAACTTATACTGAATACTTCCCCAGTTCTACAAAGTATGCCAGTCACATGGACACAATTCTTGAAATTTCCTCATTCACTCCTTTGTACTGCAACGATTTTCCAATAATTTATTATTACAGCAAATCTGCATTTCTATGGTGTAAAGTGTGTATGTTTACAACATTACATTTTGGATGTCAATTTTTTTGTATTCTTAATAATTCTGATCAAATCTGAGTAATATCATACAACTCATGAAGTAGTATGAAACTGAAATCAGAGAGTGCAAGAGAAGGAACTGGCACAGAGTTCTCAAAAAAATATTTATGATCATTTTATTTTTTTAATAAAGTAAAAAGTACAGATTAATTGTTTGTTCTTAATAATGTCAATATTCAGACTAGATTGATATTCACAATAAATCATAAAATGCCATGAACTGATTTTCTTTTCTTCACAACAATTTAAATTTGACTACTTTTTGGCTATACTATACATGAATTTTTTTAATTAAATAGGCCTACCAAAGCTTCTAGATATCACCTGTCATTTGTAAATACAAGTCAGAGTCTAACCTCGGAAATACATTACTCACAAAAAAACTGTACCAAACATTTATAATACATTCAGTATAAAACATGAAAAAGTGTGTATCATCTGATTCCTTGGTATAAATGTTTGCTTTGTCATAAAATGAGTTTGTATGTTTCTGAGCTCAATTTATGCCATATTGTTGCCATTATTTACAGTTTTACGGAACCACATCCCGAGAAGTGTTACTGTTCTTGCTAGCATGGGTGACCCATTAAAAGATACAATTTGGGGGTTTTCCGCAAATGTTCTCACACAGTAGCATTATTTTTGTAAAATGATAGCCAAAGTATTTAAAATGCAGTCATAGGTCAGCACGCACAAACATACATACATACATACATACATACATACATACACTTTTTGCAGTAACACCCGAACAGCATCGAAAAGAGCAGTCATATTTCCAGTTTTCCAGAACAAACATTTAAGACTTTTTACAGACTTTTAAGTCATTTAAAAAAAATTCCACACCTTTTCAAGGCCTAGAAAAGACTTTCCTGAATTTCAGACCTGCACGGGAACTTGCTTTAATGACCATGACAACTCTGTTAAGATGAAATTACAAGCAGAGTTAATTTGTATAGTTAGCATGGATTTCTGCATCTACTGTTACACCTACCCTGATCCTACCCCGGGCCCTTCTCCATGGAGTAATAACTAGGAAAATATGGAGATCTACACAAATGGGAGCTGTAATGGTTATGGTGTTCGATATGTGACCTGAAGGTTGCAGGTTCAACTCACTATCTAATCAGCCTGAATATCCTACAGAAGTTCTTAGGATATTACTTTTTTTTTAAAGATCATAGGTTTCTGTGCTCAATTATACATTAAGTGTTTCAGGAGGTTTTACAAAGTCATTACTAGTTTTGCTACTTTTAGTAATGTTTTCCATATTTGATGGTGGATTGGCATCATCTGAGCAAATCTGAAAGACCTTCATGCCGTTCAGGCTTTATTTCATGTTTGGTCAAATCAAGTGAGAAGTTTCTGTGAAGTCATTTAAATGTTTTTTCCTTCTATTTTTAGTAATGGTGGCCACATCTGATAATGAATTGGCTTCATTTCAAATATTTGTAAAGAATTTCACACCGAGAAGCTTTCTGTGAAATTTTGGTAAAATTTGTTTTCTAAAAAGTCTTGATATATTTTCATTTGTACTAATAGCAGTCATATTTTATGAGCATCATTTAAAATATTGTTTAAAGAGCTTCAACATATGCTGGCTGTTTTGGGTTTATGTCATTTCCCAGCAAATGACAGGCTATACATGGTGGTCAGTATATTTGGCGAAGAACCACTGACCCACAGAAAACTACAGGAATGCTTTCTCACATACCTGATATTTGGTCATTAAAGAACAATAACATGGTTTGCTGTGTCCAAAATGTATTATCCATAGCCTTTGCAAGGTATACAATATAACAAGACTATGACATACTCTCCCAAAATATGAAAATTGTTGAAGTAAACATTTTTTTCTATCTATGATAAAATTTAAACCTGCTTTATCAATAACCTGAATTAACTCATTAAACCCTGGAGGTTTTTATCATTTTTGCCTGAATTGTGAGCTGGAAACACATTTTGTGGGCTAATTCTGAATACATCCTAATACATTGACTTCCAAGTGATTTCCCATGAACCTAATGCCTAGTTATGTTAGGAACATCATTCTTCACTGGCTATTTTGCTCGTGCATGAACAGAAAGGTAAAAAGTTGGAGTAATTTTTTTTGGAGACCACTCTTTATTCCAAATGCCCATCTTATCCTACTGTTTTGCAAATGTTCATCTGTCTGTGTGCAGTTCAGACCGGTCTGCCTGAGATCTGAGGCCAAAAAGTCTAAAATCCTGACACAACCATGGGCAAATTTTGGATGAAAGTAAAAATTAGGTACAAAAAATTAGGTTTTTCGCTCTGTATTTTGTAGTGCAACTACAACTTCCAGATTATTTGGTATTATTGTAAAGCTACATCTGCCTAGCTTTCCTTATTACCACCCACTTTAGTGTAAAATACATGACCTTGACGCTACAAAGATCAGCAGTAGGCTACCACCTCCTGCCCTGTGAACACGGCACCAAGGGTTAATGAGCTAAGGACCACTTTCAAATGGTCCTGCTTACACAAAAATCAGTGCAATTTTACCTGTATATTAAAACCATCTGCATAGAAAGACCACTTTAAGACAGCCCGGTTCATAGATAAATGCAGTTTTACCTGTACATAAATATAACCTGCTCATTCTACATTGATTATGTTTGGAACATAAGGTAATTACTGCTTAAATTCAGATACCCTAAGTTATTCTAAAACACTTTTTAAAAATTGAGAAATGAGAAAAGTACAACAAATGGCATTTGATCCAGCCATCATCTTTCCTCTTAATAATCTTGACCTCTGAGCCAGAGATTTGCATATAACATGACAAGGTGTGGCAATGGGTAAGGTTTCATATTAAAATTTTTAAGGGTTATAAACTAACAGCCTGGATAAGAAAATAGAAAACAGGCCAAAGACTCGTTCTATCCTGTTTTGACCATGACCTTGAGGAAGAGGATATGAATTAAAATGCTAGTCTTTGTCAAGTCATGCTGCTGCGGGCTTAACACCATTTTTTAGTACACAACAGGCTATCCATACATGTTGAAAGAACCCAGGAAACCCAAGGAAGAACCACCAAACCCACAGGAAGCTACTGGCAAGCTTTCTCACATGCCACCTCTGGCCAAGAACAAGACTTGAACCCATGTTAACAGGTATATCAGTGATCAGTAAAGGCAAGAGACATGAACCACTCAGCCACACAGGAGCCCCTAAGTCAAGATTTAAAACAAGCTAACATTTCATTAAAATATCTGCATTGGTTCAAACATTATACCCATATATAGATAACGGTCAATAATTTGTATTTTCCACCGCCTTTATATTCTGGCAGGGGGAATGGCTATGGTATGTGACACATTTTTTTGCAATGTTATACAATGGGTTCAAGTCTCTTGAAAAAATCACAAATGGTTCAAAGTTATACAAAGTCTGAGCAACACTGTCTCTTGTTAATGGTCTTCACCTTCAAGCAGAGGGTGTAGTTATGGTACATGGTACCCATGTAGTCATGATATATATACCCTTGACAAGAAAACAAATCACAAAATATCTTAACTCTTGCACTGAATATGACTTTAAGGCAATGTGCAAAACACTATCTAATCGTGGTATATACCAAGGCAACATTTAATGAAAACCTCTCCAACCATTCCAAGGTAACAGGCTGGACATGCAAATGTTAACAATTGGATGGCAATGCCATAATGCTGTTACGGGGTAGCATTGGCCGTTAAACTTCTGGTGACCACTCAATGACTCCCTATGTTCTCTATGGCTGATAAGCTCTCATTAGAGTAAAGGCCCAGTTGAACTTAGACCTTAACTCCAAGAGGTCTCTGATTCTCTGATGAAGTGGGGAATCCTTACAATAAGAATGGGACTAGTGATGAAATGCAGACTCAGATTTAAGTTTCATGTGATTTATTAAGTCACAGACTTGTATGGTATTAAAAGTTTATGACTCAAACATCAGGTACATCACTTCAAATAATAACTCATTAATTTTTACATCACAGTGGTAGTGTGCAGTTGGATAAACATAAGTAAATTAAGCAACAGCTTTCGTGACAGAAGTTGTTAATAACATTTATCAAAGTCAAAGTTTAGTGTTCAGATGTTATTTTAAAATATTGGTTTACTTAGAGACTTCGAAGCATTGTCTAACTTTTCACTAAAGTCATATAGGTTAATTTCAAACAGAGCCTTGAGAAACACTCAGTGGCTGTAACAAAATAACTAACAACATATGTACAAAGCCTTGAGAAACACTCAGCAGCTTTACAATTTAACAAATAGCTATTAGAAAGCGCTTTGAGAAACACTCATTTGCTCTCTTTTCATAAATGCACTTATTATTATTATTATTGTTATTATTATTATCATTATTTGATATCCTATTCCTATTGAATTGTAATAAACATCATTATTCATACAAGGTCTGCAAGAAACCCTTGATTTGACCTCACAGGCTCATAAAAATACTGTCTGAATACTGTTTAACTGATAAGCAGATATGTAAGCTGAAGTTGCTGATTTAAAAACATGACTATGAATGAATAAATATTTTGTACACAGATGTAGATTTCAAAACTTAGTTCTAGATCTATCCAAAATGTTCTATAAAAGAAACATTATTTTCTTTGCATTTATTTAGGTAGTTTTTGTGAAATAACTATGAATTCTGATTCACGGAAAATAATAAATAAAAGAGTTATCTTATCTTTGCGTACTTCCTTATATGGTATTCGTAGTAAAATAATAGTAAAAGATTTTCCCAGGCTCTTTCTGAACGTATGGAGCTCATAACTTGACCCTTGGAAACCCGAACAGGTCCCAGTGGAGATGCTGACAAGCCTTTTATACCTCCCGCGGAATTCTGCAGAATTCTGTGCTTGGCAGGGAAAATTCTGCCGTTCGCTGGATAGCAACTGCAAGGAAAATTCTGCGAGCGCGCGCTTGCAGGAGCAACCGTACTCTGCTGCCGATAACAACAAAACAACACCTAAATTAAAAACTGTAATTGAAAACCTATATAACCCAGAGTGTTAGTAAAGTGTGCATACAACTAATTTATTCCTCAGTGGTCAAAATTTGCAGTACGAAAAAATGTTTTTAGCTTTAAAAATTAGTGATGTCGTAAGTGACCCCTAACTATTATGCGAGATAACAACGGGAGTACTCCAAATGTGCCAAAATTGGAAACAAGGCTAATACCAAGGAAAGTTATACATACATTCCTGGCATAAGAACATCGTGAAATGAAAGAGGTAAATGGATGATTTATTAACAATTTATGTGGGAATATGAAATATACCCGAGAATCATACCAGTCGTCATTTGGTATTGAATAACAGTAGGTATTAATGAATAAATTAATATTATCCTTCAATACTGACAACACCCACCCACCTAGCTATGATGTCGTAACCCCGTCTACGAAGTAGAGACAATAGTATTAGTACTACCACTCATGCTGCTTTACCACCGAAAGCTTTGCGACGAAATGAATTTGTACCTGTTTTAAATAAACATTAGAGGCTAGATTTCCTTCACATTACAATACATTCATAATGAATGGGCCTGTATAACCAGGTTATTATTCTTCTACAGGTATGCGAACAGAATATTTCTAGCATTCATAAATCAATCTCATCAATTTAAATAATTGGCATTTGGATTATTTCTGACTTCCATCCTCTGGCTTTAAATCTCTGCTAATAGAAAAAACTGAAGCTTCTGAAAAAATGTCAGCTACATGGACAAGAAAATGGGTACAATCAGCAGCTTCATTGTTTTTGGTAACCTACACTATTTTCATATAACACTACTTATTGCAAAATCTGATGCAAAAACATGTCTTTCAAGATTTGAAGGAATTTTAATGTTCATCAAATCAATTCACTATACAACTGCAGGCTTGTCTGATTCACATTTTTTTAAGTGAGTGAACAGTACCTTACATTTTTGAACATTCTGAATAAAATTAACCCAAAAAATTACCATTTCAATTTTTACTTACCAAGTCATTGCGAGGATAGAAGTTATTCAACTCATTTTAACGAATTTCATCTGAAATGAATAATATTTGTAATTAAATTCTTTATTTCAAGTTCTTACCAATATGTACCAGCCCCCTGAGATGTGAGATCCATTCCCTCTGTTGTGATGTTATCTTCGTCCATAATCTTGCTGAGACCAAAATCTGTAATTTTAATCTCACCAGTCACAGCACCATTCCCTAGCAACACACTCCCTGTGAAAAGTAAATAAAGTTTCAATATGTCAATCCTTTTTTTTTTTTAAACCTTACATATCCAAGAGCTGACTCGCCACTAGTAAAATTGTGTCTGCATAAGAAAATATAATTCTTTCCTCTCCATTTTTTTACACAGAAAATGTGTGTTGTTTATCTAATTTGTATTCAGATGGACTTGCAGGTGATTTGTTTCAAGCTCAGCTAATAATTTCCTAACCATAATTCAAGAGTTGATGCAGATTTGCAGTCCAGAATTCTGCAATTATAGTTGAATAACAGCTGTTGCTGCTGTTGTAGGTTTTAACGCCATTTTTCAGCACATGATAGGCGATACATGGTGGCCAATATTAATGGGGGAGGAAAAACCCAGGAAAACCCCAGAAAGAGCCACTGACCCACAAGAAGCTACTGGCAAGCTTTTTCACATACCCACATTGACTGAATCCAAAACTAAAAACCTACGCAGACAGAGGTGAAATGGCAGTGATCCATAACAGAAAGCCCTTTAGACCACTCCGGGCCCCTTTGAATAACAGCAAGGTCAAAGTAAACATGTCATGCCCAGCAATGTTCAAATTACTGAACAACGTTATGGTCGATCTTTAAATCATTGTAACTATTGAAATCTCAATGGCAACAAAAATGTCGACCCCAGTATGTTGAGGATTTCAATTCTAGCCTAGTATGAATTATCTGGCAATCTAACATTTTAATATAAAAAAATTCTAGATTCATTTGTTTTGAACTTATTGACAATTAAATCAAACTGATTAACAAATCTAAACAGGAAGTCTTGCGAACTACAAGGTGTGCAATTTGTAAAGGGGAAGGATAAGGCAGTAGCAACTCTTACCTCACAGGTAGGTGTATGCCAATGCCACTAGAGATAATTGTTTGTACTATAAAAAAGACACCCATACAAGTTGTTAAATACCTGAAATAAATCTGGACCAGTCTGGTTTCACAAGAGCTAGTTATATGTGATTTGAATGCCTTAATAATACATAGAAGACACTTTGCTGTTTCTTTTCCTTTATTATCCTTTTCCAAAAAGTGCAACATACAAGATAGTCTACATCTTCAGTATCAGAGACCAGATAGATTCAACTAAGGGCTGTTCCAGTAAAACATATACCCACCCCCTCCCGAGCAGGCACTTAAAAAGAAAACTTCTGTAGGAAGTTGTGTTTCAAACTGTTTTGATTCTGACAGGGGAAGGTTGGTTAGGAAAATCACTTCTGTTGTGGGTTGTGTTAACAAAATGAGAAATCGATGGTGGGATTATCAAAAGAAGAAGAAAAAAAACAACAAATATATGATTAAAATCTTATCTACCCCCCACTCCTACCGGTCTAACATGAATAAACACTGGGTCAGAAAATGATGCCAGTACACGCGAGTGCACGTAATTTGTAAGAATTCGCGTACTTTTAAAGCAGTGATACGAGTTCAGCAAATTACATCAATGTAGCAGATATAAAAAATGTGCTTTGCGCAGTATACAATTTTTATTAAAATTTTAACTTTAAAAGTGCATTTTGCGATGTAATTTGCGCTGCCGCAGCTGTCTTACAGTGCTTGATACAACATCCAGATATATGGATACTTGTTCGACATGAATGGCTGTTAAACTAAATTTGATTGGTTCATCGGGCCCTGGAACAAGCATTTTATGAATGTGTTAACCGTATTTTCATTATTGAAGTTTTACAAATGCGTGTTTGGAATAAGGGCCACACAGGTTTGTTTTCATATGACGTTTTCAGTCGGCAAATACTGGCTGGTGATAGCTATGATGACAATGAATTTCATGTATATCGGTCTGTTGGACGTTGGAAAATGTCACTGGAAATACCAGTGTGTGATTTTGAGCCCAAAATTGATGTTGAGTGCAAGTCTGATGTACGTGTCGGATGGACAATATGCCAGTTATATTTATCTGGCACAAGAAGCAGCAAAGCACGGATTCAAGTGAATCTTTGGCAGAGTTCATGTTAGTGAAAACTGACAGAGGTCTCGAAAACGCTTATAATCATGCGTATTTGGACACCAATTTTATTGAGGTGGGCGGTAAAATTCAAAGACTTGCCAGTCCTGCTTCACTCACCTGTATAGTGGGAAAATGTGTTGATCAGTTAGCTGTGCTGATATTTGCAATGACAGAATTTAGTGGCTGAAATCACACACACCCCAGTCGTCACCATTATAAGAGTACATCAAAAGAACATGCTGCAATAGCTGAGCGGCAAGATAAAAGGCTTTGACTGGCCGCTGGGTGGGAAAATCTACTGATATTTACAGTGCTTCAATTCAGAGGCAGAAATACCCAGAGATGTGCATGTGGTCATTTATAACAGTACATCAAATAAACTTTAGCTCTAGTTATTGTGTTCATTTCTGAGTGTAATGGAATAAGCAGTGCACGTGACTTAGGAATCATGACATGTTGAGACTTGGACTTGAATGAGTATTTTGGGGTTCAATGGCAAACTGACGAAAAATGTAATGAGATTCAGGAGAGTGCTAAAGTTGCTAGAACTGATAGTTTGGAAGGGACAGTAGCAAAGTGTAAGAAAATGTGTGATGCCTAACTTAGTGCTTTGAATAAGACCTTCCTTGGATCGAAAAAATTCATACTCACTCTGACGGACAAACAAGAGCTATGTCACTGTTATAAAGAATGTAGAAATTAAACTATGACAACCAATAGTTCTTATAATTTGCATAGTTTTCTGAGAGGGGAATGCAACTTTTACCAAAATGGGAGTCATGGACTCTTAGTTTTAAAATCCTAACAAGACCTCAAATTCAAAACTTTTCCTTTTTGGAACAGAGATATCCAAGAGAGAATACCCATGGGGCCATACCTGTGAGATGTTGAAAATTGCACAACCATAGAGAACAGTAACTTGTTCAAGCCAGTTATCCATATGCATTTCAGACAACAGGCAATGAAAGGAGTTCACAGCACAGAATAATATTCATACACTGAGGAAGAGGATCATATTAAATTCAGAAACAATTAACAGATTAATGCTCATAGGGAACATCAGAGAATCCCCATACTACATAATTAAGTGTGTGTATATCTCTAGTTGGCAGAACCACTATGACAACAAAAAAATAAAGACAAACTTTTATATCATGCAGATGTATGACCAAATGAAGTACATGCTCTCTATGTGCAAAAATTAAATGACATTAAACATTTGTCGTGTTTGTGTTCGGTTCTTCCTATGTATAATTTGATCATGGTGATATTTTCTGCAGACCTTTTGGCACTTAGTTTCAATCCATCATTTGGTATTTGTATTAAAATTGGATTACTGTTATCTAGTACACAACATTTTGAAGCAGTGTCATTAAAAATGAAATTGATGAAAAAATACTTGATATCATTTTCATATATGGATTCTTTACTACACTACTAATGGGGGCCCCGAGTGGTATAAAGCACTCTCCGCTACAGATCACTGCCATCTCACCTCTGTCTGCGTAGGTTTGAATCTCGGATTCTACCAATGTGGGTATGTGAGAAAGCTTGCCAGTAGCTTCTCAAGGGTCGGTGGTTCTTTCCGGGGATTTCCCGGGTTCTTCCTCCACCATTAATACTGGCTGCCATGTATAGCCTATCATATGCTGATAAATGGCGTTAAACCCTACAACAACAACAACAACACTACTAATCTGTTCATCCCGATTCTTTTATTTTTACTGTCCCTGATTGGCTGATAATGAAAATAAGATTTGAGTAAAAAACAATCTTTTGAGAGCTTGTCCTACTTGTAACTTAAAAAAGTGATGGACATTGTTTTATTAACATAATTTCCGTCCCTTTACAGACCTGAGTTTGGACAACTCATTACTGAAATCAGCAGCTGACTCTTTGGTGCAGTATTGAAAGCACACATTTCAAATCTGTATAGATCCAGAAAAAGGTGCGCTGTTTTGGTTTTCTTTTCAAAAAAGCTGTCTTCATAGATGTTTCTATACTGATACAACTTTGATCATGAGCACTCAAAATTTTAAGTTACTGAATTTTAATATAATGGTATTTGCACAGGTTTATAGCGGGAAATGATTTAGTGCAGAGAGTCCTGAACTAAACTTTTCTGCAGAAATATGGAATCCAAGCAGAATACATCCAGAAATGTAGAGGTTTTCAATCTTTGATTTAGTCTCCCCATTGTGTTTCACACTGATATGCATATTCACAGAACATTTGTATAGTAGTAGGAAAAGTAAGTGAGAAATTTAGATACATATCATAAACAAGACAAACAGTATGTGGGGGGGGGACAAGATCATAAGAACAGGCTGGAATGGAGAAGCATAATAAACACAATGAGTTGAAGCGTGCCTCTTGTTTATGTAGACAAAATTATTTTCTCAGCTTCAGTATGACATTTCATCAAAAGGAAGACAATTAAGGGTGTACAGTTAACTAAACCATAATGAATTTATCTACTTAAAAGATGTATCAAGTCGATTTTATCCTTCTGCTCTGTTTCTGTCCATTCTGGTGATATGTCCACTGAATCAGTATGGTTGGAAAAATATTTGGCAAATTTAAAAATTTAAAAGTCTTTTGGCAGATTATGTTTATACACTACTTCTGCCTGAGAGATGTGAATAATTTTATTTCTTGGTTTGTTGATTGTGGTTGTTGATCAATTCAAATGCATCATTGAAAAACATTGATGCATTCTCATACTTTGTTACAAATATTTATTACAGACGCATATCTCCAGATATTGGTGAATATAGCTTGAATAAGTTATAACAGTTCTAGTTGGAACAATGAACATTGTTAGAGAAAATTTAAGTGAGCTAAAATGTAAACATTTTGGTACTGTGTGATGCAGGATTGCTCAAGACTTTTCCATCTAATATGCTCACCGTGAAAAATCCATTTGTACTAACTGATGTTGACTTTTAGGTAACTGTCAGAAAGGCATAATTGAAAATATTCAAAGGTCTACAAAAATTACTTGAGTCAAAAGTTATAAACTCATACAGCTGAGGCAAAAATGACTGACTAGTACCTTTGCTGCTGTTGCCACTGTTGATTAGTTGGTTGATTTAGTTTGGTTTGATTTGGGTTTTTTTATTATTTTTTTAACAATATTTTAGGTGGAGGAAGAACCCCGAAAGACTACCAACCTAAATTGGTTGATCTGTGACACAAACTCACTCTGTAATATGTGCAAGTGATGTAATAGCAAGCACCTTAGTACACTTGGGCACATGGAGCCTCTGCTGATTTGACGTTTATTTCCAACAGCCAAAGTTATTTAGACATGAGATCTCGGGTTTCAGTACATCATTATGGCCTTTATACCATTTTCAGAATCTATATATGGCAGCCAGTTTTACTGCTAAGAAAATCCTAGTCCTTTTGAGACACCAAACACCACTTATGTAGAACCACTGACCTTCCACAAGTAACTGGCAACATTCTCATTTACACATTGGAGGCAAGTAATCACATGACAAGCATCATGTACCACTGCCATGGAAGCCCCTCAGATCTGTATCACAAGACAAGCATCTTATACCACTCTGCCATGAAAGCCCCTCAGGCCACAGATATAAGTTTCATATGAAAGACTAGAAGTGGGAAAAAGAACCTGTGACAACTAGATTGAAAGTGCAGAATGTTACTGCTAGGCCATCAGTGATGATGATGATGCAGTTGACAATATAGTTAACTGCAATGATATTGATTTTATGAGTACTCTGGGAAAAACGATTCCTTGACTTTCATCATTTCTTAAAATCTAACTTATGATGTAAAAATGTTTGACTTGCTATATTTTTTAAAAAACTTTATATTAGTCTTGAAACAAGGCATACAAATAAGACATCAGTAACTGAAAAAGACGTTCTTACAAGAAATGATATAGTGTAAAAGTAGACAGAAATAATGCAACATCACTTCCACAGGCATCAATGGGTTTTTTTCTGACAAATCATGTACATGTATTACAAGTTTACCAAAACATTTATTGAAAAAAAAAAAAACCCCAAGGAATCATAGAATCTGACCACACATTTAAAGCAATACAAAATTTAACTATTATTCTAATCAAAAGCAGCATGCCTGAGAACAAAGAAAATAGCAAGACATAGTGATCACTTTAGTAAACAAAGTTTAGTAAGGATACAAATTCATGATTTCTGTATTAGAATAGAAATATCTATTATAAAATCTGTATTCATGGATGTTAAATTAGTAGGTATTATGGGACTGATCTATGACATCTACAAATAATAAGCCACCATGAAAATTTGTGATTTCACAGTATCAGAGACATACTTGGCTGACAGACAAACAAACTGGACAAAAGATTGATTATAATCAATGAATACAAATAAAAAGATGCAGTAGATTATATGATCTATAAGAATTCAGTAGATTACCTCCAGCCAACTGTCATTTAAATCGCTTCTGTCCCCAACCCAATATTAAAATCGCTTCTACCGCCCACTAACCCATAGCCAGAATTTTTTTTTTATTAAAACGCATCTGATGGTGATCATAATTTTTTTAAATTGCTTCTGTTGTGAGTTGGTTGAATTTGAAAGTTCCCCCCCCCCCCGGGGTATATGTTTTACTGGAACAGCCCTAACATCTCTAACAACAAAAACACACACCTGGGTCAGACATTCATATTTATGAACAGTAAAATCTTATTCTTTTTCTTATGGATATGTTTAACTCCACAACTGTAAAATCAAATCATTTCAAACTCCTTTTTTGACAAAACAAGCATGGGGCCCCGAGTGGTTGAGTGGTCTAAAGAGCCCTCCGTTACGGATCACTGCCATCTCACTTCTGTCTGCGTGGGTTTGAGTCTAGGATTCGGCTAACGCGAGTATGTGAGAAAGCTCGCCAGTAGCTTCTCGTGGGTTGGTGGTTCTTTCCGGGGATTTCCCAGGTTCTTCCTCCACCATTAATACTGGCCGCCATGTATAGCCTATCGTGTGCTGAAAATGGCGTTAAACCATACAACAACAACAACAACAAAACAAGCATAGAATAGTAAAACTTCATATAACAGAAGTCAAACTGTCTCGAGTATCATTCATAATAGCTCCCTAATCCTGATTTCACATTGCCAGCAAAAAACCAGATTAAAGCATACACTGCCACACCCAAGAGGTTGTACCTATACTGTTATGCATATTGTCAAACATCAAACAGAATTTTTACTTTAAATTGTTGATAAAGCTATAACAAAATACCATAGCATTTTTGTTTTTAATGACAGAAAACAGAGTAAAAACAAATTAAGCAACAAAGCACATATCCAAGTTTTGCTAACTGATTGTTCACAGTAACAAGAGCAAATCAAACAAGTTTGTTTTGGGGAAATCCCCACTGATAAATATCCAATAAAAAGCTCTGAGGAAAAAGGAATAAAAAGCCATGGAGTTATCACTGATCTTAAATATACACAACAAGCATTAGTCTTCATGAATAAAAAGATTAGATGACTGGGATCAAAATTTGAGCCTGTGCCTGAAATATAACAAAATATTGAATGTTTAACGTGTCCTGCAGAAAAAATTTCTCTATCCATGTACTTGATATTTTAGAAAATCAGCTTTTGTCAGCCATGTAGGAAACCTGTTTCTCACAAGATAAAATTGCAGGAAAACACTTATTACTGTGTTTGACAAAGTACCTGACCTTGCAGATTAGCCATGACAACACTCATTGAAATGACTATTCTTACCAAAGTATGTACCAGTCCCTAAATAAGCTGTCAGCTTCATGGTTTCTTCATTTTACGGGATCAAAAGCTTCTATGTCATTTTATGGGAGGAAATGAGTTGACTTAATTTTATGAGGAAAATGCTTTCACATAATTAAATAGAAGTTTTAAAGTCATCCACAGGATTTTGCTTGTAGATCTTCAACTAACAAAACCCAAACAATTCAAGATACTTAAAATTAAAAAAAAAGACATATCTTAAATATTCCAATTAATTAAATTATGAGCAACATATATTTTCCAATAACATCCCAGTACAGGTGCTTTTCATACATTCACTGCACTAATTACAGACGTCTGGTATTGTGCAAATTCAACAGACAGAAAATAGTTCACACTGATATAGTTGTCTCAACTATCCCACTACCAAAAATCAAAATGTTCAACAGAAATTTCCTGAATCTCAATATCTGGGCATGTAACATGCACTTTCTTAAAACCTATTTTTTGGACATTGTGCACAATTTTCAGAAATATTTGGGGGGTTTTCCTTGCAGATCTGATAAAAGTATCTAGGTACTAAAGCTGTCTAACCATGTGATGTTCACTCCTTGTTAAATATTAAATCTGCTGCATTGTAATTAAACTGTTTACTAGTTTTATTAAAGAATTACATACTACTTATAAACCTCAATGGTTTTTATTGATTGATTATGATAATAATGCTTTCAAACCTCAACAGTCTTTATTGATTATGATAATAATGCTTACAAACCTCAATAGTCTTTATCGATTCCTTATGATAATAATGCTTACAAACCTCAATAGTCGTGTTCTTTGATTGCTTATGTTAATTAATAAAATCATTTCACATCACTGTAGCTTTTTGTTCAGTGACTCAATTGGAAATACATATGACTGGCAACTTGTTCTATTGTCATGTTTATATTAAAACTGCAGTGGAACACATATTTTGGCTGAACATAAATATAATATTTAGAATTCAAGTAGTGTTCATGTATTCATTAGGGGACATTCTTGCGACAATGGTTTGTTAATCTGTTACAGTAATATTGATGCAAATGGTGAAACAAAAATAGATGAAATTGACATTTACTTTTTTGTCTCTGGAGAAAAAACTTTTTTGCTTGTTTCATTTCTCTATTTAACCCTTTACCTCATGCAAGCGTCTTTGGACGCATCTACTCCATTCGCATAGAAGAGCCTTTTGATGCCTGCTGTAAACATCAGCCATTTTGAGCTGGTTTTCGTAGCACCACCTTCTGGGAAAAAACCCCATTAGATACTACATTCATTTCTGCAAATGACAATTACGTCAGATCACGTGGTTGCTGTTTATGCACTGGTCGATATCTGCTATTTAAAGTAACTGGGTCGTAATCTCCACTCTCCACAATGGAGGTTGTGGATTAAATTCAGTACTTACGAAGTTTTCACGATTAGAATCACAACTATGAAAGATTAAATAACTTAGGTAAAGACTCTGATATTGATGTAGGCAGCAATTAGTTTTTATAAATTATCAAATTCTGATGACTTAGTGATGTAGATGCAGACGAAAAACATGTAAATTTCGAGTATAGGAAATGGCAGCTACGGTTAGTCACGCGGCCTCACTGACATGACGGTGAACAAGTTCTCTCAAGATTTTTAAAGCACACAAAAAAATTCTTCCGTGAAAAATATTTACACAGCTATAACAATCGGACTTTACTCTAAATTTGTCCACATATGATAGATGTGTACCAAAAATGTAAAATGGTTAAAATTGCTGTTAAACATAACATACACTACATTGCTTAACAGTTCACAGGCAGGCCTATGTGTATGCTGTCGACTAGGTAACAGGTGTTCTATTTATAACGCGCTGCACTTTGTAACTATGCTCTATGAGGTAAAGGGTTAAATCAGTATCTGATAGTGTCCTATACTGTGATCAATGCTTTGATGACTCAGATTAAGTTTTTCCTGGTAATATGTAACAGCTACATCTTTCATGCATGGTTCCCATGCTTTTCTAAAGATAAATTTCCAGGTCCTTTCCAGGATGAAATTACTTTTTTCAAGGGTTCATATATGACCATTACTGAATGGAACTAAAGAACATTTTGGATTATAAAACGTGCATTTCTATATCTAAAGATGTTTCTCTTTCAAGACTCTCCAAAAACATCTTAGTCAGAAAAGATGATCATGTACAAAACCACAAAATGTATTACACGAAACAAGTTTGATTATATTCCTATCAATTAGAATGTAACGTCATTTCAATGTACAGAATAAAAAGTCTAACTTTATTCTGATGCATTATTTTTCTAAGTAAGAACAACATAATGAACATAAATTATGTTTTGTTTCCTTTCAAACTTCTAATTTTAAAGAACTCTATAGCAATCAATCAATGAATCAATATATATATATATATATATATATATATATATATATATATATATAATGCATTTCATAGAAAGTAACATTTCCCATTACAGTATGAAAAAACAAATGCAAATAATTAGAATCTTGTCTTGTAACTAAGAATTTAATCCTGAACTTATCTATGCCAATAAAATCCCAAACAATATTTTTCAAACAACCTAATCTCCTTAAGACAATATGGTTAAAAATCCATCATTTAAAATAAAAACATTTTCAAAAGGGTTTTATTTAAATTTTGACAAAAGACTTTCAAAATTATATACTGTTGTATAAACAAGGACTGAATTTTATGAAAATACAACTTGTCTTCTTGTAATTTGTTAAACAAGTCCCCAAACATGTATTGATACAGGAGCTCATATCTTTTTTTTAATATATATAATGCTGTCGGGCATTTCTGTGCACCTAAGGTTTCCGTCTCCAATACTGAAGTAAAAAGCATACCAAATTTGACCAATTGACAAAAGTAAAATACTGTAATGCTTACCATTTGAAAAGAGGTAACTGTCACCACAATATTCTGTTTAAAATAATATTAATTTTGGCCACATGGGATACCACCACTGTGTTTTCATGACTCGCAATATGCCGGCCAATTCTGCGCACAGCTTCGAAAAGATGTAATGTTTATCCATCGGACTATAGAAATGAAATACATTACTTTAGTCTGTTT
This sequence comes from Sinohyriopsis cumingii, assembly GCA_028554795.2. Taxonomy (NCBI): domain Eukaryota; kingdom Metazoa; phylum Mollusca; class Bivalvia; order Unionida; family Unionidae; genus Sinohyriopsis; species Sinohyriopsis cumingii. The sequence goes on along the minus strand of CM068841.1, from coordinate 26,651,325 downwards.
CTGTCAACAGTTCAGTCGAGTAATTTGATCTGGTTTATAGCTAGTTTTACAAAACTCAATGTTACAATGCCAATAAATGGCAAGCGATATTAAGCCAACTAAACCGATCTGAACAATTTTTTAAAGCAAAATTCAATATTTTATATTTTAAAAAAGAGCTATTATGTAAAAGAGAACAATGAATAGGGTGTAATGTGTTTATAACGTCTTGTTTATGGGGAAAAAATACTAGAGACTTTATAAACAGAATATACACGTGGAAATTTTGTGAGAATCCTGTTCTAGTGGCAAGCTGACATGTTGGGCATTAGACGATTTTGTACATGTGGGAAACATTAAGATGCATAATTCTGTTAAGGCATAAATTTCCATCTTTTATAAAATGTAGTTATATGTATGATGATTCTAACAGATGCATAGTAAATAGGATTTTCTGGCAACATGAAATCACCTTATCGGTAATATAAATTAACACAAGAAGTGCAACGGTGACCACAACCCTCTGCTCGATTCGACCTTTCTCACGCGTCTTTTATTGTTTCAGAATCGCAAGAAGACTGAAAAGCTACAAATATACATTGAAAAGACAGTGGCGTACCAATGCATAACTCTCAGATGACCATCGAATGAATCCAATTTGGCGAATTAACCTTTATTTTCACCATTATTTTATCAGAAATGGCAAGTATTATAATCGGCATGTCATTAATCCGCAGTCAAACAAAACGAAACTATGGCATAGATGAAACCTGACCCAGTACTCGCCATTTGCATTACTAGTCACATGACTTCACAAATCTCAAATGAGGACATTGTAAGTCCAATATTCGCATGATATCAACAACAAACTCCTTCATAATGTTGTTGTTGTTGTTGTGGGGTTTAACGCCATTTTTCAGCACACGATAGGCTATACATGGCGGCCAGTATTAATGGTGGAGGAAGAACCTGGGAAAACCCCGGAAAGAACCACCGACCCACGAGAAGCTACTGGCAAGCTTTCTAACATACCCACATTGGCTGAATCTTAGACTCGAACTGCCGCAGACAGAGGTGAGATGGCAGTGATCCGTAACAAAGAGCGCTTTAGACCACTCGGCCACTCGGGGCCCCCCTTCATAATGTTGTACAGAAATTCAATTATATTAAATGAAAGTCAGATACTTTTTGTAAAGACCAGCAATCTGGCCAGTCTGATTTATCAAGCAGAGATCACGTCAACGTGGTGGTCACATGATACAACAATACTCCAAAAGTTGTTCTTGGAATACATAAATATGGAGAATTTTGTGTTCTTTCATTTTTGTAGTTTTATTACAACCAATATATGACTTTCATTTAATATTTTTTTTTTTCCTCTACAACATTTGAAAAGGTGGGTTGTTAGATATGTGTACAGTACTCATGCGACTAGCTATGCAAATGGCGAGCACCAGGTCACATTTCATCAACAACGTAGTTTTATCTTGTCTTTCAGCAGATTAAAGAAATAATGATTTTACAACTCACAATTTCTGAGAAAATATGTAATTTTCATATTGATTTCATGCATGTATCACTTGATCTACCAACATTTAAAGTTTGCTAGACCATCTGGTAAGCGGCTACGCTTTGCCACCGCCATATTGGCCTCTTGTGATGCTAGATTGGTTTGTATACCTTCCATGTCAGGAAAGATACGGATATCGAGCTGACTTTGAAAATAAAAGTACTAGATGACTCTAATCCACTGGGCATTTGGATTGACTCAGCATATATGTTTATTGCAAGCAACCAAATAATCCATACTGTACCCTCCGAATATTCTGGTTAGAACTCGATAAATTTAACTCACGATCAGTTTTGTTATGACTCTATTACATGATTGTTGCGAGTGTCAAGTGGTGGCAGAAAATTTTTGGGTTTTTCCCTACTTTCATCAATATTTTCAAAATTCCAGGATTTTTCATTATCATTTCTCCCAACTTTTTCCAGATTTTCCGGTAGCGTGGGAACCCTGTTCATGTGCTAAACATAGTAACGTTGCTTTTGTCTATATAAATTTGTAATCAAAGAGCCTCTTCCCATAAATTAAGTGCAAGATCTCCACAAATTTTGACCAAGATACGTGGTCTAGAGCTAATCAAGCATTTTTCTTCTTTCAATCAGTGACATGGACATTTGACCACAAACAGGTTTACTAAAAAGTATAAACCATCACAAACTTTGGTGAAGGTACATGGCTCATAACAGAAATATATGTACAGAAAAGAACTGTTCTTCTTTCTATTACAGTGACCTTGATCTTTGTCCCTTTGACCCCAACATCATTCTTCCATGCTTCAAGTGCAAGCCATTCAAAGTCTGGCCCAAGTTTGTGATGTAGAACTGTTATTTTGTGGAAACCATCCCCTCCCCTCCCCTTTTGTCAGTGGCCTTGACCTTGAGATCCCCAATTCTACAGGCTTCTTTCTTATCAAAGTGCAAGCCATCCAGAATGTTTGTAAACTGTAGATGGTATAAAACATTTTTCTTCTTGCAGTCAGTGACCTAGATAATTGACCCTGAAATCAATACGGTTCTTCCTTGTACCATGTGCAAGCCATCCAGAAAGTTTGGCAGCTGCAAATGGTAAGCAACTGAACAGAAATGAAACTGGAAAGAGACAAATTGATAAACAGATGGACAGACAACCTCTTAACATAATATGCTCCGCCTTATGGTAGGCACATACAAATGCAATATTCCTATATCGATCCTGCATCTTGATGCATGGCTCGAATAGAAGACAGACTAACAAGACTAGATTTTACTGAAGAGTGTGCACATGACATGAATGTACAGTATCTACATAATCAGGATTAGTATATAAATATAATAAAAATAGGTGTACTTTTTTATTCAAGATTTTAAAAATGCAATGACCAGCACACTATATATAATAATATTCTCAATGGTGAATATGTTGAATATTTTTTCACTGAGTATGCAAAAAGTGAAGTTCAAAATTTAAAAGGACATAAACCAGATTAGGTCAACTCAAATTCACTGTGTGCAATGACTGACCCAGTCAGTACAATGTCATTCTATCGGCACAGAGTACATTTCTATTTACTAAACAACTACAAAAAACCAAACTGGAATTAGCTCAGGACCTTCTGCCAATAATCAGAAAAACATGTCGGGAATATTAAGCAAAAACTGCAAACAAATGTACCCTGTTTACTAAATGACTTTATGTAATGTCAAACATTATCAATGCCACTCATCAACTGAGGTGATTACCTCAAAGCCAAGTTTTTCCTTGTTTAGATTAAGTATGAACTCCAAAGAGAAAAATACATTGTGTGAACACTTCCACGAATGTATCAGAAAGCTTTAAGTTCATTTCTATTTTACCTTGCATACTTCAGAATTTGAGTTCTCCACCATTTTCCCTCTTTTTTACTCTGTATCACTCCATCAAATTATTTCTGAGTTGGATTTTTGGTAGAAAAGCCTCAAGGTTTTCCCACTGACACAGGACTATTGAGGGGTGAACAATTACAAGCTTTTATTCTATTGTTAGCTTTAATAAATTCACAGACCTCAAATACTTACCACTAGATGCTGTCTGTCCCAGCAGAATGTTGCCTGCAAATGAAAAGCAAATACACCATTCTTTCCCCGTTATCGATAGTCCTAATTGTTCAGGCAATACATTTTCTGAAGAATATTACAGAAACCAGAAATGTGTTGATGGCACACAAATGCCACAAAACAGTACCTGAAAAGAACAACCTAAATGCAGAACTGTACTGGATAGTCATGTACAGACTAGATGCACCTATTATTTTGGTAGTGGGGCAATTCAAACTACAATATTTATCCCAATTCCTTAAACATGCTGCCCAATTTTTCAGATTATTCTATATCATATACCCTCTATATGTGTCAAGTTTAATACAAAAAAATTTCACCTTATTAAATGTTAGAAGAACTGACATTCTACCAGTCTAATAGCATGTTAACACTGAAGATGTAAAATACAGCCAAACATGGTCTAGCAGCCAGCTGCATTAAGTAACTACTTGTTCAGAGAGAGCACAATTATTCTGTCCCCTCCAATTTCTATATTTTGCTTATATACAGCAATAACCAGCTCAACATGACCAGCAATAATGAGTGCATTGCCTGAGGTGTGGCGATACAATCTGCATAACAATATAGAGGTCTTAATAAAATATTGAGAGATGAATCACCAAATGAGTTAGAAGAAATAAAGTCTTATTAATACCAGACAAATAATTAAGCTTAATTATTGACAATTAGAACCTTGTTTCTTGTCCCCCTAAGGTCATGAAGAAAGAAATTGAAAACTTGTAGGACTGCAAAATACTCGCACACAAAAACCCACCACAACAAATTAAGTCTGATTAGTATATCATCTGATCAGAATCTTACAGTAAAAATTTTGTTTACTTTCCATTGCTATTTAAAATCCCTAACTTTTAAAATGTTTATTCCCAAAATGAAATTTGCATTGATATATTTTTTTCCACATTTTAATTTTTCAGACCTTTGCTAAAAATTAATTCATAATGTTAAAATTGAAGAAAAAATATATAAATAAGAAGTAAATTTTAACTAACAACGGTCACAAGGTTTCCTTTATAGAATGAATAAACAAACATATATACTGTGATAAAATGTAACATGACATGACTTAGGAAATAATTTCAACAATCAACAAACAATTTTAAGCATATGACAATTAGAGTTAACTGAAATAAGACTTATTACAGTATGGGATATGTTTATAAGGTTTGGATAAAGTATTTTCAAATTAATGATATACACATAGCAGGAACTAAATCTGTGCTGAAAACATCAACTGACTGCAATGAATATGAATAGTCTTGACTTAAAAAGCAAGTGTCATCTTTGTAAAAGCAACAAACTACGACTTCAGTTCACTGGCCAAGTTGCAAGTTGTTTTACATTCTAGGCAGACGCCGTAAACACCCAATTTTTCTCACTCAAGGCACAAATATTAAGAAACAAGTTGTTTGAAATGGGAACATCACAAACGAGCCCCATTCACTTAAGCTAAAATATGAAGAAATTAGACTTGTCTGAAATGGGTGCAACACACAGCCCACCCACTACAATTTGCTCAACTGGACCTTAAGTAGTACATATTAGAGTCAATGAAACATCAATACAGTCCTGGCGATACATAGTCCTACAATTTATGATCCTCCCCTGATATTTTTTGGTGGGATTGCCATCTTACTGCCTAAATAACTGTGCTGTGTAGCATGTTCCGAGGTTGACTAATACCAGAATGAGAAGTCAGTTTTTCAGGTAGATCTCACACACTTGGCAACCCAAATGAACACTTTTCTACAAATTAAAATCTGATTGTTTTAGATGGACTTCAATGTCTTTTTTCTAATAAATTCAAATTCTGACAGAAGCAAATGGACATGTTTTCAAGTTCCACTGACCTACATTTCAGATGGATAGAATGTGATGGAAGCATGGAGTGCTGAAATTGGATTAATTTGAAAGATGTTTCTTTAATGAAATGAATAAAAAATATTAATAATGACGACATCTTTAGATAGCTTCGTTTCATTCAAATTCCTTATTATCCTTTTAAGCACAGGTATTATAATTACCAGAGATTAATTTTAAAAAACTTATGGAAAGAAACTATCATCATCATCCACCTAAAAGCCAGTTTTGCTTGATAAAAGTCACAGGGCTGAAGTAACCTTGCAATGGCGTATATGGTTCATGCATTAATAATAACCTCAACCTTGTTGGCCACAGCATACAAGGCCTCACATGAAAAACATGCAACATACAGTCCACTCATCTAATTCCTATATTCATTTGCAGCACAATACAGGGTTAGCCTGATGAGGATAGCCTATTTGCATCATATTCAACTGGTAATTAATATTTAAAGTTTACCACTGAAGAAACATTTATTTCTACTTTCAATTGCTCTGGCCAGAAAGGACCTTCTGATTGGGTTAGTATGTAAACACTCACACACACACACACACACACACAGGATGAATCTATGTGGTCATAAAAACATAAACTTCACTCCTGATAGCATTATCAGTATTAAATGTGGGTCACAGTGACCTTTAAATGCTGGAGTGCAGTACTAACTGAGGTGCATTCAATTATCAAGTTTCATGACTGGAACAAACAGCAACCCAACAAAATAACTTACGGTACAAAATTTTAACAAAGTCAATAAAATATAGGTCAGATAGACCAATTTGCAATTACAGCTTAAAACCTGTCAAAATGCATCCTCTCACCAAGTTTCATGATTCTAGTTAGGATAAAACGCATATAGCATGCCAAAAACTTGTGTAGTCATAAACTAAATGCAAAGACTTGGCCAAATTCAGGGGAAGAAAAATGAAATACAGATCAAATTGAGTTTTTTTAGCTGTAACAGACCTGCCAACCCTAACAAGATCATCTCAGAAAGCAATGTGGCAAGTTTTCAGTAAGGTGCAATAAAATATCATATACTGCTATTGTCAAGTTGGAAAACATGTATTTAAAAAGTTCCTTATCCTAAACTGATGCATCAATTGTAAACAAAACATTAACCTGAAAGCTTTTGAAGTACACATACACCTTTTTTACCTCTAGCACAGTTGCATAAGCTTTCGTTGCAGCTCAGTGGCTTGTTGCTATCTCTCAACTTAACGTAATTCTTGGAAATTGTTTTCTTCATTTCATATTATGGCGATCATATCTCCCATCATGTGACATACTTGAACCAACATGTGATGTCCAATAAATACAATTGTATTTCTTCTTGCTTTATTCAGAACAATCTGAATATCTCTATTCTTCTGTACTGATTATTAAAACCCTTTTTAAGAGGCATATTTTGTCCCCTTTCATTTTTAACATGTAATGGTAGCTGGATGCCATTTTTAAAAAAGTCTGTAATCAACAATTAGATTATTCAGACGCTTCTCATGGAAAAATATGTGCATTTTAAAGCCAGACCTGCCAACTCTGACAAATCCATCTCAGTAAGACAGTCGATTTCTTACCCGCAAGATTGACCAGTTTTCAGAAGTGGCCTACTAGTTAGAGCGTCCGAGCGGATGCAAGAGGTCATGGGTTTGATCCCCGGCAGAGTCATACCAAAAATGGTACTAAGTGAGAGATATGATTGCCATCGTCATGTGAAATGAAAAGGAATTTCCAAGAATTACATCAAGTTGAGATATAGCAACAAGCCATTGAGTTGCATAGGGTTTGGAACTCGAGTTTATGCAACTGTACTAATGGTAAAAAAAGTCTACGCATACTTTACAAACTTTTTAGTTGAACATAATATTTATCATCGATGCATTGAACTTTAAATTATGTTTTCCAGTTTTACAATAGAAGTTATTGATATTTTGTTACACCTTACTGAAAACTGGTGTGTGTGTGCGATTTGAACTTTTAACATAGCTTTAACAATTTTTCAGTCATATTGCTACAATGTCTGCAGTGTGGCAGTTTATAGTTATGCCTAGCACTGGGGCATCATGTCGCAGACATGTAGCATGATGTCCCACCCAGTCACATTATCCCGACACCAGGCCAACCAATCCTAACACTAACCTCTTAATACTGAGTGCCAAGCGAGGCAGCTGTTAGTACCATTTTTGTGAGTCTTTGGTATCACTCGGCCGAGAATCGATCCCATGACCTCCCGCATCCACTCTAACCACTAGGCCACCGGAGCAGTCTCCAGATCCAATATTATTATGCAAGAGGTTACAGGAGTCCTCAAAAGGACTGAAACTCTACTGGGTGAAGAGAGTTTCCAGGAATTCAAGATTAGACCATTTCTTCCTTTGAACTGTCAAGTGTTGAAACTATCTCTGACATTTCTACAGTTTCAACAAAATTTTCAATTAGCTGATGTGGTACAAATATTGGCTTGGCATCATTTTCATACAGAACAAAGCAGACTGCATTATTTTTTTCAGGAAAACCCTACATCATACGATCATATATTCAGGGGAGCAGTGACAACAAGAATTTTAAAACAGTTGTTGTGGCAGCCATATTGGATGTACAACTGGCATATTTCATTTAGGACTTGGTGAAAACCCTGTCATAATGATTCTACATTCAGGGAGGGTAGTAACAAGATTTTGTAGCTACTATACTGTAGAACTGGCACCATTTTCATTAGGCCCAACTAAGTATCGTAAGTCACTGGTGAAAACCACATGTTGATATAGCCACCTATTTGAAGAATGAGGTAACAACATTTTCAAAATGACTTTTCTCTCAGGAACAGCAATACGATTTTCAAGATGGCTACTATTTGGTGGCCATAGATCAGCACCATATTCATCAATAACCAACTGGACACCACACATCTTTTGGTGAAAAACTTACATGACTTTCTCTTCCAGTAATATTGTGATAAAAAGATTTCTGATGGTGGCCATCTTGGATGTCTGACCAGCAGCATTTTCATTTAAGACCAAATAGACCATAGGAAGGTTGTATGTAAAGTTTCATGGCAATTAGTTCCGAAGGAGTAACGACAACAAACATGTTGTCGTTGTTGCTGTTGTAGGGTTTAATGCCATTTTTCAGCCAAAAATAGACTATAAATGGCGGCTATTATAAATGGTGGAGGAGGAACCCTGGAAAACCCTGAAAAGAACCACTGACCCACAAGAAGCTACTGGCAAGTTTTCTCACATACACACATTGGACAGATTAGAGATGCGAATCCACACAGGCAGAGACGATATGGCAGTGATCCATAACAGTGAGCGCTTTAGACCACTCAAGTCACTTGGGGCCCCCAACAAATGTGCTCATGAGCTAAATGCAAAAACTTTATATAACCGGTATAATATGAAATGTAGGACATATTTACCACCTTGATGTATGGATATGGACTGATGTTGAGGAATACACTCATCTGCTTTGATTACTGTGGCATGAAGAGTGCTTGCAATTGGATCCAAATCAGTGAAACATGAAATATGGGTTACACTGATCAATCTGTATGATGTGGGTGAACTGAAGATCACAGTGACCTTAGTTGCATGGGTCTGGTACTAAGAGATGCACAGATTCATCAAGTTAGATGACTCTTGCATGAGAAATAAACTTAATATGCAAAACTTCACCAAACTGAGTGAAGTGTAACACATGGGCCACTGTGACCTACTTATTGTGATCATGATGCAGAAATACTCATAAAGATGCATCCCCTCAGCAAGTTTTATGATTCCAGGTATAAAATATTTATGCAGTGTATAAACAAAATGCAAACACTTGACCATAAATGTACAAATGATGTACGTGTAAAGTAAGCCCTTGCAGCTCCCTCTCCAAGGAATAGGTACTTAAAAACCAACACTGATCTGTTGCCTAGGACCTGGGAAGAAAGAATGGTCAATATTCAGTTATGCTGAACATTTGTATATGCTTTTATCTGCACAGACACCACTGCTGAAGGAAGAACAATAGTTTATCTCCACTTCTTACAAGTGTAGTATGATTCATTATTTTCTGATGACATTAAACACATCCTCTGCATACAACAGAGCACTGATTTTCAGAGACCAGGATAATTGGTTTATGCATCTTTTTGGAAATTTTTATATGAATCAAGAATTCATTTCTTTTTATCTTTAGAACTTATGCATGAGGTCTTTATTCTTGCTTTAAGTAGCGAGATCCTTCATGTGTCATATTAAACACGTATTGTCAATGCACATATCTGTAGTAGATCACATTTTTAAACATTCTGTGTAGGGCAACCTGCAGTAATGAAGAATTTTGTCTGGTTGTACTGTTATGAACGCAACTTGTTGACACTTACTTTAACATGCCTACCAAATAATGTATGCATCTATGTACATATGTAATGTACATATATTTACAAATCTCAAAGTTGTCTAGTCTTTCTGTCTATCCTGTATTGTTTTAAAATCTATCAAAATAACCTTAACCTAAATATAAAGATCACCTGTCTATAATGACCACATTCTGCTGGTCCCCTGAATAGATGTTTCATGTGTATCTGTTTTTTTTTTCTTCTTTATTTTTAGATAAGCAGAATATCCATAATAAAAACGCTACTTTCTCTGACCTACCTACCCTATGAAGGCCTGCTCAGTTAGGCCGTCATTCTTTTTCCACAAGTTAGACCAGCTTTTATAGTCTGACTATACATCCCCGTTTGTTTGTACCCCCCCACCAATTTCAATAACGAAAACGTTTAATGTGATAAAAAGTGCACATAACTAAGTCAACTGAATCATTGATTTATAATTTCTAACCTGACTGTGATCAGAATGGCACTAATGCCGGCATCCCTTGCACTCTTTCATGCTTAACGGACTTTCCATACCAACACAGCGCCATATTGCGTACATTATAGGCTAGTTTATTTCCATCAGACAACATAATGACGTAGTTCATCCTGTTTGATAACCATTACGTTGAGAATCTGGAATTATATCCCTTTGCACACATGAACATAGAAATTAAACCGCTTGTTAAATCCATGTGAAAAGCAAATTTGTTGTTGTCATTATTTTCCTTTGCTTGATTCAACATTGTAAATATGGGAAAGCAGATGACTTATGCATGTGCATCTGTAGTCATGATACACCCAATTGCTGAAAATGGACTTGTCCAGGAACTGGAAATGGATCCGAGCATATCCGTCTACTACATTGAAAACTTCCTTTAAGCATGAAACGCACAGACGATCACAATGTTAGGGCCACTCTACTCACAGTCAGGTTAGAAATCATAAATCAATGAATGAATTTACAAAGTTCCTTGCACTTTTTATCACATTAAAGGTTTCCATTATTTAACTCGGTAGGGGGGTACAAACAAACGGGTTTGTATTGTCAGACTATAGTAAGGTGTAACAAATTATTATATACTGCAATTGTGGACTTGGGAAACATGCATTTGAAAAGTTTTGTCTGATGCAGGGAATGCAACATTATGCTCAATTAAAAAAGAACACTTCAGCCTTAAAGATCTCCAGTTCAGTTTCAGACAATGCAGTTTCAAACCCTATGGAAGTCAACAACATCTTGCTAGATCTTCAACTTGTTATAACCTTTACACAGACCTGTCAATCCTAACAAGCCCTTAGTAAAGCAGTCAATATTTTCCCACAAGTTAGGCCAATTTTCAATAAGGTATAATGAAATATCATGTAATGCTATTGTCACATAGGAAATCCTTTGGTATGAAAATAATCCTCTTCCCTGCCATATGCAATACCCAAATCAAAATTACATGCCCAATAAATGTAACTGTTGCCTTTCCTGTTTATCTTCCCAAGAAGCTGAATACTTTTTATGCAAACTGTTTTAACTTTTTAAGATGCATGTGCTCTCCATCATCAAATTGTTTTTATTTGCTGGATGACATTTCTAGATAATGCTGTCAGCAAAAGCTTCATGCAGATGTTTTGCATGAAAAACATTAGCAGATCAAAGTGTCTAAGGTACTCCTGTAAACTTAGTCTGGTTCCTTACCAACTCCACTGAATTCATTATTAAAACTAAGATGTGGACCAAACAAGCCAGTATGCTATTACATGTATTCTGAAAGTTGGTAATTTATGGGTCACTTCAGTAAGACTTGTGGTCAAATAATAAGGGTTGACAGGTCTATTTAGGTCTTTTTTTATTATAACTTCACATGCATCAGCAACCATCTTTCCTGCATCAAATCTGTGCTACTTTAAGTTCAATAAATGTAATTGCTACCCTTCCTTCTCTTTCACCTGAAATTAGTTTTTTTTATATATAATTCTGTGATAAATGTCTAGGCTTTTTAAGAAGCTGATTGTTCTTTTTAATGTCACTGTTTGCTGGACGAAATTGTCAAAAAACGCTAGATTGTGCAGGTGGTTTACAAGAACATGGGCAGATTAAAGTGTCTGATGTAGCCCTCTAAAATTAGCCTGGTTCCCTGAACAATTCCACCAAGTCCAAAACCCAGATACAGTGCAAAACCTGGACAAGTCAATATCCAGATCTGACAGCAACAATCATATTGTCATATTTTTAGCTTATGTGCTGAAAGTCATTAATTTAAGAGTCATTTCAGTAAGCCTTATGGTAAAATCACAAAGTTAGCAGGTTGACAACTCACCAGGTTTCAAATCGTAGTGAATCACAGGTGGCTTTATTTCATTCAGATACTTGAGGGCACTGACTGTTTGGCAGATAATGGAACGTGCCTCTTTCTCTGGAATGCACTTATTTTGCTTCAGGTAGAAGTCGAGGTCATTGCCCTCACAGTACTCCAATACTGTACAGAAGCTGCAAGAGACACATGTACTGAAGTATTAGAAATGAAGTTCTGAAAACAAGAACTGCCTAAATTAAAAAAACACATGCCTAGATTCAGACTGAGGAGACATGTGCCTAAATTCAGACTAAGAGACAAGCCAAGATACAAACTTAAGTTGCAAAAACAATTTTGGACTGTTACTCAATCCCTCAAAACAAAAATTGACAGAAAGACTCAAAATAACTCATGGAAAGAGCCATTCCCAAAATAATTTTTACCGAAGGGGGACATAACACGGGAAAAGATTTGTGTTTGCAGAACGTGCCTCCAATAAAGAGCACAAAAAAGTAGGTATAATCCAAAAACTTCTTAAGTCTTACGGGGGAAAAAATGGTTTAATGCAATGAAAATCTAATCTGGAAGTGTTTAACACATTAACCCCTGTCAGTAAGTTAACATGACAGGAGGTAGTAGCCTACTGCCAAGCTCTGTAGCATCAAGGTCATTTACGATACACTAAAGTAGGTGGTATTATTGAAAGGTAGACAGATGTAGCTCTACAATGATACCAAATAATCTGCAAGTTCTAGTTGCACTACAAAATACAGAGGAAAAACCTCATTTTTTGGACCCAATTTTTTCCCACCCAAACTTCACCCGCGGTCAGAATCTGATTTTGTGTCCGGATTTTAGACTTTTTGGTCTCAGATCTAAGGCAGACCATTTTGAACTGCAAACAGATAGATGAACCTTTGCAAAAAGTAGGATAAGACAGGCATTTGGAATAAAGTGTGGTCTCGATACAAAAATAATGAGTCCGTTAGGCAAAAAAATATTTTAAAAAATATTTTAAAAATTATATTTAAAAAATCCAACTTTTAGCCTTTCGCTATGTGCAAGCCAAATAGCCAATGAAAAACGATGTTTCTAACACAACTAGGCATTAGGTTATTTGAAAATCACCTGGAAGTTGATGTGTTAGGATGTATTCAGGAATAGCTTTCAAAATGTGTTCCCTACTCGAATTTCACGCGAAAATGACAAAAACCTCCAGAGGTTAATGTGTTAAGTTGAAAATCATATTACTTTTTTAAATTAAAAGCAAAAATTAATGCTGGTTTTAATGGTACATGTAATGCATTATTGGCTTTATACTGCCCAGGAAATGGGAATCAAATGCCTTCATCAAGGACACACTGATGATCAGGGTTGACCTGGGCGGGTACCAAACTCACTGGTCATGAAATACATATTTCAGCTTCAAGTATTACTCATTATACCATTATTTTATTTTTTCTTTACTTTAAAGATAATTAATTATAATCACTAAAATGTATAATTTTATTATATTTTGTAGTTTTTTTTAATTTGATGCATTTTGTATTCTATAAAAAAATGTTTTAATTGTTTCCCGTAAGGGGATGAACTATCTAGAACACAAATTTGAATCTAAACAGTCCTTTTCCAGCATTGCTCCCATTCTTTTCGCTAATAAAATCAGGCAAATAATTGCATGCACAGTGTTGTGTGTATATATATGTTATACATCAACTGTAAGGAACCATAGCAATTTTTCTTAATCATGAATGGAAAACATCTTTATTAAAAGTTACATACTTCTATACAATCATTCTGTATATTCCTCCATGTAATGGAAAACATCTTTATTAAATGTTACAAACTTCCATACAATCGTTCTGCATATTCCTCCAAGTCTATACATACCTATACAGCCTGTCACAATTAAATTCCAATGAGAACAAAATGCACATCCATTCTAAAATTCCAAGACTCTGAATTCTTTAAACATTTTATTGCCAAAACAATAACTATTAACATTAGATTTCTTAACAAATTCTCTGCATGTTCTTTTTCTCTTCAACCATGATTCCATATTTAACCTATTTATTGCCTAGTAGACTGGTGCACAGTCTGCGTTTGCACCGAGAATAAAATGTTCTATGTACCAGCTGAAAATAATATTGCTCAGGTACTTTTTTCTGTACCTGTGTCAACACAGAGAATGTTAACTTTTTCCACAAGTAAAACTAGTTTTAATTATGTAATACTTATCTGCCACTACTGAACTGTTTACCTTTTCCACGGTGGCATGTCCCCAGTCCCAGCTAAATATTCCTTCCTCCAATTAGTAGCTGCAGGCCTAAAACTTAGAGCATAAACTCTGATTCCTTAGTCAAAGCCACCATATGGAAACTTTCCTATTTTTGCTGACTTAGACCAAGACTATGCAACATCAAAGTATGGTGGGAGGAGGGAATCTTTGCAATGGTAGCAATTTAATAGCAGTAATACATTACTTGCTACTACAGCATTTGCTAAATTTACCAGGCTGGATGGAAGCTGCTGGCCTCAAATAAAAACTACTGTTGTTGTAGGGTTTAACGCCATTTTTCATCCCAAGATAGGCTATACATGGCAGCCAGGATAACTGGTGGAGGAAGAACCCTGGAAAACCAAGGGAAGAACCACTCACCCACGAGAAGCTACTGAAAAGCTTTCTCACATACCAAATGTTAGCTGAGCCTGAAACTCAAACCCATGCAGACAGCGGTGAGATGGCAATGATCCAGAACGGTGAGTGCTTTAGAGCACTCAGGGCCCCCAAACAAAAACTAGTGCAAGAAAACAAACGTATTTGCTCTTACAGTAATAGTATTCACTACTGTAAGCTTGTAGATGACTTAGACGCACATGGTGCTGTCATGATTGGATTGAACCAATAAATGCCACTGCACTGTTGCACCAAAGATCAAAGGTAAAAGGATGAAAAGGCCATGTGAGACCACCAGAGTGCTGTTCCCATGATACCATTCAAAGAGTAGTGATTCATATTGGTCCAACATGCTGCAAGAATCAATAACTTCAAGGGCTTTAATTTTTCTGGAATAAAGATCACTCTTAATGAAGAACTGACAAGTTCTTGATAAAAAGGACAAAATCCACCTGGAACTGGTGGTTGTTAAAATAAAGGTAATGAACCCTGTTCTATTGACTTGGCATAAAGTTTATTCCTTCTCCTCAGTGATGCTAAGGAAAGAAAGAAGACTTATTTAAGGGTAAGGTTCTCGAAGGAGGCTCATGACTACTGATGTGTTATCTGAGTTAACCATAAAATAATCTTATAATGCTGACACACCTTTGCAGGGCTAGGAACACTGCACACATCCAGAGGTTGTTTTTAAAAAGGATCACATCCCGAGACCAAATTCCCTAAAAACTACTGCATGTGGCTCCAACCGAGTGTCTCATCCTGAATCTGATGCATCTGTGTACAGAAAGGAGTGGGATTCAGGACTGTGAAATGGGACTGCAGTCAGGAAGCAATTTTGATCTATAGTCTGATAATACAAACCCGTTTGTTTGTAAACACCCCCCACTGATTTCAAAAACGCAAACGTTTAATGTGATAAAAAGTGCACAGAACTAAGTCAATTGAATCATTAATTTAGAATTTCTAACCTGACTGTGACCAGAATGGCGCTAATGCTGGCATCCCCTGTACCATTTCATGCTTAACGGACTTTCCATGCTAACACGATGCCATATTGCGTACACTATAGGCTAGTTTATTTCCATCAGACAACATAATGACGTAGTTCATCCTGTTCAGCAACTTCTGAATAATTGCATAAATTACATAATGCTGAGAGTTTGGAGTTATATCCCTCTGCATACATGAACATAGAAATTAAACTGCTTGTTAAATCTACATGAAAAGCAAATCTGTTGTTATTATTTTTCTTTTGCTTGATTCAACATTGTAAATACTGGAAGCAAACGACTTATGTATGTACATCTGTAGTCATGATACACCCCTTTGCTGAAAATGGACTTGTCCGGAAACTGGAAGTGGATCCAAGCATGTTCGTCTATTGCACTGAAAACTTCCGTTAAGCATGAAACGCGCATAAGATGACGGTGTTAGGGCCACTCTACTCAGAGTCAGGTTAGAAACAATAAATCAATGAATGAATTGACTAAGTTCCTTGCACTTTTTTATCACATTAAATTTTTCCATTATTTAAATCGGTAGGGGGGTACAAACGGGTTTGTATTATCAGACTATAGTCACCAACAGCATTCAGTGATCCTGATCAGTGTTCTTGAGAGAGAGAGAGAGGGGGAAAGAGAAAGAGAGAGAGAGGGTGGACAATCTACTATCAATCAACAAAGTCTTGGCCACAAGGCCTGCCATGGAGTGATAGAATCTGAGAGGTCCTGACCAGTAAAAGGTGAACCCTCCTTTGATTGCTGAGGAAATTGATCCCCACATACATAAAGTCCTGAGATGGGATGAGATCCAACTTCTCTAGACTGGGGATTAGGCAGACAAGTCACTGTCTACCAACAGAGGGATAGGTTCTTCAGAAGAGTATCTCCAGGAGTACTGCTTATCTACCAGCTGTAAAAAGCATATTGTCCAGTGACCAGAACTAAGAGCCTGGTGACCTGTAGCTATCCAATGTCCAGTGCCCGGTCAAAGTCTAGTCAGCAACAAAGATCTCACAGATTTGATTTATCAGAGCAAGATCACTGCACTTCCCTGTCATCACTAATTGTCCAGAATTTTATCAGTGAAATCTGGAATCTCATTAAAAATTCTGCAATGTAGAAAGGTATGCACATGTTTTGGTGTTTTATAGTGCAGTAGTAGAAAGGTGATTTTTGGTGCCAATGCAATTAGAGTAAAATGCCTTACCCAAGGACACACCAGGGTAGCTGACCCAATGGTAGGATTCAAACTGCATATTTTCGAGTTCAGCATGCTAATCAATGAACTTGCGACTGAAAAGTTGTGGGCTTCACATCCTATCAAATAATAAGCCCATTTTATTTTTAATATATGAAATTACAAGAACGGAATTTCTTGACATTCCACAAGTACAATAAACAAGAATTTTACTCATCTGAGATCATGATCCAAGTTTAAACAAGTCTGATCAAAATCTGATCAGAAATATAGCCTCTATAGTGTCCACAAGCTCAGACAATCAAACACAAGATTACCCAATATGCATGAATGTCATTAACAAACTCATCCAAAAGCTCACATACCAAGCATGACCATTCTTATCAGAAATGAGGTCTATAGAGTCTTCATAAACAAGTGCTGACAGATGGATGGACAAGGGGAAAACACATGGCACTGAGCCATACTATAAGCTCAAGTATTCTTTGATCATAATTACAAGAGTTGCTTTCATAAAATTCTACCAAATAACAAATCCAACTTTGAGTCATGAAGGGAAATAACTCTTTTAAAAAACTGAGCACAAAGAAATGCATCGTTAGATGTTGACCAAAAAATATACTAAATTTCACAGTGATCCATAAAAAACTACAAGACATGTTGTGTTCCCATGATTCCATCTTACAATGCATTTAGCTGTAGAACAAAAAAAGAAAAAAAAGAAAAAAGAAAATAACTTGAAAACAAAATTGCAAAAGCACAGAAATTTGCCGACACATGCAACTTTAGATGACAATCATAGTATGTACCAAGTTTTCAGTGACCCATCAGAAATGGCAGAACTAGATGCATTCCCAAGATTCTGTCTTAAATTGCATTCAGCTGCAAGACAAAATGTAATAAAGAATCCACTCAAAGATACAGATGCTCTACCGGCAGAAAGGAATTTCCAGGAATCAAAGATAAGACACTTTCTTCATTTCAACAGTAGTGTTCATTTTAACTGTGGATGTTTTCATAATGTCTGCCATGGTGGCCATATTGGATCTAAGACTGGCACCAATTTCCTTTAGGACCAACCAAACATTATAAGAAGTCTTACGGTGAAAACCCATCAATACAACAATCCATTCAGTAAGATTAACAATAACAAAATTCTCATGACAGCAGTCAAGGCAGCTGTATTAGATGCAAGCTCTGAACAATTTTCATAAAGCTTCAACTAGATATATAAAGAATTTTGGTGAAAACCCCATGCAAATATGACTATCCATTCAGCAGAAGTTGTGGTAACAAGCTTTCTAAGATGGCCATGACTGCAATACTGGACATCAGATCGGCACATTTTTCATTTAGGATCAACCAGACATAAGAACTCATCTAGTGAAAACCACACGCAGGTACAACTTTCCATTCAAAAGGAAGTTTGGCACCAGTTTCACTTCGGCCCAAAAAAGTCTTCGGGTGTAACGACAATGTTGGTATGACCATCCACAGAGTGGTGGCAAGATTTTCAAGACAGTTGCCATGGGGGCCATAATGGAAGAAAGAGTGGGATCATTTTCATTCAAGACAAACTTCGCACCAAAAAAAATTCTAGTGAAAATCAATGCTGATATAGTCATCCATCCAGAAGAGGCGACACATGGCAGCCATACTTAAGTAAAACTGGCATCATTTTCATTTCTGATCAACTAAACACTATATATCTTTTGCCAAAATCTCCATGTCAAAAAGAATGTCATCCAGGAGCAGCTATAACAAGATTTCTAGTGGTTGCCATAGCAAAGGAAAAAAGAAAGTGAAAATATATTTAGGAGTCAGAAGTAAAGTTTCATAACTGAGAATGTTAGCATGGCCACAAATAAAGCATTTGGTTTCTTTTCTTTTCTTTTAAAACCTTCATGTCTATAAAAGAATCCACTCATTTATAGAAGCCAACCTTTTGAAATTGACTGATTTGGTTTCCTTCTTCTATCACATGTATGGACTTGTGGATCCCTATAGAAACATGCTTTTATAAAACTAAAGCCATTCATTCAGGAGAAATAACAATAACATGATTTTCAAAATGGCTGCTATGGTAACCACGCTCAAGGTGAGATTGGCATTATTATCATTTAGGATCAATTAGACATCACAAAAAGATTTGCAGTGAGGCCACTATGCAGGAAAACTTGTGTTGTTTCAACCATTCATTCAGGAATGGTTGTAATAACAAGATTTTCAAGATGATCATCATGGTGGCTATGTTGATGGTCAGATCAGAAGCATTTTAATTCAGGACCAAGCAGACAGCATGACACCTCTCAAGTGAAACCCCACATCAACATGACCATCCATTGAGAAAAACTGACAAAATTTTCAACAAAGACATCCAACGGCTACCATTTTCATTTCGGACTAACTAGAATTTGGTATTAACGTGTGAAAACTTTGATGGCGATCCACCAAGTATTTTAGGAAAAGGGATAACAAACTTATGCTAATGGACACATGATCGATGGACAACAAATGATGGATGAAAGGACATCACATATGCTCTTAGATTGTCACCAGTAGTGATAGAAAGTGAAACTTACAGAATTGGCCAAAAAATCGAATCGAAACTACTTATGGCCCCAATAAATCATGCAATTTTCATGACTTCAAGTTTAAGTTTTGCGCCTATGTGGTAAAACAAATTTGGGACCGACATTAATGAAGTACAGACCTGCAGATGTATGAATGGACAGTAGCAAAAAATACAGCAGTGGGTTATACAAATTTACAGTTGAACAAGAAAGGCACTGAAGGTTATAACTACAAGCAACAATCAAGAAGTTGAAGCAAAATCCATCCAATGGTTTGAGACTTGTACATATGGTTGTTGGATAGATGGTTAAACAAACTCATTAACAGACCCATACTAAATACAGAAGACTGCTCAGAAAGATTAATTATTCCTGTCAGGTCTCAAAAACTTTATACTAGTAATGAAATGGGCACATTTTAATATAATACTTACGAATTGTTATCTATTTCAAACACATCATACAACTTGACTATCCTGGGATGGTCCAACCCTTTGTGTATATTGTATTCCCTAAGAGCATGTCTGAAAAAGAAAATAACATTTTAAGGATTCTTCCTGTAACATTCACTCAAGAGTATGGTCATTTATTTATTGTACTGTTTGCACAATGATGATATAATAAGTACAAGAACAACACCTTTGAAGTGATTGATGCTTTACTGACCATTAATATTATCAAGGAACCAAAGAAAAGACTGCTTTCTTATTTTAACTCTGGAGTCTTTACACCATTTCTAATATTCGTCAGTGACAGGATTTTTACACTGGCCACTGTGGAGGCAGCACAATTTTCGTTTAGGTATTTTGTTTTCTTTTTGTTTTATGACAGCAACACTAATAGGTTTATTAATGCCGAGTCACCTGGAGAAAAGTGCCTTGCCCAATGATGACTGGAACAAACCTAAATACCATTTCACATTATTTATCAAGTGCATGTGCATGTATCATTATGCATGGAGAAAATACATAAATCTTCTTTATGTTGTTTACATTCCCCTTGTGTTGGAATGTTTGTATCTGTTTCAAATATAAATTATATTAACTGTTAATAACAGTTTTTGAAAGATGAATTTTCTATGTAAGAAATGTAATTTTTCCATGCCCATACAAGATATTACTGATTTGTTCAAATATACATCAAATGGGGGAAATATTTTTGATGCCCAGTTGTACATGATCATTTTGTAAGCTGTCTTCACTTAACTTCAGTTTCAAGTAGAGAGGGGCCCCGAGTGGCCGAGTGGTCTAAAGCGCTCTTCGTTACGGATCACTGCCATCTCACCTCTGTCTGCGGCGGTTCGAGTCTAAGATTCAGCCAATGTGGGCATGTGAGAAAGCTTGCCAGTAGCTTCTCGTGGGTCGGTGGTTCTTTCCGGGTTCTTCCTCCACCATTAATACTGGCCGCCATGTATAGCCTATCGTGCTGAAAAATGGCGTTAAACCCCACAACAACAACAACAACAATCAAGTAGAGAACTAACAACTGGATCCATTTTTCTCCACAGTTACAGCAATTGTGTAGTTTCATAATTTGTCTTTATCAGTGTGATGAAATTGTTCGTGTTCAATTTTATATTCTGCTTTTTAATTCATTTTAAAACATGAGCTTGTCTTGCCATTTAAAATTGGCCCATATTCTTATAACTGTATATATTGGTCATTCAGCTGTCCCAGATGTAACCAGTTTTACAGAGGAAAGCTTGTAATAGGATGTTCATATTGCTGGGAAGATTGGGAGGACATTTTAGCAATGTGATCAGTTGAGTATTATCAGAGAAAACTAATTTACAAAAAAACTACTGCTTTCTCTACCAAAAAAATAAATAAATCACCCAATCACATTAATCTAGGAGAATATGCAAGAGGAGCTGAGCATCCTAACTCTATCTGTGTCACCAAGAAGGAACAATATCTTCCCCTAAAGTGAGAACGGAAGATAATGTGTTGGGACACTTGCAAAAGAGACACCTGAGCAATACCACATCTGATTATCGTCTTACATTCAAAAGTTTCCCAGGCATATCCTACAAAGGAAGCAAATTCATTACTGGATCTGCAGTTGTGCTTTCATAAATGTGACCTGAAAACTGTCTAAGTAGTTACCAGTGGCTTGAGGAGATTCAGCTCTCTCCTTCTTGAGGCAATGTTATGCAAATAGAAGCTTAAGAACGTGGACTTGGCATGCCAGACAAATGACTCCACAAAGTCCTATACTGAGACATATTGGAAGGTAAAGCTTAAAGATGCCAACAGGTACCTGGTTACCTGCCCACTGATAATAACGCAGGTAATAAAATGAACAACTGTGTACACATTTGAAGAAAAAAAAATATTCCAAGTTCAGATTGAGACACAGAAAAACTATTACAGTTCAAGGCATGTCATGTGTGCGTTTATTAATTATCACAGGAGCTCATATGGTTGCTTAGAATTTACTTGTTATGTGTGTACAAGAGAGGACACTTCTCTCCTTTCTTGCTCGGCCTATTTAAGAATCAACGCTGATATTTAAACTTAGACCGTCCTAACGTCATGCTTGTCCATGATTCATGTGCAATTTTTCTTACGACTTAAACATGTTCACTTTGAGATCCTGATGACATTAACTAGGTCAATACCTTCTGTTGACTGTGACAGCAAGTACTGATTAAGAAATATTCGACAAAATATAATTTAAATTCGTAGTACAATTCAAATAAATGAAAGCACAATATAAAGGTCCGGTTTAACTAATGCCATTTTTGCCTCAAGTTTATGGCCCTGGAGCGAGTATTAGCTATTCAAGTAAGGGCTGCTATTCACATGTTTGTTTACTGCCTCTTTTTCATTAGTGGAACACCCAAGACAGATATTTTTGTCACTGCAAAGGCAACATAAAAACTTGATTACCATAACATGAACTTCTTATACCATGTTAGGAAAAAAATGAACGAAATGGACAACTATAGAGAACAAAAATTTTCATTGAAATATATAAATATAAGGGAAATCTCTGTTCGTTAGTAACACTGAAAAAATCTAATAAAAATTGACCATACATGTAAATATTGTAATTTCTGCATTAATTTTACATGAAACAGCTCCATGAAAATAGACAGGATTCTTGAAAGTGAAACCACTTGCCACAATTCTAAATTGAAAATAAAGAGCACCAGATCTCATAACAAATGGGGCTGTATCGATTTGATGGGTGTTATATGACTGAAAAATGTTAGGAGAGTGATTTTGTTAAACTTCAAAACAAGTTGCACTGGACCATCATTAATGGATGAACCATGGAAGGTCAAGGATACTACAACAGCAATCGTTAAGGACTTCACAACTATTCGCAAAAGATACTGTAGATATGTAGACTAGTTAAAGTGAGTGTTAGGCATAAACAATGTATCAATTTCTGTTGTGTCTATGCTCTTATATTAACTATGAATCCACATGGATTAAATTGATTTGTGACAGAAGTTTTTACAGCAGATCCAGATAAGCAGCAAATATAAATGTATTTTAAATAAAATAAATATGTATGTTTTCCATATAGTTTTCTGTAATTACGGCATGTAATATACAGACTGATATATAGACTGCTCTTTTTATGCTCAGATTATGCTTTTTTGCCACTTATATTAGTAATAAAGTACACTTATACCTCTCCTGGGGGTTGGCACTCATGAATCTACAACAAAGCAGTTCAGGTTCACGTTTAATACAATTTCCTTTTGATCGGGTTCCCGGGTAACCGATCATTAGAACTGATGGGTACACGGTAGAAATTTCCCAAAATTTTGAATCTCTAGTAAAGCCTGTGTAAATCACTCATGTTTTATAAGCTGAGATCTTCAGAGTTATACCTGATTTGCGACAATTTCATAGGACACTAATTTAATAACTTCCTTTAGCCATGCAGCCAATATTTGTGGTTTTACTTCTTGCTTTCCTGCTTTAAGCGGTAGGAATGGTCTTTATGGTCACTGGATATTGTGTGTGTGCCTCTGATAGAATGTGTGGGTCTTGCAGCTTTGCTTATCTGTACAGGTCAATTGTGGAGAGAAAGCTAATAATTATTTATTGACTGACCAAAAATTGCAATAGGTTCAAAGAAATGAAACAAGATTGTAAATAAGCTACTGAAACAAAACTGCATGTAGTTCAGATCCATGAAAGCACATGCAACTCATGCTATATGCTGATGCTAGCCCTGTCAGGAAGCAAGTTTTATATGAAAGCAGTTTCAACCAGTGATAGACAGGGGCTTGAGCTTAGACAAGCTGAGCCTAATCAAGACCCATGAGAGGTTCCGTTTTAAGAACTGGCGAGTCTCAGTACTCTGAATATGTCAAAACTGGACAGTAAACTGGAAATGTCCTGGTTAGGGCCACTATCACCTCTTCTGTGATGTCTGAACATGACTGATATCATGGAGCAGTATCCCTTGACTGTGACAGGCCAACTATTCGTCTATGAAGAGGAGGAGAAAAAAAGTTAGCCAGTTGGTGAATGGAGACTGAGAGTGGTGTGATGTTGATACTATGACAACAGTCATGAAAATTTCTCCATTTCCCCTCATACGTCTTCAAAGTGTAGAGCCTTCTAGCTGTTGCAATGCTCTCTATGACTGAGACTCACAGTGGGCATCCCTGACAAGAGTTAGACATAAGGAGAATTTCTCCAATATCGATAGAATGGTGGTGACCTCAGCTGCTTGTTTAGCTCAAGAGTCATTACAACGTTTCTGGGCACATCTGTCCCTGAACTTAGAAGACTGAACATAATGGGGAAATCAAATATTTGGCAATCTATGCTCCTCATTTTATGAATTTTATTTGGAATCAGAACTGACAAAGGAAAGGCACATGCTCATAGTCTCTCCAATCCGAACAAAAGGGCATGCTTCTGGGTATGGAAACCCAGTTACTTTAAATAGCAGATATCGACCAGTGCATAAACAGTGACCACGTGATCTGCCGTAATTGTCATTCGCAGAAATGAATGTAGTATCTAATAGGGGGGTTTCCCCGAAGGTGGCGCTACGAAAACCAGCTTAAAATGGCTTATGTTTACAGCCAACATCAAAAGGCGCTTCCATGCGAATGGTGTACAGGTGTCCAAAGATGCTTGCATGAGGTAAAGGGCTGGATATGGTAGCCTCGAGTTTGAATGAACCAATCATATTTTATAACTCTATTCATGTATACATGCAATACATTTCTATCAGAATTGAACTGAGTGCCCGTTCTCAACAGAAAATTGCAAAGAAATTTTAATTATGTTTTTTTTTAAAAACCCACAAATTTTTAGCAAGAAAAAGATACACCCATATTCAAGTCCAAAATACAGAACTAAAGGGAAAACGGGACACTTGGTAGCTATGCTGTTCAGATCACATTTTCATATGAATACCTTTTTAACTCATTTGCACAAGTTCTCTTGCATCAGTGCTTTCCATGTATGCAAATTTGTAATCTTTTTGCATGATTTGTATGCTTGCATGCACTGTTAGCATGTCTCATTCAGGAGCAATTAACAGACCTGATAACCCTGATGAGACCATCTCAGTAAGCACAGTTCCCACGCTTTTCTAAAAATAAATTTCCAGGTCATTTCCAGTAATTTTCCAGGATGAAATTAATTTTTTCAAGGTTCACCTACGAAAATTACTGAATGGAATTAAAGAGCATTTTAGATTGTAAAACGTGCATTTTCTAGATCTAAAGATGTTTCTCTTTCAAGACTCTCCAAAATATATATGTCAGAGAAGATGATCATGTACAAAACCACAAAATGAGTCACACAAAACAAATTTGACTATATTCCCATAAATTGGCATTTAAAGCCATTTCAATGTACAGAATACAAATTCTAACTTTATTTGCTGATCTGCATATGTTGCTAAATGGAAACAACATAATGAGCATAAATTATTTTGTTTCCTTTCAAACCTTTCATTCCAAAGAATTCTAGAGCAATATATGTGCATGTTACACAAAGTAAACATTTCTTATCACAGTATGA
The DNA here is from genome assembly GCA_028554795.2 of Sinohyriopsis cumingii. NCBI lineage: Eukaryota > Metazoa > Mollusca > Bivalvia > Unionida > Unionidae > Sinohyriopsis > Sinohyriopsis cumingii. Next base: position 26,625,730 of record CM068841.1, on the reverse strand, counting down.
AAACAACCCAATAAATGCAAAGTTTTAGAATCTTATCTTGTTACGAAAAAAGTTTAACCCTGAAATTATATGTGCCAATACAATTTCAAACAAGACTTTTCAATCAACCTAAACTCCTTAAAACAATTTGGTTAAAAATTACATCATTTAAAGACATGATTTACAAAAGAGTTTGATTTAAATTTTGACAAAAGACCTTCAAAATTATATAGTGTTGTATAAACAAGGACTGAATTTTCTGTAAAATCAACTTGTCTTCTTGTAGTTCAATAAACCAGTCCCCAAACCTGTATTTATACATGAGCTATTATCGTTTCTTAATATATAATAAAAGGGACGACCATTTCCCATTTCTCCTGTGTTCCATTTAAGATCTGAAACCAATGTTTCAAGCTACATGTTACTGTGTAATAGTTTCACACCAAAGTTCCACTCAGGGATACAAAAGTTTTCTAATCTGGGTTTCCGCTGAATATGTTGTTGGTGGGTTCAGAGCAACTACATAACAAATTTGGAATCTGCCGCAACCGTAAGAGAGCTTAGCAGCGGGCCTAGCAAATTTAAACTAGGTTATATCGACCTATACTTGCACGAAATCAATAGGAAAATTATTTACTTCTCAAAAATGGCATGTATTTTAATCGTTATGTCTTTAACCCACTGACAGACTAGACAAAACTCAGCATAGATGAAACCTGACCAGGTACTCACCATTTGCGTTAATAGTCACATTACTTCACAAATCTCAGACAATGACATCGGAAGTCCAATAGACATGTGATATCATCAACAAACTCCCTTTTAATGTTGTACAAAATTTCAATTATATTAAATGATACCTTTTGTAAAAACCAGAAAGAACATATAATTCTCAACATATTTATTTCAAGAATAACAAGAAGAAACTTGGCCAGTCTGATTCGTCAAGCAGAGTAGTCTGGTTACCTGCTTTATATGCTACCTACATGAGAGAGCACATGTCGACATGGTAACCACATGATATAACAAAACTCTGAAGTTGGTCTCGGAATAAATATAGAGAATTTTCTGCTCTTTCATTTTTTTGTATTTTTAATACAACCAGTATACGGCTTTCATTTAATATTTTTTTCTACAATATTTGAAATTGATAGTTGCGAGATTCCGTGTGCTCGTGTGACATGCAATCAAAATTGCTAGTACCAACTCAAATTTCATCAACGCATTAGTTTCATCGTCTTTCAGCAGATTAAAGACGTAACGATTTTAATACTCTCGCAATTTCTGAGAAAAAAATTTTCATATCGATTTCATGAAGGTAAACTCAATTTACAACGTTTAAGTTTGCTTGCCCATCTGCTAAGGGGCTATGCTTTAACACCACCATGTTGGCCGCTTGTGATGCTAAACTGGTTTTCATACCTTCCATTAAAAAAATACGGCTATCGAGCTGTCTGTGAAACAAAAAGTCTACTAGATGAATCTAATCCACTGAGCATTTGAATTGTCTGAACAAATATATTTATCGCAAGCACCCAAATGATCCATACTGCAACCACCTAATATTCTGGTTAGAAATCGATAAATTAAACTCATGATCAGTTCAGTTACGACTCAATTACATAATTGTTTCGGACGACACATTGGAGGAAAATTCCCGGGTTTTTCCCAACTTTCATCAATATTTGCAAAATTCAAGGACTTTTCATGGTCAGGACAAAAATTATCATTTCTCCCAACTTTTTTCCCGATTTCCCGGTAGCATGGGAACCCTGGGAAGGGGATATACCAAAAACACGTAATCCGAATAGTTACGCACAAGGCATAATTTAGTGAAAAACGTGTAATGATTATGCCAAAAGCGTAATGGTTGGCATGTATGTAAAAAGTCTTATTAGGCAAGCAACAATGATGAGACAAATTAGTTTTAGCCATTTTTTTAATTAATGTTAAGATTGGAATGGCTGTGTGAAGTTATTTTTTTAAACTAAATGATTAAGCAGATTATTTTACTTTACAAAGTACAAAATGTTACTCTCAGAAACAGAATAGGTGATGTTACTAAATTGTACAAAATATCATGAACTTTCTTTTGAAGGATTTCCTGTTAAAAAATTGAAATGTATCTATCTCTGCAGAAGTCTGTATGGCATTACTCTGATTGCACTACCAATCCAATGGGTGAGGGGATTTATGTTCATAATACAAAGATGGTGACAGAGTTTCCTTCATCAGCAGGTAAGAGTTTCCTTCAACAGCAGGTAGTTTTAAAAGCCATTCAGCATTTAAATTGACATCTTATGTCAAATGTAGATAAATTACAATGAAGAGCGCATCATTTGCCATATATTTCAACATCAGGTTCACTTCTGCTGAAATGTGTTGTCACATTTTTGTATCACAATATGAAATATAGTTACAACACTAGTAACCATTACAGAGCACTGACTGCTTAAGTTCAGGATTTAAGTATATGTGATTTAGGGATTATCTCATATAGTTCAAATTTTTAACAGCGCTTATCAGTTTTATTTTATTTTATAGATATCTACCTCTGTGAACCCAAGGCATTAAGATATAAGAAACTTAATACATAAATATCAAATATGTAACAGAAGTACCAGCATATCAATTATCCAAAGTATTCAGTTTTTGAAGTCATATTTGCTGCCATGAGCCTGTTGCTACGATCTAGGTACATGTCCCTGTATTTGTTACCCATAAGATGACAAATGTGGATTTAGACATAATGGTTAGGGTCAACACTACCTGTGTAAGCTTCATTTCAGATGGAGTTGTCATGAACAAAGTACTGAGTTCATAGTTTGTTCGTTAACTTTACTGGGTCTCAAATATTAAGTGGTCATGCATACTCTTGACAAACTTGAATTTCTTAAGTGAAGTTTGCACAATTTATGGTCTTTATCCTGTTAAAGGTTGGAACATATTTGTATCACCTTACACCTCAAAGCCAGGTAAGCAATGGCATTTTAAATACCAAAGGCCTAATCAATACCTTTTTCATTTACAATTACAAATTTGTTAAAAATATCTCTAGGTAATCATACCAGTATAAATTGTTTACTGCATGATGTAGAAAGTCCATGACACAGACATGTACAAAAACTTGTAAAAAATAAACAATAAAATTTAATATAATCTGGTAACCTTTTCTCCGTTTTAATGTTATAAAACAATCCCCGTTTTCATTTTATCATTTATAAAAAAATATCTTTACTGTTTGCATGTGAATGTGCTTTGTGTGTGTGTATATAATATATATATATATATCAACAATAAATTATATTGGTGGGTGATTTTATTCAAAAAATTCTGTCAGTGGGTCCTGAAAAAGGCCTTACATAATCTTAAGGTGGCTGCCCAATTTCAAAACTGCCTTTCCCCGGTCACATGCATGTTTTAATGGAACAGCCCTTGTCCTTATTTTAAGGGTCATTTTCATAAGATTTACGGCTAAATTGTAAGTGTTGGCAGATCTGTAATAGTGATGGGATTTTCAAGATGGCTGCTTTGATGGGCATCTTGGATGTTCAATCAGCACCAATGTCATTTAGAACCAACAAGATCATGGGATGAATATGTGTATAAAGTTTTGTGGCAATCCTCCAAGTCATTTACAATGGATAGAACTAACAAACGTGCTAACGGACAGACAGACGATGCAAAATTGTAGTTTCCCTATGCTCTTCTGGACTACAACCAGTGGAGCTCAATGTATTAAGGAAAACCTGCATCATTCATCATGAATTAATAAATAAATCTTACTTTATGTAATTGGCTTTTTTATCATCTTTCCATTCCCTGTTAAGCTGGTGGATTTTACAGGCAACATATTTCTGTTCTTTCAAGTCAAAGCCCTGTAACGAGATTTTGTTTTGCATTACCTTAACACATAAATGATTTGCTTGAATTACTCAGCAACATGGAATAAGCATAATATGAAAGATATAATACGAGTATTCTTTTTCAAAGAACAAACTGAGTTGTGTTCGTTACTTTGTATTTAATAGCACGTCAACAAACAAAAGGCTGTGGTCATCAGAATAAACTGCCTTGTCCTGGACACACCATGGCACTCAATATTGACTGGTTTGAACAGGATTCAAAGCTGTACCATTCTGGTAGCAAGTCTGACATGCTAACCACTAAATCACCACTACTGCAACAAAATTTTAATACAAGTGTTCGAGTGAAATATCCCAGTTTACTATCAGCCAGTCACACACACAGCTGAGATTTATTATTAATTTATAACATTATCCCATAATCCAATTGTACCAATATAAATTAAGTATCATCCCTCAAGTACAAGAAAATGGACAATGAGAAATAAGAAGGCATCTTGACTAATTTGGTTTGGTTTAGTTTTGTGGGATTTAGTGCCATTTTCCAACATGTGACTATACCTTGTAGCCACTGTATTTAGTGTAGGAAGAACCCACAAGAAATTAGCACATACCTAATTTGGTCTAAGTGAAACTCAACTCATGTGCAGGTGAGATGTATGAGTAATCTGAAAAGGCAACTGCCTTAGTTCACTCAATAATCTGGGCCTCTGCACCACTATTGAATGCCCAATAAACTGCATGTGTTAACTGTGTCAACTTCATATAAAGATGCCAAGTTAATTCTGTTCTTATACATATTCAAACCTATTAAATCTTATTTTAGCTGTACCTCATCAACATTCCATAACGATATACCAATTCTCTTGCAAGTCAACCCATCACATAATATTGTCTATAAAACTTGGACTACCTAGAAAGCTAGGGCAGTCTAAGTTCAATCTTAAAATTCACAAGATCATCTTAGGACAAAAAGTACCTTATGAACTTCACTGAATCCACCTTTTCCCAGTAGATTTAACAAGAGGTAACGTTCATTTAAAATTGGATGATCTTTAAACCTGTAAAGAAAGAAAGAAAATAACACTGAGTATACTATAGTATGATGTCAACAATTTAGCTGCTCAGAAAAGCATTTGTACTGAAGTCTAGCAAAACATACTCGGGATCCCAGGAAGGCATTTTCAATGTGTAGTCACCCACAGACCCAGTTAGAATTTTATATTGATTTTCATTTTAACTAATCTAGTAATCAGAGTACCATGGAATACATTTTGTTTTAGAAACTGCCTTCCCCTGTCCACATTTGGTGTAAAATAAACCATTCATCTGTAACTTCTATCTTGCAATGTTTTTTCATCTCCCCTTGAGAAGATAACACCTGACAAACTGGCCTGAAAATACTAGATACCATCACAAAGCTGGATTTGTTTGTCATAGATGCAACAACAACACTTACAGACAAGCCTTCTTCCCTAAAAAACCCCACAACAAATACAAGGAATTCACTCCCTTTACCCATCTTCACAGAGTTTATGTTGCAAATATTTGAAACTATTTCAGACATGATTTTGGTATTCAAAAAAAAAACAAAGCCGAAAATTTTAAAGATTTTTTTTGTTGTCCTTCCCCACTGGGGTCTCGAGGGACAGGATCAAAGGCCCCCCACCAAACATGCATTTTACAATCATAAAAAAACTGCTCCTGATGCAACTTAAGATCATAATATATAACAAAATAATCATTTGAAAAACTAACAACTTACCAAAAATTTTCAACTTGAATAATTTCACTATTTATTGTCACATGAATCTGTTCTCAAATACTATTGGTGCTTAAGTTATTTCATGTGCATGTCAGTGTTCACATCATAATTCAGTCACATTAATTTCTCAATTTTTGTAGGAAATATTTTTCTTTTCTTTTCATAACAAATCTTTAAAATAAACATGCAAGAACATCAACTATATACAAATAATCCCATACAATCACTTGTCCTTTTCTCCAATAACACAACCTGTTGATATGCCAGTTGAGCTCTTTTTGCAGCTCTGGCAAAGATTTCTTTAGACTTCCTTTTTGACTATCTTTTTGGGCTCAATGTGCAATTGTTTCTTTTCCTTCTCAATGACAGCCTTTATCCTTTCAAGCTGGTGCATGTATTGGCGACATGCAGTGCGCATATTCGGACAGAGAGCTACATCTTACATCTGTTCTCTCTTGCAAGAAATCTTTCTTCTTATAGTAATTAACTGCACTTTTTCCAGATGCCTTCTTAGCTTCAATTTTTCCGTATGCAGCTTCTTTGTAGATGCTGTTCCAAATGCTTCCAACTGTGATTACCATTAAGAGGTCACAAAATGCCAGTCATCTAGCATGCAGTTTTCTTTCAATCTGACCAACTAAATTTCCTTCAACTTTTCGCTCCAGCCATACTCATTTCCATACATTTTTTAAACCTTTATCTAAACTTCTCGTATCATGGTCTCTCTCAACAACTTGAGATGCCATATTTTGCAAGCATGCTTCTTTCCATTGTCATCAGGTTCCATTACACGAAGATTCACTGGATGAATTTAAGCTTTTGACCAGTCAGAACTCTTTTACAAGAGTCGTGGGCACTAATATATGGAACAAATATGTTATAAGGGTCATTGTGGCATGGGACAGAACAGACTGTCTTTAAAAAACCAGATCAGAGATGATAAAAAAACAACAACTGGACTATATCAAGAAAAATCAGATTCAAGTCAAGAGAAAAGTGGAATTCCGCTTTAAAACAGAAAAATCATGTCTGCTATTTTCTTTTACTTGTCTTTGTTTCCATTTTTTTAATGTAAAATTAAATCTTCCAAACTTATCTAACATTCCTCCCTAGGGAACTATTTCAACTATTTAATATCCCTCAATTTTTTCTGTCCCACTACCTTGAATTTGTCAAGTAAAATAAGTACTTTTGATGGGTGTTGTCACATACTGATTGATTTCTGTTACTGGTTATTCAGACATTATTCATGTGACAAATTTGTATAACATGATTCTTTTCAATCTTTATCCTAGAATCTCCCTTCACATTATGCATTACCTAGAATTGTCTTCATTGTGTATCCGTTTCAATTCTCTTATATGAAGATTTCTCTCCCTTTCCAACTTTTCCAGCTCTAGCTGAAGATCAGCATCTTCCTTTTTCAATGATGCTTGTCGGAGTTTGAGAATTTCATCTTGTTCATAAAATTCTGTTAATGTTAGCCTGAAATTACAAGAAATTATAGAAAAAACTATCAAGACACATGAAATTTGGTTGCTAAAACTCGACATAACTTTCTCTCAGACCTTAAATAAGTGGGAATACAAAGATCTATGGCAGACCGGTATAAACTGTAAACAGACAGATGAACCTTTGCAAAAAGTAGGATAAGATAGACATATGGAATAAAGAGTGGTCTCGATACAAAAATAATGGGTTCATTATGCAAAATATATTAAAATCCAACTTTTACCCTTTTGCTCATGCGTGAGCCAAATAGCCAATGAAAAACAATGTTTCTAACACAACTAGGCATTATGTTAATGGAAGATCACCTGGAAGTTGATGTATTAAGATGTATTCAGAAAAATATTTGAAAATGTGTTTCCTACTCGAATTTCAGGCAAAAATGACAAAAACCTCCAGGGGTTAATGTGTTAACAGTCCTATATGTAGGTACTAGAATGGTAATGAAGACTGGATATTAAGGAACAAAAGATTTGTATGCAGTCTTAACTAAACTTATTGCGCATAAATAAATACAAATTTTGTTCAAGGTATGTGATGAACTAATGTCAATTTTTTATTTTTCAGGCAGTGACCTTAGCTATTGGACCCTGAAATGATGCATTCTATGCAGTCTTAACTAAACCTACTGTGCATAAATTTTAACTGTAGTGTAACTTAATTATGAAATGGATTAATCCAGAAAATGAGACATCAAACAGTTAACAATTAGTGCTGTCAGCGAATATATGAAAAAATATGAACTCGAGCAAATTACAATACACCACAATATAAGCTAATCTTTCAATATTTCAAATATTCCTACATTCAAAACAGCTATCTTCATTTAGTATTTGTTATTTAAAAAAATCCAGTTGTATAAGTATGTACATGTACCATTTCAGTGCTAAAAAAATCTGACAGCCTGACACCCGGGGCCCTTCCAATTTTAGATCGGGCCCTTCCTGTATTCTAAGTAAGGTGCAATTCTGGCCTGTAAATAAAAATTCTAATTTGCCTGAGGAAACTTTATGAAATGTGTAAATGTATTTTCAAGATGTTGACATACCTGCAATAACAAGGCGCAATCTGATTAAAATCAGATCACCCCAATCCTAAGTTAAATTGAGACATGATTTCTATGAAATTGAAGCATGGCGTGTCATGCTAAAAATAGATTTTGTACTCCCAAACCCAAGACAGTCACATTTTGAGAAAACACATTTATCAGTAATCTTCAAAAATAGAAGTAGGAAGAAAGAAAAACCTACCACTTTCAGTATATGGTCATTACATTTAGCAATTTTAAACAGTAAACAGTCACGATTCGAGCTGATGTAAAACTATCCCTTGGGCAGTTTAAATAACAGCAATTCAAGGTAAAGAGGTCAGGTATAAACCATTTCACGTTACTTAGTTGGCTTACAATAGCTAGTGAGATGTGTTTGAGGCTGCAGTGGGTGAACCTACTGTGCTAATTTGCATAGGTAGGATTAGGAAGTGGAAAAACCCATTATAGGTGAATCAAAGAGATTTAGATGCATGTATAAGAACAAAAGTTGTTAAATATCTTTGCCTTGAATGAGAATGTATTATATGTATATGTATAGCCCTACGTATTATATTTTTGACAAATTTGAGATATGTCAAACCAGACTAGGAGATTCACTAGAGAAGCCAGCAGAGACGTTTGAACTTAGAATAATCCAGTCCCTAGTGAGTTTCCTGATGAACACTAATGACACTTGCATTACCTTCAAGCCCCTTTGAAATGTATTGAATTTATTACATTCAATGTGTAGCTACTGCAATGTTGTGTAACAATATTTAAGAAAGGGAAATCTTCGGTATATGGAAATTGGTGTCCGGACTTGTGGAATTTCAGTCAGGGCTTGTGAGTTTAAGTCACCAGCCCTGGGCCTGTGTCTATAAAAAAAAAAAAATTCAGTTGGACCCCAGTTTTCTTCACAAGTATTTGTGCAATTATGTTCTAAATACAGATCTAAGGTCAAGCTAGTACTAATATTAGTACCCTTACTCCTACCTCGTGGACAGGGTACTAACATGAGCATATACTTGTCAATGGAGCAAGCCGGGTGTGAATCACACCTGGCGCTCTTTTAACCCAATAATAACAATTTGAACATATTCATTGTATATAATCCAGTAAATTGAGTAGTCCTCTTATTTACTACCGGAAATATCGAAAATCATTGTAAAAATAGTTGTAAAATCTTGTTCACCTTTTTTATCCGATATTTTCGTTTAGATTGTCCGCCATATTAGTTCAAATAATGATTATTTCTGTTCTCAGCCGCGTTTGTTTGTGTGCCATATAAGGACAGAGGATTGGGGCATACACGCTGAAGATGTTGACCGGGCCTAAGGATGTTGACAGCCGGAGGGCAAGGATTCTCTCAGTACCTGATGAGGGAGGTTCAATGAAGGCGATTAGCGTGTTCTTTACGGCAAAGCCTACACCATGTTGCCTAGGTTCATCTGAGGGCTTCCCCTGCCAAAAGAACGTGCAATTGGCTTCCCTGATGGTGCCACTGTCAGCCAGTCGGGTCTCCTGGAGGCTGGCAATGTCAATGTTCAGTCGGGAGAGTTCTCAATGACGGCAGTCTTCCGTGCATCGTCGATCTGCTGTAGGTCAGCGGTCAATCCAGGACACATGGTCCTGATATTCCTGGTTGCAAAACGAAGAGTTGGAGTCTTCTTATTTCTTCTTTTAGTCTTTCCTGGTGCGGAGTTTTGTGGCCCACTTGTCGAGATGGTTCTCTAAGCTCCACGCACCCAGTGAAGCAGGCAGGCCATGGTGGGCAGCACCTTACTGACTGGGGGCTGCCCAGCTTGAGGCGGGCAGCAGCTGTCCAGTGAGACCTGGTGATCTCTCCCACAGTCAGAAGTAACCCCTGGCGCCAAGCTCTACGCCAATCGAGCTTTGACTTAGAACCATTAAAATGCTACTTCTCGTGTTGTGCTGACGCCGTACGATGACACTGGAGTGTCCTCTCCAGTGGAGCTATGAAGCCTGGGCAGGGTGGTATGGAGAATCAGCTGTTGTCCATGCAGCAGATCCCCCCTCTCCACGCAGCTGGTGTGCCCAAGGGAACGACGAAAGCCGATACAGCTTGGCACCAACGGCGTCGCAGGAGTTGCCGGAATGACATTGAATTCAATGTCAGACCACCTTAGGGACTCCATCTCTGGGTTTTGTCGGGGTTTACTCCCTTAGCCTTTCCCATGAGTAGCCACAAGGCAGCAGAGGTTTGGAATCGGAGTTTTCCTTCTCCTTGACGAGCTACCATCCAAGGTTTACGAGTCCCATCTACCCGAAGCAACTGGTTTTAAGGCGCCAGTGGGCCGCCTTCACCCCTTCTCCTGTTAGTAGGAAACATGGTCTGCCGGGCTTCAAATCTAAGCCACTCGCGAAGGCCAGGAGCTGGATTTTAGTGGACAGAGGCAGTCAGAGACGCAAGCTGTATGGGGCATTTTTTGGAGGATTGGGGCGCTTGTCTCCCACTCCCACCCCGGGCAATGTCAACCTTAGACCACAACCCTCTGCTCCAACTACGAGGAGAAAGACAACTTTTATGAGGCTCTGGATCAGGCAATATCCAGTATCCCCAACAGTGAAAGCCTTTACTTACTAGGAGACTTCAATGCTAGAGTGGGAGCTGACCATGAGGCCTGGTCCACCTGTCTCGGCTTTAACGGAAGGGGCAAGATCAACGAGAATGGTCAGCGACTGCCGGACATGTGCTGCTCCCACAGCCTATGTGTGACCAACACTTTCTTCAAATGCAAGGAGATTCACCAGGTGTCGTAGAGACACCCACGTTCACGCCACTGGCACCAGCTAGACCTCGTCATCACCAGGCGTGCAGAACTGGCCAGTGTCCTCCTCACCCACAGCTACCACGGTGCCGATTGTGACACGGACCATTCCCTCATGGCCAGCAAGGTGCAAATATTACCCAAGAAGCTGCACCATGCCAAGAAGAAGGGTCACCCACGCATCAACACCTGCTGTACAAGCAACCCAGAGAAAACACAGCAGTTCATCAGCAAACTGAAGGAAGCCCTCACCAAAGTGACACCTGATGACACCATTTACTCCAAGTGGTCTCATATCCGTGACTCTGTGTACAATTCAGCCATCACAGCTTATGGGAAGAGGGAGTGAAAGAATGTCGACTGGTATGAGGCAAACTGGGAGGAGATGGAGCCCGTGACTGAGGCAAAGAGGAAAGCCCTCCTGGCATACAAGGCTGCACCTAGCCCCAGAACACTACAAGCCCTCAGGATTGCAAGGAACAATGCCCAGAAGACTGCCCACCGCTGTGCCAACACCTACTGGCTGAACCTTTGCAACAGTATACAGACAGCTGCTGACACCGGGGATACAAGAGGAATGTATGAGGCTATCAAAAAGGCGACAGACCGCCCCCCTCAAGTCCAAGACAGGCGAAGTCATCACAGATCAGGGGAAACAACTGCAGCAGTGGGTTGAGCACTATCTCGAGCTATATGCAACCCAAAACAATGTCACTGGAACTGCCCTGGATGCCATTCCAGACCTGCCTGTCATGGAGGAGCTAGACACACAGCCCATCCTGGAAGTGACGGCATTCCGTCTGAAGTCCTCAGGAGCAGAAAACCAGCACTGCTCCAGCCCCTATACACACTCCTCTGCCTTTGCTGGGAACAGGGATACATCCCACAGGACATGCGTGACGCCAACATCGTCACTTTGTACAAAAACAAAGGAGACCATAGTGACTGCAACAACTATCGGGGCATCTCCCTCCTCAGCATCGTTGGAAAGGCTTTCGCCCGTGTTGCCTTGGCGCGCTTGCAGATCCTAGCCTCCCGCGTCTACCCAGAGTCCCAGTGTGGATTCTGAGCCGGCAGGTCAACTGTAGACATGATCTTCTCACTACGTCAGCTGCAGGAGAAGTGTCGCGAGCAGCAGATGCCCCTCTACATTGCCTTCATAGACCTGACGAAGGCGTTTGACCTGGTTAGTCGGAGTGGACTCTTCAGACTCCTGCAGAAGATCGGCTGCCCCCCACGTCTGCTTGCTGTCATCATGTCGTTCCACGAGAACATGCACAGCACAGTGTGCTTCAATGGCGCAACATCTGAAGCATTCCCAGTCATCAGCGGAGTAAAACAAGGCTGTGTCTTTGCGCCAACGCTCTTTGCCATCTTCTTCTCCTTGCTTCTCCAGTATGCATTATAGGACTGCAGCAAGGGAGTATACATCCATACCAGGGCTGATGGCAAGCTGTTCAACATCGCCCATCTCCGTGCTAAGACTAACGTCACAGAGGTACTCATCCGTGAATTGCTCTTCGCTGACGATGCAGCCTTGACATCACACATGGAAGATGGACTGCAGCAGCTGGTATGCCACCTCTCCCATGCTTGTAAGGAATTTGGACTGACCATCAGTTTGAAGAAAACGAACGTCATGGCGCAGGACGCAGACTCCCCTCCCCCGTCACCATCGATGGGTACAACTTGGAAGTTGTCGAGAACTTCACATACCTCAGGTCGAACATCTCCAGCTCACTCTCCATTGATTCTGAGGTGAACGGCAGTATTGCCAAGGCAGCAGCAGTGATGGCCAGACTTAACCAGCGAGTCTGGAACAACCCCAACCTCACAGAGAAGACCAAACTGTGTGTCTACCAAGCCTGCGGACTCAGCTCACTTCTCTACAGCAGCGAAACATGGACCACCTATGCAAGACACGAGTGGAAACTCAACAGCTTCCACCTGAGATGTCTGCGGCGCATTCTGCACATCCAGTGGCAGGACAAAGTACCCAACACAGAGGTTCTAGAACGCGCCAACATGAACAGCATGTTCTCCATTCTCAGCGAGAGGCGCCTTCACTGGCTTGGCCATGTCAAAAGAATGGACCCAGGTCGCATTCCCAAGGACCTGTTATATGGGGAGTTAGCAGAAGGTACACGACCAACTGGACGACCACATCTGCGCTACAAAGATGTTTGCAAGAAGGACATGAAGACGGCAAACATCAATGTCAACGACTGGGAGAGCTGTGCAAACAACCATTCCAGCTGGTGCCTAGCTGTCAGGCAGGGAGTTCAAAACGCAGAGGAAGGGAGAAGAATAAAACAAGCTGAAAAGAGAGCTAGAAAGAAGGATAGACAAAAGCTTACTTTGGAGCTACGCCATCGTCTCCCGTAGACGGACGGATGCCAAGAACAAAGGACATTTAGGCCTTATTTGTAAACGTAAACAAATAGTAGTAAAAATCTGGCGCGGTTTGAGTCATAAATTCTGTGCATTAAAAGTAAATACGGTTTATCAGCAACTTTGAAATTCCACCAAAAAGTGATTATTCGCCACTTGATTGATAATAACGTAGCGTAGAATATCCAAATATGGTTTGGCAAGCCTTACGCAGAAAAGAGGTCACGGCGAGAGTCTCGCATTATCTGTCATGGTGGAGACAGTGAGGTTAGTGTATCCATGCCAATTTATTTTATCGTCGATGGGCTTAATAAATTCAAAATAAGCCAAACTTCTTTCACAACATGATTATACTTATGTAGTAAATTTCTACACTGTTTGTTTTTCTGACTTTAGTGATGATTTTTTTTGCTCCATTACATGATATGGGATCAGATCGTAGCCTCAACCACAACAAATCAAGTTGAGGCTATGATGTCGTAGCTAGCGTCAAGCTAGACGAATTTTTAGGGAAGAGTGACTTCTCCTTTTGGACAGAACAGGGAGAAGTGAGAACTGAAAAGGGAGAAATGAGACCTAAAGAGGGACGTGGGAACAGACACACGCAAAATAAATAAATATATATATATATATATATATATATATATATATCATATAGACTCGAGAAAAGCCGAACAAGTTAGGAAAAAAATAGAGGCCTGGAAGAAGGGGAAGGGTGTGTCAGCTTATCTATGGACCAATGTCTAAACTTTACAGTTTTCAGGTCTTTTTGTTGACTACTGTAATGGCTGTAAATCTTGGGACATGAAACAATAACTTTTCCATGTCCGAAGACATAGGCATGTAAAGAAAATAACTATCGATGACCCAACAATTATCAAACTGTTATAAAGAACTATGATTGACTTTGTTATTATTTTGTATGTGCATATTTTATTTCTCCAACACGAAATTAAATAAAGGTAAATAGACTTCAAAATTCATGGGCCGGTTGAGTTTACCTGAGAGACCAGGCTGAACTATAATGTACAGTGCTTATACAGTGCAAAGCATGCACAGTGTCACTTAAATCATTATTTATTCCCAAATATAGTAGATGCAGACTTTGCTTTATTCATTGTTTTGACCAAATTGCATTCTTCAGATAACATTTGAGCTAGTCCTTAACAGCCGCTTCATGTTGAAATACATGCTCACGAGTCACTTATTTGTAATGAATAGCTGCTTCACATGCTCATGAGTTACTCCTTTTTAATGAAATAAGCAATCCTACAAATTGAGGTAATATTTTTAAAAAGGTATGCACGTTTAATTGTATAATGCACATAACCAGCGTAATTTACATGTTCATGAAGAGTGGTAATAATAAAGGCTAAAATCCTCATATAGATCAACTAAGATTCAACATGAATCAATTTTAGTTTTGTGTTTTGGCTGAACAAACATAACTTTATACACAATTTAAAGTTTGATGTTTTGGCATCTCCTATGTTGATAGTCAGTGAAACTGTCTTTTATTTTGTGACAGCAGTATAGGAAATTTAATCATTAAAACCATGAAACTGGCTTGTGTTCAGAGGGAATTATGACCGGCAACTATGCCAGTACATTGATGTGCAATTGCCTTTTATTCCATAATATTAGCACAGTTACCGTAGTTTTGCAAAAAGAGGTGTAAGGCACACCTATGAATTTTTCAAAAGCCAAGTAGGGAGACTGAATAAAAACAGAGAGACTGGGACCTAAAATCAGGAGGTTTTACGTGCCATTTTTAAAGCCTTGTTTTCAGTAAATATTCATCGATCATCCTGGTCCAATAGACATGAAATTCGCAAAAAGACTCGCGTTTCTCCCTGTGACATGCCCTATTTCCCCCCAGGGAATGCCCTATTTTCATATTCTTGTCAACTGTGGTCAAAATGCATAATAGCTGAAGATTTGTCTGAAATAAGCAAGCAAAGAAAGCCAACGTGACTAATTAGAAGTTAATCCTTATCAATGTAACTATTTTGTGAGAACTACTAGCCCTCCGTCATAATTTAAATATACCACATTCTAAACTATTGTGTGTAGAGGCAACTGATTGACAAATAAAGGATTCCCAATTTTGTTCAACTAAAGGTACCTAAATAGGCAGCCTCATGGCACCATACATGTGGCTTTTGTAGTTGTTGTTGTTGCTGTAGGGTTTAACGTCACTGTTCAGCACAAGATAGGCTATACATGGCGGCCAGTATTAATGGTGGAGGAATAACCCCGGAAAGAACCACAGACCCACAAGAAGCTACTGGCAAGCTTTCTCACATACCCACATTGGCCGAACCCGAGACTCTAACCCATTCAGAGTTAAGATGGCAGTGATCCGTAATGATGAGCACTTTAGACCACTCAGCCACTCAGGGCCCTACATGTAGCAACTATTTTACCCTCGTATATCTGACCTTATTCCCTTTATTGTCAACTCATAAAGAATTTACTATTGTTTACTATAAAACATGCATTCTGAATTAGTTTTTTGAGGACATATTTACTGTGTGGTATGTATTTCATTCCATCTTTTAATTTAATGATGGTGATTAACATTGGTATATACCATATACCTTTATTAGGAATGGCACTATAGCATATGGAGTTACAGCATTCATAGTGATCATTCTTGGAAATGAAATTAATTGTGGATGATTTTATTGTTTTTTTTTACTTTTTTGTTCTGGTTCATTTTTTATTTTTTTTATTATTGTAGAAGTAAAACAAATCATTAATTTACATGAATAATGTTTAAACTTAACATTCTTTAGTGAAGAAGCAAATTCTTTCTTGAAAAGTAATCATTTTGTCACAACAATAATTCACAGGTGATAAAATAGAACATGTATGACTTTTCTGATCTAAAAGAAATGAAAATCAAATCTAAGACGTAATGTAATAATCAGGAGTTCTCTGCAAAAATCTGATATTATGAAATTGGGAGGTAAGCGTGAAGCGACCCCAAAAATCGGTAGTTTTTTCTTCTTCTCCCAGCGTGAAAGTTGACAGGTATGGTGTACGGTCATATACATCAAACCAAACTACCAACTCAGCTTTTACGGTATTAACATAATTTTCAACTTCCTTATTGTCTTTTAGAGATCTCATTAAAGTTTAGCACAATGGTGCCCATGATTTGACTCCAAGGGATGTACTTAATTCAGCAGGTAATCAAACCTACAATGTACATGTGGTGGCGCCATTATGTAAATAGGTTCAGTAGCCAAATTGCAAGCGTTGGATCGAAAAGTATTGTTGTTCGTTGTGTTGTCATACAGGGATTACATTTTAATGAGGCAGGTATTTACAATTTTAAAGCAAAGTAAAATTGTAATTACCAGTGCACTGATATAAAATATCCAATGCAATAAGCATAAACAATAAAAAGGGAGAGGTAGTGTTACAGCAACTCCCGATTGCTAAATTATTGTCATCATTCGATCAAATTATACACAAATCTAAATTAGGTAGAAACAATAAGAAAACAGAAAATTAAATAAATTACTTAAGTATACATGTACATTTTTTAAAATTTGTTTCCCTAAATAAATGCATTTAGAACTTACTTCGTGCATCTTGAGATGTCGGAGTTGTGGGTCATGCACTTTTAATGTTTTATACCTGCTCAGTTTGATTGTCAGCTTATACACGAATGGGCTTGTATGCAAGAATATATATATATATATATATATACACACACACACACACATACATACATACATACACACACACACACACACAGAGTGTGGCCCCACTATAGCACACTCCGTTATAACACTAATTTGGATATAACATACTCATAGTGTGGCTCCCAAAATTTCATATAATTCATAAAAAAAAATTTAAAAGTATCCAAAATAATGTAAAAAAGTTGATTATCATTTTGGGGAAGAGATCATGTATGAGTAAAACAAGATGATCGTGGCAGGGGGCTCCTGAAATTTTTTATGTATTTTTCTCATATAAGAGAAAAGTTTTTACTCTTCAAAGTACAAAAAAATAACGTGCAAAAAGTTTATTCATGGATCACGCAGGGCTTCACGAATGTTGCAAATTGTGATATTTTTTCCTTACTGCAGGCAAAATATACCATCTGCCAAATATTTTTACTGCCGACATTGATGGCTGTTTAAACTTGTATATACAACCAATGGTTTGGAGTAGAAAACTCAGAGGCCCCATGAAAAGAAGCAGCAAACTTGATATAAAATACACTGAAATTTATATACTGTTACATAAACAAATGCTTTGTCCATACTGACAAACCATCTCAACAGTGCTTTGTTATATACTCCACTTATTTTGACATCTAGCATAAGTAGTGTAGTGTATGTTGTGAAATATCCGCTATTTTGCTGTTGACATTCCTGTTAGAGGAGATCAACCAGATGAGGAATTATCTCATAATCTATCTTTCATCGCATTTTAGGCCACTCATTAGTAATTCATATGTTTACATACACTGACATTTGTATGTGGATTGTAAGTAAAATTCCTCATCTTTTCACTCAGAATTAAATCCTTTAGTACACTCACATTTTCTGTAATAATCCCTGTCATCAAACCAGAACACCTGTAAGTCTATCATCCGTTGACTCTTTCTAAATTTCTGATGCATGTGTGGAAGGCAGCATCACTCCGCTACCACCAATGTAAAACAAACAACCCCCCTCCCAAGATCTTACTTGTTGGTTTATTCAATAGGCAAGGAGGAACAGCAACTACAATCTACCAAATACAAGCCAATTCCTTATTTAAATATGCACCCAGATAAAATATTTTGCTGAAATTTCAAAGAAACAAAATCATCTTTAAAGCACCGATTGTTATGAAAACATACAAAGGAAATGAAAAAAAAATCAGCTAAATCATGCAATACAATTATTTGATGTTTCCACCACAATAAGAAACAGGCATTTGTTTGGTTCTCCAAAGCTGTCATTTAGTGGTGACTTCAATAACGCATGCACCCTTTATCAAAGAAAGCAAACTACAATCTTTAATAAAAAAAGAACCTTTCTTCAAAGGAAGACAGTAACAAACTTAAACAAAAGCAATATAATCTGATGGATTGTTCCATTTCCAATGTGACTGGAACACGTTTACTGTGCCATGAAAGTTTCCTTTCTGCAGGAAAAAAGTTAATGCTTACAAATGCTACCAATGGCAGCTTAAAACGCAAACCAATTTTTACCGACTTGGGATCGACCGAAAAGTAAATGTGCTTCATCATTCGTTACATGATTGTGGCTATTTTTTCCCACTCTATTCAGACCAAATCAACTGTGACAAAAGTACTGAATATTTTTAAAAGTGTGTGTGTGTGTGTGTGTGTGCGTAGTTTCAATGAAATTATTTGTACTGTGGATTCAATGATTCGCAGGTGAGTTGTTGTTGTTGTTGTTCTTGTGGGGTTTAGCGTCATTTTTCAGCACACGATAGGCTATACATGGCGGCCAGTATTAATGGTGGAGGAAGAACCCGGGAAAACCCCGGAAAGAACCACCGACCCACAAGAAGCTACTGGCAAGCTTTCTCACATATCCACATTGGCTGAATCCGAGACTCGAACGGTCGCAGACAGAGGTGAGATGGCAGTGATCCGTAACGAAGAGCGCTTCAGACCACTCGGCCACTCGGGGCCCCTATTTGGGGGCGAGTACATGGTGTTAATACTCTGTATACATGTACCAATGGGTGGCTCTCTGAATAAAGTAAAATATATATGCCTTCTCCGTTTTCACTACAGGTGTATTTCTCATTTAATATGCATTGATTAAAGATCTTAACTGTGCCAATGAAGCATGTATTTTTGCACCTGCACCCCCCACCCCCACCCACCAAAATTGTTTGGGGTATCTGATCTTGTTTCTTATTGAATCAGGTCACAATCAGTACTTCCAGTTCAGTACCCACAAATGTAGTTCTAGTCTATTTTAAGAACATTTTTTCCTCTCTTATTTTGGTGATGATAGAAGAGTTTCATTTATGCATGTTTGGTAGGGATATAAAGGTTATTGTTTATTCTGAGAATATGAGCTCAGGGTGTGGTTGTCCGCGCATATTTCGGCGACAGTGCACAGTGAGTAATAAGGCCTTGGTGATGATCCAGAAGTGAAATCTGTGTTCTGTTTACATGCTGCTCTGTTGACAGTCCAGCATCTCAAAAAAGAGCAGGTCAACCTTTGACAAGAACTTCACTGTGAAGTCTTCTTTGAAGGTATTTTAGGTTAACATATGATTTGTATTGATTGTCACACAGTGGAAAGGTCATTACTGAGAAACAAATGTAGAGAACATATAGTAAAATTAATTGTGTTCTAAGGCCTTATAACATGGTCGGGTTCTATGGCTCCCAACTACTGTGTGTGTGTATGTATGCATCATTGTATGTATGTATATTTGCATGCATGTTGTTTTCATTACCTTATGTGTATTATGCCATCTATTTCCCAAAATGCATATTTGCATTTATCATTGATATTAAGCAATACATTAGTTTAAAGTAGAAGATTTACTTAGTTCTATCTATATTTATAAACACTTCTGGTGCATGTTAAAATCCATCAAATTCACATTCAATGTATTTTGGCAGTATATATGACTAAAAATAGAACAGAAGCTATACATTGCAATGAATTTTAACTGAGTAACTAGATTACAATATTGTAATTGCAAGTTAGTACAAATGTTTAATCAACTACCCTTAATCAAGAATTTTTCTTTTTACTTACTGAAAGTTCATTATAAAATGGCATCTTAAAAGATTTCAAAACTTGTTTGAAACAACGCCTGTACCATGTACATGAGAGCAAATGCACGTTTGGTTCATACTGTTTGTCCTAATTTCTTTGTTGCTGATAAAACTTTACCATAACTGTTCACAGACAACACACTGAAGAAATAAAGTCAGTATATTAATGAACTAAACCCCTTTATTTCAACCAAACTGACACAACCAATATGCAAGTACATCTAGTTTTGACAAAGGGGTTTTCTTAATGTAACCACTCACTTTACAGCTTCGTTACAACAGTCCACTGATAGGATTGCAAATGTAAGATTGCATTATTTGTTGACGTACTTGGTGTAACATTAGGCATTAATTAAACAGTAAACTCAGAATACAACATTGCTACTAGCGCCAATATCGTGCCTAGCACTTAATGGGATAAAAGTTATTTTATTCCCGATTTAAGCTGATTGGGGAATTCATGACTTTTTTTACATATGGCGTGAAAACGTGAATCGTTCTAGAGTGTTGTGAAATTTACACTAAAATCTTGAGGGTTAGCAGGTCTGCTCTTGCCATGAGACTTCTGAGCACTTTCACTCACTTATCTGATGTCAATCTCCTTTCTGCAAACAAAACAGTTCTCTATTGCCTGATTAATCAAAACAGTGTAAGAAGTCTATCAGTGAAAACTAATGCTGTTATGATCTCACATTTAGAAGTAGTCATGCTAAGATTTTCAAACAGGCTAGTGTGGCAACTGTACACTTCTGATTGACACCATTTTCATTCAGGACCAACCAGACATCACAAGTTTTTCTGTTAAAGTCTGGTGTCAATATGACTTTCTGGTGTAAGAAGTAGCATTAAAAGCATTTTCAAGATGACTGCTGTAGTTTCTACATTGGGCAGCAGATTAGCACCATATATATTTAAGACAAGCTAGACATTGTAAGAAGTCTTTTTTGTGAAAATCGCATGTTCATATAACCATCTATGCAGCAGGAATAGCGACAAGTTTTTCAAGATGGAAACCATGGTGGCCATATTGCATATCAGGTTAGCACCATTTTCATTTAGATATCAGCTAGATATCATATAAAGTCTTTCAGTCAAAACCTCTTTTTTTTATGACCATGCAAATTAGGAGTAGTGATACAAAAAATTAAAGATGGCTGCCAAGGTGGCCATATTGGACATCAGAATGGCAGTGTTTTCATTTAGAAACAACTAGACATAATAATAAGTCAATCATATAACCATCTATGCAAGAGTAGCTACAAGATTTTCAAGATGGTCACTATGGTGGTCATATTGAAACTAAGATCAACACAATTTTCATTTATGATCAACTAGATTTCATACAAGGTCTTTCAGCAAAAACTATATTTTTAAGACCATCTTTTTGGAAGTAGTGATTTCAAGATGGCTGCCATGGTGACCATATCGGGCATCAGATCAGCACCATTTTCATTTAGGACCAACTAGACATCATAAGATGTCTTTCAGAGAAAAACCCCATGATGATTATGAAACGTAGCAATAACAAGATTCTCAAAATGTGCACTGTGATGGCTATACTGGTTGTCCAATCATCAACCTTTTTATTTATGACTAATTAGACCAAGGTATGAATGTATGTTCAACGTTTGATGGCAAATCTCCAATTAGTTTAGGAGGAGCAGCAAGAAGAATTTTTAAAAATGGACCAAGGGACAGACAATGGATGATAAAAGATCATCCCAAAAGTTCTGCTCATCTTGATATTTATATCAGTAAATTCTTATTTCCAATGAACTGCATTTGTGTAGAATCTTATGCACTTCTCGACACCTACTGAGGATTTTCAAGTACTTTTGGAACTGACCTTAAATTCAAGCACTTTTCAAGGTAATCACCAAAACCCAGGCACTTTTCACAATTCTATGAACCTCATTTGATTAAGTTTGTGTAAATTCTATTCAACAGTTTTGGAGAAGCCATTTAAAGTTTTTCTATTTTTAGAATCATTACCCATACTTGACAGCAGTTTGGCGTCAATTGTATAAATTTAAAACATCATCATAACTGGATGCTTTCCGTTAATTTGATAAATTATGTTCAGTGATTTGTATGCAAATGTTAAGTCTATTCTATTTTAGTATCAACTGCCATATTTCATGGCCATAATCAAATTCTCTTGTACACTTTTGGAGTTGTTTAAAAAAAAAAATTATTTTAGCAATAGTGGCCATATTTGATAGTATTTGTACAAATTTAGAAGGCCTTTGTGTCAGCATGCTCTGTGCAGTTTGATTCAAATTGGTCTGGTAGTTTCTGAAACGCTGAACATATCACTTGTTGACAGATGCTGGAAAATGGACAATCGATGAAGTTCCACACGATGAGAGAAGGACATGACGATTAGCTCACATGGCCTTATGGCCAGACAAGTTACAAATTCAACAGGGTATAAAATTAGGGCTGTTTCTCCATTCTCTTGCATTCAAGGCAAAATGTAGACTTCAGACCATCAAATAGTTGGTGTTCATATCAATTATGTCGACAAACAAAACCTTGCATATTCACAGGCATATGTTTTGATAGCTGACTGACCAACAACCAACCATTTCCTGAGTAAATTGGCAACTATTACTGCCCGATTTCTGAAAGTTATCATTTGTTGATAAAACATACAAACTTGTGTTTCAGAACTCATGCATAGTACAACTCCACATTTAACATTGCCAGCAGAGACTTCTGTATACAACAAAAACACACAAAACTGATGTACAAAAATCTGCAAATAATAATTCTTTTGCATCATTTGAGGACAAAAAGAATATATTTAAATTTTGCTAACTTCAGACCATAACTTTTCTTCAAGAAATTATACTCATCTTCCCTTACTCTTTCTACAACTTGTATTTAAAATGTTGCTTACAACATTATCAATAAATTCCGATGTGAGAAGTTTGTTTTCCAAATCATATCTCTGCAACTTTTAATTGCAAGTTCAAGTAGCGAAGAGAAATTCAAACATGCTTCCTTTGTTTTTTTCAACAAGGTATGTTCTGAATGCCATACAGCAAAAACTTACAATATTGGACAGTTTTAATCATCGAACCATTTATAATACATCTGTACAGCTCTGGGTGAACTAAATTACAGTACAATTCACATGATTTTTCACTTCTCCATGAGCTATGGTTAGGGGTTGGAATGATAGTGGAGAGAATTAAGAAAAAGCCGGTCCACCATCACCCATCCCATTCTGACAAAGTTGTTGTGGTTCTTGAAAACAATAGCTCTGCACTCAATGCCTTCTTGTGGTGTTGCAACCACCAATCACCAGTGCCAACAATGTGGATATGGTTTGCTCATTATGACCATAGCAGGCATGTGCTAACGAGTTTAACTTTTATGTGTGTGTGTGTGTGTGTATCTGTGTGTGTTATGTGCATATTGGTCACTGATTTGTGTATTCATAAAGCAACAAACACATACCCCCAAATCAAATTTTTGATAACATACTGCCAATGATGCATGAACTTTATTAAAATTATATCTTGCATAAAGCATTTTATTTCAGGCTTCTTTAAGTCTAGCTTACTGAACCAACAGATGCATTTATTTTGTTGTTGTTGTTGTTGTTGTTCAAGGGTTTAACGCCATTTTTCAGCACAAGATAGGCTATACATGGTGGCCAGTCTAACTGGTGGAGGAAGAACCCTGGAAAACCCAGGGAAGAACCACCGACCCACGAGAAGCTACTGGCAGGCTTTCCCACGTACCCATGCTAGCCGAGTCTTGGACTCGAACCCACGCAGACAGGTGAGATGGCAGTGATCCGGAACGGTGAGCGCTGTAGACCACTCGGGGCCCCCCATTTACTTTGTAATATTTATCTATATTTATGTTTTTTTAATCTATGTTGAGAATGTTCGTGACCTGTTACACTGTGTCTTGGGAAGGATGTCAATTTTTTACTTAAAAAAATAAATTGAATTCACACTTCAATGAAAGTGAAACAAAATCACAATGTTCTGACAGATTGAATGCATGATCTTTTGGAGGAATTTACTTTTGTTTATATAGTGAAAAAACATGATCATTCAGTTAATTATAAACAATTATTTGCTAGCTCTAACAAAAATAATGTATGATATACACTGCCAATAGCATGTGAACTTCATTAATACCATATATTGCATAATGAATCTAATGTTCAAGTTGAATTTTAAAACTATGTTATTTGAACCTTCATATGCATTCATGCTTTTCTGTTAAATTCACATAATTTCAAGTTATTAAAATATGATATTATTAAAGCCAATGATATACTCTAACTTCCTGCTTTGAAAATAATGCAAGTAAAAAACAAAATGCAGCCACACCTGAATGAACTGGAACAAAATTGATAGCTGCACCATAAATGAGTTCCCAGTAATGTACAATTTCTTTCAACATCCAATCATGGTATTAAAGAGGGGTAATTAGATCTGGAAAAGCATAGTACTGGCAGTTGCTGCATGAAATATAAAACCAAAATCATAACCAGAAGCTAAGTGATCGTCCAATATTTGGGAAATATAATGATGATAACGAATTCAAGTTCATTATCTCACTGAATACCTAAAATGTTGTTAAAAAAGAAAATGAATTCACGCACTTAAACAGATCTGTGTCGACAAACAAGGAGATTATATAAATTTTGTTGTCTTGTGTACAAGAGGAAAAATTAGCACTCGCCACACTCTCGACCACTCACACATAAAGGGTCCAAAAACAGAGGCCACACGATAAGCGAGGGCGCTTAAGAATAGGATGACATCTCCACTGGATAAAAAGAAACCCTGATGATGGTGGGAAGGAGCTGTTTAATGGCTGAATTCTTTTTTGACAATTGCGCTGGATATAATTATTGATAAAGCAATTTTTTTAATGAAGCCATTTGCTCTCTTGTATAAATTAACTTACTTTTCAAGATAACCAAGCTCTGAATGATCACTACCAGCATTATTCCAAGATGTTTCAACAACTATCCTGTATACGTGAAAGCAATGCATATGACATCAAAGCTCATTGTTATTTTTGATTCACAACAAAACATGATTCCTTTTGGGTCTTTTTGAAAATTAGGAAAAATTATTTTGTGAAACAAATGTCAACATCAAAACTTATTTATTTTTTTTAAAATTCTGTAAGGAAAATACTGACACTATAATTTCATTGCAAGTAATACAGAAACTTCTCATCCTGCCAATTCTGGAATTTCAAGTTCACTGCAAACACTGAAACTTACTTCTCCATATTGAACCATATCTGTGAAACCAAGTTTTTTCATTAAGTACTCATTTTGCATGGTTACATAGCTATCTTTGATCACATTTGTAAATGAGTAGGCCAATATAGGGTAGTTTAATTATATTATTTATATAATATTTATAAGAGAGTTCGATAATCATTTGAAATGAGCTGACCGTACACATGACTGTGACACAGGTAGGATTTGCATGTCTTTGAATGTCTATTTAAATCCCTTCATTTGATTTGGTACATAAGACAGAATATGAGAATACAAAGTTTTCTTTGGGTGTAAAAATACAACACGTACTTCTTAAAGTCCAAAATCAAAACATGGTCTGTACTAAAGTTCTCAAAGAAAAGCTTGGGAATATAGCTGTAATGATAGATTTATACTTTTCATGTTTGAATACAAGAAGGCACGTTGCATTTACAATGATTATACTGAAACTGAATTAGAAGATGGAATTAAAACACAAACTGCACCTGGCAAAACTTACTTAACTGGGAGATATTATCAAACTTCTGTTAATTGCTGGGCTACAATTGGGACTTTTAAATATGATGTTACAAATCAAATGGCTTCATGTAATATAAATGATACCATTCCCAAGACAAACTGATATCCTCCTTTTATGCTGGTCAGCTGACCTGGATTGCCCCACTGTGCGGCAATAGCCGAATCTTGGGCGTCATCATGACTGTTTGATTAAGAGGACATAAAATAGGGTGCCAATGTGCTGGCAAGGCTTCATGTGAGAGACGTCCAAGCTGCTGTCAATGTAGATGATGTTGGCTGAAACAGGGAGATGATGCAGCCTGAGTGAAAGCCCACGGGCTGATGTTGAGGCCAAAGGTGAAAACGGTAAATTGATCAACGGTATGGCAGTAAAAAAAACCCAAGAAACTTGCACAAGACCAGGTAGACAAGAGATGATACAGCATGCATATGTCAGATTGAGACAGATGGCATACTCGCCCCATCTGATGGAGAGGCAGATTGACCTCTCTTCTCCATCTTGAACTGAGTGAGGTGACTCTAGTCAATGGTGGGCCCCAACCTGCTTTTTGCATTCAAAAGCTCATGCACCTTTTTTTATTTGGTATGAATGACCATTTCTCCTGTTGTAGAAAGGCATCCATCAATGATCAATGGTTTATTCGTGAAGAGGGGAGAGGCAATTGTTGATAAATGAAACCCAAATCCTCTCCGAATGATCTGGATCATTTAATCCCCTTTCTAAGGGAATAGGGAGGTCCAGTGAGCTAAGAAATCGGTGTCATACTGCCACTGTACAATGCTCGTGCATGCATGACTAAGGAGATCTCCTGTCTTGAGGCCACTGAACATCCCTTCATACAGATGGATGGAGAAGGTGTGTGCGATTTGGATTTTTAATGTAGCTTTAACAATTTTTCAGTTATATCGCTACGATGTCTGCAGTGTAACAGTTTATAGTGATGTCTAGCACTGGGGCATCATGCTGCAGACATGTAGCATGATGTTCCACCCAGTCACATTATCCTGACACCAGGCTGACCAGTCCTAACACTAACCTCTTAATGCTGAGCGTCAAGCGAGTCAGCTGTTAGTACCATTTTTGTAAGTCTTTGGTACGACTCGGCCAGAGGACCGAACCTACAACCTCCCCCATCCAAGGTGGACGCTCTAACCACTAGACCACCAGAGCAGTCTGGATGGAGATGGAGTGGTTCCAAATGCCAGTGTGGGTTAAGAAACTAGGTGGAGGAGTGATTCCTGAGCTGCCACCCTTCAAACTTCCTCTACTGTTCCTCCAAAGCAACAGTAATCAGAACAGGGTTGTCCAGAAATGGATGGTATGATAAGGAAGAAGCAATGTGGATCGCACACATGCATCAGATTGTATCAAGAGTAGATTGGCTGAACCCATCAAAGAGTTGGCCATGGTATGGTCAACAGTCCTGGTCAATTACTCTAGCAATCCTGGCCATGGCTGTTGCCTGGTGACTGCAATGACATCTCTAACAAGCTCTATCAGCAGAGGTGCTAACCTTCCATACTCGCAATTTGTGAAAAGAGGGATAAAAATTAGTGAATTTTGCACACAGTGAAAAATTATACCATGACACAAGCTCCATCCACTTTGACGGTCAGTACTTAATTATATGAAAATCCCGAAATAAAACTAAAACATTATTTACACTGATTACATGTACTACTTTATCTGCAGCCAAATTACTGATATATACAAACTTCATGCTATTTGTCATGATATGATTCTGTGGCAGACTTGAACTTCCTCAACTGGGCATTGGTAAATTTGTTTAAAAACGGTTCAGGGCATACTACTGTAGGAAAAGCATAATGTACATAATGTACATCGATGTTTAATGGCTGAATGCAAGGCTAATTTTTGGTATACTCCAATCTATGTTTCACTTTTTGTGGAATACATAACTTTTTCTATGGATGTGAAAACATTTTAACTGTTGTGTAGCCTAATTATGAAATGGTATTAATCCGTAAGATGAAACATTAAACGATAAATGATCGGTGGTTTCAGCACGTGTGCAGAAAAATATGAACTCAAGCAAAGTATGAAACATGCTAATCTTTCAGTATCTAAAAAATTCCTACACTTGAAAAAGCTGTCTTTATTTGGTAATTTTTTTAAAAATCAGTTGGGCCCTGGTTTTCTTCATGAGTATTTGTAAAACTTCTGTTCTAAATATAGATTATATATTTTACTATGCTTGCTATATAGGGCAAAATGAAACAACTGAATCTAGTTTTACTAACATCGTGACTGGCAATACAGGACACTTATGTGTATGAGTGACCACGGCTGCTATTTTGACTTGCATCTAATGGGATAAAATTTACTTTATTCACGAGTTAAGCAGATTGCAAATTAGGGAATTCATTATTTCTTGCATGTGGCATGAATCCATGAATCGCTATGTCAAGTTGTGAAATTCACACCAAAATCGTGAGGGCTGGCAGGTCTGTGACAGGCATGGAGTAGATTGTATGCCCTAAAAAACATACAAGTGTACGTATGAACCACTACTACCTTCTTGTCACATGCCAAGAGATAGGTTCTGAAGACATCAGTCACCTAAAGGACATTTCTTCCTCCTCAACAAGATCTACCATTTCTTTAGAGCAGCAGTAAGGGTGAGGGACATTCTGAAGCAGCAAACACCCAAAAGAAGAAATTGTAATCGATAGTGGCTGAAAAGCTAACATCAGTCCACTCCATGGTGTATTTGAGTTCTGGTGCACACACTGTGTTGAGGCCTTACTGGGCCTACTAGCAGCACAAAAGACAAAGCAGATAGCATGAAGACTCAATTCCATCCTCAGTAAAACTTCACTAGCTCTCCCTTGTTGACAAGCAGTGAACATAGAAGTCTGGCACTGTCAGCTGGTTTCCCAGGCAAATGAATGGTCGGCCTGGAAGCTGGTGGTATAGAAGACGGTCTAGCTATCTCGGTACCAGCCGTTCCAAAGGTCTGGCTGGATGAACAGATTTCTCACTAAAATCTCATCAAAGAAAAGGCATGTAGACCACAGTATGATTGAATGTACAGCTCTATCACTAAGATTCCTGTAAATCATAGTTGGTTGGACCAATTCAATGAAAAGGTTCCCATGTTGGAACAGCTGGACACGGAATTTTAATATGCATCAGATCCAACTGATCAGGCAAGAAAACCATGTGATCAGCCCAGATGATGGCAACATATAAATGAAAAACAGTCAGGCAATCACCGGTTCCAGCACACACCCGATTGAGTCCAGACTTACAGGCCCAAAGGCCATACTCATACATGTGGGGGGACTTGCACCTCATGGGTTGCCTAAAATTGGTAAATAATCACCAATTAATCAGTATCGCCAACAGTAAACCGTGGTTGTCTTTCTTCGAGTTATTCCATCATTTCTTCCCTTCGAAGCCAAAAGGACACTCACTGTGAACGTGCATTTCATGAGTATAGTAAACATTTCTACCGAAACAACACAAGAAAACAAAGCATCGATTAGCAAATTAGTATCTGACTAACTAGCTACGATTGTAAACAGCCAATCAGTATATGACTAAACACCTAAAATGGAAGCCCCGACTTCCAATGACTACGTATTATAGATGCTGCATATCAGAAACAGTGTATACACAGTATAAACAAAACAGGAGTCATGGTATACTTCCATGCTCTTAAGCCGCATAGACATCATTGAAACTGACATTCTGCTGAAATGACACAAAAAACACAAACTAAAGCAGAAACTAATAACGTGTTGAAATTACTGGGTCGCTAAAATGCTGTCATAACTAATAGATCAGTAAAAGTGTTTTATCAGAAACCTATCTGACCCTTATGTTGTTGTTGTTGTTGTTGTTGTAGGGATTAACGCCATTTTTCAGCACACGATAGGCTATACATGGTGGTTAGTATTAATGGTGCAGGAAGAACACGAGAATACCCCAGAAAGAACCACCGACCCTCGAGAAGCTACTGGCAAGCTTTTTCACATACCCACATTGGCCGGACCCTTATGTACTTATGCACAATGCTTAGTTAACAATTAAACCATATTCTTCAACAAAACAACACGAAATATGAATAACTATGCATAATTAACAAGAGCACTTCAATTTCACTTATAAGAGCTCTGTAACAGATGCTGTATGCAAATAAATTCAAAGGTACGCCAACTCGTAATGACCTTGTATTAGGTCAACAATAGCATTGTGGGACAGTGGTCCGACAAGTGACTAATCGCTCATACATTAGCAGAAATTGTAAAATAAAGTATACAACCTGCAGTAAATTGATAAATCCATACAATAAATCCAAAATGAACATTGGATGGGCCCAAAGAAACACAAACAGGTCTATTGCTAAAGATAGGGAAAGATGAATTTTCATCTTTTAATAGGGCTGGATTTGCGAGGTAGCAGGCTAATATTCCTAATGTAATGTGATTGGGGAACGTATCTGAAAGAGAAACAAACAAATCATACTGATCAAATAATCCACCACTTGTCCTTAGGACTTGTTTTTAAGTCCACACAATCTGGCAAGAAAAGAATGGCAACTTCAACTACAAGCACAATGGGTTACGGTGGCACAACAGATAAGGACTCCTTGAACTTAAATCCATGACATTAAGGAATCAAGCAACAAATTAACACGACTTCCTTGGCTTCACTGTTTATACATCACTTCCATCTTTATATGAGCACTAAACATTACTGATTCCTAATGCAGGAATCCAGGAATATTTTTTAGCTGTATACTTCCTTGAATACTTTTCCTTCTATGCCTAGAAGAAACAGAATACTGCTCAAATATTTCCTTACTGTTTTTCTCCTGGTTTCAGGAAAGGGTCTTTGGCTGAAGTCTTTGCACCTGGATTTGGCTTTCTTTTTAACAAAAGTTTTCTCTGTTTTTCAATATCTTCCCTTTCTTGTCCTATCCTTTCCTGCTGTCTGAAATAATGTTTAAAAAAAACTTCAGTGACAATTAAAATTTAAAATGTTATAAATTTGATTTTTAAAGTTCCAACTATATTTGATGCAATTCGTACAAGATCATTAAATATATACATTTACTCTTCATGGTTCAGTTGTTGTCACCCAGTGGTGTAAAGAGTGTAAGAAATCAAAGTTCACCAAGGAAACCGTCATTGCCAATTAAATGAATTTTGATATATTTCTATGAATAGTATCTAATAAATTTTCTACTTTAGCTCCATTTGTTTGTTTTGTCACTTTCAATGTCTGTTGTTCTAAAGAAGATTTCTGAAAGATCTGTCAAAAAAATGTTTGAATTGCATCTTATATCCCACCTGTTGCATAGCAACAAATCAAGATGACAGAGGTGTGGTGTGAAGTCTTGTACAAGTTGCTGCCAAATAAAAGGGAAAAATTATTTATCTGGCAGATGGAAAATTAATTGATAACCTCTCCATTTGTCGTAAATATAATGTTCAGGTCAAGTTCATATATTAACTATCTTACTGCACACATCCATCAAAATCATTTCACGCAAGCCACCAATGCAGGCAGAGTTGAGAAACTGCAAACTCAACAAGAGCCTATATCAAGTAGCTTGCACTTTCCCCACGTGTTACGATGTTTCTTAATCACTCTTAACTTTAAAAGATTAAACAGAAATTCAAGCTGTATGGAACTTTAATCTTGTGTTCACACTTTTATATTACAATTCTGTACTTATTACCAATTCCCTCACTATATGCAATACATAATGCAATATGTGTTGTCAAACACAACATAATTGTCTGAGGAAACTTTTTTTTTTCTAAACGAGGATTTACTTTATTGTATTTTAAACTTTCAATACATCAACCAAACTGCTCAAATCAAAAGTACTGCACACCTGTCCATGTGAAAAATACCCATCAGTAGCAAGTCCAATAATTGTAGCCACCTGTCCATGTGAAAAATACCCATCAGTAGCAAGTCCAATAATTGTAGCCACCTGTCCATAGTTTGCCTACTAACACGGACAGATAGTATAACATAAAAGTTTTGAAGAAACTTTCAATGTATGCAAGTGGCTATTTTTGGCATCAATGGTCCTTTACTTTTCTGATGCAATCACATTATAGCAGTAGCTTGCACGATGATGCTATTCAAAAGTGACCACTGCCTTATTGAAGAGTTCATCATAACATAAAACTTTACAGATTCAGATGTCTTAACTTTACTCATTATCATACAGAATAAAGTGCAGTACAGCATTCAAGGGATTCACGTGGGATTTCAATATATCTTAAACCATACCCAGTATTTCTGTGAAATATTCTAGAGAAACTACATGTAATAATAAACTGATATAAATAAACAGTACTGGTTTGTAATAACTTCCTATATATTAGAATATGCTCTGAATCATTTTTTAGTATCATTAAATTTTAAGGAAAACACCAAATTCAGTGCAATATTATACTAAGAAAAATATGTAAGCTAATATAATTTTCAAGTCAATTATGTGTTTGCTAAAACACATCAGCAGTACTGAACTCTCTTCAGAAAGGACCAATGACATTCTGAATGGTAGCACACTTGGTGTTCAAATTTATTACTGTTAAGTGTTTAGGCTCTCATAAACAGTAACAAAGAAAAAGAGAAAATAACAAACTTTGTACAATTTAGCAAATAATTTCCCTAGAAAAACAAGGTAAAAGTGTAGAAGAAAAAAAGAACTTAATGGTTTTAAGAATCAAATCCAAAAATAATCCAAGAATGATAAATTATTAATCCTAGTAATAAAATGTTCTAATGAATTTTAAGTCCCAACAAAAATCCAAAATGGAAGGTGATGACGTTTGCTATAGCCAGTGTAGTATGGATGTGTCAACAGTTTTTTGTTGATCCATGAACAATAATATTCCGGTGTTTGAATTCCTAATAAAATTTCAATAATTGTCTTTGTCCAATAATTCTGAATGAGCACTTAAATCTTCCTAAGGAAAAAGAATTAATAATTTCATAAAACAGAATTTCAAATCAAACTGGTTACAACAAACTGAACACCTGGACATAGAAGCTGACTGACTAAATTCTCTATAGATAAAGGTTATACATTAACTTCAGATGCAAAACAAATTCCCAGATGAAGGTCAACCCTCCGGTAAGACCAGAATTTCTAGAACATCATATAAGCTATTTACATCTAAAGTCATGTAGTTAGTCCCAGACAGCCTCGATTCCACCCTATAAATCACACAGAATTTCTAGAACGTAGAAGCTATTTACATCTAAAGTCACATAGTCCCAGTCAGACTTGATTTCACCCTATAAATTACACATTAAGAATAATAAATTTACTCAAACTGTTACTATATTTGAATCAAGGTCAGGAACTAGGTCAGCATTAGGTGTTTACGACTAAACGGTCTGGTCAAACTAATTTCTGGAAAATATCAAATTCCAATAAACAAAATTACATTACTTTAACATGTAATGAAATAAATAAAATTTTAAACTTACAAACAGACAATTAAATTAAATTAAATATAAATTAAATCAAATATACATTACATTACTCTTGATGGGTAAATTCTAAGAATAAGAAGACCATAAAATAAAAAAAAAATAATCATTTGAAAAGCTTATAAACTTACCAAAAATGTTCAACTTGACTTCAATAATTTCACAATATTTATTGTCACATGAATTTGTTCTCCAATAACACTGATGCTTAAGTCATTTCATGTGCATGTCAGTGTTAACATCCTAATTAAGTAACAAGTGATTGTTGTTGTTTTGTTGTTGTTGTGGCGTTTAACGCCATTTTTCAGCACAAGATAGGCTATGCATGCCGGCCAGTATTAATGGTGAAGGAAGAACCCAGGAAAACCCCAGGAAGAACCACCAACCCACAAGAAGCTACTGGCAAGCTTTCTCACATACCCACATTGGCAGAATCCTAGACTCGAACCCATGCAGACAGAGGTGAGATGGCAGGGATCCATAATGGAAAATGCTTTAGACCACTCAGCCACTCGGGGCCCCATTAACTGATTGTTTCGGGTGTCAAGTGGTGGCAGAAAATTCCCGGGTTTTCCCAGACTTTTATCAATATTTGCAAAATTCAAGGACTTTTCACAGTCGGCAGAAAATTTATTATTTCTCCCAACTTTTTCCCTATCTCCCAGTAGCATGGGAACCCTGGTCCAAGCACAAGTACTTTGTTTAAAATTTGTTCTCTGCATAATGTCTAATCCAAAAAGGGGTAATTAAGAATTTACCCTTAGATGAGGAAAGATTCAATGTCATTTAGATAACAAAGACTACATTATTCTAACTTCAGTGTTGATCAGGCTCTCTCTTATATATACTTACTTCATGAGGTCTGTGAAAGCCCATCCATCTACCCAGTTTTCTACAAATGATGCTCCTTGCCTCTGTGTGACAAACTGGCCTAACCGTAGCCTGTTCTCCATGCTTTTCTGACGTGTGGTCTTCTTTTCTAGTAAACTCTGCAAGTGTACATGTATTTATGTATATGTATCAGCCCATGTGCACACATACATTATGTGTGTGCGTGTGTGCTAAATTTAAGATCACATTCTTATTTTAATGTAAAATTGGGCTAAGTGCCTTGCCCATGAACTGACAAATCTGATCTGAAAAACTTTTATCAACCAGGGTCAGATGTGGGCATAAGATTACTCCATATCATTTGTGCAGACAAATACCTCCAAGCCAAATGCATTGACAGTTGAACAAGAAAGTGATCCTGGTATGATACTTTCTGACATTACAACAATTTTGCTATTTCAGGTAAGGCAGTCATATTGGGTGGCAGATCAGCATCATCTGAGCAATTTTCAAAGTCCTTCTGCCAGGATGCTCTATGAAAAGTTTTGACAAGTACTGTTCAGATTCCAAGAAATAATGTCAATGTCTATTTTTACCAACAGCAACCAAATTTGACAGCAGATGAGCATCATTTGTAAAATCTTAAAAGACCTTCTTTCAAGGATTATAACTTTCAAATTTGCTCCAGTTCTGTTCTGCTGTTTTGGGGTAACCTCATTTAGAAGATTTTAGCAATGACAGTTGCATTTGATGGTTGAATATTATCAAAAAATTGTGAAAACCTTCAAATCAAGATGCTTTTGTTAAATTTGGCAATCTTCTCTTCAGCAGGTTATGAAAAACTTGTTTAAAGGGTTTTCTATTGTTCATGAAAATATTACACTGTCGATGGACAATGCATGCTGGACTCTGGACAATGCCCTTTTCTCATTATGCCTTATGGCAGGGTGATCTAAAAATGAAATCCTTTGTAAAATACCATTGCTAATGACTAAATTACACACAAAATTAATGACTTGTCTCAATAACAACAAAGGCATGCTCATTACGAACTTTAGATTAAATGTTTCCAGATGAAGACTGATTATGGATCGGCACAAGATTCTGCATACAAGATTTATAAACTGATCCATACATAATCAAATTGTTGTCAACTTACTCTTACTAAATAGTGATAAAACTGGAACAAGATCTTTCAGTCTACCACCCAATCTGTGTGTGCCATGATCCAGTTTTTGATGTGTGTGATGTGATTTTGACTTTTAACGTAGCTTTAAAACAAATTCAGTCATATCGCTATGACGTCTGCAATGTGCCAGTTTATAGTGATGTCTAGTACTGGGGCACATTATTCTGACACCGGGCCAACCAGTCCAAACACTAACCTCTTAATGCTGAACGCCAAGCGAGGCAGCTGTTAGTACAATTTTTGTAAGTCTCTGGTATGACTCGGCCAAGGATTGAACCCACAACCTGCCGCATCCGAGGCAGATGCTCTAACCACTAGGCCACCAGAGCGGTGATCCAGTTTTGATATTTTTCACAAAGGTATCTAATCTGCAGAAGGAACATTATCTTGCAGTCAAAAGCAAATCCTAAATATTTGGCCTGATACACAACTGAGATAAGAGAACGTTCAAGCAAGATAAAATTTTGAGTCATCATGAATGTTATATACCATATATACTCATATACAAGTCGAACTGCAAACTGCACAGACCCAGATCTGCTTTGACATTATGCATCAGTATATCTGGGTCTATTCAGGTTATTATGAGTAACCACTACAACACAGAATCTGATCAGCTGGTGCTTTAACAAATGGTAAAACAGGATCTATGCAGTTTGCAGCTGTACTCATAAACATGTATAATTAACTTACGTACATAAAGTTTTAAATGTAAAATCCCTTTTTTCTGACCATTTTTAAAACTCTATTTAGACATACACACAGCTCAACAGCATGCATACTATCCTATATATCACAGGATTCATAGTCGCCAACATATGATAAGCAGTCAGATTCTGGACTAATGTATTTCACAATATTGTTAGTTCTTCATCTTGAAAAGGGTGGTTGAAAATATGCACCGAGATGCAACCTTATCCTGTCAATAGCTTTCAGAACAGACAGTACCTCATACATACCACCAACCCCCCTTTGAGAGGTTAAGTGTAATTATTGCTATTAAAAGTAGTTGCAAAAAAAACGTAATTTGGGTGAAATAAGTGTAATCTCTATATTATATGCCTGAATTAAATCATGTATGAATAATACATATTTTTACAATTAACATCGTTCTGCAGCAGGTCAAAATTTCAGTCACAAATGGCAAAATCAATATGAATTGAAAACAGAATACAAGCACAAAATATACAGAAAAATGATTTATATTCAGACTCATAAACTATTCTACGTGTAAATTTGGCTGAAGGATCGTGAACTGGAAATCTGCAATGAGGTCAGATGCTGATCTGACATGTTTGAAGCTTGAAAAGATCAGTCTGCTCTAACATTTTCTCTGTGTGTGTGTGCAAGTGCGATTTGGATTTTTAACGTAGCTTTAACAATTTTTCAGTCATACTGCTATGATGTCTGCAGTGTGGCAGTTTATAGTGATACCCAGCACTGGGGCATCATATCGAAGACATGTTGCATGATGTCCCACCCTGTTACATTATCCTGACACCAGGCTGACCAGTCCTAACACTAACCTCTTAATTTTGTGTCATAAAACATCCACAACTCGCACCATAAAGCATTTCAAATAACATCTAGTGTCATTTTCTCTAAAAGTACAGACTGGTTCACAACTGCTCTAGCTAATCAATCAAATGAATGTGTGATATAAAGTTCACATTTCAAGAAACCCATCTGTTTTCTTGGAAATGGGTCATATATAGTTGCTATAAATAGCAAATGAGGAAAGTACTTGTAAGCTATTCTCACTCAAGAAGTTCACCTTTTTAAGAATACTCTCAAATTTATATCAATGGAATTAAAAAGAAAATAAAAATGACAAAACAACTTTTTATCTGCTTATTTTTATTTCATTTTTAATGTACCAAAAAGGTGTAATCCATATAAAGTTTTGTGTAATGCATAATTTGGTGTAAAAAAAAGTGTAATGATTACGTCAACAGCATAATGGCTGGCATGTATGGTACCTACCATAACTGAAGGTTCGACTATTTAAAAACTCTGATAAAAAGATAGGTAGAAACCTTAGTTGAAAGGTCATTCATTTTGCCAGACTTCTATGTGATGTCATAAACTTTTCAAGTCCAAATTGATGGTAATACATCATTTTCCTGCATGAATCATTTTCCTTCAAGAAAGCTTCAGTAATGAACATTTTAAGTATAAATATATACTACAAATACTTGCTTTATAAGTCAAATTTTGAATTATTTTTTTTTACTGAAAATCCAGTTCATGCAGAGTATGGTCATCTTATTGTTTGACATACAAAAAAAATGTAATAAATCTAAGGTAATATTGGAAACATTTTTGTTTGGCAGAACATACTAAATACTGTCAATTCAAATATTTTTCTTTATTCATCTCACTATTCCATATATGATATGCACTGTATTTACCTGGTTCATAATGGTAATCATTACATGTTACTTCTATCTGCATTCTATTAGAATTTAATAATTTTGAGAAATATTAAATTAATTACTCACCACAAAGACAAGAATCCATCAATATTTTTTTAACATGGATGTTTACTAGTTACTGCCTCCAAATTTGTGAAATTTGGAATAATCCTATATTCTCGAAGATTTTTCGCTGCATAGTCATTGTGTTTGATGCAAAAAAACGTTTTAGTACTATTTATCTTAAGCTAGATCTAACTCACAAGTGATGTTTCCCAAGTTATCTGCTAGTACATGTATGCCAATAAGCTCTTTGCCAGTAAAGGCAGCACCCACATTTTGTTCCAAGCTGACAATCCTTTGATCAAGTGGCAAATTTGATACTTGTTAAGTGCCAAGCATTCTCCCTGTGTGTGTCTAACCTTAATCCCTTAGCTTGTAAAGGCAATACTCACTTCATTTTCCCAGCTGACAAACGTTGGATCAAGCCTTGAATTTAATACTTGTTCATTGCCATGTGAAGTCCTATATTCAGTTTATGAGAGTGCTTATCTGAACTCCCTGTGATCGTGCCACAGAGTAACACCTGTACAGCTGTGGCATATCCTTTAAGAGATTTTGCTGACTGGATTATCAGTGTCACTTACAGAGCCCAAGCTCAGTCTCCACATAAACACCTACCAATTACAGCAACAAGGAGGAATTGGAGTCAGACAATGTTTACGATGACCAGATGATGACAGAGGATATGAGAACTTTATTCTGTAACATGTATCTGATTTAATCATGTTTATTTTTAATTTAATTGCTTGTCAGTTTTAACTTTTTTACTCTACTATAACGTAAATATTTTCACTAGAGATGATACATTTTCAGAAAACTGTTTGACCTTGACTGTTAGTTTATAAACACCAGGTGTTGATCTAAATTCTGACCTGGATTCATAATTAGTAAACAAAGTTCTATTTGATTTTAATCTGATTGGTTGCTGTCAAGGTCATGATGGGACTATGTGGGTTAAGAAGTAAACACTTTTTTGAAATTTTATTCTGGGAATAAAATCATTGGTCTAATCAAGGCCATATTTTGTGTATGTGATATAAACATGATCCTGTGACCCACCCTCTGATTTCGCAACTTGGGGGAATTTAACTCACACCCTGATAATTCAGGAACCTGCTTATAACACGGGGTCAGGTGTGGATCCCATTTTTTAAAACAGAAAATACCCCAAAAATTGATACCTATTTGTTGAACTTGAAGAAAATTGCAATCAAAGTTGGCAAAAGAAACTTTGATGTATCGCTCGTTTTATTGTCAAAAAAGGCAGATAGGACATGGAAATTTTAATCAACACTGTGAAATATCAAATTAAAAAATAGGTCATACAAATTTTTTACATTTTCTTTCCAAGCGACATTCCTAGTACACCGTAATTAACGATATATAAAGAAATTTTGATTAATGAAAATGTCACTTATGCCGACTGGAGGCAGTACTTTAATAAATAAATACAAATTAAATGATTTTTTTTTTATCTATTGAAATTTGTGTTCAAGTTCAATCTTTTAGTTCATTTTAAGTGTAATTGTCATAAATGCAATGTGTCTTCTTGTAATTAAACGTAAAATGTATCAATCTATCGTAACAGCCATGTCTGCGAGCATTTCTCTGAGAACCTAATTAAGTGCCGATCGTGTTTTGACGACTGATTGTAACATGAGGATTCATACAATAAATAGCCCAGTTCCCTAACGCAGCTCCCCCCACCCCATGGTTTTCTTGATGTCAAAGTGATTTTTCTTTCAATTTTTGGAGGTCCCTTGGTAACTCGCGCCTCACTTATAGTGCGGTCTATACTTGTGGACCCCTTTGTGCGAGAGTTATCAAGGGAGAGGTGTACATGCATGATATACTAAACTAAAATCTGCATCTGCCTTTTATTCTTTAGAAAAATAAATCTACCAATCTACATGCATTATAGGTAATGCAGTCAAATGGATGGAACTGATAATAAAATGTACATTAATCAAAGGTACCTACTTTTTCTATTAAAAGAGATTTGTTGACATTCAAACACTTTTGTAGATTTTCTTTATGCTTTTCGATCAATTTTTGCTGAGCTGTAAGCTGTCGCCTCAGTTCATCATTTTGCTGAAATGGAAAAAATCAGGATGAAATATTAAAATCATAAAATACTTTCTAAAAGAAACATGTGCTTCCATACCTGTTAACAAGACTTCCTCAGTAAGGCTGTTAAGAAGTTTTTCACAAGTTTGACCAATTTTAATAAGGTACATCACAACACCTAGTACTGCTATTGTTGACTTGGAAAACCAGCATTTTAACAGTTCAGAAGTGGAATTTGAGGCTGAGGTAGTAAAGACAAACATCATGTTCAAGTAAAAAGTTTGTTAAGTACAAGCAGACTTTAATTGCAGTTTCAGAAAGTGAAGCACCAAAACCCATGGAGCTCAAAGACTTCTTGCTCATTTTCCCAACTTCACATGATATATGGGTTTATTCTGAATTTAAAGTGGCAATAGCCTTGGGGGGGGGGGGGGGTAATCGCATCATTGCTTACAATTTACCATAATTATTATGTACTACATTTAATAACCCTATTTATCCTACGACCTATTTAAGAATCAACAGTGACATCTCAGGCTGCACTTCACCGAGAATGATAAATTTAGTCCCGATGTTTAGCTCAGTAGTTAGACTCTTTAGGCCTACATCAAATTTGACTTGCTATCCAACTGTGCCAGATGGAATGATGTCCCCTCATTGGTTAACTAATATGATGTACTGTCTACGGATGACCTTATTTTCAGTTGACCAATGAGAGAGCAGTATTCCATTCAATGCACTTGCATATTAAGACAGCAGGATCAAAGCAATGGACCAAGTCAGGCTGTGCCACTGGAAAACAAGCCGGCATTCCTTATGGGTGGGATAGCATACCATTTTATATAGGCCCAAAAACTTGAATCTCTAAAGGGTTCATATGCCTTTGGTGTGACAAAATTCAAAGACTTTTTCAAATTTATTCAAGGACCCCAATGTTCAGTGCACTTGTATATTTATCAATGGCCATTTAAAGGATTAGTGAGAATCTTGCAATTTTCTGACAAGCGGCTTCATAATATCTGTGCAATAGGCTCAAGACTTTATAATATAGAATAAAAAAACAAATCTAAGGAGAATAATAACACTTTATTTCTAAGAAAACAAATAAACTCAGATCTTTATATGAAGAAAAAAAAAAACAACCACCTATTGATTGCATAGCAAATTAGTTATACTAGGTTCAACAGTTCCTTAAATTCTGAACTCCAACTACACTACAAGTACAACTGCTGGAGATCAGAGTCTGCTTGTATGACAGTTTCAAATCATCATATGAAGAACAAAATACAATGGGAGGATAAAAAGTGGACAAAGTAGAATAGTCACAATCTTTTCTTTAAATTCTACACTCAAACATTTTGCTGCAAGTGAAATGGGTAAGCACTTGCAGAAAAATACCTAGATAAATCTTCTGTATTCTCAATGCACGTGTTTATCCTTTGTCGGAGTGAATGCAGCCTCCTGAGTATTCGGCAGCAATCGGAGTTTACAGATTCCCAAAGCCCACCTTCTCTCTCCAAACACACTTCAAGAAAACACATTGGCTGACCTCATATATAACGTTTTGCATAATTTGTGTACCTAGAGTTGTCTGCAGTAGACATAATCGATTTCTGGAAGAACTCTGATATGATGCATTCACATGGCATCTTAAAACTGTCCACAGCAAAAATATGCCATGCGTCACTGAGTCTATTTTTTAATATCTACTGTCATTATCTTTTGTTTCGAGAATCTGAACAGCTGATTCACCATGATTTGAAGTAAAAAGATGGAACTCTCTGCCATGTAAAATAATTAAGAATGGTTGTTGGAAAAGATTCTTGCACTTTTTAATGCTCTCTATAATCATCTCCACATGCAATTACTAATATCTGATTGGTCACAAGTTGTAAACCATTCAACAGCAAACAGTTTTATTTCGATTACATGACATAATAGGATGAACAGAAACTTTTGTACATTCATTTGTTGATTAATTTTATATTTTTCAAGGCTCAAGGCTTATTTTCAAAGACTTTTTAAGTTAAAAACAATTTTCAAATACTTTTCAAGGATGAATCAAAATTCAAGTACTTTTCAAGGTACCATGCTAGCTCTGCTCTAAGATAAACAATGGTGCTACAGTTAATGTGCAAAATATAGCAGGATATATCAGTGTCAATTCAAAAAAAGTCACAGGAAATATGGAAGAGTAGTCCCATTATTATGTTTTTAAAAAACTGTAGGAAACAATTCAGGTCCCCATGGCAATGGCTATCATCTCTCCTGCCACAAGACATACTCAAATTGACATATAATATTGAAAAAAACTATGCTGATTGTTTAAACTTTTCAAGAGTTTGTCTTTATCATCTGCAACATGTTTTCATATATTGGACATCATTTCTGAAAATGCCAAACAAGCAACTGTTCCATAATGCAAACATTTTGCCAGAAAAATATGAGTAGTTTAAGGTGTTTGAGGTACTCCAGTCAAAGTCAAATTGGTTCCCCAATGATCACAACTGAATCTAATATGAAACCAGATCAGACATGGACTAGCCAATATCCAGATTAGATGGAAACAATCATGTTTTCTCAATTTTTGCTATTCTTACACAAGTCTGTAATTTAAGGGATATTTTAGTAAGGCTTACGATCAAATTGTAAGGGTTGACAGGTTCGAATTTATAGTACCTCATCTGACATAAATATGAAACTTAACCAAGATGTGATAGGTAAACATAAGAACAGATTGACTTGGATAACACTATATGCACCTAACACTGTCAAGATTCAGCACACAAAAAAATGAAAAAAGTTGTTAGTGAGTTTGCACTTGCATAATACAAGACGTTTTTAGCTAGAGGTTTATCAGTAGTTGTCTTTAATTTTTGCAATATGTAGGCAATCCGTATTCCTCAGGATGATGTGAAGTCCAACATGAATAAATACTATCAAACTATTTATGTGAATAATACGGTATTGCTATATCCTGCTCCCCCACCCCCTCAAAATAAAACTAATCAAGTCACTGTTTCTCCTGATGCAAGGTTATAATTTATGAAACCATTTTGAATTGAAATATTTTTCTTCTCATCAATTATTGGAAATCAAACTGTATAATTTAACTTGCTGCAAGTTCAACATGTCTGATCTATTTCCCTAGTCTTTTAGACACTTGAATTTGACAAAAGAATATTATTGAGTGTTTTATGATAGATTTCAATAATTGACTAGATAAAGAGAAATATGGAATACTACATCTTTCAAAAACAATCCTCTGTAAAATCATTACCCTGCACTGTAGTCATTTATGTCTAAATTTCTGTAGAAATGTTACCAAAACTGTACAAGTCATCTGCTCCAAAGTATTACTTACGTTGCTTAAATTAATGTAAGCACATACCCTAAGTAAATCTTCTATTCTACTATCTTTCTTTTCCATGTTTGTTGATGACTGGGTCTCTAATGCCTTCAGATGGACAATTGTCAAGTCGGTCTGCTGGCACAATGTAAAGAGAAAGTAACAATTATTATTTCACACACAGAGACACGTGTTCATTATATAGGTGTACAACCTACCATCACACATGCTAAAGTTTCAAAGTAACATTTTTTTTTCATTATATTGATAGTAGGAAATACTCCAGTTGGGTACAAAAATGATGTTTGCTAATAATACTTTTATTGTTTAAGGAATAATTCTACAATTTTTTGGCTCATGCATGACAAATATAATTGTTTTTAAAGTAATTAATTTTTCAGAAAGATTGATTTCATATGGAAATATGGAACGTTTATTGACTTAGAAATTATATGTCTTGCCTGATGCCCTATCCAATACAACTACAATATTGCTTTGACCCTAAATGTGCTTAGGGCTCTGACACTGAGTAAAAGTGTATGAATATGAAAGGTCCTCTTTATGATTTAACAATCCAAGTATGACAGCTATCTCTTCAAGGGTATAGGACTAATGAACACAGAGAAAACTAACCAAAAATTTGAACAAAATTTTCCAAGGACCTTGCACTTATCTAAGGGTCAGAGGAATGATGGGATTTCATCAGTATGAAAGAGCTATGATTACTGATTCTAAAATGCAAGTATGAAAGTTATCTCTTACAGGGATTGGGGTTTATGAATATACATTACAAAAACGTGAAGCACAAACTTTACCAAATTTTAGTGACAATGACCATACCTGGAGCCAGAATGAGGGTTGGGGTGTACATATATGAAATGGCCGGTCTACCTAATTCTAAAGTCCAAATATGATGACCAATCCTTCCAGGGTTCAAGGCTTATGACTTAAAGAATTTTAAGCAAAACTTGTTAAGGTTTTCAAATGACCTTCACTTTTCATATGGTGGGTCAAGGTGCATGACATGAAACCAGTTTCCTAAATGAACAGTATGATAATTAATACTACCAATGTTTAGGATTTAAGACCACCAAGAAAACTTTAAATGAAAAGATAACCAAGACTTTCAGATGACTCTGACTTAGTCTGGAGGTTACAGGGGCCAGAGTAAGGATGTTTGTACATAAATATAAATGTTTGAGAGCTCTGTGCAGGACTAAACTCAGAATTTTTCTTACCAAGTGCATTTTTTCACATGTGAAAAAAGAAACACACTTTCAAAGTCCTATTTCTATAAACAATTTATCTGGATGAGACAAAAGTTGGAAATAAGAAGAAACTACAAAACATTTCTATCAGTTTCCATTTTCAGTCTTATTATCATTAACCCTTTCATCACTAGGTAACTTTGGGAGCATAGAGTCCTCAACACTAAGTAACTTTGGAGTTGTAAAGCAAAATGACTTGTAGATTTTGAAATAACATAACTTTGCCAAT
This sequence comes from Sinohyriopsis cumingii, assembly GCA_028554795.2. NCBI lineage: Eukaryota > Metazoa > Mollusca > Bivalvia > Unionida > Unionidae > Sinohyriopsis > Sinohyriopsis cumingii. The sequence continues at coordinate 26,580,936 of CM068841.1, read as the reverse complement.
TTTAAAGATATCTGCCTGGATTAGGTGTCAAAATCAAGGTTCAAAATCAAATTTTTATGACTAATTGACTAAAATGTACATATCTATTACAACTGTTAAAATACAGGTGCACACAGGTAACACAACAGGTAAAATACAAGTAACTATCTATTTACTTCTTAGAAAACATATAAAGTTCCCAAAACTTGTTCAATTGACCTCAGATGTACTCATGTATAAATCCAGTTGCAACACAAGTCTTTATTTCAGGTATATGACAGGTAGAAATTAAAATTCCATAAAATGCTTTGATTTCATCCAAGGTGAGATCTGTTCACACACCTGTATCGCCTCTGGCATGTTTGATCGTCGCATTCACATTCATCAGACAGACGTTTCCAAAAACTTCATCTGAATAGAATAGTTGAAAATATTCCAAAGCTTTCCTGGAGCCATCTAACACTCAGGTGGATCCAACTCTCTCAGAAAACTGAAACAAATCTTTTTGGTTTTCCAACTTCGACCAAACAAAACCACGTGGAGCGTACACTTCCTCCGGTTCAAAACCTTCAAAGTCCTTTCATCGTCATCACTGTCACCCACAAACGCATTCCATTGCCTCTCCAGCCGCCTTGTCTCATTTTCATCCAACTTTATTAGGTTGAAATCCACTGATAATTCCAAATGCGACACTTCACCCTTATCTGATCTTTCTTCAAACTCCGCCATTTTGGATACAAATTTCACCATTCAGAAGAGTCATTAAAAGTGCCTACTTTGTTTGACATTTCTAGTTGTATACAAGCTAAACTCACAAGATAATCTAAATATAATATCTACATTACAAGTAGGAAGTTATTAGAGGTACCCCAAAATTTGTACAGACTGTACTATAACGTTGGAGAAGAACACTGCCCCAGACCGGTAAAGCGCTCCATAGTGTTTGGGGACTTACTTCCCCATGACCGGTAAACCTATCCATAGTGTTGAAAGGGTTAAAAGATAAGATGAAAAAAGCTGTATCACCAGTAGATTTGTTATTCTTATTTACAACAAGACTGATTACAGACAAATTCAAATTTGTAATTTTGGACAATGAAAGGGTTAATGAATAAATCATCCTCACCAGGACTAAACAACCATTTCACTTTTAGTCTAACATGTGACAAAAATATCTGCAATTAGTCATCTTACACAAAAGCTCTGGCACAGCATGTCATCAGAAAAGACAAAGTAACATGTTGTTGTAGGGTTTAACGCCATTTTTCAGCACACAATAGGCTATACATGGCGGCCAGTATTAATGGTGGAGAAAAACCCCGGAAAGAACCACCGTCCCACTAGAAGCTTTCTCACATACCCATATTAGCCAAATCCGAGACGACAAAGTAACATATTTGTTATCTAAAGCAGTCCACACTGAACTGTAATATTTGACAAAAATGGCTTCTCTCCACCAGAATGAGAAGTCCAAAGTGATGGGAAACAAAGGAGAAACACGTGTTTTGAACATAAATTAAATTTCTCCTTAAACTTTATAAACCTTTTAAATTTGTTAAATTTTATTCTGTACATTTATTGTACGACTTTGTTAATACATGGGGAAAGTGACCCTGAAAATGGGTTACTGTTGAAATTCAAAGATATCATGGCACAAATCCTTGCTTCCTACATTTCCAGGTTGAAATACAAAATAAATTTGTTTACTAACGATTAATTTGCCTATAAACCTCCACAAGATAGGTTGGGGTGCATATATATGAAAGGGCAGCATTTCATCATTACAAAGTCCAAGTATGACAGCTATCCCTCACGTAGTTTGGGAAAAACACTTCAACCAAACCATAATGTTGACACTGGCATTAGTGGAATGTGTGATAAAACAATCTCGCCTCTGCTAATGCAGGCGAGGCATAAAAATCTTGCAAATTACCCCCTTTCTTCACAAGGTGGGAAAGGGTGCACGCAAATAAAAGGAAAGAGCTAATTAATTATATAGTCCAAGTATACCAGCTATCCCTTTGTGGGTTAGACAGAAAAACTTCAACAAGAACCTAATGGTGCTGCTGGAAGGAGTAATCCTTTGGTCTCACCTGTGCTAAAGCAGCTGAGATATAGGACAAACATTGCAGCTCAATTTCACACAAATGTAAATATATTTTATATTGGGGAGTGTGAAATAGCTCGTTAAAACTCTAGGAGAATTGTGAGAAATTTTAATAAGTTCTTGATGAACTAATGGTTTTGAAGTGATTTAACAAAACAACTCATTTTTTCAAATACAGCATTTCAAGTTTTTAACTTCTATGGTTAAAAATAAATGTATTCTTCAGTTTTTAAATCAGAACTGTGACATTGCAACAACAGTGCTGAATTGCATTTCATGAGCAAATGATGATAAAACAATGTATCAATACAGTTCATTCAGCTCCAGAGAATTGTTTTCAAGGAATTATATAACTTTATTAGTTTATCACTACATAATGGGTATAAAAATTAAAGAAAACAAATACTTCTAAGTTACCTAACAGCAAATGGGTACTACTTCATCTGATATTTCCAGTGTCAAGTGTCATCTGAGTCACCAAACTGTATCCCATTTTGTTTAAGGAATATATATATACATAACAAAAATACAGAATTTCAAGATGTACTTAATTCAGTTTTAACATTTTGTATTCCCTCAGATAAATGCAAGCACTTTTCCAAGATAAAATGAACTTTTTCAAAATTAAAGGAGAATGCAAGACACCTCTTTCAAAATCAATAATTTTTCACGATCGTTCAAAATAGAAACTAGGAGAATTTTTTGTATTTCAGCTCTCCACTTTCTTTTTAGTCATTACCATTATCAAAAAACAACATGGATACAAGATTCAAGAAAACTAATTTATAGCTTTATAACCTCAGAAAAAACAAAAACAATCAAACCTGTCAGACAACCATCCCTATTTGTTGACTAACCACTCAGACCCTGCCGAACAGCCATTAGTATAGAGACCAATCCACTAAAACCCTGCTTAACAACTACCACTGCAAGACCATTCCACAAATCCTTGCCTAGCAACCATCCATGCTTGAAGACCAATCCATTAAAACCCTGCCTAACAGCCATCTATGCTTGTAGACCATTCCACAAATCCCTGCCTAGCAACCATCCATGCTTTGAAGACCAATCCACTAAAACCCTGCCTAACAACCATCTATGCTCTTAGAACAATCTACTAAAACCATGCATAACAACCATCCATGCTTTCAAGACCAATCCACTAAAACCCTGCCTAACAAACAGCCATGCCTGAAGACCAATCCACAAAAAGCCTGCCTAGCAAACAGCCATGCCTAAAGACCAATGCACAAAAAGCCTGCCTAGCAAACAGCCATGCCTGAAGACCAATGCAAAAAAAGCCTGCCTAGCAAACAGCCATGCCTGAAGACCACTCCACAAAAAGCCTGCCTAGCAAACCGCCATGCCGGAGGACCAATCCAAAAAAAGCCTGCCTAGCAAACAGCCATGCCAGAGGACCAATCCACTAAAATTGCCTAGCAAACAGCCGTGCCTGAAGACCAATCCACAAAAAGCCTGCCTAACAAATAATCCAGTATGAAGACCTATCCAATGAAACTATAAGACAACTTTTCTTAAGTTATCTAAATAGCAAGTTCAACTGTATTATTTAAAATGATAGCCATGTCTGATGCAGTTTCTAAACTTAAATAGAAATCATACATCCAATTTCACATACAGCAGTTGCTTTCTGTATAAAGCATTTGACATACTTTATGTCAGTGCAATTTAATATCATTTGCAAAACACAATAATATAAGTACTGTGCATATAACCAAGTCACTTCCATACGATTTTTGCTGACTAATCTATTCACAGATCATTGTCACTTTAGTCTGAGACTACAATGTAAGTCTGAATATCCATGTTTATTAGCTGTATTAATATTTATCTACATTCTTTGTTCAATTTAAACAAAATGGATAAGCTTTGTTTATTGTAAGACTCACACTATTATTTGGTTAAATCCAACATTTGTCCAAAATTTGCTCTTTTGTAAGGAAATACAGTACAGCTCCAAGAGCAAAAAATCAATATCAGCATTAGTGAAACTGACCTGAACAGGTTTGCTATTCAAAAAGCTGGGAGGATATGACCCCATACTGTTGGAATTAGAGCTTTGGGGAGACGGAGACATATAACCCTGAAAAAAACAACATATGGCCATGAGGTTAACAACCGCCCCTCTTGGTTTATGATTTTATGAAAACACAATAAACATTTTTATCTTTATAGTTCTTTTTAAAAACCAATGACCTTGCTATGTGCATCTGATCCAACTTTCCTCTTTATATTTTCAAAACTAAATTTATCATATTAAGAGACTGTTTACAAAATTAAGCTAGTGCATATTCTTGGTGAGAAAAAATCAAAATATATACATTTACAACTTGTACTTATTTTTTTAAACAACATTTACTCACAAAGCATCATCTCTTAGAAAAAATCAATACTTGTAAATAACCAGAAATGTGCACTGGGACACAAATGCCCAAACCAATATGATACCCAAAAAAAGTATAATTCTGTGTCAAACTTGATCCATAATTCCATAAAATGGTCAGAAAACCATGCAAATCAGACCAGAGAAGAGAGCGGAAGAGAAATGGTTATGAAGAAAGAGATTGCCCAAATAGTGTCTTGTGGTCTTGCAAAAACAATACTTTAATGGAAGAGTGAGTACTTACATACTGTAAGGCTTGTGGGGAGGGGGACTTTGCTCCTGGAGTTGATCCAGACACATTCTGATTTCTACTTGGAGACTGGCACTGCTACAAGGAAGGGAAACTTGATATCAAAAGTAAATAGGACTACTATTCGCAATAAAAGATTTTGCACAATATGATATTAAGTATGTGACCTTTGTTAAGCATGCAAAGACACAAATCTTAAAATTTCAATTACATCATTTTAGACATAGTAATACTGTCCTAAGATTTTAGTTGAAGACAATAAATGAGGTACAAGTCATGACTTTAATACTTTTGTTCAATATTTTCATGCACCCCATGGGCACCATGGAGGATGCTTTCTAGTGACAGTGAGGAACAAAAGTCCATCTATTTAGGAGAAGCACAAATGTCAAGATTTTGAAGATATCTGCCATGGTTGCCATACTAGATGTCAAATCAGTACCATTTTTGTTTAGTACAAGCTAGACATCCTAAGCATTCTGGTGAAAACCCAACGATTCATAAGACTTTCCATCTAGGAGGAGTTATGGTATGATTTTCAAAATGAACACTGGCAGAGACATATTGGATGTTAATAGTTTTTATGTACCATATATACCTGCTTATCAGTCTACCATTTAACGAAGAAACAATTATTAATGCAGAAGAGGGGTTGTCTTATAAGCAAGATATAGCAATATGTTCAAATCTGACCTTGTTGTAATGATTGTACATCCTGGGCCACCCATATTTATTGTCAAAAGTACGACCATTGGGTCATGAAACAATAGCAATTGTTCCCTGTATTATGTGTCTTGGGACACCACATTTATTTTTCTTCTACTAATCGATTGATGTAATGAAAATACAATAAATACGTTTAAGAAATAATGCTTTTAAAATAAATGTAATTCTGTCCAAGTTTTAGTTGGCTTTGATGCTAGCAACCATAACCATTAACACCAGTATGGTAATTGTGATAATACCATGGAGCTTCTGCTAATGGATAGATGGACATCAGATGACAGGCAACACGTCATCCTATAAGCTGTCCTTGTCTGTGACTAGCAGAACTTACAAGTCACTGGTACAAGGTTGCAGCTTAATACTGAAACGTCTATGTCTATGTCATATGCACAGACTGTTGTGGAAAAAACTAAAAGTCTTAAACATGTGCAATCCTCCAGTAAATTATATCAAGAAGACCACCTGTACTGTTGCTGTTGATGAGACAGCATTCTAAAAATTAAATGCTGACAAGCCACAAGTATGTACCATAATACTTGCAAAAGTTTATTTTTAAACCATGGTTACAGATCTATGGATCTAGATCTGCTATCAGATAATTATATGAAAATATCTATTGGCATATATTTATGACTAATGCAAATCATTTCTGGTTACATGAAACTTGTACATTCACCATATTATTATTAACATCTTCAATGCCAAAAAGAAGCTTTAAACATCAGGTAATACAACACTGTCTGGATGATTTCAAATTTAAAGATAGTCATAAACATACATGCCAATCCCCCCCTGAGATATATAAGTGTTGCAATTATAAGTGCTATAATATTGCTATTATAAGTGGCAAAAAGTGCAATTTGGGGGTAAAACGTTTAATCTTATATGCAAGAATTACAGGACGCATGAAAAAGATAAATCTGTATGACAAACCTGGTTTTGCAACTGGTCAAATTTCTTATGACAAAGGGCAAAATCCACATGGATTAGAACCAGAATACAAATACAAAATATACTGAAAAAATATTTATATTCAGCACTCACTTCAACTAGTCTACATGTGTAACTTTCACTGAATGATTGTGAACTGGACCTCTGCAATGATCATGGTCAGGTGCTGAGAGTGATGTATTACATTACTCATATTCTTCTTTTACAAATTGTAAATAGTGTTGATTTTTTACTTTTCCTGATCTGACATGTTTTTAAATTTGAAAAGATCCGTCTGCTCTAACATTTCCGTGATAAAACATTCACAACTCACTGTAAAGCGTTTTACTTAACATCTGGCACCATTTTCTTTAAAAACAGACTGATTCACTAACTATGTCATCAATGAAATGAATCTGTTGGGCAACATACTCTTCTGAAGAAACCCATGTTTTCTTCAAAATGAGTCATATACACAGTTGCTATAAACAGCATATAAGGAAAATACTTGAGCTATTCTTACACAGCATTCACTGGTTTAAGATTATTCTCAAATTTTTATGAGTGGAATTAAAGAGATTATAATAAAATGACAAAACAATTTATGTGCCAAAAAGGCATAATCCATATACAGTCTGATGGAAAACTGAATTTGGTGAAAACAAAGCAAAATGCAGACCTGCCAACCCTGACGAGTGGGTCTCAGAAAGGCAGTTGATTTTTTTTCTGTAAAATTGTCCAGTTCTGAATAAGGTGTATCAAAATATCAATAACTGCTATTGTAAAGCTGCAAAATGTAATTAAAAGTTTGATGCATCGATGATAAACATCGTGTTCAAATGAAACGTTTGTAAAGTACACACAGACTTTATTTACCATTATTAGAGTTAAACAAACTCTAGTTCGAAACCCTATGCAGCTCAATGGCTTGTTGCTATCTCTCAACTTGACATACTAGATCAGTCATAACTCGAGTTTCCCCTAGGGGTGCAAGATTGCAAGTCAAAAATCCCCTTGGAGTCAAAACTGGGGATCAGATTCAAAATGTTGGATTCTCTGATGTGCAAATGAGGGTAAAGGGAAACACTGCACAACTATATCAGAAATCAATATTTCTGATGTTTCTTATAACAAGGTCTCAGATTTTCAAATTAGATGCTGTGGTAGACCATACTGGTTGCCGCCATTTTCACCATGTTGACATAGCCATCAATTTGGGAAAATAAGAGATAACGATAAATTCAAGACAGCCACAATGATGACTATATCGAGGGTAAGTTGCTTTCATTTTGGACCAAGCAGACACAAAATCTCTTCTGATGAAACACACCCCCATGTCAAAATAACTTTCACTTTAAGAGAAGTAGTAAAAATAAGATGTTCAAGATGGCCATTTAACGGACATCAGATAAGCACCACTTAAATTTAAGATCACCAGTCTTTTAGTGAAAACATTTATGGGGAAGTTGTGATAACAAAATTTTCAAGCTGGCCACTGTAGCAGTCATATCAGACCCATGATCAGCATGATTTTCTTTCAGAACCAAGAAGATATAATAAGAAGCCCTTCAATAAAAACCCAATTTCAAGAGGGCTGTTCAGAAGGATAGCAATAAATTGATTTTCATGATTGCTATTGTGGTGGCCATATTGGATGTCTAATCAGCAACATTTTCATTTCAGACCCAGTAGACATCATAAGAAACTTCATATTGATAAAACCATCCATTCTGAAGTAGTAGTATCAAGTTTTTCAAGATGGCTGCACTGGTGGCAATACTGGATGTCAGTGAGGCACCAGTTACAATCAAGACCAACATGACATCACAAGTCTTTCAGTGTAAACAACATGGCACTATGACTACATTAAGGAGTAGAAATAACAAGAAATTATCTAGATGGTGGCCATACTGGATGATTAATCAGTACCATTTTCATCTAAGAGCAGCTAGACAATGAAAGAATGTGTGTGGAAAGGTTCACAGCAATCCGCCAAGTACAGTGTAACCCCTCTATAATGCGCCCTGCTATAACACGAACTCAGATATAACACGATTGTGGAGTGGCTCCCGAAATTTTGTATATTCATTCGCACATGAAAAAATATTCATTTCTTCAAAGTTTATTATCAATATGGGAAGAGATCGCATATGAATTAGAATTTAATATGATCGTGGCGTGGTTTCCGCAATTTTAATTACATGAACGTGTATTTATCTCATAACAGGTATTTATTTTTTTTAAGTACAAGAAATAGTGTGTAAAATGTTTATTATGATTTTGGGGAAGAGTTCACGTATGAATTTTAATATAATACGATTGTGGCGTAGCTTCTGAAATTTAACAATATCACCAGGTTCTTGAAGTGTTATGCCAAAATAAACATTATCGAAAATGTTATTTATTACTGGTCCATGATTAAAGCCACTAAGTCATCCTTGTGATTGTCTTCAGTTAATTCTGTGTACAATCATTGCTCAAACAATAGCCAACAGGTGTTTCTTCTTTAACTGCATAAACAACTGAGCAGCAGACAATGCGGTGGTTGATACTTGTTGTTGCTGTTAACACCATTTTTCAGCACACGATAGGCTATGTATGGCAGCCAGTATTAATGGTGGAGGAAGAACCCAGGAAACCCTGGGAAGAACCACCGACCCACGAGAAGCTACTGGCAAGCTTTCCCACATACCAACATTGGCTGAATCCTACACTCAAACCCACGCAGACGGAGGTGAGATGGCAGTGATCCATAACGGAGAGTGCTTCAGATCACTCGCCCCCCCCCCCCCAAGAGGTGGTTGATAAAAGATTCTCACAATAAACATTAAAAAAAAAGAAGGAAAGCTGCCAACATGTTTCCTGGGCTTGGCAGTGTTATTATACACAATCAGTTGACCAGTAAATAATGTCCGCTTTATTATCTGGAAAATGAAAAGGTATGCGTTCAGCTTTAAAACAATTTTTTTAAAGTGACTCGTGACCATTGCAGACCTACTGCACTAAGTTCTCGGGTTTTACATGCAGATGGGATTTACTTATGAACTCATTATTAATATCCTATTTTTTTATAAAAATATTTTACCATTATGGAAAAGCAAGTTCACCAATACAATTTATTCTCTGCACTTTGTGCCCCAAAAATTATAATCATTTTGGGGAAGAGATCGTGTATGAATTAAAATAATGCGATATATAATACAATTATGGCATGGTTCATGAAATTTTAAATACATTTAGTGTGACCCCGCTATAACACGGTAGTTGGGAGCCATAGAACCCTACTGCATTACAGACCAAACTGTGTTATAAGCAACCAGGTCAGTTAGCTAAAAAAATTATGCACGTACCCAAAAAAAATTGCAGGGAAGGGGTGTAGGTTATAAATGTGGGCGGTAAAATACGTGCTTCATTGGCACAGTTACCATCTTAAATTGATGCACCTGTAGTCAAAACAGAGAAGACATGTATAATAGTTTACTTTATTTAGAGAACCGCGAATTGGTACATATACATGAATACTGCTTATATATACATGTCTAATGTATAGCATGAATAATATCAACACTGTTTACTCACCCGCAAATCTCATCATATACATTGAATCCACAATACAAGTGATTCCATCAAAAATATGCACACACACAGCTTTAAAATATTCAATAATTTTGTTACTGGTCATATTGGTCTGAATTCAGTTGAAAAATATAGCACAATTGTGTTGTTGTTGTTGTATGGTTTAACGCCATTTTTCAGCACAAGATAGGCTATACATGGCGGCCAGTATAATTGGTGGAGGAAGAACCCTGGAAAACCCCGGGAAGAACCACCGACCCACGCACAATTGTGTAACGAATGACGAAGCACATTTACTTTTCAGTATGTCCCAAGTCTGTAAAAGTTAGTTTGCATTTTAAGCAGCCATTGGTAGCGTTCATAAGCATAAACTTTTTCCCTACAAAAAGAAAACTTTCACGACACAGTTAACATGTTCCAGTCACGTTGGAAAATGCAAAAATCAGATTCCATCACTTTTATTTAAGTTTAGTACTGACTTTCTTTGATGAAAAGTTCTTCGCTTTTATTGAAAGATTGTAGATGGCTTTCTTTCATGAAGGGTGCATGCGTTATTGAAGTCACTGCTAAAGAACAGCTATGGAGAACCAAACAAATGCCCATTTCTTACTGCGGGGGCGGCAACATCAAATAATTGTATTGTATGAATGAAACTGATTTTTTTTTTCCATTTGCTGAGTACGTTTCCATAACAATCAGTGCTTCATTGGTAATCTGTTTCTTTTGAAATTTCAGCAAACTATTTTATCTGGGTACATTTTTAAAAAGGAATAGGCCATCGTTTGCACTATTCTAGTTACTGTCCCTCCACGCCTATTGAATAAAACAGCAAGATGTAGTTTTTAGTTTTAATTTCTTTTTACATTTGTAATAGCAGCATGATGCTGCCTTCCATGCATGCGTCTGAAAATTAACAAAGGTTCTTGGGTTTTACATGGGTATGGTGTTTGTTTATTAACTCATTATTAAATTCCTATTTTTTTAATAAAAATATTTTACCGTATTGGAAAAGCAAATTCACAAACGCAAGTCGTTCTCTGCACTTTGAACAATGATTACGACTCAAGCAAGAATAATTACAAATAAACACATGCTTTCAGCATGTATATCACATTTAGTTCAGATTTTGTGAATATTAAAATTCACAAAATATGAAGTAAACATTATATGCGTGCTGAAAGCATATGTTAATTGGTAATTATTCTTGCTTAAGTCGTTCAAACGAACAGGAGTACAAGCATTAATTATTGGAAATTTGCAACAGATAAATGTACATGGAAAAACATTAGAAAATTTTAGCAACATGAAATTTGTAGACATCATTCATAGACCCTGACAGGCAATGAACCGTACCCGTGCTTAGTCTTTCTTAACTTAATTTTGCTATTAATTTTCCCCACTGAATTCAGACACATAATGATGTGTGACAAAATTATTGAATAGTTTAAATATGTATGCAATTTTTGCAATGGAATTACATATATTATGTATTAATTTCAAGCAACAATGGTACAATATCAGACGGCAATTAAATAGTGTTGATACCCTGTTCATGCTGTATATTAGACACTGAATTCAGACACAATGATTAAGGAAAAAATTATTGAATATTGTAAATCTGTGCAAATTTTCAACTGAATTACATGCGTTATAGATGGGCTCAATGCCACAAAAGTAAACAGTGTTGATACCCTATTCTTCATATACATTAGACATGAATACACGTATATGTGCCAATGAGCTGTTCTCTGAAAAAAGTAAAATACTGTAAAACCCCGCATTAATGCGACCCAGATATTAATGCGATTAAATATTTTGGACCCCAGTTATCATATTATAGCAAGGATCCACTGTAATTTATAAATAGCAATAACCAACTTGTGCTTAACAGATGGATGGACATCAAACAAATCATCCCATAAGCTCTTCTGGTCTAGGACCAGTAAAGCTAATAATCCTTAACTTAGTTTGACCACGATACTAGCCATTTAAACTTGTGAGGTGCAACTCCAGTAAATCTTTGTCTTCCATCATGATTTTGCTAAAGCTCATGGATTTCTCTCTGGCAAAAATATCACTACCTTAAAATACTCATTAATCTTCTTTCCATTTGTTTCTGGCCGCGATTTGGTTGAACCTGAAAAATGGGAAAACAAAACAAAGGGTAAAAAGAATTATATACTTACTATACTTACTAAACCAGAAAACGGCCCTGTCCGATTGTGGTTTTGCGCAGTTTGTTTACCATTAGACACCGAGACAGGACGTTTTTCTGTTCAAGAGAAAGAAAATCAAATATTCATGATTTACGTTGATTACTACTAGATGCTTTAGAGAATTAGCTATTGAGTCCCTGCAAGTGATGATGTACAACATGTACACTTGGAAATAAACAGAAAATGAATGAACAAAAGTCCATGAATGAAGGATCGAGAAACAAACAGGATATTAATCTGAATATAGATCCAGAATCACAAAATAGAAAATGTGCTACTGTAACGCACCCATGCATAAAATATAAAAAAACATTAACTGGACTTTTAAAAAAGTTCCCTACTTAAGACATGATTACATTTTGGAATCGAAGTGTGATGATTTAATACAACATATGGGAATGACCAAACAGGGTTCTTATTGCATAGTGGTCTCATTTAAGCCCACTGCAAGTTTGACTACATTTGTAAGGTTTTCAAAATTCGTTAGGATTGGCAGCTATGTTGGCAGTCTATACTGCATGCAAAATGAGTGAAGATCTCACTTGATCTCTCCTACATATAATTATTTTAAACAAATGAATATGCTCTCTCACACAGCATATTTAAAACTTGTATCCAGTGAAGATAAAATAATGGCCATGTTAGTGGATGAGTTACCTTTACAAATATTTCTAAGTTCAGGTGACAACCATAAAGGTATTCATATTTTGAGATCATTCTGGGCTTATTTCTTACATTTGGCTATCAATGAATGAAAATCAGTACAAAAGTTGATGTTCCACAAAAATGAGACAAACATGCAAATTTTGTACAACTGACTTACTTCCTGCATCCCCATCAGTTGGTTTCCGCTTCCTCTTTCTCTCTGATGGATTTTTTTTCTCTGGCGTTTGCATCTGAAGCTATTAACGGATAAGAATTAGAATATACAGTGCTTAATTCTATGATAATTATCCATCAATAAACCAAATCTACAATGAGTGTGCACCCAAAGTTTCTCATCAAGATGGGGGTTCAACCATTTTATACCATGATAATTTCCCCCGATATTTTATCCTTAGCCCTTGCTCTCTTTGACCATGTTTATGAATGAATAGGTTAACTTATGTTAGTTTAATTATACTGTTTATACAATAACATTTATAACTGTTCAACTGATCATTTGGAACGAGTTTAACTAATTTATGACTAGGGCTGTATACTCTCCAACCCAAATAACATACAACAAATATACATAGAAAAGGGAATTATATACTCCTCTAACATTACCAAAGATAATCAATGTCTAATTTCCAATAAACTCAGTAATCTGTGAGAAAAAACTATCATATTCTTTTCTTTAAAAATCAACTCTGTGCGAAGTAAGAAAACAGAATGCAACCATTAAATGTTATAAAAAAATTAATCTAATCAAAACTGAGAAACTCCTATAACATGACATAGTAGACTATTCATTTTTTAAATCGGGCAAGCAAAACTTAAGCCAAGTGCTTTTCTTCCAAAGGGCTTGTGGCTTGTATAATGCAGGATAGCTGCAAACAGCTAGTAGTATTAAAGAGTGTTATTCACTATCCTCAAATATTTACAACATCATTTCTGGCAAATGACATCATATATAGAACTGTGGAACCTGTAAACATATCAATATGTATGATAGGAAACTGCCAATCCAAGGAACACTGCAGAACATAAGAGGATTCATGCTCCTCATGCTTATTTTCATGTCATAATTACTTCATTTACCTATATATGGCTACTCAGCCCTCCAGGCATACTGAATGCTTAATTGTACCCCTATGTATTTTACATCCAGTATCACCTCTACCAGCAGCCATTGAAAATTTTTGGTATGAAAATTCCAATCACATTCTATTACCGCTTGAAACAATATTAGATGTAGTCACCAAATTATTGCTCAATCAAAACATGACATGAAATAAAGGTGTGATTAATTAGAAGCATCTTCAACCACTTCATAGTATATTGCGTTTTCTCAAACCAAATCATCATAAACGACTTGACCTTTGGCCTACCAAGTCAAACCAATTAAATTAATGAAATGTTGTTGTTGTTGGGTTTAACGCCATTTTTCAGCACACGATAAGAACTTATTCCAAACACTAAGTTTGCCGTTTAACCCCAAAATACTTCTCCAAATTTACGAACGGCATTTTGTCTAAGTCTCAACATAATTTGATTCTGAGGTCACGTGCACTACTTATTCCAATACATTCAAAAATGAACACAATAACGAAAACTAAAGCTGTTTATTTGATGTACTTTTATAAATGACCACATGTACGTCTCTGGCTCTTTCTGCCTCTGAATTCAATCACTGTAAATATCATTACATTTTCCCTCCTGGCCGCCCAACTATTGCATCATGTTCTTCTTTATGTTCTCTTATAAAATTGCAACATGTACATCAAGAGGTCTTTCAGTCACTGAATTCTGTCATTGTAAATATCAGCACAGCTAATTAATCAACACATTTTCCCACAAAGCAGGTGGATGAAGCAGGACTGGTTCCCTGACCAAGTCCACTAATTCTAATTGATGGAGATGTACTTTGTGAAACTAGCCATAAGAATTGGGGGGGGGGGGGCGGGCATTCATGTCACATTATACGTCACTTATCTTACATTATGATCATAGGGTTTTACTATTAAAATGTCATTAACTACAGTTCTTTACAAATTATTTGGAAAATTATAAACATTATATAGATTTTCTTAATACCTGATAATTCTATTTTAAAAACTGAGCAAGACGCCGTAGATGTCAGGAAAGTAGATATTGTACATTGGATAATGCATTTTTTCAGGTGACAACAGTTTTACCTATGCACTAACGGTGATGAGGGATGCAAAGACCAAAGAAGTAGCAAAGATCACTGCTATTACTAAAGTAAAAATGCCATTATGAGCTGCCATGAGGAACAATTTCTTTGCGACTTAGGACAATCGTAATGGATCATCATGTGACATTATATAACATTTTAATAATGCAAAACAGTCATGTAATGATTTATTTTGTAATACAGCTGTATTGCTTCTTGTCAACAAAGTAATAACTAAACCGTCTTTTTCAATATTAATTGACTATTACAATAATAGACTTGGAAAAATATACATTACTTCTTCTGGCGACATTCTTTCAAAACAGGTGACAAAATACTGAGATTTGAGACTTTTTTGCGACAACTTTTTAAAAGCCAGGACCATCCCCGAAGTGCCATGCATGCAAAACATAGTAAAGTTACATATGTTGAACCGTTTAACGTGTATGAAACATATGCTTTATATTTATAAATTTACCGTTGGACAATTTTGGATTTCAGGATAATGGTACCATTCAAATATTTCCATTTCTTATGTTTAACCCATTTTATCCTGAATACGCCCACGGTCGTAATACATCATTCCATCCTAATACGCCTGCAGTCATAGTATCCCATTTTATCCTGAATATGACTATGGTCGTACTCTACTACGTATGTGTGTAGCGTCTCTAGAAACACGTGTTGTACATCACAAATATTTGTGTACTTCTTCACCTACACAGGAAATGGTTAAAGCAAGCATGCGCAGTGAAATTTTTACAAAATCATGGTTGGAAAAGAAACTGTTGACTTGAAAACCGATCGATAAAATGATGGATGACAACTCTGATATAAACATGGATGTTGATAGCGAGGGTAGCGACACTGAAGTTGAGGATTATGATGATTCTGATAATGATATTGACTTAAATGATGGGTTACAATTGAATAAATTCGATGGAAAAGATGATGCATGGCTTCATGCACTTTTCAATAGCGATTCAGAGAATGAAGCTGACTTTGAAAGCTTTCAAGAGGAATGGGTGCGGGATGATTTTTCGCTTCAGTTCCAGCCAAGATTTAAATTATTAGAAGGAGTAACTGTTCAACACCCAGAAGAAGCAGATGCACAACATTATTTTGAGTTACTCTGGGATGAATTATTATGGAAAAAACTTGTTGATGAAACAAATCGTTATGCTAAACAGGGGCGTAGAAAAAATCCCCCCCACCACCAAAGTCACCAAGATGGACACCAGTTGATATTCCCACAATGAAGGCATTTATAGGCTTATGTTTTGCCATGGGAATAATTCGTCTTCCATCAAGTCATAATTACTGGCGACAAAATAAGCATATATTTGTCACATCAGTCAATAAAATCATGTCTCGTGACAAATTTGACGTGACAAATTTGATCTGATTTGGCGATACTTTCATCTCCATGACAACGAACAAGCTGCAGAGCCTCTGCCAGAGGGAAGACCAGATAAGCTAAAGAAAATTAGATGGTACCTGGATTATTTAGACCAGAGATTTTCATCAAATTTCACACCAAAAACAACTGCAACGATTGACGAAAGCATGATCAAATTCAAAGGGAGACTCTCTTTTAGACAGTATCTTCCAGCAAAGCCAACAAAATGGGGCGTTAAGCTCTGGAATATGGCCGACAGCTCAACTGGATATATGCACCGATTCCAGGTATACACCAGCAAAGAAGATAGGCAAGAAAAGGGACTGGCTTACAGAGTTGTCATGGATCTCTGTTCACACATGTTTGGAAAAAATCTGAGTCTATTTTGACAACTTTTACACAAGTACAGATTTACTGAGAGACTTACATACTAAGGGGTGATGGCCTGTGGAACAGTCCATAATAACACGAAGGGGTTGCAAAAGGACTTGCTGCCAAAACAGCTGAAACTGAAGAAAAACGAGTACAAAGTGGCACAGAAGGATGAACTTACCTTTTGTGTTTGGCAAGATACAAAAGCTGTTTGTGTCTTGTCAAATTTTCATGATCCATCATCACGTGGCATTGTAAACAGATGCTCTGGTATGGCTATTCAGCAACAGGTTGAAGTACCCAAAATGCTATCCAATTACCAACAAAACATGAAGGGAGTAGATCTCTGTGACCAGATGGTTGGGTACTATCTGCTACATCACCGGTCAAAAAAATGGTGGCGTAGAATTTTCTTTTATCTTATGGAAACTTTGGCGTACAATGCATATGTGATTGCAAGGGACACAAATCCAGAGAGAGTCAAAACTATGTGGCCAACATTTCAAAGCTATCTGGAGGACTTGGTTGCATCTCTGGTTGGTGACACTAGAGCTGGAAAGGCTACAGCACTTGTTCCAGAGCCTACCAGAGGAACAGTGCAACATACCATTGAAAAAATGTTTGACAAAAAAAACCCCGTCATGAATGTTCACTGGCTGCTCAACCTGGAGCGAGAAGAGGGGTGACAAAATTTGGCTGCAGGGAATGCAATGTCCCTGTTCATACAGAATGCCAGGCAAAACACATCACTAGGTGTATAAATGTTTAAAAGCTGATGTTCACACAACAACTGATGTATGGCTTTTTTAAAAATGAAATATGCTTTTTTCAATGTGATGTGGACATTTTTATTCACCATTAAAGTAATATTGTTATTACTAACATAGTGATGATGTGGACTTCAAAATTTGGACAAAAATTGTACTGATTAATTATCTTTATCTATCTGAAAGGTTTCTAGGATTAATTTGTGACAAGTTTTCATGAGAAACTGCACGCTGAAGAACATGTTCCAGAATGTGAAGTAAACAAATCGTTCCATGTGTCATGTTGTCCAATTTTAGTAAAATTATTATAACTTTTGAACTAACAGTGCTAGAAACTTCAAATTTGGACCAAAATACTAGAAATAGAATTATTGTTATTTTATTCCATCCCATTAGGAGCATTTCATTCATCTTCATGGACAAAAGGTTCTCTGAACATCATGGTAAGTTGTTTTTTTTTTTAAATTTCTTATTGCAAGTCATATTTCAAAATACAGTTGTGAGCATGTACATTGGTAACTGATAACAAAATATGTATTACTGTGTTGCAAATTGTATTATCTTTTCAGAGATATATAGTTTTATATACTTTATAAAAGGAATAACAATGTTACAACATTTTTAGTAAACATGGTGAAGGTAAAAGAAATAACAATGTTACAACATTTTTAGTAAACATGGTGAAGGTAGTCACAATTTCAGCTGCTGCTGCTGTATGATGCTGTTTTACCACAATGTATTTAGAATTGCTTCTCAGGAATCAGGCACTGCAGTTGAAATTGGTAAACAGGATAAAATGGGTTAATATATATAATGATAAACACATGCAAAGGCACATCCAACATACTTTAAGTCAGTGTTCAAATTTTATTGTAGACAACATATTTTTTAATAAAAGGTGTAGTGTTGTTCTTCGACTTAGAGCAACAATCGTCATATTGTAACGTTGAAGATAAAACAAAGATAATTCACCATTTAACCATCATGAACAATAAGCATTCGTTGTTCATGCCTAAATGAAGACCGTCATAACTATTCACATTTCACATGATCCCGTAAGAATAAGGTTCATCATATCGGCAAGAAAATATTGTTTAATCATTAGTCTTGAACACCAATGTCAGATGTTCATCAGAAAATGTATGTTTAACGCGTGAACATGATGAACCCGTCTCAATAAAGCAGCTGATTTTTCTTCCATAAGACTGACCAGTTTTCAGCAAGGTGTAGGAAAATATCAATAACTGCAATTGTAAAGCTGGAAAACTTAATTAAAACTCTGACACATCGACAACAAACATTATAATCAACTGTAAAGTTTGTAACAAACTCTAGTTTCATTCATAAATGTAGACCTTCATAGCTATTCACATTTCACATGATCCCTTATGAATGAGGGTCATCATATCGGCGAGTGAATATTGTTTAATCATTAGTCTTGAACACCAGTGACAGATGTTCATCAGAATATACAATGTTTACAAAAAAACGATACTATAATAAACTGCAAATATAGAAAAGATGCTGCACATTAACACGTGACCTACCATGTGTGAAATTTATATCAAGAACCATCCATGCAATTTATCGAAGTTACATCTATGAAACCATTATCAAGTACCGTGTATTCAAAAACACAAAGGTTACATAGGGTAAGATGTTTAATGTGTGAAACCTACACTTTACATTTGCATATTTACCGTTTAAAACTGTTTGGGTTACAGGATAACGGTACCATTCAAATATTCGCATTTCTTATGTTTAATGCATATAACAATTAACAACTGTTAAGGCATTCATCTGACACATTTTCAGGCACGTGTTCAAGATATATTATCAGGGATCATCCTGGGTATACCAAATGCAGACCTGCCAACCATGATGAACCCGTCTCAGTAAAGCAGTTGATGTTTTTCCATAAGACTGACCAGTTTTCAGTAAGGTGTAGGAAAATATCAATAACTGCTATTGTAAAGCTAGAAAACTTAATTAAAAGTCTGACACATCGACGACAAACATTACAATCAACTGAAAAGTTTGTAACAAACTTTAGTTCCAAAACCTCTGCAGCTCAATGGCTTGTTGCTATCTCTCAACTCATAATTCTTCGATTTATTTTTCTCCATTTAATATCACTACGGCAATCATATCTCCAACCACGAGACATATTCAAATTGGCATCTGATGTCCAAAAATTTAGTTGTGTTCTTAAAAGGTTTTATTCACAAAAATCTGAATATTCCTGTTTATTCTTCAGTGTTGATTATTAACACTTTTCTAGAAGCTTATTTTCCCTTTCATCTTAAACATTCATCACTTTGTAAACTCCATTTATAAGAAATCTGTGATCAACAGTTTGATCATGCAGACGCTTCAAATGAACAAATAGGTAGTTTAAAGCGTCTGGGGTGCTAGTGTAAAGTTAGTCTGGTTTCCTGACTAAGTTCCATAATTCTAACTGATGGAGCTGTACTTTGTGAAACTGGCAATAAAAAAAAAGGGGGGGGGCATGTCATTCCTGAATGCATTAAATCTAACGTCGCATTATATGTCACTTATCTTACAATGTAAGTATTATCACAGAGTTTTAATATTAAAATGTCATTAACTAAAGTTCTTTACAAATTATTTGGAAAATAATATATATTATATAGATTTTTTAATACCTGATAATTCTATTAAAAAAATGAGCAAGACACTGTAATGTCAGGAAAGTAGATATTGTACATTGGATAATGCATTTTTTTCAGGTGACAACAGTTGTACCTATGCACTAACGGTGATGAGGGATGCAAAGACCATTGCTATTATTAAAGTAAAAATGCCATTATATGGTGCCATCAGGAAAAATTTCTTTGCGACTTACTACAATCGTAATGGATCATCATGTGACATTCAATAACAATTTTAGTGCAAAAGTCATGTAATGATTTATTTTGTAATATCATATCTGTATTGCTTCTTGTCAACAAAGTAATAACTATCCCATCTTTTTCAATTCTCATTGAAAATTACAATAATAGACTTGGAAAAATGTTCATTACTTCTGCTGGCGACATTCTTTGAAAACTGGTGACAAAATATTCAGATTGGAGACTATTTTATGCAACAACTTTTTAAAAGCTACGACCATCCCCGAAGTGCCATACATGCAAAACATAGTAGTTACATATGTTGAACTGTTTAACGTGCATGAAACATACACTTTCTATTTATAAATTAACCTTTGGACAATTTTGGATTTCATCACAGTGGTACCATTCAAAAATTTCCATTTCTTATGTTTAATATATATAATGTTAATATATATAATGATAAACACATGCAAAGGCACATCAGTCATACTTTAAGTCACATGTTCAATTTGTATTGTAGACAACATATTTTTTATTAAAAGGTATAGTGTTGTTGTTGTACTCTGTATTCAAAAACACAAAGGTTACATAGGGTAAGATGTTTAAGGTCTGTGAAACCTAGGCTTTACATTTGCATATTTACCTTTTTTCAACTTTTTGAGTAAGAGGATTAATGGTACCATTCAAATATTCGCGTTTCTTAGGTTTAATGTATATAACAATTAACAGATGTAATGGCATTTGATTTACATATTTTAAGGCACATGTTCAAGATATATTATCAGAGATAATCTTATGCTTGGCTAATGCAGATGTGATGACCCTGACGAGTCTGTCCCAGTAAAGCAGTTCATTTTTTTCCGTAAGGCTGACCAGTTTTCAGCAAGGTGTAGGAAAATACCAATAACTGCAATTGAAAAGCTGGAAAACTTAATGAAATCTCTCACACATCGACAACAAACATTATAATCAACTGTGAAATTTGTAACAAACTCTAGTTTCATTCGTAAATGAAGACCTTCATAACTATTCACATCTCACATGATCCCTTATGAATAAGGGTCATCATATCGGCGAGTGAATATTGTTTAATCATTAGTCTTGAACACCAATGACAGATGTTCATCATACTATACAATGTTTACACAAAAACGATACTATAATAAACTGCATATATAGAAATTATGCTGCACATATGGAAAATGTATGTTTAACACGTGACCGCCCATGTTCAAAATTTATATCAAGAACCATCCATGCAATTTATCGAAGTTACATCTATGAAACCATTATCAAGTACCATGTATTCAAAAACACAAAGGTTACATAGGATAAGATGTTTAAGGTGTGTGAAACCTACGCTTTACATGTGCATATTTACCGTTTAAAACTGTTTGGGTTACAGGATAATGGTACCATTCAAATATTCGTATTTCTTATGTTTAATGTATATAACAATTAACAGATGTCAAGGCATTCGTTTGACACGTTTTAAGGCATGTGTTCAAGATTATTATCAGGGATCATCCTGGGCATACCTAATGCAGATCTGCCAACCCTGATCAATCCGTCTCAGTAAGGTGTAGGAAAACATCAATAACTGCTATTGTAAACCTGGAAAACTTAATGAAATCTCTGACACATCGACAACAAACATTATAATCAGCTGTAAAGTTTGTAACAAACTCTAGTTTAATTCGTAAATGTAGACCTTCATAACTATTCACATCTCACATGATCTCTTAAGAACAAGGGTCATCATATCGGCGAGTGAATATTGTTTAATCATTAGTCTTGAACACCAATGACAGATGTTCATCAGAATATACAATGTTTACACAAGAACAATACTATAATAAGATGCAAATATAGAAAAGATGCTACACATATGGAAGATGCATGTTTAACACATGACCTCCCATGTGTGAAATTTATATCATGTACACTGTATTCAAAAACACAAAGGTTACATAGGGTAAGATGTTTAAGGTCTGTGAAACCTAGGCTTTACATTTGCATATTTACCTTTTTTCAACTTTATGAGTAAGAGGATTAATGGTACCATTCAAATATTCGCGTTTCTTAGGTTTAATGTATATAACAATTAACAGATGTAATGGCATTTCATTCAAATATTTTAAGGCACATGTTCAAGATATATTATCAGAGATAATCCTATGCTTGGCTAATGCAGATGTGATGACCCTGACGAGTCTGTCCCAGTAAAGCAGTTCATTTTTTTCCGTAAGGCTGACCAGTTTTCAGCAAGGTGTAGGAAAACACCAATAACTGCAATTGAAAAGCTGCAAAACTTAATTAAAACTCTGACACATTGACAATAAACATTATAATCAACTGTAAAGTTTGTAACAAACTCTAGTTTCATTTGAAAATGTAGACCTTCATAGCTATTCACATTTCACATGATCCCTTATGAATAAGGGTCATCATATCGGCGAGTGAATATTGTTTAATCATTAGTCTTGAACACCAATGACAGATGTTCATCATAATATACAATGTTTACACAAAAACGATACTATAATAAACTGCAAATATAGAAATTATGCTGCACATATGGAAAATGTATGTTTAACACATGACCTCCCATGTGTAAAATTTATATCAAGAACCACCCATGCAAATTATCGAAGTTACATCTATGAAACCATTATCAAGTACATTGTATTCAAAAACACAAAGATTACATAGGGTAAGATGTTTAATGTGTGTGAAACCTACGCTTTACATTTGCATATTTACCGTTTAAAACTGTTTGGGTTACAGGAGAATGGTACCATTCAAATATTCGCATTTCTTATGTTTAATGCATGTAACAATTAACAACTGTTAAGGCATTCGATTGACACATTTTAAGGCATGTGTTCAAGATATATTATCAGGGATCATCCTGGGCATCCTAATGCAGATCTGCCAACCCTGATCAATCCGTCTCAGTAAGGTGTAGGAAAATATCAATAACTGCTATTGTGAAGCTGGAAAACTTAATGAAATCTCTCACACATCGACAACAAACATTATAATCAACTGTGAAATTTGTAACAAACTCTAGTTTCATTCGTAAATGAAGACCTTCATAACTATTCACATCTCACATGATCCCTTATCAATAAGGGTCATCATATCGGCGAGTGAATATTGTTTAATCATTAGTCTTGAACACCAATGACAGATGTTCATCAGAATATACGTTTACACAAAAACGATACTGTAATACACTGCAAATATAGAAATTATGCTGCACATATGGAAAATGTATGTTTAACACGTGACCTCCCATGTGTAAAATTTATATCAAGAACCATCCATGCAATTTATCGAAGTTACATCTATGAAACCATTATCAAGTACCATGTATTCAAAAACACAAAGGTTACATAGGGTAAGATGTTTAATGTGTGTGAAACCTACGCTTTACATTTGCATATTTACCGTTTAAAACTGTTTGGGTTACAGGATAATGGCACCATTCATATATTTGCATTTCTTATGTTTAATGTATATAACAATTAGCAGATGTCAAGGCATTCGTTTGACACATTTTAAGGCACGTGTTCAAGATTATTATCAGGGATCATCCTGGGCATACCTAATGCAGATCTGCCAACCCTGATCAATCCGTCTCAGTAAGGTGTAGGAAAATATCAATAGCTGCTATTGTAAAGCTGGAAAATTTTTATGAAATCTCTCACACATCGACAACAAACATTATAATCAACTGTGAAATTTGTAACAAACTCTAGTTTCATTTCAAAATGTAGACCTTCATAGCTATTCACATTTCACATGATCCCTTATGAATAAGGGTCATCATATCGGCGAGTGAATATTGTTTAATCATTAGTCTTGAACACCAATGACAGATGTTCATCATAATATACAATGTTTACAAAAACACGATACTATAATAAACTGCAAATATAGAAATTATGCTGCACATATGGAAAATGTATGTTTAACACATGACCTCCCATGTGTAAAATTTATATCAAGAACCACCCATGCAAATTATCGAAGTTACATCTATGAAACCATTATCAAGTACATTGTATTCAAAAACACAAAGGTTACATAGGGTAAGATGTTTAATGTGTGTGAAACCTACGCTTTACATTTGCATATTTACCGTTTAAAACTGTTTGGGTTACAGGATAATGGTACCATTCAAATATTCGTATTTCTTATGTTTAATGTATATAACAATTAACAGATGTCAAGGCATTCGTTTGACACGTTTTAAGGCATGTGTTCAAGATTATTATCAGGGATCATCCTGGGCATACCTAATGCAGATCTGCCAACCCTGATCAATCCGTCTCAGTAAGGTGTAGGAAAACATCAATAACTGCTATTGTAAACCTGGAAAACTTAATGAAATCTCTGACACATCGACAACAAACATTATAATCAGCTGTAAAGTTTGTAACAAACTCTAGTTTAATTCGTAAATGTAGACCTTCATAACTATTCACATCTCACATGATCTCTTAAGAACAAGGGTCATCATATCGGCGAGTGAATATTGTTTAATCATTAGTCTTGAACACCAATGACAGATGTTCATCAGAATATACAATGTTTACACAAGAACAATACTATAATAAGATGCAAATATAGAAAAGATGCTACACATATGGAAGATGCATGTTTAACACATGACCTCCCATGTGTGAAATTTATATCATGTACACTGTATTCAAAAACACAAAGGTTACATAGGGTAAGATGTTTAAGGTCTGTGAAACCTAGGCTTTACATTTGCATATTTACCTTTTTTCAACTTTATGAGTAAGAGGATTAATGGTACCATTCAAATATTCGCGTTTCTTAGGTTTAATGTATATAACAATTAACAGATGTAATGGCATTTCATTCAAATATTTTAAGGCACATGTTCAAGATATATTATCAGAGATAATCCTATGCTTGGCTAATGCAGATGTGATGACCCTGACGAGTCTGTCCCAGTAAAGCAGTTCATTTTTTTCCGTAAGGCTGACCAGTTTTCAGCAAGGTGTAGGAAAACACCAATAACTGCAATTGAAAAGCTGCAAAACTTAATTAAAACTCTGACACATTGACAATAAACATTATAATCAACTGTAAAGTTTGTAACAAACTCTAGTTTCATTTGAAAATGTAGACCTTCATAGCTATTCACATTTCACATGATCCCTTATGAATAAGGGTCATCATATCGGCGAGTGAATATTGTTTAATCATTAGTCTTGAACACCAATGACAGATGTTCATCATAATATACAATGTTTACACAAAAACGATACTATAATAAACTGCAAATATAGAAATTATGCTGCACATATGGAAAATGTATGTTTAACACATGACCTCCCATGTGTAAAATTTATATCAAGAACCACCCATGCAAATTATCGAAGTTACATCTATGAAACCATTATCAAGTACATTGTATTCAAAAACACAAAGATTACATAGGGTAAGATGTTTAATGTGTGTGAAACCTACGCTTTACATTTGCATATTTACCGTTTAAAACTGTTTGGGTTACAGGAGAATGGTACCATTCAAATATTCGCATTTCTTATGTTTAATGCATGTAACAATTAACAACTGTTAAGGCATTCGATTGACACATTTCAAGGCATGTGTTCAAGATATATTATCAGGGATCATCCTGGGCATCCTAATGCAGATCTGCCAACCCTGATCAATCCGTCTCAGTAAGGTGTAGGAAAATATCAATAACTGCTATTGTGAAGCTGGAAAACTTAATGAAATCTCTCACACATCGACAACAAACATTATAATCAACTGTGAAATTTGTAACAAACTCTAGTTTCATTCGTAAATGAAGACCTTCATAACTATTCACATCTCACATGATCCCTTATCAATAAGGGTCATCATATCGGCGAGTGAATATTGTTTAATCATTAGTCTTGAACACCAATGACAGATGTTCATCAGAATATACGTTTTTCACACAAAAACGATACTGTAATACACTGCAAATATAGAAATTATGCTGCACATATGGAAAATGTATGTTTAACACGTGACCTCCCATGTGTAAAATTTATATCAAGAACCATCCATGCAATTTATCGAAGTTACATCTATGAAACCATTATCAAGTACCATGTATTCAAAAACACAAAGGTTACATAGGGTAAGATGTTTAATGTGTGTGAAACCTACGCTTTACATTTGCATATTTACCGTTTAAAACTGTTTGGGTTACAGGATAATGGCACCATTCATATATTTGCATTTCTTATGTTTAATGTATATAACAATTAGCAGATGTCAAGGCATTCGTTTGACACATTTTAAGGCACGTGTTCAAGATTATTATCAGGGATCATCCTGGGCATACCTAATGCAGATCTGCCAACCCTGATCAATCCGTCTCAGTAAGGTGTAGGAAAATATCAATAGCTGCTATTGTAAAGCTGGAAAATTTTTATGAAATCTCTCACACATCGACAACAAACATTATAATCAACTGTGAAATTTGTAACAAACTCTAGTTTCATTCGTAAATGAAGACCTTCATAACTATTCACATCTCACATGATCCCTTATGAATAAGGGTCATCATATCGGCGAGTGAATATTGTTTAATCATTAGTCTTGAACACCAATGACAGATGTTCATCAGAATATACAATGTTTACACAAAAACGATACTATAATAAACTGCATATATAGAAATTATGCTGCACATATGGAAAATGTATGTTTAACACGTGACCGCCCATGTTCAAAATTTATATCAAGAACCATCCATGCAATTTATCGAAGTTACATCTATGAAACCATTATCAAGTACCATGTATTCAAAAACACAAAGGTTACATAGGATAAGATGTTTAAGGTGTGTGAAACCTACGCTTTACATTTGCATATTTACCGTTTAAAACTGTTTGGGTTACAGGATAATGGTACCATTCAAATATTCGTATTTCTTATGTTTAATGTATATAACAATTAACAGATGTCAAGGCATTCGTTTGACACGTTTTAAGGCATGTGTTCAAGATTATTATCAGGGATCATCCTGGGCATACCTAATGCAGATCTGCCAACCCTGATCAATCCGTCTCAGTAAGGTGTAGGAAAACATCAATAACTGCTATTGTAAACCTGGAAAACTTAATGAAATCTCTGACACATCGACAACAAACATTATAATCAGCTGTAAAGTTTGTAACAAACTCTAGTTTAATTCGTAAATGTAGACCTTCATAACTATTCACATCTCACATGATCTCTTAAGAACAAGGGTCATCATATCGGCGAGTGAATATTGTTTAATCATTAGTCTTGAACACCAATGACAGATGTTCATCAGAATATACAATGTTTACACAAGAACAATACTATAATAAGATGCAAATATAGAAAAGATGCTACACATATGGAAGATGCATGTTTAACACATGACCTCCCATGTGTGAAATTTATATCATGTACACTGTATTCAAAAACACAAAGGTTACATAGGGTAAGATGTTTAAGGTCTGTGAAACCTAGGCTTTACATTTGCATATTTACCTTTTTTCAACTTTATGAGTAAGAGGATTAATGGTACCATTCAAATATTCGCGTTTCTTAGGTTTAATGTATATAACAATTAACAGATGTAATGGCATTTCATTCAAATATTTTAAGGCACATGTTCAAGATATATTATCAGAGATAATCCTATGCTTGGCTAATGCAGATGTGATGACCCTGACGAGTCTGTCCCAGTAAAGCAGTTCATTTTTTTCCGTAAGGCTGACCAGTTTTCAGCAAGGTGTAGGAAAACACCAATAACTGCAATTGAAAAGCTGCAAAACTTAATTAAAACTCTGACACATTGACAATAAACATTATAATCAACTGTAAAGTTTGTAACAAACTCTAGTTTCATTTGAAAATGTAGACCTTCATAGCTATTCACATTTCACATGATCCCTTATGAATAAGGGTCATCATATCGGCGAGTGAATATTGTTTAATCATTAGTCTTGAACACCAATGACAGATGTTCATCATAATATACAATGTTTACAAAAAAACGATACTATAATAAACTGCAAATATAGAAATTATGCTGCACATATGGAAAATGTATGTTTAACACATGACCTCCCATGTGTAAAATTTATATCAAGAACCACCCATGCAAATTATCGAAGTTACATCTATGAAACCATTATCAAGTACATTGTATTCAAAAACACAAAGGTTACATAGGGTAAGATGTTTAATGTGTGTGAAACCTACGCTTTACATTTGCATATTTACCGTTTAAAACTGTTTGGGTTACAGGATAATGGTACCATTCAAATATTCGCATTTCTTATGTTTAATGTATATAACAATTAACAACTGTTAAGGCATTCGATTGACACATTTTAAGGCATGTGTTCAAGATATATTATCAGGGATCATCCTGGGCATCCTAATGCAGATCTGCCAACCCTGATCAATCCGTCTCAGTAAGGTGTAGGAAAATATCAATAACTGCTATTGTGAAGCTGGAAAACTTAATGAAATCTCTCACACATCGACAACAAACATTATAATCAACTGTGAAATTTGTAACAAACTCTAATTTCATTCGTAAATGAAGACCTTCATAACTATTCACATCTCACATGATCCCTTATGAATAAGGGTCATCATATCGGCGAGTGAATATTGTTTAATCATTAGTCTTGAACACCAATGACAGATGTTCATCAGAATATACGTTTACACAAAAACGATACTATAATACACTGCAAATATAGAAATTATGCTGCACATATGGAAAATGTATGTTTAACATGTGACCTCCCATGTGTAAAATTTATATCAAGAACCATCCATGCAATTTATCGAAGTTACATCTATGAAACCATTATCAAGTACCATGTATTCAAAAACACAAAGGTTACATAGGGTAAGATGTTTAATGTGTGTGAAACCTACGCTTTACATTTGCATATTTACCGTTTAAAACTGTTTGGGTTACAGGATAATGGCACCATTCAAATATTTGCATTTCTTATGTTTAATGTATATAACAATTAGCAGATGTCAAGGCATTCGTTTGACACATTTTAAGGCACGTGTTCAAGATTATTATCAGGGATCATCCTGGGCATACCTAATACAGATCTGCCAACCCTGCTCATTCCGTCTCAGTAAGGTGTAGGAAAATATCAATAACTGCTATTGTAAAGCTGGAAAATTTTAATGAAATCTCTCACTCATCGACAACAAACATTATAATCAACTGTGACATTTGTAACAAACTCTAGTTTCATTCGTAAATGAAGACCTTCATAACTATTCACATCTCACATGATCCCTTATGAATAAGGGTCATCATATCGGCGAGTGAATATTGTTTAATCATTAGTCTTGAACACCAATGACAGATGTTCATCAGAATATACAATGTTTACAAAAAAACGATACTATAATAAACTGCAAATATAGAAAAGATGCTGCACATTAACACGTGACCTACCATGTGTGAAATTTATATCAAGAACCATCCATGCAATTTATCGAAGTTACATCTATGAAACCATTATCAAGTACCATGTATTCAAAAACACAAAGGTTACATAGGATAAGCTGTTTAATGTGTGTGAAACCTATGCTTTACATTTGCATATTTACCGTTTAAAACTGTTTGGGTTACAGGATAATGGTACCATTCAAATATTCGCATTTCTTATGTTTAATGTATATAACAGTTAACAGATGTCAAGGCAATCGTTTGACACATTTTAAGGCACGTGGTCAAGATATATTATCAGGGATCATCCTGGGCATACCTAATGCAGATCTGCCAAAACTGATCAATCCGTCTCAGTAAGGTGTAGGAAAATATCAATAACTGCTATTGTAAAGCTGGAAAACTTAATGAAATCTCTGACACATCGACAACAAACATTATAATCAGCTGTAAAGTTTGTAACAAACTCTAGTTTAATTCGTAAATGTAGACCTTCATAACTATTCACATCTCAGATGATCTCTTATGAACAAGGGTCATCATATCGGCGAGTGAATACTGTTTAATCATTAGTCTTGAACACCAACGACAGATGTTCATCAGAGTATACAATGTTTACACAAGAACAATACTATAATAAGATGCAAATATAGAAAAGATGCTACACATATGGAAGATGCATGTTTAACACATGACCTCCCATGTGTGAAATTTATATCATGTACTCTGTATTCAAAAACACAAAGGTTACATAGGGTAAGATGTTTAATGTCTGTGAAACCTAGGCTTTACATTTGCATATTTACCTTTTTTAAACTTTTTGAGTAAGAGGATTAATGGTACCATTCAAATATTCGCATTTCTTAGGTGTAATGTATATAACAATTAACAGATGTAATGGCATTTGATTTACATATTTTAAGGCACATGTTCAAGATATATTATCAGAGATAATCCTGTGCTTGGCTAATGCAGACGTGATGACCCTGACGAGTCTGTCCCAGTAAAGCAGTTCATTTTTTTCCGTAAGGCTGACCAGTTTTCAGCAAGGTGTAGGAAAATATCAATAACTGCTATTTTACAGCTGGAAAACTTAATTAAAACTCGGACACATTGACAACAAACATCATAATCAACTGTGAAGTTTGTAACAAACTCTAGTTTCATTCGTAAATGTAGACCTTCATAGCTATTCACATTTCACTTGATCCCTTATGAATAAGGGTCATCATATCGGCGAGTGAATATTGTTTAATCATTAGTCTTGAACACCAATGACAGATGTTTATCAGAATATTCAATGTTTACACAAGAACGATACTATAATAAGATGCAAATATAGAAAAGATGCTGCACATATGGAAAATGTGTGTTTAACACGTGACCTCCCATGTGTGAAATTTACATCATGTACTCTGTATTCAAAAACACAAAGGTTACATTGGGTAAGATCTTTAATGTCTGTGAAACCTAGGCTTTACATATGCATATCTACCTTTTTCAAGTTTTTGAGTTACCTTTTTCAAGTTTTTGAGTTACAGGATTAATGGTACCATTCAAATATTATCATTTCTTAGGTTTGATGGACATAACAATTAACAGATGTAAAGGCATTTGTTTGTCATATTTTAAGGCACATGTTCAAGATATATTATCAAAGATAATCCTGTGCTTGGCTAATGCAGACATGATAACCCTGACGAGTCTGTCCCAGTAAAGCAGTTCATTTTTTTCCGTAAGGCTGACCAGTTTTCACTAAGGTGTAAGAAAATACCAATAACTGCAATTGTAAAGCTGGAAAACTTAATTAAAACTCTGACACATCGACAAGAAATATTATAATCAACTGTAAAGTTTGTAACAAACTCTAGTTTCATTCGTAAATGTAGACCTTCATAGCTATTCACATTTCACATGATCCCTTATGAATAAGGGTCATCATATCGGCGAGTGAATATTGTTTAATCATTAGTCTTGAACACCAATGACAGATGTTCATCATGATATTCAATGTTTACACAAGAACGATGGTATAATTAGATGCAAATATAGAAAAGATGCTGCACATATGGAAAATGTATGTTTAACACGTGACCTCCCATGTGTGAAATTTACATCATGTACTCTGTATTCAAAAACACAAAGGTTACATTGGGTAAGATCTTTAATGTCTGCGAAACCTAGGCTTTCCATATGCATATCTACCTTTCTCAAGTTTTTGAGTTACAGGATTGATGGTACCATTCGAATATTCTCATTTCAAAGGTTTGATGGACATAAGAATTAACAGATGTAAACGCATTTGTTTGTCATATTTTAAGGCAAATGTTCAAGATATATTATCAGAGATAATTCTGTGCTTGGCTAATGCAGTCGTGATGACCTTGACGAGTCTATCCCAGTAAAGCAGTTCATTTTTTTTTTCCGTAAGGCTGACCAGTTTTCACTGAGGTGTAAGAAAATACCAATAACTGCAATTGTAAAGCTAGAAATCTTAATTAAAACTCTGACACATCGACAAGAATACGTTTACACAAAAACGATACTATAATAAACTGCAAATATAGAAATTATGCTGCACATATGGAAAATGTATGTTTAACATGTGACCTCCCATGTCTGAAATTTATATCATGTACTCTGTATTCAAAAACACAAAGGTTGCATAGGGTAGGATGTTTAATGTGTGTGAAACCTACGCTTTACATTTGCATATTTACCATTTAAAACTGTTTGGGTTACAGGATAATGGTACCATTCAAATATTCGCATTTCTTATGTTTACTGTATAAAACAATTAACAGATGTTAAGGCATTCGTTTGACACATTTTAAGGCACGTGTTCAAGATATATTATCAGGGATCATCCTGGGCATACGTAATGCAGACCTGCCAACCATGATGAGCCAGTCCCAGTCAAGCAGTTGATTTTTTTCCATCACACTGACCAGTTTTCAGCAAGGTGTAGGAAAATATCAATAACTGCTATTGTAAAGCTGGAAAACTTAATTAAAACTCTGACACATCGACAACAAACATTATAATCAACTGTAAAGTTTGTAACAAACACTAGTTTCATTCGTAAATGTAGACCTTCATAACTATTCACATTTCACATGATCCCTTATGAATAAGGGTCATCATATCAGCGAGTGAATATTGTTGAATCATTAGTCTTGAACACCAATGACAGATGTTCATCAGAATAAACAATGTTTACACAAGAATGATACTATAATAAACTGCAAATATAGAAATGATGCTGCACATATGGAAAATGTATGTTTAACACGTGACCTCCCATGTGTGAAATTTACATCATGTACTCTGTATTTAAAAACACAAAGGTTACATTGGGTAAGATCTTTAATGTCTGCGAAACCTAGGCTTTACATATGCATATCTACCTTTTTCAAGCTTTTGAGTTACAGGATTAATGGTACCATTCAAATATTCTCATTTCTTAGGTTTGATGGACATAACAATTAACAGATATAAACGCATTTGTTTGTCATATTTTAAGGCACATGTTCAAGATATATTATCAGAGATAATTCTGTGCTTGGCTAATGCAGACGTGATGACCTTGACGAGTCTGTCCCAGTAAAGCAGTTCATTTTTTTCCGTAAGGCTGACCAGTTTTCACTGAGGTGTAAGAAAATACCAATAACTGCAATTGTAAAGCTGGAAAACTTAATTAAAACTCTGACACATCGACAAGAAACATTATAATCAACTGTAAAGTTTGTAAAAAAAACTCTAGTTTCATTTGTAAATGTAGACCTTCATAGCTATTCACATTTCACATGATCCCTTATGAATAAGGGTCATCATATCGGCGAGTGAATATTGTTTAATCATTAGTCTTGAACACCAATGACAGATGTTCATCAGAATATACAATGTTTATACAAAAATGATACTATAATAAACTGCAAATATAGAAATTATGCTGCACATATGAAAAATATGTTTAACACATGACCTCCCATGTGTGAAATTTATATCAAGAACCATCCATGCAAATTATCGAAGTTACATCTATGAAACCATTATCAAGTACCGTGTATTCAAGAACACAAAGGTTACATAGGGTTAACATGTTTAATGTGTGTGAAACCTACGCTTTACATTTGCATATTTCCCGTTTAAAACTGTTTGGGTTACAGGATAATGGTACCATTCAAATAATCGCATTTCTTATGTTTAAGGTATATAACAATTAACAGATATTAAGGCATTCATTTGACACATTTTCAGGCATGTGTTGAAGATATATTATCAGGGATCATCCTGGGTATACCGAATGCACACCTGCCAACCATGATGAACCCGTCTCAGTAGAGCAGTTAATGTTTTTCCATAAGACTGACCAGTTTTCAGTAAGGTGTAGGAAAATATCAATAACTGTAATTGTAAAGCTGGAAAACATAATTAAATCTCTGACACATCGACAACAAACATTATAATCAACTGTAAAGTTTGTTACATTACAAACTCTAGTTTTATTCGTAAATGTAGACCTTCATAACTATTCACATCTCACATGATCCCTTATGAATAAGGGTCATCATATCGGCGAGTGAATATTGTTTAATCATTAGTCTTGAACACCAATGACAGATGTTCATCAGAATATACAATGTTTACACAAAAACGATACTATAATAAACTGCAAATATAGAAATTATGCTGCACATATTGAAAATGTATGTTTCACACGTGACCTCCCATGTGTGAAATTTATATCAAGAACCATCCATGCAAATTATAGAAGTTTATCTATGAAACCATTATCAAGTACCATGTATTCAAAAACACAAACGTTACACAGGGCAAGATGTTTAATGTGTGTGAAACGTACACTTTACATTTGCATATTTACCGTTTAAAACTGTTTGGGTTACAGGATAATGGTACCATTCAAATATTCACATTTCTTATGTTTAATGTATATAACAATTAACAGATGTTAAGGAATTCATTTGACACATTTTCAGGCACGTGTTCAAGATATATTATCAGGCATCATCCTGGGCATACCTAATGCAGACCTGCCAACCCTGATCAATCCGTCTCAGTAAAGCAGTTGATTTTTTTCCATCGGACTGACCAGTCTTCAGCAAGGTGTAGGAAAATATCAATAACTGCTACTGTAATTCTGGAAAAACTAATTAAATCTATGACACATCGACAACAAACATTATAATCAACTGTGAAGTTTGTAACAAACTCTAGTTTTATTCATAAATGTAGACCTTCATAACTATTCACATCTCACATGATCCCTTATGAATAAGGGTCATCATATCGGCGAGTGAATATTGTTTAATCATTAGTCTTGAACACCAATGACAAATGTTCATCAGAATATTCAATGTTTACACAAGAACGATACTATAATAAGATGCAAGTATAGAAAAGATGCTGCACATATGGAAAATGTATGTTTAACATGTGACCTCCCATGTGTGAAATTTATATCATGTACTCTGTATTCAAAAACAAAGGTTACATAGGGTAGGATGTTTAATGTGTGTGAAACCTACGCTTTACATTTGCATATTTACCATTTAAAACTGTTTGGGTTACAGGATAATGGTACCATTCAAATATTCGCATTTCTTAGGTTTACTGTATAAAATAATTAACAGACATTAAGGCATTCCTTTGACACATTTTAAGGCACATGTTCACGATATATTATCATGATTATCCTGGATATACCTAATGCAGACCTGCCAACCATGATGAGCCCGTCTCAGTAAAGCAGTTGATGTTTTTCCATAAGACTGACCAGTTTTCAGCAAGGTGTAGGAAAATATCAATAACTGCTATTTTAAAGCTGGAAAACGTAATTAAAACTCGGACACATCGACAACAAACATTATAATCAACTGTAAAGTTTGTAACAAACTCTAGTTTCATTTGTAAATGTAGACCTTCATAGCTATTCACATTTCACATGATCCCTTATGAATAAGGGTCATCATATCGGCGAGTGAATATTGTT
Source organism: Sinohyriopsis cumingii (assembly GCA_028554795.2). NCBI lineage: Eukaryota > Metazoa > Mollusca > Bivalvia > Unionida > Unionidae > Sinohyriopsis > Sinohyriopsis cumingii. Next base: position 26,544,998 of record CM068841.1, on the reverse strand, counting down.
TAATCATTAGTCTTGAACACCAACGACAGATGTTCATCAGAATATACAATGTGTACACAAGAACGTTACTGTAACAAGCTGCAAATACAGAAAATATGCTGCACATATGGAAAATGCATGTTTAACACGTGACCTCCCATGTGTGAAATTTATATCATGTACTCTGTATTCAAAAACACAAAGGTTACATAGGATAAGATGTTTAATGTCTGTGAAACCTAGGCTTTACATTTGCATATTTACCTTTTCTCAACTTTTTGAGTAAGAGGATTAACAGTACCATTCAAATATTCGCGTTTCTTAGGTTTAATGTATATAACGATTAACAGATGTAATGGCATTTGATTTACATATTTTAAGGCACATGTTCAAGATATATTATCACAGATCATCATGTGCCTGGCTAATGCAGAAGTGCTGACCCTGACAAGTCTGTCCCAGTAAAGCAGTTCATTTTTTTTCGTAAGGCTGACCAGTTTTCACTAAGGTGTAGGAAAATACCAATAATTGCAATTGTTAAGCTGGAAAACTTAACTAAAACTCTGACACATTGACAACAAACATTATAATCAACTGTGAAGTTTGTAACAAACTCTAGTTTCATTCGTAAATGTGGACCTTCAAAGCTATTCACATCACACATTGTCCCTTATGAATAAGGGTCATCATATCAGCGAGTGAATATTGTTTAATCATTAGTCTTGAACACCAATGACAGATGTTCATCAGAATATACAATGTTTACACAAGAACAATACTACAATAAACTGCAAATATAGAAAATATGCTGCACATATGGAAAATGTATGTTTAACACGTGACCTCCCATGTGTGAAATTTATATCATGTACTCTGTATTCAAAAACAAAGGTTACATAGAGTAAGATGTTTAATGCCTGTGAAACCTAGGCTTTACATTTGCATATTTACCGTTTAAAACTGTTTGGGTTACAGGATAATGGTACCATTCAAATATTCGCATTTCTTATGTTTAATGTATATAACAATTAACAGATGTTAAGGCATCCGTATGACATATTTTAAGGCACGTGTTCAAACCATATGCAGCTCAATGGCTTCTTGACATCTTTCAACTTGACGTAAGTCTTGGAAATTCTCTTCATTTCACATAATACAGATGGTTAGCATATCTCCCGCAATGAGACATATTCAAAATGGCTTGTGATGACCAATAAACATGATTGTATTCTTTCCCCTTTTATTCACAAAAATCTGAATATTCCTTTAATTCATCTGTGGTGATTATTAAAACTTTTCTAGAAGCTTATTTTCCCTTTCGTCTTAAATATGCATGGCTTTCTAGACTCCATTTTTAAAAATTCTATAATCAACAGTTTGATCATGCAGATGCTTCACGTGAATAAATAAGTAGTTTAAAGTATCTTGGGTGCTTTTGTAGAGTTAGTAGGTTCGCTGACTCATTTCACTAATTCTAATTGACAGAGATGTACTTTGTGATGCTAGCCATACAAAAAGGGGGGGGGGGGGTTAATTACTGAATGCATGAAATCGAAGGCTGTCGTATTATACGTCACTTATCTTACATTGCAAATTATGACCAATGGGTTATACTATTAAAATGTCATTAACTAAAGTTCTTTAGAAAATTAGTTTTTGGAAAATAATATACATAATATAGATTTGCTTAATACCTGATGTTTCTATTTTAAAAAATGAGAGACTGCAATGTCAAGAAAGTAGATATTGTACATTTTCAGGTGACAACAGTTGTACCTGTGCACTAATGGTGATAAAGGATGCAAAGACCATGGAAGTAGCGAAGATCACTGCTATTAGTAAAAGTAAAAATGCCATTAACATTGCCACGAGGAACACTTTCTTTGTGGCTTACAACAATCATGACGGATCATCATGTCACATTCTATAATATTTTAATAGTGCAGAACAGTCATGTAATGATTTATTTTGTAATATCATAGATGTATTGCTTGTTGTCAATAAAGTAATAACTATCCCACCTTTTTCAATTTTCATTGCCTATTACATTAATAGACTTTGAAAAATATTCACTACTTGTTCTGGCAGTGTGGTAGTTTATAGTGATGTCTAGCACTGGGGCATCACGCCGCAGACATGTAATATAATGTCTGATCCAGTCACAGTATCCTGACACCAGGCCAACCAGTCCTAACACTAACCTCTTAATGCTGAGTGCCAAGCGAGGCAGCTGTAAGTACCATTTTTATATGTCTATGGTATGACTCAGCCAGGGTTCACACACACAACCTCCTGCAGCCGAAGCTGACGCTCTAACCACTAGGCCACAAGAGCGCTGCAGGCATGTCTGTGATAGTCAACTAAATACAAGAGGGCTTTTGATTGCAATGAAACTGAATTAAAAAATAAAACTAAAGCACAAATTTTACTTCACAAAACTTATTTAAATAGGTTTTTATTTCTTAAAGCGTTGCCACCAGTAGGTAATTTCACTGATCAAAATGTCATCATTTAGTGTTATTTACAGTTCACATGGAATTGTTTTCTAAAGAAAATTTGCTAAAAAATATGACATATCAAAAGATGCAAACTTCATGATGTTGATTCAAGTTTTCAAGAGCTCATTGCTATTTTCAACAATATAACGTCATGTATCAATGTTTCATGTACATATTGCGATGTTATTCCTATTCAATAAAGGCGCCAATTTTGGGGCATTTTCTATAAGAAAAAATGGGATCTACACCAGCCAAGCTGGTCCACAAGTTATCCAGACACAAAATGGAAGCAGTAAATATCAATGGATCCCTTTTTAAATGCATGTATACCACACATAATTGAACTCATCTGCCCTCTTGATCTAAGCTTACATACCAAGTCTGACTGGAAGCTGGTAAGAAATTAAGTTTATTGAGCATTAATATGCAACTGTGTTACAGACAGTAACAGGACAGACAAAAGGCCACACTGTAAGCTCCTAATGACTTTGGAGAAGTGAGATAAAAACTAGAATTATTACAAATGAATAAAGTTAATAACTACATTTACGCCAAGTCTGCTTGAAATTTTCACACCTAATAAGTCAATGTAAAACAGCTGTTCCAAGAAATCAAAATCAACTTATATTTTCAACAGCTGACATAGTGCCAATTTTAGTGATGACGCTGAATCTTTATTTTACATGATGACTTTGTTATTTCTAACTTCTGATTCAGATCAACAAATAATTGTGCAAGTTTTGCTAATTGCTAAATTAAACTTCTTTCATGCACTACATACAAGTATCTCACCTCATCTTCACGGTCCAGGGAGCCTGCGCTGAGATTACTGTTGTCTTGTTGTTGCTGCTGTTGCTGTTGTTGTGAGTTGCTGGTGTTCAGCAGCGAAGTACTTGCAGAGGACACAGACTGTGGTGATGTCATTTGTGGTTGTGGCAAATTTAGGGGCTGAAACTGATATAAAATTAAAGTACAATAAAATCCCACCAAAAGTACAGTTGCATCTTGTCAGTCATGATACAATGGTATATAATAATAATAATGAGGACTTTGTATAGCGCCTAATCTTTAGAAGCTCTAAGCGCTTTACAACATTAGACAACACCTAAAAGATAAAAAACATAAAATAATATTATTACAAAAACAAACACCGCGAAATTAGAAAAACAATAAAAAATAAAAAACATACTGAGAATATTTTATACTTGTCAATGGTTGAATTTTTATTAATATAATTACCTTAGGCTGCAAAGTTCACGCTACAATAATGGTTGAGCACAAGATGTCTACATGATGTCACCTAAATTAAAATAAAGTTTTGATGTCACCTAAATTAAAATAAAAGTTAAAGTCAGTGCTTCTTTTATGCCCAGTGAAGTCCAAGGACCAGTCACTCTTTATCGATGCTAACAGAAGAAACTGAATGAGGTAGGCAATGTTAGTCGAGTTCAGGGCATCAGATGGATTTTCAAGTCCGAACATTATTCAATGAGGAGATTGTGCCATAATTAGTCATACTTCCTTCCTATTTGACTATAAAACTGGATTAAACCATTAAAAACTTACCCTGCTACCATAAAATCTTGCTTCCAACAGTTCCTGCTTTCGTGGATCTAGACTATTTAAATTGACATTGTCCATTCTGTGGAAAGCTTCAACCTTAAAAAAAAGAAAATTATGTATGAGAAATTATTTTCATTTGTTACAATCTCAGAAAATATATTAATATATACTCAAGATCAGAAAATTTACAAACATTAGAAGAAGTTCTCACACTTAAAGGCTGAAAACAAATTCTTCACTTGTGAAATTATAAAACCGTAGTTAAAAAATTGAGGTATATTTCATTGTGATTGACTATATTACATTAGTTGTTGTTGTTGTGGGGTTTAACGCCATTTTTCAGCACACGATAGGCTATGCATGGTGGCCAGTATTAATGGTGGAAGAAGAACCCGGGAAGAACCACCAACCCATGAGAAGCTACTGGCAATATTACATTAGTACAACTCCCTTCACAAACTGTCAGCATTTATAAATGAAGTGTCTCCTCAAGCCACACAATAAAGTTGACAGTGAAAAGGATAGGACTGGTTGTACCTCATGACACATCTCACACTAAGTAAAGCATCAAACCTAAAGACACACCACAGTAGACAATGAAGCAAATCTTAGGGTGTGAATTAAACCCATCCTCTTTTTGTCCCATGTCCAAAACCCTAACCACTGAGGCTGCTCAGCAGTCATATGGAATTGCACAATTAGATTCAGTACTGACACAAGACTGAACTTGTATTTTACACTTATGCTTATATGGCTTGTGCAAATATATTTCAAACGGCAAGGACAGCTATAGCTAATTTAGTATAGCTTTTTTAAAAATAATTTCAGTTTGCACACTGAAACTGCATGCGTCTTACAAACATGACCTTTTCACCATTATCAGGTAAAAGTCCATTCCAAATAATGGGAAAAAAACTGACATAGTATGAGCATTACTGAATCTATGCAAGAGATTTTTAAAAAAAAATATATTATACTTATTTATTTTTCTGTAAGATGATGATTCTTCAGCTTCTATGTGCATAATTCCACAATCTTTAAGGAATCTACACATTGTTCAATCTAATGAAAGAGTTTCTTCAAATCTTTATGTACCTAAGAACAAACAAATTTTTTTTTTATGACTACATCTCCTTAATTTTAAGGTCAGAAGAAAGAATAGCACATGGGTGGGGCAGGTGAAAGGAATGAACAAATCTGAAAAAATTTAATAAAACTTGTTACTATGAAGTTACTAGAAACAACGAAATACACTCAAAAACAGAAATGCGCTAAAATACATACAACTTTACCTTACTACACATGAAGTTTAATGTATTGTGACCATTGTCTTTTAATCATGATCAAAAGGCAAATAAAATTTGATTTAGATCAGTTTTATAGGAATTGTGTACATTTTCATATTTATAGCTCAATTCATGTAATGAAGTGACTGTCATACTTGATTGGACAGCTTCTACCTCTTTCTGTGCAAACTGTATCTATTTTCCCTTTAAAACATGTATGTGTACTGGGATCCCACTGCCAGGCGAAGTGGGTGACCAAGTTGCATGAAAAATGTCTGGCTGTAGTTTATGGCTTTTGAGATCGAAGTTCTGGCAGTGTTGTAAAACAAGGAAAAACCTATTTATATGGTGTAGATTCCAATTAGCCTCCGACAATAAACTAACTCTTACACATTCATAGGTGTGTTTTAATAGCTAACTGGGGTCAAGCTGGACTCAAATTTCAGGGGGAAGTGACTTCTCCTTTTGGACAGATTAGGGAGATGCTAGAGACAAACAGGAAGAAGTGGGAGCAAAGCAACACACATGCACACTCATGCATATATATATATATATATATATATATATATATATATATATATATATAAATAAACTTAACTCAGTTAAAATGTATTACAATGTATAACTTCTGTTGTGCTCTTTTTAAGTCATACACGCACACACGTGCATGTATGTATGTACGTATATATATAGACACACACACCACTCCCTCGATAACTCGCGTATAACACGGTGTCAGACATGGATCCCTTTTTTTAAACCAGAAAATATCCCAAAAATGTATCCCTATTTGTTGAACTTGAAGAAAATTGCGATCAAAATTGGTAACGGAAACTTTGATGTATTGCTCATTTTATTGTAACATTTTAGTAACATTAGGCATTGGTTAAATAGTATTTGCTCTGCTGACTTTTTTCTTCATATTTTCACAAAAATGGGTGAACTCAGAATACAACCTTGACCTTATATTGTCTTGAATTCCACAACATAGCATTGATCGTACGCTTCTAAGCTAAATAACTGCATAATGTAATGTTTAGACTCTGCTTACTTTGAATTCTATACACAGACACATCCACCATTATTTCACCACAACAGGTTCACTTATGTTTCCAAATGGATTTTTAAGAAGAAAATATAATGTACACGCAGAAGTTAAAATATTTATATTTCCGATTCCATTCTTCAAACACAAATTGCTATTTACCGAAGTTTAAGTTTCGAAACACAAGTTGCTATGTATTTATCATCAAAGGATAACTTAGGAAATTGGACAGTGATAGATGCTAACATACCCCGAAAAAGGTTAACGGTCAATCAGCTATCAAAACACATGCCTATGAATGTGGATGAGTACTCTTTGTCAGCACAAACTATTTGATGGCCTCAAGCCAATATTTCACCTTAAGATATAACCTAACATTGGAACTAACCTGGCCAAGGCTAGGGAGCATCTAAAAAAAAGTACGGTTAGTCAATGTTCCTCTACAAAATCATAGGATGAAGCTATTTTCGCTTTCCTAACAGAAGAAGGTGAAGTTTACGTTTTTTAGGCAACTTAGTCACCTACTTCACCTGGTAGCATGATCCCATGCCAACTGAATAAGCACCCTTTCTGGAGAATGATATCAATGCTTGATTTCCTGAAGATGGACCTATTTTACTATGATGAAAATATACCAAATTCTGTTTTGAAATTTAAACAGCAATATGTAAATAGCAATGAGTTTTTAAAAAATACAATTGGTGAAGAGTATTTTGTAACTTATTTCTTGTTCAAAACTGGAGATTAAAACTGCCATGTTTGCACAATTTTCTGTATAAAATCAGTTTGAAACCGCAAGTAAACATATCATGTAGGTCAAAAACATAGGAAAATACTATGCTGTGGAGTTAAAAAAAAATGCGGTATGGTAAAGGTTGTTTTCTGACATTCATTTTCATGAAAATTTGAAAAGTATAGTGAGGCAAATACTATACAATCAATGTAGATCATTACAACCAGTACGTAGGCAAATAATAAAACCATAATCATAGTCCTATTTTTGTATTTTGAAACAAAGCTAGAAAGGGAGTGGTTATATTAAGAAAACTCCTCTTTTTTCAAAATAAAATAAGCACTGACATGGTCAAATAAGTGTTCTTGGATGTGTTTGGCTGGAAAAAAGGGTCTAGTTTAGTCATATATCCACTTTAATGCTTCAGTGTGTTGAAGAATAGTTACCATAATGTTTTATGAGGAACGATGAAATCAGGCCGAATTGTATGGTTTGAAGTCATTTGTGCATTTGCTCCTGTGTACATGTAGGTGTTGTTACAAAGTATGTTAGAAATCTTTCTAAATGCAATTTTACACACAACTTTTAGAAAATAAAATAACAAAATTACATGGAAATTTCTTAAGTCTTTTTATCAACTTGTAATTACAAAACTCTAAATTTTGTTATTTCTATCAGTTAAAATTAATTGTAATGTATAGTTTCTGCTGTGCTTTTTTTAAAGTCATATGGTCAAAATACATTTACCTCAATCCAAACATACATGACAACAAATCTGAATACAATGGGTATGAATATAATAAATTTTATACACATACAAAATGTGTTGAAAAGAAACATAAAACCCAGATTCTTCAACCTGAAAATAAAGTATTGCTTAATACTATGTTAAAGGTATTTTGAAAAACAAAGGACATAATTCAAATCAGAAAACAGCTCTCTCTCTCTCTCTCTATATATATATAAATATATATTGTATTTCTTGCTTTACTCCCACTTCTCCCAGTTCTTTCCAAAAGTCACTTCTCCCTAATATTCAAGTCTAGCTTGGTGTATGCTGTTTCCAGAAAAATATGTAAACACAATTGCTGGAGTTTCATAATAATAATTTCAATCTTTTATTTCAAGTTCTGACCGATTCATGAGTTATCAAACCTGCCCAATTTAGTAAAATGAAGTACAAGTAACTTAATTACATTAATTGTGCTAGAAATTAGTGACAAGTAAATATATCAAAACTGATTAAAATTTAAACTGTTTTGTCCATTATTATTACTATTTAAACAATTACAAATCATAACATCAGGATGTACACTGATATGTACATCAAAAACATGTAAATAGTTATTTAAATCTTTTGAACATATTTTGTTGTTTGAAGTAACTGGTTACTATGAAACATTTCTCATGAAAAAAATAAGGCCTGTAATAGTTTCAACAGCAAATACCAACAACCTAAAATGGTTTATATTTCTCTGTTTAAAGCATTTATACAAGTTTAAAACTTGCATCTGTTTTCATACTTTGTATTTTGTGACTATATACAGTACTAAAGGTAAATCTAAAAATTTCAAAGTGTCAATTAAAAATCTCTTTGAAAACCACATTCACGAATGCATAAGCTTGTGTACAAATTTTGTACTATTATTCACTCAAACATAATGGTTCACCTCTGCTTCCAATAAAAAAAATTGTAATATATTTAATGTGCCAAAAAAGTGTATACACCTACTGATGACACGGTGTACAAGTGTTGAATGTGTATCAAAATTTGAGTACACCGGTCACAATATCCAGCTGCCCAATATATATACTGCTTGATCTTCCACTGACCTTCCCTGGTAATGAATGGTTAATTCCCATACTGCTTTACAGAAGCAATTGCTACTCTAATCCAATTAATCATCCTAACTTTAGATGGGATAAAAATGCCTGCACTGTCTCTTTGACCCATTATTCTGCACTAACAATTAATGAACTCAGATTTTTTTTATTCCGCAAAGTAAAGATTTAGAGAATCTGACTGCAAACTTGTTGTGTCATATTTGTTCCATCTGTATACAATATGCATTTTACACACGGTCATGAAGAATTCTAGGGGCAGGTTTTCCACCATATTTGCAAAAATGAATGAATGCATGTACAACAGAAAAAACGCATTTTTAAAAAATATTCTTGGTCAAACAAGCCCAGCGCATATATAAATCGATAGCAAAATCTACAAAAATTTCTAGGAAATTATTTTCAGCCTACCGGAGACTTAAATATACAGCAAGTGGCTGTGTGACAGCGAGCTCCTGAAACCTAAGATGGCGGGCCCCGAATGTTTTCACCCAACATTCTTGGCAAAAACTTGGCCCTCAGTCCATTTCACGGACATTGGAATTTCATGTTCTGATAAAACAAAGTCTGATCTATCGATCTGACTAGTGACAAGAGTCGATGAATAATGGTGACCACGTTCAAGAGATGCGGTTACAGCTTCTGGTGGGTACTTCGTTGTTGATGCTCTCCTAAACCCTGTGACGTCACATTAGCCTCGCGAAACAGCGCGCGATCTATCGGGATAATACGTGCTTTACATATACCTGATTGTACATTTTAGCATTGCATTAAACATAAAAATGGAAAAATAAGCCTCGGTGTTATTACCTAATTTTTTAAAATTTGAATACATGTTGCACATGTTCCTGAGATGGGGAATTTAACTCGGAAATCTTCGTGTGTCATCGGCATACAAATGCCCCGAGAGGTGATTCCCGCCCTATGGCCTATTTCATGAATTAATTTAGACTATTTAAAACAGTCAAACCTATACAAGTTATTTATTAGCTACCTATAACTTTTGCTCGATATTATCATCTGCATGTTTCATTAATTTGTATGTTGCTAAGTACATGCACTGTAATAGAGTAACAACAGAGTAATTGTTTCGTGTACATGAATGGTATTAATGTTTATTTCTTCTATAAATAGCTCGTTAGATAAGAAAGCGGACTATACGTGTACTTTTTGATTAAAGTCACATGACTACATAAAGTGATCAAGTACCGCAAATTTTCATGCCCATGAAGATTGCACAACACTTTACTGTAATATAGCTCGCTCTAAAATGTGCACACTTGCAACATTTGTAAACTTCCGAAAGTATCTACGTCATAGTCTACTTCACGACATTTGTTTCAATCAAGTACGCTTTTTTCCGCTTTCTCATTTGTATGTGCTATGAAGCAAATTGATTTACACGTATTTGCTGTTGACTATAACACTTTAAGACGGGTATTTATATTCAGACCAAGCCATGCAAAACCTACATATATATAAAATTTTCACATAAAGAACAGAAAGAAATAGAGGGGACGAAATGAACTAAATTTCTCATTATGTCAATAATAATACTTACCGAAGTTGGTGTTTTGTTCTTTTTTTTTGTTTTTTTTTTTTTTGGGGGGGGGGTGTTTTGTTTTGTTTTTTTAAAGGACGAAGAGAAGAGTATAGCGAAACATTTCAAATTTCTGCTCGTCAAAATAACTTGCAATAAAAAAAATGATTCAGTTTTAGCCTTGATATGGCTGGTAATATTTATTTTGTACTCCTTTGGATTAACTATTGTATAAATTGATGCACGAAAAACATGGAGTGTATTTCTCAGTAAAGGTGTATAGTGGATCATCCAGATAAATGTACATATATGATGTGAACCAGTTAGTACGAAAATTACTAACTGCACATAGAAAACGTAGCGCGTTCGCTTTCCTTTCATACTTATTTACATAAATTTAATTCTTACATGATAGGGATGGTTATGGCTGGTTTAATGTCACGCACTTTTGTTGACACCAACATGAAATCAAAACTTAGGAATATCAAGCGTTGTATGCGAGATGTTCTTTTCGTGCTTAAAATCTCATTTTTGTATATATTTAGTATAATGGTGGTATATACTGTAAGTGCTAGATAATCGATCGCGTTTGGAAAACGATCATACAAACTGTGTGTGTGCAAACATATGCGAATCAAACATTCACTTGTCCGGCAAACGTTTGCAAATCCTAATTATGTAAGATCTATATCCAGTATTTGATACATTTTATTTTAATTCCGAGAGCTGAGTATTAAAAATGTCTTCAACAATTAATGATTAAATTTTTAAATTTTTTTTTGATAATACACAATTTGTCAGAGCACTAGCAACGAGTCTGACCACTAGAGTTTAGAGTGTTAGAAAGTGCTCGGTCAATGTTTGCACACAGAAAAATCTTACTTATCGTTATTATTACATGATACATGATCAGCTTACTGAGAACATACACTCAGAGGCGTAGCTATGATATTTTGCGCCCGGGGACGAACTATAAAATTGGCGCCCCAGCCCCCTCCCCGTTTAATCACATTTTTGAATACTACCCTTGTTTACTTATTATAATGTAACGTTGTAAGCCTCATTTTGGCGCCCCTGTACCTTGGCGCCCGGGGACATATGTACCCCCCTGCTCCCCCCCCCAGCCACGCCTCTGCATACACTCTATTTCAAATATCGAAATAAACTTTTAAAAATGTGAACAAGTAAAAACGAACCAAGCAGAATGACGTTATAATTTAATAGTACAGCAGACATTTAAAAAAAAATCTGAATCCAAACGATCCTTCAAAATCCTAATCATGTAGGAATCAATGCTAAAATTAAACAAATTTCTTTGAAAAATCATTACTTAAGTATATTACTGATGGAATTAAAATCTCCACACATTACAATAATCATAATTTATAATAAAACAGTATTCATAACTAACAAACAAGTCAGCTAGTACAGAAAGATTACACAGCGTGATTTATGCTCTCAGATTTGGTCAAGATGGACTAAGATAATACTGAGCTAAAAAAATCTACAATTTAGAATATATATATATATATATATATATATATATATATATATATATATATATATATATATATATATGTACTCATGTCACGTGTTTAGGCTCGAATAAACAGTAACACAAGACAGAGTGAAAACAACAAGCTTTGAACAATACAATAATTCATTTCCCTGGAAACATTCTGTACAAACTGAAAAAAATATGAACTTATGGTTTTATAGAATCAGATCCGAAATAATCCAAGAATAATCCAAGAATACAGTTTTTGAAGTCCTAATAACAAAATGTTCTACTGTTTTCAAGTTCGAATCCCGACGAAGAATCCAGGATGGAAGACGATGCCGTATGCTGCCATCTGTAGCGTTGAAGTCTACAGTTCCTTGTAGAAACAAGAATTATCTCTCCGGTTTTGGAAATCAAAATAAATTTCTTATAAGATCTGTCTTTGATTAAGAATCTCACATGAGCACGTATATTTTCCAGAAAAATAACACAGTTAGTCACTTTGAATCCAAGTAATTTTAAATCACTCCAAACAGCACAACATGCAACTTCCAGTTTAACAGCCCAGCTTCTACTGAGAATAATTCTCTAAAACATAGGCTATATGTCTTCTAAATGTAAACAAGGGCGTCACGTGATCATATTCTGGAAGTTTATATAAATTAGTACATGTTAAAGATCACGTCTACCTAGTGTGACTCTCACGAAAACCAAACAAGAAATAAAAAATACAAAATTTGTTTGCATCTTAAGCACGAAATCCCATCATGACCTCGAAAACAACCAATCATTTTAAAATAAAATAGAACTTGTTTACGTGGTTGCTAACAATTTTGAAACAAGGTCAGGATTTAGAGCAAGACCTGGTGTTTATAAACTAACATTCAAGGTAAAATTATTTTCTGAAAAAAGTATCATCTCTAGATGATACATTTACATTACTATAGCCTGTATAAAAAAAAATAATTAAAACTGACAAACAACTGAGTTGAAATAAATATATATTAAATCAGATACAAGCAAACCAAATATACATAACGAAGACAAACAAAAACTCTTACGAAAAGGGTCAACTTTCGAATGTCTAGGGTTCCATGCTTTGTTTCATTGTCGTTCTAGTGCCTTATCTCACTTACCACAACAAGTAACACCTCACACAGACGGCCCTACAGAAAGTACGTATTGTATATTTGCCCCACATGCACACTCCCGGACGATTTGAAATTTGGACTTTGATGGCGACGAGAGTTGTAGCAACAAAAACATAAGTAACGACCACGACGAAAATGATGATAATGATAAAAACATCGACGATAATGATAATTTTTACAAGTAAAAATGAAGAATAAAACTAGACGGCGGATGCAAGGATCAATATTGTGAGGGGCAAATTTCTATAGATCTACGAAAAGCACATTAGTTTGGGGCCAGATAAAAAAAAAATAGATTTATGGAGACAGGTGCTTGTTAAATCGCTATACTGCAATGATTGATAATGTCTGGTCGGTAGAGGTAAACATTTTTAAATTAAGCATTCTTTTACTTAACTGCGAGACGGACTATTAGGGACACTGCTAGCTTCGATTTCATAGTGGAACTGGCAAAACTGAAAATTTCCAGAAACCGTTAGTCGGAAACCTGGAAGGACAAGTTTACCCCAATTTTGGCGCCTAGTTATAAAAGGCGGTAAATATATTTCATCCTGATTCGTTACGCTAAATAAGAGGCGTGTTTCCCACACAAAATTGCCTAGCTGTAAATATTCCCTCCATCGAAAAATCTAATCAGTCTAAGCTTTGTTGCATGATAAAGGTAAGGAGAGTCAATTTGGAAGAAATTCTCTCGTAAAACATTTGTCCAAGGAACCGAATGTCTGGATAGTCGACGGACACAATTTTGGCGGTAGAGGCGAGAAACGTTTGAAAGCACAAAGGTATTTGCGTCAAATTCATGATATTCGTTGATATCAATTTAATGATTTACTTGAATTAATTGATAATATTTGCATGTTTATTTGTTTAAATTCGTAGATCAGTTTCTTTGATATGAGTATAACTGCTTTCAGTTTGTATCATATGAATTCGTACAATAATCTTCTTTATATAAAGTAGTTGAATTGTTTGAATTTGTCGTCTTGTTTGTATAGGAATGAGGTTCTAAGAATTTCCTGTATTATTTTAGTTGATATGAGTTACGAAAATCCGTGTGAATTCACCGATTGTAGATAATTTCACGTATGATAAAAAGTTGAGCACATATTGACTGAAATTTACGTTGTTGTTGTTGTTCTAGGGTTTAACGCCATTTTTCAGCACAAGATAGGCTATACATGGCGGCCAGTATAACTCGTGGAGGAAGAACCCTGGAAAACCCAGGGAAGAACCACCGACCCACGAGAAGCTACTGGCAGGCTTTCCCACGTACCCACGCTAGCCGAGCCTTGGACTCGAACCCACGCAGACAGAGGTGAGATGGCAGTTATCCGGAACGGTGAGCGCTTAAGACCACTCGGCCACTCGGGGCCCTACTTTACGTTGTTAAACCGTGCAGCGTGATTTCACGTATGATAAAAACTTGATGTGAATGTGTGCATTCACTGAAATAGAGTAGTGAAAACATGTAATGATTTTCATTCATTCAATTGTATACTTGAGACTAGAACTGAACTGTTATGTCTCGTGTGTTAATGCGAAGTGAGGAATTAGCCATTAGTAAGTACATTCATCTTATGAAACTAGGATTGTTTTGGTCTGCCATGCTGGGGCCGACTAATAGCCTTTGGTATCTGTTTCAATATCGATAGTAAGATCTGAAAACGAGAGGGCAGTAATGATCTATTCCCAGTAGGATAACCGACGGAAAAATTAGGTTGTTCTCTGTTTGTTTTCAAAGGGAAAAATACTCTTCAGACGTATTCCCAGACGTATCCTCAGATGTACCAACGCACTGACGTATCCAAGTATATGTGTATCTACATACCTACATATCCACCTACCCACACAAAGTTTGAGGTCCGAAAGGAGGCGAGACAGTAGAAAGATTGGGAGAGAAAAGGAAATGCAAAATGCAAAAGGACAGAGAACAGCTAAAGTGAAATTGGAGAGAACTGGAGCTAAGCAGGTTATGCAATTGTACAAGGCAATGACTTCGATTCTTCACTCGAGCGTATGATGAACTAATTCTATCAGTAAAATCGATCGGTTATTTTTATAAATATATTTGTATTTTGAAATTCGGTGAAAGATTTATTCCAAAAAGAAGTGTATCTTCCTAATGTATTGTATTATCACCATTGTTTATATAATTGATTACATTTTGATTTTTTATGTAGGGGGCTCGAGTCATTCTGTTCTATATGTCTGCTCAGATCTCTATTTATTCTACCTATAAGTTTACTCGATCCGGGCAATAACTCTGAGGGCGATCATCTCCTAGATAACGAGAACCGAATAAAGCGGACACATTGAAAGCAGGTACAATCCGTCAATCAACCCACACCCTTTACGAAGAGAGGTGCGTTACAAATGCATATTCGCCGTCTAATCTGCTCAGATATATAATTATTGAAGTACAACTCTAACTGGGTGATGATGACCACTCATGAACGATCTTGTCCAATTAACTTTCCAGGAGGCGAAAATTATTAGACATAAATTACACTAAACAAGACATATTTACGCAATACCAATACATAAATGTATACCTTAACAAGACACGTGCACAGTTGAGTTTACTTATATTTTGGAATATGTTTTGTGTAATTATCTGAATTAATTATTAGTATCATTAGTAGAAAAAAAGCGATCTTTCAGCTTTAAACGCAAGTGGAAGTCGTAGAACGCGAAAGAGATCAGTGGTCTTACGGCCGCACCCATTTTTTTCTTTCTTTCTTTCACCAAACTAATTTTAGTCCTAGATTATGACTTGTCCTGGAGTTACGCGAAGCAAAAGAACCCGTGTTGTTTCGCTCAGGACGGGTTGGAATTGGTTTGATACAGCTAAAAATTTCGAACGAGGCACTATGACCATGCACATTTTCCATTTGTTCATTGTGTCATGCTATACTTCCCATGAACCGCCTCCCCACCCACCAAAGAGGTGATAAACAATGTTAAAATAACTGTAATGGACATCGACAAACCCTGTCTAATAATACTAAAAGAAGGCGGTAGTAGTAGTCGTAATAATAATGTATTTCAAAAGGGTACACAGTTTCTCTCTCTCTCTCTCTCTCTCTCTCTCTCTCTCACACACACACACTAACAAATCATTTTTGTAATAAATACGGTTTACAGTT
The DNA here is from genome assembly GCA_028554795.2 of Sinohyriopsis cumingii. Lineage (NCBI taxonomy): Eukaryota > Metazoa > Mollusca > Bivalvia > Unionida > Unionidae > Sinohyriopsis > Sinohyriopsis cumingii. The sequence goes on along the minus strand of CM068841.1, from coordinate 26,528,714 downwards.
CATACGGGAAACTCAGTTAACCTTCAAATTCATGCGAGAAGCTCAGAGGACTTCCAAATAGATTGATATTCCAGAAGATATTGGTGGCACCTTTTCTTAAACCTATCCTAAATGCTTTGAACTTTCATATTTAGTCGGTAGAGAATTCCATAACTTACACTCCGAAAACTGAATACTTTTCTTGAAAACGTCAGTTTTTGTTACTGTGATTTTTCTTGTAGTACCGGTGAAATTTACGTCATGTGAAGTGGAGAGTAATTAATTTAAAGCTTTCTTTCTTGTATTCTGGAGGCGTGTGTTATGTGATTTTATTTTTGACAGAAAGTAGATTTAACATCATTAAACAAGCAATTGGATGCTGTACGAAAATCAGCATAGAGACTTGAATATGACGCCTTCATTTTCAGTTTAGAAACCTAATGTTTTTTCTTCTTCTTCGCTTTGTTGCACGCGATGCACCAATCGTACAAGCATATTCAATCCAACGAAGCATATAATTTTTATACAAATTTGTTTACGTGAAATTAGTCCCTTATTCAAAAGAACAACACAAGTATGGATGAAATACTAGCATATTTAAATTTTATATATGAATGGACCAAGATAAAGGTTTATCCATATGAAGTCTAAATAGTTTTCAATTGCCCGCATAACCAAAGTTAACTTCATTACGTAATCCGTTCAGTTCGTTAGCATTACTTTATAACGTATTCTCTGGATTCAGTAACATTACTTTTTATTCTTTCAGGTTGATTCACATGTAGTAAGTCGGATGCCAGTCATTCATATGCTGTAAGTCTTTGTTTAGACCTGCTTCAGTGTCTTGAACATTGATAAAGGAAGTGTGTCTTGTTGTTTCATGTTGTCTGCTTACACATCAGAATCACCTAAAGACATGTTTTCATTACTGATAAAATAAACTACAAGAAAAAAAAAAGAAAAATAAAAAAGAAAAAAAAGGAGGTCGAATGTGATAAACCATGATAAACCGTCTTTGGTGTTGATCCAATGGTGATAATCGTAATCTTTTACGCTAAAACTCTCTGTGTGTTTGTGTGTGTGTTTTAAGGTAGTTTTAACAATTTGAGTTATATAGCTATTATAAGAAATGAAACAAACCAATGAAGAGTGTTATTGGCCTATGGATAAATTGCGTGAATCAATTACATTGGTGACTGGTTTTTGCCTTGAAGGTTACCAGCTTTGGGCTAGATTTGTAAGGCAATGAAAATCAATGGTCATATTCGCAGAACCAGTCGTTTTCCCGAGCACGTGACTTTGTTATCGAGTCATTGACCGCCCGTGACACAGTGCCCTGACCGGCTTAACCTGGACACCTAAAGTCTACTTTCCTGGAAACTGATGGGTGGGTGGATGGATGTCGGTGTTTGTCTCTGTCTGTGTAGGGGAGATGTCAATCTAGCTGACCATATCTTTAGAGAGGGGTAGAGGGTGCAAAAGTTATGTCTCTTCTTTGTGCTCCTCTGTCTAAATTTACACCCTGTAGAGTGGGAATTCGTAATATTTATCATCAATCCGCATTGACAGCTGGAAAAGAAAACTCATTTGGAAAATTTTCAGTTGGTTTGTGCGGTTAATTTTCTTTGCCAAGTGTTACTAATGATATCAACCTACATATATTTTGTCGTATACATATATGAGACAAACAAACTAGGTGTATGTTGGTCACACGCCCCCCCCCCCATATATATATATATATATATATATATATATATATATATATATATATATATATATATATATGCGCAAATAAAGAGGTAACTGTCTTCATCTTCATTAGTATCATGCTTAGCAAACAACTTTTGTGTTTATACATTTGATCACAAATACCGTTCTTCAAGATGTTTATATCGATTGTTCGTCACAATATTGTCACAGAGTTTCAAAAATGACTACAAATTGTTGGAGATCTATCAAGTATGGAAGTTCTGACGAGACATTTCTATGAAAGTTCTGACGAGACATTTCTATGGAAATTCTGACGAGACATTACGAGATGAAGACATTTATTTATGTTAGCTAAAAGAAGTTACAATTTACAGCTTGTATACACGAATTTGCAGACATGACAAATTTACGTTCTTAGGTTGCTATATTGTGACATCATGTCATTAAAACAACATGAATATATACAGTTTTCATTATGCCTACATACATATGTCAGTACATTACAATAGGTAACTCGTCATTTTGATGCAAACACGTCATCTTTATATACATATAACGTCATGAAGATGTCATCTGAAAACTTCCATGAGCACTCATTTTACGCAAATTACGCCATCTATCATCTCAATTCTGTGCTCAGATTGCGTGTTCATGGTGAGAATAATATTGTTCCAGTGTGCTTGTGTAAACGTTAGGCTATTTATTCATATCAAGATATCATCATTTAAATTCACATACTATGAACTTGCTGCTATCATTAAAATCATTTTATTGCGAGATCATTTACATATTATTTGTATCACAAGTTTATGCTCACAACGATTTGATGGGAATCAGACTGATGCGCGTGCTGAAACACTCGATTTGCCAGTGTAATAATATAATCATACCTGCTAATATAAGAACACTGTTTGCAGTCTGATTAAAATCTCCACTGTCCTGCCTGAAGATCTGCCAGTGACTGCTTAGGGGTCCATCTTCTCTAGTCAAAGAACCGGTATGTTAAACCGATCTACACCTATGTGGATGGAGCAGGATTTTCTGTGCGTCTGTGTATTTCATTGGATGCGCGGTAAGCCACCGCATTCAATCAAAATTAAGTTGTTCAAATTTGGACACTGTTCTTACTTGATCAAGACAAGGAGAACACACAGCTTGGATGGACTCACAACAAAATTTTCCCATACAAATACATATCACTCAAATACATATGTTGTTGTTGTTGTAGGGTTTAATGCCATTTTAGGCTATACATGGCGGCCAGCATTAATGGTGGAGGAAGAAACGGGAAAACCCCCAGAAAGAACCACCGACCGACGAGAAGCTACTGACAAGCTTTCTCACATACCCACATTGACAGAATCCGAGACTCGAACCCACGCAGACAGAGGTGAGATGGCAGTGATCCGTAACGGAGAGCGCTTTAGACCACTAGGCAATTCGGGGCCCCAAATACATCTATAATGGATTCTCTCTGACACGTACTCATACTTTCAATGTTAAATTTGCAAAATATCCATTTGAAGTCAATTGCCTCCACCATTTTCGGCCGCTGTATAATGCACCGCTTTACACGATATTGGTTAGTTGGCATTGCATACTAAGGGAGTCAACTCGTGAAATCCACTAGATGTCGCTAGGACAAAACACTATATATCTGCTTGATCCGCCAAGGTGTAGATAGGGTTAACATATCGGAACCTTGGCTTATGAAGATGCTTAGGGGTCATGTTCTAGTGACCTTTGAATTAGCCAATGGAAATGCAGCTTTCAGAAATCGGAAAGTAACACACTGATGTTTATTCAGCCCAAGTTCTCAGCCTCCCAAACGCGAAGATATAAGACTTCATCTAAATGACTGATGAAATTAGCGGTTCCGGTAATAAGACAGGCCACCAGAACAAGAATTCAAAGCAATCGATGTCTGAGTTTCACGTAGGACAATATATATCTGATTTTAATCAGACGGATACTATTTGTTGCCTATTTTCCTATATTCAGCTTCACACAGTAACGCAGTAACGAACTGCATAGCGTCGTCCCAAACAAATGGGTGACTGCCCACCCTCCTCTGCTGTTTCCATAATCGACACAATACGTTTTGCAACATGTATGGTATAATTGCTAAGCACAAAAGAAGCATGCAGGGAACATTAAATTAAGTTTCAAAAGCTGCAAGGGTTCGTAATTGTGCAAATGGAAGACACTTTGAAATGTCATACTGGCATGCATTACAAACTTTGCACGAGAAATGGTTTTGAACAATTATCGTCTTCATTGTTTTATTTGCCAATGAAGCGTAAAAACACTGATTGCTTTGAAAATCAACTTGCATTCAATATCAAGGACCATGACTGTCAGATACAAATATAAACATGTATATCTCGAATGGAGCACATATATATTAATCTACCAACTGAACAGTTGACATAAAGTAACACAGACATGTACTAAATAAATAATTTCAGACGTTAGTATTCAGATTCGAGTATACAAGAACCAAAGAGAGACAACTCCCCAAACGTCAGGAAAACTTAATTGAAAAGAGCAGCTTAGTATAACCATTGTTAAATTTATATTTCTATACATTTATATCTATATAATTTATATGTATGTATGTATGTATGTATGTGTGTATGTATGCATGCATGTACGTATGTATGTATGACCAAAGTTACATTATAGATAATTAAGCGTTTATTTTAAAATCTGACACAGTCTTCGCCAATAATTTAATAAATACTAAACACTAAAAAAAATTAAATCTGCTCGTGCTATTTGAAAACTGACTGAAATTAATAGAGATCATCGTATGCTTTATTTGTGGCAATGAACACTCAGTAGTTTCCAAAATTTCAAAAGCATGGAAAGACGCCATAAATAAAATAAAAAACATTTAGTACATAACAAGTTTGATAAGCAGGACGATAAATATGCTCCAATATTTCAGAAAAGATGCGGATATTCTGATTATAGTACGGTATGATAACATCGAATCAGGCGTAGCCCTGATGAAATGAAGATTTAAAAAGTGCAATATAAATGAAGAAATAAATTGCTTTCTTGTGTAGATAAATACACACGTTTCCTTTCGGCTGCTTGTGCAATACAACTTTTAATTTCTCCTAAAGTTTACAAGAATAATCTATAGCGATTCAACAATCCGGTTTAAGTATATTCCATTTAATCTGTTTGAATCAAAACAATTGATATTGGATTAAAATCTAACTACAATCTTGCATTTCTAGATTCTAGATAATGTTGCCGGACTCCATTATAAAAACATTAGACTTTAGTTTGAAATAAATACAATACAGATTTAATGTAATGAACTGAATTTTTTGTTATAATATAAAAAGGCCAGAGAAAACCACACCCACACCGCACAAATAGCTTACTAGTATACCACCTTACCCATGTTCAGCTACGGAGGTTAACTATATTCCGGTTGACCCGCAAATTTCACATATATTTAACGAAATAAAAATTTGCTACACGAAACTATACCTTTCGCATTTGTATATCTAAACTTTAAAATTTGACTTGGACAACTCTATGGACAGATGCAACAAACAGTTTTGCATGAGACTTTGGCAGACACAATACAATTGTGCACTGTGTTTGGCAACAATTGATTTTGGGATTCCTACTGGTATGTCACACATGGATGCGTGCTAGAGTTCTTTGACTCTGTTTAGCGTTTCATGTTTATTTTCAAATAAGAAAATTATCTGAATATAATATACCTTTACAATGTGAACAAGTTTTTAAGCCTAACTACAACAGCATTAACATAAACAATTTAGGTAGCCATGTTAACATTCCACCACACTGTGATTGGAGTTACGTCATGGGAAAGAAAAAAATGATGTAAAGTACTACTCGAAATAAAGGAGACTGAAGTGATTATGAAAATTATCACGTCACTGCAAACAAAAACATGGTGTTATTTTCAAATTAAAAAGTCAAAAGAAGGATTTGTCCTGTATTTTTATGCAAATTAATAACGGATTCTTAGAAAAGGAATTCCAAGAGTGATTTCAAAAGGAGTCATATAATCTGACTCTCCTTTACACAAGTTCAAAACAGAAAATCTGTTTTAAGGTTTATCATGTTAGCATTTGTTTTAGAAGAGACAACCTGGATAGAAACATTATAGCATGATGCCGTCGGTATTTATCCGCTTCAAGACTACATTTATACGTTCGGTGGTGACGGTACATTTTGTTACCAAGTGACAGGTCATAAAATGGACAGTATCGTTGGAAATAAGAAGAAATTACAGAAATCCAAAGATTCGTTTAAATTCAACGTAAACCCGATTCTTAATACCGACGCAGTGAAGAATTCTGTTCCGAATTCTGATAAATAACCTGTAACAACAGTAAAACAGAAATGTAGAGCACAAAACAGTAAACAAACTGAGTACACATGTTATGAAGAGACGGATTATCAGGATAATCCTAATGTCAGTTGTATTAATTACATCCAATTCTCAGACGTTCATTGACAAATGACAATTGAAACGTATCAGCCAACACTATTGACCATAAAATAAACGGGCAATAACATATATTGAAACTATTATTCTGCATGATGAGTTGTTTAGACCTTGAATCGCCAATATAAATAGCAAACCCACTAATGCCAAAACAAGCAAATGTGATGCCTGCTGTGTCGGTAAATCTCTCTCGTAACGTAATCATACAAGATAGGAATTCTGTACTTTTCATTTACCGACTGAACGATTGGCATTGTTTGGCTTACAATTAATTGTATCTTCAAAGTAAATAAACGTGTTCCGGTTCGTAGTCTTGGTTACCACATGCTTTAAATCGGAGGCATTTTGAAGTGCTAAATCTGAAATTCCAATTAAGAGAATATTGGTATAGTGGAAAATGTTTTGTTTGAATGTGAAGGTCAGATTATATTATAAACTTGTACCAAACACGACAAACAGTACCATTTCAGCACGAGTATTCTGCGCTTTGCATGACCCTATCTCATCTTCTGAATTTTATCGTTTATACTGCCTTACTCACTTCCATTTGTCATAACCGAAACAGGCAACGACAGATCTTTGTACGTTATTAATATGCTAGTTATTTATATTTAAAAGACCCTGGTATGTATATCTAAACTGTGTTGTTGTAAGTTTTCTTTATCCATGATTATACAGTACATATAATTGTATTTTGAGTTTGACCTTGTTCAAAATCAAGTTCATTGTGTACCTAACTAGAGCCCGTCATTCATTAAACAAAGAATACATAATATTTCACTAGCAGTATGGGTTAAATATTAAGATCATTATCAATAAAGGTAAAGCTATTTATTTGGGTCTGAGTATAGAACATTGGTATTCCCCATAAAAATACATAGCCTACTTAATGCTTATATTGCTAGTAATGTATCTTATCGGCCTACAACATAGATTGTTCTAGAAATAAAATTTTGACCGGCGTCCTGGCTCTTCTTTTGTCTTAAAATCTTATTTACTTAAAAAATGATTCAGTTTTACTATAACACCTTTAGACAGAATCAGTCTTATTCTTGTGTTTGGTATTTGATTTGGGTGAAATAATTTATTTAAATTATTATTCTCTGAAAATACAAAGAGCTCTTTAATGATATTCTTGGACAGAAAAATTAACTTAAAATTACAGTGAATTCAGAAAAGAACATCTTGGATTATATTATTGTATTCATTAAAAGCTGTTAGATTATCTCCACATCACAGGCCACTACAGGCAAACAAACACAGTCAGTGTTGGATCTTATTTGGAAAACCACTGGATTTTAATGGGATATGACAGGAGATATAACCTTTTAGACTACTTGTGATTGAATTCGCAATACTGTAAGTTCTTTTTAAAATTTTAACATTGTATTCAAAGAAAATAATTTGTGTTGAATTATACAAAACTTGTTGGTCTTCGCTCTTCTCTGTTACTTAATATAAGACTTTACATTAGTAATTATACTCGCTTCAGTATGACATGGTGATGATAGTTAAAAGAAGGCCTTAACGTATAAATCTTTCTTTTTATGAGGGGAGGTGTTTTATATATTTAATTGGTTTCGTTAGGTTTGTTCCTCCATGACTATGGTACATATGTTTGAGTTTTAGACTTGACCATGTCCAAAGTCAGGTTCATTGTGTACCTAATTAAAGCCCATCAATATTTCAGCAAATAATACATAGTTTATACTCCCTATCAGTTTGAGCTAAATACTAAGATCATTATGAATAAAGATGAATATATTTATGTGGATCTAAGGCAAGAACATTGGCATTCTCCATAAAAATACGTAGCCTACCTAATATTTACCACATTCCTTTTTATAATTTTAGTAACGGACCTTATTTGTTTACAACTTTGGTTGTTCGAGAAATGAGCGTTTGTCCCACATCCTGGCTCTTATTTTGTGCCTTATTGTTAAAAAAATATATAATCATGGTTACTTTAAAAACTATTCTCGTTTTTACATCTCATGCAAAATCAATCTTATTGATCTGTTCGGTATTTTATTTGGGTGAAATCATTTATTCAAATTATTTATTTCTGGAAATAAAAAGCGCTCTTTAGTAATATTCTTGGATAGAAATATTAACTTGGAATTACAGTAAATTCAGAAAAGGACAGCTTGGATTATTTTTATTGAGATTCATTAAAAGACTGCAGGCACGTTTTCAGATTATAGGACACTACAGGCGCATGAACCCATTCAGCAATCAATCTAATTTGGAACTCCACCGGAATTGAATTAGTACATTATTTTTAGATTATTTGAGATTTAATTTGCAATAGTGTAAAACTTTTTTAAATTTCCATGTTTTATTTAAGGAAAATAAATTGTTAAATTTTACAAAATTTGTTGATTTTCGCTCCTTTCTGTTACTTAGTGTAAGACCCATACTCGTAATAATCCTCACTTCAATAGGTCATGGTTTATTAGCCACTGCCTTTTTAGAATCTCCTTTTGTCATCATATGAATCGTGACTGAAAGCTACCCAGTGCATCATATATTAGCACTTAGACACCAGCTAACAGTTACAAAACTATGTGATATAGTAGTGGGTCTGACTGAGCTGTGTAACTCCTTGGTTGATGTCTATATGATAAAGTAGTGTGTCCCACTGATATATGTAACTCCTTGGTTGATATCTATGTGATATTGACCATTCTTAATGAGATCCTTATGAATATTAATGTATCGCGAAAAGGAGGCTAAGACAGGCAGAATGAGAAAAAAATATGGCGTCCTACTGTACATCGAGTAACGATCTGAGCTGTTTGCCAGATATTTCTTGTACATTCGTTGAGAATTTCATCACGGGTGTCTCCAGCAGTTCAGTCAACACATGGAATCTCAAATTCTTCCAAAATGTTGTTATCCACCTTCTGTGCAATTGGTTGTCTCACTGCAGGTGGTTTTCTTGCTTTCCCTTCAGTTGTCCAATTTAAAATTGATGGAATAGCATCTCGTTTTAAGCAACGTCTGTTGGGTGTCAATCTATAGTCCTGTTCCTTAAAGTGTCTAGAACAGACAATTGTATTTGTGACAATCTAACAAAAGAAAAAATAAACCATGAGTTAATTGCAATAATGAGTTGTAAATAAAACCCAGTTATTTCAGCACAGGCCGTTGAAATTTTATCACTAGTAAATAAAAATGCCAGAATATGAAGACAAAAGGGAGGGAAAAAATCACACACACACACACACACACACACACACACACACACACACATATATATATATATATATATATATATATATATATATATATATATATATATATATATGCTTCCCTTTGGAGGGGTATTCTCTGACATTACCTTACTACAATGATAGAATTTCAATGGCCTGTGATTTAAGTGTGCATTTTCCCTTACGTTTACACATATCAATATGTTTTATCAACAGTTTCGTTAATTCTTATCCTCTCTCTCTCTCTCTCGTAATTTCATTCAACTTGTACTCTCATCATTTTCATTGTACTGGTGCTGTCTCGTTCTCTATCGTGGTCATTTACATTCTACTTTCTATTTTTTTTAAATGAGGTAATAAAGTTCACTTTTTCTGTACTTACTACTCCTACGTAAATTCATAATTTCTTATATAAATGCGCTGCGTGGAGGTACGCCCAGTTTTCGATGACCCCGTTATGTGGAATGGGACTAGGGGTAACATTTTTAGAAACCTGTCATTATAAAACACACATACATACAATCATTTACTTCATCGACAGAATTTATTTTGCATTTGGATTTCTCTTTCTTACATCATTCAGTTGCAAGAAAATATAAACACACCAACAATCATCCAGTTTCTTACCTAAAAATTCGGCCCCTCATCATGACGTATTGCAATCCATTTTCTACGAGCTCCATCTTCTTCACTGATGGAATATGGTGGAAGCTTAAATCTATGTGAATTCTAGCATTCCCATTGCACAACAGAACACAACAATAATTGCCACGATATTTTACGTTGCCGGTATCAACTGTAGCAGCCATGGATGCAAGGTAAAATGAAGCTGGTGCCTATCTTAGCCTCGTTTTGGATTTGTTGACCCACGGTCACATGAATACATGAATACATTCTGAGAATGGTCTATAGTAGTGGGTCTGACTGAGATATGTAACTCCTTGGTTGATGTTTATGTGATATAGTAGTTAGTCTGATTTAAATATGTAACTCTTTGGTTGATGTCTATGTGATATAGTAGTGGGTCTGAGATATGTTACTCCTTGGTTGATCTCTGTGTGATGTAATAAATGGTAGGACTGAGGTATTTAACACCTTGCCTGGTGTCTATGTGAAACAGTGATTTGTTGGACTGTGGTATTTAACTTCTTGCATGGTGTCTATGTGATCTTTGATGGGTTGGACAGATATTTATCTCCTTGCGGTACCTTTTCCTGTTTGTATAAAGATATGCACAGTCTTAACAACCATGACCTTTTCCATCGGTTGCCAGAAACAAACAGCAGATCTTAATAATGCAGTCTGAACCCCAGTAGCAGCGGAAGGGTGGTGGGGGTGGTGGTGTGTGAACAAAGGCATGTGGTGGCAGAGGGGGAGTTTTTCCTGAGAAAAATATACAAGGCTCGTTTTGCAAAATGGGAGCAAACAAATGCTGTTTTTAGCTCAGCAATGTTGACTCATTAACTATCCGAGGGCCAATCCGAGGCCTGTATGCAAGTCTGGTTGGAGCACCGGTTACTATTTCACGCTGACCTCAGTGTAAAAGTACTGGCACTGGTTACTGTTTACTCAAAAATTACTATCACATGTACACTGCTTGATTTTCTCATACCCTCGTACATTCTGACCTCAGTGGAAAACTACTGGCACCGGAAAATTACTATCACGTGTATACTGCGTGATTTTCCCCACACTCTGATCCATGCTGACCTCAATGGAAAATTACTAGGCAGTACATTGCGTGATTTTTAAACAGCCAGTCTATCAGTATACGCTCGCTTAAAATTGTGTACATGTCCAAGATTGACACATTGCCGGGGCAATGTATAAATTGTGAATTCCTGATATTCGTTGTTGTTGTTGTTGGGTTTAATGCCATTTTTCAGCACACGATATGCTATACATGGTGGCCAGTATTAATGGTGGAGGAAGAACCTGGGAAAACAGCAAAAAGAACCGCCGACCATCGAGAAGCTACTGGCAAGTGTTCCCACATACCCACATTGACTGAATGTGAGACTCAAACCTACGCAGATAGGTGAGATGGCAGTGATCTGTAATGGAGAGTGCTTTAGACCACTCGGCCACCCTCTGATATTCGTAGTAGCTGAAAAAAAAAATACATTACGTTACTGGATAGTTAAATTTTATTTTTTCGTAAAACTTTTGACAGCTGATTTAGAAATACTATTTGCGGCACGTTACACTGAATAGAAATACTATTTGTGGCACGTTACACTGAATTGGGATTAGTAGGAAAATATTTTCCTGCAGCTGACATAGAAATAAAATCCTTTATCTCAACCTGTATCAAGATTAGTTAATTTAATTCGTTGTGGTGTGTTTTTTTTTTATAGCGGTCTTTCTACGTGTTGTATTTTCTGTGTGATTGCTTGAAGAGCTTTCATATTATTTTGTTTATCAGAATCAGTGTGGTCAATGACAAGATCATCATTGATTATAATTGTCAAGATGAAACCGGGTTGGGATTGGATTAGGGAAGACACCAAAAGCAACTGCGTTTATAAGATGTTTATTTATAAACGCAAATTAAATATTAACAAATCTGACACAATTATAAACAAAAAGATAAGGAAAATTATAAAGTTCCAAACATGGAACTATCAACAAGAATTAACTCAACGAGAAAAAAAATTCGAACATGAATTTAACAAACATGATGTTAACAAATGGAATTTCAAACAAACGTGAATTAAGTCCTATCACAGATCAACAAAAAAAAAACTATATGATCTACACCCCAATATAAACATTCTTTAATGTATCGTTCATATAACGACATTGAAAAGCATGTAAATTTGAATGTATCTTTCATATAACCATATTGAATTGCATGCTAATTTGAATGTATCGTTCATATAACGATACTGAAATTCATGTAAATTTGCGCAGATAGCAATAGTGAAAATAACGTGGAACACACACACACACACACTATATATATATGTATATATATATATATATATATATATATATATATATATATATATATATATATATATATATCGTGGCGCACATTTGACGTCCAAGATGGAAATTCCGTTCCACTCGCTCTAGTCAATGGCAAGAGAAGCGCCCACTCACGGTCCGTCCCTCTCAGTCTGTTGAAGGATCCCTCGAGAACCCTCACATCAATCACAGCCCCTATGGCCGCAAAGCCCCGGACCCTCGCATCGAGAAAACAGTACACCTTTCCAAACCAACGTCACCAGACACAGCGTATACGTCACATGAAACCACACAAGAGTTCTGTGACTCAACATCAAACCATTATATGGCAGCTAAAATTATAACAACCAAACCTTGTAGCACATATGACAATGTTAAGTACTTCTGCAGTGATATATGTTGCGCATGCGCGCACATGAATTCGTTACCCATTACAGTAATCGTTTAATGCACGGAGCGTATAATTAAATTCAATTTGTTCAATTACAACAAATAGCTAACTCGAATCAGACTATAGTATTTCTAATATGGCGTTGTATAACCTAGGTATTGACTCTCTGTAGAATTTAGAATAAATTCTAAAATATCTAAAGTACGAAACAATTCTGTCATATACAACGAATAGTAATAAAGAATACATAAATTTCATTACCTCTACAGCTGGAGATTTGCTCCCGTAAAGGGGTAAGCTTTCTGACAAGACTCGTAATGCAATTTGGTTATAGAGAATTTGTTCTGTATGTACACTAGCTGTGACAGATATGCGCAGCTAGTTACTTAGGTTTTAACGCTACAGGCAATTTGGTCGTGCAGCATAGTCTGAGTTTCGCTCAGTATTTCGAAATAACTAGAGCCGAAAAAATATACCATCCTCGGGTGACGTTGTATGCGGCAACGAAACCCGAGTGCATTTTTAACAACATATACATATTGATATAACTCATACACAATTCCGTGACAGCAATAACAACAACAATAATAATAATAATAATAATAATGAGGATTTTGTACAGCACCTAAGCTATATAAGCTCTAAGCGCTTTACAACATTAGACAACACCTATAACATAAAAAAGACATATATAATGATAATATTACCACAAAAAACACCATGTAATTAAAAAGACATAAAAAACATGCTGACAATATTTAAGGTAGGTAACATTATTAGGTCTTTAAGTTTGTTCTTGCAGTCGATATAAGTGAGTTTTAAGAGCACTGTTGAATCGGATCACTGTGTCTTTGTGTCTAAGTTCAGTGGGCAATTAGTTCCATGTTGCTGTGACCTGGTATGCAAAAGAACGTTGTCCATATGACTTCGTTTTCATAGTGGTAATAATGAGTATACGACTGTCAGAAGAGGAGCTTTAAGTATCTTGCTGGTGTATACAAATGGCTAAGGTCGGATAGGTATGTTGGACTGGAGTCCGTCAGTGAAACGTAGCACAGAGAACAAATTGTGTGTTTGATTCTGTATCGAATGGATAGCCAGTGTAAGGTACAGAGCAGCGGGGAGGTGTGCTCTGATCGTGGTACTCTCAGTATGATACGAGCAGCTGTGTTTTGAGCTTTTTGAAGTTTCTGAAGTATATATTGAGATGAACCAGACAGAATTGAGTTACACTAGTCCAGTCTTGAAAGTACTAAAGAACATACAAGTGTTTTAGTGGCATCAACTGAAAGACATCTGCAAATGGATCTGATGCGTCTCAGCTCAAGATATGCAGTCTTGCATATATTCATGACATGTTCGTGCAACGTGAGAGTACTGTCCAGAGTGACACCTAGGTTTCGTACTGATTGTGTGAATTTAATGTTGGTGTTACCAATATTTATTGTTTGAGTTAAAGGAGTTGAATGAGAAAGTCTTTGTTTTGTGATCAGAATGGCCTCTGTTTTATCATCATTCATCTGCAGCTTGTTACATGTCATCCATGATTTCACATCAGAAATGCACTTCTATACACCTTGGATGGTAGCATCAACTTCAGTCAGGAGGCTAGAATTTATGTTTGGGTGTCGTCAGCGTACAATTGGTGAGACACTGGATGTTGATCTATGACACCTGAGAGCAGCTTAGTGTACAGAATGAAGAGAACAGGTCCAAGAACACACCAGTAGTAAGTAGGGACGATAGCGGGTCTAGGGTCTATAATGTTAAAATAGTGTCTTTGCACTATAGGGTCTATGTAAATTTAACATGGGAGCACAGGATATGGAATATAGGGTCAAGGGGAATTTAACATGGGAGAATGGGACTGTTGAGGGTCAAGGGAAATTTAACATGGTGAAACTGTATTAGTGTCAAGGGAAATTTAACATGGTGGGACTGTATAGCATCAAGGGAAATGGAACATTTAAAAAAGAAAAAAAGAAATGTAGGCATGAAAGTGAATGTCTTTTCGAGGCATTGGAGTGGCCCTAAAAAGGGCTTTTGGTTTTATGTTAACATACCATATTCTTAACATAGAGGGCACCGCTTAGGTCTCCTTTTCCTTAAACTCTGTCTTAATTCTGGTCCGTAAATCAAAACCCTCTTTAAACAACCTTGTCTTTCTATGTATATTCTTCTTTTCCACACACATGTATCCCTCATCTTGACAATAGTCCACGTAGATCGTACATACATGGGTAAGTCCGTTCTAAACATCATTGAAGAGACAAGAGTAGAGGATTCCACGTCGGTCCACATCTTGGTGACGAGAACAGGCGAAGGAATGCAGCAAACTGCGATTATTTATAGAGAGAGGGAGGATCGAAATGGATTGAGTTGATTGACCAATCCTAACACGCATTACAAAATTTAGTCACCATTTGTCCAATCGGAAAAGAGCAGTCCGTGACATTACATTCCCTATATAGAGGCACTAGCGTTTGTGCGCAGTCAATCCATGCGACACAGCATAAACATGGCGCAAACTCAATTAATGAAAGTAGGATTGATATATATCTCTGAAAGTAAAACCAATGCATTAATAACTTGTGAAATTTTAAAAGAAAAGATCTCAGACCATAACTCAGTACTTTTAGAGACAAAAATTCCAAACACATTGAAAATCCACCATCTAAAGAAACACTATATGCAGACCAAAGGAGGAAGGAGGATTAGCCCTACCTAACCTGAGTCAAATACAAAAATCCAATATTTTGAACACATTTAAATATCTAAATAACTCTCCACAATTACCATGGGAAGCTATTTACACACACACACACACACACACACACACACACACACACGTATATATATATATATATATGGATACCTATGCCGTTTTAATAATACAATATATCAAAACAATCTACCAACTAAACTATTAAAAACCCCTGGGAGGTGTAAAAGAATAAGTGAATTATCATATAAATATAGAGATAACAAAGAAATATGGGACAAAAATAAGAAGATATATAATATATTAAATGAGACAGCAAGTCAAGATAAGCATCCAATAGAATTCAAACATCTGAACCTAAACTGGCCATTAATATGGAAAAACTTTGCAGAAATTAAATCACCAACTATACAAGGTAGAATATTTCTATATCTACATGGAAGCTGGATGACCGGTGAGGCGGCTTTTAATAGACATATAATTAACACAATTCCACGATGCAGGCTATGTAAGAACCATACTGACTCAAAAAAGCATCTAATATAATGTTGCCCAAAGAAGGATACAGAGAGACAAATCATAAAAAACAAAATTATCAATAAATATGGAACTTTTAATGCTATGCAGTTATTATTTACAAATAATATTGAGGAAAAGAATATATACAATGACCTAATAGGGTATATTAACACTATTATGAAAATAAGAAGGGAAGATTTTGAATCATAATTCTCATTTCTAAAATATAATCCAAAATGAATAAGATATAAATACATTGAAACTGTTCATAAAAAAATATTTTTTTAAAAATCTATGATTTTTAATTAAAAAAAAATCTATGATTTTTTATTTTTTATTTTTTAATATCACCATAATAAGACAGAATTTTTTCTGTAAAATAGAAGTCCTTGTAAGACTGCACTATCTTTGACAACAAACAACTACGCATACATAAACACAAATACTACTGCTTCTATCCCCACACTATATCTCTAAAAATACAACTATTCTACAACCTATTATCTACCCACACTAAAATGCTTCTATACTATAAAAGAAATAAGTATCCAGTCTAACCAGACTCAACCAGATTTAGAGTTATGCTCTTTTATTTCCAGATATACACATTTCATTTCTGCATGATAACTCCAGCTATTTTTCTATTATTATTATTAACATTATAATTATTATTATTATTATTATTTGATATTAAAAAATATGGATGAAGCATTGTTTCATGAAGTAATTAAGCTTTAGATCAAGAATGTATTAATGTCCTGATTGTAGTGTATAGTATATGTTGTTATTTATTTAATTAATTTTTGATAAGCCCATTCCCCCCAAAACAAAACTTGGCATATATTTTACTTGACATGTTGAATGATTAGGGGTTGTTACATTATTTGATTAGTCCAGACACTACTACAGAAAGACATCTGTTATCGTGGCCACCATTAATACTGACCACCATGTATAGCCTATCTTGTGCTTGTTTATTACATTATTTGATTAGTCCAGACACTACTACAGAAAGACACCTGTTATCCCTTCAGTCTGCAGCAGTATAAAAAGGTTTTATGGTGAGGGACCAAAGTAAAACCTAAAAGGAATGAGGGACTGGAGTCAAACCTACATGGAGTGAGGTGCCAATGTAAACCTACATAGAGTGAGGGATCAACATAAAACCTACCTGGAGTGAGGAGATCAATGTAAAAACTATACGGGTGTGAGGCAAAAATGTAAAACCTATAAGGAGTGAGGGACCAGTGTAAAACCTACATGGAGTGAAGGGACCAGTATAAAACCTACAAGGAGTAAGATAACAATGTCAAATCTATATGGAGTGAGAATCCAATATAGGAATCAGATCATTAATTATTAATCAGGCAGGGTACCAGTCTCAAAGTGGCACAGCATTGAATACTGTACTTAATACTCAGAGCTGGGGCCATTGGCTGTAATATCAGCATGAAATTTTCCTTGTTTTAATTTTCTGAGACTTTTGTCAGTGTTTTCAACTTCTATATAAATTCTGTTGGCACACGTACATGATTTTGATATTTTTTTTACCAAACGGATGACTTAAAGAGCATTTACTGGTATGCTGTTTTAAGGACATTTTTCTCAAGAAAATGCTGCTCCACATATTTTGTTTGTTCAGAAAAAATTTCATGAATTATATTTTGTGTACTGGGTCATTTAGTGCACAAAATACTTTTATTTTTTAAAATGTAAACATTGTTATCTATAGAAAATAATTAGTGGTCTGAATCATGTATGGGTTGAGAGAATTTAATGACTAAATGAAGTGATGGACTAATGTATTGTCTGTATAGAGTGATGTACCAATATAATACCTGTATTTGTTGAGAGACCAATGTAATGTCTATAAAGAGAGAGGGACCATTGAAATGTCTGTATGGAGTGATGGACCAATGTAATGCCTATATGAAGTAATGGACCAATGTAATGTCTATATAGAGTAATGGACCAATGTAACATTGATACAGAGTGATGGATCAGTGTAATGTCGCTTTAGGTTCAGGGACCAATGTAACGTCTGTGCATAGGGACCAGGATAATATCAGCATGGGTTGAGGGCTAATGTAATATCTATACAGAGGGAGGGACCAATGAAATGCCTATATGGAGTGATGGACCATTGTAATGTAAATGTAGGTTGAGGGACCAATATAATATCTATATGGAGGGAGGTACCAGTAGAATAGCCGTATGGAGTGATGGACCAATGTAATGTAAATGTAGGTTGAGGGACCAATATAATATCTATATGGAGGGAGGTACCAGTATAATAGCTATATGGAGTGATGGACCAATGTAATGTCTGTGCATAGGGACCAGTATAATATCAGTATGGGTTGAGGGCCAATGTAATATCTATACAGAGGGAGGGACCAATGAAATACCTATATAGAGTGATGGACCAATGTAACATTGACACAGAGTGATGGATCAGTGTAATGTCACTTTAGGTTGAGGGACCAATGCAATGTCTGTGAATAGGGACCAGTATAATATCAGTATGGGTTGAGGGCCAATGTAATATCTATACAGAGGGAGGGACCAGTGAAATGCCTATATGGAGTGATGGACCAATGTAAT
Source organism: Sinohyriopsis cumingii (assembly GCA_028554795.2). NCBI lineage: Eukaryota > Metazoa > Mollusca > Bivalvia > Unionida > Unionidae > Sinohyriopsis > Sinohyriopsis cumingii. The sequence goes on along the minus strand of CM068841.1, from coordinate 26,510,103 downwards.
GTAAATATAGGATGAGGGACCAATATAATATCTATATGGAGCAAGGTACCAGTATAATAGCTATATGGAGTGATGGACCAAAGTAATGCTTAGATAGGTAAACTGTACAAGTCTTTAAATAATTGCCCATTCGTTTGATATAGCTTAAATACAATATATGTTACTGGTTATCTATAATTACCTGTTTTTTTCTAGTTTGTCTTATAGATCTGTTATTCTCTCCAGGCTTTTAACATTAATATATTTATTCTTAATAATTACTTCAAGAGTATTTTTGTTGCTCCAATCTACCACAACTGTCAGCATTTATCAATATTTATTATTTATAACAACAAAACCAGTTTTTTCAGAAAGTATCCTGGTAGTGTTACAAAACAGCATTAGAGGAGCAGTGTTTACTGGTATTGTATAATGCCAGTAAGACAATATGTGCCTTATGGGAAACTTGCTTCCATCATTTTTGTCATCAATTTTTTTCATGAAAATACTTTCACTGCAAACAAATGTTTGCATCTTGGTATTTTATACTATGGTAAATATTACAGTCATGTATCTTTGAGTTTTGCCAGATTTACTAAAGAACACTTATTCCTTCGTCACTGCTAGTCTATTATTTCTGATATTTTCCTATTAAATATTACAATCATGTACCTTAGTTTTACCTGATTGACTTTAGAATGCTCATCCCTTCTTTGTCATTGCTGCAGTCTGTTATTCATGGTAGTTTGTATTGAATATGACAGTCATGTACCTTAGGATTTCTGCCTGACTGATCAAAGACACCTCATATTAGTAGCATTCTGAGCAGCAGAGGGGGCGAATCCGACATTTTGTCCAATCGTTATTTTGCTTAATTATTACTTTCTGCACTCAACGATCTAGTGTCGTCAGCGCCTGGTAAAAAAAAAACGACGACGTCGTTGGGGGGTCGACGCGTCGTCATTTGGTTTAATTAACACCTTCTGCGCGCCGATCCTCAGCGTCGTCAGCGTCCGGTAAGCACAGCGACGACCGCGTCGATGTCATTGCCCCCTCTGCTGCTAAGAGGTTATTTACAATGAAAATTATTTACAACTAACCGAATATTTGGTCAAGTCCGATACGATATCGTGTCCGAGGATCATGTAAATTTATCGTTATGAATCCATGTGGGGTCGACTGAGCATGACTAAAAAAGTTTCGAAAAACATTAAAGTCCATGTCACCGCCGCACCATGTCTGCCAAATATTTCGTAGCGTGTGTGTATCAACGCCGTTGAATACAGCAAGAATATTGCAGTTATCTCTGATTACTTTTGGAATCTGAGTGTATCGTTGAGTGACATATATCACGTCAGTGTTTTTATGCCTGCCTCTGGAAAATATCCTAGCTGGGTTTTTTTGATTGTCTAACATAACATCATCGTACACGACTAGATTGTTAACGTCGCCATCAATATCATCAATACCTGGTGCATCATTGATATCCGTAATAAACTCAATAACATTTTTTTTAGCGATCGCTGATGCATTCTCGTTGAAATCTTTCAACACCTCGTAGCATCGTTGATCATCTACGCTAGGAGCAACCAAATACAACTTATCCCACTTCATCCATCTCATTATTAAATTGAGTAACAATTGCGTCTTGCCGGATCCAGATGGTCCGATGATAATCATCCGGATCGAGTTTGGTAACGCTGCAACATGCTTAACTGGTTCTCTTGTTTTAGTCGCCGAAAAATCAATTATATTCATATCTCTATACATAAATTATGGATCTATATTGTGTGAAGTGTAGAGTACGTACTGGCACAAACGATATGACAACCGTTACGACAAGAAATAACAGATCGGCCCTTACTGGCAAGTGTGTACAATGCGGTACAAAGAAATTTAGATTTATTTCTATTAGACCCGGAGATGTTTTAAAAAAAAGCGAGGAGGTGACATCGCAGCCAAATTGGCAAAACTCCCCGGAACACCGTGGGCAAAGTATCCAGGAGAAAAACACCTCCCAGGATATAACTACTGTGGCCCCGGAACACGATTAGATATTAGACTCGATGATCAAAATCAGCCCAAACCCGGTGAGTATCCAATAAACGCTATCGATAAGGCGTGTCATGCTCATGATGTTGCTTACAAAAGTAGCGATCTGCAACAGCGTCATATCGCGGATGTAAAATTAATTCACGCGCTAAATGCTATTCCTGATAAATCCGTCAAAGAAAAATTGGCCTCATGGTTGGTAAAATCGGCTATGAAAGGTAAATTAATGATTGGTGCTGGTAATTAATAACAATCATCCAAGAAAAACAATGGATTCCATCTATTATTCTCCGAGAGGATACTGGAAGGGGAAGGCCGCAATTGGTAAGCTTGCAAGCGCTGCAAAGGTAACAAAGACCACTGCGGCTAATTGGTTATCCAAACAGGCTATATGGCAAATTTATCTACCACCGCCTAAACAAATCAACTTCTCGCGCTTTGATGTCAGCGTACCTAATGAAGTTCATCAGGCTGATATACTATTTCTGCCGCATGACAACGGTTACAAATACGCGCTAACCGTAGTTGATGTTGCGAGTCGATACAAACAAGCGGAACCGTTGAAAACAAAGTCAGCAACTGAAGTAGCCGATGCGTTTGAGCGGATTTATCGAAGAGGTCCTCTGCGCTGGCCAAATCTATTACAAGTTGATCCTGGTAGTGAATTTCGCGGCGCTGTTTTATCAACGCTGAAACATCATAGCGTCGCGATACGACGAGGTCATACTGCGCTACATCGTGATCAGGCAATTGTTGAACGATTCAATCGGACTCTCGCTGAACGGTTATTTGGATATCAATACGCGAAGGAATTCATCCAAGAAAAACGATCTCGTGAATGGGTTAAAAGGTTGCCAGGTGTAATTTCAGCGTTAAATAACGAGATTACCCGAGTAATCAACATGAAGCCCAGCGACGCGATTAAATACGAGTATATACCCGGAAAATTAAAAATAAATAGCGTTTCTAAGCCGATTCTTGGCGATGTCACTGTTAGATATCTATATGAACCAGGAGAGCTTGAAGGCGGTAAAAAAAGGGCTACCGATCCTATTTGGAGTGTTACCACACATAACATATCAACGATAACACGATCAACTGGTAGACCACCGATCTATAGACTGGATTCAACTGCTCCTCAGCGCGGATTTACACGCGAGCAACTACAAGTGATACCTAACGATACTCAATTACCCCCGCGTGGTCTTAACTAGCGCCGTTGCGTCTATTACACTCAAGACAGGTCAACCTCACATTGTTTTTGACATGACCGAGACTGTTATCGATCCTATCCACGGTAAATTGGCGAGTGTCTTTATCCGAATAACGCCAACTCATTATACAATTGCAACTCGCGCAGTGATTATTCTGTTGTTGTCGTAGCGAGATTATTAATTCGGCATCAATATCAAAACACCGCTGTTTTTTTTTATCCTGTTGGCGGTAACCCGAGAGTTTTCTATCAATGACGCTTGCATCGATGGTGACTTTGTCGCCGGCTTCGTCGGTGGCTTCGTCAATAACAATTCTTCGAAGCTGATTTATCCTTCGTACTCTGGACACTGCAAGATAGACTAGATTCGACCATTCGATGCGATTATCAACTATCCAAACAATTGTGTCCGTGATGGTTAGTCCCTGCGAGGAATGTATTGTTGTTGCGTATCCTAGCGTCCACGGGGATTTATCAGCACGTAGCGCGTCCTCGACGACGCTGATATCAACGAGCACGATATCATTCAGCACGAGAATTTGTTTTTCTGTCCGGCCTGGAATTTCAACTTCAATGTTCTGCCGCCGTGTGTCCGCGGGTCTATAACATAACGGCACTGGACGCGTTGGAAACTTTTCCTTATGCAACGTAAACAACTTCCGCTGAAGTGTGTCTCTGACTATCTTTCTACTCGCTACAATCAAATCGTTTGGTCTCCATGTTTCCCAGAATTCATTTAACGGCGTTTCCGGAATCACCTCGCGAATTATTTCACATTGAATTCTATCCGGCTGTAATCTGATTAATTTCTTAACCTCGCGCAGTTGTTCATCAAGTGCTCGGTAATCAGTATCGGTTTCTTCATAATAGTCCACAAAACCCCTTAACCAATCATGTGGACCCTCGCCGACAAATGGTGGTGGTTGGCCATGGTCCCCACACATAATTACCGCTGTATTCGCGCGCAGCAACCACTCAAGAAACATTTGTAAAGTATCTAACGAAACAGTACATATCTCATCCCAGATGATAATGTCGGGAATAAATTTTTCACCCATTCGATCAGGAGTCCACTCACCGCCGCTGTATCGAAAAAAGCTGTGATAAGTAACGGCGTCAACATTTCGTTGTTTTATCTCTCGCGCTAGTCTATGGGTCGGTGTAAGCACGATTATACTTGCCCGCGTTCGAAATAATTCAATTGCCCGAGTCGTCTTTCCTGACCCGCCACAGCCGCTTAAATAAACCGTCTTGTGTCTACAAATTGGATCAGAACACGATGGTGCATTAGACCATTCTGACAATTTATCACCGCGTAAATAGTTGTTCTCAACGGTGACATCTGCTGACGGGGAATAATCGCGTCGTATTTCATTTTTAATTCTCCATGTACCCCAACTCTCGTCCGGACTAGTAAACTCGGCTACGTTTTCCTTATACGCTACGTCAACATAAAACGAATCAACGGCTACTCTAACCGCGGTATCGGGAAATCTATTTATCATCGAGAATAAATTGATAGCGGCATATCCCAGCATAGACGCCCTCAAATGTGGATACGCCGGGCTGTCTCCATCGCTGTAGGTAACAACTGTACCCAACCTCGTTCCATTGGACAAGAAAGCTGTTTTGCAGTTCACGTATCTATTTTTTGCCACTGTGTCCTTGATTACGAAATCATATTCTGCGTCATCTATAATCAGCCGTGAGCAATATCGTTTGTAGTCGTGGTTTTTTCCACCTTGTGTGAACTTACCAATTATTCTTCTACCGAGATCTTTTGCCTCGCGGTTTCGTTGGTTAAATATCCTCCTGGACCATTCGATGATATATTCCTCGTCGGCATCAATGTTTTTTCTGGACTCGTCAATTATGCTATCTAGACGCTCCGGTTCTGGTAACCAGACTTCAGTCTGTGCCCGGTATGATATAATCGCGTCACTGACAATCAACGAAACTAGCATGCTACAATCAATCATATACCGTAGCAGCGCTATTGGCAGCCATCTCTTTTCAGCCATGTGTCTACCGATCCAAATATAGCAACAGCGATGGAGTCCTGCCGCGAATTCAAATGATACTATGCGAGCGAATCCGGTTAAATCAAAATCAGGCAGTGGTCCATTAATAGCAACACGAGTCATTTCATGACTGGGGTGTCCAAATCGTCTAAAGTACTCAGCGGCGGATCCATACCCGAGAAAACTCGCTGGATAACAGGCAACCATATCAACCGAGATCATAGCGTCGCGGTTGTATTCAGTGTTCCATAGTCCACCGTGATAGTATTCCAAACAACTGGATTGTACATCCGGTAGAAATTCCTTGCGCGTTGGTCTCCACGCATTTTTCCTTGCTGCAACATGAGCTACAACCGATGGAATCGTAAAACAATTTGTTAGCAGTTGTTCATCATGCTCTTCAAATTCCATGGCGGTTTTTTTCATCCTGTTGTGAAATGCTTCAGTGCGATATAATTCACCGTTTGGTCTTACAAACTGATCAAAGGTATCCGCATCGTTTTCAGCGCTGCGAAGTAACCACACTGATACAGGGTCGTTTTTACACAAGTAGGCAATAGCATCAAATAGTTTCCTCTCCGCGAGAAAACCGTCCTTGGAGAATTGTTCTCCCAGGAATTCTTCGGGTATATACTTTACTGTTCTATCCCGTGGAAATATTGTGATCACGGGCGTCCATGCGTGTTCGTTATGATCAATAATTTTGATTGGGGCTCCATTCGATTTATACTTCGATTCGTATAATACTTCACCGGTTATCGTTGTAACGGTTATTGGAAATCTCAGCGATGTTTCTAATCTCGCTATGTCGCTGATGGTCGCTCCACGCTCTTTTACGGTTAGTTCCCACTGGTTGATTTTGCTACGACGTAAATCAGTCAATTTGTTTCCTCGACACGCATTTGTAAAATGCTCTATTATTCGTTCTGCTACACAATTTATCCCAGTTGACTGTTTCATCGGTTTCAGTTTTCCGATATCAGGTTTCTTATTTAACGGGTATATTCCATAAACAACTGCTGTTTCAGGATACGCTCGTTCATAGTATGGTTTGTCAATTCCGGTTAACAACCCCGGCTTGGAGTCGCGGCTGACAGTGACTGTTTTCTTGTCGCTGAGAACTGGTTCAAATTTATCACGCATGATCCAATCGCCTGATTCCACCCGGACAATGAATTTTACTCTGAAGAAATACCTTTTACCGTCAAGTTGTGATATTATCATTGCTGCGCGGTTGTCGTTCATGGTAGCATCAACAATGCCATCAATTCGAAATGTTGACCAACTGTGAGATGCGCCATCACGCTTGAATTCATTGATACAATCGCGTATTTTACTCAACAGGGTTTTATCGTTTATTAACGCTTTTGGTGTGTCCTTGAGGACTCTATCGAGATTAAACCTAATATTTTTCCGGGGTTTAATTGCTGCCAATCTCTCGAACTCATCCATATAATTAAAACAAGTATTTAAATGAAAGAATATAGTATAATGAATCACTGCAAATGGTTGATGATTGGGTCGACAACCCCGTGCAATAAATCATGTAGAGGTGAATTCTGCGGGTATCATTTACAAAGCGTTCGTAATGGTTCTCTTGGCCCCCTCCCGTGCTTGGTTTGCCACGTCGGTGTAAGAGGAAAATCACAGTTGTGTATCAATTGTGGCGGAAAGCGATACAGGGAACTAAAACGCTATTATGACAAGCGAATTAAAAACGCCGTCATCAACCCCACCGCCGACTTCGTCATCAAAACCCCCCAAGACTACGTTGAAAGATTCATAATTAAACCAAATAATAAATTAGACAAGTAGTATTATTATACAAATGGACCAAGAGTTCAGACCTCACCCTGTGTTTGTTAATTACGAGGCATCTCGCGACGGTATTGTTAGAAACCGCAGACTGAAGAAGCCGGTTGGTACCGTAAATAATCACGGATACTTGCGATTTAATGCTGGGAAAAAAATCTGTCTTATTCACAGGATGGTGTATGAAGCGTTTAACGGACTGATCAACGACGGTCTCGTTATTGATCACATTGATGGATGTCCTCAAAATAACAGACTGTGTAATCTAAGAGCTGTTACACCGAGTCAAAATTCCAAATTTGGAAAAACAGGAGGGATGAGAAAGGCAAAACCCGTAAAGTCATTTGATACAATAACGCACGAGGAAAAAATATTTCGCTCTATGAATGCGGCTGGTAAATACTTCGATATTTGTAGTAAATCAGTTTTAGATGTTGCGGAGAATATAACTAAAACAGCGATCTCAAAAAAGACGGGTCACAGAATTCGATTTTCATATATAACATCAAAGGGAGATAACTCGTTTTGTGATAGCGTCGCATGACAAGAGTTACGTCCCTTGAAGTCCAATTAATGTTGCGATTAATTAATCATTTTACGATGAAAACTAATGAAATACACGCTATTATCTAACAGCTGTATTCTTTTTTTTAATGTTTTATTTGAGTATTTGGTTTCATTTAAATGCCGTGAAACACCATTAATAAGTATTTAAGGATTCAAACGATTCAAGGGAATTCAAATTAACACACACCTTGTGACTGACGCCGCTGTATTAGTCACTTTATATACAAGATGACTCGTTATAAGCCTGGGGCTTTCGAAAGCCAATTCAACTAATCAAAACTAACCCACGCTCTTGACCCGGGCGTGTGGTTGTCTTTTGTTCACAATCATGCAACCGGGTTAATTTAATTGGGTTGCTTTTGATTGGTTGAATTGGCCGTAGAGTTCCGCCCCGCCGTTTTATGTTTGTGCTGTCTTGTGCCGTCCCATCATCCATCAATCATTTCATTGTAAATATATTCATCCTTAATTAAGTACATGTAGTGATGTCCCCCAAGCATATCTTCTGGGCGGTCTACGATGACGTTTGTCACCCTAGGCCTCCCTCCCGGAGATGTATGCTTTGGGGTTCCAAGATGTGAATGTCCTTAATTAAGTATATGTATATGCCTGTAATCTGCCACAACACTCGAGTGGAGATCTACGGCATTGTACTGTCCATGTATGCCTGCAATCTGCCACAACACTCGAGTGGAGATCTACGGCATTGTACTGTCCATACAAAAAACGGGGTCAAAAATGGCCCCAATAATTTTATTAAATTTTAACTTAAATTTTATTAAATTTTAACTTAAATTTTATTAAAATTTTTGATATTAGAAATAAGATGTTTTATAAGAATAATGAATATCGAAGACATCAATAATATATTAACTGAGATTTCAAAATTAAAAAATCAAGGAATTGAATTATCTGATGGTCTCGACAGTGAAAAAATATTATCCGATTATGAGATTATTAACGAACAGTCGAAACGGGGGCGTTTTACCCTGGCCCGCGAGTATTTTTTTATAAAACGATTACAACATACGATTAATGAGAACCTGTACCACAATGACGCAAATGCATTCATTGGACTATTTACTGCCGTTGAAATAATACGAAAAAAACTCGGACGTGTTTATGAACGACGCCGGGAGATTTCTAGTAAGATCAAAAACATTAGAAGGATTATAGACGAAAACTCCGTGGAGCCCCCGATGGTACACTCGGCGGAAAATTAGAAAATTGCGGATCAATTTACAATAATGGTAGGTGAATCACTTACTACTCGGCTAGCCAGAGAGCGGCTAGCAGCGCTTAGAAAGTTTATACCGTTACGAGACAGGGTGAGAGAGAAACTTCAAACGCGACAACAAATGCAAACTGATTTTACTGTTGGAAGCGAACAGTTATTTGCCCCGGTAACTAAAGCGACTAAGGATGTTACGGCGGCAACTGTACCCGTTCTTGGTGCGCTTGAAAAGATAGCGGCTCAGACCGAACAAACAAAAAGGTCTTTAGAAACACTCCCTGCAAAAATAGCGGCTGCTACAACACGGAGGCCACCACCACTCGCTATAACCGAACCACAAGAACCTTATGTTACAATGGCCGACGAGGAAGAATTAGGTGCTACTGCGAAAGAACCAGAAGAAGAAATACCCGAAGAAACACCAGAAGAAGAAATACCGGAAGAAAAAGAGGGGAATATACCCCGTATTGTACTCAAGAAGAGCACAATAGATGAAATTAGAGGCTTCAGCAACAGGGAAGAATTAATTAATTTTGCTGCCAACAATTTTGCTAAGAGCATACGAGATAAGAAGCATATCAATAGCGGTTACGAGAAAAATATAAAGTCGTTAAAGGACTGGGCAAGAATAGTGTATTTAGCGAGTAAACATAAAGATGCATTACCACATCGTAGTAAATCCGATTACGACGCATTCCACAAGGAAGTTAAGAGTATAACACCAAAAAAAGGAAAAGGATACTCTGTTGGTAAAGAATCCTACGGCGTTACCTGTCCTAATAGTGTTCTCAGTGATATATCACGGCTGGAAGTACTAATCGGAGGAAAACGAGCCGGAAATAACTCTCCGGAAATAATCAATGAGGCCGCTGATATTTGCAAGCGGTTATTTGCAGGCGGTATTATGGACATTAATGCATATCGAACGCTCATAGACGAACTCGTGGATGATTAATTGGAAAACTGGTGTTTTTAATAAGGATGATCATACACTACAACCACGATAAACCAGTACTCGTCTACGTGGTAAACTCGCGATTGCCTGTTTACCGTGCGTACTATGGAGATGGTCTCGGTAGCACCATTGCGGGGTTATTTACAAGAATGGCTCCAAAAGTAGCGCCGTTAGCCAAACAATTAGGAATGAAGGCTATTGATGTTATTCGTGATAAAGGTATTAGTGCTATTGGAGATGTTGCCGGAAGGGCGTTTTCAGCCGCGCGGGACAAACTAATGTCATTGGTGAAATTCAGGAGAAAAAAACAGAAACCACCGGTAATGCCATCAACGACAGTGATGCCTGCAAATGTCAGTAAAGTAATAAATAACGCCGTGGAAGAAAAATTAGAGTCGTTGGCGACGACTCAGTCGTTGGCGACGACTTCGCCATCCGCCGATGCGGCAACCAACGCGCTCATGAACGCGATAGCGGGGAGTGGTTTAAATTCAAAGAATTTACGACGAAAAAATCGCAATTGAAAACATCAACATGATAAATAATAGAATGTTTGCGCGTACCGCTGATCCCGCGTTTGATATGGATGCCCCAGTGCGCAGGGATGATTCTGTCCGTGATTATCAATATTATTCTTATTATGCAGCGCAACCCGACCTACGATCGCGAATTGAACTTCAGGTCCAAGATACCAGTAAATACTTTCTGCCGTGTGAAGCGTTTATCGAAATTGAGGGAGAACTCGTGACAAATGCCGCCGATAATGCACCATACGCAGATGACCATCGTGTTCGAGTTGGCTTCGTCAACAACGGTATCATGGCGTTATTTGAGAGCGCTAGATATCTTATTGACGGGCGAGAAATTGAATCAATAGAACGCGAGGTTGATGTTGCAACGACGATAATTGGGTTGGCGAGATACTCGGATGATTATACAAGATCGGCGGGCCCATCTATAATGTTCGCAAAGGACTCCACCGATAACGCTGATCATATTCAGTACATTAACGTGCTGGTGGAAAGAGATACCGCAGTTGACCCACAGGCTGAAGCAGCCAATCCAGACCGCAGAGCAAGACCAGGCGCTAATTTCAATATTATAAAAAGCACCAACAATGATTACAATCTAGGATTCGCAGCACGAGTAGGAATGTTACAAGGACCACGCCGACAGTTTTCATGCGCGATTCCACTCCATCACATATTTGGATTCTGCAGAAATGTTAGAAAAGTTGTCTATGGGGCTAAGCATACAATCGCGCTGACGCGAAGGGGCGATGATAACAATGCAATATGGCATGCTGCTGGCGTCGCTGCCGGTAAAGTCATTTTAACTAAAATGGCATTGTGGATGCCGGTGCTGACTCCATCAGTTACCACGGAAGCACGATTGTTAGCATTTATGGAACAGGGAGGGAAATCGCTGTTGAGTTGGCTAACGGTAACAACTGATGCTAAAGAGGATAACGTCGCCGATACGTTTACATGGCACCTAGCATCAAAACAGGGTGTTTCAGCCCCGCGTCATATATTCATAGCGCTACAGAATAGGGAACGATTGGGCAGTCAAGAACGCAGCCATATGATATTTGATCGATTAGGAGTCATGGAGGTTTCGCTGAGAATAAACGGACAACAGGAACCATCCGAGGATATACAGCTTAATTACGGCGACAACCATATCGCACGTGTGTACCATCGATTGCTGTCGTATATGGGTCGTGATCAAAACGTCGACACTGGTTTGCAAATATCACAACTTGATTTTAAAAACCTGTATCCGATTTATTATTTTTCGCTGGAACATCTTGATTTAACGAGACAATCCGTCGTTGATATACACTTCCGAGCTCGTATAGCCCCGGCTGGTGCCAATTATAGAGCGGTTGCTGTCATTCTCAGCGATAAATCAATGCTGCTAGAAGGTGTTGGTGGACGAATGAGAATCGTTGATGCGCCAGTGGAAAACATGTAATTGAAAGCATAAACGCGTTTACAATAAAATGTCGTATAGTGTCGTCAGTGTAGAGTTGACTGATGGTCAAGTCAAGAAATTACGATCAAAGTCGGCTAAACAATGCGGAACCACAATAACGCTGAAGCCGTCACAGATGGCAGGTGGTAATCATAAGATATCGTTGACGGCGCGTCAAATAAAACATTTCAATGATGCGATGAAGAATAAAAAGGGTGTTCAAATAGATTTTTCAGCCGCAGCAATTAAAAACATGGAAAAGACCGGTGGGATATTTCCGCTGTTAGCCGCGATTCCGGCATTAATTGCCGCGGCCGCACCAGCAGTGGCTAAGGCGGCGGCGTTAGGAGCCGTTGGTACCGCGGCGGGAATGGCATTGAAGAAGGCAACCGCGAAAGGCTACAAAAAAAAACGACCCGTGGCCGGAAAGGGTCTAAGACTACCGGGAACCCCGTATTCATGGTATTCGGGAAAGGGTCTAAGACTACCGGGAACCGTTTAATGACTCCCATGTCTAATTTTGATTTAATAGACGCCGCAAACGCGCTAGCGATAAAAAACTTCAGAGGTGTTTTTATGAGGGATCAATTACCGGCGGCACCAAGGAATATTGAAACCGGCATAATTAACCTCGATGGGTCCTCCGGAGCGGGAACTCATTGGGTTGCATACGCGATTGATCCGCGTGCGATCGTCTATTTTGATTCATACGGGTTAGCCCCGCCGAAAGAGTTCATGCGGTATGTCGGGGCGTGTTCAGCCCGGGCGTGTTCAGCCCGGGCGTGTTCAGCCCGGGTTTTTTATTCCACGCTGCCAACACAGCGATTAAGCGACCCACCGATATGTGGCCGTGAGGTATTGAACGTACTTGCGGCGATTTCATCATCGCGAAAACCACCTCATATGGTTGTAAACGAATATACTAGTGGGGTCGTAGAAGCTCAACGGATTTTAGAGAATAACATTTACAATAATAATGATTGATATTTGGGGACGACCGGTTTCGGCGCTGAAAAAACCCACGGAAACGCCCGCCACCGATGACATAAAAAAACTAATTGAGGATGAAATCGCTGATACGTTGAATTTAACCAGTGTTGACCCGGGCGAAATAGTTGTATTTCAAGACCGCCAGGGTAAATTGAAATCCAGTAATGTGTCACTGAATGACGTTTTAATACGACAGCGTGATGCCGCCGAGGACACTATCGCGCTGTATACCAGCGACGGACGACTCAAACCGGGTGAACATCTATCGACGATAACATTAATCCGAGACGGTTTTACAAGGTTGGATAAATCGGTGACCGAACTTGACGCGCAGGTGAAAAAATCTATCACCGATATACAGCTCACTACCGCTAGTTTTTTCGGGACCCCGCCGGTAACCGAACCAAATATTACAACAATAAAGAATACTATTTTGGAGTTTACGATACTGTCGGCCAATTTATCCTCGTTACGAAAAAATGTTAACAAGATTGATAGCGCCGTTGATAAATTCTTTGGTAAAAAAAATATCAAACCGGATGAAATCACAATAACTATAAATGATATCACTGCGTATGGACAGGAAATAGAAAAAATCAAAATTATTGCTGAAGCGTTTAGACAATCACTATTGAAAACAGATCAATCCGAAAGAATAAAAATCTCTCATGAGAATATCATCAACACAGTATACACAATTCAGCATGGATCATTCGATTGGACTCCTACACAGAATACAGTATATATCACCGCAACTGTTAAGGGTATTTATCGATTGACATTGATTTCAAATACGAAGTTTAGTATATCATCGTCGAGTTCATCCGGGTTTAACAATACAATATCAACAATTATAGACAAGGACGCAACTGAACGGTTTGTGATTAAGACCGTTGATAGCAATATATTTAGGGCAGACATTACATGGTATGTGGAATTTGTAGCGAATCTAAGTAATTAAAAACACTAGCTCTTTTAAAATAAAAATGACCACCAAGGAAATTGAATCAGAGGTATCACCGACGTCACATCAATATCGATTCGATACCGCAAAAGAATTTTCCGCGAATTTGAAAACGCTTTCCGAACAATACCGTGCAAAAATAAAAAAATACCGCAGAAAAATAACCGCCATCGACGCGGTCGTGTACTCGGTATCGGGTATAGTAGCTGGCGCCGGTGTTATTTTATCCACGGTGACCACGATAACCCCGATCGCTGTTCCAATCGCTATCTCCGCGATGACAACAATTGCTGGAGTCGCCAACGCAATCACTAGGAAGATATCATCGTGTTTTCAGAAAAAACTCAACGAGTATACAGTAAAACATCAAATAGTATCCGACGCGTACTCGAAATTATCCGGGTTGATCTCGTTATCGATTGATAATTTGTTCGTATCCGATGTTGAATTCTCCACGATGGTCCAGTTGTATAGCTCCGCGATGTCAAAAATCGAGGATTTTCAACTGGAAGCCGGAACCACCTGGTTGTTGAAATTAGACACTAAAGACAACGAATAATAATAATGTCGCTGAACCCCGAAGGGTCTCAATTACTTCAGCGGATCGTGGAGAACACCACTCCGGTACAAACAAATATGATATCGATAACATCAACGAAACCCGAATTCAGTGTAAACTTCCCATCGCCGGTTCCAGTAAAGGAAATAGCGCTGGCAAAATTGCGAGTATATCACAGTTGGCCTAATATTCGAGCAGACGCATTTAACGGACAACAACCTAATAACTCGCTGGTTTTTGCATGGACAAATAAGCCCGATGGGACCCCAGACTGGAATGAGGTTACAATACCAACTGGGTCATACCAAATAGAACAAATCAATAAAGAATTTCAACGCAGGATAAAATCGATCACAGGAAAGGAATCAAAAATCGCTATTACGGTTCATGAACCGACGTTATCATCGACGATCGAAATAAGCACACCGGGGTATATGGTTGATATTTATAACAGTTCAATAAGAACCATACTAGGATGGCCTAAGGAAAAACCCGCGGACTTGCACACGAATGTGCAATCGTATTATAAAATTTTTCCCATTTATCTTGGTAATTTGTCTATTATGAAAAACACGTCATTACCCAGCAGGTTTATATTTCAAGACAGGGACGCCATGCAGTGGTATTTTCAGCATGACAAAACCCCTGAATCGATCGTCGTATTAACAGTTAATTTAAATGATATCACTGATATGTTTGCCGAGATTAATCGTATTTACCAATCACAACTAGAACAGCTACGGGAAACAAAAGAACGAAAACACGTTGAGATGTTAAATCAACTTATATCAGACATGGAATATATCAATAAACGAATCGTCGGGATAATATTCTCTAACAGCGATGATAATAAACAAAAATTCCTAACCGAGTATAATATCACAGAAGCCGATTTACCCGATTTCAAGTTTCCAGGATACAACGCGCCAGAACTAAGAAATTCTCTTAATGATTTTCTCGGTCCATCAACTATCCTCAAACACGATAACGGAGATGGTGGTAGGCATATTGCCCCGTACAACGTAAATATCGCATCAGTGATAGCAATCAATCTAGTGTGTGATGTTATCGAAGGGAGTTACCAGGTGGATACCAAGCAATCAAATCAGGCTCAACAGGGATATATCCTTTATTCGTTTTCACCAACAGCCCCTCCCGGATTTTTAATCGTTGAGAGTCCGATTAATCCGGTCTATATGCGATGCCATGATCGGTTTTTAACGAGAATTAATTTTAAACTCACCGATCAGTCAAATAACCTAATCGATCTGCAAGAGGAGGAGTTAGTGATCACTCTGTTTGTAAGATCATTGTAAATAACCACTTAGCAGCAGAGGGGGCAATGACATCGACGCGGTCGTCGCTGTGCTTACCGGACGCTGACGACGCTGAGGATCGGCGCGCAGAAGGTGTTAATTAAACCAAATGACGACGCGTCGACCCCCCAACGACGTCGTCGTTTTTTTTTTACCAGGCGCTGACGACACTAGATCGTTGAGTGCAGAAAGTAATAATTAAGCAAAATAACGATTGGACAAAATGTCGGATTCGCCCCCTCTGCTGCTTTCTGTGCATTGCACTATATAATTACATCTTTGGATATGAAATCCTGATAGTCTTGTATGAGATTTTTAGCAAGAGTCCCTAGCTGGTAAACCAGTGTAAATTCACTTTAGCAATACCCATTATCATGGATTTTGTTTTGTTGCTACAAACACAAAAAAGGTATTGATAAGTATAAAAAAAATGTCTTATAAATGCTTTTTTCTTTACAAACAGATTGCATCACATATTTAAGACAGTTTTATTGTGTCTTTTACCTACTAACACCATCTGCCTTTTTAATTATATGCTCCACTATGATTGTCATTGGGCATATGTTATTATCCTTGTCTGTGTTTAATTTCTTTCTGTCACAGTGGAAGGGCATTTTTTTTCTCCATTAGGGCTGTTCCATTTTAACATACACGATGGGGCATTTTGTTTTTCATTAGGGCTGTTCCAGTTAAACATACATGGTACCCAGGGAAAGCAGTTTAAAAAAATATATGCCAGGGTAATTTGATTTCACATTGTTCATATTAAAATGAGAATAAATTTTAAATTACATCTATCTGGGTGGGTACTCCACTTTAAAAGTGCCTTCCCTGGGTTCCATGTATTTTTTAATGGAACAGCCCGTAACAAATTACTGGTTTTGTGACGAGTATTGTTGTTTTGTTTTGGAAATATGGATATCTGGAATTATGGTTGTCTGGAAATATGAATATCTGGGATTATGGTTGTCTGGAAATATGGATGTTTGGGATTATGAATGTCTGGAAATAAGGACATCTGGGGATATGATATGTCTGGGAATATGGATGTATGGGAATATGCATATCTGGAATTATGGATTTCCTGCTGAATAGGTTTAAACATGATGTATGACTGGATGTTTTTTCTCCACATTATGAAATTATTCTTGTGCCATCTCTGTTTTTTTATGTTATGTATATTTATAATTAATACAGATGTTTAGTTTTATGCTTTATATGAATAGATCTTGAAGTGTCTTTAAGCAAATGGTGCTGTTTAGTGAAATAAAATTTTCAACCTGGAAAAGAGTTGATTTTTTTCTCTTCTTCCCTGAATTTTGTATTATAAAGAATGCAACTCTGCATCAAAACCTTTTTGATTTTATTTTTCTGATAATACCAACTTTACATACAGTGGGTGCCACCAATACTGAGCCCCATATTAGTGTGAAATAAGACACAGCAGCCACTTTTCTAGCACTGGTGTCTTCAACAGTTAAACTTAGGTTAAAGTTTTAATTAGCATACCTTTCATGAATCACTTAAAAAATTCTCATAACACTTGGTATAAATGATTATGACGGACAATTCATTCTGCAAAAAAGCTTATTTGTGTTTCTTTGTCCTTGGCTATTGTTTTTAGGTTGTCCAGAATACTAACAATAAAAAGAATTCTTTGCATTTTGCAAGAAATCATCATTTTTAACAGATATTTTGCCAAGAAGATTAGTTTGATTTATTTCCCCTTTCATAACAAGACACTTATTCACAAGAGTTATTTCCCTTATTACAATGTGCATACATGACTCATGGTACTAATTCAGTTCCCATAGCAAATCTATGCAAACACCATGATATTAAAAATTCATAACTTAAAATTTGTGAGTGCTTATGATCAAAGTTATATTTATTAGTACAGAGGAAACCTGGATGTCAGCTTCTGTGTAGCGGGAGAGATATGAGCTGCAGCAATTTCCAGACCTGCATGTATTGAAACATGTGCTTTCAATTCCGCACCAAAGAGTCAGGTGCTAATTTTACTAATGAATGTTCCAAACTCAAGACCGTTAAAGGACTGAAATTCCATCAATTAAACGTATCTATATTTTTCACTTACAACTAGGATAAGCTCTCAAAAGTTTCTTTTTCCTAAAACATAACTTACATTATTAACCAAACCTGGTCAGCCTAACAAATATTTACTCTATTTTATGTTCAGGCTGGTTCCCATTTTTCCATATCATTGTACTGTGTGTCTAACTGTACAACAGAATTTGTTGATTAACAATATATACCGGTAGGATTTATAAATAACATGAAGATACAAGGTAATCTGCATTCTATCATTTGCATGCTTTATATAATATTTGACTAAAATGTTATAATTAAACTCAACAGAATGCACTGACTGTTTGAGCTCAGACTTAAGTATGTCTTAAAACTAGTTGATCTTGAAGAGTTTAGTCAAAGTAATTTAACAGGGCTTGAAATTAGCAGCAGTCTGCTAGTCCAAAGCTAGTAAATTTCGACTAGTAGTTTTCATAATTGTAATAGTCCAATGTCTAATAATGTTTCAGTTGTCGCCAGTCAGCTTAATTGTATGCAGTCATATGTACTTTTTGAAAATCTGAATGATTGGACAATGTCCAAGTTGTCTCAGAGCTAGCCACATAGATCCCAAGATTCAGTTGCTCCTCTAGAACAGTGGTACCCAAACTTTTTCGGGCCACCGCCCCCAGTTATCCTCAGCACACCACTACCTTACCCCTTAACAAGCATTATTCAGCATTAACGCCACCCCCCCTCGGTAATCCCGCATCTCCAAAGAGGGCAGTACCACCCACTTTGGGGACCACTGCTCTACAGAGAACAAATGGGGATTTGACAAATTGTGTTTGAAAATGAGGCTGTATAAATCTTCACTGGTTTTGTTATATTTATATAAAGCTGTATATCAAAGACTAAGTTCAAGTTTCCTCTAACATTTCCTACACCACTCAAGATATTTTGACATTTATAATGGTACTGGAGTGTGAAGTCTGCATTTTGCCTTTGAAGAAGGTGGAATGTGCTGACATTGACACGTTAGTATACAGTAGCCACTTACTGATGGGTCTAGCTATTTAAGTGACCTTACTTCAATAGCCACTTACTGATGGGTCTAGCTATTTAAGTGACCTTACCTCAATAGCCACTTACTGATGGGACTAGCTATTTAAGTGACCTTACCTCAATAGCCACTTACTGATGGGTCTAGCTATTTAAGTGACCTTACCTCAATAGCCACTTACTGATGGTCTAGCTATTTAAGTGACCTTACCTCAATAGCCACTTACTGATGGGTCTAGCTATTTAAGTGACATTACCTCAATAGCCACTTACTGATGGGTCTAGCTATTTAAGTGACCTTACCTAAAATCCTACCTTCATGAAATTAATAGGGAGATGATTTTTCTCAGAAATTGCAAATATAACATTTGTTATGTCTGTAATTCATTGACAGATGGAACGTAACTACTGCACTGAAAAAATATGACCTGGTTCTTTCCATTACCTTTTAAAGTTTTTAACAATGATATCTTCTTTTTCATTAGATATGGCTCTTTATATATGACTATTCTGACGATAGCGCTTTGTCATTTTCCTCACTGGATTTTAACACTCTGATTAACACACTTGAAGCATAGTAAAATATTCTGATTGACTGGTTCACTGTTAACAAATGCAAGCCAACACAGAAAAGTTTCAAGTAATTGCTGTGGGTATAAAGACATTCAGTATGACGCACTGATGTCATAATTGTGAAGAAATTGATAAACTACTTGGAATTGACATTATCAACTGCAATTCGATTTACATGTAAATAAACTTCTGTAGGAAAGCTTCCAGACAACTGTCTTGAAACGTATTGGTCATAAGCTAACTAGACTCAACAAACTAACAATGGTGTATACATTTATCCTCTTCAATTTCAATTTCTGTCCCTTAGCCTGGCATTTCTGCAGTGACATGAACACTACTTTTTGTGTATGATGATTTTACAAGCAGCTATCATCAAAATTTACTTATGGCAAAAATGACAACTCTCAAGGTGCAAGAGTTATGGCTGTAGAGACTTTCAAAATACTGAATAAGCATGCTCCCAGTTATTTGGCTGATTTAATGTTTTAAATGTAATAAATATCATTTTAGATATTCAAATATTTTAGATGTTGCAAGAATTAAAATCTCAACATTTGGCAAAAAATTGTTTAGATATGAAGTTTCCACTCTACGGAATGTCAGAGCTACCAAACCACTTTAGAGAGCAATCAAGCTTTATTTTATTTAGATCTTGAATTCTATTCTGGAATGGTAAAGACTGTAAATGTAATATCTGTAAATAATACTCACCCCTCCCATGATGACAGCTAATGTTTGTGTTAACATTTTGTTTCTTTATCTGCCCTTGTCTTATATACAAATCAAGTGCCCTTCTGTTTGTTACTTTCTTTTTAAGAAAAGCATAAGCTGTATTGAAACATGCTTTTTTAGTCCTAATCTGGTACTTCTGCATTTATTTTAAATCTATATTCTAATAATTTTGATCTTCAATTTATCCTAGATATTAAGCTCACATTTATTCACATACTTTAAAATTCATTGTTTACTCATGTCTTAAATCAAGTGTTGTGTTTTGTCCAACTCCATACTTATGTTTAATCATGTGTTGGATGTCTTGCTAATCATGCTTGTTATAATGACTTCTTTGTTTTAGATAAGGTCGGTGAAAAGCTCATTACAGCTTATGTTGAATTGTTGTTATAAACCATGCCACATTAAATAAATCTTATTTAATCTTATATTATCTTATTTTAATTGCTAGTCACATATCCATGACATAAGAGGTTCCATAGTTATGCCGTACCAACGAACCTCACTTCAGTGCTTTTGTACAAAAAGTTTGAAAATATTAAATGAAAGTCATGTAATGTTTTTCAGAAAAGCAAAAACATAAATAACTTCCAACATATTTATTCTGAAAACAACCAACAGAAACCCATCACTGTTGCAGCAACCTGGAAAAAAACCCAGATTCCTCATGTAGTGAATGCAGGTCAATGCAGTAGTTACCTGGAAAAAACAGATTCCTCATGTAGTGGGTGCAGGTCAATGCAGCAGTTACCTGAAAAAAAAACACAGATTCCTCATGTAGTGAGTGCAGGTCAATGCAGTAGTTACCTGGAAAAAAACAGATTCCTCGTGTAGTGAGTGCAGTTCAATGCAGTAGTTACCTGGAAAAAAACAGATTCCTCGTGTAGTGAGTGCAGGTCAATGCAGTAGTTACCTGGAAAAAAACAGATTCCTCATGTAGTGAATGCAGGTCAATGCAGTAGTTACCTGGAAAAAACAGATTCCTCATGTAGTGAGTGCAGGTCAATGCAGTAGTTACCTAAGAAACAAAAACCACCATTGGCATATGCTCTCTGCCAGATGAATTTGAAAGCAAATTAAAGAAACAACAAATGTTACTCTTGCAATTTCTGAGAAGATAAATCATCTTCCTATCAATTTCTTAGGGTATGGTTCAATGTAGAGTTGTGAAAGTTTGCTAGGACTGGTAATAAGCATTTACCATGTGGTGACACTGTGCAGTTGCATCTATCCTATGGTGACACTATGCGGTTTTGGCAAATACCAACTTTTTGATAGGCAATCAACTCTGACCACAACTCAGTGTAGGAATAGCTAAACTGAGGTGGGGAAAGTCAGAAGTAACTCGGACTAAACTAGACATATAAGCTTGTCAAACCACCACTATAATGCCATGGTCATCAAAATCCCTATTATGATTAACTATTCCATCTTTAAATATCAGAATCATGGAGACACAGATTTTGTTCAAAGTGACCTTGGTGGTTTTATAAAGCAAGATTTATTCTTCTGAATTATGACTGTGATATTTAAGAAATAATTGTAGATATGTGTCGGACAATGTTTTGTAGGAAGGTCTGGTGAAGATTTAGCAGGAGTAGTAAATTTCTGGCAGAATAATCCACAATAAACAGTAATTTCTGGCAGAATAATCCACAATATACAGTAATTTCTGGTAGAATAATCCACAATATACAGTGATTTCTGGCTTAATCATCCACAATATACAATAATTTCTGGCAGAATCAACAACAATATACGGTAATTTCTGGCAGTATAATCCACAATATACAGTAATTTCTGGCAGAAAATAATCCACATACAGTAATTTCTAGCAGAATCATCCACAATATACAGTAATTTCTGGCAGAATAATCCACAATATATGGTAATTTCTGGCAGTATAAACCACAATATACAGTAATTTCTAGCAGAATCATCCACAATATACAGTAATTTCTGGCAGAATCATCCACAATATACTGTAATTTCTGGCAGAATAATCCACATTATACAGTAATTTCTGGCAGTATAAGCCACAATATACAGTAATTTTTGGCAGAATCATGTACAATATACAACATACACTTGAAATATTTCATGCCATTTTAGCATCAAAACTCATCTGCTTGCAAGTTGTATAATAATAATAATAATGAGGACTTTGTATAGCGCCTAATCTTTAGAAGCTCATAGCGCTTTACAACATTAGACAACACCTATAACATAAAAAACATATATAATGATTACAAACACGAACACCATGAAATTAGAAAACATAAAAAAACATGCTGAGAATATTTAAGGTAGGAAACATTATTATGTCTTTAAGTTTGTTCTTGCAGTCGAAATAGTTTTTGAGAGCACTATTGAATGTGATCACTGTGTCTTTGTGTCTACATTAAGTGGGCAATTCATTGCACGTTGCTGGGTCATGGTATGCAAAAGAACGATGTCCATATGACTTTATTTTCATAGTGGGAATAATGAGTATTCGATTGTCAGGAGAGGAGCATAAGTTTCTTGCTGGTGTATAAACATGGGTGAGGTCAGATAGAAATGTTGGACTAGAGTCCGTCAGTGACGCGTAGCACAGAGAACAAATTTTGTGTTTGATTCTGGATCGAATGGATAGCCAGTGTAGGGTACAGAGGAGCGGGGAGGTGTGCTCTGATCGTGGTACTCTAAGTATGATACGAGCAGCTGCTTTTTTTTGGTACTTTTTGAAGATTTTGGAGTAGATATTGAGATGAACCAGACAGAATTGAGTTACACTAGTCCAGTTTTGAGAGTACTAATGAACACACAAGTGTTTTAGTGGCATCAACTGAAAGATATTTGTGAATGGAGCTGATGCATCTCAGCTCAAGATATGCAGCCTTGCATATGTTCATGACATGTAGGTGCAATGTGAGAATACTGTCCAGAGTGGCACCTAGGTTTCATACTGATTGTGTGAATTTAATGTTGGTGTTACTGATATTTATTCTTTGAGGTAAAGGATGTGACTGAGAAAGTCTTTGTTTTGTGATCAGAATGGCCTCAATTTTATCATCATTCATCTGCAGCTTGTTACATGTCATCCATGATTTCACATCAGAGATGCACCTCTCTACACCTTGGATGGTAGCAGCAATTTCAGTTGGGTGGCTAGATTTGTATATTTGGGTGTCATCAGCGTACAATTGGTGAGACACTGGATGATGATCTATGACACCTGAGAGCGGC
Source organism: Sinohyriopsis cumingii (assembly GCA_028554795.2). NCBI lineage: Eukaryota > Metazoa > Mollusca > Bivalvia > Unionida > Unionidae > Sinohyriopsis > Sinohyriopsis cumingii. Next base: position 26,486,841 of record CM068841.1, on the reverse strand, counting down.
TGAGTGTATATTGTAATGACCATGGCTAGAGTCACAATGACTTGGATAATATTTTCAGTCTTTGCTTCTATAAAGTTTGTTTCTATAAATATGGTGAATATGAATATGAATTAGAATGTTCACTTACAAAGCATAGCAATTATATTTATCTCTAATGTCTATCCACTGTCAAACTAGCAGCCAATCCTGGCAACCAATCTTAACATGTGTAACCTATTTTCGAGGTAGAGGTTCTTTTGGTAAAACGTCTTTGAAGGTCTGTCATAAAGTTTTCAGAGTGTACTGTTTAGCTTATCTGCTACAAATAGTATGCTCTTATGCTATTACTATTTGTAATCTATGTAAAATATCTGCAAAATCATGACTAGAAAAGTCCATGTATATCCTTGTATCACGATGTCCGCCATTTTGGATTAGCAAGAGTGTTTCGTATTTAGAGATTCTATACTTTCGCATTAGCAATTATTCTCTCTAATGATAGTAGGGTACTGTAAGAAGGTAATTTGTATGTTTTAGTGATAACCTCATTGCAATACAGTTGTACTGATGTATGCATTTCATGTTTTGATGTGACAGTACCGGTCGTCTGCATCAAGTGCAGAACCCGCGTCTTCATGAATCGATTCAATTATTCAAGACTTAAGTTATTATCATAAAGTTTAATTTCACATAAACTTGATCTCATAAAATGTTCTTATTCATTTCATAGAGAAGTCATACAGTATTGAAATACTTTTTGTTATGTAATTTATGTACTTGTACTGTTGATATCGTATACCATGCAAAACTGTATTGTTTACAGTGCCATACACGGCACACCATACAAGACACTGATTGGTTGCATGGGTTGCCGTGCATGCATCGATTGGTTGAATTGTGTCATGTGGTGTCTGGGGGAAGGTTATAAATAGGGGAGCGCTCTTATTGTTGGTCAGACAACTGACGAGTACAGTCGGCGCCCGTCGGAGTTTTGATGTGTTTGGGGTTTCCGGGACAGTGAAAGCTGAAATCTCCAAAAATAATCAGGTTGCCACCTATTGAATTTCCATACACCAGGAGATTCGGAAACTGCTCCAGAAAGAAAGAGTCAGTCAGCTTGTACTAGGAGGAGGGCGGTATAGGCAGAAGAAATGGACTGACCTTTGCTCCAGTGTGAATGTGGTTTTGACTGGTTCAAGTTATGTGTGGTCGAAATTGAATGGTGTGGTGTGGTTAAGAAGTTTGATCACGGAGTTCTTTGTAATTGCAACAGGCTGATAATGACCAGGCTTATTCAGTCCAAATTACGGGCTGATTCGGACCAGATTTTTGGCTGATTCGGACCATGTGAAATATCAATAAGTTTCGTCTGAGATTTAAATGTGACACTTACATTTGTTTAAGACACGATATTTTTCGTTATTTCCCAGGTACGTTGAGCAGTTCAAATATGCGTGGAATATTTCTGTATCCTAAAGAAATCATATTTACTAACACAACGAGCACAATAAGTGATTTTCATTAGCTGCATTTATTATGAATCACTTAACTGTATGAACATTACTATTGAAAGTGTATACCATATACTGTACATGCGCAAAGATACGAAGAATCGTATTATTTTTTAAATTATTTTTATTTACATAATATGGCCATGGAGAACTAATATGGTACATAAATGATGGTACATTGTTTCAGTAGCTGACTGGTGGAGATACATTTCTCTGCATAGGACTTCCACAGTACCATCAACCGTCCCAGGCATTTGATAGTCTGCTTACGTTGGTATCTCCTTTGTTTACCCTCATATACCATCTTAACTTGCATAGAAGAAGGGTGGCTTCCTTGTACAAAAGCAGTACCAGCAAGTAGAAAGGCAAGTTGCCTTTCTTGGCGCGCCTGTGAATATGGAGGCGCCACCCCTCAACATCATTGGTGGTTCGGATACTTCGACCGTAAACACTCAACGATGTCACGTCCCAAACGCTGGTAGTGATTCAGTTATCATGCACGTAGTCCATGTACTTCACGAGGTCCTCAGATAGAGTTGTACGGGTTGTACAAAAATTATCGGTGATGTTACAGTCAGCGATGTTAAAAATATATCTAACAAATATCCTAATAACACTATCGGAGCCCAACCACGTTAATTTTTTGCACAACAATTACTTAGATTAATTTTTGTATCAGGCTTCTCAAAGTGTCGACCAAACAAATTGGTATAACCGGATGAGCATTTGAAGCAAAATCAAACGACTCAATCTCCGCAAATCCAGTAAGATCAGTTTTGTACAGTGGTCCATTTATTGCAACTCTTGTCGTTTCATGTGTCGGACGGTCGAGTCGTTCAAAATACGGGTTATAAACTCACCAAGGCCAAGAAAAGCAGCCGGATAAGTAGCGACATTATCAACCGACATTATATCGGCGGAATTGTATTTTGTGTTCCAGAGACCAACATGTCCAAACTCGATACAGGACCGTGATATATCGTCAAGAAACTCTTTTGGTGTTGGACACCATCGACGTTTTGTTGTTCAATGTGAGCAACAACCGATGACACCGTATAACAATGAGTAATTCATCTATGTTGGTGTTATATTTTAGCGCAGTTTGTTTCATTTGGTGCTGGAGCGATTCTTTTCATTAGAGAACGCCAGACTGTAACAAAAACTTATCAAACTGTGAATCTAGGCCACTCTGAAACAACTAAACACGGCATCGTTTTTACTGATGTTGTAGATTTCTTCAAACTTATCACTGTTGTAAAATCTTACTGTTTTTACTCATGGAAATTTTATTACTGACTCAGACCATCAGTCCACGCATGAGCGTTATGAGCTATTATCGTGATTGGTCCCTCTCCCCCGTTCTATATTTGTTTGAGTTATATAAAACATCATTCGTTATTGTATTGACAACTATGGGAAAAATTTAAAAAAATTCTAACTCGGTGGTGTCATGTATATCATTTTCCCAATTATTTATATTTTTTATTCTCGATTCAGTCAATCTGTTTCTACGACTTGAGTTTGCCAAATGTTCAATGATACGTTGAGCCATACGTTAATGATCCTGTGGCCGTGGAATTGATGTTTGCACCACACATCGGAGCAAAAGCAATAATATCAGGATCATTTAAACGGTATTGTGCATAAACAACTGCAGACACTGGATACGCGTTATTGTAGTATGGTTTGTCTCTTTCGGTAAAAATGCCTGGTTTGGAGTTGTTATTTATTGTGACGACATTGTTATGTCGCCGTGATTCATTAACAGGGTCGAGTTTATCACGAATAATCCAGGTTGGACCATCTTGGATGACATGTTACACAATACATTTTATTCTAAATACGTAGATGCTATCATCCCCATGGTTATTAATAATAGTCGCTGATCGTTTGTCGTTCATGGTGGAATCAACGAAAGTAACATCGACGTCTACCTTGAACGTTGACCAGACATGGACAGTGACATCTTGCGCAAAGTCATTTTTTGGCCATTTTGATAAATTAGTGTATTTGCAGCTCAAATGGTAGACGTATTTGTTTAGTAAATCTGTCAAAGTCAGATTTAGTGGGGTGTGCTGTGGCTCAGTCTTGTAGTTCTCTTATTCATTTATTTCATTTCGTAACTTTTGTGCAATTTTGGACCTTGGAAAATGTGGTTTTATCCCTGCTATACTAAAATACTGTTATCGCAGCTGCTTTGCAAAGTAGAATTAGTCATTCTTGTATATAAGAAAAGTAATTTCTTCAATTAAACTTTATCCAGATAATATAATATGCATCAAACAAAAAATAGTTGTCGCTGGCTCAAGATCGAATCAGTCACACATTGTGAAAAAACAGCTGTTATGGTGAGTAATGCATCTATCACTTGGCCAGTGTTAGCTATGGCAGAGCTGGACCGAAACCATGTTTGAAATGCGGAATTGGGGTCAAGGGGAAAACACAAGTATGTGTATCCTGCGGCTGACGAAAATATCGTGCGCTTAAACGATATTACGAGATGCAAAACGCGTTTGATGACATCAGAATAAAAGACGCAAAAACTTATATAGAGAGATATTTCCCTGCTGAAAAATAATGTTCTGTTAGAGAATTTGTTTTACATATAAATAGATCAAGGTGAAAAAGAAATTGATCTTGATGAATTTAGATATCATTCAATATATATTAGTTACGAAGCCAATAGAGGCGGTGTCATCAGAGACAGTGGTCGCAAAAATCCAATTGGATTTGTCAGTAACATGGGTTACATGATGATCGGTATCATAATCTCCGGCAGTGAAAAAATGAAAATAGGTCTTGCACACACATTTATTTACGAGTGTTTTATTGCATAATCTTTCTTTTTGAATCAGTTTCAGAATCTCCTGGAGTATGGAAATTCGATAGGTGACAACCTGATTATTCTTGGAGATTTCAACCTTCACTTTGACTGTCCCGGAAACCCAAACACAACAAAACTTATAGATTCCATTGATGTTTTCAATCTCAAACAGTCAGTTAACCAACCCACTCATAAACATGGTCACATTTTAGACTGGATTCTTCAAAGACCTGATGATGATATTCTACGTTTCTCCCTGGTATCCCACGAACTTTCATCAGATCAACTCTGCATTATATGCCATATTGACCTATCAATTCAAAACCACCTTTATCTGCTACTAAGAGAAACCTCCGTATGATAAATAGAACCAAACTAATGCATGACATTCAAGCAAACCTAACAACTTTCTTCTGTCAGGATTGTGTCGTTAAACGTGTTCTCACCCGCTGTGTCAGGTTTCCATACCACGCAAGCATCCATATGAGTATTCTTGGCTTCTTTTCCGTACGTCGAGAGATTTTCCAGGTACGCTCGGTAAGGGTAAGTATCCATGCTACTGCTGACCAGTTTGTTATTCAAGTACAAATCCACTTCGCTGAACAAGGAATGCATGAAATTGTTGACAGGAGATATTCTTTCATCGGCTCCTGGATTAGTGTTGTCCGTTTTGATCACTTTGACTTTCAGGTACAGGTAACTGCTATTCAGATCAATGTAATCTTTGGGCTGACCTTTGATATCAAACTCAATGGGAGCTGAATCCGTCAATGACGAGACGGGGTGAAATTCCACCCATTGGGATTCTTGCATCGTCATCATGGTGGGGGCATGGCAAACAGATCCATTTCCAACTTGGAACAGGCGCATGACTCTCGGTGCATCATTTTCCTGTTTCTCAATAATTTAATAATCAAAAACGTCTAAGTCTCGAACGGTTCTTCTTTTCTTTGTCTTTCTAGCTTTAGAAGTGTTAAGTCTTGTGACGGGGTGTTTTCTTCGTCGTCTTTTTCTGCCTTGTCCTTGCTGTGGTTTCAGGGAAGTAGGAATGACTGACTCAGCAGCGTGCAGGACATTTATAGGTGTTTCTCGTCGGCCTAAAATGTCTTTGCCCGTTTGCATCAAGACATTTTTGCTGCTCTCAAGAATGCTTCTTTAGGGTTTTGTTTGTCGATGATGACATTTTGGAGAAATTCTTTGCCTTGTGTCAATGCCGCATCTTTCAAGGCGTGCAATCCTCGTGTCACCATCTGTTTCAACACGGGGACCACTGATTGAAAGGCTGACTTTAACATATCTACTAAACCGTGTCCTCGCTGTCGAGCAACGCTTCAGTACACTGGATACATGACTTACGAGTCGTTAGAGAACCGTTTTCGAAAATGGAGTTTCACCTTGACTTTCCCTTTGGTGAATGAAATATTTTGTCCCAGATCTCCTTATTTTGCAATGTTGAGAGTGTCAAAATACGACTTGCTGACAGGCAAATAGTGAGGATGTACAAATTCGCAGTGAACTTGATAAGTGTTTCCACCTTCCTCGTCAGCGTTCGTGGCAGAGTCTACTTTGAAAGGAATGACACGCAGTAACGGTACGGAGGTGTGTCCCACCACGTTATACTCCACCACATCGGAGTACACAAAAATCAAATTCAGTCCTTGGTTCAGTTCTCTGGAACAACGAAATAACTTGACAAAAGAAACGTTGTCGGAAATGACTGGTAATTCTTTTTTCTTGATCATAGTCATCCTCATCTCCATGTCCCCCCCAACATATCAAACAATTCAGGACAAAATAAAAAGGACAAGACTTTGCTCCCCTCAGGAAATTTCACCAGGATGCGACGAGCTATTTTGTGGTACTCCAGGGTAACACTTGTTTTGACACTCTCAAAGGTTTAAGAAACACGACATTAAACCTGGATGCAATGGTGCTCACTAAATTTTGACCACTAAGAGAATAGCCTGGAGGAAAGAATAAGTGATAGGTGGTCGACTTTTGAGTTTTTGTGCTAGGTGTTTTCTTATCATATTTTACATGGGTCTCCAAGTACTGTTGCAATTGTTCGTCATGAACTTCCACCGTAAAAGAATTTTGATTGGGAAGGACATTGATGACTTGGGTCGGGTGAATGATTTCCACTAAAGCCACTTCCCAATGGGCTTCGTAATCTAATTGGATGGTCTGCGGTAATTTGGCCGTGTAACAGCACAAAGTGTTGTTGGGAATCACTTCCATGGAACTGTCACTGGGTAAGGTTAAGTAAAATTGGTTATGGTGGGTCATAATTCCAGAGTTCTGTGGCTGTCCGAGGGGTTACTGGTATTCAAAGGAGTGTCTACGCCCAAAATGGGGTTGTTGTTGTTGGAGTGGTGATTTGCATTGGCACTGGACACAAGGTTCCCGTTGTTCCCGTTCGAGGTGAATTTCAGGGAGGGATTGGGAAGCAGGTAACCGATGCAACTGTTCAATAAAATGGTCCACAATTGTTTGTCTCCTTATTGCGAACTTAAATTGGCAATGGCTGCACCAGTGACACAATACACCACAAATATTTGGCAGAAAAAGACGATTTGCGTTTTAGGCACACGTTCTCCACACCACACCCACAAGGGTTGTTTCTGTAAATCTTGCAGAGAAGAACTGGGTGAAGAAGTGGTAGCAGTAGCTGCGTGTGTGTGAAAGCGCATGATGGTCACTTCTTTTTATAGTCGATGACTTGCGAAGCGTCGATCCAAGAATCAAAACTAAGTGGATATCCTTTCCAACATACTTTTTACGTCTTTGACACGTCGTTTGCCCACTTTACGGGTTCTGCATTCGAGAATGCTTTCGATGTCGTACACGTCGTCTTCTTTTTTGGTGACACGTTGTAACTTAGGCAAGTAAAACGTCCCTTTTAACACTTCTCCTTTCATGTCTTCCAATTTATAGACGGTAGGATGACGACCATGCACTCGTCCAGTGACACGAAACAATTCGGTGGTCCAGTTAGGATTAATAACCTTTGTCGAAAATGAGTTTGGTTTTACCATTGCGCACCCAATCTCCTACGGCCAACACTCCACCTTTCTTGGGGACAGCCACCGTCGGGGACTTACCAAACAGGCGATCAGAAACCAGCACTTCGTTGTCGGGAGTCACCTCTTGCGGGGCACGTCCAATGCTTCGATGGTAAGATTGGTTGTACACTTGCACCAGGTGCGGTAAGATGTCGATGTACTTCAGAGTGTGGTGATGCGTAAAATATGTCCACATGCTTTTTTTCAAAGTGCGTTGAAAACGTTCGACTATGCTGGCTTTGGTTTCAGGATTCTCGTTGGTAAAAGAATGAATGTCACGTTTCTTTAATTCTTTTTGGAAAGCTTGGTTCAGAAATTCGGTACCTTTGTCCGTTTGCCATCGAATAGGGTGACGACCACATTGTTTCAACACCAGTTGCAGGGCTCGCACTAACTCGTTGCTCGATTTGGAAGTCAATGGCACGACCCAGACAAATTTGGAAAAGACGCCGATGACAGAAAACAAATATTTGTAGCCACGATTGTAGCTTGCCAAATGAGAGACATCGGCTAAATCGGCTTGCCATTGATGATCGTGCCTTCCACTTGGGTGAGACTTCTGGAAAACGTTCGTCGAATGGGTTTGTGTAAAGTGTAGGTAGCTTGTTCTTGTAACCATCGTTGCACTTGAGTTAAACGGAGACTTTTCAGTAGAGTTTTGGCAGCACGATACAATTTTTGAACTCCTCCGTAGCCTGCAGGATGGCATGGGTCGTAGTAAATGCTAGCTAACACTTTTTCCATTTTGTTTGTTTGTTAATAGGTGACCCACTCTTCGCTGATGTTACTTTGGATGGGGCGAAAGCATGGTTTCGAAACGGATTTACGTGTCCGATGGACCACGGGAGTAGAAGTCAAACCTAGTGGTGTAGATGGCAATGGAATGGTTTGGTCTTCTTTTCTTTATTCACTTATAATTTCCTTTGTTTCTTTTTCACTTCTGTCGAAGGAGGAGTGGACATCATCTTTTTAACCCAAGGTTTCATTTCTTCTCGTTGGGGTGTTAGGGAGGGGGTCAACAAGGATGTTGCAATCTTACTAGAAATGGGAGCTGCTGACGGTGTTGGAAAAACGTCTCGTATCTCTTCTTCCTCAGGCTTTCGTGGGGTAGCGTCTCTCGTGATCTATGGGGATGGTAGTGGTGGTGGTGGTGGAGGTGTGGAGGATGGACGTTTCATCAAGGTATTAAAATCTTTCAGAGAGGGTAGAGCTGTTTCGTCTAAAGCTTTCTGGTGAAAGAGTTGCAGTCGTTGCAAGAGTTGACCGTACTTTTGTGCGATTTTTCTGTTTCGGACAACTCGTGGCGAACTATCAATGACTGCAATTCGTGTTGTAACTGAGACATCTCTCTCAAATTGGGATTGGGAGGCAAAGGCGTTTTTTTTTTTTGTTCTTGCCAACGATGTTATTCCATCCATCGTTTGTTAGACACTATAGCTAGTTCCCGTCGTTCCGTTGGATGTCAAGGGTCAATTCTGAGATCTTGGGACTTCAGAGGTCCTTTTTATCTTGCTCCCACAAGTCCTCCCAACATGGTTTCCAAGACTCCTTTCAGCAATGGGCCTAACAAGAGTTGCAATATTCCTCCACGTTGGACCAACATCTTCTTCTTTTCACGAATGGTTATTTTCTTTTGAACCATTTGTCGAAAAACGTGACGATGTTTGCCTAAGCATTGTTTCTGGTGTTTGGACAAAGGGATCGTGCCTTTCAAAACGTTCAAACAACATTCGCACACGGTATCAATGACATCTTTGGAGGCTGTTTGAATCAGTTTTTTTTCGCAAGGGTGGAGAAGCTTTGGACAGGACAGATAACATGTCCCCATGTTTGACTAAATGCGGAGGCAGTCCTTTCCTTTTCTTTCCTTGGGGTCTTGAAGACGAATGTTTTTTGAAGGGTGACATCTTTGCTTGTGGTTCCGCGACATTCACCAAAAATACACCAAAGTCGACGACTTTGCACACGCCGTTTTATCATTTTTTGCACTATCGCTTCGTCATAAAGGTGACAATGTGTTTTCCAAAATCGCCAAGGAATCCTCCCCTTTGTTGACTCCTCTTTTTCTTTGAATGACTGTGTCTTTTCTTAGGGTAACGTTGATTCTTGGCTAAGGGCTTTGTTGGATGACGAGACTGCCTTTGCCTCTTTCTTTTTTGGACAGGAGAATGACGATAGTGACGCGGTGCACTTCTTTGAGGTGACATCTTTTGGGAGTTCACTGATACCCCTACTTTGTCGCAGGTCCTTTTTATACTGGAACGCGTCGCCACTGATTGTCTTTACGTCGTATCAACTTGAGGACAGTCAACACCCGTCGTGCAGGGGTACGCAACGGAGTAAATTTAGCCAGTTCTTGCTTGGACAAATCCAGTAAACTCTGTAACATGCCCGATCTCTCGTGAACTTTGATTTTGTGAGCAGGTACTTTGTGAGCAGCTGCTACTTCCACTAAGGAGGAGGGTCCCACCACTGGAGAAGATCTTAGAGACACAGGCCTCAACGGAGAAGTGGATGAACCTGGGGCTACCGGAGACGCGGTCACCGTCGTTGCAGGTCGTGGTTTGCGAGTGTAAGGTTGCATCCTGGCTGAAGTGCCTCTCTTGCGACTAGTTTTCTGTGGGTATTTCTTTTTCTGGAGAGTTTTGTTTTTCCGGGTTGGTGACCTGGTGTTGACACCGTTACTCTTTTTCTTCTTATGGCTTCGTTTGGCTTTTTTGTTGAGGAGGACTTTGGGAGCATTAGGATCCCATCTTAAGAGGGAGCGAATGATGACACCTTACTGAGTACCGCTCCCTCCAGGTTTCAAAATGATTTGTTTTTTGGTCTGAGTGTCAATACGGGGATCGGCCAGTTGGGTCAAAGTTACTTTGTTCCTATGAAAAAAGTGTTTGATTTGATGAGGAATCTGAATGATGCCTTGCAGTAATTGACGTGCTGTCACCATAAATCATCGTATGACTTCTTTGAGACTGACTTCTAAGACACTAGCACGGATTTGTGGATTTTCTTCGCGACTGATGCCATACAAGGCACGAATCAATTTGACGGGAAGATGAGACTGAAGGGACGTCATGTTGACACTGTGTGAGACAGACGAAAGGTGTCCGAGGTTTTTATAGATGTATTTTTATGGGCTTAAGTCGAGGACGGAGACGTGTACAGGACAGGTCCTTCGTCTTGACACTAGTGGTGAAACAAATGGGTACGAAATCGCAAATAATCGGAGATGGTAGGTTTCAAATCGACGAGTAAATAGGCGTGTGGAGTTTGAGTGGCATCGTCGTACACCTGAGTGAGCCAAGGCGTTCCTAACTGTTTGGCTAAGACTTGCACTTGCTTTATCTCTAGGGCTTTTAAACAAGACCACGTAATGAGCATTGAGACTGATGGTGCGATGGGTTTTACTTTGTTGAAACAATTTTTGAGTGATGTAAATGACACTGGCATGACGATGATGCCCTTTGCGCGAAAACCACAGTTTAATTTCTTCTTCGTCTTCTCCTAACATGTCGTCGAAAATGACCAAATGGGTTTGACGGGAGTCAGACACGATTCCGTCGTCTTCGTTAGGAATGCCTTCCACAAACACGATGGAATCGCCTTGACTTTCTCGCAAGAGGCTGTACGCCTATTGCCACTCTTTGTAACACCACACGATTCGTTGAGGTGGACGATCGATCAAATGATGTTTACGTTCGATCAAACGTTTGACAAATTCGGTTTTTCCTGAACCGCTAGGTCCAGCAATGAGCATGTTAAGGGGATGACGAAGATACAAAGCCTCCCAACTGGCACGATCTTAAGTGTTCGTTGATGACCTTGAAAGTGGAGAAAGAGGGAGTAGATACAGCAGAGGTAGCCATAGTGTCAGGAATGTCACTAGTGACACGAAAACAGACAAGACAAGAGTTTTTATACTTGTTCAGGACACGTTTATTGATGCATTAAAAATGAACATGAAAGACAAGACAAAATACATAAAAGCCAAAGGCTTAAGTACAACGATAAAATGCACGTGAAAACGATCAAAGTGGAATAGAAACAAGTTTCTGTACAACATGTTTTGGGTAATGTTCTGACAAGTTCTACAGGGGGTAATGTCACACAAGTGTCCTCCCGAAAGGGTCTTTCACGCATGTTCATGACAGTCCTGTCCTTGGTGACGGATTCTTCTGGTACGGTCACTAATAATGGTTGAAAAGTGACTTTTTTCTTTGGACGTTGAAAGTAAGGATCAGAACTCTCAAGCATACTGGGCCACTTCTTGGGTCCAAGCCTCAAAACCCCATTTTTTTTCAGTCACGTACACCTGTCCAATGGGGGTGTAAGTCATAAGCTACACACACATCGTCATACACGTCTTGGGTAGCTAAAGGTTGACGAATCTTTTTTCCCCGTAGAGGTTGAGAAGTATCCAAATGAAAACGCAAGGCTTTGAGCAAAATGAGCCTCTCGTGACCATTTAAAGGCACCACTTTCATGTTTAATTGGGTAGTAAGTACTGTTCGTAAAGAGTCCACAAGGAATTGGCTGGTAAACGAAATCCCAGAAAACAAGTCACTAAGACACACACCACGCGTCGACCCAAATTCAGTGGATACAGTGGTCGTACTAAGTGATGGTAATCATCTACGGTTTGAATATGGTCATTGAGTTCCTTCCACAGAATCTGTTGAATCACTGTGGATAAAAGCCTTGGCATGGCAGCCTGTTTTTATACTCTCTTGTTTTCGGAAGCAATAAATGTACTTTGTACTTAGAGTTCTCCAGTTGGGAATCTAAATGTTCCAAACTGTAAATTACAGTTCAGAGTTCGTTCAGACGTTTCCTTTTCCACTAAGCAGATGTTGCGTAAAAGATGTTGGTAATCCTTCAACTCTTCTTCCTCAATTCCTTGCCATAGGTGAATCTCGAAGTAACCAAAATCATGAACATATCAATCATTCGCGACCTGGAAGTATTTCAAAAGGTCTGACCACTGGAACACTTTCTTACGAATCAGTACTCTTATACCATTCAGGTACCAGTGGTTCAAACAGCGGTGACGTAATGGATGCAATCGTTCTTTACGTTTTACTTGTATTTTGACCAGTTCTCGGTAAATGCGTTATCTCAATTACACAGGCAAGCCACGAATGTTCTCTTGTAAAGTATCCATGATTAAGTCAGTCAGTATGATTGTATCTACAATCTTCTCCTAGAGCAAACGTAATCCACATAGAGAGTAATTTCTGGCCACTGCCATTCAAGGTAACGTCCAAGAATGTCACTGTAATCTTTTGATGTGAACAGGCTAAAGCGGTATAATAGGATGAATGCAACCTTGATCCAAAACATCTAACACATTGGTTAACTTTTTTCACTTTCCTCTTGTGAATTTCTCGACACGAAAGTTCTACAGTTACTCATTGAGTTTCACTCTGGCAAGTCCCTGCCAAACTTCCTTGTAGATCTTCTCTTGCAGTTCTTTAGGTAATGATTCAATATCATTTTTGAAATGGGGTTTAAATACTGGTCTCGGTGATGTCCAACGTTTGACTCCTAGCCAATCTGGTTTCTTCAACGACATGGTGGTAGATTACTTCATTGACTCGGTCCCACTAAGGGCAAGTAATGACAATTCAGGGACCATCGAGCATGTTCCAGGTAGGCCACATCTTGTGGTTCCCAGTGATGTAGTGACACACCGCAACTGAAGCACTTCACTTTATCCCATTCGCCCAAGTAGAAAAATTCGGATCTGGCTAATTCCTTGGGGGTTGGTCCTCCCATATACTTAGGCCATTTTCCTTTGAACGATTGAAGACGATTTTCAAAGTTACAGTATTCAGGCAAACGCATAGGGGACGAATATTCGTCTTTCACAGGTTCTCGATAAGGGTAAGGTGACATCGATTGGAGTTTGCACAGGGATGAATGACATCCATAGGGTGGTAGACGTGAAGGTTGACATCCACATTTTCCATGAAACCCAGTAAAGTGTCCACGATAAGGAGCAGCATCACTTTCGCATCCCTCAGGTTTGACACGCACATCATCACTTTCTATGGTAGGGCTAGTGATACTAAAGTTCCCATGATGCTTTACTGCATCACTGAGATCACAGCGTACAGCATCGCTCTCATCACAAGACACAGGATCGTAGTCCGCTAAGCAATTACAATGGTAACCGCATGGACACTTGCAGTTTCCTTCCGGATATTTTCCGTTGCAATGCATGGGTCTTATCCATCCAATATTAGTCAAACTATGGGAAGGTAAAGTTTTTTTTTTTATAATCCCCGAACTTGAATGATGTCTCTTTCAAAGGATTCATCTTGTTCGCTTGGTCTTGGTAGTCACAGTGAACTTTTGATCTTTGACGTTGTCCCTTTTTATATACAGACCAATACCGACATGTCCATACGGCAAAGTGAAGTGATTGGGAAGTCGCACTCGCTTCTGGTACACAATTTGATAGACTTTTTCCAAGGGTCGACTGACGGTTTGGTGAGTGGATAAACGTACAATCTTATGCGGTTCACAGGTGGTCACTTTAAAGTTTTCATCTTCTCCACACTGCAAGGCTTCTTTCAATACCCCAAAGTCGACTGGTGCGATAATTCAGAGTCAAACCTTTCACTTTAACCCCGTGTGCACTTCTCCTTGTTTGTCCCGGTATTCGTAGAAGTAATTTTTGGGACCGCCACTCGCGAAACCTAGAATCTTCTCGTTGGGGTGCTCGTCTGTCCAGGCACCTATACGGTCTCCTTCGATGTCAGGGTGACGTTGAACCGGGCGCTCGATGTAAATACAACTGTCCGTGTTAAAGTACAGGACGCGTTCCCCTAACAGTTCTAAAGCTTCGTACAATTTTAAGCGAGCATGAGCTTTACGTAAGCTGCAATGATAACATTTCCAAATTCGTCGGCTTCTACAGAGTCCAGATCTTCTTCGTAATTGACTAAAATCAAATCCTCGCGAACGACGTCCACGTGATTCATGTATTTGGTTTTGTCGTGAATCATCTGGAAGTAGCCAGAATGTTCTGTCAAATATTCCGTCTTGGGTAACCACGGTCGTTGTGCCATTTTGCCCCACAAGCAATTTAACTTCACTTTGGCAAACGATCGCCTGCCTTCGTTTTTCTCGATGTGGTCTAAAGTTATGCCTTCTTGTGCCCAGTATTTCTCTTTCGGAGAAATTGTGAGCCATCACCGTGACATGGTGATGACAATCTCCATAACGTTCGATGTCCTCTTGGCTTCACGTTTCGTCGATGGGGTCTAAGATCCATTGAGCGAAATCGGCTAACGTGTTCGGTCCCCGAAAGATTTTTTCACGTCCTCCAGGAATCTTGCTGCAGTGAGGGCAATGACTGAAGATAGGTTCTTGAATGCACTTCTCGCACGCTGGATGAGCTACGCCGAAATTAGGAATGTGAATGCCGGTCTCTTGCATGCATTCAAAATCGAAAAAGATGAAATTCCCTTTCGTCTTCTTGTGGTCATCATATTCTTCTTGTTGGGGTTGGTATTTTTGCATGTAGCATTCGTGTTCCAAGTCCACGATTTGGTGACAAATGTGACATTTTTTCTTTCCTCGACATACGTAAAACTTGGCACTATTGTTACGTATGCCTTGTCCACAGGTAGGGAACAATCTCAGGAGTTGACAAGCACTTTTCTGCTGTGAACCTTGCGTCTTCAGATGTTGTTGGTAACAGACAGGGCTGACAAACGTGCGCAGACAAGCAGGACAATGCACTTGTTCTTGTCCTTTTTCCAGACAGGGTTGAGAGGCCAAACATCCTGAGCATTTCGATCCACAATGTTTGTGTTGCTCTCGATTGTTATAGCCATAGTCACATTTCTCACAGTAATAACCGTATCCCAAGAATGCGGTGATACTGGTAATGGTATCGAAATGTTCATTGTGATGATAGACCTGAATGTATTCTCCATTCTTAAAGTCTTGGCCTCGAAACAACAGAGGTCCGCGCACTTCTTGAGGGTGCACTTTCAAGGTGTATCGTGGAGCTAGGGCATCTTGCACAGTTTGCATCTCAGGAATGCCACAAGGTGTGTCTTGTGACAGGCCGGCCTTTTGTAACAGGAGTTCTGCTTCATTTCGTTGCTTGTCTCGGTCCGAGTTTTGAATAGTTTTCCAGACTCTTTTCCATTCTACCGTGTCGTTCTTGTTGGCATAGGTTCGTCCCACAATAATGGCACGGGCTAAACGCATCTGGTTTTGAGGGTTGTTAATTTGGACGAGACTCTTTTTGGTGCTGCGAAGGTCGTCCACCAATAATCCCTTTATGCGTTGTCCGGTCCCTTGGGGAGGAGAGACCATGAACAGTGTGGCTTTTCCATCGGTGATGTGAAACGTGTCATTGGATTGTTTCACGTGTTGGATCTTGTCCATGACTTTGAATGGGGTCAATTCTGCAGCGCTGCTAAACTCGATCCAAACAGGGGATTTCAAGCTATCGCGTTGTATGGATAGTCTCAAGCGATCGTCTTCTTTGGCTTGACATTGACGTTTCAGTGTGGTGAGCAAAGAATCCCAAATCCCGGTGACGAAACCCTCTGCTTTCTCCAACGGTACGTCGGACTTGAAATCTTTAAACTTCACCCTGTAAGTGTAAGCCGTGGTTCTAAATTTTCTAGAGGAGCGCTTTTCCGTCTCTAGAATGTGGTTGACTAGTGAACTTTGACTAGGCGCAGACTCTCTGGGTCTGGATTCTGGTTCACTCATGTCATCTTCAAAATCACTGGCATGAATTTGTGCCAAGACTTCAGCGATGGTACGAGGCGATAGATCACGTTTCTGCCTCTTACCTTCTTCTTCTTTCTTCTCAAATGGATTCGATCATTTCATCTTGACTGCAAAAAGTGAAATGACTACATGTGAAACGCCATAGGTCACTTTATATCCATGACAGACCAACGTATATATAAAGGGTGTGTGTCTTGTCCTTCCACTATTCATTTAACTCTCAAACTGAGCAGAACAATGGAAGAGACTACGCAGATCGAACTTTTCATCAGAGCTTTGCGAGGGGTCATCCGAAAATTTTCTTCAGACAAGCCGACGGACTACTCACCCTCCTTTCGAGATAAAAGTCAAGATACTTGCTATATCTGTAAGAAGAAAGGACATTGGTCTTCAGAGTGTCCAGACCGTCAAGAAAGCAAGAAGAGGGTTAGAAGAGACAAAAGTCAAGATACCTATTATCATTGTCAAGAAAAAGGACATTGGTCTCCAGACTGCCCTAAGAAACAACAGGAGCAAGAAGAAGAAGAGAGGGATTATGGAGAGGAAGAAGAGGAAGAAAGCAGACAGGTGAAGAAACAGAAACCTGAGAAAAAAAGAAGGGAAGAATTTAAAGATGAAGAGGAGGAAAAAGCTGTGAAAGTGAAGAAATTTAAAAAACAGAGAGAGTGAAGACAGACAAAGAGGAAGCTAATTAATTTTTTAAAGTGCTATGTTGTGAACTGAATTGTAAAAAATTAGTAGCAGAATAGACCAGACATAAAACGTAAATGTCTCTTGGTTTTGATTTTTAGAATACAAATCTACACTCACGCACTCATACATTCAGACGTTCCATAAGGATAAAAAAGGGCTTTTTGAGTTTTAATTGATGTTGGCAATTGAAATACTATCTCTTTTCGAGAGAAATGGGTGGCCCTTAAAAGGACCTTTGGGGTATTTGTTGGTTCAAACAATCAACTTTGACTGCCTTAAGCCTTTGCCATGGCCAAGGCCTACTTCTGGACTGCGTACTGTCGATGATGATTTGGTAGAAATCACTAAGGGTGGAATGGTAGGTGTAGTCACAGGGTTGGGTTGTTTAGCTCGGGAAGGTTGTTTTCTCTTCGGTCGTAATAAAGAAGTCTGATACATTTGTTTCAGACTTCTTAACTCCGCTAAAGTGTCCAACAGTATCGTAACCGTTTGACTTTCACCCTCTTGTTTCTTTGCTGCTTCTTCTTGTTGTTTCTTTCTTACCGCTTCTTCTTGCTGCTGTAGGAGAAAAGCTTGTTCTGCTTCCATTTGCTGCTGTATAAATTTCTCCAATTCTTCTTTCTGTCTCTGTTTAAAATTCTCCAAGTGTGGTGAAGAAGGAGAAGGTGGCGATGGTACTGGTTCCGGAACAAATTCTTACGAGGTAAGAAAATCCACAAAATCCCAATTTAAATTCACCTCTTCTGGAAGTAAGTCTGGGTTCACTTTTGTAGTCGATGCTATTCCATTGCTTTTCGTTTCCATAGCCGGTGCACCCCAATTCATTGTCTTCAGAGTTTGTGCCATGTTTGAAAACTGTCGCATAGATTGACTGCACACAGACGCTAGCGCCTCTATATATGGAATGTGACGTCACAGACTGCTCTCTTCGGATTGTGCGTGGGGTGACTGAATTTTGTAACACGTGTTTGGATTGGTTAACCAGCTCAATCCGTTTCGATCTTCCCTTCCCCTATAAATAACCGCAGTTCACTGCATTCCTTTACCTGTTCTCGTCAACAAGATGTGGACCAACGTGGAATCTTCTACTCTAGTCTCTTCAATGCTGTTCCGGTGGGACTTACCGATATATGTCCAATCATCGTGGACTATTGTCAGGATGACAGATACAAGTGTGTGGAAAAGAAGAATCTACGTGGAGAGGCAAGGTTGTTTAAAGAGGGTTTTAATTTACGGCTCAGAAGTGAGACAAAGTTTAAGGAAAAGAAGAAGACCTAAGTATTACCCTCTATGTTAACATGGAATAAGGTTAACATAAACCCAAAGGCCCTTTTCAGGGCCATTCATAGGTCACGAAAAGAAATTGACTTTCTTGCCTAATTTCTTTTTATAAAAAAAATGTTTGTTGTCTGTTGTCTGTGTTATATCCATCTCCCATGTTAAATTTCCCTTGTCGCCAAAGGGCCGGGCCAGTTTTCCCCATGTTAAATTCCCATTGTCACCAAAGGGCAAACTCACTATTTTAAAATTAAAGTCCTATTGTCGCTAAATCGTTCCCATACACTACTTTGGAATAGGCATTTTCCTTAACCTTCATCTGTCGTATTTCCAGTTCTCGGTGTAGGGGAAAAAGACATATTTTAAATAGGGTAAAGTTAATGGGTACCATGTGATAGGGATATCATCCGCCATCTTGAAATTTCAAGCAATTTTATTATCTTATTGTACAGGTTTAACTCTTGCTGCGCAAATTCATCACATTTTTATTTTGTGTTTATAGTGACGGGGGTGTTTATGAGCGGTATGTCCGTCTGTGCTAAACCTTGTGGAACGTCAGTTTTGTGCAGAAATATGTGTGCTAGATGGATTGGAGTTAATGTAACAGTTTTGAGTGGCTGTCAGATTAGAAATAGCTCTGCACTGACAATCATCAAAGTCAGTAAATTTGCAGAAAAAAACACAGTCCGTTCATGATCCACCATGTTTTTATCGATTATTTACATAGTTGGGTCTCGCCTGTTGTCATTACCACGAGATCGTTTGAATTCATGGACTTTTCAACAAGAATAATTATGAGTGATTATCAAAAATATTTGTCCCTTGCGGTCATTAGACATCCATAAGATTACGGCCAACAAATTTGATCTCTGATGTTTTCCTTTGTTTGGCCTAGTGGTATGTATTGTCATCTGTCATTCAGGAGTGTCCGGTTCAAATACCACAATTTACTTTTTTCGATGTCTTTTAATTTGTTTTTTTACCTCGAAAGTCAATTGTGCTGTTATTGATATTTTCTGTGAGAAAATATACACAAAGCAGTAAAACAAAAATGGCAAACGGCTGACATTATCGCACGGGATATTGTATAAAATCTGTTAAGCGCTTCAGTTTGTTATACATATTGTTAGCAAATACGTTTGAGCATAAAATCAGGCCGTTTGTTCCGATTAACGGATGTATTTAATATCGAGGACGGAAAACTTAAGTATATGCATTCTCTGCCGTGTCTATAATACATGTCAATATGTATGCTGTCATGGGAGGCAACTCTAATAGGGCTTTAGGTATGGATCTAAGCCAGAAATCAGAATAGGTTTAGCATTCATCCGATGCACAAAGGCGTCATAGACAACTGGCATCATGCATATAAAAATCCAAATGAACTAACCTGATGCATAATTTCTGGCAACGTTTTGTAACCCACGCACATCTCACATCTATATCACCAAAAAGTACGAATTAATCTAAAATAATTTAGGTCATGGTTTCTAATTCGAGCATTACCACCGTACACTTTCCCATCATGTGTTTTGGATTTGTATATGGGAATAATTATTTCATTGTGAAAATTATGATGGATGTGGGAAGACAGGCATGTTATCATTGGTAGCAATGTTATGTATTTATTGATCATGCCATCGTGTGATCACTGCTTTTTCGAATGACGTCATGATCTCTCCACCATTCCAATTGTATGCTTTATGAAACTGCCATGTCCGTAATCGAACCCTCACGTTTTTTTCTTCTGTTTTTTACTCACTGACAAGAAGATACATTGGTCATTCAAAATGTTTTATTTACAGTTTCTTCCCATAAACGAGAATAAAATAATGAATGTGGATGATTTCAGTATAATACAGTGGGTGAATTTTCACCCGAGACAGTGCTTATAGACACATTGACCTTGTCCAATACTATATATTACTTTGTTAGTGGTCATGAGTAAAAGGTCGGTTGGTTTTGTCCATGTGATCTTTTTTTCTGTACAACCACCACGCGTTACGTCCAGGATATACAACATTGTTGGCTCTAACTTTGAGGACATCGGACGTGAAATAAATGTGGACAAATTTGCCTTTGTAAAAAAGCTACATGTGTCTTCAATGAAGAAACTTATTTGGAATAACGTTCTTTGATGCTGGTCGGTGGCTGCAAGCAACGCTCGCTAATGGATACGATGCAGACTCTGGCATAACCTCCAAACCAGAAACAAGTAATACCTATGACCAAATTACCAAATTGAGCAATATTGCATTTATCGTACTCTGGTAATATCTGCTATTTGGTCATTAAGATTATATTTGAAGAACAATTTTGATTTTAGAAGAAAAATTTAGGTGAATCGGAAATTACAATGACTTAAAAAAAAGATCGAAGGTTGAAAGAGGTGTGCTATGTTACTTTATAACACATTTAGGTGTAAATTATATTTTGCAAACTATATTGTTCATCTTTTTTAGTGCCGTTTAAAAAGTAAAAGTGTCTTAGAAAATACAAAGTTCGTCTGCACAACAATATGACTGACTTGACAGAACAAATACTTGAAAAACACACACCTTTTCAAATGCATTTTGTGAAATCTGCTCAAGATAATGAGCACGGGAAATGAAGATAAAACGAAAACGATCATTCCAAGACGTTGATGCCAAAGGGAAGAAATGGTGAACCTGGCAATGATGTCGCCAGAACGTTTTTCATTCACTCTATTAAACCTTTTGTCTCTTAACTTTCCCTTTATTGGTATTCTACGAGAAGCCATTTTAGAAAATGAATTTCAGCAACAAATTATGGAGGGTGGGTAGGAAATTATAATCTCTATTACATTGAGAATAATTGGCTAAATATAACCGGATTTCTTATAATTAAAATCCAGGTCTTCACGACTTTCGACTAACTTTATAAATGAATCCATGTTAATTGATCTTTGCAGACAAGAAAAGGAAACTAACGTGACGTAAGCTCTTTAATCTGAAAGACCATGTATTAGACAAAGAAAACATCAGATGCGGCCGCTATTTGTTTCAATAATTTGCTATCTTTTTATTCTTCGAAGCGAAACTATCAATCATAACATCATATGTTGCATGCTTTGTTGCATACACATTCCAGGCACTGGATAAAAATAAAAACTATTTTAGAGGAAATGATCTATTTAATAGTATGGAATGTTAAGTACTTTTTCATTTTTTTTGTCATTACAAATGTGATATAAACATCTAAGGCAAAGTGAAGTTTATGTTTTATTTTTTTATAACTGGAAAATATCTCATTGTCTTGACTTGCCACCCCATCCCCCCGTTAAACCTTGCCCGAATGATGGTACTGTGCATCACGTTTTAAATTCACGTGCAATCTAGCGCTAAGCGTGCATCTAGGGAAAAAGAGAAAATATGGTTCTAGAACTAAACTGGGAAAATTTTGCATTATACAGAGACTTGTTGGATGAAGGCAAGTCAGAGAAAAATCGCGGTACAGAAAACCGAATTGCGGTATGTGTTGCCAGAACAGCAATACGCAATATACTGGTATATCTTTACAAACCATTATTATTATTATTATCAGTATTATTAAAACCACACACACACACACACACACATTTATTGATAAACAAAGTCAATAACAGCTTTCTGAAAAAGTGCAATGTATAAAGTGGAAAACAAGCCATTTTTTATTGTGCCGGTAACTTCGTACATGTTTTTCCCAAACCAAAATGGCCTCTCCCACATCAAGATGAGTAATTACGTTACAAAGTGACAATTATTGCACTGCTTGAAAATCTGCAACACGTGCAAGAAACAAGACTGTTATTTTGTTTCACAGCCTCAATAGCCGGTGATATATATAATTCATTAGTTGTTAGGCAACTTGTGATTAAAGTACATGAGTTAGAGTCACCGTAATTGTTATCGAAAGCATTGCGAATCAACGTGACTATTCCTTGGAACACGAGGATTAATATTTCTTTTGCACGTTATAAAAGCATCATAATGCCATTCATTTTTCAACAAAATAAATGAAGCTGCAAAAAATATGCGCTTGTTTTTACGGCCAATGCATCTGTACAAATACACATGCAGTGCAAAATAGATAAAGTATCGTCAATCATACATATCATCTGGTAAATTTATGGAATATTTAATGCATTCGGAAGCTTCTCTAAAATGGTTTATACGTGACTAGGAAACCAACGATTATTATTATTATTATTATTATTCTCAGCGGCGGTTTTCGGGCTGTGCGGGCCCTGTGCGAGATGAGGACAATGGCCCAAAATCTAATTTCTATATCACTGAAGAAGTTCTTTGAAATGTTCATAGAAAAATTCATATTTTTTATCAAAATCAAAATTTAGTCTATAAATAATCTGCTTTAATTATAAATATTCGCCTCCCGCTAGCCGCTGTTGTTAGAATAGACTATCTTAATGTGTG
The DNA here is from genome assembly GCA_028554795.2 of Sinohyriopsis cumingii. Taxonomy (NCBI): domain Eukaryota; kingdom Metazoa; phylum Mollusca; class Bivalvia; order Unionida; family Unionidae; genus Sinohyriopsis; species Sinohyriopsis cumingii. The sequence goes on along the minus strand of CM068841.1, from coordinate 26,464,301 downwards.
GATATGCTTTATCTGCTGTGTCCGTAACTATAGAATAGAAATGTATGCTATCAACTGGAATGTCTTCAGTCGTTTCCGTCAAGTCGAGAAAGAAACATCAGATGTATTTCGTCGCCATTTGAACTATATTGTTAACTACTTTCTTTCACGTGAATTAATCTGGCGGCGGAAGGAGACAATCAGAACACTGTCGGCCTTTGGTACGGTAACCTGTGGTACCCATAGACCTGATGATAATATTCTACGGTCCTGCCTGGTACCCAACGAACTTGCAACAAACCACCTCTGAATTATATGTAATCTTGACGTATCAGTCCATTACCCTCCACATTTATTTGCTACTAGAACCAAACTAATGCGTGCCATCCAAGCAAACCTAACAACTTACTTACCTCCTACAGCAGAACAACGTGATAACTGCCTGCGTTCAGTGCTCGACAAACATGCCCCAGCCACCAAGTGCAGATTATCAATTCAAAAGTGTTCTCCATGGTATTGCAGTGTTAGGAAACAGCTTTGTACTGCTAAAAGAGACCGCCGTAAATCTGAGAGGCTTTGGCTTTCCACCAGACTCACTATACATAAGCAAATATATGAAGCCGCCAAAATGAACTTCACAAACATAGTCCATGCAGCGAAATCAGCCCACTACAGTACTAAGATTATGGAAAGTTCCAGCTGCAAAGAGCTCTTAGATATTACTAACAAGCTGATGTCAAGGAACAAATGTACACAACTTCCAACTACCTTCTTTCCAGTCGACCTTCCGGACCTGTTTGCAACCTTCTTCCGTGACAAAGTAGAAACCATTAAAGATAAGCTTGACAATACAATTTCACTTGACTCGTCGTCACCATACAGCTGGCATACAGAATTTCAGCGGCAACCATTAGCAGCATTTGAACCTGTCTCTAAGGATTTAGTACGTACACTGGTGATGAAGAGTGCACCAAAGCCATGTGAACTTGATCCAGTTCCAACAACACTGTTGCTTGAGTGCTTAGATCCAGTATTGCCTTCACTCACTGATGTTATTAATACCTCTCTCTCATCAGGGGAATTCCCATCATTTTTTAAAACTGCCATTATAAAGTAATTAAAGTAAGGAAAGTAAGTTGAGAACTGTGCCGACAACGCTTTAAGAAAATGATACCAATGTCTTGCCTTTGCCACACAAACTAGAGAATACTTGTTTTGTAGATATACTAATGTTAATCGGGATATTGTAAGATGTTATCGTTAAGAACATGACTGCGGTTAATGATTATCCACTCAGCTATATCCAACGAACGTATATTACATGCCATAATTGCAGAAAACTGTATGAAAGACATTCATATAATTTTGAGTCTTACCTGGATCTGCAGTTAAATTTTTTGTCACAAATCGTCTAAATTCATGTGGACTAGTAGTAAGGACGACAAAAGAATTTGAGAAATTATTTATGCACAACACTCACTTTGACTAGTCTACATGTCTACAGTAACTTTCGCAAATAATCTTAAAATCCACAAATGAGGATTGTTTTATTATCCTCGGCTGCCATGCTTCATCCCATAACAATGCTCCAGTGCAACATGTTTTTAAGTTAACTAAATCCCTCTTCTCTAACATTTTTCAGTCATATAATATCTATATCCATCAGTCACATCGATACATCCCATATTGTCTTATTTGTTTTTGTACTTTTGTTCTTTTTTTATGATATATGGCACCATTTATTTTCAATTTAGGCTGGATCGCTATGTGTGTAATATCATAATAGAATGAATCTAGGGCAAGTGGTTTTACATTCAGGACCTGTTTTCTTGGAACTGTTTAATGTAAAATTCATGCAGAAGTTACCACATTTACACATGTACATTTTTATTCCATTGTTTTCTTCTCAATGTTATTACATAACAAAGGTATTTTTCCTTTATATTTAAATATTTCCGTGAAAATTTTCAGTCTGTATAGTTGTCCATTTCATTCATTGTTTCCTATCATAGTATAAGAAGTGCATGTTACGGTAGCAAAGTTGTTGTGTTGCCTTAGCCATGACAAAAGATATGTGTTGGGTTTCCCACTAATAAAATGGCTCCAGCAAACAAGCATGTGAGCAGTGGCCCTGACTTGAACAGCTAATACTCACTCCTGGGCCACAAACTGGAGGCAAAAATGTCATTTAAACCGTACATTTATATTGTGCTTCTTATTTGAATAGTAGTACATATTTAAATTTTATTTTGTCAAATATTGTTTAATCAGTACTTACTGTCACTGTTGATGAAAGGTATTGACTCAGTTAATGTCATCAGGATCTCAAAACAAGAGTGTTTAAGTCATGAGAAAATGGACACATGAACCATGGACAGGCACGAGGTTAGGACGGTCGAGCGTGAAAGATTAGTGTTGATTCTTAATTAGGTCGCATGATAAAGGATTGTACTACTGTATTATTATATAGTACATGTATGGCAAGTAAATTGTAAGCAGCCTTACAAGCCACTGTGATGATGGATAACTGCATATCTGACACAATCCTTGAACTGTAATCATTACTCTGTTTCAATCTGAACTTGAAAAACTTTTTTTTTAATGGGTACCCAGTTCGTTTTATTACCCATGTTATTATCAATTGGAGAGTACCAAGATACCCATTGGCATCTTTATCCAGAAGTAGTCAAATTTGGAATATGTGATGTGACGTGCAGGTATCTCATCAATAGTGCAGTTTATGTTTGCTACTGAACTTTGGTAACTCTATTGGAAGATCAATTAGACTCATAGTCCAAAGGATTCATTTTCAGACTGGGTCAGCTGCCTAAGTGTGTCCTTGGTAAGACAGCTGGTTCCTACTTCACAGTGTGAGATATAGTCTGTGTTAAAAGTGCCATCTAATCCAACAACAATTATGCATTTTGCCTTTACCTTGTCAAATGAATCCACAAAAATCCTCCTTATAGAATGTCTCAAATGCTGTGATCAGAACAAAACTTGTACCAGGTTTTTTATTTCCATTTCAGGTTTAATTTTTCAGCAGTTCAAAGCTGAGCCTGCTAACTTAAATTCATTGGTCAACAGGAAGTGCATCGGTTCAAAGAGAACAATCTCCAAATAAACAAATTGTTGCAGACTGGCATATGAATGTGCATACAATATGAAATTCACAAGCAGTAATTGTTTAAAATACACATTTTGTTTGCTTTGAATTTTCTGGAACAGTGAAGAATGGTTTTCATGTGAAGCAAATTCCCTGCAGTATCTTTTATTATGACCTTAAAGTCTGTAGAATGAATGTGATGTATTAAATGTAACAGATACATACATACATACATACATTCATACATACATACATACACTAGTTTTCATTTTTCTCGTGTGAGAAACCTTATTAAAAGATCAATAATTGCACTAAAATATACTGATGCTTACTCTAGTCGGACTCTACATCCTCGTTTGTTTGTAACCCCCTAACGATTTCAAAAACGAGAACGTTTAGTGTGATAAAAAGTGCACAGAACTAAGTCAATTGAATCATTGATTTATAATTTCTAACAATGACCAGAATGGCACTAATGCTGGCATCCCCTGCACTATTTCATGCTTAACGGACTTTCCATACTAACACGGCGCCATGTTGCGTACACTATCGGCTAATTTATTTCCATCAGACAACATAATGACGAAGTTCATCCTGTTCGTCAACTGCTGAATAATTGCGTAAATTACATAACGTTGAGAATTTGGAATTATATCCCTTTGCACACAAAAATAACATAGAAATTAAACCGCTTGTTAAATCCACATGAAAAGCAAATTTGTAGTTGTCATTATTTTCCTTTGCTTGATTCGACATTGTAAATATTGGAAGCAGACGACTTATGTATGTACATCTGTAGTTGTGATACACCCCTTTGCTGAAAATGGACTTGTCCAGAAACTGGAAATGGATCCGAACATGTCCGTCTATTACACTGAAAACTTCCGTTAAGCATGAAACGTGCATAAGATGACGGTGTTAGGGTCACTCTACTCAGAGTCAGGTTAGAAGCTATAAATCAATGAATGAATTGACTAAGTTCCTTACATTTTTTATCACATTAAAGATTTCCATTATTTAAATCGGTAGGGGGTACAAACAAACGGGTTTGTATTATCAGACTATAGATTTAAATATGATTTTCTTCTGTTTAATTCTTGTAAAAGACAGATGTATTCAATAAAAACTAAATACTATTGTTGTTTTTTGTTTTTGCTCTTGTGAGCAGGATGTTGCGCACGTGGGCAAAAAATTGCTCATGTTAACAATTTCTGCACATGTGATTTCTTATTAGAATTTATTTGCTCACATGAGCAGACTTGGTCATGTTAGTAAGATCTTGCACATGTTAACAATTCATAAATATGTGATTTCTTATTAGAATCTATTTGCTCACATGAGTTCTACGTAATTTGCATGTTAAAATGCACATGAGACTAACCTGAGTTAGAGCTCATGTAAAAATCTCATGTGCAGAAGGGTAGACAGTTTTGGTGTGGGATAGGACCAAGATGGTAGGTTGAACAACACAAATTATGATTGAGAGAAAAGCCAAAAATATGCAGACCTACGGCATGTCTGAGGTGTTTGCTTTACTTTCTGTATGATCTTGCTCCCTCCTTCGTTGAAGTTTGTCAACAATTTCATTTTCAAACTTGCGTAAATTTTCTAAATACTTTTCGGAAAATGTTTTCTCTGTAAATACTGTTAAGAAACACGCATGACTTTAAAACAACAATTATTGTAATGCCAATATGGGGTCAACGTTTATGACATGAATGTCGTGAGCCAAAATGTCTATTGTGAGGGAAATTCAGGGGCAAACTTAGAAGATCAGTTCACCCCATTTCCAGAAGAACAAAATATATTTTTGAGTGAAATTATGAAGAAATTTAGGCCTCTTATGCAATTTGAACAACCCTATTTAGGTTCAACCCAATACCTACCTATAATAACTCATATCTGCCATATTAATGACCACCTAATATGGGCTAATGAGATGTTTTCAGTACAATTCAGATATATTATGCTGAGAAGCTTAGAGGAAAGTTCTTTAAATTTTTGGAGTAATGGTAACCAGCTTTAATAGTTAAATACACAAATGTATAGACCTGAATGGCTACTTGCTTTTCAAATTATGTTGACAATGCAGGTAGAATCGATAATGGTCTGCAATTCCCTGGATCCTCCTTTTCTCCTTTCTTAAAGATAGGTGTAACCTTTGCACATTTCAAGGTTTCTGGAAAAGTACCACTCATTATCCTTAATGATTTTGTTATTACTGGTGCAGCAATTTTAAGAATTTGTGGACCAATACCATCCAATAAGATCAGTCATCAAGTAAGTGAAAGACAAGACATTTCTCTATGTCTCTCTCTTTCTCTCTCATAAAGGGAATGATTTTTATTTGATCACGAGGTCAAGAAGAAAAATGTCAGTAAATATCTGTCTTTGTCATAGTTATTCATCTTCTAACATGTCAATTCATGCACACACACACACACACACACACACACACACACACACACAATCAAATTCAAACTTATATTACTAGTGCATGCTGCTTTAGTGCAATTACATCTGATGTACATTAATTTTTAATGCTGACAATCATGTAATTGTTTAAAATCCTTATTAATGTGGGGTCCTATACTTTTTTATACATGTTCTCTTCCCCGAAATGAAATTTTGTTTCATACTTATTGGATAATTTTTTCCATACTAAAAATTATTTGACATCTGATAAAGTGATTTGGACGACAAAATCCATTTATAAGTCGATTCGGAGTATAAGACGAAGCTAAGATTTTCTGGTCAAAAAGTATCATCTTATAGGCCGGCAAATATGGTGCTTTCTGTAAGCTGAGCAATTGGTATCTTCTGTACCATCCTGTGAGTTTGTATAACTGGATCCTTAAAAGTTTATAAGCGTTTATGGATACATAATAAGGCATTTCATTTGTTACTAAGAATAATCATAGGTCCAAACAATATATTCTACTTCTTAACTGTTCATTAAAAACATCAGTCTTTACCTTACTCATTATCATACAGTTACCAGAACATAGTACAATGGCGCATTATTGAGTGCTGCAATACTTGAGCTGAAAAGTAAAAAAAAAAAATGTATAATTCTGGCATGACTCATCTCTGCAGACAAAATTTACTTTGCCCATCAAAATACTGTATTGAATCACAGACCATACTTTTGTTTATTATGTAGTAACAGCTTTGCAATTTTCGTCTAAGTCTGCCAGCAGTATTTGGGAATTAGTCTTTTACAGTCTTTAATTTTTGTAGCAGCTGTCTTATCTGACAGCATAATTCATTCCAAAAGCCTCTGAAAAGGCTTTCATGTCAGTTACTACATGTATACTGTCTGCAGTTTTAATGCCATTTTAAGCTTATTTTATCTTTAGCAACCTCTACTACATGCTATAGTTGATTGGTATTGTATGTGTATACTTGAGATACATTTGTATTAGGAAGCATTCAGTATGATTTATATTTTTGCTGAGTATTGTTTCAGTAGAGGCCATTTTAAAGTGATTTTAGAATAGAATCAACCTTCACTACCCCAAATTAGCAGATATACAGTGATCACTGATTAGTATTATCTGTCAAATAAATGAATGAACTTTGTGCAGAGATTCTTTCTGACAAATGTTTTCAAGGTCTGCATATTAATTTTTAAGAAGACCTTATTTATTTTTCACAAAGGTAACCATGCCCATATTAAAACCAACATAACTTCTAGTAATTTAAAAAGCCTTCATGCTATACTGTGTTTTGTCAAATTTGATAAAATTCTGATGGGTGGTTTTAAGAAGTCTGTAATACTTTATATTTTTGTTTTTAGTGACGACTCCCATGATATTGGATGGCATACTTGAATCACATGACAACTTATAAGACAACCATTTGCCAGAATTTCAAATTTCACTGTTTGAGAAGCAAATGTGCCAAACATTTATTCAATGTCTGCTATGCAGTTTTTGAGAAGATTAGAGGTTTCTCTATTTTAGTAGCATAAATCATATTCTAAGGTGCACTGGCATGTGAACAACCAGGTAAGGTCTATACTAATGAAAGAAACACATACATCAGCAGCCTATATAACAAGCTTGATAGCTAAGACAGAGATGTCTGGACAGATTGATGGCAGATGGAGATTATCACCTCTTTGTCTTGGAGATGATGAATTCCCTGATTTAAAATTAGGTTTTTTAATCGAGACTGTTATGTTTACAAAACATATTGCCTTTACCGCTCCCTATTTTGACTTACATGCTGATGTCTGGTAAGTTTTTTGTAGCCCTATGAATTAAGAACTTCCACAGCAGCAAATGTTGCTTGGATATATACATTTGTCTATTCATGCCCAGACAGCAAAGGTATGGTTAAAGGGTGGGGTTCTCTCAAGCCTGTTAATGACATTTATAGACTTATCTTTTCCTGTCAGGTAACTGTATATGTAGTTATAATGATGGAAATAACAAGTTTCTAATTAATGGCCAGATACTAAGTTCTACAAGGAAGCATGGGCCTCAGTTTTCTTAAACATTTACCAACTGCATTCCCACAGACTTTGTGAGAAAGCCATTCCATTTCTAACACTTTTGTAAACCTAAATTCAAATTTTTGTGTTTGTGTCTCTATTGATAATGCATACTACTATTTGTTTTGCATGATGATAGATAAAAATGGACCGCATTGAGGAAAATCATATTCATACCAGGAGAAAAGTATAAATCCACTTTAAAATGAAGAAATGTCACCACTACATTATCACAGATTTGCTGATAGCCAGACGATTTCTGAAGCTCCCATTCTGTAGAAGTGTATGAATAGTGAAGCAAAACATTAATCTAAATTGGTATTTAATAATTAAAAAATTATACTAATAAAGTGTGTGGAGATGCATGGGTTACTTGGGAGGATTCACTAATAACTTTCTTTTACAGTGCACACATTTTTTATATACACCTCGCACACAGATAAGTATGAACTGAAGATAAAGTGTCTGGTCAGGCTTAATGTATTTAGCAGACTGGTTGTTGTAATGTGTTATGAAGATCATTTTAGTAAATATTTTCAAAAGAATATTAAACTTAAAAACATTTCTTCTTTAAATGCATTACTTATTATATTTCAAAAGGAAAATATAAATATGATTATGCACTATTTGTAACCCACAAGGCTTAATTTATATTCTGCAGTTTTACTTTTATGTGGAGAAAGTTATTAACTGGACCCCTCAGTCCAAACTACTGACAGAAAAGGTCATTCACTGTCAATGTAAATAATTATAACTAATTTATGGAAAATGTATGTATGTATGTATGTATGTCTGTCTGTCTGTCTGTCTGCCTGCCTGCCTGCCTGTCTGTCTGTCTGTATGTATGTATGTATGTATGTATATATGTATGTATGTATATATGTATGTATATATGTATGTATATGTATGTATATATGTATGTATGTATATATGTATGTATATATGTATATATATATATACGTAGGTAGGTAGGTAGGAACGTAGGTAGGTAGGTAGGAACGTAGGTATGCAGGTATGAATGTAGGTATGTATGTATGTATGTATGTATGTATGTGTGTGTGTGTATGTGTGTGTGTATGGGTATGTATGTATGTCCTTACTTGTAGGTAGAGTCTCAGGCTCGGCTAACGTGGGTATGTGAGAAAGCCTGCCAGTAGCTTCTCGTGAGTCCGTGGTTCGTCCCGGGGTTTTCCAGGGTTCTTCCTCCACCAATTATACTGGCCGCCATGTATAGCCTATCTTGTGCTGAAAAATGGCGTTAAACCATACAACAACAACAACAACTTGTAGGTAGGAACGTATGTAGGTAGGAACGTAAGTATGTAGGTATGTATGTATGTATGTATGTAGGTATGTATGTAGGTATGTATGTATGTAGGTAGGTAGGTAGGAACGTATGTAGGTAGGAACGTTATGTAGGTAGGAACGTATGTATGTAGGTAGGTAGGTAGGAACGTATGTAGGTAGGTAGGAACGTATGTAGGTAGGTAGGTAGGTATGTATGTATGTAGGTAGGAACGTATGTATGTATGTAGGTAGGTATGTAGGTAGGAACGTATGTAGGTATGTAGGTAGGTAGGTTGGAACGTATGTTTGTATGTATGTATGAATACAGTGTGTATGTATGTATGTATGTATCTATGTATGTATGAATACAGTGTGTATGTATGTATGTATGTATGTATGAATACAGTGTGTATGTATGTATGTATACAATGTATATGTATGTATGTACGTATGTACGTACGTACGTATGTATGTATACAATGTATATGTATGTATATATGTATACAATGTGTATGTATGTATGTATACAATGTATATGTATGTATGTATGTATGTATGTATGTATGTATACAATGTGTATGTATGTATGTATGTATGTATACAATGTGTATGTATACAATGTGTATGTATGTATGTATGTATACAATGTGTATGTATGTATGCATGTATGTATACAATGTGTATGTATGTATGTATACAATGTGTATGCATGTATGTATGCATACAATGTATATGTATGTATGTATAGAATGTATGTATATGTATGTATACAATGTATGTATATGTATGTATACAATATGTGTATGTGTATGTATGTATGTATGTATGTCTCTGTCTGTCTCTGTCTCTGTCTGTCTCTGTCTGTCTGTCTATCTCTGTCTGTCTCTGTCTGTCTGTCTCTGTCTCTGTCTGTCTGTCTCTGTCTGTCTGTCTGTCTCTGTCTCTCTGTGTCTGTCTGTCTGTTAAATATTTCAAAAGTTATATCTTTTTATTAAAGGCATACAATGTAACATTTGGTTACTGAAAAAAAGAAACTATTAGAAAATGTCCCAAGTTAGTTTGTTCTGTAAACAAACATGTAGCATTTTCAGAAAGGCCGACCTGTCCACATTTGTTTTACATCGGTTGTCCTCTAAGTTCTAGCAATCAGAGTTGTATATCCTGGACATAACGTTTGGTGATTGTACGAGATCCCTGATTTGGAAAAAATAGACTATCCGGACAAACCACCGACCGTGTATTAGTTACCAATACAGTATTGGACAAGGTTTATGTATCTGCAAGCACTGTCTTAAGATGAAATCTACCCAACGATTCGTAATGAAATCAACAAAATGCATATATTTTTTGCAAGTTTGTGGAAGAAACTGTAAATAAATATTTGAATGACAAATGTATGTGATGGGGATGGTGTATAGATTACGATGTCTGCCAAAACACGATGACACGATCAATGAATAGATAATATTGTTACCAAATATAACATGTTAATCTTCCCCCATCCATCATAAGTTTCGCAATGAAATAACTATTTCCATATACAAGTCCAACAAATATGATGGGGAAGTTGACGGTGGTGGTGGTGGTATTAGTAATAATGACCTAAATGTTTTAAATTTAGTTTTTAGTGACATAGATCTGCACGTGGGTTGCAAAATGTTGCCCCAAAGTAGGTAATACTTCAATTCATTTACTTGGTTCGCACTCTCTTAACCCTAAAGTTATTTCTAACACAAACATCTACCTCATTTAATGTCCACACACCAAAAGTAACACAGGTTATATCTCTTGATTTTATGAAAACTTTTTATTCAAGTTCTTTCTCTGTAAGAATAAAAACTATCGGCATGCCCTACTTAAACAGAATATGACAGTCATATATGAACATATTTGCTACATATATTTTGTATTATATTCATACGTTCATCAAAATAAAGATAAATATTTCTAAAATATTTAGATTATTCTTTAACTATGTAACTACTCATGGTTTAAAATTTCTATTTGGATTATTTTCGATGCAGGATGCCAGTTGTCTATGGCATTTTAGTGCATCAGATGAATGCTAAACCTATTATGCTTTTCACTTAGTTCCTATAGCCTTATTAGAGTTGCCTCCCATATATCATAACTAATATGTACTGTACTCTACTTTTTCATATTCGAGATGAAATATATCCGTTATTCACTCGGAACAAACGAATATTCATTTTTATTGAAGTGTTTAGCATATTTTATATAATATTCCGCGCGATAATGTCAGTTATTTACAGTTTCTGTTCTTGTTTATTGCGTATGTATTCGCACAGAAAATATCAGTAGTTACAGAAATCCTTTTCCTATGTTAAGGTAAAAAACACGACATTAAAAGGTTGAAAAAACGCACATTGTGGGATCTATACATGCTGCTCGTGAGTAACATACGGACATGTTTACCACTAGATCAAGAAGGTGATACTACTGGAGTTGAAATTTTTTTGATCATAATGTTATAGATGTCTGTTTACCGCAATGCAAACATCTTAGGTCATTCACCCGCAATTACTTTTGCTGTAAAATCCACAAAATCAAACGACCTCATACAAAGAATAGACTTTTTGGAAAAAGTTGTTAAAGTGCACACACTATATGTAAAGTGTACCAACTATGTGATAAAATGATATAGCATCAACATTTCCTTGAAACATACTTATAATAGAAGAACTTTACCTTGAAAATGAACGTCAAAAGTAGAGCGGCCAGGACAGCCCTTTTTGATTGCCCTTGTGTCTTTGGTAAAGGCATTATCTCCCTTGGCATGATATAACCAATAATGGGCTTAAAGTGCCGTTAAAATCAACAAAGGACTAATAACGTCATTAGACTTTCAGGCAATGTTAATTTAAATTTATGCGCTTGAGTTAAAAAACAGTTCTTGTTAAACATACGACAAGTGTGGCTAAACTATTGCCAAGAACCAAGTATATAGACTTTGTACTTTTACAAAACTGAGAGTAACCGTGTTAGAAAATGGCTACCTTTACGGTAGATTATTTGCCCTTGTCTTATTATTTTGACTTATTGTATTAGTTTTATCATTAAAAATTAATAATCAGTGTGACATTAAAGTATTCGAAGCAGCATTTTATTTTCCAGAGATCTACGAATAGCTGAATAAGTCAGGATATTCGCCATGTGAAAGGGAAGAAATTAAAATATTCCATTTGTTACGGAGATCACAGTGAAGAGTTTCCACTATTTCGTGTTTTTCCATTTAAATTGCTTGCCGAAATCGAACTTACTGAACATGCTAATCCTCAACTTAGTGTCAATGAGATGCACTGACCAAGTTTATTCTAAGACTACGATAAAAGTGTGACCTTGTTTGCTTACAAGAGGACGTCTACACAGATTTGCTTATCAAGTGAAGATAGACTGTGACGAAAATGTGTGCAGGGTCGATAATACGTTCATGCATGCATGCACACCGCATACACCCCCACCCATTCTCTCTCTCTCTCTCTCTCTCTCTCTCTCTCTCTCTCTCTCTCTCTATATATATATATATATATATATATATATATATATATATATATATATATATATATATATATATATATATATATGTATGTATGTTTTGTTAATGTTAATCTGTCTATAGAATATAATATAATCTGCATCTGAATATTTGAATGAACGCAGTTTAGTGACACATTACTATCACAGTCGTTTTGACAATATTCTAGTATTGCCTTATATTCGAGATATTTTTAACTTCAAGTAAACATGTAACCTTTATCTCTCCGCTGACGTCTCATTGCCCTTGGCTGACACAAATCAATCTGTCGATAAGAAGTATACATAAAGGATGCAAGCCTGTTTTGAAGAACAGTCTTAATTTGTACTGTAGACTTCTGAATTGCAGTGTTAATAATTATTGCACTCGGGGTAGTGATCTCGTACTGGTCGATTTGCGCGGCAACAATTGATTGAGTAACACGGGAATCACTGTGGCTGAACAAGATGAGCTGTCAGGAACTTGAATATCGGGAGTTAGTGCGAATGCTTTATTCAGAGTTGAAAATAATAAAAGAGGAACAGAAGACGATGATAAGGGTCCAAAAATAAGTTACTGACCGTGTGAACGAGCTTGAGATGAAAAATATACGTCTACAAAGGCAGTTGGAAAATTTGTTGAACTCTTGCGGAACGGAGAAAAATTCTGAAAGTAATTTGAAGGCAGATTTTAAACTGCAAAGCCACGGCAATGTTACAGAACGTACTATGACCAACACGACGGACAAAAAACAGGGAAAACAAAAACAGGTACAAATTTGAAAAGATGTGAACAATCAATTTCTTACGCAAAAGACTATTGAAATGAATGCAGAAATTTGACATCCATTAATCGGGTGTTCGCATAGTTCTGAACTACATAGTTTGTATATTTGTAGAATTTATTCGAAATATCATGAGATAAAATGATGTTTGTGCAATTGACAATTCTCTTTTCTGTCTCTGCTTGCTGCATTATAGATACCAATCATATCCCATATTTCTTGTTTGAACATAGATAGATAGATAGATAGATAGATAGATAGTGTTCTGTTGTAGTCAGCTTCTAACATAGCGTCTCGATTCTTATGGTACTTGTATATTTTCGATGGTGCTCTAAGTTCTTCCAAAGATTGCAGCTTGTTTCCATATTTTTGGTGTTACTCCTGGTGTTTATACAGTGCATCTTGATACAACTGTTTATGTGGTCTCTATTTAAATTAATTCTGTATTAACACATCAGTGACAGTAGTAGTGTTTCGACTTATTTGTATGTATCTTTGAATGTTTAATGAGAAATGTCTGCATATTCTATATCTTTGGCAAAAAGGGCAGTAACAGCAACTTTCTTTCTTGACGGTGGTTTATAAACATCATTCTTAATCTGCCTCCTCTCCGAATGAGAAGTATTAAAGGCTTTGACGGCAGAGTTGCAACTATGCATTGTTAAATCGTGCCACACTTTGTGCTTTCTCTTCTTTCCTTTGCTAGAAGAAATGTTAAGTGATTTTGATCTCGTTTCCGAGACCGAGGACAAGGGCACAAAAAATGATTAAAATATTACATGATAAATTTGGATAAAATGCACCATTTGGAAAATAAACAAAAACGAACAGTAAATACATGCAACGTTTGCATGGATATATTTTGCTTATGTGCTTGGTGTGTCGGTTAAGCAATCGACCAAGGTCTTTTAGCCATATGTAGTGTGATACCAGTTTCCTTTCATTCATTCTATTCATTAAAAAACACATCAGTCATAATTCGTTTGTGTGTGCCATGGGGAGATAAGGTAAGCAGATAAAAGCCTTTGTCCGGAGTGAATACAGTAACAGAGATAACTGGGTTAAGTGTTTCAGATTTCTTCAGTGTGGCTTTGGTTATCTGCACGTGAAACTCGTTATCTACCTAAGTTGAGTTTATGCTGGATTCGCCGATATTTTCGGGGCATGTCTAGATTTTCATTGACCGGATATAGCACCAACAAAATTGTCCGTGCAAAACATTTTTGGCCAAAATGTTTTAGTTATAACTGACCTTGGTAGTATCCAGCTTAGTGTTGTTATGTAAGTGGAACTACGAAACGGGTGATATGCTGAGGGATGGACCTAGACTTTCGCACATTTTTCGATAGTCCATCCCGATCCTATATTGGTGTATTTCGAGAATCTTTTCAATGCCTATGCCAATTTCATCATCGATGGTGCTGCTATCTTTGCGGTTCAGGATTACTCGGGTACCTTTGTGAATGAACGGAGTGGTAGTTTTGAATTGTTATGACTATGTGGCAAAACCAGATGCGCACTACCAACAATGGTTGCTTTAAACTCAGCATGGCCAAAGGTTTTTAACACCACTTCAATTCCTGTAATCATATTTGTCATAAGTTGTCCAGTGTCTTTGCCTGGCGTTTATGTGAGTGGGATAATCACCACGTGATTTTCCGACCGACTCGCTACTACGCTTTCGAAATTTTACTTTTTGCATGAACTTACATAGCCGCTTCAGTAGCGATAGCACATGCGATTTTGTTAATATAAACACGAAGAAGGTTTTCCACAAGCGCTTATCTAATTGGAGAAAGCACTGATACATTTTAGGTGTGCTCCTCGCCGCTTTATTAGTTTTTCCTCCACATCAGGTGACACACAAAAGCCCATTTCTATCAAAGTCATCATGAAACTCCTTTGCAAACGCAAATGAGTTACGTTGCAGTCCCAGATGAACCCAAATGACTCATCACGGAGCTCAAGGTACACGTCAGTGAGTACTACGCCAAGTCGAATACAATCAGACTTTGTGCGATGGAATCCAGTGACATCATACTTTATAGAATGCTAATAAATTTCCTCAGTCGTTTTTGCTTAATTTCTTTAAACCAATAGCTTTTACAAATTGTAATCGATGCTTGCGCGGCTATTCTTACAATACCTTTCGTATATCCACGGAAGAGAAATTAATTCAGATCCCATTATGTATACTTATGGCCCAGAAGCACTTCATTAATTTGTCTGCTCTTGAACATATTCGTTCCTGACCTCATCAATAAAATCAGTCACTTCAGGGGCGAGTTATGTTTCTTTTGAGGGTGCACTATTTCATGCATGATAATTCTTTAGTTTCTGTTTAGGTCGTTCTGTTTCTAAGGTGACTGCCCGATTTACCAGTTTATCAATGTCTTCGAGGTTTATTTTGGAGAATGTGTACAACATCTGTTGTGCCTATTCGATTAATCTGTTTGATGCATTCAAACGAGACAACGATCTCAGTTTATCCGTCATATTGTTGACGTTGCACTCTTTTACCAAGTTTACGCCATTACAACAAACTTCTATAAATTGCTTTAGTATTCATTAGGAATCAATAGCATGACTGCTTTACATTCGTAGAATAAAATACCACAAGTATTTCTTTTATACAATACTCACAACTCAATATATTTTCACTCTTTGCCAGTACAGAAGTCGTGCTTTATAGTTGTTAAAAAACATGAATACAGAAAAGTTTGATAAATATAGTTAACACAAGTCTGAATGTAGACACTATTGATGAAAACACAACAATCAGTAAATAATTTTCACACAGACGATTGCTTATCGATCGATGAAAAAAACATTTGCTCGCAGTGTGTATATTGATCTCTACCATAGGCATCTCTGCAGGATTTTGTTTCTACAGTCACAGAGTAGATTGAAATTTTAGTTTTCCCCATTTTTTCACACCATTAGGAATAGATTCTAAAACTTATGAGTGGATCATTTACTTCACGCGGAGGGAGTGGGGTGCTTGCAGCGCCGCAGATGAAGTTAACGTGCAACGGTAATTTAAGGGTTCAATATGTTTATGGGGTTGAGGCGAGGACGAGTGAAATTACACCAAAGGGGACAAAAAAAGGAAAAACATATGTTTTATACTACATGTGCTCATTGTTTGCACTGTGAAAACCATATTACTAGCACATTCTTGAAAACTATCTCCTTGAAGATCTGAATGATCTCATATCATGTAACATAGCACTTTGATTATGAGTACGAGAATAAAAACTTTTTATCAATTTTGCAAAGGTCCTTGTTGCACTAGATAATGCAATCGTTCAGCAAGTGACTTGATACAATGTTCCAACTTATATGAATCTAATGTTCTCATGAAGAAACTTTCTTACAGGGGCACAAAGTACACACTTTTCAAGACTACTAATCCAAAGGAACATTCTGAATTTAATTTCTGACTCTAAAGTACCCATTTTAAAATTAGGAACGACCATACACCTAATGGTACTATCTAGATTAGAATCTCTCTCGATCTTTCTTCGTTTGATGTGATTTTTCCACAAATAAATGTAATATGTCGCTTACTAGTTAGTGGTCTTATTCAAATTAAAACTATACAGATACCCATCGAATCATTTAAGATTCATGATGTTTCTCTTTCAACCCGTCTTCTTTTGATGTGAATTTCTTATCAAAATATACTAATTGTAAAATTATGGAATTTAGTCAGTACTGGTCTTATTCAGCATGGTTTCCATTTCAAATTTAATCAGCGCCTTTTCTTTAACATCCTGGAGAACGTTATGTTTGCATCAACATATTCCAGTTCAATCCTGCACCTTACCACACTATCAAAGACCCATCAGAGAACCCAAATCATAACTTGCGGCTGAAATTTATTTCCAGAATTTTATATTTCTGTGGTTGTCTTTTTCACCCTGAAAGGGTCTCAATCAGTTTTGGTCATAAATATTTTCAGCTTCTCTGTTTCTCGCCCGACCTTTTTTTAAATCGTTTTGTCGGTCTCTGCTGCCGCTTAAAATTTTCAAAAACAGACTGTAGCAACTACTTTAATAGTCTACTTTAATAGTTATTTCATCTTCCTATATCTAGTTATGAAAATTTACAATGAGTAGTCCATTCCTTAGTTTCCTTATCATTAGCCCTTGGTAATGACGCACTTTCAACGTTCAACATGTAGATTCCCTTGTTTCTAGATTATAATTATAGTTATTTTCCTCTCTTAGGACGACTTTCAAACTGACGTTAATTTGAACTGAGGAAATGTTCTTGCTCTTGGATCTATTTTTAACCTTTTCACCTCTGCTTTTCTTTGACAGCGTGACTGTCGTGTTTGCGAAGGGTTGTCCAAACATTAGTTGATTGTCTCTCTGTCTATTTGCACATGTAATTTCACGCTTTTGAACGTGGCAATGGAAGGAAATACTTATCAAAATATCCCAGACAAAAATAGCCTGACAGTAATTCGTAAGTGAATAAATGGTCTCTTTGGTGAATAGTTGGGACAGGTGTTTCGTTGCAGACATCAGGGATTATGTATGTATATATTAAGCCTCTTGCAAACATTCATGGTAACATGTTTGATTCACGCAAAAGGTTACGTCTCTCACGTGGATAGAAAAGAAATTCACACAAGATATATCTATGGAATATGATAATATGATACATAGAAAGTACACATATGTAACCTTTAAAATACATTCAAAATATATTTCAGGCACATGGTGAAGTTAAATACACTCTTTCTGGAAAAGACACGAAAGGATACGTTATTTTAAGTAGCGTCATAAGAACATCATACATGAAATATTATTATTCTAACGCTTGCATTAAACAACAAAGTTGCGACATTCAAGGATGGTGGTAATTTTATCAATTTTACTTGCTTGTACAAATAATAGCTGTCTCAAAAGCAAGATGTGTCATCTCATGCTAGCCTTGGATCTAATATGGTGGAAACATAATCATGGTTAACCGTGTTAAGATGCGACCTGGGTCAGCTTGCGTTGACCTGCATTGGTATTTGGTATTTATTACTGCCCTAATAATGATTTGTATGAGACTAAAGTTATACTGTACCACTGCACTTTATCACGTCGTTAATGGTTGTCCTAATGGTTCTTGTGCATCTACAGAGATGGCTTACCGATGCACTGGAAAGTTGCAATGATGGATTTAACGCCCTAAATACTTGTTTCGGATGGGTGGGTGACTGGAGGGATTTGTGATAGCGGGGGGAAACGTCATAGAAAGGGTTAGTGTTCTCCCAGGGTCTCAAAAGTTACCAAATCATGAAATACGGTAAATTTCAATTCCTGCACATGTACAAGTGGATTGCTTCCTTCCGCTTGCAGTATTTTACAAACAGGACAGGTTGGAAACTGCAAACATGTCAATTTTAAGGATGATATGAACTTTTCCAATATTGCCCCTTTCTTGATTTACAGATTACATGCGACCAACCAAGGATGGACCTATTTATCCAATAAAATAACCAAGTCGTGCACTTAGAATTGAAGAAAAAAAACACCTATTGATGTAAAGTACATTTTGAAAACAGTGCTCCTAAGCTGGCAGAAAGTTCCTTCATACAGATTGCTCCCCGTCATCGCAACCCGCTCCCCCGCCGCCCCAATGATATCGACACACGTTATATAGCTGAGGATGTAATGTCTTTAATTGAACACAAAGCGTAACTAAAAAAGTAACGTATTGCAACGTCAAATAAACCTTTGAATATAAAACATAAAATAAAGATTCCAAGTATGTTCTAACAAAACTGTAAGTAATTCTTAAGTTCAAAGATGAGCTGTAACGTTATCATAGAATTCTTCCAGTAACCGTACGTGTAATAAACGGAACTTATGTCATGAAGTAAGATTGACACATCACATACATATGTACCGTTTTAATATTCTGGAGACAGTCCTTGTTAAAAGTTATTATCGTCTGCAGAAATTATCATGGCCTCAGTAATATATGCTATATATTGTGCTGTTTCTTCGGTGAGCACTACTTTAATCTCATTTCTTTGTGTAAGCATCGTAAGCAATTTGAATATACGTAAATCGAAATCAAGACATTACAAATTAAAAATAAGATCACGTCTTTCACTTGATAAAATGTTCTATATCATTTTATATTTGAAACTATTTTTAACTTACTAACCTTGATTCTTTTCAGGTGTGGTGCGTGAGATAGTGCCTACACAGATCGCATTTCTGGTAAGGCAAACAAACACCGAGTTTCCTTTTGCTCACGGTCAAACAGTTATTTTTGACAATTTGTATTCAAATCTTGGAAACGCATACAATCCACACAACGGAATATTTCGCGCTCCAGTTGCTGGGCTGTATCTCGTCTTGTTAACAGTTGCTTCTGAAGGTGCCAGATCTCCAGATGTCGAAGTTGTACTTGATGGATCTGTTCTGTGTCGTGCTGTCGTTACACCGGACATATACACTGGCTCTTCATGTAACGTAATTATACACTTGAATGCAGGAGATAATGTATGGGCTAGAATACAGTATGATCATCCTGAGGGCAGAATCCGTGGGTCGTTTTTCTCAACTTTCTCTATAGGAATGTTATCCTCAGACGAAACCGTACATATATCTTCTTTTTAATTTGTTTGGGAACACGATACAAATTTTACACTATATATGCACGACATAAATGCATTAAAGAGTTGATAAGTAGGTAACAGAAGACTGTATTTTTGTTGTGTTTCTGGGGGGTTACGGCTGGGTGAGTGGAATATCTTCGGACTCGGCCCCCAAGACGTATGTTATCTCAACCCATTAATAATCTATTATTACACATATTTCTTTCGAAAGGTGGTCTGTAATTAGTTGCCATGACCACTGTGTTCAAGCCTAAAAAAGAAAATAAATTTGTCAATCTTCTTGTTCGAACTGACACGCATTATTTCCACTATTTAAATAAAGGGTCTTCAAATACCTAATTGTGATGCAGAAAAGGCCAGTAACTTAATTATCTGGATGGCACCATAATATAAAATAATTATATCTGGCAAAACATTTCATAACACATTTCTTCAAGAAAGCAAGAAAACGATACCAGATAAGATTTGGTGTCATTAAGAAGAAAATTCATTATCCAACGTTTTTCGGTATAGTTTTCCTGTTTATTTTCCTGGCTACAAAGACAAAACAATAGCATATAGAACAAAAATGTATGAATGACAACCTTTTGATATACAACCACATCAGATATAAATTTCTCTTTTTCTCTTTTTCGAGGGGTAGGGAGGAATAGTGTGTATAGCCTGTACTCGTAGTTATTGCGTCTTACGAATCACTGTAGGCTATATCGTAAAACCTTAAAGAGAGCTAAAACAACCAATATAAACATGAGCTAAAAATGGCCCAAAATGATTTATCAGGCTTAAAGCCAAATGCAATAAAGTCTTAATGAAATTAGAAAAATTACTGGCTATCTAAATATATATTTCGAAACAAAAATTTCTTTGGAAGATTTTAGTGGGGCGTATAAACTATTGGACTGCTTAATGTTCATAATCTTGCTCGTAAAAGGAAGGTAAAATGTTCCCGTCTGATACAAGAGTCCCCCACAACAACAAAAATGAACACTTGTAGTTTGTAAACCGTGTTTTGAGTGCTGCCGCTATGTAATTTAGTGTTGCCATTGGGCAGCTATCGGAGAGTCTGTGTGCAAGTTTTGGAAATGCAGACCATGGGCTGAACTGAATAGCTCAAGCTCATGTAGCCTCACTTGCTCAGTGGGTGGTGTGCTGGATTCGCAACTATAAGCCATGGAGTCAACCTGGATCAGGTAATGATTTTGTTTGGGGTGGGGTGGGGGTAGAGGCATGGAACGTTACTAACATCTTCTCGGTCTTAAACACATTTATGTGATGTTGTGTCTCAAAACCAAATCAACCAAGCCAGTCCACTTTAGTGTGAACCGGGACATCTGCCGGAAATGACAATTCGAAGATGAAGTCATATTTCAAGATCACTCAGTTAAGTAGAAAAGATTCTTTTGAATATTTCCTTTGCATAAATAATGGCTAAGATTAAATATTTAAACAATTAGAACTTACTGAAAGTGTACGGAACAGTAGTTTGTTACTTACTGCAGTTTAAGCTCCAGAATAACAGTGGTACTTTAGAGAAGTTAGAAAAGTTACAAGAGGAAATGAGAGTAAAATTGCATGCCACAGGTGTAACTATGTTTCTACAGCCATAAAATCGGTTAAAGTTAAAGATTTTCTCATATTTTGCGTAGATCGTTTATAAAAATGTCAAGCACTACTATAAGAACGTATCAATCATAAATTATGTAGCATGCTGTATCGCTTGAAACAAGGTAATGAAATAATTACAGCCACAATTTTCTTGTCATGTGTGCATACGTAGCATACGTAATTAATAAAGCTAAATGCACATGCCATTTTTTATAACTAGACATGCCACATTGAAACTAAGCTACATATAAATGCAAGGAAAGAGATAAAGCAAGCAAAATAAACAAACGAAAATATTAAATAGAGGATAAAAAGTACGTGTGTGTCTCTTTTACGTACACGTACCTTCTGCATGTGCCAACACACCGTCAAGTTTGTATGTATTAAAATATCAGATTTTAGTTTTGTTGATAGTTACTATATGATATGCTGGTAAAACTCAGTGAGGTAATTCCGACCATTGACATAGTGTCATGCTGCATAATACCCACATGCGAAGCTGTGTGTCCGATCACTTGAACTGGGCCACCCTTACAAACTTTTACCAGTAAATAGTAGTATTAGACTACTGTTACACAAAAATACGAAACAAAAATATTATTTCTTTCAAAGAATTTGATCAAATTTGAAAGAAAGAAACTGTGGCATAAAAACCTTTCAAAGTTATTCAACGATGCCGAGTGTAGTGGTGTAAACATGTTTTGAGATAATTCCACAGTAACGCCTGTCGTAGTCGGCGTGACATATTAAGTTTAAGGTTCGACTCGCCATCATTGCTGACTGTGTGGGCTGAAATCTGCTTCGTTTGTGGCATGAACTGAATTTTAATTAGGGTCTGTTGGATAACGGTTAGAGACATGGAAGATGCCAATGCAACGAATGGTCAGTAGCGGAAAATGACAACAGTTGAAACAAACCATGGCAACTATTGGGAAGACTTGGACCAATGGAAACAGGTATCATAAAATGATATTTTCCTGAATATTTATTAAGAAAGGCGGGCTAGACATAAATATTCTGAATTCTATGGAGATGATACAATTTTTAGCAGGTGCAGAAAATAATCCTGACTGTCTAAGCTGAACCCTGAGGTGTGTGTTCCTGTAAGGAATTCAAGCTTTAAAAAGTTCCCCTGGCGCAATTAATCAGTCTGAGTTATATGGCAAGCCACAATTTTAATTCCGGGGAATAAGAAGTAGTTTTCGTTAGATTGTCAAAGGAGGGCGCGAGTCGGAAAGCGAGGGCCAGGAAAGGAGATAGATTCGACTTCACAGAAAGGTGCGAATCTCAAATAAAGCATTAGGTTAGTCTCAGATGCATATAGTATTGTTCTTTGATGTCAATTTGTAATTATTTGTTAAATTTATTCATTTTATCGTTCTACATTATTTTCTTCTATAAGTTCGAAAGTAATGATTTGAACGTATCTATCTCGAATATTACATGACTATGTTTGGATTTAGTTGTTTTGCATGCAAAAAAACCTCATGTAGATAAATTATTCGTGCATCATTGGTGAGATGCAAATTATATGTCTTAAATGAATTCCATCATGTATACTGAGAATTGATTTTCCTATGTCTGGAAATGTATGTCAAGGAATCGCTTGTAATCAAAGTAACGTAGTTAGGACCAGGAGTGAATTTCATTAAGTAATAAAGTTATGAATTATTTCAATCGAGAATCGAGGAGGGTAACATTATGAGCGTGTGTTTACAGGCCTACTTCAGATAGTAATATATAGGTTGTGATGGTTTATCTGAGAGGTCTAATTATGTCAGGTTCTCAGTGGGAATGCAAGTAGTTGCTAGAAAGACAGCAATAATAGGTGGAGTGTGTATTATGTGGCAAATTGACAAAATCTTAATTCTGTTGAATTGCAATAGACTATATATAACGTAAAAGAGTGAGAATAGTGTTAATCCAAGGAGAGAAAAAAACACCTGAAACGTATTTAGGCTGGGAACTATTTTTTGTGTTTTTTTTTAAAGAAAAAATAGCTCAGTACTGTATTGTATAGTGGGAAAAGAGCACAGACTGCAACCTACATTCGTCGATAGTAATATTCTAAGATGTGAATGTATCATTAAGTTTCTTGATTGTACGTAAATATAGATTCAGAGAATGAGAGCTGTATGCACAATCCTAATGTAATCACTGGAATCTGAAATGCTGGAAGCTGTTGGCTACTTTGTCATATAATAAGTGTCGTCTTCCAAGACGGGTTAAATCCTTGAAGTTTTGCACGTGTAAATACGACAGTGTCAAGGAAACTTGGTAAAATGCAAGAATTTAACGTATTCGCTGAAGTATAAAATGTAGGTCACTATGATATGTATACTAAGCACCCTCCAAGAATAAGACATGCATATAGTTTCATGATATAACGCACACTAGTGTCAGATAATTGAGCTAAATGAAAAAGTGTAACGTTGAGAACTGCGTCGACAACGCTTTCAGAAAATGATACCCATGTCTTGCCTTTGCCACACAGAATAGAGAATAATTGTTTTGTAGATGTAATACTGTGTGTGTGTGCGTGTGTGATTTTGGATTTTTAACGTAGGTTTAACATATTTTCAGTCATATCGCTAAGATATCTGCAATGTTTATAGGTTACTGCATTTGTACGGGAAAATATGAATTTTTTTTTTTTGGGATGGAATACTGCACGACCTTGGGAGTGCGGTATATTCATCCGACAAAACGAGTTCATATCTTCCCATACAAATGCGGTAACCTTTTTATTATATGCTAATTTTCTTATTCTACCTAAGGCTTAATTATATAAACAAAATACACTACAAGAAACAAAGTAAATGAACGTATGCCGTATTCCAAACTAAATACACAAGAGCAGACTCATCATTACACAACAACAACATTATTACTGCACACATAACTCCGCCCAGATAAATTTGAACTTGTCGCGCGCTAGACATAAGTTTCGAAGGAAAATGGCGTTTTTGTCTACTTAAAATTGAATTTTGTAGTAATATTGTGTATGATTGCGCATTGCAACAAGTTTTCCATTTGATCTGGAATGAATAGATTTTGGTATTTGTGTCGATTCTACGATATTTCGTGATCATGGACTGGATTCAGCTGTGCAAATTGTACATGAAATAAATCCGATGGAAGCAGTGCGGGAGAGGCGTGTTTACATCTGCAAGTGTGTTTATTCTGTCATTGACTTTTTGAAATCATAATGTGGGAAAAATATGAAGTGTTTCAATTGCAATTATCAAAAAGGCACTATTGAATTTAATGTCTTTTTTATTATTTTCAGTACAGTATGGAGGATGTAATTGCACTTGGAATATACTTATATAGTGGAAATTACAGTACAATTTCGAAATGTAGTATCCAGCTTGAGAACTCATGACATGGCTCAGGTAAACAGGGAAATAAAAGTCCCAAACTACCGCCAAGAACTCAGGATCAACAAGAAAAAATGAGGCTAGACACTAAAAACCCAGAACAACAATAAGAGGAAACTTCCATAACAGTATAATCACAAATGACAGGAAACCAAAGTATAGAAACAAAACTAGCAAGAGACAGGGACAGAGAAAGAGAGAGAAGGAAGAAAACAAGGAAGGAAAAAAGGAAACAAAGAGAAGAAGAAAAAGCACTGATGATGGAAAGCTATTATATGCAAGATGACGAATGTCTAGGAGAGCAAACTGATGAATGGAAAAGTGAACAAATTTTTTGTATATAAAAAATTTGAAATTGTTTAAACAAAATTATATAAAAAATACTATTAAAAAAACATAGCCAAAAAAAAACAAAACAAACAGAATCAAACAAAAACATAAATACTATATCTTCATTTTGAAAAAGAAACCATAGCAGACACGCACTATCACAATAGGGCAGGAGAGTCTCTCCAAATGGTATGGAAAACTGTAAGTATATTTTTGCCATTCTATTACCAGCTAAAGGAGACAGTTATGCCTTTATAACTGGCATGTTATTTGTAGGTACCAAGCAATTTTATGAAATATGGCGTCTATCGCCAAAGTCCGGAACACTGTATCAGAAAAGTTCACGCGGAATGTAGCAAAACACCTTGTATGTGGCAGTCCACGAAACATCTGCTTTAGTTCATTCAGAAACAAATTGAATCAACCAAAACGTAAAGCGTCTGCTACACGATAGCACATGATTTGTTTACAAAGTAGTTTCTAATACACTATTGGGCACACGTGTCCTGCGCGTGTGTGCAATATGAAGGTGTGCAATATCGTAAAATATTGAACGATTCTGATAATATAAAGTTAACGGAGAAAAGAATGAGCATGTAATAAGTTGTTTTATAGCGACGTCTAGCACTGGGGCATCGTGTCGCAGATATGTAGAATGATGTCTCATTATTCTGACACCAGGCCGACCAATCTTGTCACTAAACTCCTAATGCTGAGCGCCTGGCGAGGCAGATTTTAGTACTATTTTTATAAGTCTTTGGCATAACTCGGCCGGAGTTCAAAACCGCGGCCTCCTGCATCCGAGGTAGACGTTCTAGCCGATATAATAATGTTAGTGAATTCTGTTTTATTTTTAGTCCTACAAGGGCACAAAGCTCCTTGGATTTCGTG
Source organism: Sinohyriopsis cumingii (assembly GCA_028554795.2). Classification (NCBI taxonomy): domain Eukaryota; kingdom Metazoa; phylum Mollusca; class Bivalvia; order Unionida; family Unionidae; genus Sinohyriopsis; species Sinohyriopsis cumingii. The sequence goes on along the minus strand of CM068841.1, from coordinate 26,438,275 downwards.
TTTGATCAAAACATTTGATACGGTTCAGAGAGCAATTAAACGTAAGATAAGAAAGAAAAAAACCACTTTGGTTGGTATAACGTTTTTTGAGGTAAAGCTATGATAAAAGAAGAGGCCCAAGTGGGTCTGAACTCAACCACTGACAACATATTAGGAAATCATCAATATAGTATGGGACTAAAAAGTGTTTAAAGTTGTATAAATGATGCAGTTCTTCCATAAAATATTGTTCATAAATTAGAAAAAATATATCTTTTAAACTACTTCTCGAATACCAGTGAACAATATTTAACGACATTTTGTCATAAAGAACTTAGGTATGAATGCTCTTAAATTTGTTCCCATGATGCAGTCCGACCGTCGGAGGTGTCCGCCGTCACTAAAACGAGATACACCGTTAAGCCTTTATAAGACTTATTCTCATTGCCCACGCAACAGACTTTGATGAAATGTAACAGATGGCGTTCGGATATGAAGTCGTTTAAAAACTGTATACATGATGCCGATCCACTATCAAATATAAGTGATGCTGTAAACAACAGAACAACATTAAATAATTATTTATCACAAAATAAGGAACAGAATGCAACCAACTTTGACAAGATGCATTTTGGCAAGAAAGTATTTCAGGTCTGCGCAGATATATCTTACCGTGATCACAGTTATTACTATCGTATCAGTACCCATTAGTGTAGTCTCAGTCTATTTTTAGATTCTTTTTTTCTCTCTGTTTAATGGTGGTGCGTGGCTTAAATTTAGTTTTGTTTGGTTTGCATTAAAGTAAGGAAAGTAAGTTGAGAACTGTGCCGACAACGCTTTAAGAAAATGATACAAATGTCTTGCCTTTGCCACACAAACTAGAGAATAATTGTTTTGTAGATATACTAATGTTAATCGGATATTGTAAGATGTTTTCGTTACGAACATGACTGCGGTTAATGATTATCCATTCAGCTATATCCAACGAACGTATACTAGCTTTATATTTTCTTCTCAATGACTCTTACGAACTCTTACATAAATGCACAAGAACAAAATTCTTCCGGCACTTTGTCGAAATGATTCCGAGTAAATGGGAACTAAACGCCTGCCTCAAGGATACGCAGAGACAGTAGACCCAGACTGGACTGTTCCAGAAATAGAGATTTTAAATTTTGGGAAATTTCTGCTTAGCACCCCTCAGTCCCAATGATCAGTTGCCAGAGTACATGATCAAAAGGAAATTGTATTAAATATGAACCTGACCAGCTTTGTTGCAGGTTCACACGTGTCAGACTGGAAAAGATGTGTAAGCATAATTATTACTAATATAAGTGGCAAAAAAGCATAATCTGAGCATAAAAAGAGTATATATTACATGCCATAATTGCAGAAAACTGTATGAAAGACATTCATATAATTTTGAGTCTTACCTGGATTTGCAGTTAAAATTGTTGTCACAAATCGTCTAAATTCATGTGGACTAGTAGTAAGGACGACAAAAGAATTTGAGAAATTATTTATGCACAACACTCACTTTGACTAATCTACATGACTACAGTAACTTTCGCAAATAATCTTAAAGTCCACAAATGAGGATTGTTGTATTATCCTCGGCTTGCCATGCTTCATCCCATAACAATGCTCCAGAGCAAAATGTTTTTAAGTTAACTAAATCCCTCTTCTCTAACATTTTTCAGTCATATAATATCTATCTCCATCAGTTACATCGATACATTCCATATTGTCTTATTTGTTTTTGTACTTTTGTTCCTTTTTATGATATCTGGCACCATTTATTTTCAATTTAGGCTGGATCTCTATGTGTGTAACATCATAATAGAATGAATCTAGGGCAAGTGGTTTTACATTCAAGACCTGTTTTCTTGGAACTAAAACTCACGCAGAAGTTACCACATTTACACATGTACATTTTTATTCCATTTTTTTCTACTCAATGTTATTAAATAACAAAGGTATTTTTTCTTTATATTTAAATATTTCTGTGACAATTTTCAGTCTGTATAGTTGTCCATTTCATTCATTTTTTCCTATCATAGTATAAGAAGTGCATGTTATTGTAGCAAAGTTTTTGTGTTGCCTTAGCCATGACAAAAGATATGTGTTGGGTTTCCCACTAATAAAATGGGTCCAGCAAACAAACATGTGAGCAGTGGCCCTGACTTGAACAGCTAATACTCACTCCTGGGCCACAAACTGGAGGCAAAAATGTCATTAGTTAAACCGTACATTTATATTGTGCTTCTTATTTGAATTGTAGTACATATTTAAATTTTATTTTGTCAAATATTGTTTAATCAGTACTTACTGTCACTGTTGATGAAAGGTATTGACTCAGTTAATGTCATCAGGATCTCAAAACAAGAGTGTTTAAGTCATGAGAAAATGGACACATGAACCATGGACAGGCACGAGGTTAGGACGGTCGAGCGTGAAAGATAGTGTTGATTCTTAATTAGGTCGCATGATAAAGGATTGTACTACTGTATTATTATATAGTACATGTATGGCAAGTAAATTGTAAGCAGCCTTACAAGTCACTGTGATGATGAATAACTGCATATCTGACACAATCCTTGAACTGTAATCATTACTCTGTTTCAATCTGAACTTGAAAAACTTTTTTTTTTTAATGGGTACCCAGCTCGATTTATTACCCATGTTATTATCAATTGGAGAGTACCCAGATACCCATTGGCATCTTTATCCAGAAGTAGTCAAATTTGGAATATGTGATGTGACGTGCAGGTATCTCATCAATAGTGCAGTTTATGTTTGCTATTGAACTTTGGTAGCTCTATTGGAAGATCAATTAGACTCATAGTCCAAAGGATTCATTTTCAGACTGGGTCAGCTGCCTAAGTGTGTCCTTGGTAAGACAGCTGGTTCCTACTTTCACAGTGTGAGATATAGACTGTGTTAAAAGTGCCATCTAATCCAACAACAATTATGCATTTTGCCTTTACCTTGTCAAATGAATCCACAAAAATCCTCCTTATAGAATGTCTCAAACGCTGTGATGAGAACAAAACTTGTACCAGGTTTTTCATTTCCATTTCAGGTTTCATTTTTCAGCAGTTCAAAGCTGAGCCTGCTAACTTAAATTCAGTGGTCAACAGGAAGTGCATCGGTTCAAAGAGAACAATCTCCAAATAAACAAATTGTTGCAGACTGGCATAATAATGTGTATACAATATGAAATTCAGAAGCAGTCATTGTTTAAATTACACATTTTGTTTGCTTTGAAATTTCTGGAACAGTGAAGAATAGTTTTCATGTGAAGCAAATTCCCTGCAGTATCTTTCATTATGACCTTAAAGTCTGTAGAATGAATGTAATGTATTAAATATAACAGATACATACATACATACATGCATACATACATTCATACATACATACATACATACATACACTAGTTTTCATTTTTCTCGTGTGAGAAACCTTATTAAAAGATCAATAATTGCACTAAAATATACTGATGCTTACTATAGTCGGACTCCACATCCCCGTTTGTTTGTAACCCCCTAACGATTTCAAAAACGAGAACGTTTAGTGTGATAAAAAGTGCACAGAACTAAGTCAATTGAATCATTGATTTATAATTTCTAACAATGACCAGAATGGCACTAATGCTGGCATCCCCTGCACTATTTCATGCTTAACGGACTTTCCATACTAACACGGCGCCATATTGCGTACACTATCGGCTAATTTATTTCCATCAGACAACATAATGACGAAGTTCATCCTGTTCGGCAACTGCTGAATAATTGCGTAAATTACATAACGTTGAGAATTTGGAATTATATCTCTTTGCACACATGAACATAGAAATTAAACCGCTTGTTAAATCCACATGAAAAGCAAATTTGTAGTTGTCATTATTTTCCTTTGCTTGATTCGACATTGTAAATATTGGAAGCAGACGACTTATGTATGTACATCTGTAGTCGTGATACACCCCTTTGCTGAAAATGGACTTGTCCAGAAACTGGAAATGGATCCGAGCATGTCCGTCTATTACACTAAAAACTTCCGTTAAGCATTGAACGTGCATAAGATGACGGTGTTAGGGCCACTCTACTCAGAGTCAGGTTAGAAGCTATAAATCAATGAATGAATTGACTAAGTTCCCTACATTATTGATCACATTAAAGATTTCCTTATTTAAATCGGTAGGGGGTAAAAACAAACGGGTTTGTATTATCAGACTATAGATTTAAATATGATTTTCTTCTGTTTAATTCTTGTAAAAGACAGATGTATTCAATAAAAACTAAATACTATTGTTGTTTTTTTGTTTTTGTTCTTGTGAGCAGGATGTTGCTCACGTGGGCAAAAATTTGCTCATGTTAACAATTCCTGCACATGTGATTTCTTATTAGAATTTATTTGCACACATGAGCAGACTAGGTCATGTTAGTAAGATCTTGCACATGTTAACAATTCATAAATATGTGATTTCTTATTAGAATCTATTTGCTCACATGAGTTCTACGTAATTTGCATGTTAAAATGCATATGAGACTAACCCGAGTTAAAGCTCCTGTAAAAATCTCATGTGCAGAAGGGTAGACAGTTTTGGTGTGGGATAGGACCAAGATGGTAGGTTGAACAACACAAATTATGATTGAGAGAAAAGCCAAAAATATGCAGACCTACGGCATGTCTGAGGTGTTTGCTTTACTTTCTGTATGATCTTGCTCCCTCCTTCGTTGAAATTTGTCAACAATTTCATTTTCAAACTTGCGTAAATTTTCTAAATACTTTTCGGAAAATGTTTTCTCTGTAAATACTGTTAAGACACACGCATGACTTTAAAACAACAATTATTGTAATGCCAACATGGGGTCAACGTTTATGACATGAATGTCATGAGCCAAAATGTCGATTGTGAGGGAAATTCAGGGGCAAACTTAGAAGATCAGTTCACCCCATTTCCAGAAGAACAAAATATATTTTTGAGTGAAATCATGAAGAAATTTAGGCCTCTTATGCAATTTGAACAACCCTATTTAGGTTCAACCCAATACCTACCTATAATAACTCATATCTGCCATATTAATGACCACCTAATATGGGCTAATGAGATGTTTTCAGTACAATTCAGATATATTATGCTGAGAAGCTTAGAGGAAAGTTCTTTAAATTTTTGGAGTAATGGTAACCAGCTTTAATAGTTAAATACACAAATGTATAGACCTGAATGGCTACTTGCTTTTCAAATTATGTTGACAATGCAGGTAGAATCGATAATGGTCTGCAGTTCCCTGGATCCTCCTTTTCTCCTTTCTTAAAGATAGGTGTAACCTTTGCACATTTCAAGGTTTCTGGAAAAGTACCACTCATTATCCTTAATGATTTTGTTATTACTGGTGCAGCAATTTTAAGAATTTGTGGACCAATACCATCCAATAAGATCAGTCATCAAGTAAGTGAAAGACAAGACATTTCTCTATGTCTCTCTCTCTCATAAAGGGAATGATTTTTATTTGATCACGACGTGCAAGAAGAAAAATGTCAGGAAATATCTGTCTTTGTCATAGTTATTCATCTTTTAACATGTCAATTCATGCACACGCACACACACACACACACACACACACACACATATGTATAATCAAATTCAAACTTATATTACTAATGCATGCTGCTTTAGTGCAATTACATCTGATGTACATTAATTTTTAATGCTGACATTCATGTAATTGTTTAAAATCCTTATTAATGTGGGGTCCTATACTTTTTCATACATGTTCTCTTCCCCAAAATGAAATTTTGTTTCATACTTATTGGATAATTTTTTCCATACTAAAAATTATTTGACATCTGATAAAGTGATTTGGACGACAAAATCCATATATAAGTCGATTCGGAGTATAAGACGAAGCTAAGATTTTCTGGTCAAAAAGTATCATCTTATAGGCCGGTAAATATGGTGCTTTCTATAAGCTGAGCAATTGGTATCTTCTGTACCATCCTGTGAGTTTGTATAACTGGATCCTTAAAGTTTATAAGCGTTTATGCATACATAATAAGACATTTCATTTGTTACTAAGAATAATCATAGGTCCAAACAATATATTCTACTTCTTAACTGTTCATTAAAAACATCAGTCTTTACCTTACTCATTATCATACAGTTACCAGAACATAGTACAATGGCGCATTATTGAGTGATACAATACTTGAGCTGAAAAGTAAAAAAAAATGTATAATTCTGGCATGACTCATCTCTGCAGACAAAATTTACTTTGCCCATCAAAATACTGTATTGAATCACAGACCATACTTTTGTTTATTATGTAGTAACAGCTTTGCAATTTTCGTCTAAGTCTGCCAGCAGTATTTGGGAATTAGTCTTTTACAGTCTTTACTTTTTGTAGCAGCTGTCTTATCTGACAGCATAATTCATTCCAAAAGCCTCTGAAAAGGCTTTCATGTCAGTTACTACATGTATACTGTCTGCAGTTTTAATGCCATTTTAAGCTTATTTTATCTTTAGCAACCTCTACTACATGCTATAGTTGATTGGTATTGTATGTGTATACTTGAGATACATTTGTATTAGGAAGCATTCAGTATGATTTATATTTTTGCTGAGTATTGTTTCAGTAGAGGCCATTTTAAAGTGATTTTAGAATAGAATCAACCTTCACTACCCCAAATTAGCAGATATACAGTGATCACTGATTAGTATTATCTGTCAAATAAATGAATGAACTTTGTGCAGAGATTCTTTCTGACAAATGTTTTCAAGGTCTGCATATTAATTTTTAAGAAGACCTTATTTATTTTTCACAAAGGTAACCATGCCCATATTAAAACCAACATAACTTCTAGTAATTTAAAAAGCCTTCATGCTATACTGTGTTTTGTCAAATTTGATAAAATTCTGATGGGTGGTTTTAAGAAGTCTGTAATACTTTATATTTTTGTTTTTAGTGACAACTCCCATGATATTGGATGGCATACTTGAATCACATGACAACTTATAAGACAACCATTTGCCAGAATTTCAAATTTCACTGTTTGAGAAGCAAATGTGCCAAACATTTATTCAATGTCTGCTATGCAGTTTTTGAGAAGATTAGAGGTTTCTCTATTTTAGTAGCATAAATCATATTCTAAGGTGCACTGGCATGTGAACAACCAGGTAAGGTCTATACTAATGAAAGAAACACATACATCAGCAGCCTATATAACAAGCTTGATAGCTAAGACAGTGATGTCTGGACAGATTGATGGCAGATGACTACAGTAATCGAGACTGTTATGTCCACAAAACATATTGCCTTTACCGCTCCCTTTTTTGACTTACATGCTAATGTCTGGTAAGTTTTTTGTAGCCCTATGAATTAAGAACTGCCACAGCAGCAAATGTTGCTTGGATATATACATTTGTCTATTCATGCCCATATAGTAAAGGTATGGTTAAAGGTTGGGGTTCTCTCAAGCCTGTTAATGACATTTATAGACTTATCTTTTCCTGTCAGGTAACTGTATATGTAGTTATAATGATGGAAATAACAAGTTTCTAATTAATGACCAGGAACTAAGTTCTACAAGGAAGCATGGGCCCCAGTGTCAAAGCCAGTTGCACGTATAAGTTTGACATTGATCACAAAACAATTTATTCACAAAGATATGATAATTTCTGCAGCACATATTACATGTATATCACACTTTTCTCTTCTCATAAATTTTTTTCCCCATTCTTTCACAGTGAATGTTTTAATTACATACATCAACTATATGAAATATTCACATAAATTAACTTGTTTTTTACTGGACACAAATTGTTGATACTGATTTGCTACCCCCTCTTATTTTGCAGCTTTGTCAAATATTTTTTTTTGCTTTCCTGTTGTATCCATTGATTTTGTGGGCTTAATATTCAACCTTTTCAGTTCATTCTCAACAACAGCTATTTTCTTTTCTTTTGAGTTCCACATTGTTTTGTCTACATGCCATCACATTTCTAACACAAGGCTGATTCTTTCCACCCATATAAAAATCTTTCTTAAAAACATTGCATTGCACTTTTTTCCCCATGCGTTCAGACCGTAATTGATGTTCTGTACCGAACTGTAGATTTCTATGTTTATCTTCTCTGCTTTGGAATCAATAACTATATCATTCTTGACACTGAAGAATGATTCTATGTGTGGACCAAGAAAACAATTCAGAGAAGGGATGCTCATCTTTGATACACATGGGTCTCTGGGAACATTATCAGCACTTGCCCACCAGTGATCTATAAGTTGTCCCTCCTTAAACGTTTGAATGGAATAACCTAACTTTGATATCATACTGGTCCAATTCTTTTTTATTTAACACATCAGACCCTACTGTGCTGTACAGCTGTCAATAGTAATTAATATTTCTGGCAAAGATCACTTAGTACTAGTCCTCTGGCATTCAGTTTTCTTAAACATTTACCAACTACATTCCCACAGACTTTGTGAGAAAGCCATTCCATTTCTAACAATTTTGTAAACCTAAATTCAAATTTTTGTGTTTGTGTCTCTATTGATAATGCATACTACTATTTGTTTTACATGATGATAGATAAAAAATGGACCGCATTGAGGAAAATCATATTCATACCAGGAGAAAAGTATAAATCCACTTTAAAATGAAGAAATGTCACCACTATATTATCACAGATTTGCTGATAGCCAGACGATTTTTGAAGCTCCCATTCTGTAGAAGTGTGTGAATAGTGAAGCAAAACATTAATCTAAATTGGTATTTAATAATTAAAAAATTATACTAATAAAGTGTGTGGAGGTGCATGGGTTACTTTGGGAGGATTCACTAATAACTTTCTTTTACATTTTTTATATACACCTCGCACACAGATACGTATGAACTGAAGAAAAAGTGTCTGGTGAGGCTTAATGTATTTAGCAGACTGGTTTTTGTAATGTGTTATGAAGATCATTTTAGTAAATATTCTCAAAAGAATATTAAACTTAAAAACATTTCTTCTTTAAATGCATTGCTTATTATATTTCAAAAGGAAAATGTAAATATGATTATGCACTATTTGTAACCCACAAGGCTTAATTTATATTCTGCAGTTTTACTTTTATGTGGAGAAAGTTATTAACTGGACCCCTCAGTCCAAACTACTGACATAAAAGGTCATTCACTGTCAATGTAAATAATTAAAACTAATTTATTGAAAATTTCACTCACTTTTCTGGCTAAATCCAGCACAATAACAAAGCAGTTCTTTTATAATTGGTGAGTGATAAAATGATCAGCTTCAGCCACTCTGTAATGCCAGAAAAGTAACGCTTTAAGTTAATTATCATTATGGTATAATATGAGATGCGGATCTTAGTAAAAGAAGACACGAGGCCATTATTAGTTGTAGAAGGAGTGACTTAAGTTTTGGTCTTGAGGAAACAGACAAGTGATTTATGTATGTATGTGTGTATGTATGTCTGTCTGTCTGTATGTATGTATGTAACCGCTCCGGTGGCCTAGTGGTTAGAGCGTCCGCCTCGGATGCGGGCGGTCGTGGGTTCGATCCCCGGCCGAGTCATACCAAAGACTTACAAAAATGGTACTAACAGCTGCCTCGCTTGGCGCTCAGCATTACGAGGTTAGTGTTAGGACTGGTCGGCCCGGTGTCAGGATAATGTGACTGGGTGGGACATCATGCTACATGTCTGCGGCATGATGCCCCAGTACTAGACATCACTATAAACTGCCACTTTGCAGACATCGTAGCGATATAACTGAAAAATTGTTAAAGCTACGTTAAAAATCCAAATCACATCACATCACATCACAACACATGTATGTATGTATGTATGTATGTATGTATGCATGCATGCATGTCTGTATGTATCTAACAATTAAATATTTTTAAAGTTATATCTTTTTAATAAAAGCATACAATATAACATTTGCTTACTGAAAGCGTTTCCTCTTCGAGTGAGAACTGCTAGAAGACAGTGTTTGAAACATTGCATTTTGCTCTGACATTCCCCAGATTTGCTCTGACATTTTCCACATTGTATTTTGTTCTGACATTCCCCAGATTTGCTCTGACATTTTCCACATTGCGTTTTGTTCTGACATTCCCCAGATTTGTTCTGACATTTTTCAGATTTGCTGTTACTTTTCTCACATTTGCTGTAACATGTTTCACATATTAAAAGCATAATCTCAAGTAGATCAACCATAAAGCAAAGGAGTGTGCCAACCATGGCTTAGTGCAGTACTCGCAGATCAGGTTGTATCGATGAACGCTACAATAAAAATCTTGTTTTACCTTCTCGATTGAATAACTGCAAAACAAGAAAATATAATTTCAAAATTGCTAAAGAACCGTGAATGTTATTTCATTATGCATTCATATTGTATGAACTGTCAGACCTTCTAGGAAGGAAAGTCATCAGTGGGGTCTTCGAGAATTAAAAATTTGGTCAAAATTATTTTTACTTTAACATATAAAGCTGTGGCTAATTATATTTTACACAAAGTACCAACATTTGGAAATCAGTAAAAAGGTGAAAATGACATCTTAGGAAACTGTGTCAGTCTTTTCCACATGATGTGACCACAAGTATTGAACAAACTTTTTAATTACAGGAGATTTGTAACTGATCAAATATTACATATAAACATAATAAAATCATGTCTTATATTACTTTTCATCTCACTTCTACAAAGCAGACAGCAGCTATTGCAATAAACCCAGTCCTTCTAGCATTAATGTGGATTTATTTTTTGTTGTTGTGGAGTTTAATGCCATTTTTCAGCACAATATAGGCTATACATGGCAGCCAGTATTATGGTGGAGGAAGAGCCCAGGAAAACTCCGGAAAGAACTGCCGACCCACGACAAGCTACTGGCAAGCTTTCTCACATACCCACATAGGCTGAACCCAAGACTCAAACCCACGCAGACAGAGGAAAGATGGCAGTGATCCATAACGGTGAGCGCTTTAGACCACTTGGGGCTCCTATTAACATTGATGCTGGTGTGCACGCTATAAAGATATAACTCATACATATATGTGTAGAATTACAATATCTTAAGAATTCTTATTTTCATGTTGCAAGCAGGCAGGCACATATAAATTTCATGTTTCATAGCATGCTCCATAGAATTGGCCTAATGAATCTACATGTAGCGGTGTACAGACAGGTAAATTTTTTGTATATTCTTGGTTAAGATTTTACATTTAGTTCAAGATTTTTGGTACCATGTATAATTATTGCTACACTTGGACTTAAGAAACTTGATGAGGACATGCACTTTGATGGGTACTGAATTCGTATCACCAAAATAGGTCACATCAACCCACATTTTATGCCTTATTGATGTTGGTTATTTTTTTCTCAAGCATAGATCATGCTAGAATAATCAAGCTGGATGATTTTACACATATTAGCACTATGCCTTTCATTACAAAAGAGAGTAACTATGACCTACATTTCACATTTTACTGACTTTCATTACAAAAGAGAGTAACTATGACCTACATTTCACATTTTACTGACTTTTAATGCATTACTAATTGGGTTAAGTATTCAGTTACAGCTATTCCCAAGCTATATACAGCTATTCACAAGCTATATACATCCTACCCAACAACGGTACACTCTGACCAGTGCAGCTAGAAGCAAGAAAACATACATTTATCAACAAATAAAACCAGCCAATATTAATTTTTATATGTTGCATATTTTGATATGATGCACTCAATATGTTAAGGATGTATTCTACATGTGAATAGTGCCTAATCAAGATAAATACTGATGCACAAATTTTGCATCTACCTGTGGCCATACTAGCTGATACTACAATTTTACTTGAAGCAAATATCTTTCAAAATATGGTTCCATCATGTGCACTATATTAGCTTTTGAAGCCAAGCTAAAGTCCTATCATTTTTAAAACAAGAAAAAATAATCTTCGTGTCAACTCATTAGAGTATCTCTACTTAGTTTAGCACACTGCACTATTATTTGTCCTCTTTGTAATGCCCTGTATATATATAAGGGTATTATTTTCCTTTTGTTTGTGTATATATATATATATATATATATATATATATATATATATATATATATATATATATATATATATATATATAAACAAACAAAAGGAAAATAATATCCCTAGATCTCACAAGAGAATACTTGATAATATTAACATAATTTTTAAATTTGAATAAATCATATTGATCATAAAGGTTAGAGATTCGAACCCTGGTCCACAGGATATAACACAAGATGATGCATGTCTGGTGATGTGTGCATGGTTGAAATGGTATGGGGGTTGGTGCATGCCAGTAAGGCAATGTTAAAATAAATTTGCAACATAACAACATTCTAAAAACTTGTATTCTCATCAAATCCACTGTAAGTGTTGCAAACTGATTTATAATACCTGCATGTAGCAATCAGCAAGCTAAGAAGCAATATGTTAGTCATCAACATGTATATGCCCATCATCACTGGCACAACATATTGCCCAGCCTTCCCGTTTCCATATAGAGCTTCATTGTTTGAACAGTTGTCAGCACCTTGTTTAAAAGGACAAAGTTTCAATTTTAAAACACTTCATCATAAGAATACAAATGTGTTTCTAATAACCTTCCAATTTAGACATGAATTTGAAAATGTATTAAGCTTTTTTTAAGATGGACTGAGTATCTCCCAATCTATGAAACTGGCAAGAGTTTAAGTTTAACTTTTCCTGCTACTATTGAATTGTTGCTTATGATTCTTTCTTATGCAAAACTTATCTTAAGCTTACCTGACTAAAGTGATGTAATGGGGGGAGGCAATCATCACTTTAACTTGAGCAGTGTTTTTGGTCAACCTATTGTGATTATTTATCATGTGATGCATAGCCTTTTACCTCATAAAGCATAGTTACAAAGTGCAGCGCACTATAAATAGAACATCTGTTACCTATTCGACCCCATATGCATAGGCCTGCCTGTTAGTTGTTAAGCAATGTAGTGTATGTTATGTTTAACAGCAATTAACCATTTTACATTTTCGTTACACATTATTATATGTGGAAAAATTTAAGAGTAAAGTCCGATTGTTATAGCTGTGGAACTTTTTTTTCAAGGAAGAATTTTTTATGTGCTTTAAAATCTTGAGAGAACTCGTTCACTGTCATGTCAGTGAGGCCGCATGACCAACCATAGCTGCCATTTCTCATACTCGAAATTTACAAGTTTACATCACTAAGTCATCAGAATTTGATAATTTATAAAAACGAATTGCAGCCTACATCAATATCAGAGCCTTTACCTACGTTATTGAATCTTTCATAGCTGTGATTCTAATCATGAAAACTTTGCAAGTACTAAATGAAATCCGCGACCTCCATTTTGGAGAGTGGAGGTTACGACTTAGTTACTTTAAATAGCAGATATCGACCAGAGCATAAACAGTGACCACGTGATCTGACGTAATAGTCATTCGCAGAAATGAATGTATTATCTAATAGGGGTTTTTCCCTGAAGGTGGCACTACAAAAACCAGCTTAAAATGGCTGATGTTTACAGCAGGCGTCAAAAGGCGCTTCCATGCGAATGGAATAGAGGCGTCAAATAGTGCTTCCATGCGAATGGATTAGAGGCATCCAAAGACGCTTGCATATGGTAAAGGGATAGCTCGTTTCATTTAAAACATAAAATATGTGCTAATCTTTGGCTCTGAGCAAATATTCCAATTCCCACAGAACATTTATGATTCTTGCTAGGCTGATTGGTTTAAAAGCATGTTGCCATTACACATAAAAGTCACAATGGTAGTCTTCTGCACTGACCTGGGAGGGTATAAAACACACAACCAAACTACTGTGGCTCCTGTATACATTAAAAATTTTCCATTTCGTCATATTTGTTTTAGTTCATATAACCTTTCTCAAATTTTTGTCATCTTTTACCATTCTTATCTTGAAAAAAATATGGGCTTTTAGTTGGCAATTGTTCATCTCCTTCTAACAACTGCCAACTTTTATATCTGCATTAACAGTTTTAAGTTTTTGCCCTTCTAGGACTATAAATATATATATATTGTGAAGTGTCGAATTTTATATTGCAGCAAACTTTTAAGTTGAATGCATTGAGAATTAAAATTTTGTCGCATTTGAGCCAGAAAAGTCTTTGTGAAGGGTCACTTCGTCCTTTCTTCATTAATCTTCCCCATGTCGGTGTACACTTCAAAGGGACATAATTCCGATTTAGTGAAATTAACCTGGGTATCTTAACACAGTCCTTAGAAAGTAAACATTTGAACTACCAACCCTAACCACTTGGTAGGAACCTATGTCCACTTATCGTTTTTTCAAAGGGAAATTGTAACACACTGTTGTTCACAGGTTCTGAGCTGTCTAAACCTGATGAAAGGAATTATTTGTTTGGGAAAAATTAGGGATCGCTGCCTACAACTGGGCAGAATAAATTAGGGCAAACACTTTAGAGCAATCAGACTTTAAAGTGACAACCTTAGTCGAAATTCATTAGTCTGATAATTTCCTAGAAGAGAAAACTTAGTCTCAACTCCAGGGAAGCATAAAGAGATTAGTGCCTTCCTTGTGAAACAAGAAAGGGACCAGGTGTGTATAGGTACCAGGTGTGTAGGGGAATGTAAGGAGGTTTTGTCTGTCGTGTGACAAGTGTCAGCGGGTGGCACCTATGACCTCACATTGCCCAGTGCCACTAGAAACCACCCCTCTGATTGAAGAACCTTTTTTGAGGGTGGCGATGGACTTGATAGGTCTGATAAAGCCTGCATCGGAAAGTGGTAATTGTTATGTGTTAACGATTATCGGTTACGCTACCCGATAACCGGAGGCCGTTGCATTAAAGAACATTGATTCAGTTACGGTGGCTGAGGCTTTGTTAGGAGTTTGGTCCAGAGTTGGTGTGACCTGAAGAGATATTAACTGACCAAGGGACGCAGTTTGTCAACCAGGTGATGGAAGAAGTGAACCGGTTACTTTCCATTAGGCACCTGACTACTACCCTGTATCACACACAGTGCAATGGTCTAGTAAAGCGTTTCAATGGGACGTTTAAACAAACTCTGAAGAAGTTGTGCGAAGGTCAACCCAAAGACTGGGATCAATAATTCCAGCGATACTTTTCGCGTACCGTTCAGTACCTCAAGCTAGTCTAGGATTTTCACCTTTCGAACTAGTTTACGGGAGGACAGTGAGAGAACCCATGGCTGTATTGAAACAGCTGTGGACGGATGAAAAGGCATTCAAGGAAGTATGAACAACATATCAGTATATTGTTGATCTCTGTAACAAGCTGGAGGAAGTTTGCAACTTGGCCCAGAAGAATATCTGTGATGCAAGGGGATGTCAAGCCAAGTACTACAAAAAGAAGACAAAGGAACAAAAGTTTGAAGTGGGTGACAAGGTGTTGTTGTTGCTACCATTGGAACACAACAAACTCCAAGTATTCTGGAGGTGACCGTTCATTGTAATGGAAAAGAAGGGTGGACAGAACTACCGTGTCTGGGTAGGAGATAAAGAGAACTTGTACCACGTTAACCATCTTAAACGCTATCATGAGAGGGAGACACCCACTGAGTTCATGGTTGTTAGAGTTGTGACTGAAGAACCCGACGACAATGGAGGAGTGGCAGAAGTCCTTCCTAGTTGTCCTTTGACGAGGGTTGAAACCTATATCGACATCGTCCTCGACATAACATTAATGTCAGAACAACATGAAGAGGTGGAGGAGATACTCCACGTCTACTCGAGTGTCTTGACAGAAAGACCAGGCTTGATGGGACTGAGCTCAGTTTGAAGCTGCTGGACAAAAGGCCTGTGAAACTGTAACCCTAGCCACCACCTCATACGAACTTAGAAACTGTAAGGGACAAAATTAGAAATATGCTTGACTTAGGAGTCATTGAACCAGCCGAATCTGCATACAGTTCACCGGTTGTTTTGGTCCAGAAGAAGGATGGTAATCACCGCTTTTGTGTCAACTATCGGAAATTAAACAGGATCACAGAATTTCAGGTTGAAATGTTACCGGATCCTGAGTCCATATTTGCCGGAGTAACCAACGTCAAATGTTTCTCTAAAATAGACTTTTCCAAGGGATATTGGCAAATTCCAGTTTGTAGGGAAACTGTCCAAAACTTGCTTTTGCAACACCAGATGGGACACCATTGGGTAGTCATGCCGTTTGGGGTCCAGAATGCACCCAGCATTTTACACACGGATAAAGAGGAAACTGCAAGACCTTTAAGAGGGACCGGAGTTTCAAATTTCATAGACAATTTGTTATTGGCGACACCTACTTGGGAAGAACCCGTGGTCTTACTGAGACAAGTTCTGGAACGACTTAGACAGGGCTCACTGCCCGACTATCAAAATGTCACTTAGGATTTCGGAGACTGACGTATCTAGGATACACACTCAGTGAAGATACGTTAACATCAGACAGTACTAAAATAGATCAACTTCGGAACGCCACATGTCTGACTACGAAGACAGAAGTGCAATCTTTTTTAGGACTTGCAGGTTATTATCGTAAGTATGTCACAAACTTCAGCGCTATTGCTAGTCCGCTGACTGATTTGACATGGAAGAAGGCTCCGATGAAGGTTATTTGGACAGAGAGCATTTCAGATGTTGAAGGATAGGTTGACATCAGATGCGATGTGATGTGATGTGATTTTGATTTTTAACGTAGCTTTAACAATTTTTCAGTCATATTGCTACGATGTCTGCAATGTGGCAGTTTATAGTGATGTCTAGCACTGGGGCATCATGCTGCAGACATGTAGCATGATGTCCCACCCAGTCACATTATCCTGACACCAGGCCGACCAGTCCTAACACTAACCTCTTAATGCTGAACGCCAAGCGAGGCAGACATCAGATGCAGTTGTGAGACTACTGGACATGACAATGGACTTTGTCTTACACACTGACGCTTTTGACAGGGGTCTTGGTGCAGTTTTACTGCAGGAACATGATGGGAACTTATTTCTGGTAGCTCATGGTAGGAGGAAGTTGTTGCCAGCAGAGCATAATTATTCTATTACCGAAAGGGAATGCCCAGCGATTATCTTTAGAGTCTCTAAATTCCAGCACTATCTGTATGGGCGAAAGTTTATTCTGGAAACTGACCATCAACCTTGCTTATTTGGCCCAAGCTAAACTGACAAACGGACATTTAATGAGATGGTGATTATTTCTCCAGCAATATGAAGTTCAATTGCATTACATTAAGGGAAGCGCGAATGTAGGAGCAGATTGTCTGAGTAGACTAAGTGATTCTGAGGTGAAGGGGTCACTTCAGGACATGTAAACAATAACTGGGAAATACAGCTTCAAAATTCGGAGAGCAAAATCCCTGAATTTACTCTTAAAGAGGGGCCTATTTGAAGTGTCAAATTTTTTATTGCAGCAAACTTTAAAGTTTAATGCATTGAGAATTAAGATCTTATCACATTTAAGCAAGAAAAGTCTTTGTAAAGGGTCACTTCGACCTTTCTTCGTTCATCTCCCTCATGTCAGTGTAAACTTCAAACGGACAGCATTTCAACTCAGTGAAATTGACCAGGGTATCTTAAAACATTCCTTAGAAAGTAAACATTTGAACTACCAGCCCTAACCGCTTGGTAGGAACCTATGTTCACTTATCATTTTTTCAAAGGGAAATTGTCACGAACTGTCATTCACAGATTATGAGCAGTCTAAACCTGATGAAAGGAATTAATTCTTTTGGGAAAAATTAGAGACCACTACCTACAAATAGGCAGAATAAATTAGGGTGTACGCTTTAGAGTAATCAGACTTTCAAGTGACAACCTTAGTCAGAATTCTTTAGTCTGAAGAGGAAACGTAGTCTCGACTCCGGGGAAGCAGAAAGAGATTAGTGCTTTCCTTGTGAAACAAGAAAGGGACCTGGTGTTCGTCTTGTATAAGAAAGACATGTTTAGTGCTAGGATGCACAAGTTCTGAAAGTGAACAGCAATAAGGTACGCAATTTTAGTTTCATGTAATATCTATTATTTGATTGTTTGTTTTATGCAAATGTCTTTGCTATGACTAGGTTTCCATATTATGTATCATTTATTCAATTCATGGAAATGTGTTCATGCTAGAGTTGTTATGCAATTTATTTTATTCAAGTTCATGTAAAGTGTTGATGCTAGAATTGTTATGCAATTTACTTTTAGTTATACAGTTATTAGTTCATTGGTAGAATTGACTGCATGCAATCCAAATGTTCATATGTGTAGGATTTCATATGGTTATATGAAATAACTTCCTTTATTTGTTAGGATGATACAGAGATCATGTAGTAGCATATGTAAAATAATACAGTTTTTTAAGACATGCTGCTGAAAGTGAAGTCAATGTCCTACCGTATAAGTCAGAAATTTATGCAGTGTGTGGATAGCAACATGCTCTGAATAACGTAAGTGAATTGTATGTACCTCCAGAGAGTGGGGTATACATAATTATGGGATAATTTTGTCATTTAAGGAACAGCTTTCTTAGAGAAAGACAATACAGTCTGGAGACTGGAGTCCGAGGAAGGAAAGAAGGATGAGGTCAGAATAAAAGGACCAGGAAGTCCACGAAGGGGCAAAGCATACAGCTTAGGAAGGATGAACTAGGGTATGTTGATATATGGTCAGACAGGAAGGTGATGCAAATCGGTAGTGGACATTACACTCTTTTCATCTCTCGTTATGATATGAAAAGATCCAGATTAGACACACCTGTTAATTTCTATTGATATAATCTAACTTGAACTGGAATTACCGTCATTAACTTGTTTTGATTTAATTTGGTATTTTCTTGTCGAAAGGGGGCTTGTATTGTTTTATATCTTCCCATAATTCTCGCTCAGTTCTCTTTTGAAATTCCATTCTTCTTTCACTCCTGCTGGGCTATAAAATCGATGGAGGTCATCCTCTAGATAATGCCAGCCAAATTCAATTAACCAGTCCTCTTACTAATATACCTTAATTTGGAGTGGTTAATCTTCCTTAAATGTTTTATTTTTGTTTTTCCCTTATACTTGTAGAACTTAAAATCAGTACTATTGTACTGATGTACTGTCAACCCCGTGCATAGAGACATGCATATGCACATACTCCCATTCTATTACTTAAATAATTGTACCAGCCAAGTGAACATCTTCCAAAATACAGTAGCTATCTTCTCTTTATTTTTCTATGCCTGTCTCTTCGTACCCAATCTCTGTTGTGGCTGCAAATGTGTGGGTCAAAGTTATCTGTATCAAAGAAAATTATTAAACTGCATAAAAAACTAGTGTTACAAGTGGTTTGCCGTATCTATACCTTAGAAAACCAAAGTATTTACTGCATAAAGTTTGGTAATCAATGTTAAATATCATTTTTATCCATGTACTTCTGGCAGGAAGTTAACTACATTCCCATATTTGTATGTGTTATGAAATTTATCTGTTCAATTTGATGAAGATTTATGGACAGGTTCATGGACTGACAGATGGTGTGTGTCACAACATCCCTCTAATAATTGTGGGAGCAATATTTCATAGTACATACATGCATACACACACACACACATATACATACATACATACATACAAAAATACATACATACATACATACATACATACATACACAGACAGACAGACATATAATAAAATGTTAAGCCATCTCACTGCAACAAAATATACCTTCAATTTCTTCCAACATAAGCTCTCCATAAATATTCCAATATGGTCGCTTTAATAGTGAGTTCTGTATTAGGGTACAAGATGGCATAGGAAGAAATTTCATATGCCAAAATGAAAACCCCTATTATTGCAGCCAAGAATCCCAAATCCGACACCTTTGGAAGGAAAAATAAATTTAAGTCATTAAGGATACACCACAACCCGGAGTTTGTAAAAGCAGATATGCATCCATACAAAACTAATGTTTACACATTGATGACTATAGTGATTAACAAGTTGCAAAAAATATTTTTCAATGCAAATTAATGTGCAACATGAAAAGTGACACTCAGCTCTAACAAAAATTTAACATCCTAATTAAAACTAAAGCAAAGTATGAAATTAAAATACCAACATATAAATCTTCTCACTATTGTCTTTTTTTAAAGGACCTTTTCATTTAGATCTTTACTGTCACACTATGTTATGTGTTTTCAAGGTTGTAAATCTGCTCAGTTTGACAAGCAATAATTATGTTTACAGACACTGTAGTGGTGGAGGATGCTGTTTTTGGGATAAATTAATACACTACATTTCTCTATATAAAAGTACAGGGAAACTCCTCAAACCTAAATCATTAGGATACCGGAATCCCCTGAAGATTGAATTTTATTATTTTTATTCCCAAAATTTTCCTCCTTCAATAACAGCATTTTTATCCCCAGTAAACTGGAACCCCTCAATTATGAACACTGGAATATTTTTTGATCCCAAATTTCAATTTTAAACTTAAAAATACCCCATAAAACCGAACTCAGTTGAAATTTGACAACATATGTTAGCTGCTAAATCCCTGACACGCTGGCACAGATTAATTATAGTTAACAGGTGCTTTAGTAGTCTGATCGAATTGAGACAAAGACCTGGAAACTGCTCCAAGAGCATGTGTGGTTAAAACAGCACTTGACATATGCGACGAAAATCGAGAACTGTTTTGAAGTTGACAGCTTCCCTGTTAATGCAGACAATGATACTGTCAGTGAGGATGATGATGCAGATGATATTCCAATGGCTCGACTGGCTCATGAATTATGACTGGAAATCGACCCTGAGCGCTTAGATAATTTTGACGATGTTCTTCCTGTTGAACATGATTCTGATGACTGTTAAAGAGAACTTTTTTCACAGTTTTGTGAAAGGAATCAAGCCAGTGAAGAAAGCAATGAATAAGATGATGACAATGTATGTTCTGTGCGATATGCCAGGGATATATAGAATCTATGTTGGGGTTTGGGCCGAGACAAGGAAATCTCAGTCAAGGGTTTATATTATTTGTCTCCCAACGAGGCTTGCCCGAGTGGTGAGACATATAATATAAACCCGCGACTGAGATTATCTTGTCTCGGCCCAAAACTCAACGTAGATTATTTTTTTCAACCAATATTTTCCTTTAAATCAAAAAGAATTCTGCACTAGTGTTCATGT
Source organism: Sinohyriopsis cumingii (assembly GCA_028554795.2). NCBI lineage: Eukaryota > Metazoa > Mollusca > Bivalvia > Unionida > Unionidae > Sinohyriopsis > Sinohyriopsis cumingii. The sequence goes on along the minus strand of CM068841.1, from coordinate 26,417,111 downwards.
CCAATGTTTATACGCGGAGCATTAATATAAATATGTTAATGAGGGCTGTGGTGTGACCGTTGCGTCCGAAGTACACAGTTTATACGCGTGAGCAAAGAAAAATAACAGCATAAAACGTCGCATAATAATGAGGTATTATCACATTTAATATATGGATGTTATATGAAATCGACAATAAATATTTAATATTTATTACAAAAAACTGTTTTATTTTCGTCGGTTCGAATTTTGAACTGTGCCGATATTGGCTACTCAGCTCTACTGTAGTTATACTTAGTACAAGCTGTAACGAAGAGAAACATCTTTCTTTAGATTATTCATGGGTAATTAGAGATCTGTGTCACTATCGTATATAACTAGTCTTTTCTTTGGAGGAGGTGAAACTGCGTGTGACATACTTGTGTAGTCCTTAATACTGATTATAAAATTACCACCGCGTATAAATAGACCCTCCAAAAACGGATTCTAGCGGATAACCATGTGCTAAACTTTCAAGTTCACGGATTCTTTGAACATTTATTTTTCTGTCCTGAAAATATGGCAATTGCTACAGTGAAATTTGTATATGGATTAAGGTATTGGCGGATAAATGATTCCTTCTGGCTGGTAAGTGCATTATTTGTCTTTAAATATTGTAGCTATATGTTTGATTCAACTGGGGCACAATATAGATGCTTAACAAAATTAGAAAAAACATGTTTTATATAACACTTTTCTGGCTGTTACTAATTTTTCCGTTGTTGTTAAAATAGTTGGAAGGCTATGAAGTGTATAGGTCTATATTCTGTGTGCATGGAGCAGTGTTTTCTATAATAAATTTCACACAGCATTGAGATTTTATCTTATCTGTAGCACAGTCATGTTCAGGTCTGCGTCATTAAATGTAGCTAACAGTATATACTTTGTTTCACACGAAGTATTTAAAACTAGTTAGGTAGCTTTCGTTACATTTAATGATGCTGATTTAAAATTGTACTGAGCTAGGGCTGAATGTAGGATAAAATTGACCATGCAGTGTGGAACGAACAAGCATAATACCAAAAAGCTCGGCATCATATGCGTTTGTATTTGTCTCTCTCTCGAAATGTTTTTGTATGGTGTGTTCTCAAACATGGATTTAACTTAAGTTACTATGTTTTTGTTATATATTTGTTACTGTTGTTGTCGTTCTTTGACTTTAGTACAACTACGTCAGGCACAGCAGAAGACAACAAGGGTTACTTTTTTAAAAGTAGTTCTGAGCGCGTGGACACCTTGACTGAGACGATTGGTCTGAGATGACTAGAATGAGACAGGAAAAGTAAGGTTAGCAAAACAAGTTGATTTCTCTGTCGCATGGGTGAAGAATGACATACTCTGAAATTTCAGAGTTTATAAAGAGATTAAAACTGTCATGATTGCAAAGGATGGCTGTTGTTTGCCCATGGCACAACAAATAGAGTCTTTAACACAAGCTGCATTATTGAAAAAGCGATGCAAGAAACAAAAGACAATGCTCCAAGCCTTATTCTAGCCAGGCTTTTGAACATTATGAATTCTACAGAATATTTAGACATTTTGGAGTAATTTGATATATCCAATATATTATAGTAAAGTTATAAATGTACTGTATTTCATTCCTGAGATATTTCTTGTGACAAGGACTGTGTTTCTTTATGGAGCAACTGTATTTATCCATGTGAAATGATAGAAATGTTAGTTAGAACATATGGTTCAGCTGATTCTTCATTAAATGTACAATAACAGTTTTCAAAGCCACATCTATCCTTTCACTGATTAAGCAAAAATGTATGTCAATAGCTCAATTGTAGCTAAATTGTGAGTGGTAAATGATCAAATTAAAACACAAGCTTATGTTAGTGTACTTGTAGTTGATAACGATTTTAATTTATACACCTAAATTCTAACACCTGAAGATGAACTCTTCCCTTTATATTTCCACTGGACACAAATAATTTCCTAACTGCAAATACGTGGCAAGTTTATCTGTGGAAGATGTATCTCTGAACATCAATAGATACTTCTCGACTTTTCTTTTCTTCAAATGCAATTGTGAATGAATTCTGCTTCTTGACCTTGCTTGTCTTAAAAACACTCATTATGTCTGTGTTTTGTTAAAGCCTCCTTTGTATGAATGTTTGAGACCCCCTCCCACCCAATGTGTATTTCCTATTGCATTGGTTTTAAAATGGGTATGTTGATAGTGCATTTGTTTTTATATATATATATATATATATATATATATATATATATATATATATATATATATATATATATATATATATATATATATATATATATATATAATGTACTAAGTAATTCAAGTTCTGTCAGGAATTTTTATTTTTATCTTTAATATTTTCACTTTTTTATTTTTAACGCAAGGAAAAAGTTCTAGGGTTGGCAGCTTAAACGGGGACAGTTGGTCAATTGGGAACTTTTATTTTTTTGGTCTGGTATGGTACTTCCAGCCTGCGATGATCGGAATCTGGGAGATAATTTTATCTTATTGAACAAAATTTATATAATTGAAGGCTCCTACATAATGCTGGTAACTGGTGCTTATCTACTTACCTCTTTTAAATTTAAAAAATACTGAGAAGTTGTGGAAAGTTCTGTGAAATATTTCTTTTGCATTCGTACATTGGTTGCAGAGCATGGAATTATCCAATCACAGCAGCTGATTTATCAATCAATCTTGTATGTGCCATAATAATAAATTCAAAAGTGGTTTGTTGAAAGCAAACTGGTCCGTGAAAAGTTGGATTATGAAGGAGTGGACTCATCAATCACCATAACTTGTTTGCATGAGTACATGATGATCATATTACAGGAAATGTAGGATCATTTTTTAAAAAAAATATTGTTCAGCCGAGAAAGGCAATCGTAGATTACAGAGTCAGGAGATTTGGTGTTTGAAAAGTTGCTGAATTTTGGGTTTACAGATGAAATTATTGGAATGATTGGAGGTAAGTTTGTTTCTTTTCTTTAATTATATTACATTAAATTTGAAACAGATTAGAACATTTATTGGCTCTTGTTTCAATGGTCAGCTGTACACTGCATCAGTTTTTCAGTCAATTGCACCTGTTTTCGGTGCAAATATGGTTGTTTAGCAAGCTATAAATACTGTATGAAGTCATTAACCCACTAGGCATTGCGCCATCAGCCGTATTGTTTTCAGACAAACATGTAGGCCTACAACGTTCAGTAAACCTTTTGTTGTTTTCATCTTTATCTCACTGACAGTTTGTGTGTGTTATCGAATAGGGATTTAAAAAAAATTAAAAAATATTAGTTGTGAAACAATGGTATGGAAATTGGACTGTTGTTGCTTCTATGCATTGTTTAATCAGATTAATCAATATAGATACATGATAAGAATAATAATCGTGATAGTAATCTTAATAATAATCCTATAATAATCATAACAATAATTATGATAATAATCATAATAATAATAAAAATGATAATAATAATCTCTTATTATTGTTGTTGTTTATCTAATTTTACCCTTGTACGATTCAGTTGAATTTCTTTGGAAGTGAATTACAAGACTTAAGTATATATTAATGATTCATTTTTTTAACTATGCCCATTCTGAATAGAGTAAAGCAAACGAGCCCATTACCATTAATTGAATTTAGAAGAAAATAATTAATGGTTTTAATTATCTTATGTTTAAAATCGTTGAAAGAACAATAAAATCTGAAAAATATTTAATGAATCAAAAATGGATCTTAGAATAACTGTGTACATAATTATTATAGTGCATTAAATCAGAAGAATAGGTTTATGAATAGTGTTAAAGACATGTAAGACTAGAATAGACCATCCATGTGTTTAGGTTGCTACGCAGCATTAAAACCTACAAAGCAATCAATCAGATTTATTACTACTTTAGTATACTGATGAAAAGCGATATTACTTTATCCATTTTCTTTAAGTGCAATATTTTATAATTTAAATAACTATACTAGCCTGACATATTATCATGTGTATGTCTGAAATTGCTGCTGCATTCTACTTTGAGATACGAGGTTACAAGTGATTCATGACATCACATGATGGCCACTGTTTAACAACTTTATTGACCTTGCAAACCCAGAGAGCATATGTCCTTGATTTTGGGTGTAAATTTGTGCACCATATTAAAATGCTTAATGCTCATGCATGTCATATGTTGGTGATATTGAATAGTACTTCAATTGGATTTCTTTTGTTTGTCTAATTGAAAAGGAATTATGGCATCCATGATACCAATCTCATGCTCTATTTTACCTGTTGCATACGAATTTGCAAAAACGCAAGCATCAGTGATCTCTTAACTTTTACATAATTAAAATGAATTATTATTTTTATTTTTAAAGGTCAACATGCTAAACCATTTTCTTTCAGCAATAAACACGGATATATGTATTTTTTCACAAGTAGTGAAATCCCATTGCTAGTAAATGGCATGGAATATATTGCATATTATTTTAAAAGTTTGCACTTTTTTAAATTTAGAGTTGAAACAAGTAAAGATGCGAATCCACAATTACCAAAACCACCAAAAATAGCAACAAAATAGACCACCAAGATGGCAACACCATATCAGCTAACACAAGAGCAACAAAATAGACCACCAAGATGGCAAAATCAAAACAGACATTGACGGTAACACCAACAAAGTCCAAGGTAAGATAAGCAACAAGCATTGTGTCATATCTTTAAGGGCTGATTACAGTACAATGAAATAATAAGGTAGTAATCCTGAATAATTTTAAGGGATGCATCAGGATCTTATAACTGAATCAATACATTAGTTTGAACTTGTAAGTCATTGAACCAGGAACAGAAGATAATCTTGATTTTATTTGTTATCAACAATTTAGAATGGTGGTCCCAAATTCAAAGAACAGTCCATTATAGAAATGTAGCATTTTCTGGTTTTCAGATCTAAAGGATTCCAAACATGATTTGTAAATTTAAGGCTGCCAACAACAATTATGTTATATGTGTACTATTTGTTTTACTAATTCATCACATTTTATATTTTCAACCAATAATTTTGTTTTACAGAACTGGTCCAAAAGAAAAGGCAGAATATCAAAGAGGTGATGATGAACAAAAATATCAGTTAGGTGCTAAAACCAGCAAGAAACCAGTATATAGATGGATGGATTTTCAAAATTAATTTGGCACTGAATGAATCTTATGGGCATTCTTGATATTTGGACCTTTTCACAATTTAATTTGTACTTGTTGAACAAATTAAAAATAAAATGTATTCTTGTATTGTATAATATTTGCTTCAATTCTTGGTCTGATGTTTTATGCCAGGAAGCTGTCCGTGGAATCCTTGGATGATGTGCTGAGGGGTCCTCAGATGATATATCCTAGGAATCCTAAGACAGTATGTCATATGAATCCTCGGACAATATATCCAAGGAATCCTCGGGTGATATGTCCAAGGAATTGCCAGAATGCTTGAAAACCATGGAGAGGTTCAAGGATTCATTCCTAGGAAACCTCAGAATAATGGTTGCAGAAAACCTTGGAAATACAAGGTCAACGTCGGACATTTGAAAATAAAAACCTTGGACATTGGTATATAAAAAAATTGTTCTTGGACTATTACCTCAGAAACCAATATTCCGAGGTTTTTCCTAGGGACATTTGTCCAAGGTTTCCTAAGAAACCTCAGAATATGTACAGCCAGGTTGGAATTATTGTGATGTTCTCACTTTGCACACATTTAGCCAATTAGACAATCTTGAACCATGATTACCTGTTTAAATTTTTTTGACTCTTAGCAATAAGGCTACCCTGATTACTCTTCATGCTAAATTGTTCTATTAAAGGACACCTGTACAACTTGTTTCTATAAACAATAAAGCATGATCAGCATATTAGTGATAAACAGTCAGTCCAAAAGATTGTTCCTGACGTGTGAAGGATTGCAGTAAGAAGAATGCCTGGTGATTTTGTTTTAAGGAAAACTGTGACCGTGACCTTCACCCCATATGATAAGGGTACAACAAAGCAGGAAAAATACATTTTCATTAGTTATTTTTTACAAGATAATATAAATCTACTTTTTACAACAAAACTAGACTTGTTTTTCCTGTTTTGAGAGCAGAGAATAAGTGCTATAACAATATCACCATGACAATATTTGTACATATACTCAACACACTTTAGGGACAGGAAAAAAATATTGTATTTTATTACAATATGTCCTCCTCCAAAGAGATCAGAACTAAAATATTTGCTGAAGTGATAACATCTGTACATTTTTATTCATGCACAAGCTTGAATTTCCAAGCATTTGAGGTTATCACAATATTTGCATCTAGTGCTTGATTTATCTTTGAAGTCCTACTATGATTTACTGTACTATACTTTTTAGCTGAGTGTGAACACTGAAAATAGATATATAAATAACTTCTTGTTTATACAAGGACTCACTGATTTCATGTGAATTGAAAACTGTATACTTTAAGGTATAAAATATTCAATCATGAAGTAATAGTTGATTCATGCATTCTACTTTTGGGTGAAGTAATACCTGCCAAACTACTTAGCAATAAAACTTCACTCAAGTCGATCACAAAATGTTTACTTTCAAAATTTTCTTTTATATTTTTGTTTTAGTCTTTAAGGCACATCTTCCATGGCATGACTGTTGGTTTCAAGTGTTTTTCTGAAGTGACAATTCTGCATGCACAATATATGAGACAGTGATTGTGAGAGAAGTGGAGATGAGCTGTTCAGGTCTCAAAATAATAAATATATTCTAAGGCAAGCAAAGGCCATAAGTTTCTAAAATAAATTTGAGTTTCCACATGACCCAATTTATCAAGGGACTCTGCTGAGGATAATTTATTTTTGAAACTGTTATTGAAATGATAATAAACATGCAAATAAAATGTTAATGCTACAATGTTCAGCCACCATTGAGATGGCACATCTCTTTAATACTGCCCAAAAGAAAGTCATTGTAGAAGTGATATAAAGCCTCTTAAAATGATAATACATAGCCACTTAAAATGAAAATACATATCCAATTAAAAGGATACTACATAGCCAATTAAAAAGTATACTACACAGCCAGTTAAAATGGTACTACATAGCCAATTAAAATGATACTACATATCCAATTAAAATGACACGACATAACCAATTCAGCACTGTAGACAACTATGAAAGTTGATGCCATGTCATAGAAATCTAATCAGGTCATTTATGAGTATATATATATATATATATATATATATATATATATATATATATATATATATATATATATATATATATATATATATATATATATATATATATATATATATATATATAATTTAAAATTTGTGTGTGTTGATAAATTGTGCTAACAACTCGGGTGTTTTGCTAAAATGCTGAAAATACACAAATGTCAAATAATAAATAAAAACTGTTGTACAGCCCCCGAAATTATAACTAGTGTATCTATATGTTAATACAGGTAAGTCATTTAAGTTTCATTTATCTGCATTATATTGTCAACTTAATTACTTAATATGCATTTTGTCAAAAAGGTCCAAAAAGTTTTAAAATGTAAATAAATTATAAAAAGATGATGTAATGATGTGAAAATCTAATTAAGTCAATGGAATGTTATTTGAGGACTTTAAGGTCAAAGTCTTGTTCTCTTCAAATTATATAAAAATCTTGTTATGTTAAACCTTCCTTGTCAATAAAACATAAAGAGTGGATGTTAGATTCCTCAAAAGATCGTTGTTGTTGTTGTTGTTGGGTTTAACGCCATTTTTCAGCACACGATAGGCTATACATGGCGGCCAGTATTAATGGTAGAAGAAGAACCCGGGAAAACCCCGGAAAGAACCACCGACCTCAAAAGATCATAAGGGCACCTTTAAATTTCTAACTTGATCCACTGTTAATGTACCAAAAAGATGGAAAGAGGCCACGTGTTCCCAAACCAGGTAAGGATAGCACTAATCTGACAAATTACCATCCCACTGCTCTAATGAACTGTGTGTGTAAAACAATGGAATGAATGATCAATGCAATTCTTGTTTGGTACATGGAAACTAATAATTTAATATCTCTTTTCCAAAGTGGATTCTAATCTGGCTGTAGAACCAATGATCATCTGTTTAAACTTGAAACGTTTAGTCATGATACTTTCATCAAGAAAGAACATTTAATGATTGTTTTCTTCGATCTGGAAAATGCCTATGATACAACATTGAAGTACACACTAATGAATAACCTGTATGATCTGCGTTGAAAAGGCCGTCTATCAACTTTTATATCTAACTTTCTCTCAAAACAAAGAATTCAAGGTAAGAGTGGACTCCACCCTCTCAGGATATGTGCTAGAAAGAGAGGCATGTGTCCTAGGGCAGTATTTAATCTGCAATGCTCTTTAACATCAAAATTAATAGATTAGCAAATGTTTGGCTCCTGGTGTGGATTGCTCCTTAAATATTGATGATTTCCTAATATATTATCGATCAAAACACATACTACAATTGAAAAAATAACTGCAACAAAACATAAACATGATTCAAAATTGGGCCAATACCAATGGTTTCAAATTCTCTAAACGCAAAACAGTATGCATATATTTCTGTCAGCTAAGAATACATCGTGATGATCCTAAACTCAAGCTGCACCTATACCAGTTGAAGAAACAAAGATTTTATTCATTGTCTTTGATAGAAAACACACCTTCATTCCACATATAATAAACTTGAATGCTCTTTGGTTTACTCAATGTTTACTCAACGTTGTAGCACTAAGACTACACACCCAACGTTGTAGCACACTCAGACTACACACTCAATGTTGTAGCACACTCAGGCTAAACACTCAATGCTGTAGCATACTTAGACTACACCTACACACTCAACATCGTAGCACACTGCGACTACACACTCAACGTTGTTGCACACTCAGACTACGCACTCAAAGTTGTAGCACACTCAAACTACATACTCAACATTGTAGCTCACTCAGGCTACACTCTCAACATTGTAGTACTCTCAAGAAAGTCGTTCTAAGCTATATAGAACATTTATTCAATCTAAACTGGTTGTGTTGATTATGGTTCAGCCAGTAAGTCGTACTTAAAGATGCTAGACCCAATTCACCACCAAGCAATATGATTCGCTCTGGGAGCATTTAAGATATCCTCATGAGAAAGCCTTTCGGCTGAAGTGAATGGGCTATCTAAATTAAATCAAAGAGAAATATTGTCTAAAAAATATGCCCTAAAATTAGGCTCAAACCTTCAAATCATAGTTTGTGACTGTATTCCAACCCAAATACAAAACATGCCTATTGCAGTACGTAACTTTGGCATTATAATAATTTCCAGGCTTGACAATACAAAAATTGACCTTTCAAAAATCCAAAAGTCTTATATTTCTGAAAAAAACTCGCTGGCTTCTTAAACAACCCAAAGTACTTTTTAACCTACATGATGGAAAAAAGTCTGAGACAAATCAAAGTAGTGAATAGGGGCACTTTAGCGACAATGGGAATTAGCATTACAGACCCCTCCTGGGCAACTTTAGCGACAATGTAAATTTAACATGGAGAAAAATCGTGGGCAACTCTAGCGACAAGGGGAATTGAACATGGAGAAAAATCGTGGGTTACTCTAGCGACAAGGGGAATTGAACATGGGGGAATAAAGTGTGGGTCTGTCTAGGGACAAGGGGAATTGAACATGGGATTTTTTAATTTTTTTAAAAAAAGAATAAAATAAAAAATAAAAATAAAAAAATTAAAAAAATGGGTAGGCAATGGAAAGTCATTCTCTTTTCGAGAAATATGGGTGACCCTGAAAAGGGCCTTTGGGTTTATGTTAATATGCCCTTAACATAAAGGGCATCTGCGGCATCTTCTTCTCCTCAAGCTGCGTCTTACTCGAGGGCCATAAATCAGTGTCCTCTTGAGGCAACCTTGTCTTTCTACATACACTCTTCGTATCCACAGACTGGTGTCTGACTTGTCGACAACGGTCCACTTGGACCGGACATACATGAGCATGTCCGTCCTAAACATCATTGAAGACACAAGGGTGGATGATTCGACTGTGGTCCACATCTTGAAGCGACGAGAACAGGTGAATCAATGCAGTGAACTGCGCTTATTTATAGGTAGAGGAAGGATTGAAACGGATTGAGTTCATTCACCAATCCGAACACTGGTTACAAAATTCAGTCAGCCCGCATCCAATCCGAAGAGAGCAGTTTGTGACGTCACGTGGTCTATATAGATTCGCTAGCGCCTGTGTGCAGTCAATCTATGTGACAGTAATTCAACATGACGGAAACTCAGAAAACGATTCATTGGGGTGCACCAGCAGTGGAGACCACCCAAGGGAACCCGGACTTACTTTCAGAAGAGGTAAATTGGGATTTTGTGGATTTTCTTACCTCGCAAGAATTTGTTCCGGAACCTTCGTTACCTTCTTCATTACCGCAAGTGGAGAATTTTAGACAGAGACAGAAAGAAGAATTGGAGAAATTTATACAACGACAAATGGAAGCGGAACAAGCTTTTCTCCTACAGCAACAGCAGCAAGAAGAAGAGGTAAGAAAAAACAAGAAGAAGAAGAAGAAGTAGCAGCAAAGAAACAAGAGGGTGAAAATCAAACGGTCACGGTACTGTTGGACATTTTAGCGGAGTTAAGAAGTCTGAAACAAATGTATCAGACTTCTTTATTACGACCGAAGAGAATACGACCTTCCCGAGCTAAACACGTCAACCCTGTGACTAAGCCTGTCGTACCACCATTAGTGATTTCAACCAAATCATCATCATCAACAGTACGCAGTCCAGAAGTAGGCCTTGGCCGTGGCAAAGGCTTAAGGCAGTTAAAGTTGATTGCTTAAACTCACCCCCCTACACCAAAAAGGCCCTTTTCAGGGCCACCCACGTCTCTCGAAAAGAAATACAATTTCAATTGCCAATAACTCAAAAAAAAACCCATTTTACCCCTATAGTACGTGTATATGAGTGCGTGAGTGTAGCTTCTTATTTTAAAATCAAAACTCAAAGACACTTACCTTATATAATTAATTTATTCTTTTATCCATTGTTACAATCCAATTCACAATTCACATCATAACACTTTTAAAAAAAGTTCATTGACTTCTTCTGTCTCCTTGTTTACTCTCTCTGTTTTTAAATTTCTTCACCGTCTTTTCCTCTTCTTCCTCCTCACTTTTTCCCTTCTTCTTTTCTTCTCCTGTTTCTTTTTCTTTGCCTCTTGTAAACAGAATTGTCTTCTTTCTTCCTCTTCTTCCTCTGAAGAATCCCTCTCTTCTGAAGAATCCCTCTTTTCTTCTGACTCCTCTTGTTTCTTTTTTGGGCAATCTGGAGACCAATGTCCTTTTTCTTGACAATAATAACAGGTATCTTGACTTCTGTCTTTTTTAGCCCCTTTTTTTCTTTTTTGACGGTCTGGACACTCTGAAGACCAATGCCCTTTCTTCTGACAGATATAGCAAGTATCTTGACTTTTATCTCGAAAGGAAGGAGAGTAGTCCGTGGGCTGGTCTGAAGAGAATTTTCTAATGACCCCTCGCAAAGCTCTGACGAAACGTTCGATTTGGCTAGTCTCTTCCATCGTTGTGCTCGGTTTGAGAGTGAAATGAATAGTGAAAGGACAAGACACACACCCTTTTATATACGCTGGTCTGCCATGACTATAAATTAGTCCATGGTGTTTAAACTTGAGTCATTTGACGTTTTGCACTCAAGATGAAACGATCCTATTCATTCGAGAAGAAAGAAGAAGAAAGTAAGAGGCAGAAACGTGATCTATCGCCTCGTACCAGGGCTGAAATCTTGGCACAAATTCATGCCAGTGATTTTGAAGAGGACATGAGTGAACCAGAATCCGAACCCTCTAAACCAAGTTCGTCACCCTTAGTCAACCCTGAAAAATACTATTCCATTCGAGAGACGGAAAAGCGCTCCTCTAGAAAATTTAGAACCACGGCTTACAAATACACAGTGAAGTTTAAAGATTTCAAGGCTGAAGTGCCGTTAGAGAAAGCAGAAGTGCTCATCACTGGGGTGTGGGATTCTTTGCTCACCGCACTCAAGCGACAATGTTAACCCAAAGAAGACGATCGCTTGAGACTTTCCATACAACATGACGGTTTGAAATCCCCTGTTTGGATCGAGTTTAGCACCCCTGCAGAATTGACCGCTTCCAAAGTCATGGACAAGATTCAACACGTGCAACAATCTAATGACCAGTTTGACATCACCGATGGAAAAGCCACATTGGACATGACCCACGTCTCTCCTCCTCAAGGGACCGGACGCAAAAAGATGTTATTGGTGAACGAGTTTCGCAGCATTAAGCGTAGCCTTGTCCAAATTCACAATCCTCAAGACCAGATGTGTTTAGCTCGAGCCATCTTGGTGGGACGAACCTATGCCAACAAGAACGACACGGCAGAATGGAAAAGAGCCTGGAAAACTATTCAACGATCCGATCGAGCCAAACAGCGAAACGAAGCAGAACTCCTGTTACAACAAGCCGGACTGTCCAACGACACACCCTGTGGCATTCCTGAGATGCAAAAATTGCAAGATGCCCTAGCTCCACGATACACCTTGAAAGTGCACCCTCAAGAAGTGCGCGGACCTCTGTTGTTTCGAGGCCAAGACTTTAAGGACGGAAAATACATTGATGTCTGTTATCACGATGAACATTTCGATACCATTACCAGTATCACCGGATTCCTGGGATACAGTTATTACTGTGAGAAATGTGACCATGGTTATAATAATCGAGAGCAACACAAGCATTGTGGATTGAAATGCTCAGGATGTTTGGCCTCTTCACCCTGTCTGAGCGAAGGACCAGTGCCTTGTTCAACTTGTCTGCGCACGTTTGTCAGCCCTACCTGTTACCAACAACATCTGAAGACGCAAGGTTCACAGCAGAAATGTGCTTGTCAACTCCTGAGATTTTGCCCTACGTGTGGACAAGGCATATGTACCAATGCTGCCAAGGCACACGTATGTCGAGGAAAGAAAAAATGTCACATTTGTCACCACATCGTGGACTTGGAACACCAATGCTACGTGCAAAAATACAACCCCCACCAGAGAAAGAGGACGGTCACAAGAAGAAAGGCAATTTCATCTTTTTTGATTTCAAATGCATGCAAGAGACCGGCATTCACATTCCTAATTTCTGCGTGGCTCATCGAGCGTGCGAGAAGTGCATTCAAGAACCTATCTTCAGTCATTGCCCTCACTGCAGCAAGATTCCCGGAGGGCGTGAAAAAATCTTTCGGGGACCGAACACGTTAGCCGATTTTGCCCAATGGGTTTTAGACCCCGTCGACAAGACGTGGAGCCAAGAGGACATCGAACGTTACGGAGATTGTCATCGTCATGCCACGGTGATGGCTCACAATTTCTCCGGATACGATGGACAGTTTCTTTTGAGATACTATACGGAACAAGGTACCGAACGTCCTAAAGTGACTTTGAACGGAGCCAAAATCATTTTCATGCAAGTGGGACAAGTGCAGTTTAAAGATTCGATGAATTACTTGGCCATGCCTTTGAGTCGAATGCCTAAAACGTTTGGAATGACAGAAATGGCTAAAGGGTACTTTCCACACTTTTTCAATACGGAAGCCAATCAACATGCCGTTCTACCCTATTTACCTGAGGCTCACTATTACGACCCCGACAACATGCGTACCGAACAACGAGAAGTTTTCTACGCTTGGTACCAGGCTCACGCCTCGGACCCTTTCGACTTTCAGGAAGAAATGCTAAAGTATTGTCGTTCCGACGTGGACATTTTACAGCGTTGCTGTGGAAAATTTCGAGAACTGTTCATGGAACACGGAGGGGTCAATCCTTTGAAAGAAGCTTGCACCATTGCCAAAGCGTGTTCCTTAGTGTACCGGCAACGATTCATACCTGAAAACACCGTGGCTGTCATCAGCCCTGAAACGACCAACTTTGTCAAACGTCAATACTCGGTCAAAGCCCTACGCTGGTTACATTACTTGTGCGACAAGGAAGACAAATGGATTCAGCATGCCCGCAACGGAGGAGGCGAAAAGACCATCGGAACGTATTCGGTCGATGGCTGGGACTTAGAAAACCCAAAGATCGTGTACGAGTTTAACGGTTGCTTATTTCACGGATGTCCCGTCTGTTACCCTGATCGTAGCACTAAAAATCAGTTTTTACAACGGACCATGGAAGACTTGTACCAGGACACTTGTCAGCGGCGCTAAAGTTGGAACAGGAAGGATACCAAGTGGTGGAAATGTGGGAACACGAGTACGATCACCGTATGAAAACCGATCTCGAGTTTAAACGCCTCGTGGAAAGTTACCAGTTCATGGACCCGCTGAACCCGAGGGATAGTTTGTACGGAGGAAGGACCAATGCCACCTGTTTGCTGTACCAAGCCGACGAAGAGAAAGGAGAAGAAATCAAATACTTGGACGTGTGTTCGCTGTATCCTTACGTGTGCAAATATTGTCGCTTTCCTGTAGGGCACCCGCAATTGTTAACGGAACACATCGACCTGAAAAACATTCGAAAATACGAAGGCTTGATCAAGTGTAAAGTTTTGCCTCCCACGAACCTATACCATCCCGTCTTACCTCACCATTGTCAAGGCAAACTGATGTTTCCCTTGTGCCGTACTTGTGCCGAAACGTGCAACCATGACCAACCTTGCCAGCACACCCAGGAAGAACGGGCCTTGACGGGGACGTGGGTCAGCGTCGAATTGTTCAAAGCTCTGGTCATGGGATACCAACTGTTAGAAGTGTACGAAATTTGCCACTTTCCCAAGACACAACAATACCACAAGGGTGATCCCAGTCAGAAAGGCATTTTCGCTGACTACGTGGATGCCTTTTTGAAACTGAAACAAGAAGCCAGCGGCTATCCTTCCTGGTGTCACACTCCCGAAGACCAAATACAATTCAAAGAGAAATACTATGAACAAGAAGGCATCTCTTTAGACCACATCGAGAAAAACGAAGGCAGGCGATCGTTTGCCAAAGTGATGTTAAATTGCTTGTGGGGTAAAATGGCACAACGACCGTGTTTACCCAAGACGGAATATTTGACAGAACCTTCCCGCTACTTCCAGATGATTCACGACAAAACGAAATACATGAAACACGTGGACGTCGTTCGCGAGGATTTGATCTTGGTCAATTACGAAGAAGATCTGGACTTTGTACAAGACGACCCTTTTGGAAATGTCATCATTGCGGCTTACGTTACAGCTCATGCTCGTTTAAAATTGTACGAAGCTTTAGAACTGTTAGGGGAACGCGTCCTGTACTTTGACACGGACAGTTGCATTTACATCCATCACCCGAGTCAACAGCACCCTGACATCGAAGGAGACGGTTTAGGAACCTGGACAGACGAGCATCCCGACGACAAGATTCTAAGTTTCGTCAGTGGCGGTCCCAAAAATTACGGCTACGAATACCGGGACAAACAAGGAGAAGTTCACACGACGTGCAAAGTGAAAGGACTGACTCTGAATTATCGTACCAGTCGTGTGGTGAACTTTGGGGTATTGAAAGAAGCCTTGCAATCGGGAGAGGATTAACACTTTAAAGTGACCACCTATTAACCGAACAAGATTGTACGTTTACCCACTCACCACATCGTCAGTCGACCCTTGGAAAAAGTCTATCAAATCGTGTACCAGAAGCGAGTTCGACTTCCCAATCATTTCACCTTACCGTATGGACACGTTGGTATAAAACATTGGTTGTAAGAGGATATTCACCCGCTAGAAGGATGACTTCGCCACAGCAAGAATCGAGTGAGAAACCCGATGAGAACTCCAAGTTCAAACCCTGCCATTTTCCAGTCTTCTTACCTGACTATTGTGATTGTGCCCGTCGATTGGACACGTTTCAGAAATGGCCTACGGATAGGGAAGGATTACCTTCTTCGCATGTTTTAGCTAGAACAGGATTTGTCTACTTGGGACCTGAGTCAGGATTGGGATACGAGGTACAGTGTTTCGCTTGCGGACTGAAGTTACGAATGGATCTATGTATCTATAAAGATTCAGCTATTCTGGAACATACTCGATGGTCTCCGCACTTGCCTTACCTTTCTCTGGCCTTTCCACCCATCACACTACGGTACAATTATGACGGTACCTTAGAGACGGTACCTTCCAGAACAAGACATAAAAAACATAAAAAAGGAAAGATGTACAAGCTGGAGACTGCATTGCGACTAGTATAAAAAGGGGGCTATGGTCAAGATCGATAGTTCATTGTAACTACCAAGACCGAGATAACAAGATGAATACTTTCAGAGAAACACAAAACAAGTTGTTTAGAAAGGCACAATTCAAGTGTGAGGCTTCGGAAGTGGAATGCGATTGTGAGCCTTGCGATGGGTACGATGCTGTACGTTGTGACCTTAGCGATGCCGTAAAGCATCATGGGAACTTTAGTGTCACTACCCCTATCATGGAAAGTGATGCTGTGCGTGTCAAACCTGAGGGATGCGAAAGTGATGCCGCTCGTCCTCTTGGACATTTTACTGGGTTTCGTTTTAAAGGGGAATGTTCACCTTCACGTCTACCCCCCTACGGATGTCATCCAGCCCTGAGCAAACTCCTGTTCATGTCACCCAACCCTCATCGAAACGAACCTGTGAAAGACGAATATTCGTTTCCTGTGCGTTTGTCGGAACACTGCGACTTTGAAAATCGTCTTCAATCGTTCAAAGGAAAATGGCCTAAGTATCTGGGAGGCCCGACCCCCGAAGAATTAGCCAGAGCCTGATTTTTCTACTTGGGCGAAGGAGATAAAGTCAAGCGCTTCAGTTGCGGTGTGTCACTTCACCACTGGGAACCGCAAGATTCGCCCTACGTAGAACATGCTCGATGGTCACCGAATTGTCATTACTTACCCTTAGTGGGACCGAGACATTGAAGTAACTTACCATAATCTGTTCATGGATACTTTACAAGAGAACATTCGTGCTTTGCCTGTGGAGTTGAGAGAACGCATTTACCGAGAGCTGGTCAAAATACAAGTGAAACGTAAAGAACAATTGCATCCGTTACGTCACCGGTGTTTGAACCACTGGTACCTTCAGGCTATACAAGGACTGATTCAATTGAAAGCGTTCCATTGGACAGACATTGATCAACGATCCCCTAGTTTTAAAAAGGATTGGTTTGTTATGGACGATTCTGTCTACTACATCATTGTAAACTTACTGCATCGAATTCCAGAGGAAGAGTTAACGAATTACCAACATCTTGAACACAATGTCAACTTAGTGAAAGAGGAAACTTCTGAACGAATTGTAATGTGTAAATTAGTGACTAAACGATTTAAATTCGACACTGAAGTAAAACCATG
Source organism: Sinohyriopsis cumingii (assembly GCA_028554795.2). Classification (NCBI taxonomy): domain Eukaryota; kingdom Metazoa; phylum Mollusca; class Bivalvia; order Unionida; family Unionidae; genus Sinohyriopsis; species Sinohyriopsis cumingii. Next base: position 26,399,697 of record CM068841.1, on the reverse strand, counting down.
TTTGTGCAAAGAGTACATTTCTTGTGTCAGACCAAAGAGGATTTAGTATGACCTATTCATGGATACTTTGCTAGAGAACATTCGTGCTTTGCCTGTGGAGTTGAGAGAACGCATTTACCGAGAACTGATCAAAATACGAGTGAAACGCAAACGCAAAGTTATTCAACCGTTTTTAAATTATGCTCTGTTCCAAAGTACAAGAAGACTAATTATGAGTGGGTATTACATTAGGCACAAAGGTAAACGAGGCTATTGGCTACCACCCAAGGATTCCAAAAACAGTGTATATACTTATGGATACTTTACAAGAGAACATTTTGGGCTTGCCTGAGGAGTTGAGAGAAAGGATTTACCGAGAGCTGGTGAAAATACAAGTCAAACGTAAAGAACAATTGCATCCGTTACGTCACGAGATCTTTAACCACTGGTACCTGAATGGTATAAGAGGACTGATTCGTCAGAAATTGTTTCAGTGGTCAGACCTTGTTAGTGAGTTAGTGAATGAAAGAAATGTTCATCATTTTGGTTACTTCGAGATTCACCTAGAGCAACGCATTGAGGAAGACGAGTTAAAGGATTACCAACATATGTTACGTGGAATCTACTTAGTGGAAGAGAAAACTTCTAATCGAAGTTTGAACTGTAGGTTACAGTATTCTAGATTTCCTACTGGAGAACGAAGATGTCTGAGTAGAATGTACGTGTATTGCTTCCGAAACAAAGAGAGTACAAAAACAGGAATCCATGCCACGGCTTATGTCACAAGTGATTGAACAGATTCCGTGGAAGGAACTCAGTGACCATATTCAAACCGTGGATCATTACCATCGATTATTACAAGAACTGTATCCATTCAATTTGGGTCGACAAGTGGTGTGTGTCTTAGTGACTTGTTTTCTGGGATCTCGTTTACCAGCCGATTCCTTGTGGACTCTTTACGATCAGTACTTACCACCTCAATGGCTTTAAATGGTCACGAAAGACTCCTTTTGCTCAAAGCCTTGCGGTTTCATCTGGATACTTCTCGACCTCAACAGGAAAAAAAGATTCGTCAACTTTTAGCTACCCAAGACGTGTATGACGATGTGTGTGTAGCTTGTGACTTACATCCCCATTGGACAGATGTCCGTGCCTGGAAAGAATGGGATTTTGAGGCTTGGACCCAAGAAGTGGCCCAGTATACACGAGAGTTGTTCAAGGAAAAAAGTTACTTTTCAACCCGTGTTAGTGACGGTGCCAGAAGAACCCGTCACCCAGGACGGGACTGTCGTGGACAGGCCTGAAAGACCCTTTCGGGAGGACACTTGTGTGACCTTACCCCTTACTATAGAACTGGTTAGAACATTACCCAAAACATGTTGTACAGACACTTGTGTTTATTCCACGTTAATGGTTATCATGTGCCTTTTATCCTTATACTTAAGCCTTTGGCTTTTATGTATTTTTGTCTTTCGTATTCATGTTTGAAACATTCAATAAACGTGTTCTGAAAAAAAGTATATAAACTCTTGTCTTGTTTGTTTTCGTGTCACAAGTGACATTTCTCACACTATGGCTACCTCTGCTGTCTCTGCTCCCTCTTCCTCTACTGTCAAAGTCATCGACGAACACTTAGATCGTGCCAGTTGGGAGGTTTTGTATCTTCGCCATCCCTTTAACATGCTCATTACTGGACCTAGCGGTTCAGGCAAAACCGAATTCGTCAAACGTTTGATCGAACATAAACATCATTTGATCGATCGGCCACCTCAGCGGATCGTGTGGTGTTACAAAGAGTGGCAATCGGAGTACAGCCTCTTGCGAGAAAGTCAAGGCGATTCCATCGTGTTTGTGGAAGGCATTCCTAAAGAAGGCGACGGCATCGTCTCTGACTCCCGTCAAACCCATTTGGTCATTTTCGACGACATGTTAGGAGAAGACGAAGAAGAAATTAAACTGTGGTTCACGCGCAAAGGGCATCACCGTAATGCCAGTGTCGTTTACATCACCCAAAATTTGTTTCAACAAAGTAAAGCCCATCGCACCATCAGTCTCAATGCGCATTACGTGGTCTTGTTTAAAAGCTCTCGAGATAAATCGCAAGTGCAAGTCTTAGCCAAACAGTTAGGAACGCCTTGGCTGACTCAGGCGTACGGCGATGCCACTCAAACTCCACACGCCTATTTACTCGTCGATTTGAAACCTACAACCCCCGAGGATTTGCGATTTCGTACCCACTTGTTTCACCACTGGTGCCAAGACGGAGGGCCTGTCCTGTACACGTCTCCGTCCTCGACTTAATTTCACTCCACATAAAAAAATCTATAAAAACCTCAGACCCTTTTTCGTCTGTCTCACACAACGTCAACATGACGTCCCTTCAGTCGCATCTTCCCGTCATATTGATTCGTGCCTTGTATGGCATCAGTCGAGAGAAAAATCCACAAATACGAGCTCGTGTCTTAGAAGCTAGTCTCAAAGAAGTCTTACGATGGTTCACGGTGACGGCACGTCAAATACTCCAAGGAATCATTTAGATTCCTCATCAAACCAAACGCTTTTTCGATCGAAACAAAGTCGTTTTGGTCCAACTGGCCGATCTCCGCATCGACACTCAAACCAAAAAACAAATCATTTTGAAACCTGGAGGGAGCGGTACTCTAGGAGGGGTCATCATTCGCTCTCTCTTAAGATGGGATCCTAATGCCCCCAAAGTTATACCCAAGAAAAAAGTCCAACGAAGCCCCAAGAAGAAAAAGAAAAAGACCAGGTCCCCAAGGAGAACTTCTCCAGTGGCAGGACCCTCCTCTTACCAGACACCACCCCGGAGAAAGAAAAGAAGCCCTCAGAAAAAGAAACAGAGAAAAAGTCCCCAGAAAAAGAAAAGCCCACAGAAGAAAACTAGTCGCAAGAGAGGCACTTCGGCCAGGACGCAACCTTACACTCGCAAACCAGTGACTGCGTCTCCGGCATCCTCACGTTCATCCACTTCTCCGTTGATGACACCAAGAACTGAAGAGTACTTGGAGACGTTGATTACACCAAGAACTTCTCCGTTGATGACCGCAAAAAGAACTTCCCCAGTGGCAGGACCCTCCAATTTAGCGGCAGTGGCTGCTGCTCACAAAGTACCTTCTCCCAAAATCAAAGTCCAAGAAAGATCGGGCATGTTACAAAGTTTACTGGATTTGTCCAAGCAAGAACTGGCTCGATTTAGTCCGTTACGTACCCCTGCACGACGTGTCATGCCTGTCCTCAAACTAATACGACGTAAAGACAATCAGTGGCGACGCGTTGCAGTATAAAAAGGCCTGTGACCAAGTCGGGGTATCAGTGTTTTTGGTGCTCCTGAAGACTCAAAGATGTCACCCTCCAGAAAACCCCAAGGAAAGAAAAGGAAAGGACTACCACCACGTTTAGTCAAACATGGGGACATGTTATCTGTCCTGTCCAAAGCTTCTCCACCTCTACGAAAAAAAATCATTCAATCGGCCTCCAAAGAGGTCATCGATACCGTGTGCAAATGTTGTTTGAACGTCTTGAAAGGCACGATCCCTTTGTCCAAACACCAGAAACAATGCTTAGGCAAACATCGTTACGTTCTTCGCCAAATGGTTCAAAAGAAAATTCCCATTCGTCAAAAAAAGAAAATGTTGGTCCAACGTGGAGGCATTTTACCCCTCTTGTTAGGTCCCATACTGAAAGGAGTCTTGGGAACCATGTTGGGAGGACTGGTGGGAGCAAGAAAAAAAGGCCCTCGGAAGTCCCAAGATCTCATAATCAACCCCTGACAACCCCATGGAAGGACGAAAACTGGCTTTAGTGCCTTACAAACGATGGATGGAATACCATCGGTGGCAAGAACAACGCACCCCGCATTTACCTCCCAATCCCAATTTGAGCGAGATGTCCCAGTTACAACACGAATTGCAGTCCTTGTTGGATCGCCAAGATTTGTCCGAAACAGAAAAATCGCAAAAGTACGGTCAACTCTTGCAACGACTGCAACTCTTTCACCAGAAAGCTTTAGACGAAACAGCTCTACCCACTCTGAAAGATTTTAAGTCCTTGATGAAAAGTCCAGCACCATCACCAGTACCAGTACCAGTACCAGTACCACCACTACCAGTGACCAAGACAGAAAAAGGAGAAGAAGAAGAAGAAGGGTTTCAAACTCCACCAGAAAAAGTACGCAAGTTAACAACACCACCTACCTCCAGAATTGGATGGATTAAAAAGATGATGGCCACCCCTTCTTCATCACAAGAGAAAAAGAAAGTGAAGACAGAAGTGAAACAAGAACCGATATCCCCCGTTCAGCCATCCTCCTCTTCAACACCTATTGCCGGTCGCACACGCAAAGCATTGCAATCCAAGAAAATACCCCAAGAGAAAAAGAGTAGCATCCTCCAAGAGTGGGTGCCTTATTACCACACCAACCAACACAAAAAAATGGAAAAAGTCTTAGCCAGCATTTGCTACGATCCCTCGCATCCTGCTGGTTACGCAGGAGTTCAAAAATTGTATCGTGCTGCCAAAACGCGACTGAAAAGTCTCCGTTTACCTCAAGTGCAACGATGGTTACAAGAACAAGCTACCTACACTTTACACAAATCCATTCGACGCAAGTTTGCCAGAAGTCGCACCCGAGTGGAAGGCATCGATCATCAATGGCAAGCCGATTTAGCCGATGTCTCTCATTTGGCCAGCTATAATCGTGGCTACAAATATTTGTTTTGTGTCATCGACGTCTTTTCCAAATTTGCCTGGGTCGTGCCGTTGACTTCCAAATCGAGCAACGAGTTAGTGCGAGCCCTGCAACGGGTGTTGAAACAAAGCGGTCGTCACCCTCTTCGATGGCAAACGGACAAAGGCACCGAATTTCTGAACCAAGCTTTCCAAAAAGAATTAAAGAAACGTGACATTCATTTTGTTACCACCGAGAATCCCGAAATCAAAGCCAGCATCGTGGAACGTTTTCAACGCACTTTGAAAGAACGCATGTGGAAATATTTTACGCATCACCACACTCTGAAGTACATCGACATCTTACCGCACCTGGTGCAAGCGTACAACCAATCTTACCATCGAAGCATCGGACGTGCCCCGCAAGACGTGACTCCCGAGAACGAAGTGTTGGTGTTTGAGCGCCTATTTGGTACGTCCCCGACGAGGGCTGTCCCCAAGAAAAGTGGAATGTTGGCCGTAGGAGATTGGGTGCGCATTGGCAAAACCAAACGCACTTTCGACTAAGGTTACTTACCTAACTGGACGACCGAATTGTTTCGCGTCACTGGACGAGTGCATGGCCGTCATCCTACCGTCTATAAATTGGAAGACATGAACGGAGAAGTGCTCAAAGGAACGTTTTATTTGCCCGAGTTACAACGTGTCACCAAAAAAGAAGACGACGTGTACGACATCGAAAGCATTCTCGAACGCAGAACCCGTAAAGTGGGCAAACGACGTGTCAAAGAAGTCAAAGTACGTTGGAAAGGATATCCACCCAGTTTTGATTCTTGGATCGACGCTTCGCAAGTCATCGACTATAAAAAGAAGTGACCATCATGCCCTTTCACACAGACGCAGCTACGTCGACCACTCCTTCACCTTGTTCTTCTGTGCAAGATTTACAAAAACAACCCTTGTGGGTGTGGTGTGGAGAACGTGTGCCTAAAACGCAAATCGTCTTTTTCTGCCAAATCTTCGTGGTGTATTGTGTCATCGGGGCAGCCATTGCCTATTTGAGTTTGCAACAAGGAGACAAACAATTGTGGACCATTTTATTGAGCAGTTGCATCGGTTACCTGCTTCCTAATCCCTCCCTGAAATTCTCCTCTAACGGGAACAACGGGAACCTTGTGTCCAGTGCCAGTGCCAGTCACCACTCCAATAACAACCACAACCAGAACCCCATTTTGGGCGGAGAAACGCCTCTGACGTCCCGTAACCCCTCGGACAGCCACAGAACTCTGGAATTATGAGTCACCAAAACCAATTTTACTTAACCTTACCCAGTGACAGTTCCATGGAGGTGTTTCCCCACAACACGTTGTGCTGTTACACGGCCAAATAACCTCTGGCCATCCCTTTAGATCACGAAGCCCATTGGGAAGTGGCTTTAGTGGAAATCATTCACCAGACCCAAGTCCTCAATGTCCTTCCCAATCAAAATAAATTTGATGTGGAAGTTCATGACGAACAAATGCAACGCTACTTGGATGACAACGTCAAATATGAGAAGAAATCCCGTGCACAAAATCAAAAGTACACCACCTATCACTTGTTCATTCCCCCAGGCTATTATTTTAGTGGTCAACATTTGGTCAGCACCATAGCCACCAGGTTTAATGCGTGTTTCTTAGAGCTTTGGAGAGTGTTAGAAAAAGTGTCACCCTGGAATACCACAAAACAGCTCGTCGCTTCCTGATGAAATTTCCTGACGGGGGTAAAATCATGTCTTTCTTATTTTGTCCAGAATTGTTTGACATGTTGGGTGGAGACATAAACATGAGAATGACCATGATGAAGAAAAACGAATTACCCATCGTTTACGACAACGAGTCTTTTAGCAAGTTATTTCGTACCCCAGTAGAACTGAATCAAGGACTGAATTTGATGTTCGTGTATTCCGATGTGGTGGAGTACAACGTGGTGGGACACACCTCCGTACCGTTACTGCGTGTCATTCCTTTCAAAGTGGATTCTGCCACGAACGCTGACGAGGAAGGTGGAAACACTTATCACGTCCACCGCGAATTTGTACATCCTCACTATTTGCCTGTCAGCAAGTCGTATTTGGACACGGTCAACATTACTATAAAAGGAGATTTGGGGCAAAATATTTCATTCACCAAAGGAAAAGTCACGGTGAGACTCCATTTTCGAAAACGGTTCTCTCACGATTCGTAAGTCATGTATCCAGTGTACCGAGGGGTTGCTCGGCAGCGAGGACACGGTTTAGGAGATATGTTAAAATCGGCCTTTCGTTCGGTGGCCCCAGTCTTGAAACCGATGGTGACACGCGGATTGCACGCCTTGAAAGATGCGGCACTGACGCAAGGCAAAGAATTTCTCCAAAATGTCATCATCGACAAACAAAACCCTAAAGAAGCCTTCATGAGGGCAGGCAAAAATGTCTTGCTGCAAACGGGCAAAGACCTTTTGGGCCGCCGAGAAACACCTATAAATGCCCTGCACGCTACCGAGTCAGGCATTCAGCAAGGACAAGGCAGAAAGAGACGACAAAGAAAACACTCTTTCACCAGACTTCACACGTCTAAAGCTAGAAAGACAAAGAAAAGAAGAACCGTTCGAGACTTAGACGTTTTCGATTATTGAGAAAGAGAAAAAATGATGCACCGAGAGTCTTGCGCCTGTTCCAAGTCGGAACTGGATCTGTTTGCCATGCCACCCACCATGATGACCATGCAAGAATCCCAATGGGTGGAATTTCATCCCGTCTCCTCATTGACCGATTCCGCTCCCATCGAGTTTGAAATCAAAGGACAGCTTGAAGATTACATCGATCTGAATAGCAGTTACTTGTACTTGAAAGTCAAAGTTCAAGATAAGGATGGAAATGCTATAGACACTAAGCCAGTAGCTCCCGTCAACAATTTCATGCATTCCTTGTTTAGCGGAGTGGACTTGTACTTGAATAACAAACTAGTCAGTAGCAACATGGATACTTACCCTTATCGAGCGTACCTGGAAAATCTCTTGACGTACGGAATAGACGCCAAGAACACTCATCTCAATGCCTGTGTGGTATGGGAAGCTGACGAAGCAGGCAAATTTGAAACATTCGAAATTAATACAACCAAAGACAACAATGATGGATTTGTAGAACGAAGAGACAGAATCAAAGATGGAAAGAGTTTAGAACTGATGGATCGTTTGCATTTGGACATGTGGTTGCAAGAAAAGTATTTGCTGAACGGGGTGGATGTTCGCCTGAGACTGAATCGTAGCAGTACCGCTTTCCATTTATTGGCTGATGCTGACGATTACAAAACCAAAATCCAAGAAGCCAGACTCTACGTACGCCGTGTGAAGTGTTACCCAAAGTAGGTAACGACATCAGTCAGACGTTGAGCAGAACGACCGCCAAGTATCCGATCCGACGCGTGGAAGTGAAAACCTTCACCATTCCCAAGGGACAGCGATCCATAATCCAAGATCATCTGTTCCAAGGACAGCTACCCAAACGTTTAATCCTTGGTATGGTCGCGAATGAAGCCTTCAAAGGAGCTATCGCTAAAAATCCTTTCAACTTTGGAAACTTTAACGTGTCCAAGACTGAAGTCAGTCGCGATGGCAAGACCTTGTGTACCAGACCTTTTGAGCCTGACTTTGAGAAGAAGAATTACTTGAGATCGTACTTGTCCCTGTACGAAGCCACTGGACAGTTAGGAACCAACACCAGTCACGGCATTACGTACGAAGATTACGCAGGAGGCTACGCTTTGTGGGCTTTGATTTCACTCGAGACCAAGGCAGCGACGAGGGACATTTCCACCCTATAAAATCCGGCCAGATTCGTGTGGAAATTCAGTTTGGAAACCGAACCGGTGATGATGATGTAACGTTGAACGTCATCCTGTATGCCGAATTCGATAATACCATAGAAATCAACAGTTTGAGTGAAGTTATTCTAGATTACTAGAAACCATGGAAGACTGTTATCCCTCTTTACCTAGTGGAGAAACTTTGGACATGGAATGTGAGGAGACCGTGGAAAAAGAAGAATCCCAAGACAAAGACGAAGAAGTTATCATGATGAAGTCAAGATGGCCAGAACAAGAAGCCCATTTAGTCTCCTGTTTTGCCAAACACTTGGTCGAAAAAATGACGGAATTGATCAAGAAAAATTGCTATGGATGTCAAAACGATCATCCCAGTCAAATTCAACACGATAAATGCCTGATGCTGAGTCAAGAAGAAAAATTGGACGAGTATCTGGACGAAGCTTGGAGTCTCATCTCGGACAAAGACGTGTTGCATCAGTGGTATAAAGTCTTGCGTGAACATTCTTGTCCACCATTAACCACTCAAGAGATCCATCGTATCGAAGCTCTCCTGAATCAGAGTGAGGAGACGAAACGAAGAAACGGATATTTGTCAGACATTTTCAAGCAAAAAGCCAGGATCGAATTGACGACTTATTATTACCTGTGAAGAAGAAAAAAAAACAACACACAAAACATGGATACCTGGGAACTTTATTACCTTTTGAACCACAGTTCGTATACGGCTTCTTGGAATCCTGTCGTCTGTACTAAAGATGAACTCCCTCATCGCAAACCTCAAGACCATCAAGCTTACGTGGTCAACACGGACGCCAGTCATCTCCCAGGAACCCACTGGGTAGCCGTCTACTTTCCTCAAGAAGGATGTGTGGAATATTTCGATTCGTATGGATTGCCCCCTTTGGAAGACAATATCATTGACTTTATGAGAAGAAATGCTCAGACCACCCAATTCAATAATGTGAAATTACAAGGCACAGATTCCTTGGTGTGTGGACAATATTGCAATATTGTGTGTATTTTCTGCATCATCGCAGCCTGGGCTATTCCTTAGAACATTTAGTGACTCCTTTTGATCCTCGTTCTTCTTCTAGAAACGATGTGAAAGTAGATCGATGGTTTTGTGACCATTATGCTTATCTTTTGTCTCAAGCTAGGAAACGTAGTGTCCATCAATGGCCTAATGACTTATAACAGTGGAAATCACAATTTCATTCACAACGTTGTCAGCCCTGTTTAAAGTAGATTGTAAATTAAAAAAATGTTTGTCATTTGAAAAAAAATGTTTGATGTTATATGGTTGGATTATTGTTAAAAACTGTTAGAGTTGTTGGTTAGTGTTAAGTGATTTTTGACATTAAGAACCGGGGTAGTTTCCAGTCTAACCATCGATTGTCGACTCATCCTCCTACGAAGATGTGCTCCAAACTAGCTAAGCTAAACGAAGCCTACGTGAATTTGCATAGGGTCAGACACAGTCTGATACCGAAGCCAGAAGAGATAGAGAATGTGAGAATGTTAAAAGTCACTGAAGACCTGATAGAAGATCTCTTCAGAGAAGAAGTGAACAGGGAGAAAGAAGAATGGACAGAGAAGTACAGACTTCAGAGACAGCAGCAGCAACAGCAACAACAGCAACAACAACAACAGCAGCAGCATCAACCTGAACCTGACAGAGGCTTTGTCGATTGTCGTATCGACACCAAAGAGTTCTTCTTCTCTTTCCGAAGAAGCAGACCTATCGTCAGAAAGTCTATCCTCAGAGGACATCGCGTTCTTAGAAACTAAAAGATTGCCATAGCAAACAAAAAAACAGCCTTTTTCAGGGCTACCCCCAATACTCTAGAAAAGAAATAACCATCAATTTGCCAATGTGTGTAGGTAGAGTAGTGTGAATATAAACACTAACTCTTTTTTATAGTGTGAGGGTATGTGTTTGTGTATAGGATTGTGTGTTAGTAAGTGCTCACGTACGTTGGTGTGGATAGTAGATTAAGATCATGTCTTTTTTTTTTGGTGTTTGAGGTGTGGGTAGAGTAGATTTAAGGTTAGATTACTTTGCGTATGTGGATAGTATATTGAAGTGATTAATGAAAATTGTTTTAGAATAGTGATGGGAAGTATAAAAAAGTGAGTGAGTGTTTCTTTTAGGTCCACGCGTTGTTTTTGGTCATGATCTAGGTAAGATCAATTTTATGTTTTTAGGGGGATGTTTTCCTTCACGTCCTCGCTTTCACTTTCATTGAAACTCGCTGGACAGTCTAGCTACCCTGTTCATTCGTTGACAAAACAATGAATACCTGAATTTTGAAACTGCTAGAACTCCAGATGCACTTGGAATATGCCAGGCGCATACTAAATGAACTGGCCGCGGAGGCCATTGTAGAAGAAGCAAGAATGAAAGAGGAGGAGGAGGAAAGAAGAAGAAGAAGAAAAGAAGAGGAGGAGAGAAGAAACAAAGAAGAGGAGAGAGGAAATTTCAGAATCCCAGAGACAGAAAAGTTAGATTCTGAAGCCACATATCCCGCCTCTGCACTCCCAAGAAAAAAGGTGAAAGGAGACTGGGGAAGAAGATGCGTGTGTGGCGCCAGGCCAGGAAGGTGCCATCATTAGATAGGTGCATCTGGAGTTCAAAAAAAACCAACAGCCCTTTTCAGGGCTACCCAATAATCAAGAAAAGAAATAACCATCAATTTGCCAATGTGTGTAGGTAGAGTAGTGTGAATATAAACACTAACTCTTTTTTATAGTGTGAGTGTAAGTGTTTGTGTGTTTGTGTTTGTAACTGCTCACGTAAGTTTGTGTTAATAGTAGATTATGGGTTTCTTTATTGCTTCTTAGCGTATGTGGAGAGTATAGTTAGGGCTTTATTAAATGAAATGAGAAAGTGGGGGATGTTTTCCTTCACGTCCGCGCGTTGTTTGGTCATGATCTAGTAATATCAATTTTATGTTTTAGGGGATGTTTTCCTTCAAGTCCGCGCTTTTCGTATAAGAACACACAGTATTCGTCGTTCAAACCATTCTACAAAGAATAAAAAAGAAGATGGCTTCGAACCACCTTGACAAAATGCAAAACTTACAAGACGTTTTGGACAATTTAGGAATGATGGAGCAGATGTTAGTGAGACTCAATGAAGACCACTATTCCTATAGTCCCCATCGAGTAAGGATGGAGATCAACAATTTAAGAAAAGTAAAGGACATAATAAGTGGTGTCATGAAAGAGATAAAGGAGGAGAAGGAGGATGAAGAGGAAAGGATAGGGATAAGAGAATGGAATGAAAAAATTGAAAAAGAAGAAGAAAATGAGAAGAGGAAGAAAGAAGAGGAGGAAGAGAAGAAGAAAGAAGAGGAGGAGAAAAAAAGAAAGAAAAGAAGAGAAAGAGTGTAGGAGAGAAAACAAGAAGTTGGTTGAGAAAAAGAAGAAATTAGAAGCAGAAGAAGAAAAAACCAAAGGCCCTTTTCAGGGCCACCCATATTTCTCGAAAAGAGAATGACTTTCCATTGCCTACACCTTTTTTTAATTTTTTTATTTTTATTTTTTATTTATTTTTTTTTAAAAATTAAAAAAATCCCATGTTCAATTCCCCTTGTCCCTAGACAGACCCACACTTTATTCCCCCATGTTCAATTCCCCTTGTCGCTAGAGTGACCCACGATTTTTCTCCATGTTCAATTACCCTTGTCGCTAGAGTTGCCCACGATTTTTCTCCATGTTAAATTTACATTGTCGCTAAAGTTGCCCGGGGGGGGGGGGTCTGTAATGCTAATTCCCATTGTCGCTAAAGTGCCCCTATTCACTACTAATCAATCTAATTTTCATAAATCTTGTAAGGAACTCCTCTCCAAATTTAAGAACTAAAAAACAATTTACACTGACAGCTCACAGGACAAGGAAAATGCTGATGCAGCCTTTATTAGTGGAATTCACAGAACAAAAGACCGCTTGTCAAATGGTAAATCACTATTTTCAACCAAAATCATGGCAGTATACCTTGCCCTGAAATGTATCGAAGCCCAAAATAAATATTCATTGTCTCATTATTCGACATAATTTCGAAAACTGAAAAATTTAAAAGAGAAGATACATTTAAAATTCATATCAAATAATTCAGAAAGTTATAATCAACCATTTTCACATCTGGAACTTGCGGATACTCTAAACAAGGCCCATGATATATGTGCCAGACCAGCATCTACCAGAACTCTCACTAATTGCTCTTTTGGAAATCTTCAATAATTTATGGACGACTTATAAAGTACCAAAACCTTGGAAAGAGGCCTCAGTAATAACTTTTCCCAAACCAGTCAAGGATGGCACAGATCCTATGAACTATTGTCCCATACCTCTGACCAACTGAGTTTGTAAAATGATGAAATAAATTATCAATGCAAGGCTTGTGTGGTATTTGGAGAGTAACAATTTAATATCACTTTTACAAAATGGCTTCCAATATAGTTGTAGTACCAACAACCATCGGGTTAGACTGAAAACATTCATCCCCAATGATTTTATAACGAAGGAACATTTGGTAGCTGTTATCTTCAACTTCGAAAGGCATATGATACAACATAGAAGTATGGAATCATGAAGGACCTGCACCATTTAGATCTACCCACTTTTATATCTAACTTTGTTTCAGATAAGGAATTCAAAGTACAAGTAGGCTCCACCCCCTCTGATAAACATGAAGAAGAGTTGTTTGTACCTCAGGGCAGTATTCTTTCCAGTGTGCTTTTTAACAACATAATTAATAAAATCACAAAGTGTTTGGCTCCTTGAGTAGATTGCTCAGTACATGTTGATGACTTACTGTTATTGATCCAAAAATATGCATACAATTGAAAGACAATTCCAACAAAATAAAAAAAAAATTTCGAAATTGGGCAACAGCCAATGCTTTTAACTTCTCAAAAACACAAACAGTATGTATGCATTTCTGTCAGCTATGAATACAAAATCATGATCCTAAACTCATGCTGGATGGAACACCTATAATGATTCTTGAGGTTAAAATGTTTTTATACATTGTGTTCAACACAGACAATTCTCCTTCTTTCCACACATTAGGCAACTGAAGTTAAATGCTTGAAAGCCCTCGACCTACTCTAAGGTGTATACACTGACTGGGGAGCTGATACAAATTAGTTCATAACCTATATATAACCCGTATTAGATCTGTTGAACTGGACTTATGGTTCAGTAAGAAAATCATATTTAAAGATGTTTGGCCTAATTCACTGTCAAGCAATACGACTCACTTTGGAGCGTTTAGAACATCCCCAAGTGAAAGCCTTCTGGCTGAAGCAAATGAATCACCTCTATCACATTGCAAAGAAACATTTATTTCAGTTTGCCTTAAAATTGAGATCTAACCCTTTAAACCCTACTTTTATGTCAATTTTCCAACCCAACGAAAAAACCTTTATAAGAAAATAAACCAATGTCATTCCTATTTTTGACATTAGAATATTTCTCAGCATTGACAATTTAAAAATTGACCTTTTAAAATACAAAACTCATTTATACTTGATGCACCTCCATGGCTTCTAAACAAACCCAAAATACTTTTTACTCTGCATGAAGGCAAAATGGGTACAAATCTTTCCATTTTTCATAATTCTTATAATTAACTCTTCTCTACATTTGACAAATACACAAGAATTTATACTAACGGCTAAAACGATTGTGGAAAGGCTGCTGCAGCCATGATTGGTGGAAACTACACTAGAAAGCTTAGCTTACCATATGGTGCATATTTTCAGCAGAAAGCGGGGCAATAGAGCTTGCTTTGAAATATATCGAAACATAAAATATTTTAAACTCTATCATATTTTCAGATTCACTATCAGTACTTCAGTCACTCCACAAAATAAGTTGTAAAACACATTACTGCCCAGTGCCTCATTAAACATGCCAAGCTGTGTGCCTCTCACAATATCGTATACCTTTGGTTGCCCGGTCATGTCGGTATGAAAAATAACGAAAGAGCAGACTGTGCTGCCAAATTAACCTTATCTCTAAAACAGAGTTTAGAATACTATTTAAATACCAATCAAAACATTCTTATTTAGTATGTGGCAGGCATCATGAAATAATGCTGTCAACAACAAGCTCCATGTGGTGAAATCTTACTTAGGTGAATGGCCTCCCTTATCATTTATAAGGATGAGGTCGTCATTGCATGAATTACAGAATTAATTTCGCAACCCACTCCTACATAATAAAAGATGAGGATCCACCCGAATACGTTATGAACTATTTACCATAAAGCACTTTCTAATAGATTATTATGGTATCGAAACTATATGTGACTGCTAATACAATGTTCAGCACATGAAGGAGATTTTTGATACAGTAAAAGTGTCTTGCATTTTACATTTCTTGAAGGAAATAAACATTTTTCGAAAATGTAGTCCCCTTATTATAAGTCTTGACATGAGTCCTCCATGGATATTTTATCTCTAGGAGATAGAGCTACGAAGAAAGTCCTGACGAATTTCGTGCAGACGAAACAGCAAAATAAGGGGCGCCATAGGGCTTACCGGCTATGAAAAACACGCAAATGTTAATAAACGGTATCAATAGTTTGTACTCATGGAAACATTACTTAGAGAATATTGATTTCGATGCCTCTTATACTGTGTCGCAATAAGCCGCGTTTCTAACAGCAGAAAAATTGTAAAGAAAATTCGTCGAGCCGATTTCGAGAAACTCGCGATTAAATAAAGGAAGTCGAGCAGATCACATGTCGTACGATTATATACATGTGAGCCATTAGTCCCCTCTTTATAAGTCTTGACAAGAGTCCTCCATGGACATTTTATCTTTGGGAGATAGAGTCCACCTATAAACAAAGTTCTAATGAATTTCCTGTAGACGAAACAGCAAAATAAAGTGCGCCATAGGGCTTACCGGCTATGAAAAACACGCAAACGTTAATAAATGGTATCAATAGTTTGTACTCATGTAAACCTTACTTAGAGAATTTTGATTTCGATGTTGCTTATACTGTTTTGAAATAAGACCTCTTTCTAACAGCAGAAAAAATTTAAAGAAAATTCGTCGAGCCGATTTCGAGAAACTCGCGACTAAATAAAGGAGGTCGAGCAGATCACATGCCGTAAGATCATACAAATGTGAGCCATTAGTCCCCTCTTTATAAGTCTTGATATGTTTCCTCCATGGATATTTTATCTCTAGGAGATAAAGTCCACCTACGAAGAAAGTCCTGACGAATATCGTGCAGACGAAACAGCAAAATAAGGGGCGCCATATTGGTTACCGGCTATGAAAAACACGCAAATGTTAATAAACGGTATCAATAGTTTGTACTCATGGAAACCTTATTTAGAGAATTTTGATTTCAATGCCGCTTACACTGTTGATATGGGCTGCCAAGTGTGAGATATTCATGTAACTTTGGCTATTTGCTCCGATGTTAACCAACCTCGAAACACGCCAAACATGACCGTTATTTGGGTGGTGTGTGTTTGTGTTTGTGATTTGGACTTTTAATAAAGCTTTAACAATTTGTCAGTCACATCGCTACGATGTCTGCAGTGTGACAGTTTGTATGTGATGATGTCCCACCCAGTCACATGATCCTGACATGTACACTAATACACAGACACACACAGACACACACAGACAGACATACATACACACACACACTCATATATATATATATATATATATATATATATATATATATATATATATATATATATATATATATATATATATACATACATACATACATACATACATATATATATATATATATATATATATATATATATATATATATATATATATATATATATATATATATATATATATATACATACATATACATTGTATATACATACATATACATTGTATATATATACATATATATATATTGTATATATATATACATACATATACATTGTATATATATACATTGTATTTATATACATACATATATATGCATACATATACATTGTATATACATACATATACATTGTATATATATATATTATATATATATACATACATATACATTGTATATATATATATATATATATATATATATATATATATATATATATATATATATATATACATATATATATATGTATACACATATACATTGTATACATATACATTGTATACATATACACATATACATTGTATCATATACACATATACATATACACATATACATTGTATACATATACACATGAACATTGTATACATATACATTGTATACATATACATTGTATACATATACATTGTATACATATACACATATACATTGTATACATATACACATATACATATACACATATACATTGTATACATATACACATAAACATTGTATACATATACATTGTATACATATACACATATACATTGTATATATATATATATACATTGTATACATATACATTGTATACATATACACATATACATTGTATACATATACATTGTATACATATACATTGTATACATTGTATACATATACATTGTATACATATACATTTATACATATACACATATACATTCTTTACATGTACATTGTATACATATACATTGTATACATATATTTTAAGGAGCCAGTTATACAAACTCACAGGATGGTACAGAAGATACCAATTGCTCAGGATTTTAAACAATTACATGATTGTCAGCATTAAAAATTAATGTATATCAGATGTAATTACACTAAAGCGGCATGCACTAGTACTATAAGTTTGAATTTGATTTTATATATATATATATATATATATATATATATATATATATATATATATATATATATATATATATATATATATATCTGTGTATGAATTGACATGTTAGAAGATGAATAACTATGACAAAGACAGATATTTCATGACATTTTTCTTCTTGCACCTCGTGATCAAATAAAAATCATGCCGTTTATGAGAGAGAGAGAGAGAGAGATAGAGAAATATCTTGTCTTTCACTTACTTGATGACTGATCTTACTGGATGGTATTGGTCCACAAATTCTTAAAATTGCTGCACCAGTAATAACAAAATCATTAAGGATACTGAGTGGTAATTTTCCAGAAACCTTGAAATGTGCAAAGGTTACACCTATCTTGAAGAAAGGAGAAAAGAAGGATCCAGGAAATTGCAGACCATTATCGATTCTACCTGCATTGTCAACATTATTTGAAAAGCAAGTAGCCATTCAGGTCTATACATTTGTGTATTTAACTATTAAAGTTGGTTACCATTACTCCAAACATTTAAAGAACTTTCCTCTAAGCTTCTCAGCATGATATATCTAAATTGTACTGAAAACATCCCACTAGCCCATATTAGGTGGTCATTAATATGGCAGATATGAGTTATTATAGGTAGGTATTGGGTTGAACCTAAATAGGGTTGTCCAAATTGCATAAGAGGCCTAAATTTCTTCATGATTTCACTCAAAAATATATTTTTTTCTTCTTCTGGAAATGGGGTGAACTGATCTTCTAAGTTTGCCCCTGAATTTCCCTCACAATCGACATTTTGGCTCATGACATTCATGTCATAAAAGTTGACCCCACATTGGCATTACAATAATTGTTGTTTTAAAGTCATGCGTGTTTCTCTAGATTATTTACAGAGAAAACATTTTCCGAAAAGTATTTAGAAAAATTACGCACGTTTGAAAATGAAATTGTTGACAAACTTCAACGAAGGAGGGAGCCAGATCATACAGAAAGCAAAGCAAACACCTCAGACATGCCGTAGGTCTGCATATTTTTGGCTTTTCTTTCAATCATATTTTGTGTTGTTCAACCTACCATCTTGGTCCTATCCCACACCAAAACTGCCTACCCTTCTGCACATGAGATTTTTACATGAGCTCTAACTCAGGTTAGTCTCATGTGCATGTTAACATGCAAATTACGTAGACCTCATGTGAGCAAATAGATTCTAATAAGAAATCACATATTTATGAATTGTTAAGATGAGCAAGATCATATTAACATGACCTAGTCTGCTCATGTGTGCAAATAAATTCTAATAAGAAATCACATGTGCAGGAATTGTTAACATGAGCAAATTTTTGCCCACGTGAGCAACATCCTGCTCACAAGAGCATAAACAAAAAACAACAATAGTATTTAGTTTTTATTGAATACATCTGTCATTTACAAGAATTAAACAGCAGAAAATCATATTTAAATCTATAGTCTGATAATACAAACCCGTTTGTTTGTACCCCTATCGATTTAAATAATGGAAATCTTTAATGTGATAAAAAATGTAAGGAACTTAGTCAATTCATTCATTGATTTATAGCTTCTAACCTGACTCTGAGTAGAGTGGCCCTAACACCGTCATCTTATGCACGTTTCATGCTTAACGGAAGTTTTCAGTGTAATAGACGGACATGCTCGGATCCATTTCCAGTTTCTGGACAAGTCCATTTTCAGCAAAGGTGTGTATCACAACTACAGATGTACATACATAAGTCGCCTGCTTCCAATATTTACAATGTCGAATCAAGCAAAGGAAAATAATGACAACTACAAATTTGCTTTCATGTGGATTTAACAAGCGGTTTAATTTCTATGTTCATGTGTGCAAAGGGATATAATTCCAAATTCTCAACGTTATGTAATTTACGCAATTATTCAGCAGTTGTCGAACAGGATGAACGTGGTCATTATGTTGTCTGATGGAAATAAATTAGCCGATAGTGTACGCAAAATGGCGCCGTGTTAGTATGGAAAGTCCGTTAAGCATGAAATGGTACAGGGGATGCCAGCATTAGTGCCATTCTGGTCATTGTTAGAAATTATAAATCAATGATTCAATTGTCTTAGTTCTGTGCACTTTCTATCACATTAAACGTTCTCGTTTCTTGAAATAGGTATGGGGTTACAAACAAATGGGGATGTAGAGTTCGACTATAGTAAGCATCAGTATATTTTAGTGCAATTATTGATCTTTTAATAAGGTTTCTCACACGAGAAAAATGAAAACTAGTGTGTGTATGTATGTATGTATGAATGTATGTATGTACCTGTTATATTTAATACATCACATTCATTTTACAGAATTTAAGGTCATAATGAAAGCTACTGCAGGGAATTTGCTTCACATGAAACCATTCTTCACTGTTCCAGAAAATTCAAAGCAAACAAAATGTGTAATTTAAACAATGACTGCTTCTGAATTTCATATTGTATACACATTCATATGCCAGTCTGCAACAATTTTTTAGTTGGAGATTGTTCTCTTTGAACCAATGCACTTCCTGTTGACCACTGAATTTAAGTTAGCAGGCTCAGCTTTGAACTGCTGAAAAATGAAACCTGAAATGGAAATGAAAAACCTGGTACAAATTTTGTTCTGATCACAGCATTTGAGACATTCTGTAAGGAGGATTTTTGTGGATTCATTTGACAAGGTAAAGGCAAAATGCATAATTGTTGTTGGATTAGATGGCACTTTTAACACAGACTATATCTCACACTGTGAAAGTAGGAAGCAACTGTCTTGCCAAGGACACACTTAGGCAGCTGATCCAGTCTGAAAATGAATCCTTTGGACTATGAGTCTAATTGATCTTCCAATAGAGTTACCAAAGTTCAGTAGCAAACATAAACTGCACTATTGATGAGATACCTGCACGTCACATCACATATTCCAAATTTGACTACTTCTGGATAAAGATGCCAATGGGTATCTTGGTACTCTCCAATTGATAATAACATGGGTAATAAAACGAACTGGGTACCCATTAAAAAAAGTTTTCCAAGTTCAGATTGAAACAGAGTAATGATTACAGTTCAAGGATTGTGTCAGATATGCAGTTATCCATCATCACAGTGACTTGTAAGGCTGCTTACAATTTACTTGCCATACATGTACTATATAATAATACAGTAGTACAATCCTTTATCATGCGACCTAATTAAGAGTCAACACTAATCTTTCACGCTTGACCGTCCTAACTTCGTGCCTGTCCATGGTTCATGTGTCCATTTTCTCATGACTTAAACACTCTTGTTTTGAGATCCTGATGACGTTAACTGAGTCAATACCATTCATCATCAGTGACAGTAAATACTGATTAAACAATATTTAACAAAATAAAATTTAAATATGTACTACAATTCAAATAAGAAGCACAATATAAATGTACGGTTTAACTAATGATATTTTTGCCTCCAGTTTGTGGCCCAGGAGTGAGTATTAGCTGTTCAAGTCAGGGCCACTGCTCACATGTTTGTTTGCTGGACCCATTTTATTAGTGGGAAACCCAACACATATCTTTTGTCATGGCTAAGGCAACACAAAAACTTTGCTACAATAAGATGCACTTCTTATACTATGATAGGAAACAATGAATGAAATGGACAACTATACAGACTGACAATTTTCACGGAAATATTTATATATAAAGGAAAAATACCTTTGTTATTTAATAACATTGAGAAGAGAAAAAATGGAATAAAAATGTACATGTGTAAATGTGGTAACTTCTGTATGAATTTTACATTAAACAGTTCCAAGAAAACAGGTTTTGAATGTGAAACCACTTGCCCTAGATTCATTCTATTATGATATTACACACATAGCAATCCAGCCTAAATTGAAAATAAATGGTGCCAGATATCATAAAAAATATGAACAAAAGTACAAAAAAAGACAATATGGAATGTATCGATGTGACTGATGGAGATAGATATCATATGACTGAAAAATGTTAGAGAAGAGGGATTTAGTTAACTTAAAAACATGTTGCACTGGAGCATTGTTATGGGATGAAGCATGGCAGGCCGAGGATAATAAAACAATCCTCATTTGTGGACTTTAAGATTATTTGCGAAAGTTACTGTAGACATGTAGACTAGTCAAAGTGAGTGTTGTGCATAAATAATTTCTCAAATTCTTTTGTCGTCCTTACTACTAGTCCACATGAATTTAGACGATTTGTGACAAAAGTTTTAACTGCAGATCCAGGTAAGTCTCAAAATTATATGAATATCTTTCATACAGTTTTCTGCAATTATGGCATGTAATATATACTCTTTTTATGCTCAGATTATGCTTTTATGCCAATTATGTTAGTAATAATTATGCTTACACATCTTTTCCAGTTTGACACGTGTGAACCTGCAACAAAGCTGGTCAGGTTCATATTTAATACAATTTCCTTTTGATCATGTACCCTGGTAACTGATCATTGGGACTGAGGGGTGCCAAGCAGAAATTTCCCAAAATTTTAAAATCTCTATTTCTGGAACAGTCCAGCGGGTCTACTGTCTCTGCGTATCCTTGAGGCAGGCGTTTAGGTCCCATTTCCTCGGAATCATTTCGACAAAGTGCCGGAAGAATTTTATTCTTGTGCATGTATGTAAGAGTTCGTAAGAGTCATTGAGAAGAAAATAAAAAGCTAGCATATGTTCGTTGGATATAGGTGAGTGAATAATCGTTAACCACAGTCATGTTCGTAACGTAAACATCTTACAATATCCCGATTAACATTAGTATATCTACAAAACAATTATTCTTTCGTTTGTGTGGCAAAGGCAAGACAATGATATCATTTTCTTAAAGCGTTGTCGGCACAGTTCTCAACTTACTTTCCTTACTTTAATTCAAACCAAAAATACCTAACTTTAAGCCACGCACCACCATTAAAACATACAAAAAAGAATCTAAAAATAGACTGAGACTACATTAATGGGTACTGATATGATAGTAATAACTGTGATCACGGTAAGATATATCAGCGCAGACCTCAAATGCTTTCTTGCCAAAATGCATCTGGTCAAAGTTGGTTGCATTCTGTTCCTTATTTTGTGATAAATAATTATTTAATGTTATTCTGTTGTTTACAGCATCACTTATATTTGATAGTGGATCGGCATCATGTATACAATTTTAAAATGACTTCATATCCGAACGCCCCTGGTTACAATTCATCAAAGTCTGTTGGGTGGGCAATGAGAATAGTCTTATAAAGGCTTAACGGTGTCTCTCGTTTTAGTGACGGCGGACACCTCCGACGGTCGGACTGCATCATGGGTACAAATTTAAGAGCATTCATACCTAGGTTCTTTATGACAAAATGTCGTTAAATATTGTTCACTGGTATTCGAGAAGTAGTTTAAAGATATATATTTTTTCTAATTTTATGAACAATATTTTATGGAAGAACTGCATCATTTATGCAACTTTAAACACTTTTTCGTCCCATAATATATTGATGATTTCCTAATATGTTGTCAGTAGTTGAGTTCAGACCCACTTGGGCCTCTTCTTTCATCATACGTTTACCTCAAAAAACGTTATACCGACCAAAGTGTTTTTTTTCTTCTTTCTTATTTTACATTTAATTGGTTCCTCAACCATATCAAATGTTTTGATCAAACGCGAAATCCAAGGAGCTTTGTGCCCTTGTAGGACTAGAAATAAAACAGAATTCACTGCAGTAATTTTCATAACGGAAACATCATACATATGCCTGATCAACATTATTATATCAGCTAGAACGTCTACCTGGGATGCGGGAGGCCGCGGGTTTGAACCCCGTTCGAGTTATACCAAAGACTTATAAAAATGGTACTAACATCTGCCTCGCCAGGCGTTCAGCATTAGGAGTTTAGTGACAAGATTGGTCGGCCTGGTGTCAGAATAATGGGACATCATTCTACATGTCTGCGACACAATGCCCCAGTGCTAGACGTCGCTATAAAACAGCTTATTATATGCTCACTGTTTTCTCCGTTAACTTTACATTATCAGAATCGTTCAATATTTTACGATATTGCACACCTTCATATTGCAGCCACGCGCAGGACACGTGTGCCCAATAGTGTATTAGGAACTACTTTGTAAACAAATCTTGTGCTATCGTGTAGCAGACGCTTTACGTTTTGGTTGATTAAATTTGTTTCTGAATGAACTAAAGCAGATGTTGCGTGGACTGCCACATACAAGGTGTTTTGCTACATTCCGCGTTAACGTTTATGATACAGTGTTCAGGAATTTGGCGATAGACGCCAGATTTCATAAAATTGCTTGGTAGCTACAAATAACATGCCAGTTATAAAGGCATAGCTGTCTCCTTTAGCTGGTAATAGAATGGCAAAATATAATTACAGTTTTACATTTTGAATTTTCTCAACATGTACTTTCAAACTTCTGCAAATCCGAATTACCTGTTTTTTTTTGGAGGGGAGCTCTCCTTTGATCTTTCCAGATCGTTTGGAGAGACCCTCCTGCCCTATTGTGATAGTGCGTGTCTGCTATGGTTTCTTTTTTTAAAATTGAGATATAGTATTTATGTTTTGTTTGATTCTGCTTTTTTTTTTGACTATGTTTTTTATATAGTATTTTTTATATAATTTTGTTTAAAATTTTTTAAATTTTGTAAAAAAAAATTTGTTCACTTTTTCATTCATCAGTTTGCTCTCTAGACATTTGTCATCTTGCATATAATAGCTTTCCACCATCAGTGCTTCTTCTTCTTCTCTTTGTTTCCTTCTTTTTCTTCCTTATTTTCTTCCTTCTCTCTATCTCTGTCCCTGTCTCTTGCTAGTTTTGTTTCTATACTTTGGTTTCCTGTTATTTGTGATTGTACTGTTATGGAAGTTTCCTCTTGTTGTTGTTCTGGGTTTTTTAGTCTCTAGCCTCATTTGTTCTTGTTGATCCTGAGTTCTTGGCGGTAGTTTGGGACTTTCATCTCCCTGTTTACCTGAGCCATGTCATGAGTTTTCAAGCTGGATACTACATTTCGAAATTGCACTGTAATTTCGACTATATAAGTATATTCCAAGTGCAATTACATCCTCCTTACTGTACTCAAAATAATAAAAAAGACATTAAATTCAATAGTGCCTTTTTGATAATTGCAATTGAAACACTTCATATTTGTTCATATCAATGACAGAACAAACACACTTGCAGATGTAAACATGCCTCTCCCGCGCTGCTTCAATCGGATTTATTTCATGTGCAATTTGCACAGATGAATCCAGTTCATAATCACGAAATTTCGTAGAATCGACACAAATACCAAAATCTATTCATTCCAGATCAAATGGAAAACTTGTTGCAATGCGCAATCATACACAATATGACTACAAAATTCAATTTTAAGTAGACAAAAACGCCATTTTCCTTCGAAACTTATGTCTAGCGCGCGACAAGTTCAAATTTATCTGGGCGGAGTTATGTGCGCATTAATAATGTTGTATGCTGTGTAATGATGAATCTGCTCTTGTGTATTTCGTTTGGAATACGGCATACGTTCATTTACTTTGTTTCTTGTAGTGTATTTTGTTTATATAATTAAGCCTTAGGTAGAATAAGAAAATTAGCATATAATAAAAAGGTTACCGCATTTGTATGGGAAAATATGAACTCGTTTTGTCGGATGGATATACCGCACTCCCAAGGTCGTGCAGTATTCCATCCAAAAAAAAAATTCGTTCGTATTTTCCCGTACAAATGCAGTAACCTATAAACATTGCAGATATCGTAGCGATATGACTCACAAATTGTTAAACTTACGTTAAAAATCCAAATCACACACACACACGCGCGCACACACACAGTATTACATATACAAAACAATTATTCTCTGTTCTGTGTGGCAAAGGCAAGACATGGGTACCATTTTCTGAAAGCGTTGTCGACGCAGTTCTCAACGTTACACTTTTTCATTTTGCTCAATTATCTGACACTAGTGTGCGTACTATCATGAAACTATATGCATTTCTTATTCTTGGAGGATGCTTAGTATACCTATCATAGTGACCTACATTTTATACTTCAGCGAATACGTTAAATTCTTGCATTTTACCAAGTTTCCTTGACATTGTCGTATTTACACGTGCAAAACTTCAAGGATTTAACCCGTCTTGGAAGACGACACTTATTAAATGACAAAGTAGCCCACAGCTTCCTACATTTCAGATTCCAGTGATCACATTAGGATTGTGCATACAGCTCTCTTTCTCTGAATCTACATTTACGTACAATCAAGAAACTTAATGATGCATTCACATCTTAGAATAGTACTATCGACGAATGTAGGTTGCAGACTGTGCTCCTTTCCCACTGTACAATACAGTACGGAGCTATTGTTTTCCTTTCAAAAATAAAAACATAGTTCCCAAACTGAATACGTGTCATGTTTTTCTTCTCCTGGGAATAACAATTTTCCTACTTTACAATACAGTACTGAGCTATTTTTTCCTTAAAAAACACAAAAAATTGTTCATAGCCTAATACGTGTCACGTGTTTTTTGTCACCTTGTATTAACACTATTCTCACTCTTTTACGTTATATATAGCCGATTGCAATTCAACAGAACTAAGATTTTGTCAATTTGCCACATAATAGGCACTCACCCTATTATTGATGTCTTTCATGCCACTGCTTGCATTCCTACTGAGAACCTGACATAATTAGACCTCTCATATTAACCATCACAACCTGCTGTGGTATATATTACTAGCTGAAGTAAACCTATAGACACACGCTTCCAATGCTATCCTCCTTGATTCTTGGTTGAAATAATTCACAACTTACTTACTTAATGAACTTCACACCTGGTCCTAACTACGTTACTTTGCTTATAAGCGATTCCTTGACATACATTTCTAGACATAGAAAAATCTATTCTCAGTATACATGATGGAAATCATTTAAAACATATAATTTGCTTCTCACCAATGATGCACGAATAATTTATTTACATAAGCTCTTTTACATACAAAACAACTAAATCCGAACTTAGTCATATAATATTTGAGACAAAATGCGTTAAAAGCATTACTTTTGAACTTATAGAAAAAATCATGTAAAACGATAAAATGAATAAATTTAACAAATAATTACAAATTTTCATCAAAGAACATATGCTGTATGAAACTGAGACTAACCTTGTGCTTTGTCTGAGATTCGCACCTTTCTTTGAAGTCGAATCTATCTTCTTTCGTGTCCCTCACTTTCCGACACGCGCCCTCCTTTGACAGTCTAAGGAAAACTACTTCTCATTTCCCGGAATTTAAATTGTGGCTTGCCTCAGAACTCATACTGACTAATTGCACCAGAGGAATTTCTTAAAGCTCGAATTCCTTACAGGAACACATACCTCAGGGTTCAGCTTAGCCAATCAGGATTACTTTCTTTACCTGCTAAAAATTGTATCATCCCCATAGAAGTCAGAATATTTATCTCTAGCCCGCCTTTCTTAATACATGTTCTGGAAAATACCATTTTATGATACCTGTTTCAATTGGTCCAAGTCTTCCCAATTGTTGCCATGGCTTCTTTCAACTGTTGTTATTTTCCGCTACTGACCTTTCGTTCCATTGTCATCTTTCATTTCTCTACCCTTTATCTAACGGACCCTAATTAAATTCAATTCATGCCACAAACAGAGCAGATTTCATCCCTCACAGTCAGCAATGATAGCGAGTCGAACCTTAAACTTAATATGTCACGCCGACCACGACTTCGGTACTGTGGAATTATCTCAAAACATGTTTACACCACTACACTCGGCATCGTTCAATAGCTTTTAAAGGTATTTATGCCACAGTTTCTTTCTTTCGAATTTGATCAGATTCTGTTGAGAGAAATAATATTTTTGTTTTTGGTATTTTGGGGTCACAGTGGTCTAATTTGATACCTGATCGGAATCATTTGTTCAACCTTGTAAAAATCTCATACAAGGATGCCAGCTATAAAATTTGATTGAAAGTTTTGTTGAGCAGTTTTGTAGAAAAAGTTGAGAGTAACGACAGTTAACCTGCGACGTACCAAGGGCCATAAGGTCACTGGGACCTAAAGCAAAGTGATATAAACTGTTAAAACATTTAAACAACTTCTCCAAAGCACTTAACGGAGTTTGATTTGATAAAATTTAACAGAAAATATTTTGTCCTGAACGGCTTAAAATATTTCTTCAAATAAATGGTGATCCACCATCAAATATGACCAATATAACTAAGAAAATGAAAACCTTTAAATTATTTCTTCTAAACAAAAAGTAAAAAATTTAAAACAAATTTGACATAATGCCAGAAGGCGTCATGGCATAAACCTGTTTCAGATATGCAAAACGTGATACTTATCAACCATCAAAAAAGTCCCATTTAAAAAAGGTCGAAAATTCCTACAACTTCTTCCAAAAAGCCGCTTTACAGTATGGTACTTCGATATAATTTATATATAAAAAAATTCACACGATGCCTATCCACTGTCAAATTAAAACAAAATGAAAAATCAACTTAAACAGATTTTACTTCCCTATGTAGAATTGGACCAACTTGGACAGGAAGTATCGTAGCATACGGGTCTTTATATATTGACACACGATGCTGATGAGCAATCAATAATGGATCAAAGTATAACTGATAAAGAAACCTAGAACGAATTATTTTCACAATATATTTAATCAACAGCACATGATTACACATTTTACAGAAAGCTTCATACTGACCCTGTTTTCTTGGTCAACTGCTCTTACACTTGGCTATTAAGCAGATGCCAGCTAGTCTAGCCAGTTCAGACTCTTCTAGAAGCAGACGTTTTATCAGAGGTGACCTGATGCACGCCAAACCTGGTATGATATTTCAAACTGAACAGGTAAATTAGTCTTATAAGTTTGTCTTTAACAAACATAAATTCTAGACTTGCAAAGTTACAGATTAAATGAAATAGATGCAGTAACATTTGTAAAAAATATCTTAGATGTGTTTGATTAAAAGCATGTTTGCTGTTGTTCGTACAAAACAATTTTTTTCTAGTCTGCAAGTGATCGATTAGTTTGCCTGTCACAATCAACATTTAGTCACAGTAACCTTCATTTCCTGCATTGTTGAAGACGTAATGTTCTTTAATTTAACACAGTTTATCTGCCAATGTCGTATGTTCACTTTGAAACTCGAAGACTATTCATTAAAAATGTGTTACCCTAGTGATTACAGTAAGTTCATGCATTTGGCCCTTCTTGCCTAGCATTACTGCATTAACAATCATGAAACTGAATAGAATGTTCACGTTGGATAGTACTACTATTTACTGGTAAAAGTTTGTAAGAGTGGCCCAGTTCAAGTGATCGGACACACAGTTTCGCGTGCGGGTATTATGCAGCATGACACTATGTCATTGGTTGGAATTACCTCACTGGTATGAGTTTTACTAGCATATCCTACAGTAACTATCAACAAAACTAAAATCTGATATTTTAGTACATACAAACTTGACTGTGTGTTGGCACATGCAGAAGGTACGTGTACGTAAAAGAGACATACACGTACTTTTTATCCTCTATTCAATATTTTCGTTTGTTTATTTTGCTTGCTTTTTCTATTTCCTTGCATTTATATGTAACTTAGTTTCAATGTGTTATGTCGACTAATGAGGCTTGGCATGTGCATTTAGCTTTATTAATTACGTATGCTACATATGCACACATGACAAGAAAAGTGTGGCTGTAATTATTTCATTATCTTATTGTAAGCGATACAACATGCTACATAATTTATGGTTGATAGGTTCTTATAGCAGTGCTTCACATTTGTATAAATGATGTACGCAAAATATGAGAGAATCTTTAACTTTAACCGATTTTATGAAACATAGTAACACCTGTGGCATGCAATTTTGCTCTCATCCTCTTTTGTAATTTTTCTAACTTCTCTCTTACCACTGTTATTCTGGAGCTTAAACTGCTGTAAGTAACAAACTACTGACCAATCAAATGTCAACTGCTGTAAGTAAGAAACTACTGACCAATCAAATGTCAACTCATTTGATGAAACGGTCTGCTGGACTGTAACGTTCAGTTGGTGTATAGGTTGATATAAGTTGGCTTATGTGCTTATTTCAGATCACTTTCAATAAGTTTTAATTGTTTATATATTTAATCTTAGTCATTATTTTTGCAAAGGAAATATTCAAAAGAATCTTTTCTACTTAATTGAGTGATCTTGAAATATGACATCATCTTCGAATTCTCATTTCCGGCAGTGTCCCAGTTGATACAAAAGTGAACTGGCTTGATTGGTTTGGTTTTGAGACACAACATCATATGAATGTGTTTTACGACCGAGAGGATGTGATTAAAGTTCCATGCCTCCCCCTAAAAAAACCCAAACAAAATCATTACCTGATCCAGTTTGGCTCCATAGTTTATAGTCGCGAATCCAGAACACCACCCACTGAGCAATTCAGACTAAATGAACTTGAACTATTCAGTTCAGCCCATGGTCTGCATTTCCAAAACTTGCACACAGACTGTCCGATAGCTGCCCAATGGCAAAACTAAATTACATAGCGGTAGCACTCAGAACATGGTTTACAAGCTGCAAATGTTCTTTTTTTTTTGGGGGGGGGGTGACACTTGTATCAGACATGAACTTTTCACGTTCATTTTACGAGCAAGATTAGGAACATTAAGTTGTCCAATAGTGTAGACGTCCCACTAAAATCTTCCAAAGAAATTTTTGTTTCCAAATATATATTTAGATAGCCAGTAATTTTTGCAATTTCATTAAAACTTTATTGCATTTGGCTTTAAGCCGGATAAATAATTTCAGGGCCATTTTTAGCTCATGTTTATATGGGTTGTTTTAGCTCTCGTCAGGACCCCCCGTACGACAGGCGAATGAAAATGCGTCTGTAAGGTTTTACGCTATAGCCTACAGTGATTTGTAAGACGCAATAGTACAGGCCATACACACTATTCCTCTCTACCCCTCGAAAAAGAGAAATTTATATCTGGTGTGGTTGTATATCAAAAGGTTGTCATTCATACATTTTTGTTCTGTATGCTGTTGTTTTGCCTTTGTAGCCAGGAAAATAAACATTGAAAAACATACCGAAGAACACTGGATAATGAATTTTCTTCTTTATGACACTAAATATTATTTGGTATCGTTTTCTTAATTTCTTGAAGAAATGTGTTATCAAATTTTGTTGCCAAATAGAATTATTTTATAGTATGATGCCATCCAAATAATTAAGTTACTGGCCTTTTATGAATCACAATTAGGTATTTGAAGACCCTTTATTTCAGTAGTGGAAATAATACGAGTCAGTTTGAACAAGAACATTGACCAATTTATTTTCATTTTTAGGCATGGACACAGTGGTCATGGCAACTAATTTCAGACCAAATTTCGAATCAAAATATGTGTAATAATAGATTATTAATGGATTGAGATAGCATACGTCTTAGGTGCCTAGTCCAAAGATATTCCGCTCCCCCCAAAAAACAAGAAACAAAACAAAAATAGAGTCTTCTGTTGCCTACTTATCAGCTCTTTAATGTCGTACATATACAGTGTAAAATTTGTATTGTGTTCCCAAACAAATTAAAAAGAAGATATAGGTACGGTTTAGTCTGAGGATAACATTCCTATAGAGAACGTTGAGTAAAACGATCCACGGATTCTGTCATCAGGATGATCATACTGTGTTCTAGCCCATACATTATCTTCTGCATTCAAGTGTACGACTAAGTTACATGAAGACCCCATGAATGCATTCATAGTAATGACAACACGACACAGAACAGATCCATTAAGTACAACTTCGACATCTGGAGATCTGACAGCGTCAGAAGCAACTGTAAACAAGATGATATACAGCCCAGCAACTGGAGCGTGAAATATTCCGTTGTGTGGATTGTATGCGTTTCCAAGGTTTGCATACAAATTGTCAAAAATAATTGTTTGACCGTGAGTAAAGTGAAACTCGGTACTTGATTGCCTTACCAGAAATGCGATCTGTGTAGGCACTATCTCACGCACCATACCTGAAAAGAATCAAGGTTAGTAAGTTAAAAATAGTTTCAAATATGAAATGATATACTAATATTTTATCAAGTGAAAGACGTGATCTTATATTTCATTTGTAATGGTTTGATTTCAATTTACGTATATTCAAATTGTATACATACATACTCACTGATGTCTGCAACGAAACACCTGTTCCAATTATTCACCAAAGAGACCATTTATTCACCTACGAATTATAGTCATGCTAATTTTTCTGGGATATTTTAATAAGTATTTCCTGCCATTGCCATGTTCAAGAGCGTGAAATTACATGTGCAAATAGACAGAGAGACAATCAACGAATGTTTGGACTAACCTTCGCAAACACTACAGACACGCTGTCACAGAAAAGCAGTGATGAAAAGGTTGAAAATAGATTCACGAGCAAGAGCATTTCCTCAGTTCAAATGAACTTTAGTTTGAAAGTCGTAAAAAAACTTTAGTTTGAAAGTCGTAAATGAACTTTAGTTTGAAAGTCGTCCTAAGAGAGGAAAATACCTACAACCTGAATCAAGTAACAAGGGAATCTACATGTTGGACGTTGAAATTGCATCATTAGAAGAGAGTGGAACGTCAACACTATGACGGATAAACTGAGATCGTTGTATCGTTTGAACGCATCATACAAGATTAATTGAAGAGACACTTTCTCCAAACAAAGCTAGAAGACATTGATAAACTGGTAAATCCGGTAGTGATCTTTGAAGTAGAACGACCTAAACTTGGGCGGAATAGTCAGGAAATAAAAGTAAAAAGAAACTACAGAATTATCATGCATGAAATAGTGCACCCTCAAAAGAAACAGAACTCGTCCCTGAGGTGTCTCATCTATTTGATGAGGTCAGGAACGAATATGTTCAAGAGCAGGCAAATTAATAAAATGCTTCTGGGCCATAAGTATAAATAATGAAATCTGAATTCACTTCTCTTCCGTGGATATACGAAAGGTATTGTAAGAACAGCCGCGCAAGCCTCGACTGCAATTTTTAAAAGCTATTGTTCAAAGAAATGAAGCAAAAACGACTGAGGAAATTTATTAGCATTCTAAGAAGTATGATATCACTGGATTCCATCGCACAAAGTCTCATCGTATTCGATTTGGCTTGGTAATCACGGCCGGGTACCTTGATCTCCGTGATGAGTCATTTGAGCTCATTTGGGACTAGAATTTAGCTCATTTACGTTTGCAAAGAAGTTTCATGATGACTTTAATAAGAACGAGCTATTTTATCTGATAAAGACGGTTTAAAATTTCTTGTTAACATAACGTCGTGTTACGGACTCTATAAGGCTCACTCTCCGCATAGCCTTAAAATTTGTATTTCACCTGATGTGGAGGAAAAACTAAGAAAGCGAGGAGGGGCACACCTAAAATGTAGCAGCGTTTACGATAATTATATAAGCGCTTCTGGATATGGAAAACATTCTTCGTGTTGAAGATTAACAAAAACGCATCTGCTATCGCTACCGAAGCGGCTGAGTATGTTCGTGCAATAAGACAACAATCACAAGTATCAGAGTTAAAATTTCGAAAGCGTAGTGGCGAGTCGGAAAATCACGTGTCATCGGAAACGAGATACTCAAAATCAATTAACATTTCTTCGAGCAAAAGGAAAAAAGAGAAAACACAAATTGTGGCACGATTTAACAATGCATGGTTGCAACTCTGCCGTCAAAACCTTTAATCCCTCTCATTCAGAGAGGAAGGGAGATTAAGCATGATGTTTATAAATCACCGTCAAGTAAAAAAGTTGCTGTTACTGCCCTTTTTGTCAAAGATATAGAATATGCAGACATTTCTCATTAAACATTCAAAGATACATACAAATAAGTGGAAACACAACTACTGTCATTAATGTGTTAATACAGAATTAATTTAAATAGAGACCACATAAACAGTTGTATCAAGATGCACTGTATAAACGCCAGGATTAACACCAAAAATATGGAAACAAGCTGTTATCTTTGGAAGAACTTAAGAGCACACTCGAAAATATACAAGTACCATAAGAATCGCGGCGCTACGTTAGAAACTGATTACAGCTGAACAATATATCTATCTATTTATCTATCTATCTATATATCTATCTATTTATCTATCTATCTATCTTCAAACAAGAAATATGGGGTGTGGGAGAGGATCAGTATCTATAATGCATAATTTGCAATTACACAGACATCATTGTATCTCATGATATTCACATGCATTCTGCAAATATACAAACTCTGTAGTCCAGAACTATGCGAACACCCAATTAATGGATGTCAAATGTCTGCATTCATTTCAATAGTATCTTTGCTCAAGAAACTGATTGTTCACATCTTTTCGAATTTGTACCTGTTTTTGTTTTCCCTGTTCTCTTGTCCGTCGTGTTGGTCATAGTGCGTTCTGTAACATTGCCGTGGCTTTGCAGTTTAAAATCTGCCTTCAAATTACTTTCAGAATTTTTCTCCGTTCCGCAAGAGTTCAACAAATGTTCAACCTGTCCCTGTAGATGTATATTTTTTGTCTCAAGCTCGTTCACACGGGTCAGTAACTTATTTTGGACCCTTATCGTCGCCTTCTGTTCCTCTTTTATTATTTTCAACTCTGAATAAAGCATTCGTACTAACTCCCGATATTCAAGTTCTGACAGCTCATCTCGTTCAGCCACAGTGATTCCCGTGTTACTCAAATCAATTGTTGCCGCGCAAATCGACCAGTACGAGATCACTACCCCGAGTGCAATAGTTACTAACATTGCAATTCAGAAGTCTGCAGTACAAATTAAGACTGTTCTTCAAAACAGATTTACATGCTTTATATATATTTCTTATCTACGCATTCACTTGTGTCAACCAAGGGCAATGAGACTTCAGGGGAGAGATAAAAGTTACATGTGTACTTGAAGTTAAACATATCTTGAATATAAGGCAATACTAGAATATTGTCAAAACGACAGTGATAGTAATGTGTCACTAAACTGCGTTCGATGAAATATTCAGATGCAGATTATACTTATATTCTATAGACATATTAACATTAATAACATTAACTATATATATATATATATATATATATATATATATATATATATATATATATATATATATATATATATATATGGAGAGAGAGAGAGAGATAATTTGTGGAGGTGTATGCGGTGGACATGCATGCATGAACGTATTATTGGCCCAGCACATATTTTCGTTACAGTCTATGTTCACTTCATAAGCAAATCTGTGTAGACGTCATCTTGTAAGCAAACAAGGTCACAATTTATCGAAGTCTTAGAATAAACTTGGTTAGTGCATCTTATGACACTAGTGTTGAGGATTAGCATGCGCAGTAAGTTCGATTTCGGCGAACAATTTAAATGGAAAAACACGAAATAGTGGAAACTCTTCACTGTGATCTCCGTAACAAATGGAATATTTTAATTTCGTCCCTTAGACATAGCGAATATCCTGGCCTATTCAGCTATTCGTAGACTATTACAATAAGTCAGAATAATAAGACAAGGGCAAATAATTTACCGTAAAAATAGCCATTTTTAACACGGTTACTCTCAGTTTTGTAAAAGTACAAAGTCTATATGCTTGTTCTTGGCAATAGTTTAGCCACACTTGTCGTATGTTTAACAAGAACTGTGTTTTTAGCTCAAGCGCATAATTTTAAATTAACATTGCGTGAAAGTCTGTGACGTTATTAGTGTTTGTTGATTTTAACGGCACTTTAAGCCCATTATTGGCTAAATGATGCCAAGTGAGCTAAGTGCCTTTACCAAGGACACAAGGGCAATCAAAAAGGGCTGTCCTGGCCACTTTACTTTTGACGTTCATTTTCAACGTAACATATTTAGTTCTTCTATTATAAGTATGTTTCAAGGAAATGTTGATGCTATATCATTTTATCACATAGTTGGTACACTTTACATATAGTGTGTGCACTTTAACAACTTTTTCCTAAAAGTCTATTCTTTGTATGTGGTCGTTTGATTTTGTGGATTTTCCAGCAAAAAAATTGCGGGTGAATTAACTAAGATGTTTGCATTGCGGTAAACAGACATCTATAACATTATGACCGAGAAATTTTGAACTCCAATAGTATCACCTTCTTGATATAGTGGTAAACATGTCCGTATGTTACTCACGAGCACCATGTATAGATCCCACAATGTGTTTTCTTCAATCTTTTTAATGTCGTGTTTTTTTACCTTGACATAGGAAATATAATTATGTAACTACTGATATTTTCTATGCGAATACATACAGAATACACAAGAACAGAGACAGTAAATAACTGACATTATCGCGCGGGATACTGTATGAAATCTGCTAAACACTTCTATCTGTTCGACATATTGCTAGTCAGTAATTTTGATCATAGAATAAAAAAGAATATTCGTTTGTTCCGAGTGACTACCGGATATATTTCATGTCGTAGGTGAATAAGTACAGTACATATCCGTTATGATATATGGGAGGCAACTCTAATAGGGATATAGGGACTAAGCGAAAATTCATAATAGGTTTAGCATTCATCTGATGCACGAAAATGCCATAGACAACTGGCATCCTGCATAGAAAATAATCCAAATAGAAATTTTAAACCATGAGTAGTTACATAGTTAAAGAATAATCTAAATATTTTAGAAATATTTATCTTTATTTTGATGAACGTATGAATATAATACAAAATATATGTAGCAAATATGTTCATATATGACTAATATTCTGTTTCAGTAGGGCATGCCGATAGTTTTTATTCTTACAGAGAAAGAACTCATCAAATAAATAGTTTTTACAAATCAAGAGATATAACCTGTGCTTCTTTTGGTGTGTTGACATCAATAGAGATGGATATATGTGTTAGGAATAACTTTAGGGTTAAGAGAGTGCGAACCAAGTACATGAATTGAAGTATTACCTACTATGGGGCAACATTTTGCAGCCCAAGTACGTATCTATGTCACTAAAAACTAAATTTAAAACATTTAGGTCATTATTACTAAGACCACTACCACCACCACAACCGTCAGCTTCCCCATCATATTTGTTGGACTTGTATACGGAAATAGTTACTTCACTGCGAAAATTATGATGGATGGGGGAAGGATAGCATGTTAAATTGTTAACAATATTAACTATTCATTGATTGTGTCATCATGCGATCTATGTTGTTTTGGAAGACATCGTGACCTCTACAACACCCCCATCAGATACATTTGTCATTCAAATATTTTTTTACACAGTTTCTTTCACAAACGAGAGAAAAGAATATATGCATTTTGTTGATTTCATTAAGATGCGTTGGGTAGATTTCATCTTAAGAGAGTGCTTGCAGGCATATATACCTTGTCCAATACTGCATAGTGCTCTATTAATGGTAATCAATACACGGTCGGTGGTTTTGTCCGGATGGTCTCTTTTTTCCAAATCACCAAACTTTATGTCCAGGATATACAGCTCTGATTGCTAGAACTTAGAAGACAACCGACGTAAAATAAATGTGGATAGGTTTGCCTTTATGAAAACTC
Source organism: Sinohyriopsis cumingii (assembly GCA_028554795.2). NCBI lineage: Eukaryota > Metazoa > Mollusca > Bivalvia > Unionida > Unionidae > Sinohyriopsis > Sinohyriopsis cumingii. The sequence goes on along the minus strand of CM068841.1, from coordinate 26,362,839 downwards.
TACATATTTTTTTACTGAACAAACTAACTTGGGACGTTTTCTCGTTGTTGCTTTTTGATGGCTGCAAGCCTAAGGATACGACAGAGACGTGCAGGGAATTGTAACTCTGACATAACCGCCAAGCAAAAAAGAAAAAAAGTAATAAATACGATCAAACTTGAGAAATGTTGTACTCCTCAGAATCTATTAATATCTGTTAATTGGTCTGAAAATTATCTTTACATAAGGACTTCGATTATAGAAAATAAATTTATGTGAATAGGAAATTGCACAGGCTGGAAGTAAGGCTAAAAGTCGAGGCTGGTTAGCTATAATACTTTGGATTATTTTAATAGATATAAATGATATTTTGGAAACTAGTAATTGTTTCATCATCCTTTAATGTACCGTTTAAACAATAAAACTTCCTTCGAAAATTCAAAGTACGTCTGCACAAAATTGGAAGGACTGGCCAGAAAAAATATTTGCAAAAAACAGACCTTTACAAATGCATTTTGTGATATCAATTCACGATGATGAGCACGGGTAAAATGAAGTAAAAACGATGATGAAATCGAAGACGATGATGTCACAGGGGAAGAAATAATGAAGCTGGTAATAATGATACCAATCCTTTCCTCATTTACTCACTCAAACATTTTATTCAGTGATCAAACTTATTCCACTATTACAGCCATTACTTTATTGCCCAAAATAATGTTTTCACATGATTACATTTGGTAAATAACTTTTGTACTTTTGTTCCTTCAAGGTCAGATTTATTAGCTTCAAATACAAAATGAAATATCAAATCAAAGGAGAGATCGTGCTGTTTTTTTTAAATTTTTTTATTGTTGATATTTCGATCTAAATATAATATGTTTTGCTAGTAATAATACTTGATTTACAAAATTTGATTGGCAAGATTCATTTAAGTCTATTTGATTGGCAAGATTCATTTCAATCTCCAAATAAAATAAGATTTTCAGAAATCTCGAAATTCACTCCAATCTCAGTTCTACAAAAATGTAATACCTGACCCCCAAAATGTTTAACAACAAAACAGTTGCAAAATAAATGTTTCATTGTCTTGTCCTCACTATTATAGAAAGAACACCATTTACCAGCTACGAACCAATTTTGAGTAGAAAACTGTTGTAGTCTGTATGTTGTGGTTAATTTTAAACTGGAACCACCATAATTTTGTATCGAGAGTAATTTTATACGGAATCGAATATAACTTATTCCACCAATTTTTGTCTTTTTGAATATTGAATTTAATATAAAAAAGGTTTCTTGAGCTTCGGGACAATGTATTAATGACTTTTTAAAACTATTATATATCTCTCTTCATCCTCTTTTATTCTTGATTAAAACTTCATATTTCTTCGGGAAAAAAGAGTGCGATTTTTGTCTCATAATTGTACTTATAATACCGTAATATCGTGTAATTTGGGGTGAAAACTCCTATAGATCACATAATCCTTTATACGATAAGTATAAACCGTGTTCATCAAAGAAATGATCAATTTTTTTCATCCCCATCGACATCCACAATCGATACAAAAATAGTTTGTTGTTAATCGTTATATTTGTATTTTTCCAGACACCCTCCTGTAAAATTTCAAGGACTTTTCTCTAATTTTATTGTCATAAATTCTACCCATGCTAAAAAAAAAACATCCATCCCAAAATGTTTAAAAAATATATTTTGGATAATCTCAATATCTGAAATAATTTAATTGAAAAAAATGTGTAATAGGACAAACCATATTATGAAGAAAATAGTTTATTATATTTTGTTATTCAGAATGATTAGCCATCAAACGCTTTAACCAAGATATGTTAACGAGCAGTCAATAATTCACACAAGAAATTATCCTTGAAAATGTCTAACAAGTCAGGCGTTCTACGACCATGCTCTTTACTCTGAAGCAAGAGAGCTTCAATGCTTTGGGTCTCCAGAGAATTCGATGGAGGGGAGGAATGGTCACACTAGACTTTATGTCACTTTATCAACACTCTCTCTTCGGAGTTAATAAAAGATACTTTTCTAACATTTCATCTTGGCTCATTATGATACTTTTAAAATATTAATTCGTTCCCCATACAAATTAATATTCGTCATTTATCTGATCTGTAATTATTTCGGCCAGATGCATATGAAAATAGGTTTCTAAATGTTGTAGGTGTTTTGGCCATCTCGGCAACATGAATACCTATCTCTCTGTATTTTTCTTCAGTAGTTTATGACCGCTATGCTGGCCTAGTGGTTAGAGCTTCCATCTTGGATGAGGGATTCGCGGGTTTGAACCCCGGCCGCGTCATATCAAAGATTTACACAAATAATAGCAGCTGTCTCGCTAGGCGCTCAGCATTAAGAGGTTCTTGTTAGAACTGGTCGGCCTGGTGTCAGGATAATGTGACTGGGTGGGACATGATGCTACATGTCTGCGCCATGATGCCCCAGTGCTAGTCATCGCTTTAAGCTGTCACACTGCAGACATCGTAATGATATGACTGAAAGATTCTTAAAACTACGTTAATAATCCAAATCACACACACACACACACACACACACACACACAAACACACACACTGTAATTTGTTGTTTTTCTTTTTTTTGCTCAAAGACATCCTCGTGGCCCACCTCCAGTGCTTGCTCGTATTCCATAGTTTTTAATAGTGTAGAATCACATATCATAAGCTGTTCATTTCCAGAGTATTACCAAATTCTGCATACAAGATGACGTTCACCGCGTTGGCTAGAGCTTCTCAAACATTAGAGTTTCGCACGTAGTTGGCCGGAGTTTACAGGGTTAAAATATCCCTCGTTGATGCCTTGTTTTTTCAAGAGCGAAATAAAATGCCCACAAAGAATAATCTTCTGTATATTCGTCGTGCGAAATGCCAAGGCTGGTTGTTGATACCTAAGTGTCCCTTGGCTTCATACAGGGACAAGTAAGATCTCAAGTAATTCTGTCTGCTCCAGATTAGGTTCGAAGGGTCTGGTACACGAGGTCTGGCCATCTCGACTGACTTCTATTGAGACACTTTGTAGTATAGAAACTCGAAGGGATTTTCATCGATGTTTCCATTCAGGGTTTCATTCGTATGTCTTTGTATCTTCATTTAATTGGGTGAAACATTCATCGCATTAGGAAAAAGAAATACTAATACTTATGTTCCAACGAATAATGCAATTGATTTCCGTCGTCTTTCAATATTTACAGTGTCTATAACTGATGTATCTTTATCATGTGCTGCCATAAGATTAATGACATACATATAGATAAAGTTTTATTTATATTTTATATTATACATATTGTATTATTTATAATATATTTTAATTTGATAAAATATTGAAAATTGTACATTATATTTCACAATTTTAAAAAATAAATAAATAAATTATCATATGATACAATCTGAAATTAAAGGCAAGTTAGACATTTTATTTAATTATTTTTGCGGTAGATATGCTATTAATTAGATATCTCATGCCTACAGAGGTGTGTTCGTTTTTTATTCTTTTCCATCTGGCACATACATTAAAAATTACAATGTAATACATTGTTGTTGTTTTAGGAACTATTTGATGAAAATATGCCTCCAGAAATTAAATATTCAAAAGGAATCAACATTTTACTGATCAAAAAAAAAAAAAAAAAAAAAAAAGGAAAAAAAACAAATTGTGCCACGATTCATTAAGAGATAATTGAAGTTGTGCCTTCAAAGCCCTTCCTTTTAGGAGAGAGAGAGAGAGAGAGAGATGTGTCTAAATCTACTACTGGAAACGACGTTGCCAATTGTTATTTCCAAAAATATAAAATATGCACATACTTCTCATATAGCATTCACAGTTACATACAAACGAATGGAAAAACATGTTGATACCTAATACATTTAAATAAATAATAAATAATACATTTGATGACAAAAATGAGAATGTTGTATTTGAAGGTGTAGTTAGACGTAGAACAAGGCGCTTTTATGTGGGTGGCATTGGCGTCAAATCTACTGCTGAAGGCCTCGGTAAATTCTTGAAAGAATACGATATAGATCCGTTATCCATAAAGTTTATCCACAGTAGACGTAATTGTCTATCGGCCAAGCTGACTGTATATAATTCAGACTGCGACACTGTTGAAAATGATGTAACATGGCCAAAAGGTGTTTATGTAAGAAGGTGGTATGGGAATCAATCTTGGCGAGACAGGTTTAGCAATCGCGATCAGGAGGCAAATGAAGGTGCAGGATGCGATATTCTGTGACTAGGGTGACAGTTAATTGTTCATAAATTTGCCATTATGTTCTGTCGTAAGTTAATGTGTTTTGTCATCTTTGTCATTTTAGTCCTGCTTTCACGATGCATAAGTATTAATATGCCTATATTGCAAGTTAATATGAATCTTAATATACTGACCTGGAATGTTAGAGGAATTATGTCCTCTGCTCTTAGCTTTAGTGCAATGCTGGATAAATATAATGTTGACGTAGCTTGCGTAACTGAACATAAACTATTACAGCACATACTTCCATTTTGCGATACTATTCGTTCTGATTATAAATGCACTGCTAAGGCAGAGGATATTTCCTCTAATTGTATGTTAATAAAATGTGGTAAAGGAGGAGTTGCAATCTTCTGCAAAACTTCTCTCATGAGATATGCTAACTTTATAGATGAAGTTAATAGTGACAGAGTTGTTGGCATAGAATTCAAATTTCCTGATATGCAAAATGTATATATTTTTTGTGTATATATGCCGACCCTATTATATGGCATAGATTGTTACAAAGCGCAAATTGAGTTGATTCAAAATCTCTATGATCAGTACTCACAGCTGGGGGACGTGTATTTTACTGGTGATTTCAATGCAGTAGCTGAACCAGCCACTTTCAGAGATTACAAAGATAGAGTATTTCATGAGTTCTTGCGATATAATAATCTAGTGAGTGCTGGACATTTAATAATATGCACTGGTTCCCGCTATACGTTCAGCCCAGCAAGAACGATGATTGATCATTTTGTACTGTCGGATCAATGCATAGGTAGATTACGAAGTGTGCACATTGTTTCAGATCACGAAGAGCACGCGATATCTGACCACCTCCCTATCCTTACTTCCCTTCGTACAGTGACCTGTGGGAGAGACTTCAGACAGTCTATGAAGAGAAACAACATAGCCTGGAATAAATTAAACGCTGATATCTTGAAAAACTATCAATCTGAGCTGGACCTTCGCCTGAAAACTTTAGATATAGATACTATTTCGGACAATGTTGATAGCTTTTACCAGCACATTGTTAATGCAATACAGCAGTCAAGCGACATCGCGCTTCAAAAGTCTAAATTCAATTATCATGCCAAACCATATTGGTCAAATGAACTCAAAGAAGCACATAAACTTCAAAGACAAGCTAGGTATACTTGGATAAATGAGGGAAGACCGAGGGGTAGTCAATTTAATTCTTACAGAGAATATAAAGATAAGAAGAGAGACTTTAGAAACGTTCAAAAACTGGCTGTGGAAAAATATATGGGGGAGGTGTATGAAGAAATTGAAAAAGCACATGAATGCGATGTAAGACACTTTTGGAAAATGATCAACATTAAGAGAGGGAACAATACAAATTTTTGTCAGGAACTATCAACTGATGCAGTTTGTGTCCGTGATGATGATTCCATCGCAAATGGCTTTGCTAGATACTATGAGGACATTCACACGCCGAATTTAAACCATAGTTTTGACGGAAACTTTTATGAATTTATAGAGAGAGAATTAAATCGGGGTCTACAGGACGAAGTAAGCCATATCGAGGCCTTACAGACCAGTATCAGTTTAAATGAAGTAAGAGAAATCATTAAAGGTCTAAAGAAATCAAAAGCATCGGGCCATGATCAAATTTGCAATGAACATTTGATCTATGGCAGCGACTACCTCATCGAGTGTATGACAATTTTATTTACTCGGATGATTGATCAATCTTACATACCTGTAGATTGCAAAAAAGGGTTAGTAATACCACTGTACAAAGGTAACAGAAAATCAAAGAACTCCCTCGAAAGTTACAGGCCTGTTACTTTACTGCCTGTTATCTACAAAACCTTTGAGAAAATTATTCATGAACGTTTGGTAACTTGGCTCAAAGATACTAATTCTAGTATACCCAGTTCACAACAACATGGTTACCAAAAAGGTTTAGGCTGCACAACAGCGAGTTTTGTGCTGTTGCAATCAGTACAATATAATGTAAACATGGGTTCACGGGTTTTTGCTGCTTTTCTTGATACAAAAAAGGCATTTGATACCGTGTGGCACGAAGGACTGCTTTTTAAATTATTCACGTTGGGAATTACGGGTAAATCACTTTTGATATTTTTTAACATGTATACAAATTTACAGAGTAAAGTTCTTGTAAATGGGCAATTTTCAGATTGGTTCTCAATTGGCCAAGGAGTGAGACAAGGGGGTGTTTTGTCAACCTTGATGTACACAATATTTATAAATGACTTGCTGCTACAGTTAGAAAATAGTGGATTTGGAGCAAAGATTGGATCCTTAGCTGTGGGAAATCCAACCCTAGCTGATGATATTTCACTTTTGGCTATATATCCTAGCAATCTACAAAAGCTGTTAGATATAGCATACGACTACAGTAATAAGTGGCGATTCGAGCTTAGTGTTACAAAGTCATACATTATCATTTTCGGACCCCAATACAAGAATTTTATCAATATGAAATGGTATCTTGGCCCGTCATGTTTGCCGGTCACCGATTCGGCAACACACCTGGGTCACCGGATTAACTCAAAGCTGACGTCGCATGACGCAATACTCGATGCATGCAAGAAAGGGAAAAAATCTTTTCACGGTCTGTTTGGTATTGGCATTAAACCGAATGGTTTAAATCCTTTGGTTGCTGCAAATGTAATTAAAAAGGTAATTTTCCCTTCAATGTTTTATGGAAGTGAATTATGGTGTAACATTTCAAAAAGTGACCTCGCTTTATTGGATAAAACTCTGAGGTATTTTGCCAAACATTTACAAGGTTTTCCAATACATACAAGATCAGACATTGCCCTGGGAATGCTAGGATGGACATCAGCGCAGTCCGAAATTGATAGAAGAAAATTGATGTTTTTACACAGATTGTGTTTGATGCCTAACAATGTACATACTAAACGTGTGTTTAACGTTGCGTTATTTCACTTCATTCTGAGCGGATGCATGTCAAGCTGCGGGTTAATTTCAAATTTATATTATACCTCAAAGAAGTTTGACTTGCTCGGGTATCTAACTGATTATTTACATCATTCTGAAATTCCAGATAAACATAATTGGAAAGAAATTGTAAGGTCAAAAATTGTTGGTCTTGAAAATAGCCTCTGGAGAGTTCGTATGTCTAATCAAGCAGATTTTGATAGATTCTCTTCGATACACGAATACTTACGACCTGCCTCAGTGTGGCAGTCGGCTAAAACTAGACAACACACTAAGGTATTTACATATGTAGCTAAACTATGGGCTGCTGTTCCACAAACACAGCTTGATATGTGTATTAGATGTGGGAATGTTTATACAGACTTGATACTTCATTGTTGTGTTAGTTGTCCTTATATGTCGAACTTTCGAAATTCTTTCTGGGATTTCGTTACTGATAAATTTCCCCTGAGCCTGCACATTACGTTATTTAATGCAGAAGATGAGCTGCAACTACAATATCTTTTAGGTAAAAGGTTACCATCAGGAGTAATCGACAAAGAAAACTCCAAGCTATTCGTCCTGTATGCAGCATACTTTGTCATGCAGTGTGCAGCTATCTTCTGTAAATAAGGTACTGAAACTTGCAACTTATGAGTTGACGAACACTTTGTTGATTGATATTGTGTAAGAATTTGTATTCCAATATAGAATATTTTTTTTTTTTTTTTTTTTTTTTTTTTTTTTTTTTATATTTATTGATTGTATTCAGATGATTTATTCTTATATCATGTAATCTTCCATGGAAGGAAATAAAGATGATGATGATGATGATGCACATACTTCTCATATAGCATTCACAGTTACATACAAACGAATGGAAAAACATGTTGATACCTAATACATTTAAATAAAGGTCACTTAAAGAAATATATCAATATGCACCGTATGTACTGTAGAATTAACAACACCAAAATATGGTTTAAAACAACACCAAAATTTGGTTTAAAACAACACCAAAATATGGTTTAAAAAACTGTAAACTTAGGAACATCTCGCGACACCCTCTCGAATATACAATTATCAGAAGAATCGAGACGATGCATTATAACCTTATCAAAGCAGATATAAGAGTATAAACAAGTAATATGAGGGGAGATGAAGAGCATTGAGTTCTATGAAAAAACATAAACAGACAGGTATTTTTGCAATTTCACAGACAGCATTGAATCTCTTAGGATTCTCATCCATACAACAGTTGTCCAGACCCCAAAATCAAGAATTACCCGATTCATGGTTGCCAAATATTTGTATGCACTTATTTTTAGAGTTTGTTCGTTTCACAAGAGTTCAAAAGATTTCAAACTGTCTCTGTAGATGTATATCTTTGTCATAATTTCTGTTCCTCCTTTGGTATTTTCAACTCTAAATAAAGCATTCGCACTAATTCGCGGTATTCAAGTTCCGAGAGCAGATCTAGTTCAATCAAAGTGGTTGTTGTGCTATTCAACCAGATCACTACCGATAGCAATAATAACCAACATTATAATTCTTGTAGTCAGTTCCTCAAACCAGGTTATCCTGCTTTATATATGCTTTTTATACAAAAATTTGATTCGTATCAGATAAAGACATTTGACTCGATTTCTCACGAACGAGATTATAAGTAAGACTCGGGGAATGAGAAGTCAGGGAGAATTAAAGATTACACGTTTACCTGTAATTCAAAGTTCTCCAAATAAAATATAATGCTGGAAATCCATTACAAAGCAACACTGCCAAAAAACCATTTCGATATTAGCGTATCACTAAACTATCACAAATTAAAACTTTACATTATTCAGCAAAGATATTAATAAATATTAACAAGTTGTGAGATAGATAAAATGGACGGACGGATGTCTGTGTGCATGAATAAACGTACAGGCGGATGGATGTATGGGTGGGTGAATGGTGCATGTATTGACGTAAAGACAGATGGACAAGGGCGGACTGATTAACTGATACATTATATTAAGAAATAAATACGAATCAACAATGACACATTAAGTAAACGCACGAAAGAAAGTGAGATGCAGCTCTAGATTAATATATCGCTTAATCGAAGTCCGGTCCCCCATGGTCAGACTTGTATTTTTTTCTTGTCTTGTGACTTCACGTCTATATAATGCTTTAACTTCCCAAGGGTAATCTATCCTTTGGAGAGAAATACTTATTAATGCCAGAGATGCAGGCAACAGGATGGACTTATATTATCCTACTTAAATTAGTATGAATATGAAGATGACCAAGTACATTCTAAACAGGAGAATTTATTTTCAATGGCACCAACTATGTACAAAACATAGACATGATTTTAAAATGTTATTAATTTGTAATTTGTTGAATCATGGGGCGGGGTGGGGACGAAGCTACATACGCCCTAACGATAACCTCATAATGCTGAACACCAAGCGAGGCAGCTGCTAGACTAAAGTATCATTTTAATTAGTCTTTGGCATGACACAGCCGGCGTTCGATTCCGAGACCTCCCGCATCCGAGGCAGACGTTCTAACCATTTAGGCCACCTGAGCGGTCAATTAAATTAGTAATGTGCAGGCGAAGTTAGTCCATGCTAAACTGGATGCAGGGGGTGGTGGGATAGATATAGGTGGAATAGACTGAAAGAATTTCGGAAGGTACTTCGTACATCTAAACTCCAAGAAGAATGCACACAAAGTGACGCAAAGCTTTGATTACTCATGTACATGCTCATATAATAGTACAGACTCATTGGCTGCATACATGACATAACCAATATGATGGGGACTAATTGCAATAGTTACAAACATTATATTTATAGAAGTCTGCAGTACAGATTAGACTGTTCTTCAGACCAGGTTTACCTGCTTCGTATATGTTTCTTATCTAAGTCTTGATTCGTATCAAGGTAGGGCTGATGTGCCATTTCTCACGAACAAGATTACAAGAATCGTGCATTGTGGGGTCAGAAGAAAGCTAAAGGTTACACGTTTACCTGTAATTGAAAGATGTACCGAAATGAATTTTATTCTACGACTTCCATTCAAATGAAGCATTGTCAATGAATAATTGTAATGCATCACTAAAGGCCACTCTTTGAAATTAAAATTATACTCATATCCCATAGACAGATTAATAAATTTTACCAATTTGTGAGATAGATATATGCATGTATGGATGGATAGACGGACAATTAGTTGTATGTGTGTATGCGTGTATGAAGTAAGAATATTCACGTACAAGCGCATTTCGGTCACAGATAGTCTAGGTCTAAATTGTTCACTTGATAAGCTAGCCTGTGTAAATGTCATCTTGTAAAAAAACAAGGTCACACTTTGTCGTAGTCTCAGAGCACATGTGTTACCTGCATCTCTCATGACACTAGTGTCCAGGATTAGCAAGTGCAGTAAGTCTGATTTGCGGCTAGCCATTTGAATGGCAAAAACGCGAAATAATGGAAACCCTTCAATTTGACCTCCTTTGTAAACTGAATATTACTATTTTCTTCCCTCACACTTAGCTTATATCCTGACCTCTTCAGCTCTTTGTATGTATTTGGATTATAAAATGATGTCTTGCACAGTCTAATGCCGTACTTAGTATTATTTTAAAATTAATATAAAAAGGCCACAGCAAGAAGACAAGGGCAAATAAACTTCCTTAACAGTAGCCATTTTGAAACAAGGTTGCTGTCATGTAAGTGAAAGAGTAAGTCTACGTGCTTGTTCTTGGCGATCGTTAAGCACTAGTGTTATTTTTTTATACGAAGATTGTCTATTCGACTGAGATTTATTTGAACTTTGCATGCAATTATGTGAGTTATTTTTCTCTTGTTTTTATTGTAACTTTTAACACATTTATTGGCTATATAATGCTGAGGAAAAGGGAGCTAACTGCCTTTCCCACGCTCACAGTCGATCAGGGCTGGTTGGGTATGTATCAAGCAAGTTATCCATGGATTTCGAATCCGACGCTCTACCTGCTATGCTGTCATTTATTATTTACACTTTTAATCATTGTCTCTAGGATAAGTATTTTTTTTCCCCGGGAGATATTGGTACTAGTTGTATTATTCTTGGTTATGATCATGAAAAAATAATCAAAGATATTACAGAAATTAAATTTTTTCACATGTAAACCTCTCATATGAAAGCATACTTTCTGCGCACGTATTAAGAATGAACAGGAAACTATAATGTAGTCTAGTATTCAAGTATGTGTAGCCCGTAATTTCTCCACTGTTGTTATGATGAATGTCTTTCTTGATTCTCTGTAAGTAACAAATATGTACTGCTCATCCATTCATATCATTTAAAATATATTTTATTGGGTTTGGAATATATATATAAATTTATGTTATGTAATTTATCTAAACTAAAATATTGTTTGACTTCCGTAAATAATTTACTATAGGAACACAAATTTGTAAATTGTATTTGGTGTTGTAGTTTTTCATTGTAGATTTCATTGTAGATTTCATTCACTGAATTATTGATAATGACTGAGTCTTCATCATACATTTTCTTCAAAAATAATCTTTTCCACCTTAATTTCCATCATCAAAAGATAATAATTATGTGGCAAAATAAGTTGTAGGTGTAATTTGTTGGTGAAATCTAAGACAAGCGTGGCGATTTCTATGAAATATCAGAACTGAGTTGAAAAGTCGTTTCATCCAAGTTATTTTCGTAATATGAGCAAACGACACACACACATACATACATACATACATACATACATACATACATACATACATACATACATATATATATATATATATATATATATATATATATATATATATATATATATATATATATATATATATATATATATAGAGAGAGAGAGAGAGAGAGAGAGAGAGAGAGAGAGAGAGAGAGAGAGAGAGATTCGGTATATTCTTTATGAACTGGCTGATATATGGGCAACTGGCTTTCTGGTTCGGCCAGATTCTCACCTTTTTGTAAATACCTCTTGAAAGAATGTAAGGTGAGAAATGGGCGGGGGTCTGATTGCTCGTTAAAACCAGAAGCCACTAATGCTGCCCGTGAATAAAGACTCCACCATGTGTGTCCATTTGTCTGTACGGACTGAGGGGGCTGTTGTAGTTCCGTTCGGCAGAGCGCGGACTAAAAATCCACGGGTCGTTGGTTACATACCAGACAAAGTCAGATTAAGCCCGCTGTCTCTGAGTGTCCTTGGGAAAGGCGTGTATAGTGCTAAAAGTGCCATAACAAGTCAACTAATAATAACAACTGTGGACTATCTTTTCAAATAGGACATGTAGCTAAATGAGACTCACCTCAAACTAACTATACCACATTTAGTAACGTGAATGTTTATATAGGAAGAAACCCACATCGTTGTTGTAAGAGGTGTATATTTTCAAATAGTGTGCAGTCGCTCTAGACAAAAAACGGAATTGATAGTCTGTATCAAAGTCACACGCTGGAGTCAGCGTCCAAAAAACAAAAGCTGTACCTTCACCAACTAGGCTGGTCTCCACTGTCATCTACCACCTTTACGTACTCATAATGTGCCTTCTGTCGTTCCGGCTAGTGCGGGGTAGAAAAGTGGCGATTTGTATGCATGAACGAAGTGAAGAGGTGCAGGATTACCGCCGAATGAAATTGTCGCTGCATTTAGCTTTTAGTCAAATTTCGTATTAATTTTTGTCAATGTAAATTTTGTGTGTTTGAAAAAAAAAATTCTCATGGCGTCCATAACCGCTTTTGTCATCATCATTGGCGACTCAGTCTCGAGAGACCATGCGAGTAGCGCCCTTGGGGTGTTGTCTCTCTCTGGGGTGTTGGCACCGTCTGCTGTGGCTGTACAGGCCTATATGCGAGTGACAGTCCCTATTGCAGTTGGTGCAGACATACTGGGAAGTCTGAGTTACTGTGGCTGCTGCCGCATTCTTCTTTCTCTTACGTTTCTCTGCCGCCAACTGGCCTCTCCTCGCATCAGTGACTGATATGCCCTTGTTTACCGTCAGTCTCCAGGTGCCTCGATCCTCGGCCAGCACTTCCCAGGCATCGGTTGAAACGTCGCATGCCTTCATGTCCCTCCTGCACACGTCCTTGAAACGGAGTGAGGAGCGGCCGACTCTTCTAGTGCCAGTGGCCAGCTGTCCATATAGGATGTCCTTTGGCAGCCTCCCATCCTCCATGCGTCGGACGTGTCCCAGCCATCGAAGTCGACGTTTTGCTCAGCATGGACTTCTTGCTGGGGGTACTTGCACGCTGCCGGATCTCGCTGTGTGGGCTACGGTCTTGCCAGCTGATTTTCAGGATGCGTTTTAGACACCGTATATGGAAGGAGTTTAGCCGGCGCTCTTGCGTCATGTAGGTACTCCAGGTCTCACTTCCATATAGAAGGGTACAGAGAACGCAGGCCTGGTAGACTAACATTGGTGTGCTCTGTCAACGCGTTGTTTACCCACACCCTCTTCTTTAGCCGTGCCATGATGGTGTTTGCCTTTCCAAGCCTTCTGTCCAGCTCCATATCAAGCGAGAGAGTGTTGCTGATGGTTGACCCCAGGTAGTTAAAGTGGTTGACTGCTTCCAGGGTGACACCGTCAATTTTAATGGAAGTGGCAATGGTGGTATCTTGCACGCTGACATTTGTCTTTTCCAGGCTGATGGTGAGCTCAAACTGCATGCAGACATCAGCTAAACGATCTTCCAGTCTCTGGAGGGCTTCCTCGGCGTGCGTCACACGAGCCGCGTCATCTGCAGAAAGAATCTCTCTGATGAGCAGAACCCTCACTTTGGTCTTTGAGCGCAGTCGTGCCAGGTTGAACAGCTTCCCATCGGACCTGGTGTGTAGATATATGCCATCAGTGGACGAGTCGAAGCCGTATCGAAGCCGTAGGACAGGAGCAGGGATAAGAAGAACCCGAAAAGGGTTGGCGCTAGCACGCAGCCCTGCTTCACGCCGCTGTTAATTGGGAAGAAGTGGAGGAGGATTCATCATACAGGACTGTTCCCTTCATATCTTCATGGAAAGAGATTATCATGTTACGGAGTTTTGGGGGGCAACCGATCTTACTGAGAAGTTCAAAAAGGCCCTTCCTGCTGACCAAGTCAAAGGCCTTGGTGAGGTCGTTGAACATCATGTTGAGTGGTTGACCTTGCTCTATGCTCTTCTCTTGGAGTTGTCGTAGGGATAAGACCATGTCTGTTGTCGACCTGCCTGCTCTGAAGACGCACTGGGATTCCGGGTACACACGGTCCTCCAACAACTGCAGCCTGTTGAGTATGATGCGGGCGTACACTTTACCAACGATGCTCAGGAGCAAGATTCCTCTGTAATTATTACAGTCACTGCGGTCGCCCTTGTTTTTGTAAAGGGGCACAATTGTGGTGTCGCGCATGTCTTGAGAGATTGCTTCTTCCTTCCAGCAGAGGCAAAGTAGCTCATGCAGTGGTTGAAGCAATGTTGGTTTCCCATGTTTTATAGCTTCGGGCGGGATGCTGTCACTACCAGGTGCTTTGTCGTTTGGGAGGGAGTTAATTGCTTGTTGAGTTCCTCTAAAGTTGGCACTTTGTCGAGCTCCTCCATGGTGGGAAGATTCTTAATGCTGCTCAGGGCTGCATCGGTGGCTGACGTTTCTCAGGAGTATAGCTCTGAGTAGTGCTCCACCAATCTTGCCATCTGTTGCCCACGGTCTGTGATCTTCTCTCCCATCAGAGATTTCAAGGGAGCGACCCCTTTCAATGTAGGGCATAGAGCCTTCTTGATGCAACTGTACGTACCTTGGATGTTTACGGACTCAGCACTGCGCTGGATTCCTTCACATAGTTGTTGCCAGTACTCGTTCGCGCACCGGATTCCTTCACATGGGTGTTGCTTCGGGCACCTCTGAGAGCAGCAAGCGCCAGTTCATTAGGGCATTTTTTGTAAGCTGTGAAGGCGTTTCTTTTCTCCTCGATTAGTGGTTCCATACTTGATAAGTGTGCGTTGAACCTGTCCTGGCTGGGCCGTTCCTTCATGCCAAACGTGGACATGGCTGTACTGTGGTAAATGGCAAACCATGGTTGCCTAAAGATGGCAGTTTGATATTTGCCTGAGAAGAATGTTATATTAAGAAACTCGTAGTAACGTTACAATAATCATTATAGTAAGGAAGATATAATACAATCAAGGAAACTACTATCAATTAGTTGTTGAATGAAAAGGTTCTAGAACTCGTATTACTTGTTGGAATATTTATTTAATAGAAACATGTGATGTTATTCATTTATAATACATGTACACTACTTATATTTGAATGACTGATTGATCTTAATTTATGACGTATGTGGTTATTCGATCATGTACCTCTATTTGTGGGATGATAAAGAAGAAGCACGAAGAGCACAAATATATATAAGGGCACAACGCAAAACAATGGAAGAAATCTAAAACAATTCAATATCGTGACAATTTTCTTAATTTTACCTTGTCATACTTTCAGGGTAAATGAGGGCACGCATGTAGACCTTGAAGGCACGCATGCCCACTCTGGGGTATCATGTCCCCTTTGAGGGCAAAGCTTCGAAATCAATTTTTGTGATAGATCCCTCACATGGCGGTTACTTTCCTTGGAGTGATGCTGCTTTCCACGCATGTGTTTTTAAATTAAAAAAATGATCATTAATACGTGTATACTTAGGTGTTACGTTCTGACAGAATTTACACTAAAAAAGTTAGTGTTCTAAAGGATTTAATGCAGTGGGTCAAAAGGAGAGGGATTTTACTTACAATCTGCATACCATGGTCAGCAGAAATAAATGCTCAAGCAAGCGTCCGATAGTCAGAAGTGGTGTCGTAAAACTGCAGTATGGAATACGGTCCGACCAAGTTGGTCTCCGCTACCACTAATGTCAGAAAATTACAGTGGAGACCTACTTGTTGGTCTAGAACAAATAGATACACAAGGGCAATAAGAGATTATAATCATGTATACTTGATCTTAAGAAAAAACCCGAGCAACAACAATAGCAACAACAACATCAACAACAATCAAACGATCAACAATATAAGAAAACAAAATAAAATAACAAATATAACCGTCCTCCCCAAAGAAAATCAAAACTAGACAAGCAACAAACAAAAAACTCTGCTAATTACAGAATACAAGCGTTAAGTGGGTAAATGGTATATTTAAGTGCGAGTCCGCACTGTGTCATACGAACTAATAGCTAAAACGATAGCCAAGACATTGTATATCCTTTTAATAAGTGAATATAACTGCAATAAACTTTTGTAAAACATACTGCCGACATACGATATTATACTGGTTTATAAGGCATATTATACGGCCTTTTTTCATTGCTGAATTCAAAGTTAGGCTATTTTCAGTAAATATTATTACCTAAATTCAGATATGCTATCGGGAAGCAACGTATTCAAGATAAAATATATCGATCAATGCGCTATCTTAGGTAATGAATATAAAAGCCACTGTAGGCCCGTAAACAAACCAAACACCTGGTTGCGCTACGAGAGAACGTGCTCACGGGCATCATATTCACATGTAGGTAAGTACAACCATTACGTAATTTAATTTAAACGTTTTACTTTTTTGTGATATTTGAGTCTTAATTAAAACTACACGATTGATTTCATTAGAATTATTGATCATTTCCAGCTCATGTTTTTGAATGATGGTGATATGTTTCCTTGTTTTATTGTCTTATTTTGTTTGGCTTTTTAAATTGGGACATGGAAATTATTCCTTATGTTATGTTGTTTATATCCTCTTTTAATTTGCTAATGAGTACTTTATGGCACATTGTTCACGTAAAGTACAAACACTGAAACATAACGGATATTACACATAATTTAAACTTGCAATGTCCTGATAGCAGCTAGCGTCTTTCGTAACAATTCTTCGATAGCGTTGTTCATGCTCTGAGTCCACTGTGGATGCCCGAATTGTACCCGCCAACTTTGAGACAATGACTTATGAAGTTGGTACATTAATTTCGTAAATCTCATTTCACGTTACATACGAATATATATCCTGGTTCCCGTGTCAGTGTGTGTGTGTGTGTGTGTGTGTGTGTGTGTGTGTAAGAGAGAGAGAGAGAGAGAGAGAGAGACTATTGTTCTGTTATAATAAGGTGATGATGACATTTTAATATCTTTTCAACGTAGGCATAGGTAAACGCTCTTTAAGTCGGATATACTCCAATCGTTCCTGACCCCTGACATCTTTTAATGTAGAAAGCTTAACTATTGTAATCCCAAAATATATGCACGTAAACATATCAAATAGGACGCGACTAAACCAAACTATTCGACTAGGCAAACTGAGAATTTGTATACAGTTGATTTATTTACAGGATAAATCACCAGTATAAGCTCTGTGAAAAAAAATGTTGTAATGGAGACGGTTTATACCCACGTCCGCTCTGAAATAAAGTGTGACTTACACATTTAATACTTTCATCTCGCCCATAACAATGAAAGATTATAATCCGAAAGGATTCTTGGTTTTATTAACAATGTTTTGCCTTAGTGGATGCGTGATATTGGCTTTCGAACAGCCGTCTGATTCACCATTTTTTCTTCTTATGTTCGTACATTATCACAGATGATGTTGATGTTGACGACGAACATTTCTGTTACTTAGTATTATAAATTGGCTTTATTGCCTTAAATATACTAAACTGGATTTAATCTAACTTGTAAACTGCCACTGTCATTTACACCGTAGAAATTGGTCAATAAAAGTCGGCTGTTACTATGAATGAACTGGTTCTTGTTATTTTTTGGTGCTGTTCATTGACAATTATAAGGTAGTCGTGCATGATTTCGTTATTCGTATGGATTTCATTTAATAATAAGATTCGGTTATTATAGGTTAACAAATAGTTATTTGTTATCATCATATCTAACAGTCTCTTTATCTAGCTTTAGTTCTGTCAGCATATATTTATATATATATATATATATATATATATATATATATATATATATATATATATATATATATATATATATATATATATATATATATATATTGTCCTTTTCAAATACACACTTATTATTTCCTGCGATGAGGAAAATAATGATTTTCAACATTTCGACACATTTTCTCTGAAGTTTTATATTTTGAAGGCTGAAAGTAAATACAGTATAGATTACTGAAGTTGTATGTACTGAAAATAAAATCATTAAAATGCATTCTTTCATCAAGCCTCTACTGCCTACAATTTTTGACAACATAACTATATTTTGTTCGAAACAAATTCAATAACATATTATTATTATTATTATAAAAGTTTCATAGAATGAATATTTCGAGGGTTATGATTTAATGATATTTGGCTTTGTAAGGGAGGTATTTGGTAAAAGAGCTCTGTAGTGACTGTAAGAAACATTGCTAAGTAAATGGTTACATGCGTGAAATATGTGCAGATTATGTCTGTACTATTTCTATTGGAAATTTATTAAGTTTTGACATAGTAGAGTTTAAACTGGACAGGGGATTACTTAGCATTTTATTTAACAAATGAAGTTTACACTCGAATCTTATATGCTGGCGCATTTTTCCGCGAGCGAAATATATTCTCAAAAAACAAATAAGTCACCCAGATAAATGACTACATCGAATAAAGATTGTTATCTACCTCAGTTTTTAATAAAGAAAAAAGTGTCACATTTCTTGGCCTTTTTTAAATTGTGTTGTTCAAGACATAATTCAAAAATTTTGTAATTACAGTTTACTGGAATCTGATTGGCCAAATCCTTTTAATTTTTTAAGCCAAGCTCATCTGCACTACTCTTCTGTACATAATACCCAGTGCGGACTATATTTATAATATAGGATCATTAAAACTTAGACTTCTTTCGTAATATTGTAATTATAAACCGAATTGTGGACTTGTTAAAAAAATAAATGAGATATCTTAGCTAATGCCACAAGTAAAATACGCTTTCAGTGAATAAATAAACATAGTCTACATACTTAACTTGATGTGAAAACATGACGGTACCGTTAGATATTCACCAGTTTGTCTATATATTAATATATGATGTGAAATCTGTATGCCGTTTCAATATGAAAATTTGAAATTTGTTTTGCAGAATAAAATCAGATAAATGATAAAATATTTTCTCCTACACTTAGGATATATTCCAAAACTTTCACGTTATGAACCCAACGCTTTAACCAAGTGAGCTATGCAAACACTTAAAATATGATGCAGTAGATAATGTATACTCTTACTCTTTAAGATTTTAATTTTGAACCAAATGCTTGACCTTTTTTCAAATATATGAAATATACTTGCTAATGCCACACACAAAAAATACCCCTTAAATGAATAATTAAAACATCGTCTGCTTCCATATCTTGATGCGAAGACATAACGGTACAGAAATAAATGGCATTTTGCACGGTGATTTTTAAAAAGTCTTAAACATTGATCAAAGTGAACAACAAAATTATGTTTTGTCTGAAACCAAGGAAACATTCTTTGTTGTCCATCATTTTTATCATGCAAGTAAGGAATTAGATATTTTAACTGAAGCTGTGGCCTCATCTTCGACTGAGAAGTAGGCCTTTCATAAGAAAACAATGCTTGTTTATGATTGGTTATATATATATATATATATATATATATATATATATATATATATATATATATATATATATATATATATATATATACATAACATTCAAAGTATGATTAAATTAAAGAATGTTATTGAAGTACGAGCTTATTCAACTGTTTATGCTTTGCATTTAACGTTGTACAAATTTTGTATGATTCCCTTTGCACAACGTTTGATGCTTCGTTGGATTTAAAAGAAAATAGAACTATGAAAAAAAAAATCAAAATTTAGGGAAAGATATTACAATGGTCAGTTTGGAAAAAAAGTATTGTTGAACAGAATTACATGTCAACTTCAATCTAGACACTGTAAGACAGTATATGCATTGAACATGAACTTTAGTAAAGCGTCCGGCAGCCACAGTGTAGAACGCGGTTAGAGTTTCGGACGGGCATACTTTTATTGTACTAACCTTTCAAATGTAACAAATACTAGATAGTAGTAATAAAAACGGTTTTATTTTTAGCTTTTTCTTCTCATTTGCACTTTTAGCAATTATTATTCATGTCAAAACCGCTATACTCGCCCGAACCAGCCTTTCTGTGTCTTTGAGAAAGATATTTAGCTCACAGTTTTGCTGTATCCAATAATGTGTTAAAGGTGTCGTTGAAAGCAACAAATGCAAACAAGTTTCTCTGTATTACAGCGCCAATCCTTTACCTGACATGACGCCCTGTATCTAATAGGGAATATATACCTTCGACAAATGGTAAATTGAACCTGAATTATTTGTCGTAGTATTTACGTGCAGGTGCGTGAATCAAATGCATGTGATTTTGAATAAAAATTTATCTTTGATAAACATTGGTATTTCAGCTGTCCAACAGTCAAGGAAAAGATACGATACTTGTAACAGTACATAATCATAAGTGAATTTCATGCCCATCTAATCACAGAAGTACAGGTTTATATATCCATTTAATGTCTCTACCCTTTCTAAGTTGCACTAAAACAAAGTGATGTGTACTATTTAACATCTCATTTACGACGGTTTTATGTTAAAAGGTGTAATCATTCTGTAGAAAGAAAAAAGATTGAGATTTTTCCCTAGTCGTGTTCTCAAGCTTTGTCCAGAAAAGAATGATTTAACAGCGTTGACACCATAAAAATGGCGTGGGGTTGGATATTGGTAAAGTTATACACACTGAACATTATAATGCACGTATATACCTGTTGAGTTGATTAGACCTCAACTGCACCTTCTTCCTGGAAACAAACAATACTTGCACGTGAAATATTACAAGTTTATCCTTAATGTACGGTTTTTATCTCTCAAGTGATATTGATTATGTATTTTGGTCCCCAAGTACAAAATTTATAGCTTTTTGAACTGTTCCATTATTCTCTTTCATGGCAAGAATGTCAGCCTTTGCTTGATAAAACTATATGTATTGGCACAATAGTACTTTATTGATCAGACTTCGTGTGGGAGCATGTCCAGCTTGTTACATGGGGTTAGGCTTGGTTATCGTTATCTAGGAGGTGATCGATCAAGGTGTTATTGCCCCGACAGATTGAATAATAATAGGAAATATGACATCAATGGAGGGAATAACATATATATGGTCTGACTCCACCTCCTTAGTTTGCTTTGACGTTAACGTCTCGTCAAGGACAACGTCGACGTAGGCTTGTTCCTTCGTCAAAGGACAACTAGAAGTACTTCCGCTCTTCCTTCGTTGTCGTCGGGTTGTTCAGTCACAATTGTAGCAACTGTAAACTCTGTGGGTGTTTTTCCTTTTCAATAACGCTTCAGTAAGTTGACGAGGTGCAGGTTCTCTTTGTCTCCTACTATGATACGGTAGTTCTGTCCTTCCTTTCCGTTACAACGAACGCTCCCCTCCATGAAACTTGAAATGTGTTGTGCTCGAACGGTAACAATAGGAACACTATGTCACCCACCTCGACTTATCGTTCCTTAGTCTTTCTCTTGCAATACTTGACTTCACCGCGCGTCTTAGAGATTCTTCTGGGCCAAGTTACAAACTTCTTCCAGCTTGTTGCGGAGATCAACAACATACATGTTCATCCGTCCATAACTGTTTCAATACAGGCATGGGTCCCCTTATCGTTCTCTCGTAATCTGACTGAAAAATGTGTAAATCCTAAACTAGCGGTACGCGAAAAGTATCGCAGGGAGGTATCGATCCCAGTTTCCGGTTCGATCTTCATAAAGCTTTTCATAGCTTGCTTGAGATCCCATTTAAATGCTCTACTAGACAAATGCACTGTGGGTGATACGGGGTGGGGGGTGGGTGGGTTATACGGTGTCTAATGGATAGTAACGGGTTTACCTCGTCCATCGCCCGGCTCACAGACTTCGTCCTGTGGTCAGTTAATATATCTTTAGAAACACCTATTCTCGACCAAACTCCTAACAAAGCCTCAGCCACCGTAAATGAGTCAATGTTTTTTTTCTAACACAACGGCCTCTGAGTATCGGGTGTCGTAATACACTATAATTAATACACAACGATTTCCACTCTCCGACTCAGACTTTATCGGATCGATCAGACTTATCGCCATCCTCAAGAACGACTCAGCAATCAATGGGGTGGTTCCTAGCATCATTGGGTAATCAGAGGTCTCGGGTGCCACAAGCTGACACTCGTCACACGAGAAACAAAACCTCCGCACTTAACCGCACACCTGGTCAATATAACTTCATCACCACCTATCTCTGGTCATCGCCACGCCCATGTGGCTTCTCATGTGCCAGCCTAAGCACTTCTGCCTACTTAGGTCGAGGGACGAAAACTTAAATATACTTATCCGACCCTTTCCTAACGTATCGATACAAGATATCCCGCTTAAAAACGAACTTCACTTTTCCGTCTGGCAATTTCTATATGGAGCCGCACATTGCGCACCTGCACGCCATGTTGAGAGACAGATTTTCCTCTTGAGGTTTCCCAACTCGCCATGTAGCAAATTGTCTATGTCGTGGGTCTCAGCGGCTTCGACCCTTACATTCGCTTCATAGACATCAACTCAACAGACCTCACGTACACAGGTGTACAAGTCACAGGGTTAGGCTGTTATAACACATACTACAACCTAGGACCATGTGGTGAGACAACCCCGAAAAACATGCTACTTCAATTCTTCCTTTCACATACGGCGAGTCGAGGTCATTATTCACGAATCTTTAGTCCTGTTAGCAAATTTGATTACAACCATTGATTGGCATGTTTACTATTTAGCAAGGACGGACACATACAGCCTGTATATACATCACTGTTGCCATCTCACCATTTACCGTAGTTACCACAGTGTTTGGCAACTTCGCTGCTTTGAGCTTCTTAACAGTACGTGGTGTTGTCGGACGATGCTTTCTACAATCCTTAATGACACGGCCTGACTTGTTGCACCCGTGGCATAGATCTCCTTTATGCCCAAGGGTACCCTTATCGGCCTGGGTCTTCTCTGTCCCACGGAAATGTTCACGTCTGAAATTAACAGCCCCTTGCTTCCCACAATTCTGACATGGGGTGTATTAACCATTAAGCAGACTAAGCACGTGCTTAGGGCAGCAGGGCCAAAGGGGGCACCACAAAGTTGAGAAAAGGGTGAAAAGAAGAAAAAAAAACGAAATGAAGATTTGTAAAAATGTTTGATAAAACTAGTGAAAATTGATCGTAATGTTCTGTTTCTTGATCATGGTGCACCCTAGGGTTATCTTCCCAGGTGTACGTAGAAAGGGGGGGAGGGCACCAAGATTTGTCAGTGCTTAGGGCACCAGTGAGCCTTAATCCGCCCTTGATTCTGACCATTTCATCTTAACCATACTACTTGCTAACTAGTAATTCATTGACATAGACATCGTAAAATCAATTCTTAACATTAATGGTACGTATCATTTAGGACAGATACATTCACACATTCTCGGCATGAAATTACATTTTTAGAACACATGAGTCATATAATGTTCAAGACCCATGAATGCAAAATTAACTTCCGAACGCACGGAAAAATTGAGTATGAATTTAAAGCCAATTAAATTAACCTTGTGATTCCCCGAGACATGCTTTCTTTTCTATGAAGCCGAATCTCTCTTTTCATTGTCCCTCGCTTCCAGATATACGTTCCTAGGACAATTTATAGCGTGAAAAACTTGTTATTTCCCGGAGCCTAATACTATTATATACTACAGCAAGAAGCAAAGAAGATTAGTCCCTCTATTTTCTTAACAAGTTAAGAAGGAAACTCGAGAATTAGCTCAAAACAACAATCTCATATAGTATACGTGGACGCAGTTTAGAAACAGTTCTTCTTATATGACTTCATTTCAATCAGTTATAATACATACACGGTTTCTGATTTTGAGCTTGAGTGGAATTTAGGTATGCTATACCTGTAAGCATCTTTTAGCAAGGTAGTATCCAATATTAATCTCTAATATTTCTAGTTAAAAAGACTACAAATTACAGTTTCGTGATCGGTCTCATCATATTATTCCGATATAAATCGTTTGACTACTTTGCTTCAATCGCACCAAATTTTCAGTTTTAAGTACAACTGCAAACCAAATAATTCATTTTAACACTATATTTGAGACTAAATCACGGTTGAGTCATACAGCGTGTACTATTTTCTCTTCTAGTTTTATAACTTTTGTTTATGTGGAATTTCAACTGTTCCACTAAAAAGCTTTTTAATATACAACATATAACATAAATTATGGTGACCCTATGTATTCAAAATTAAATATACTAACAATATTTAAAATTTAAAGCCAGCGTTTTTGTTTTCTTCTTGTGAAAGCACCTTTATAAGTGTAGAAACGATTTGCGGTGCACACAAATCTTCAGTACAAGATAGCACTGCTTCGTGAAAAAGAAAGCGCGACTTATGAAATTGATAAATAGTCATTTTCACGATACCCATTTTCAAACTAGACAGGTATAGATAACAAGGAAGACAAAGTAAATTCACATGACTCAATCCGGTCTTGAATTGATCACTGGCTTAGGTTTTGTGATAGTGTGCGTGTGTATGGACTTTAAGTTAGATTGTTCATCACACGTTACTCAGGTATATTTCTGGTCATATTTTTTGCAAGTTAAAACCTTGTTTCATGCAACTTTACCTCAGAACAATACTCGTAATAAATAATGTTATTTTAAATTTAGTGAATAGTTTATGGATCGACAGAATCGATGAGAAGTACATGAAAAAGATGAAAAATGTGTTTATCTTCTTTATCGTTTTCTTAACACACAGTTTCCATTTCAACCAGCACGTAAACACAAAATTTATGTCAGTAATTTAATCAAACCACGTGATACTGATAATATACATCATACGAAGAAATATGGAAAGGGCGCAGAAAGTTACCGTTATTTAATGTAGTCCTTTTCACCGTTCACTGTTTTCAAATTCATCAAGTGTACATTCAAGACAACTAACTCTTGCAACCGTCTATGTATGAAGAATATTTTAGCAAACAACTCAGTAGCTCGCATACTACTGAGAATCTTTAGAAATATCTTTATAATTATATCAAGACATGAAATTGCTATTTAATATAATATATCTTCGAATCATGATACAATAAACAGGGCAAAATACAATAATATTTTGGAATGTAATGAATAACATTAATCTGTAAAACGTTGAAAAAAGCATAAGTAATAAGTTTACACAGAATTAGTTCGTACACACTTATTCATGACGCCACTTTTAGCATGAAATAGCCATTTTGTTTAGGAATATATAAAAAAAACCACTTCAAGTGGTCTACATGCGACTACCAGTTTCATATTCATTTTTACAAAATATAACGGTATGCGTGAATAACTTATTACTAGAATATTGTTTGGGTAAATGCATGTAGACCATGTGAACAATGAAAAACATTAAAGCCATTAGCGTTCATCGGTAGCTTGCATCTCTATAATGAATTACATCTAAATTGACGTTTGTCTGTCACAATGAACACATACAATAATTTTCACCCTCCCCCAAAAATGTACTGAACATGAAATAGTCAGCATTCTAGATTTATAATTTGTTATAGACAAGACATTTCCGCGACATGTTTAAAAATTGAATGGAGACAATATTTTTTTTTTGCTGCATTGTTTACGATCATGTCATCAGAGCTACAGGATTAGTGTGTGTGTGTGTGTGCGTGATTTGGCATTTTAACGCAGTTTTAACAATTTTTTAGGCATATCACTAGGATGTCTGCAGTGTGGCAGTTCATATTGATTTCTAGCACTGTGGCATCATGCCGCAGACATGTAGCATGATGTCCCACCCAGTAACATTATGCTGACACCAGGCCGACCAGTCCTAACACTAACCTCTTAATGCTGAGCGCCAAGCGAGGCAGCTGTTAGTACCATTTTTTAAAAATAATTATAAATCTTTGGTATGACTCGGCCGGAGATAGAACTCACGACCTCATGCATCCGAGGCGGACGCTCTAACCACTAGGCCACCGGAGCGGTCGATGCAGGATTAACATATATCGGCGAATAATCTTAAACCTTTTAACTTTGTTTATTTGGGTCTGAAATACTTAAATCCTGATCTTATAAGATATGCTGCTGGTCCGTGTTCAGTAAAATATAAGTGGTTTCTACGATTGGTAAGGGTAAACCAGAATTGGGTTTTGCATTCAGTTTCAAAATTGCTGGGAGAATTACTTGAGCAAGTTTTGTTGAGGGAAATATATATTCAGTTACATCTATCTTGATAAAAACAGAATTATTTACTTTATCCATTCATTAAAGACAAAAGCACTGGATACCATCATGTAAAATCAGTCAGCTACAAACGTTCCAGTTATGCTTTATGTGTAGTTATCGAAATATATCTGAATGTATCGCAAAACCATATATCAGTATAACTAATTGTACATCAAGAAATAGATGAAAAGAACATATTATTGCTGTATTATATTTGTGCTTTTTCTGTTGATATGGACACAGATAGATAACTATTATAGCATATTTCATTTTAAGGAATGTTTTATCGCACAGCGGGTGCTAAGACCAACGAGAGCTTTTGAGGTTTTCTCTTTTATTTTGACATGAAAATCGCAACTGCAGGAAAACGTACAGTCGGTAGTAAAAACTGTGACGATTATTATTAATCATATTATTATTATCGAACTCCTCTTTTGATATCAATCTATTTATCGTAGACTTTATCTTTAAAACTATCATTAAAATCCCACCCATACCAAAAAAAAAAAGAACAAACAAACAAACGCTCAGCAGCAAAAACGCCATATTTATTCTTCTCTTTTATGCCCTGTTGAAAATCAAATTTCATTCCAAACTAAGATCGAAATCTCAATTCCTTTCCGCACAATCAATCGTGCATCCGGCTAATATTATCATCAAGGTTGTTTCCTAGCACTTCGAAAAGTTTAAAATAAATCTGTTGCGCTGGTTTATCGTACTCGAGAAGGCCTTCATATATATATATATATATATATATATATATATATATATATATATATATATATATATATATATATATATATATATTCGTTTATAGTAATAATTTTTAATTTTGAAAGAGAACACTTTTGAGTACAAAAATATTTATACCACAGGCATTAAAATTAATATGACATTTAAAGTGTTGGTATAAAGCAGTTTGATATACCTATATTATTGGCGAATAAAATTGTGATCCGCCCATGGCGCAATACTACGCATATATCAACATTCTAGCAACGTCTGCATTTGATTCTAGATCAATGATGAATTTTCACACATTAATCATTAGTGACGTATGACAATAACGATAAAGCTAATAACAATCCTCGTTTCCTAAATGAATTTTAATATGGTACACATTTTCATCACAATCCTTTCTGATTTCTGTCCCCCCTCCCCTCTCATGCATAACGGAGAAACTATGCAGAAATGAGGAATGAGAGAGAAAATGAATTTGGGTTGGATTTAAACCTTGAAATAGAAATTAAACCAAGTAACTTACAAGAATATGGTTTATCGTAACGATACATGTGCACTTTTCTTGTGATTTATCTACAGTGTTTATCAATGATACAAATTTGTAAACCACGTCGACATTATCCAGTAAATTCCTCGGTTACGCGGTACAGAGACTGTGATATATTTAATGTTTAGGTTTTGTTGTTGTCTCTTAAACATACTATAATGTTCTAAAAATCGATTATTATTAATTAAATATGAAAATTTCTAAAGGATCTCTCTCTCTCTCTCTCCCATCGTAGCAAGATACGGGCTAAAATGTATGAAATGACGAACGTAGGGGATTTCAGTTTGTGTCATCCCAAGATATCTCTGGACTTATGAATGATGGTAAAAGTTAGGTCAAACCGACCAAAGGATGACAGAGAGAGAGAGAGAGAGAGAGAGAGAGAGAGAGAGAGAGAGAGTTTATGGTTGGTGGTGCTGCTCCTATAGCAGAATAATGACTTAGATCAACTGTAAATATATCAAAATATTTTAATTACCTCTTGTAGGTTCGTCATTTCGCTTAGTTTCTAGTCCACATTAATTTCCAGGAGCCGGTAGGTGAATGGCTTAGCGTTCATGTAAATGGCGTAGCTAACCAAGTATTTGTATTTGCTCAACTTCTATTGTTAAAACCATATTTCATGTTTAAATCATAAGTGTGTATTATATTGATTTAATCAATGTGAAGATATATAGAAACTAAAAACCAAAGCAATCAACTTATCAATATGCAAAGGTGATTGTGAACAGCACCAAAAGGCATAGAACTACATTTTGTAGCGGACAAAATCACGGATGAGAGTTAATTCACTAGGTCCATACACAGCTGTCTGTAGTTAATCTTACCTCCGTTCAAAGGGCAACTATTTGTATTTGTATGTGATATTAATAAAATATATGTACAGTATGTACGCTGTATCAATGATATATCACTCGTTGTATAAATTTTTCATTAAAAGGAAACTCGGCAAACCTGTTTCCTTTTAATGAAAAATGTATACATTTCGTGGTACATCATTGATACAGCGTACATACTATATATATATATATATATATATATATATATATATATATATATATATATATATATATATATATATATATATATATATATATATATATATATATATGATATTTGCTTGAAACGAGTGAATAACGGATATATTTCATCGAGTGGGTGAAAAACTCAGTATTTTCACGAGTGGCGTAGCCACGAGTGAAAATGCTAGAGTTTTTCACCCACGAGATGAAATGTATCCGTTATTCACTCGTTTCAAGCAAATATTCTTTTTATTTTATGCTCACATACGTTGGCTACCTAAAGTTTGTGACACAGTGAATGAGAAGATTTCTTACGGTAATGTCAGCTGTTTACCGTACATATTCTGCTGTGCTATGTGTACATGCGCACAAAATTAGTTCCACATCAGATTGATGAAAATTAACTGATATTTCCAGAATAACAAACTACAAGTTTCAAGGATAGCAGACAGGGATTATTAATCTGCTAATTATTAACTATTAATTTGCTAAGGTGCAAAATCAAAGGGAGGTAAGTATGTTCTGACCCCAAAAAGTAGTTCCGGTAGTGAAAAAATATTGTTATTTTTTCACTGCAGTGAAATATCAAAAATATTTTAATTAGAAAATCAAGTAATTCACTGCTTAGTATAATATATATATATATATATATATATATATATATATATATATATATATATATATATATATATATATATATATATATATATATATATATATTTCTTTCTGGTATTGGGATGAATTTCTAGAAGCGAAAAATAATGCACCCTTTCAGGTACCGTCTTAATAAACCCGATGTGACGATGGCGTTGATAACTAGGTCAAGCTAAAGAGTATAACACTGTTAATAAACTTGTTCGCCTTAATCATAGACATTACGTCCTTTTTTAATTGTGTAGATATTCTGCTATCTTGTTATTTTTCTTTACTTTCAATTTCTTCGTTCGTCTTCATGGTTTTGCTTCCTTCTGCCAAAATATTATTTGATGAGTTTTACGTTTTCTTTTGTGTGCATATGTTTTATGTTATGCTTCTTTTTGTTCCCCGACGATGACCTTTCTTTACGTCAAAAGTAGGGAAACTCTGTGTTATTTTCTCCGCATTTCCAATTTCTGTGTACTTATATAAACAGAGTATAGCTACGTTTCTTTCTCAGTAGATATAATGAAATAGTTTACGAGTGAAGTGCAAATCTTGTGTTCTTTTCCTCACTTGAGGCGGTGCAGCACGTGAAAATGTAAGGACTTTCCACTTTATGACTGAAGTATATCCTTATATCTATTAAAATCCCTTATATTTTAATTACATCATATATTTGGAAAGGCAAAAAACCGTCGATATGCATGTTTTTCCCCGATTCAGTGCAAGTGCGACTGACTGTGGGTTACTACATCGATGTAAAGAAGATTTGATATTTTAAAATTATGTAGCACAGTGACTTTTAACGAATGTATCTCCTACTTATAATTGTTTAGAAAGCGCATCTTGTAAAATTAATGACTGTTCTCTGACGAAAATAAGGAGATTTGTTTGTAGTTTTTTCAACACAATGTGAAGGGGGACCTACTTCAAAGTGTAGCATATTTTAAAGAAAAATATATTTGAATGATGGCAAGTTTACCTCATATGATTTTGGTTTCATATTTTGTTTACTTGTGTATTCTTAAGTGAATTATGTGACCATGGAATATTCATTCTTGCATTAGTGTTTCCACTCACAAGACTTATTCATCATTTTGTGACACAAACAACATGAAAACCCGGAGAAATCGTACAGCAACAAGTGTTATTCGCGCAGAGTTTGCATGTTACGAAGTATTGCTTGCGCACGTAGGCTGCACAAAGCAAAATATATTTTGACACTTTAAATAGCCACGCAACAATTGCAGCACATCATCTTGCATCTTTCAGATGAAACATTCAGTGACGACACATTGAGATTTCGAAAAGTATGTAAAAAAACCATCTTAGTTTTATAGACTAATGTAAAAAGCATCATTAAAAACCAAATGCATGACTAAAGAAGCAAATCGTGACTGAAATATCTTATATTCTCACTTCATTTACTGTAGAAGAAAGCAAGGTAAGTAGTATGGGGAAGAGATAGGGTAAGGGACTTCTATGTAGAACAGTGAATATCGAATATATGGACAAGGAAATTTATGGGGACAAAAGATTTAGAAGGACAAGATGAATTTAACATTGGATTGTTACTTGGGTCACTTGGGGGACAATGGCAGGGAAAATTTATTGGGACAAAAATTTACGCGACAAGGTGACTTTAACATGGCAATGGTACTTGGGACACTTGGGTGACAATGGGACTTTACCATTACAATGGGTGAAATGGAACATATTGACAATGGGAATTTAACATTCGAATGGCACTTGGGAGAAAATGGGACTTACTATAGAAAATAGGTGAAACAGAATATAGGGACGTAGAAATTTATAGCGACAAAAAATAGGGTTTATATAATGGGACTTTATAGCAACAAGGAGAATGGAACAGGACTGACGTCATTGGACTTTATAGAGACAAGGGAAATGGAACAAGACTGACGTGATGGGGTTTTATAGGGACAATGGGTTTTATAGCGTCGAAAGGGTCTATAGGTTCAACATACACAAACAAACAAACAAACAAATACCTATGCAACATAAAGAACAAATATTGTTTTAGGTAATAGAGAAAGAATATGTCTTTCCAGGCAAGTGAGTGGCCCTGAAAATGATCATTTGGGGTTTTTCTCTTGTGGGAAATTCCTATGGAGAAACCAAGTATATATTTATAGCTACAACCCTGTTTCATTCTCCTTGTCGCTATAAAGTCCCGTGACGTCACCCTTGTCGCTATACATTTTTGTCGCAATAAATTTCCTTGTTTCTATATTCCACTTCACCTTTTTACTATAGTAAGTCCCATTGTCTTCCAAGTGCCATTCCACTGTTAAATTCCCATTATCGTTATATTACATTTCACTTACTTTTAATGGTAAAGTCCCATTGTAGTCCAAGTGTCCCAAGTACCATTCCCATGTTAAATACCCATTGTCGCCATCATTATTTTGTCCAGATAAATTCCCTTTCCATTGTCCTCCAAGTGCCCCAAGTACCAATCCAATGCTAAATTCTCCTATTACCTATATATTTTTTTGTCCCTATAAATTTCCGTGTCCCTATATTCCACATTCACTTTTTGGCATGGAAGTTCCTTGTCCCTTTATCGCCCCCCCCCATACTACTGCGGTTGTTTGGTGTCAGTGTGCGACCGCAGCAATACTCATTTGCATGAAATCGCCTTGAATCTCAAATACTTGTTTTTGTCTTATCTTTCTGAAAATGGGAAATCACGTGTAAACATTCTAGCTAACGAATGTCAGCAAAAGTATCAGTTGAGAGTATAGCTATCTAATTAACTACAAACCGTGTCCATTCATTACTCTGTATTGTATACTATCGATGACCTTATATGAGAAAAGTGTGTTAGTCTCAAGGTCTTCTTGTTTCCCAATTTTCAACTTCTTTGACCAGTTTGCCGATAGCAATATTCACGAGATTAGGAATTACGATATAATTAATTTGTCATAGAGAGACTATGATTAAAACATAACAAGGGAAATCGACATATGCAATATATTCTCTTCAAAAGGACGCGCTTTTATATGAAATTAGACTTGTTGCTTAAGCTTAAGTCTTCCATAACTCAACCGTGCATTGAGGCGCGAGAGAACAACTCAGACGTATGTAATAAATAACCTTACTGAAATACCACATGTTATGTAAAAAAGGTAACCTTTTCAGATGACTTCGGGATCATAAGAAGTGTTCTTTATTTATCTAGAGCTAGATCCATTGAGAGTCAGTTGACACCATGGATGAATGAAAGTTGTGGTGGCTGAGCGAAGTACATGCATGCTTCAATCCATTTGCAGACTGAGGGACCAGATAGACATTTTGGAACTTTTATCTTAGTGAAGGTTCAACTATCGAAAGCATTCTTTCGTAAGAAGTTTTATTATAACTCATGTAGTCGCTTGTCCGAATATTTCATGCTTAATTTTCACGTCAAGTCTTGTTAAAGTTAATCAGCTATCTACAATTTTCTTTTTCTTGTAGGAAAACGTTCAGCATTATAAAAATCGATTCGGTGAAACTAATACTTACAAAGCAGTAATTTGAACTTATTTTTACTCGCGACTATTCTTTTTCAAAGATATACTTATTTTGTTTTTAATTTTATATTATCAAATTCATGGCTATTTTATGTCGAACAAAGTATAAAATGGATGCAAATGAAAATACGTTTACGGTATGTACAATAAACCAATTAATTAATGTCGAATAGGGTACAGAGTTATCTTGGATGCATCCATCGCCTTAGAAATACTAATGAGTAAGAAATAAAGTAAAGAGTAAAGACAAGCAGAGTTAAAAAAATCGGATTATATCGCATGCATGAAGTCATTGATATTTTTCTCCGCCTTGATAAAGTTTTTCTTCCCTATAATAATGGACTTCCTAACCACGCAAAACGAATGCTCACGTTCGTGTACAAAGTTTATTAGAAGTGGCAAAAGTAAAAAAATGTTTAGTCCGAAAACGTTTTGTAAAAATGCAGGTTAATTGTTGACACACCTGTGAATAGATAGCCATTTTGTATTATATTTCATTGCACTTGAATGAAACTACATGCTCACGAACCGTAGAATACCACTCTCGTGATGTTTAAGAAATGCCGAAGTTAATTAATGATTGTTTCATGAATAAAAAGGGCACATTGATCGCGCAAGGCAAAGTACATACACTTTTATGATATACCTACATGTAATTTCATATGTAAATAGATTATATAGCATGATCCTGTATTATCCTCTTATTGGGCGTTAAACATTTATTTGGTGCAACTGAGCACAAGTAGGACAAAACAAGTTTGTTGCCATATAATAAGACATCACAGTAGGCCTACCACAAGATATCAGAGTGTACAAATCACCATACTACGTATTTATGTGCAACGAGTTCAAAAATAGTAATTGAAAAATATTCTTGTCATGGATAATTGAATCGTTTAATGATAGGAAATGGAATGCTAGTGCAATTTATTATTTAAGAAATTGCGCTATGTTAAAATAACCAATAATAGTGTTTGCACATTTAGATATTGTGGTTTTGCTTTTAATTTGTTCTAATCCGACCCGTTAAAATCATTACCAACCATAATTTTTGCACAATATATTAAGAATGTCCTTTTTGCTTTCTCAAGATTACGATCATTACTCTCTGAAAAAGCTAGAGTTATGAAAAATGCTGAACTTTATCTAATAAAAGATAACATATTGTCATTGGCATTCTTAAAGTCTAGAACTCTTAATTATTCACCAGGTTGACTGACTGATAGGAAACACAATAGTTATTTACAGAATCTCATGACACCAAATGTTTCATTTTAAATCACAAAATGATCACCGTCTAAACTATTTTATTTATATATGTTCTTATCAGTGTAGATACTGATTTATACAGAGCTATGATATTTCAACTTGACATGAACTTCAGTTCGGGATGTTTCATTTCAACACTCAGTCATGACCGGTCTGTTCCACACACAACTAATAAATCCAGCTTGTAACAAATAGTAGCATGAAGACAAAACGACTTATATTACGCAGAGTATATTTATGTTGTTGAATGCATATTTATTTCAGTAA
This sequence comes from Sinohyriopsis cumingii, assembly GCA_028554795.2. NCBI lineage: Eukaryota > Metazoa > Mollusca > Bivalvia > Unionida > Unionidae > Sinohyriopsis > Sinohyriopsis cumingii. The sequence continues at coordinate 26,328,308 of CM068841.1, read as the reverse complement.
TTCTTCCTGAGATTGAAATTTACGAATTTTAATTATTCTTTTTCAGAAATCCGACACCACTGAAGCCTGAAAAACCTGTTAATATTTTCAGTTGCAATTATTTTATATGGATAATATATGCTATTATACTGCATTGTTTTGGGAAGAAATTATTATTTTGGAAAATGCAATAGATTATATAAAGCTGAAAAACTACATATCATACCGTGGTTATAAAAACTTCGTAATAATCCTGCCATAAAAGAGGTGAATGCCAGTAAATGACAGAATGATCCTTTAGTGAATTCAAACAGATTTTGCGTTTGAATAACTGTTGTAGTTGTAATTTACAATTGTACGAGTTGTTGTGATGAAATATTACAAATATAAGCAGTGCTATCCTTTGAAATAATGTTTGACAGGGAGACAGAACAAACCTTCGAACCTCTCTAGGTCTATTTTCTCACAAATTATTGACACGATTTCGTTATATATGCTGTGTTAGGTGGGAACTAAAATTGCTGAAAATGTCACCAGAAGTTGTATTTTTGTATAAATTGGATACGATTTTATTCAATATTGTTATGGTAAAGACAATCAGGCCATTGTTGGTAATGCTGCCTTGTAGCTCAATGTGAATTCTAAAAAGGCGTTAAGCTTTTTCTAAAGTTTCAAAAACCAATTAATGGTTGACTAGGGGCTAGATTATACACATTGAGACATAACGATAGAAGTTATAAAAATAATGGAAGGAAAAGAAGCGAAGGGACAGTATATCGAATCTGAAGTTGAATCTCATCATGAGCAAAAGATGAACGATGATGAATGTGACGATGAGCCAACCACAATAAATGAAAACCAAATAGGTGTTGACGAAAATAGAAAAGAGGACAAGGGACACGATGCGGATAAGATATATCTGCAGTATGAAAGAGATTCAGATGAAGTAAGAAACGAGGAGAAGAGCCAAATTAAAATTTCATTTAACAAAGTGTCAGAATGTGTTGGTGGGGCTGGGACTGAAGTGCTCAATGACGAAAATATAATACAGGAAGTCTGGTTAGGTCCAGATGCAGATGTAAAAGGTCATATGATAGCTACGAGAGACACAGCAGGGGGACTCAAAGTAGATAAGGATACAGCTGAACATGTAAACCTTATGACAACTATAGAAAATTCGTTTGAGGGACAAATGTTAAATAATGACGCAGTTGAAAGTCAGAATATAAATTATGGATTGGTGAGTAGGGAAGTTGATGAGTTATTTGTGTCCGAAAGAGGTTTCGGAAAAGGTAACGTTGTTCCGGGAAACACACAATATGGTCCATGGTTGGACAAATACACCGATACATATGAAAACCATGGAACTGGAGGCAAAAACAAAGAACATCGATCGCATCTTTCAGAACAAATGATATTCGAACAGTCAGGCGCTTCTAACGAGACAGCTTGCGACCACGAAAGCAACGAAACAAGAAAAGAAAATCAGATTGAGGCCAAAAGATTCAATAACGGTGTAATAGAAGAACGAAATCATGGGGCTGATGAAGAGTCAAAGAAAACAACAAACGACACCCTGAACCAAACGTGTTTTGACAGTGGAAATAGATTATCAAAAGTTTTAGAGATTTTGAATTTAACGGAAAAGTATCCGGGAGGGTATACATGCTCAGATATGTATAGAATTACAAAGAGTTCTTTGATCGACGAACAGCCGAAATGCCACAAAGATTTAGCAAATTATTTTCTTCAAAAAATTGCGAAATATAATTACAAGGCTAGAGAATTTCATATAACGGAAGGCCATGAACACAGATCATCCTCAGTTCAAACGGGCAAAAGAAGTAAATTCAGGCACAAAATGGAGAAACGAGTAGAAGAAAACAATGTAATGGAAGTAAGCCCAATGGACGTTATAATTGCTGTATTTCTGTGCTGCGACGATATATGCAAACAAGACCTTGTGTCACATATGTGGAGCTGTAGGTTGTCAGTTCCCCTGATTATTCAAGAAACACCACTTCCCAGTCAGCCATCTTGTTACCTTTGGCCATTGAGAAGTCTTGTCATGAGGTGGGAAACGGAAGTTAATGGAGAGCACTTTGCTCGAGAAGGCCGTCTAGTAAAGGAAAATGTAACAAGTTACGCTTTCATCCGATTTGGTGAAGTTAGTTTATCCAAATCAGCCCTAATAAATAGTGTAATTAGTGCATCTGAAAAGACACAATCTATTTTCATGAATAGAGACTCGCCTGGCTCCACAAAATATCGCTATCTTGTAGACGGTTGATTGATATCGGCTGGTATTTTCCGACTCCGAAAACAGAAGCAAAACGACATGACTGTTTCCAAGATGCAGTTATGTTTCTTAACTTGCATGGCGATGCATCTAAACTTCAAAGTCAGTTGGAGTTGTTATCAAAGCTTGCATGTATCATTTCTGTCTTGTGTACAGTTTCAGATCTTAATCGATACAGACACATTTTGAAATCATATGTTGATGGAGGAAAAACATTGCTTATTATGCTCATTGACCGAAATATCCACCCAGAGGATGAAGCTGTTATTGATGATCTTATGGACTATCTTGAAGCAGATGACAATCAACTAGAATTTGTTGAAGTATCTGACAAGACAAAAGCAGAATTAGTAAGAGAAACACGATTCAAATTAAGGGAAATATCCGAAGGAAAATGTGTGCGACTTGAGGACATATTGTCTTTGGACACTCGTGTTTACATTGACGAGAAAACAACAGACCAACTTGAAGCTAAGGTGGAGGCACAAATAGTGTCTAATATAGTACGCACAACTCCGTACCAAGAGAGGAAAAAGTTACATTTACCACTTCAAGGTGAGCCATGGATTAGTTGGGCGATCGCAGATAAGGAGAGGCTCAGAACTACCAACAAAAGGAGAAATGAAGGTATTGAATCTTACATGGCGGATAGAATGAAGACAATGAAAGAATGTCGTTCAAAACAGAGAGAAATATTAAAAGGGGGTGGAAGTAATTCATTACTTCAGTTGTTCCTCAAGTCAATAAACACAGATAATGATGGGAAAAGGAAATTATTTTTAAGATGGCTTAAATATGAATTAGATGATTTATCTCGAGAAGAGCTACGGCCGGTTTACAGGAAATATCAGCAAATTATGAAAAACGTTGCGACAGTTAGAGAACAGGATAAAGTTATTCAGAAACTTGAACTGGAGAAACTTGACAAGGAAGTAGCATTGCTGTCCTTTGGTCTTGAGCATATACTGAGAGAAATGGGGCAAACCTATGAAGCTTTAATGTATAAGAAGATGTCTCCAATTCCTCTGTTAGAATATAATCTACCAGACCTTGCAGCAAAGATACTTGTCGATGGATACCCATTCGAACTCTTAGATGGACACGTCAGTGCTGTCCCTCTTTGTTGGGTTACGGACGTATTAAATGCAGTAGAACGTGCTCTTAAGGACAAATGCAACGTTAAAGAGGCTAGAACCAAAGTAATCTCGGCACTTGGGATACAGAGTTCGGGAAAATCGACCATGCTTAATGCTTGTTTTGGATGTCAGTATGCTGTTAGCGCAGGACGGTGCACACGAGGAGCTTATTGCCAGTTTATAGAAGTTGACGAACAATGCCGAGAGGTGCTTGGAACCGATTTCATTCTGGTTATCGACACAGAGGGATTGCGTGCACCAGAGCTTTCATCAGGTGATGAAATGGTTAAGCATGACAATGAACTTTCTACTTTTGTCATTGGTTTGGCAGATATCACCATCCTAAATCTGATGGGTGAAAACACTACTTACTTGGATGAAATTCTTCCAATATCAGTACATGCGTTTCTGAGAATGGAAATGGCAACAGACTTCAAGCCAAAGTGTGTTATTGTCCATCAAAATGTGAACAGAGAAGATGATGAAAAACTTCTTAATCAAGGTAGAATACTTGAAGAAAAACTGAACAAAATGACAGAAGTGGCTAGCAACATTGAAAGAGTGGAAATTAAATCTTTTAAAGACATTATCGATTTTGATGTAAGTAGAGATGTCTTTTACGTGTCAGCGCTTTTAGAAGGAATTCAGCCCATGGCACCCATCAGCACACGATACTGTGAAGAACTAAATGCTTTGAAACGAGCTTTAGTGAAGAAAGATGACAATAAAACTCATACGTCACTTGCCTCCTTTGTGCTTCATCTACACAAGCTTTGGTCGAATATAAAGAAAGATGATTTTGTTTACCAGTTTCGGAATGCAATTGAAACGGAGGCAAGACGTAAACTCGACGACTACTGGTGTCATGCAAACTGTTCATTCAGGCAGCCTGTTAACAAAATGGTAGAAACAGGTTATGTTAAGCTACAAAACTGTACTGATGTGAGCGAGCTAAAACACATTGTGAAGTCTCTAGAATCAGATTTCCAAGGAGCGGTTAACAAGGAATATCAGAACCAAAAGTGTGCATTTAAGCGTTTCCTGGAAGAGGCCGACACATTGATGAAAGAGACAATGATGAGATGGTCGACAGATATGGAGAAACGATTCGATGACTTACGCACCGACTTAGTAAGAGAAACGTCGGCAAAACTTCAAGAATTTGAACAAGATAAAAAGAGAAAGTTTTCACTTAAACAAGGTATACTAATGTATGAAAACAGGATCAAGGCAGAAATAGAGGAATTGGTCTCAATTGTAAAGTCCGCAGAACACAAACCTGTTTCAGAAGATGACATGGATATGGATAGTCTCTTTAAACGACACTGGAAAGATTGGACCTCACAGATAATTAGAGAGAATCCAAGATATGAAACAGATATAACTATCGAAGAAGATGCATACGAAGCTATTTTAAGATCCTTTCCGAGTGGAGGTGATTCTTTGACCAAGTACTTAAAAAAGAAGCATATCGAAAGCTATGACATACGTGATTTTGATGTAAACGAAATCGTCTCAGGTTCATCGCGTGTCTCTGGTTTCTTTGGCCTTACAAATTATAAGAAACTTATTCAAGACGTAGCAAAAGATGTGTTCAACCTAGTTGACGCCAAGCTTGAGACGCGAAGACAGGTTGTTCGACCATATACATCAGTAGACATAGATGAGCTAGTCATATTGGTACAAAATCACTTGGAGTCGAAGCGAAATACCACTAAAACGACAACAAAACACGATGTTTACTTAGCAGTACTTGTCTGCGGCCGCGCCATTAAAAAACTTAGAAAGTTCCACGAAGAATATGAGAGTCAGAACAATCTCGGAAAAGTCCTTGAAAATCTAGAGAAGCATTATTTCAGATTATTTCAGTCACTTTTCAACGAAACCGAAACATTGAATCTGCTAGCAAACAATTGTCAAGAGATACTCAAGAGGGGTATTTTGGAAAAAATGACCCGCACTTTCCCTGGAAAAATTGTTATTGGCATGGAAAATGATTCTTTCATTAAAAGGGAGAAATCTTGGGCTATGTTCTCGTTATTGGAAGATACTGCTACAAATGGAAGTTTTGATGACTTTACCACTTTGATTCAAAGACCAGAAAAAAGTATTTCTTGTTACATTTCCAAACTTGTAAAAAATTACTTTAATCAGGATGTAAATCCTCTGCACTGTATATTCACGGCAGTACTGGACGACATTAGACAAGAGGTTAGTTTTATTTTGCAGAAAGCGTTTGCGTCTGAGGTAAAGAGCTTCCAGACCTGGCTGAAAACCTTACAGAAATATGCAGAAGAAATCATTGTCCTTGAAAACGTTGATAGACTAAACGATTTAGGGAAAAAGAAGGACATCGATTTAAATGTACTATATGAAAAGTTAAAGACCGGTTTGCAAAGAACAGTCAGTGAGATTTCCAGTGATAAGCAATTTTATCTCACTGAAAAAAGAAAATTGTTCAAAAATCAGGTTGTTGAGCAATTACTGAAGACTATTGTAGGATGCACTGATAGTTGTCCTTTTTGTGGGGCAGTTTGTATGGTAGCCTATTCTGATCACAGTAGCGGTCACTACACAACCCTTCACAGACCGCAGGGATGCAAGCGCTGGCATTACCTAGACACAAAGGTTTTAGTTACCACAACATGTCCGATGGAAGTTGCTTCAAACACTTCAACATTCAGATACATGCAGAATGATGAGGAAATGTATTGTTTGTACAAGGATTACAAAACAGTTTATCCGAAATGGGAAATAAGTGCCGACGAAACAGGAGAAGAAACGAGTTTCTGGAATTGGTTCTTTGCAGAACATGCCAAACAGATTGCTGGCGATGATTTGGTAGTCCCTGAAATACCTCTGTCATGGAAAGAACTTGATCGTGATACTGAAATAGATAAGTTACGAAAAATCTTGAAGAACAGTTTGAGGACCAATAATAAGTAGACAAACTTCCTGCTGAAGTACCAGATGATTTAGAAAGGGACAGTGATCTAGGAAAAGTACCTAACCCACTTATCCTCTTGATATATATAGATCGTTTACATCGATTATATTAGCACAAGTTCAGTGCGCCTGTTGCATCCTCCCATTCTCGACGATACTCTTTTGTATATGCATGCATTTCTATAAGTTTCAATCAGTATTGAAGTATTGGCAAGGAAGAATTATATTTAAATAGTTTGTAAATATTAGTATCAAAAAGTGATTTAAGCAAAATTCTAGCAGATTTACACCAGTAGGGCAAACAATATTGCTGAATGAGTCTTTTGACAGGGACAGGAAGCAACTTGTGGTTATTTACTGTCTAATATATCCAAACGATTTTAAGTTGTTTGTGCATACATACAAATATTTAGCGTCAAAATCAATTTGACACATACTTACATTATGTCTTATAAATAACCATCAAAATCATGCAATGCAAAATAATTATTAGTTTTACTGAAATAAAACAATTAGAAGCAAACAATAAATAACAGTAAATATATACTCAATGAATATTCTTTTGGTTAATGCCAATTGTACCATTAATATCCTCATTGATCGGACTTCCTTTTCCCTAGAGGAGCCCAAATGAACATAAGAACTAAAGACATTTATTTTGCATAGGTTTTCTTTTGACCGACATATATATGAGCGGTAGATTGTAGGTTTTATTATATTTTAATGTTTTCGCTGGAGTTATTTATCTAGAATTTCGCTTGAATTGTATTTTAGGTGTAAGCAAATATTACACTTAAGATGACAGCTTCTTCCATTCGTTTTGTGTAAGTTTGGAAACAATACCGTGCCATTCTACTTAAGATAATTCTGTTCAACTTTTGAAATTTGTGCATTGTTTTACAGTATCATTGTAGAGAGAGCACCCTTATATTCTTCAAAAGTTTACTTTTTCAACGTGTATCACTGGTATCTGTACATATTGTTTGTATATAAGTGTACTACTTATAATTAATTTAATTTGTGAAATTAGGTAAGCGTGATATTAACACTTCATTTTATATATATATATATATATATATATATATATATATATATATATATATATATATATATATATATATATATATATATATGTGTGTGTGTGTGTGTGTGTGTGTGTGTATAATCTTGTAATGTTGAATAGCATGCACGTACATTGTCGTCTGTTGAAATAAACAGCACAATTACAAATGATATGAGATGCACAATATTGTATCATTGTGTGAATGTGCGTGTGTTCGAAAGGGAATCATTTAAAATATATTGATTAACTTAAAACATTTATTATGATGGAAATTTAAGAACAAAACTCCGCATCATATGCCCACCTTGAAAATCATTGCGCTTTACCTATACTATTTAGCTCGTTAATATTGAGTTTGGTCGGGGTAATACAATCTTTTCGTCAGGCAATTAAATATGAGAAAAATGATACTGTTCTTAATTCAGTTGATATCCTAGATAAGAAAAGTATTGGCAGTTTTCACTTTGAACAAAATGAAGATATTCACATATATTTAGATATGACACTTAAAAGCATGGCAACACAGGAACATACTGTAGCATTCGCCTATCCATCCCCACCCTGAGAGTCCGTACTATTATTGCGATTTTAGCAATTAGCAACCTAAAGTCGCCAAACAGTCCCTAATATTGCTCTCTCGTTTACGTTTCACGCTAAACGGAAATTTTCAGTGTAAACTATAATACTGCTCACTTGCCTTTGTTTGTTTTCGGAAACGTTCATTGTCAGAGAAGGTTGAGGTTCCTTGGACTGCACCTTCATATAAGGCACAAAATGCATCATCTGCAGCCATTGCTTCAATGGTCTGATTTTAATATTGCTAAAGGAAAAATGCAGATGCGGTTTACACTTATTTACATGGTTTCGAAGAGATCTAACTCCCAAAGTTACGGAAATCTAACGAATTATTCAGAGTGGGTTGAAGACGAAGAACAACATCATTCTCATTTTGCCGACGCAGTTATGGACGCTGCGTTATAAAAACAAAAACCATCCCTTTGTGTTTGAAACGAAAGCAACTTGACTGTATTATGGACAACCTGGTGACCGTTGAGTTAGAAATAATAAATAAGTTAATCAAATGACTAAGATTAGTTCATTTTTATATCACTGAAGCTTTTCATTTACAAAACTGCCGGGGTGGGGAGGTGGAGGAAGAGGGAGGTAGGTGATAGGAGAATACTATACCTGCCTCTATCTTCGACCTGCAAACATTTGGATGCAGATGATGTTACGAAAGTAGCTTTCATTATGTAGCATCTTATTAGAGCTAAATGTAGCTAAATTTGCTCGCATTTTTTACAGACCTATCAAGATCAGAAAAATTTCATTTGTTAAAGTTGAACTTGAATTTTTACTTTGTAATTTGTTGCAAATAATGTTTCATTTGCACAAAATATTTCAGAACTCCTACTGTAAGGTATTTAAGAGTAACTTGAATTCATGAATTCCTGGTAAAACAATGGACTAAAATTGTAATCGTGATTGATTGGATTAAAAACTACTGATTATTGTTTGAGTGATATTTAAAATAATTTGATATTTAAGTAGTCATTGTTAAGGAGAAACAATATTGGTATATTGCAATAGAAGAAATATTCAGAATCAGTTGCTTTTGCAATTTCATAAATCAGAAAGTTTGTACTTATCGAGTGTTGTTCCATCATACATATTTTGTTTTTGAAATTACAATAGTAATATTGATGATGATGATGATGATGATGATGATAAAAGCTGATGATTATTCCAACCTAATTAAGAAAATATAGAAAGAAAATGACAACATATTTATAATATTTTATCTTCTATGCGAAGCATTTAAAGCGAAAACAGTCATGTAATATGCAATTATTTAAACTTAGTTTCTAAACCAACATTATAGATATGAACTACATGATCAGATGTGCAGATAAAAGCCACACCCTAAAATGGCTATATTAAGTTCATGTTTTCTTTGGGTATATCGATTGCAGCAGTGTAAATTGTATTGACTATTGTAAGCTCATTAATGCAGTGTGTCGTGTTTCGAATTATTATAGATTCGTTCTTCCTATTACGAGTAATGATGATGAATTTTATATTAATACATGTTATTAACACACTGCAAGGTGCATCATGCTATATGAATAAATGTGATGGCATTCCAGCCAGTATGTATGCGTTTGATGCAGCATATATGAAAAGGTAAAAATAAATTCTTAGTTAGGTTTGATTGGTTTTCTGTGAATGGACAATGAGAAGATAGAACAAAATCATGAGCACATACCACATATAACACATGTTTTGGTGCTAAAGACGAAAATATGCAAGTGATGTATATTCTTCCAAATCAGTTCGGTTGTTTGGTTCTTGTAGGTTTAGCGCCGGGAAGATCCCCGACAAGCTTTCATACATACTCACGTTGGCCGAGCCGAGGCTCGAACGAACGCGGACCGCGGGGAGAGGTCAGTGATCTATTTTTGTCACTGAAGTAAAATGAGGCGTCCTGCTGTGAAACATTGTGAACATGTGAATACCTTTTTCATTTTCAAACTTACATTTCACTCTGTTAAATTTTGTAATGTATCATTAATTCATAACATGATTATTATTCACTTTTTATATGGTATCTAAATGCAAACATGATAAATATATTTAGAATTTGATACAATATATCATTGACATTAAATATAATATACATTATCATGACACCTTGCTATGTTATGTTGTAAGGGTAGGGAATAGCAAGGTACGTGTATCGTGTACCGTAAAATGATAGACATCAAGTTGACTAATACTGTCATGTCGTAGAAAAAATAAGGAAAAACACATTAAAGAGGGAGTTAATTAAATGGTCTGTATGAATCAGATGAAGTGAGTATGGCCACACTGTACACATAGAGAACAGTATGGCGTACATGATACTGTCAAGTTAGCGATTGACCTGAACGTAGCGATTGACATAATCTACCAAGTTAGCGATTGACAAAAACGTAGCGATTGACATAATCTACCAAGTTAGCGATTGACAAAAACGTAGCGATTGACATAATCTACCAAGTTAGCGATTGACATAAACGTAGACTATTTTATCATGTCATGATTTAAATATAGTAAACAGTATGATATACTTGTCTTGCATTATCAAATGATTGACATGAACTTTGTGAAATTCGCCATGTCATACTATAAAGTGAGAGACGAAGATGCTGCACTGATCATGCGCTCTTAAATAATTGACAAAAAGCTTTTTTGTTGGCCAGGTCATGATGTCAGGTTAAGCATTAACATGATATGTGCGTAAAGAGATGACATAAAGGATGTATATTCATATTATAACACAGTCGTGATCTATATTCAAATGTAGCATAGAATGTTATACGATTTACATAGGCATGATGCATAATCAGATAAAGTTGTAAAATATATGAAGAAAGCAATAGGTATTGTACATAAGTCGGAACGAAATAACAATTATATATCATGCATTTAATGCAACAGATAATATCAGAAACAATATGTTTGATACTAATGATAAGTTGATCGTTCATTATATTACTGTACATTATGTAAATTTTGGAAAGCTGACATGATAATATATATATATATATATATATATATATATATATATATATATATATATATATATATATATATATATATATATATATATATATATATATATATAAAGCCAATGTTGTAATGAACCGTTTTTAAGATATCCTATGCTTTGTAAATCGTTATATATTAGTCTGTCATATACTGTGCTAATGTCTTACATATTCTTGATATATACAGTAATTACAAGATTGGCTTTTGTATATATCACGTCATAAATGCCCCTCGTCTTTACGCTAGTAAAGGATGGGCATAAGCATTTTCCAACCTCTAAAATTATGCATGTAAATACGCATCAAGTCAATGATATCTCATACCATGTTAGAATATCATGGCATGCAGAGGATGATAATGTTGTCCGGCATGGATTTGGCTGAATGTTATATCATATTTCAACAGTTGTTGTTATTATTCTTCCCAATCTAAATTTATCATTGTACACTTATATATGTATATATAATGCTACCCAATGTGTGTTTAGTTATTTGACTTAATAACCTTTTCGAGGATGTTCGTAAATAATCCTCTTTTCAGAATACATAATCATATACCAAGGCACTTGCCGTAGCAAACATGACTGGTTCTGCAAGGCCACATCATAAATGTTTAATTTCTTTTCCTCTTCTATGCATTTTTTAAAATTCGTATGTAAATCTTGACTCCCTGTTGCTAACGGGATCTTGTACTCGAATGCTGCATAATTCCATAGGAGTCCCCAAGATCGGTTTGTTATTGCTGTTGGACTGGGCAATATTTTAGTTTAAATCACATTGTTGTGTTTGTTGCTTTCAAGTATATTTTACAAAGCGACGAATAAGCAACGAGAAAAAAGAGATAAGTGAAGCCTAATTTCGATAACTATTAATAACTCATTATCTTCAGAATTAAACAATATATAGACATATAAACTGGATTCGTTTATGAACCTGTTTATTATGTGTTGCTATGGTGATGTACAGTTAGATAAATATATTATGAAGTAATGTTGAAAGATCTTAAATGAGAATAAATTTAACAACAACAAATTTGGAATTAATCTTAATCAAATTAAATGATAGAATTAGATGCTATTTAAAATAAATTGAAACGGGTTTTCTTTGAGTACACGCGCGCCACCTTGGCTATCAGATATATAGACTGCTTTTATCCGGACGAAAAGTTTAAGTTGAATGTTAAAATCAAGATCATATTACAAGATAAACTGTGTTTTGAATTTTTTTGTACGATATGACTTTACCTTCCTGTATAATAGTGGCCGTCGAAAAGATAAAGGTTCAAAGTTGGTTCGTATCGGGTCAAGTTTGGTTGTATTGGGTATGAGCCAATATGGAGGTCCTGCACAATCAGACTTGGGCCCATGTGTCTGACATTGATCAAGGTCAATTTCCAAAACACACATTGAGTCGCCTATTTTTAGTTTTGTGTAATATCACAAGATACACATTGAATGTAGATTAGTATTAAATCATGACTGTATTCCAAGCATTTCATCCCGTGGCAAAAAGGGTTCTATATTAAGCTTTATTTAGGGTCAGTGCGTAAGTTATTCACTTGGTGCTTAATATATACACTGCATAAAGCTCCATAAAGGTCAAGCTAAATCATGGAATGAAATGAACTGTCTCAGATATATTAAATACAGTTGATTCACCGTGTTATTATAGAGGAATACAATTACATTGATAAGAAAATGTAATAAATGTTTATATACTGCTAGTGATATCAAATATAACAAACTTTTGCCAGATGTGCAAAATATATACATTGCCTAAATTTAAAGTTTTAGTATTCGTACTTATGAGTGGAAATTAATTTACATTTTGTTTTGAAAATTATTTAATACATCATCAACACACTAATATGGTTCAACATAAATTGATTTTTATCAAGACCATTTACAAAAGTCATTGAAATGTATTTTGATTATATCAAATTTAAGACTTCTGGATTGTTATTTAGATGTTCAAAAACATGACTACAAAAGAAGAATTTGGTAGTGTATATATACATCACGTTCATACTTTCGAGTAATTAGTGAAATATATATTAGTAAACATATATAAAAAGTACGATTTTAAACATGCTGAATGCATGTGACAAACTATTCTTAATTTGCGCACGTCCTCATTCATAAGGGATTTTTATATTCATATATGTACATAAGTGTTGCTTTTTGTAATTAATAATTTGTCTGAACCAATAGATTCTTCATTAAGATTGTGTTTTTTCAATTTTTCGTGTATTTTGTATTTTTCTGGTTTTCATACAAAGTACTTTTATCATACCAGCCAGTTCTGTGAGCGTAAACCACCTGATCTCTTTAATTCGGCTGCATGCATTCGGCGGTCTTTAATACGTAGAACACAGGATAACCCGGAAGAGTGTCTGTCCATCCCTGATTATTAAATGCACTTACACATGGCAGCTCAGGCAAATGCACCTCTTACGTGACAAACTAAGGAGTCTAAGGACATTCATATGTGGTTTCCATGAATAAAAACGTGAATTGGATTGAAAACTAGTATTTGTCACTGGTAACACTCACTGTACTGAAAGGTAACACTGGTCAACAGTGAAATCATTACTGACTTGAAAAGGCCCTAATCTGTAGTATTTTGGTGTGCCGAACACGAATATAACCGTGAAAAATTTGTATTGGCTCTCGTTTTGAAGATATTCATATACCTCATTTTCTATGTTTCACTGTGTAAATTTCTCCAGTAGGACTGCAGCAACATCCGGAATAATGATGTAACATTGCATAATACCATCATGCTCACATCATCCACAGTTGATTGCATCATTTTCTGATGCAATGCAATACTAATGCCATGCGGCTGCTGAAGTAAGTTGACGTCAGCAGTGTACTATACATGTGTAGGCCTATTATACTAATGCCAGGCGGCTGCTGAAGCTGACGTAAGCAGTGTACTATATAAAGCCCAATCAGATAGGTTCAGCATTTAAAATATTTTAGACGTTGTGCGAGACAGTTCAAGCTACTGTTACATAAAACTTATTATTTTATCCATTTACGTACAATAAAGAACACTAATGCCTCGAAAGTGTGTTAATACCGCGGACAATTTTTGCTATATTTGTGGGGAAGTGACATTTGCCAACCAGAAGAAAAGTATCAATTCTCAAGTGAAGAAGGCATATCATCTTTACTTCGGATGCAAGGTTGGTGACCAAGACAAGCCTTGGGCTCCGCATATATGCTGTGCTACATGTACAACACAGCTTTCACAGTGGTTGAATTGCAAAAGGTCATCAATGCCGTTTGCAGTCCCAATGGTGTGGAGAGAGCCAAGCAACCACCTAAATGACTGTTACTTCTGCTTGGTTCCTCCTCTTTCCGGCGGAATAACGAAGCGAAAGAAGTCGAGAATAGTCTACCCAAACATTCCGTCTGCATTGAGACCAGTTCCACATGGTGAGGGACTTCCTATTCCAGAACCTCCAGCAGAATATTCTCTTGATTCATCTGACGAAGACAAAGGTGAGTCGACCTGTTCTTCTCCTGGTCCATCAGCATGCAGTGATCCAGATTTTCACTGTGGTGCATCATCAACCCCACACAGAATAACACAGGAAGAACTAAATGACCTGATTCGTGATTTGGACTTATCAAAGAACAAGGCAGAATTGCTAGGATCAAGACTCCAACAATGGAATCTTCTAGAAGAAGATGTCACAATTACTGCATATCGAAAGCGCCACCAGCAATTGGAGCCTTTCTTCAGAAAGGAAAGTAATCTGATATTCTGTTCCGATATTGAGGGCCTCATGAATGCTTTAAAAATCACTCATGACCCACAAGAATGGAGACTATTTGTGGACTCTTCGAAACTGAGTCTCAAGGCTGTGCTTTTGCACAATGGAAACATTCTTCCATCTATTCCAGTAGCGTATGCTGTCCACATGAAAGAGACATACGATAACTTAAGGCAGCTACTGAATTCCATTGAGTATAACAAGTACAGCTGGCACCTCTGTGGTGATTTGAAGGTAGTTGCCCTTTTAATGGGACTGCAGCAAGGATATACAAAATACATGTGTTTCTTATGCAAGTGGGATAGCCGAGCAAGGGAAATGCACTACATGAGGAAGGAATGGACTCACAGGCAGAATGTAGCCATTGGAGAGAAGAATATCCAACACCCAGCTCTGGTTGAGGCTCAGAAAATCTTGCTACCACCCCTTCACATCAAACTAGGTTTGATGAAGAACTTCGTGAAAGCCATTGACCGGACTTTGCCAGCATTCCGATACCTGCATGAAAAATTCCCTCGACTCAGCGAAGCAAAGATTAAAGTGGGAGTTTTTGTGGGTCCTCAGATTCGAGAGCTTTTCAAAGATGACCGGTTCAACAACTTGCTGGAAGGTGACGCGAAACAAGCATGGAATGCTTTTCGCCTAGTTTCTACAAACTTCCTCGGAAATGTTAGGGCAGAAAACTATAAGGAACTAGTAGAAGACATGTTGATGAAGTATAAGAAACTTGGCTGCAATATGTCTCTAAAGATTCACTTCCTTCATTCCCATTTGGATTTCTTTCCTAGCAACTGTGGTATTGTTAGTGATGAACACGGCGAACGTTTTCATCAAGATATCGCAACAATGGAACAAAGATACCAGGGAAAATGGTCCACTACAATGCTGGCTGACTACTGCTGGACACTCCTCAGAGATGCTCCCGAACAGCTGTACAAGAGACAGGCGAAGAAATCTAAGATGTAGTCAATGACTTGATTTTTTATAGGTAGGCTATTACAGTTGACCTTTTACTATTGGAATGCATTTCGTTATGTAAACATTAATTTCTTGCAGATTACAAAAAAACTAGAGCCAATTTTGCAATTTGACTGTCATATTCGTGTTCAGCACATAAAAATTGATAAGAATTGACTAATTTTATTTCAGTAACATGACTTTTGTAAAAATTTGTTGTCCAGTGTAATTTGTGTATTACTGAACATGTCAATATTATGTTTCTTGTGTTAACATTCAGTAACAACAGAGTCAACATTTTTACGTATTCTCCATATTGGCAATAATCGTGTAATGTAGACTCGGTAGTATTAAACGCACTTTAATAGAAGACCACTAGCACTGGATTGGCGTTCATTTTACCTTCAACTTATCAGAACCTGGTATCAAACCTAAGACCTCAGAATCGCAAATTAAATGTACTACAGGTTTGACTTTCAGACTGTAGATATTCCAGAACTTAAACTATTTAGACAAATGAGCAATATAGCAAGACCTGGCCTTTTCTTCAAAGCGACGTGAAAGTACAAATTACTTCACTATTCAAAATCTACAAAACTGGTGCCAAACCTTTGCATGGGAACTTCAGAAATTATTTACATTAACAAAAATGCTTGTTAATAAATAACCTCTTTATCAGTGACTTTGCTTTGTTTATTAAATGTGATCCATGCATTCATTGCTGGTTCTCAAACAATTGATGTGAAATCTGTTTAATCTTTGTTGTGTGTCTTTTCTGTCAATCGATGTTTCACGGATGCCATTTTTATTATTTCAGGTACCAACTCTTAAAATGTTTCTGAGGTTTCAGTTTCTGGCTTCTCCGTATTAATCACAAGCAAGTATTCACTCGCTCACAAAGATGCATACCATAACACAAGTACACATGTAAAAACCAAGACTTTGCCTCGCCTGCAGCAAAAAGGAATTACAAAATGATCCTAACTGCAGTTTATCACTTTCATGCTGTTTCCAGATCGTACATAATGGACATTACTGCTCATTCTTGATTATCAGTGCGAATCAAGAAAGAATTAAATAATTGGTGTCATGCCTTTTCCATACTTTACTCAAGGGCTCATAAGGCAATTATAGGGATGAACTTGGTTAAAAAATAAGACATCATCAAACACGTTATTATGGTTTTAAGTCAATGATTGTTTGTTCAGGGAATGTTAGCATGGAATTCATTTTCAACCTCCGACCAACGAAGACAAGATGCCTTTGGTGTCGTTAGAAAGCGGATTAAATCCCATATTTTTTGTACTTCCATGCTATTTTTCCGACTCGTTTCCTATGGACACCCAAAATCTGAGTGTCATTTGAGTGTCCCTTAACCTTGCGTTACGAGGTCACATGATCTGCAGTAATGCATTCTGGGAGTTCGAATTGAGGCCGCTATCTTGGTTTCCCTGTCCTGAGGCCTTTGAAGTATCTTCGGTTGTTATCAATAAGAATAATAATAGTTGGATACCATAAGAGTTTATCGTTAAGTTAAATACCAAATTTAGGATATCGTTGGATTTTATCGTCAAAATTATAATCCATGTGGGATACTTTCGAATTTTATGTCAAAATTATGCTAGGATATATTTTTATTTTATTTTTTAATCATATTATCTATTTAGGATAATGTCGATTTGTATATAGAATATGTACAATTTCTGTAAGAACAATATCGAAGGACATTTTAGCCACCGTACGTGAAATTAAAATAGAGGAATGCCAACATTCTCTCCATTCTGCATGCTGCAAATGTAAACCACGTCACCTTACACCTGTCACGCTCTTAAAAGTTCTTAAAATATCTGTAGAGCGTACCTATCTTATAAATTTCTGATGTTCTTGGAATTTTTCCTCAAATCATGCATTAATTTTGGACATCCCCTGATTTTGTCGATAAATTAAACTATAAACTCCAGATTTATCATTAAGTCTTATTATACGTTTTGGGCGTCATTTGATTTTATCATTAAATTAAATGCGAATGCAAAATTCGTACATTATTATAGAACTGAGCATAAACCAAAAAAGAATGAGACGAATTTCTTGTATTGCTTACGGAACACTCGAATCTTTTTGTCTTGAAAATAGATCGGAATTTTCTGATATTGTTTTTATTCACCCAATGAAAAGTATATATAAACAGCCCTATGCAGCCTCTTCTCCCTTCCCTTCCCTTCCCTCCCGTTCTCCTCCATCCCTTCCCGTTTTCCAAAAGACAAAACTTATTTTTTATCGAATGAATAAGTAATATTCAATCAAAATTTAAGTACAATATAAAACTTGTACTACTTCATTTCCACAAGACTTGTATTTTATTTCAGTATAACTAAGATTTAAATGAAATATCAGAATGATGTCCCTTTTTCTCAAAGAGTTATCTTTCTTTTAAACTCTCAATATGTTTAGGAAACGTTTGTAGAAATCATTATATTCAAACTAATTCCAATATTTATAAATTGATCAGAGTTTTTACAATTGAATTGCATGTAAACGGTCACGTGATACTGATCTGGAATTTTTTTTTTCACATAGATAATTTCTTCGGACTACTTTTGGTTCCCTGTTTCCATGTCATTTGATGTGAAGTTTTATATATATCAACGCATTACACCCTAATAATAACAACAAGCACCCACCCATCCTCTCCTGTATTTCTGATCAAAATGTACAAACCCCAGATTAAAGTCGACCGTTGGAAGTTGGAATAATGCAATTCCACATCTTGCACTCCAACACTAACCTCTTTTCCCGAAGAGCAAAGGTCAGTCATATGTCAAGCAAGGGATCTCACTAAAAATGGACACGATTTTGCTTTTGAAAGATCGAAATGTGTAGAACGTATCAACAACGTATGCTATAACAACACATGCCAAACGCAAGCGTAATTTCAGGAAAAAAGGAATAGCCTGGTTGAAACAGCAGCAACCATTTTGTAAAAATAAAATAATGATCATGACAATATATTAATGGCATAACCCGCTACTCTACCCTATATTACTGTATAAAGAATCGACAACTCTTGGCTAACGAAGATCGGACTATGTATTCTATCGCAGTTAATAGGTTACTGAAAGACAACTTTGATCTACATAAAAGTGAATGTTTTACTGATGAAACCTGTTAATCTGATGACATAAAGAAAGTAAATTGGAATTATAAGGATTAAATGATCATTGCTGGGTATTTATCGATGCGTACATTTTACCTAATCATTCACAAAATTAACATAAAGTCCTCCAGACTTTTTTTTTTACTTTGTGAGTGATTAGGTACATTTTACACAACGATAAATACGCAACCATGATCGTTTAATCCTATATTAAATGTAAGAATTATTACTAGAAAGGCACATTTCCTTCAAAATAATGTTAACACAACTAAATTGAATAGAACTATATAATAATGTCCCTTTGTTACTAGAATAGTTGTGTTTCTTTCCAACGTTTAATCAGTTAATGAAACGTGAACAAATTTGTCTAAAACGTTAATTATTTAATTACAAAATCATGAAAATATTGGAAAAAGTTATTAAAAATAGGTACACTTAATAAAACTAACAAGACTTGGATGATTCCTTTATCTCTGAATAAGTCATCATTTCATTCTAATTAAGTAACATTATAGTAAAAATATAAAATTTACCACTTAAACAGTTATCATTTTCTTCAAAATATCATCAGGTTTAATAACAAATTAGCAACAAATGCGTTCAATAAAATTTTAATATGAACAAGTAAAACTGAGTAAAAATAACTAAAATGCAAAACAAATATAAGAAATATAATTGAAATTTAGTAAAAACGCTTACTCGTTGATTGCATTTGCATAAATATCAAGAAAAGTTATATTTCATTTAGCTGCCTGCAAGCTTAGGGAATTGACAGCAATAAATTTAAGAAGCGTCAACGAAATTGGACTATAATTTATGTAAGAATATATATGAATTCTTTACAAGAGAAAAAAAATACAATCGCCCATTCCAATAACTATCGACACTTGAACGTCAATTTTGTTTAAAGAAACATATAATGACATTTTTTCTTACCGTGAAGTAGGCCGAAACAAAATTTACGTTCACGTGTCAATAGCCATTGGAATGGGCGATTGTATATTTTTCTCTGTCTGTTTCTGGATGCATTCTGAGACATTCTTCAACGCAGATCGTAATATGAATATTTGGATGAGAGTAGCTAAATACCGAAGAGGCGCATTTGAAGAATAATCTTTGCAGCAACAAAAAAAAAAAAAAAAAAAGAGAAGGAGCTGATAATGTTATACTTGACAAAAAAGATCTGTTAAAAGGGAATTATGTTAAGAAATAAAATATTTTATTTTCATTAATTGATCATATTAAGTTGCATTTGTTATTTATATTCGACTCTTGTATGATTTCAACCTATATTGACACTCAGGCAAATAGGAACACAATATGAATAGTAATGTGAATCACACCCATACATTACATTCATGAAATCCGAACTGAATCCAGTAAAAGTTCAATAATAATTAGTACCATTGTTCATTCGTTTCACATTCATGAATTATATTTGCACATTTTAGCAAGCACTATTGACTGCTGCAGTTTTCAAAGGAATATTTAGCACAGAAAAGGATTATTGTACGATCTTTCTACTTTTAGTACGAAGAATTATCTAAAATCTATTGCACAAAGCAGATATATCTACTACCCTAAGGGACCTCCCTAGGTACTATTGTTGTTTATATACAGTAAATTGTCTACACTTCACGTTTGTAGACCGAAAAGGAAAAAGGGTTTCGATTTTAGTACTAATGTGTCTGACAGTAGCTGTTGCAGCCCAACCGTACATTTTGTTTTACATTTTTTATTTAATATTTTGTCTGTTGCTTTTCATTTAAATATAAATAAGTTTATACTTCATTTGACTTCTGCAATTAATGCGTTATATGTTCACACCATTTCCTTATTTCTGTCATACTTTCCATTTATTAAATATTTTGACGAATAACTCAAACTGTTATATATCCAAAGGTTTGAATTAGGAGTTTAAAAAAAACTTTCCAAGTATTTTGTCCCTAAACTACTGGAATTTCAATTGGTGGCTTATTCATTACTGTTGAAAAAAATGCCGTGTTTGTGTGTGTGTGTGTGTGTGTGAACTGGGTGGATACCAGTACTTTTATGGACATTGATGGCTGTATCATCCCAATGAAGTGGAAGCTAAGTGCCATTCCCAATGACATACCGAGGTATACGGCCTTGGTTCTGTCGTGGGAAGGTATCGCACCCGCGACCCTTAGACTACCAATCAGACGCTCTACCAACGGAGAAACAGCAATTTCCACCACCACTCCCAAAATGAAATGGTGGGTCCCTAAGTCATAAATGGATGTCATGTATCTCATGTAAATTGAATTGGAAAGTATTATTTTGTTATATTTTTCATAATTTCTCAGCTCAGTTGCAAACAGATGTATATACCAACCCTAATGGGCAATTTAATTGTCGCACAAGATTTGCGTGTATTAAGATCAGTTTAATACGATTTATCTCATGTAGCTGTTTACGAGGGGATTGTTTTTTCCTCTATCTAGGCCCAGCCTAATATTGTTTGCGTGGCCTAAGGTGCCATGCTAGCTACGATAACACGCCTGTTGAGTTAATGTAGTATGTCTATTTTTCTTCGTCATTTGGAACGCAGAGTCCCTAAGGCGCGTGGCCCTATAGAACCGGCTTACCCTAAGGACGATCCTGGTTACATGCATGACTATTTATCATCGGAGAGCTACACTTAAAGCAAATATATATTTCCATCGAGCATATCGTGTGAAAAATTGCTGGTTTTATTGTCTATAAAATGAAGTCTGATTTAAAGTCAGCATCATCATTATTATCATCATCATCAGCAGCAGCAGCACCACCATCGCCATCACTGCCATTATTATTATTATTATTATTATTATTATTATTATTATTATTAGTAATTGTAGTAGTAGTAGTGATAGTAGTAGTAGTAGAAGAAGAAATTAAAATGTACCCTCGCAAATAGGTACATATCTCACACAAATGAATATCATGATATGATCATTAATATGGGTAATTGTCCGTAATAATATCTTAATATATTAATTTTAATCATTTTTTTCCTCTTGGAATTCTTGTAATTTTCTATAAATAATACATTATCTTTCGTCATTATTATAGCACGTTTAAGAAAATATTGTAACGACTCTATGGTGCTAAACTTAATAATAGAATAGTGTTGCAAAATTCAACAAATAATTTATGTCCAGAGAATGCCAAGTTAAAATAAGAAAAGAACTTACGGTATTGCGAATTAAATCCCAGAGAGTCCTATAAGTTCTATTATAAGTTCAAATGTACAGAGTATTCCGAATGAATTTCAGTGATGTTTCGAATAAATTCGAAACCTGACCGTACTTATGTGCTAATGAATTCCATCTTTGAATTTGTTGATGTGCAAATAGCCTCAAATGTGTTAATGTGCAAACTGTCTTGATGTATCACAACGACATAATCCAGAAATACCTTAAATTAATTTACAATAATCCCAAAAGTGTGATTAAGTACGGAATATTGAGCACTTTGAAATTCTTGTGAATAATTTAAAAAATACCTCTGGATTAAAAACAGAACACCACAATAAGGCTGATTCCACTTTGGATATTATGACACGAATTAGTAGTTTTTGAAGTAATGAACATTAATAGAAAAAGTTCAGACACAATAACAGAACCAGCATGAGTGTAAACTTCGCACGAAATTCGTAAACAACTTGCTTCTAGAATATTCTTAATTTTTTTAAATAAATACACAATGAACTCAACTCCTATAAGCATGTTTACCTCTGTAATGTTGTCACCTAGGATAGTATTGCTAATCTCGTAGGAGTACGTACAATTTAAATTGTTTAAATAGATGGATATATAGCTCCGAGCACCCATTCAGCAATGCCGAGGGTCTAGATGGATAATATACAAAAAATAAAATGAGAGGAATAACAATTTAATAACAGATCTAAATAATTAAACAACACAATTCAATTTCCATACTTTTCTACTCGGTCGACCTATTTAATCTGCAAATTTTATCATCTGATATGCAAAGTTAGAGTGTTTCCACCTGTCCCTCCTACTTTACTCATCTGTATTATTTCCTTTTCTTAACTGGTTCTCCAGTAGCCCTTCCGTCCCTCATATACGTCCTTCACCCTTCCACATCCTCAACTTCCGTTATCCGCTCTGCCTTCAAACTTCTGCCTCCGTTATTCTACCCGGTCCCGTGACCTCTATAACAATTTCTCCCTACTTCGTCACCTTTGGGTGGCACTCGGTCCAACCCGAACAACTCCAAAACAGTACCGAAAGCTTCCCTGTAAATAATAAGGGACGTATAGTCTAGTCTTCTTTCGACCTAGACAATCTCACACCCACAAACAACCTTTCAACAACATAATCGCGACTAAAATCATTAGGTCATAAATACACTCACATAGAAATATTCCATATAAGCTTGTACGATAAAATAAGGGTAATAATACAGCAACGGTATTAACGACTCCTGATTCATGCATCAACAACTTCCCTGACATGAGCACACATTCTTAGCTCTCGATATTATAACTACCAACCTCACAACAATCAGACCCATTCCTTAACATACAAATCATAAGAGGTACACACAATGTTCAAATACAAATATGAAGATACCTCACGATATGTTCACAAGCCCAACATGCCTAACTCTGTATATTTCACAACTATGTATTCAAAATCAAAATTAAAATAAGTATAAGTTCTAATATAACCCATTAATAAATTCAATAAGTCAATACGATGCACACATCAGCAAATTCCAAAATTAATTCTGATCACAGGCTAACAATCTACGTAATTCAATCTTGTATACTATTAATTTCTCTACAGAACGTTACGTGAGATAAATAACTCAAATATGTAGGTGAGATTAACACTAATAAAGGTAACTTCTACATACCAACACAATTCTAGCAATCAATTTCTACACACTACATATAAATTTACAACTCTCAGTTAGTAATGTTCAACACATTTGGGCGAAGAATTCTTACCTTTAAGAAGCTTTTCACGTCTGAATTCTCGCTCTCTCTTTCACGAATGCCGTGCATTTGGAGTACGCCTATTGGAATTCACTCCCTAACTTGCTAGACCTCTGTGTTTGTCAAAATTCTGGCAAGTACTGAAGTGATCGTAAAATGACCTGTCGAATAAGGGCCTACTTCGTACAGGTGCACCGCATGATTTGATACTGGGGTCGCTTTGATCTGTAGTCTGCCTAGTTTCTCACGCGGATGTCAAAAATTCATTATCCCGCAGCTAGGCCAAGGCTTGGGTGTGAACAAACAACCCCGTCCGGTTTTACCAGTTACTTCGTGCCTTTGAAGATAGCCGACCCTTTGTTCCATCCAGTGTTGATTCAAGCCGTAATCTTGCGCAACAAAGGTCAGTCGCCCATGTCGTGGCGACATTCTCCACCCCAGATAAGTTGTGTACATGTGGGGTCTTATGTTACGTGTCTAGGTTCTAATAAACAGTAACAAAAGAAAGCGTGAAAACAACAAGCTTTGAAAACTTAACAAATAATTTAGTTCCCTGGAAAAAAAATGTCAAAATGAAAAACAAATAACATACGGGTTTAAGAAAGCAAATCCAGAAATAAACCAAAAGAAATTCACGAATTAAAGTTTAGAAATCCTAGTAATGAAATGTTCTATTGAATGTAAGTTCGAGTCCCGACGTAAAATACAAAATGGAGGGCGATGACGTATGCTGTAGTCAGTATAGCGCTGATGTTTACAATTCTTTGTGAGCTACATAAAATAATATTCCGGTGTTTGAAATTCCGAATAAAATTTAAATAAATGTCTTTGTCCTAGAATTCTGTATGAGCACTCAAATAATTCAAGGAAAAAGAATTAATCTTTTAGAATCCAAATAATTTGAATAAAAATTAAAATGTAACTCCAAACTGGTCACAAACAGACATTTGCCCTTGTAAAGTAAAAGCCCGACTGAGATTATTTCTCTTTAGACAAAGCTTTTACTGACAAATAATGCGCAAAACAGATACCCGTATGAGGGTCACGAGATCACATTCCAGAACATTTTAGATGGTATTCACATGTCTAAGATCACGTATTCCAGTACAGCCTAGATTTCACTATTATGATTCACACATTAAAAATGAATTAAGAAAAAGAAAGTTGTTTACTTGATTCTCAATAAAGGCCAGGAACTAGGACAGCAAAATATACAAAGTTCGGTGTTTACGACTAAACAGTCAGGTCAAACTAATTTCTGGAAAATATCAAATTCCTAGTAAACAAAATTACATTACTTTGACATGTTATGAAATCAAAAATACAAAGATTGTGAAACTTACAAACAATTAAATTAAATCAAATATAAATTAAATCAAATATACACAACATGGGCTGTCTTCACAACGTGACAACCTCCAATTAATAAGGACCTTAATATAATTATAAAATTTCAGAGACACAATAGCTGTTTAATACGATGTTAGTATGTTATTTCAAAAATAATACGATTTTTGTCAGGTATGCCCTAAACTCAGTTACGGACCAAAGTCAAAAACACGATATAGATACACATAACATATAATCATGGAATAAAGACTAACAAACAATACAAATTAGATATACATAACACCTTTCCTAATAAACAATAAAGCAATATATTTTTTATACTATGAAGCTTTCTTTTACATGTTAGTCAAATATACATATAATTAAAATGACATGAGACTACGTCTTACGAAAGACACGAAATAAACACGAAACTATTTAGTACTTCTATACACGTGACAATACATCTGAAAAGATTCATTCTGTACTGTTGCTGTTTCGCAGGTGTAGTATCGACAATTTCATTTTCATGGTAGATTGTATTTGTTCCTTTTGTAATATCTGGAAACAAGTGCTCATATTCAAATAAGAGATGTTTCAGTTCACTCTTTTCTTGTAGACGTATATTTGACAGTTTCTGGTCCAGATTATTCATTATTTCTGAATTCTGAGGATTAGTTACACCAACGTCCGATTGCATTCCATCACTTAAATCTTTACAGTGTGGCGCAGGTAAAAATAAATTGGCACATTGATTAAAGGCACAATAGTGCAGCTGAGGGTGAATTTTCTTGCAAAAATGTTGGGACATTTATGTATATCAACTGATTAAATACTATTTAAAAGGCATTTCTGGGATAATATCAAGTACGTAGGGGTTCTTGTTATGAAATACGAGCTCTCTGAAATCTTCGTACGTAGAGTAACGAATCTATCGTCTCCATGTTGAAATCCCGCTCGGCAGTGATCGGCAGATCCCGAATGAACAACACACATAATTCCGGTGACCGAAATTTGCATAATTATAGGCCACATTGTAAACACTGAAGATGATGACGTTAAACACAACCACGCTACGAGACCGCCCAAAATATCAACAACGGTGAGTACGAGCTTCTTCTGATTTCGTTCTTTTCTTCTTATCCTTTTCCTTTCTAATTTTAATTTTGAGAGGAAACAATGAAATGTATGTAGAACTACTTTTATTGTTATATTTCAAAGTTTTTGTGGTACGAGAATAATTTAAATCGACGTGCTCTGTACAGTATTGCAAAAGCCCACAGGTACTCACTCTATTTCTTGCTCAGTAGAATTCGTACTCCCTCGCGTCCCCACCACTCAATTTTATAAATGAAAAGCATCAGGGATATTTAAAAATGCTCAAAATTGAGTAATTTCATTAATACATTTATAAATTCTAACCAGATTGTCACCAGTGGACCCCTAACACCCATCTTTGTGATGTTTCAAACAAAGCGGAAAAGAATTTGTGTGCTTCTCCAAGTTAATACTTTACATACACAAGGTTTTAAATAAGCTTTTTCTTTTTTTTAAATCTGCGACTAGAATATGGAATCTAGGTTCAAAACTAAGGGGCCAAATCATAAAATAGTACACACACAAACGTACAGTCACTTGTAAGCTGAAGTTTGACCACAGCTTTATTCCTGCACATGTTTATTTGGTATTGTGCACACTGAGTAAATAGACACATAGACTTTGCTTTGGTGCCCATTCGAGGAAAGTAGGGGCCCTTTTTAAATTTTGGATCCCCAACCCACCCAACACTTGACCTGATCCAGCCCAAAAAAACTTCCATCAAATCCCAACCTCTCATGTATTAATTTCTGATCCAAAGTTAGCACTATATTCCTATAAGTTTGATAAGTAATCATGAATATATTAGTTGTCAAATTATGAAATACATTTACATATTAAAATTCATTAGACTTAAATCAGCTCACTTTCAAGCTCAAGTCTACAGCGACCTTTAAGAGGAAGAGGGAGGATGAAGCATGGAGCAAGAAGTTGAAAAACCAGATGGGGAGAGGAGGAAGACATGCTGTGCAGCCTAAAAACTGAGCTAACCAAGCTCTACACATAGTTCAGACAAGGCAGACAAGAATGAGGGTAATTGTTTATTTATATCTTGCAAAACAAGTATTGGTAGATATTGAAAAATGTTTGGTACTAAGTAACTTGGCAAAGACTCCAATATCTATGTCAGTAGTGTTTTGCACAACTTCGAAAACGCATACTTGTATTAAAGGATTAGTTATTTTACCAAACAATGTATGTTTAAACTGCTTTACTTTTTGTTGCTACTCAACACTCCACCCCAATATGATTTGATAAAGGAAGACTATGCACAGATACCATAGAAAATACAGAGGCCACCTCATTTATATGGCCACCTTATATAATACCAAAATGGTAAAAGTATTATGGAGACAATCTCATAGAGTGCCTCATTGCACGATGAAATACATATAATTGATATGAAACTAAATACAAAAGGTTTTAACATGGGTCACTTAAATGTACAAGGTATAGTGGAAAAAATAGAACAGATTAAGTTAATGTTATCTTCCAAGGAAAATAATATGCATGTTTTAGGACTCACTGAAACCAAATTAAATGCTAGCCACAAGGATAATCTATTTCACTGTCAAGGCTACAAAAAAACATTATGCAGGGACAGAGAGACAGCGGGGTGGGTGGGGGTGGGTGGTCTTGTATACATTAAAAGATGTAAATGCAGAAAGGCGACCTGACTTGAGGTCACATGAAATTGAGAGTATTTGGGTGGAAATTTCTCAAAATAATGCAGATTCATTCCTAGTTGGTTTCATTTATTGGTCACCTTCCTCCAAAGCAATTTGGAACGATAACTCTTTGAAACAAATAGAAAATGTTCATGCACAGGAGAAAGAAACATATATACTCAGCAGTGTAAATAAGGACCTACTCAATACTCAAATAAGGAGTAACTGGATGGAATTTTTTGAATCATTAGGCCTAGTCCAGCTGGTAAATGAGCCCACAAGTGTAACAGAAATATCAAGCACTCTTATTGATCACATTTATACCAACCTACCAAACAATGTGTCTTGTGTTAATGTACCAAATGTTGGACTTAATGACCACTATCCTACTTTTTTGACAAGAAAGGTTAAATGCAACATAAATAGGAACAATACACACAAAACTATCACTGACAGATCTTTCCAAAATTGAAGTAAATAACAATTTCAAGATGACCTATATAAAGTTCCATGGAATATTATCCAAAATTTTGATGACATATGTGATGCTCTAAAAGTGTGGACTGATTTATGAATGTAGTCTCTAAGCATGCACCACTAAAAGTACATTGAGTAAAATATGAAATCCAACCTAACTGATTTACTACTGAAATTCTAGATACTATGAAGACACGAGACCAATTGAAGGCTATGGGAAACCATGCACAATATCAAGTATGGGGAAATAACATAACAAGTATGGTTGAAAAGGCTAAAAAAACTTTTTATCAATCAATGCTTGAAAACACAAAGAGCAACACAAACTCCATTTGGAAAGTCTTCAGTGAACTCATTGGGGGTAACACACAAAGATCAGACAAATAAAATTCACTCACTTCTGGTAAATGACACAAAAGTCACTGATGACACTGCCATTGCAAATATTCTGAGTGATTTTTTTTCACTAACGTTACCACTAAGTTAAAAGAACCAGTGATAGAAAACAACTATAATGAACTGAAAAATCTCAAAGGAGGGATGTTTCTCTATCCCACAGGTATAAAAAACTGCTAAAAAATGGCTCAGTAAACTTGATATCAAGAAAGCTACAGGACTTGATCAGATTGGTCCACCACTCTTTAAAACTTCTGCCTCAGCTATTTCAGATAGCATAACATTCATAATCAATTTAAATATTGCAACCTCATCTGTCCCCAAAATATGGAAAACTGCAAAAGTAATGCCTATGTACAAATCTGGTTCTAAGAATGATGCTGATAACTACCAGCCAATTTCAGTACAACCGAAACTTGTCAAAATTGATTGAAAAACATGTCCATGACTCGTTAATGTCATATTTAACGAAACAGTTGCTGTTACACCCTATTCAATCAGGCTTTAGACAGAAACGTTCATGTGAGACTGACTTGATCTCTCTAACTGATAAATGGCTTCAACCACTTGATCAAAGTTGAATAATAGGATCTCTATTTGTAGATTTCAGGAAAGTTTATGGGTTGGTGTACATGAAATTCTTTTAAGAAACTGAAAATCAACCAATGTGATGAAAGCACAATTAGATGGTTTACTTCAAACTTAAGTGAGAGAACACAACATGTTTATATAAATAATGTTCTGTCGGAACCTGGAACAATTAGATATGGAGTACCACAAGGTTCAACTTTAGGTCCATTACTATTGATACTATTTATTAATGGCCTACCACTTTTTACTAAAGGACTCAATTTCATCTACAGATCTCTATGCAGATGACACAACATTGTCAGACATCCAAAACACAAAGCACAAACTATAAATTTATTTACAGGATGCCCTAAACAAACTGGACAACTGGTGCACATGCAATGGCATAGTGGTAAATACTGGAAGAACTAAAATATTACTTATCTCAACATGGCAAAAAAGAACAAATCTTGGTAGTGATGAACTATGTCTGACATGGAAGGATACAAATTTGCAAATGGTTTGTCATGATAGACTACTTGGTGTTTTGGTAGATAATAACCTATCATGGACTGAACATGTCAGTTAAAAAGTGAATTCAAGTTTATGGCTTTTCAGTAGGATAAGGTACAGAAAACTTTTATAACAATTACATACAACCCTATTTAGACTACTGTAACACAGTGTGGAGTAATTCAAATGATAAAATCATAGCAAAGCTGGCACATCTTAAAACAAGTGCATTGAGGCTATATCAATCCAGAAAGTAAGCAAGGAAAATTTTAGCTGGTAAGTTAAAATTATTACCTATTAAAGACTGAATCCGGTTGAGAAAAGCCAATGTAATGTACATGATATCCAATAATAGTGCTCCTGAATATTTACAATCACTATTCAAGTATAGGCTACCTGGTAATACTCCACAACTGTGATCCATGTCTACCAAACAGTATAAAATTCCCAAACCAAGTAAGGAATTATTCAAAAAATGTTTCTCTGTACTCTGGAACTTTGCTCTGGAATAGTATTCCAGTTGACTGTAGAAATGCCAACTCTATTTCCTTCTTCCAAACCAATATATACAGCGGCTTCAGAGATACACTTAAAATAGATAAATTCCTTTGTATGAGGGCCTAAAGGTAGATTAGCTAAAATCATTTCGTATATAGGTATTAGTGATCTACGCTAGTGGCATACAAACATTCAATACTATTAAGGTCAACTTGCTCTTTTTTCAATTTAATTAATAAACCAACTTAAGTAATACATTTATTAGTTTTATTTTTTTTAAATACAAAATGGGTACAAAAAGTCTATGCAATCTTACTTTGGAGTTCAGCAATTAGACCTGACTAGATTGCAGTTTTTAAAAAAATTTAGACATGTACAGAATTCATATAGCCATTTAAGTCTTGTGAAATAAATACTACACTTTTATTCTTCTGTTTTAAATATGATGCATGCCTTAATGTGTATTTCTAAAGCCCCAAAATATGTTAAGATAATACTATATATGCAATATCATGGTAAACATAAGGACTTAATAAACCTAAATTGTTTTATTTATCCAGAATTAAGACTGACATGAAGGCTTGCAAGAAACTTTTTTTTCCTTCATATCTGATCTAACATTTTTGGGTAAGAATTTTAATTGCCCAGTCTGTTTGGCATTCAATGTTTCCACCTTTGAACTGGTGATTACTGCAAATGATTTTTGTATAACAAATTTACTCGATTCAATGGCAATTTTGAAATTTCTTTAATTCTTTCAATAACTTTTATATATTCCTTAAGCGTGTTATTGCCAAAGCTTAAAATTTTTATGTACAAAATGTATATCACAAAAGGTATGAATAACTTGACAGGTATGATGGCTACATTACAGATAACCTCTTTCTGTATACAGGATATGTGTAGCACATGTCTATGAATGTACAACTTGCACCTTGTACCAATAAAATCAAAATACTGCATCAGTTTACAAACAGAATTAAAACTTTGATAGTTACTCTTACAATACAACATTTACAATGAATTCGTTTCCAAGATGGACTCTCAAAGATTGATAATTGATGTACATACATGATTGTTGTACATGTTATTTCTTTGCAACCACTGTGAAAGAATTTTAAAATTGTAAGCCGTCCAAAAACAGACATGCATACATATGCAAATGATAATGACTTTGTTTTAATTTACAATTGATACTCATTGAATAGATTCTTTTCATTACCTGATTTCAATGTGGGTACCTCACTATACGAAACAAATCTAAGGTGCAATCAGCCATTCCTATTTGATTCCAATGCAGGAGTCTCTGACTTCCAGAAATGCTCCCCAAAAACTTTGAGCTGTCCATCTTAACATAAACTATCAGTTCTAGTTGCAATGGAACTCTCAGTGTTTATGTCAAAATAAAAACCATGTGCAGTTTTGATCCACGTGTATTTCACAGTGGAATTTGCTGATCGAAGATGAATAACATTTGAATAAGTGCATGCTCCTATTATTTCTTAAAATATATTCTTTTACATTTTAGAAATAGGATATTACAATTGGAATAATTTTTCAGATTTTTCAAGATCTAATCCTTGATGAGGCTGTACTTGCCTTGTCCAGGATGTACAGACGAAATGTTCTTGTCCTCAACGATAAAGTTGACTTGATGAGTGCCAACAGTCATGCTACCTTTAGGCAGTTCATACTACGGCAACATGGAAGGTTGGGGTCTGGATTGAGACATGTAATTCCCTTTTGCTGTTTCTGGCAGATACATGACAGATATCCAGATGGACAATACACTGGCTTCATCCCCTCTAGGCCTGCATGAACTTAAACACTTTCTTGCATGTATGAGTTTGTATATAAATGAATACAATTGATTTTATTCATTGTTTTCTTATAAATGCACATAATATTGCGTCAAACAATAATGCTTTCAGATTTTTTTTAACACCAGTTTATTTCTTCTTATAAACAATGTGGGCACGATCATAAATAATCAATATAAAAAGTTTTCAGCAACTGCAGATACAATATTATACATTATTTTATTTTCAACTACTTATATTTCAGGATATTATATAAAGTGTAACCTGCCTTAGCTGACACCTCCATATATCAGATACTGTTTCATATTTTACATAACTAAAATCGAGAGATCTCCTTCACAACACCAAAACTAGAGTTGATGGTGGTTCTTGAGGTGCCAGGTTTCTACAAATTCTCCTGGGATCATCTTCCTTTAGTTTTCTTCTCCTCTGCATACCCTGCTTTCCCTCAAGTAGACAAATAGGGGCTTTCTTTATAAGCTCCCTGATGTGGGGATGTTTTCTTTTCCTTGCAAGGGTAGACGGACCATCTGCCGCTTTTTTTTTTGGTTGTAACATTGATGCCTGTTTTAAAGAAAATTTTACTTTCTTAACATGTGTGACAAGCATCCCCATGCTAACCCATATTAACTTTTTACCCAATATTAGAGCCTCATGATCAGTTCCCAAGAAGGAGTTGTTGAGGGATTGTTTTTGTTCTTATTTGTTCTATCCACAAAATACTATGTGAGACAGGATGCATTTTTGCCCATTCCTTCAGAAAGCAACAAGTTTTCATGAACAGGTATTAGCTAGTAATCATCATGATGACAGCATCTACCCCAAACGTCCTAAGGATATTCCATAAACCCCATATATCCTTAATAAAGTGTATCAGTCCCCTGGGAAAGTGCTATACATATCACTGGATCTAATTATTAGACTTGCATAGATCAAATCAAAATAAATATCCACTAGAATGATAACAATACTAATTACAAGATCTGCATGCATGAAAATATTAAGATTCCTTACCACAAATATAAATGTGTGCCGATTGTTGCAAAATGACTTGTATCTAATACAAAGTTTTCATGACTTGTACATGTGAATAATACTCCATTCGTCTGATCTCCAGGCAGGGATCATAATGCACAATCAATATATAAAATTATTTATAATGTCCTGTAGTGAAACAAGCTTACACTATCTCCCCTTCTTTGTTTCTCATTACACCTCAGCCACTATGTATATTGTGGTCCAAAGCAGCTAGCTCATTCCTAATCCTGTACACAGGAGGGATGTATGAAAATCTCTTGGCACTGTACATCATGATCTGCTGATGAAAAACTTCAAGCTCAGCAGTGCTTCTGCAATTATCAAAAACATGTATCTTGTAATATGTGTTATTTGTAATCTGCTAACAGATTAATACAATTATTAAATAATCATTATTGTTGGTAATTTTTGCATGCATAAAATCTTTACTGAAGTGTTTATTGATAGAGTGTCATGGAATTGTTTATACCTGATGTGCATGTATTATACCTGAAATTACCAAAGACTTGAGAAGGAGAGTCACTATACATGTATCATGTGCACACATCTTATGAATTCTAACTTATTCAGATCTTCAAATGGTAAATATATACAGTAATTTATTATTTAGTTGAGAATAAAAATATCTAAAGTGGTCTTCACATTTTTCTTTTAAATACCATGCAATTGTTGCAATCCTGAAATGGCATACATGAAATTTAAGTAATACTCCACTGTTTAGGAACCTTTGGTCCAAGAGCACCTGTGCCAAGGTTTTCAGCACTTTGGTTTTCTTCTTGGGATCATCTTCATCAAGCCAAGGCTTTGTCAGCTCTTCGTTCTCCAGGTAAGGTTCATGAAGACATTTATTAATGCCTTGGCCATGTGAGAGGATCTACTCATGTGCATTGGTGATGTGATTTAGGACACTCCTCAAGATACTCTGAAAGAATGCCACAATCAATACCTTTAGCACCTAAAGCTGGTGTCTTTTGTCATGGTGACGTCATATTGATAAGACAACTTGATTTATATCATAAAGTGAAAGCTACATTGTAGAACTGGCTAATAGTTAGCGTAGCAGGATTCAAATTTTCCTCAGATCATTGTTCCTTCAATATTCCACATTACTATGACATTTCAAATAAATTACTTTTAATAAACTACATACCTAGAAGATTTGGTGATGAATATATATAGATAAAAAATACATTAAAAGAAATCAGAAGATAAGGATTGTGCACTGTAATTTTGATTTCATAAAAAAGTATACAATAGCAAATGTTTACATATATGTTTCAAATAAAAGGACTGAAAACTCACAAAAACTTGTCCATAGCTGCTAGCAGTCTTGCATGAAAACCAAAACTGGTTCATGTCTTGGGACCATTGTAATACAGCCATATTATCCATTTGTTTGGCAACCTTGAAAAGTAGGTAGATAAAATAAAGTTAAAAATGCATGAAGAGCAATCATCAAAATAGTAACAGCTTTTCAATTCCAAAAGTTTTATAACAGTAAAGAGTGAAACCAACAAGTCATTTAATTCCCAAGAATAAAAAATGAAATTTAAAAAGAACTTACAGTATTGTAAATTAAATCCCAAATAAGTTATATCACCAGTCCTAATGAATAAAGTTCTAATGAACTGCCAGTGGTTTCCAAAAACAAACTTCAACTGTTATCTCAGTATTTTATTTTTAAATTAAATATATCTTATGTGCATTCAGCATGAGCTAAATGGATAGATGGGAAGAGGGTGTTTGCAAGAACTGCATGTGGGACATAGATACATGTATAAATGGGAAACAGCATAAAGAAAGCATATGAGGCATGTAGGCACAATTTCAATATGCAATCACTGGTCCTCTAAGTATTGAGTGGGGAACAAAAAACCAGCTGTGATTAATAGGTTAGCCAGCACAGTATACCGGAACGTTTTTGCATAACCAAAACAATGACAGTTCAAATTATGCCTTTTTCTGTGCATCAAGTGGCACAGTTGAAATACCCAACCCCACTTCTGAGAAAGCGAAATTCAAGGGTTTTTTTCGAACTCAAGCTAAGAAAAGCATGAAGTGGGAACTCAACCTGCTGGCATTTATAATAATGTCCTTTATCAGCATTGCATTTGTTACATCATTGTTTTCAGCAGAATGACAATTGTAAGACAACCCCCACCCACACACAAAAAAAAATCTGCAAGAAATTTGTCATTTTTACCTTCCTGATTCAATAGCAAATACTTCAGATACTGAAGGTGTCTTCATTCTCTCAGTATGTTGCAAAAACACTTGGCCAGGTGTTGATGTGAAGCATGAAAATGTACTGGCCATCGGTTCTGTATGCTTGGGTTCATCTTTTGCTATATTCTTTGTAACTTAAAATATGAATTAAATATTCATTTGTATTATAAGTTACGCTTTAAATCTGTTTCTTTGTGCACTGTGTTAAACACTTAGAACTGAAATACTTCATTTAAGCAAGAATACATAATAATAGATCTAAAAAAATTCACATCAATAAAACTAACTTGACTGCAGCTCAAAACTTTAACTGATAACAATCTGCCAGCCATATATTCTGGTAGCACTGCAACATCCTTTCCTATCATGACTAGAGATCATTTTGTAACCGTAGACAATACAGTGCTTTATAATATATTTACTAGTTGTTAAAAGATGTACAATAAAATCTTATTATTTGTTCCATCACGTTTACATGATAAGGTTATTAAACTTTTATGCAAGTAATGTGCATGTCACATTAACCTAAGGTGAGAGAGAGAGAGAGAGAGAGAGAGAGAGAGGGGGATATATATGATATAAATAATGATAACGCTTGTAAATGTATCTAAGTTCCCTCGCCGAATTTAAAAAAACCTGTCTCACGAAGATAATTGACAGGTGTACAAAATGACCTTTATGAGCACGTTGTTATAAAAAAATAAATAATATATTCCACCCCAACATAAAATACACACAATGCAGTCATCGAGTGAAATATTGATCAGCCGATCACATCTACTTTGGGCATATTACAAAGAAAGTCCTTGTGCAAACATTGTATTAATAAAACAGTGTGCTTTCAAACATACAGTAGGAACAAGATATTGAAAAATGGAGAACACTTATACATAGACATCACAGTCACTTGATTCTGGGGAAACTAATGTGTATCACCATGTGACAGTCATTGGCTTACCTGTCCAACAACAACTTCGCCATTTCAGTGGCTCATGCCAGTCCTAACTCTTACATCAATGCTCTCCATCGAACAAACTGGTCCCCAAGACGAATCCTTGATAAGTCCCGTTCGGTTTCTCAGACAGTTTTTCGACGTTTCTTCTCGGAAAGCGACAAGCGCGGGCGACCTTTACGTTTTTGACTCTCACGTGTGTCCGCCATTTTTGTTTATAGTAGATATTTAAATTACAACCACGTGACTCATAACCCGACCACTGGACGAAGATGACGTATACGTTTTTGTGGTCACGTGAGGTTTCCGTAACAGTTCGTGACCTACAAGTTTCAATTAAAGCGGGCCCCCACAAAAATTCATTTTCTCTCGTTTATTTATCAATTGCCCAGTTTAATCTTCTCAAACTCTAGGTTATTTTGAGTTATTTCAGCTTATAAGTCGACACATTTCACTAGTTACATGATCTGTAACATTCACAAAATTACAAACACTCTGCACTATTGTGCCTTTAAGATGGGTATCTTTGTCATCTTACTCATTAACATCCCAGGGGTAATTATGATGTAATTTACGTTATATACTTTCTTTTTAACGTATAAGGACCATAACACTGAGCATGAAGATGATTTTGAGGCATGGGAAAAAACCCAGAACTTTGTCATCAGGCTGAAAATTCCTTTCTAAGGTATTTCTGCCATACCTTAATTTCGTTTTTTACTTGGTCTTAGGTAAGTGATCTACTCAGTCTACCATTATTTTACTAAATGGTTCGTCAAGTACAGGAATAAGAATAGATTGCAGATGAGCCTTACTAATCTTCTGATTCGTTTTTCCTACTATTTAACAAGTGTACAACATCTAAAGTATTTACAAACATCACTTTTAATTTTTGGTCAATTAAAATGATTCAAGATTTTGTGATCAGTCTTATTGGCTCCTAAATGACCAACCAAATGAGTTTCATGGGCCAGACTAAGAACTTTCTGTTTGTACGACTTAGGAGCAATAATTTGATAGCTCACTGACAACTCGTCACCAGCGAATACGACAGGTGGTCTTCGTTTCCCCATCAGAACCCCAGTTTTAATAAATAACAAATAAAATTGTACAAGATTGGGATTTGGAATCGCTCATATTATACTCAAATGATCTTTAACCAATAAACTACTGAGTGGAGGACTTACTGACAAAAGAAACTTTGTGAGTCAAGGAATAATCGTCAGCTGTACGAGGAGCATTTTCAAAAGGCTTCTCCTTGCTGATCAAGGTAACGTTATCCCGTGATTATCATTCTTGAACTGTTCAATTAGTATGAGTTGTCTGAGATTATCGTAGTCTTGACCATCTTTCTTAGCTGAGCACCATCTATCAAATAATTGCTCTTTTTCTTTTGCAAATGCGACATTTGTATGTCCGTTTTTTTACCATTCATAAACCTTTATAGGCATGCCTCAGGTACCAACTCATAACCCTTCAAGATAGATTCCTTAACTATATCATAGTCAGTAAATTGATATACTGAAAATGTAGTGTAGACTTCATGGGCTTTATTAATAAGTACACTTTGTAATAATAAAGTCCAATGCTCTCTTGGCCATTTTACATTTTCAGCATTTTTTTCAAAATAAGGAAATTGTTTATCTACTTCTTTCTCCTTGAAAGGGTTAGTAGCCTAATATCCAATTACATCAAAAACTAAATTCGTTTGCAAAGCGGGGAATGTGTTTCACTTGCCAGCTCTAATTATTTTAATCTAAACTGAAATTTCCTTTCTTCATTTACTCTCTGCATCGTATTTCCCTCTCTTTCTTTACTCTGTGCTAAACAAGTGCTGTTGGCTCAGCATCCAGAAAATATATTACATTTAGCAATAAATTACTATTTACTGCAGTTGTCGAAGAGATCTACCAGTTGTAATGTACATTTGGTTCATTCGCATATTAACAAAGCAGCTTTGAGCCGATCTTTTACAGGAATAGAGAAAGTAAATAATTTGTAATGCACGGATCATGGCGATAATCTCAATCTGGTTAGGTATGTGGCCGGATTAATATGACAGCTATTCAGGCGTGGAGTGTCGAGTGGTCTTCAAAAGATGTTGTAAACCGCTCCCTCATAGCTGAGCCATCTGTCTGCCCTCCTGGCTTCAACCTTCCACGTCATCTGTGGACCACACTGAACCGCTTTCGGACAGGACAGGGTCGTTGTGCAGTCAACCTTGTCCGATGGGGCCAGGCCTCTACCACTTCCTGTTGGTGTCTTCAGACCATG
The DNA here is from genome assembly GCA_028554795.2 of Sinohyriopsis cumingii. Classification (NCBI taxonomy): domain Eukaryota; kingdom Metazoa; phylum Mollusca; class Bivalvia; order Unionida; family Unionidae; genus Sinohyriopsis; species Sinohyriopsis cumingii. The sequence goes on along the minus strand of CM068841.1, from coordinate 26,289,573 downwards.
TCACACATTGTGAACAACTGTCCACTGACAAAGTTTCTCGGTGGGCTGCAGGCTCTGCACCTTGCTGATGATGACGTTGCTAAATGGCTGAGCACGCACTGCACACGATAATAATATTAATAATCTCAATATGTTACCTAATGAACGTGTATGCTCTCTCTGTCTCTTTCTGCCTCTGTTTGTCTGTCTGTCTGTCTCTCTCTCTCTCTCTCACACATATTATTGTTAAATATATCTAGCGTTCACGGTTGCTTTTAAGCAAACCATCCCAAAGACACTGTATCGCTTGTAGCTCGGTCTCCTTGACAACATTGCGTGTTTGGTCATGCAGTTTCTTGTGTGTATCCACATTTATAACTTACGTTAACACCCATTAAAATAGATTATGGATGTAATGACCTACCTTTTCTTTCTGAACTAATTATACCAAGTTTTTGGATTGTTTGTTGTAACACGCCAAGCAGGCGCGACATATCTTCGAACAATATTCCTTCCTTCATTCATAGCAAAACATTCAAATTTGTATCCAATTATGAATGTGAAAGAAGAAAATCAATGACTAGCCATCTTTCGTCTTTATAGTTTCAAATAGAACAATTGGCACTTTCTACAGGTGATGTCCCTTTGCGGCGTAAGGCCAGATGTAATTGCGGGTAGAATATGTTATGCTCAGTGGAGGTGTTAGTTCACAGTTTTCATTAAAATTATTTAAGCATAAGAAATGCAAGAATATGTTCTGTCTCAGTTTACAGTAGACATACTCTTTTGTATAACATACCTAAAATCTGCATTATTTACACGTGTAACTGTCAAAATTTATTCTAAATGGAGACAGTTTACTCCAAATCACCTCTGACATCTGAAGTTGACAATGTGTAAAAAACCTCATTGTGAGCTATTTGTCAATTACTATATTGTTTCCCTTGTACGATCTTTCTTCATGGAGGTGGGATGTTATAGAAAGATGTACACAGACGAAGTAATTTTGTTATTCTTACAAATTCTGACCAATAATAGTTATTTCCAATTATAAGCAATTTTCAGTTTCAAACTTAAAGTGATGATGTCAGTTTTTTAATCTTCTAATGCAATTCTGTAATACAAGATTGGACATGTTTCTTTTTAAATCTACATTCTTTTACTTATTTCTAATGGAAATGATTAAATATTATGATTTGAAGATCTGATAAAGTTATAAAAAAGGTGAAGAATTAATATCATGAAGTAAAATTCCCTTAGCTTGTAAATGTAACAATTGAATATTATGAATCAAATTGAAGGAAATTATTAAGATTTTAATGTAAAGTTTCATTACCTAAGTTTATTTCTTTGCTTTGTCTCACTGTGGACATACAGTTCCATTTGTAAATACAATACAATACAATCCATTCCAGTACAATATAAAATTATAAAAAAAATTAAACACATTTATTCAGTATTTCAGGCAAGTTGTTCAAGAATTAAAATGAATATAAAGAGTCCAGCAAACTCTGACGTTAGGAATGTCGTAGTAGTGTATGTCTGGAATCGTCTCGCTGTCAATGTGCTTTATACAGTTGGTTAATTTATTAAAAATCAAGACCCAACATGTTCTTTACTAATTATGGTGTAATTTACAAGATATGAAACTCAATGAAACACAAAAATTGTCCATGAATAATGGAACGAACCATACAAATTTACTGATGGTTTTGAAAATTGAATATGATTTTAAGAATATATCAAAGCTTACAAAAATTTGATATTCTACTGTCATGCCAGGAAAAGGCTTTACAAATTCTTCAAAGAAAACGAACGAACTAAAATAAAGTATTGAGATGGTTGCTTCATAATACATATTAATAAGTAACTGCAACCTCCACAACTATATACAGCTGGTGTACGCTGTTTATGGAAATTACATTGATGTTTGACTATTTATAATTCCGACTGAATATCTGATTTATTTCTTGACCGATTGTCGTGCAATTAGACTTTAGAGCGACATGACAAGTTTCTTAATTGTGCACCGCTCTGGAAATTACACGTGTTAGCTTGATTTAAGCGTTTATGATAGGAAACTGGCCTGATCATCAATAATCATTTTAGCTGACAAAAATGGCAGTGTATTTGTTGTACAATACATGTATCAATCCTTTCTCCTCTCCCCATCTCTAATATGTCTAGTGTTAAAAATGAAAAGTAAAAAAAACTTCTTGGTATCTACATTGATCAACAACTCATATGCAATGTTAGTCTAACGAATAACTCTGGTAATACTACTGTCGAAATTTCTACCTTCCCAGTCACTTGAACTTTATTTTTCTGTATAGACTACGGCTGTGCCATATGGAGAAACAAATCCAATTATAATTTGTCCAGAGTTGACAAACTCCAGAAAAGGACAGCCTGAATAATTCTGAAACTTCCTATTATGGCACCTTGAATGATTTGTTTTCACGTCTAGAATGCCTACCGAAACAAAAACGTATTCTTTGTTTTAATATTCTTTGTTTTAAAGAAATCATGACATATACGTTTTCAAACGATCTTTCTCCAGATTATATCTCTAACCTAATTGAACTCAGATCATTAAATACTGAGCGTAATTTCTATCAAGAACTGATAACGTTCTCCAGATTCCGTGGCCGAAAACCAACCATTACAAAAGCTAATTCACTGTATCAGCACTTTCCCTACTGAAGACGTGTGTGTGTGTGTGTTGCCAAAGAAATTCTTTCTTGACCGTCTGGAATAATGCATTAAAACCACTAAATAGAGACCTTTATCATTGTATCCAGAAATAATATGTGCATGTTTTTTTTTCCATGTATGATATACGATTTCTAATACATTAAAATGTGTATACTTGTGCATGATACTTTCGTAGGTGTAACTGACATTTTAATTATTTTTAAATATTATTTTTAATAGCATAACCTATTACAAACAATTGAGGACTACATGGCAGATGTGTCTTTTATGACAAAGTATGCTATCCTTGTTAAATAAAGATTATTATTATTATTATTATTATTCAGGTGGGTACTCAGCACAGAAAAGTTACCATCTCCAGTAAAAGAATTCATATCCACCACACGTGGTTAAGCATCTTTTTATATGTACGCTCAAAAGTCTGCCACTCATTATTCATGGCAAGGAAAATTGCCATGACGGTTCTATTCAATGCGTATATAGTTAGAGCGTCCCCCTTGGGTGCGGATGTCGCGAATTCGAACACTGACCGAGTGTCATACCAAGTACCTATAACAATGATTCTAGCAGCTGCTTCGCTTGGCGCTTAACTATAACAGATTAGTGTTAGGAATGGTCGGTCTGGCGTCAGGATAATGTGAGTGGGTGGGACATGATACTACATCTCTGCGGCATGATGCCTCAGCGCTAGTCGTCACTATAAGCTGCCACACTGCAGACATCGTATCAATATGGCTGAAATTTTTTAATGCTACTTTAAAAATCCAAATTTCTCTCTCTCTCTCTCTCACACACACACACTATTTAGTGCCAGGCATGTTTAACTCTGCAGAGATATGGTCGCGTCACTCCAACGCCATAGTATGTTATACACAAGGGTTAATGTACATCCGTTAGCATCAAGTGACAGTTATTGTGTCACGTGTTCTTCATATGAAACGCTGTGTAGTATGTAAATAATCACACTCTAAAACTGCATTTGTAAAAAGTACACGAAACTTAAGGCAAAGGTAAAGGAGACCAAACTCTTATTTTCACGTCTGCCTTGAATGAATGTATAGTGAATGGAAATATATGCCAACATTTAACATTCGAGTCGATTGCTTGAGCTTACTAAAGTCGCCATCATTGCAATAGTTGTGGCGTCGCTCAGGTGCATCGCTGATCCCTTTGTCTACCGACTCGGTTGCCATAAAGTTTATTGTATAAATGTTTTATAAAAATAATCACACTTAAACGACGTTAAACTATACAGTAATAAATGAAGACGAATCCCGTCATAGAGACACTCAAGAAACAGCTGTCAGATTTGTGCAACCTACTGCTAGAACGTACCACTTCTCGCCACGGCCAGAAAACTATAACTAAATCGGTACGTAAACAACGACTGTCATCAAGATATTTCAATGCTAAGACATCTATGTTTTCATATGAAATCAAATTCTATCCAAATTTAATGGAAACGCTTCAACAACTATGAAATATTTTAATCACTTTGAACTAACTGTAACCGAAATGGACTAAACAACTTCACAGGCACAGATAAAAAGTTATTTCACCAAAATGAAGAACTTACATCATATGCATTTAGAAATTCACCGATTGCGGAAAAGAAAGTTATAGATTATACAAAAGTTCTAATGCATATATTTTGGGAATAATGAACTTACATTTAATTAAACTGGCTTGTCACAATGATTTGTTAAAGTGAACAGCACGGTTGAACACCCCCCCCCAAAAAAAAAAAAAAACTAAACAAAGCTACATAATAAACTTTGACATTCCATATTAAGAACATTTCGAACATTTTTATTAACCATGGTATTTAGTAAACTACTTGAATGAATTTCTTTATTTTTAACAAAAATATTTATTAAGGAGGTTTGCCTTTCAAAGCCCTCTATCGTGCCATCAAACTTTAGTGTTTCCAAGCCATTCTCTTTAGCTTTAGTCATGTCCAGTTCCTTCTTCAGGATTTTCGGAACTGTTTCATACCCAAAAGTCAAATCTTTTAAACTTTTTCGATAGTTACTGGACGAGATTTGTCAGACTTGAACATAGCGAATATAGTAATTATTGCTTATAGTTTCTCTGAAATCCATTGCCGTCCAAGCAAGATAATATTTGTTTGATTTCTTGCCGGTAAAGAGCCCACGTCGTAGAAGGTGATGTTCCTGTCATTTGACCGTACAAAAGAGAAAGTATGCAAGGGTAGATTTGAGGTGAAAAACATATAAAAAGATTTTAATTCTTTTTCTAGGACATAACTTCTGCATAAACTAAATTGTACAAACACTATCTCCAAAATGTGGGCATGTTACGGTGGATATTTCTTTACCTAAATTTATTTGTTTTGTCCAGTATTATGCCAGCCGATCATTGATTTAAAGGAGTCCTGTTCTTGTAAGAAAATATTGTTTTACATTCTCATATGAAGTTTTAATGAACATAAATATCCCACGTAATAATCAAAATTTCAAAAGGCTTAAAGGTCACTGGCCACCTATATTGTACAAACATGTGATATTATTATAGTTATAAACAAAACGCATTGGTTATGTATGCACACCATAAAAATCTTTAATTAGACTTAAAACTCCGCTTTATAAAATGAAAAAATTATTTGGCAATTTCCGTAAACAATCGGTAGTTTCCGCGTGCCAAAACCGGATATGACGTACATTTATCCCTCCTATTCAACCTAGCCATTCAAGTGCTTAATTTCCCCATATAAAGGTCTATGTGATATAGCGTACGATCGTGCTTTTGTACAGCAAATATGGTGCACTGTGTTGCATACGGATGTAACCAAAAGAGTGATGATGGGGAAAAAGCGTTCTTTCTTTTTCCGAAAAACCATGTTTACCAGAAAAAAGTGATTTAATCTGTGGGATCGAATAGGGGAGGGATGGGAAAGTTGTATCATTTATGCCGGATTATAGTGAATTTGGCATAAAGACAGTTCGTCCCAACTCAAAATACAATTCGGCCAAACTTAACAATAGTTTGTACGTTCTTTTTTTCAACAGAAAAGTAAATGCTACGTAAGATAGGTTTTAGAAAAAAAAACTCAATTTAAACAAACTGTTTTGATATTCTTTGAAAGAAAATAATCATGCTTCGTAACGTACATATTTATGAAAGAAAACACAAGCTGACATATCTTGCTTGTTCTAATTAAAATATTTATATACATTTTTTATGCTAACAAATATATGCATCTGCACAATGACATTCTCAATTTAAGTCTTCCGGTCAAATTATCAATAATCATTTATAAAACAATAAAAAATGTAACAGATAATAGTCTACATAATACGTATACATTTTGCAAAGGATAGCGTACATGAGATATTATAACAAATGTACTTAATTTTAGGCTTCACGTTGTAACACAGCTGCATACAATACATACTAGATTACACGAGAGAGAGAGAGAGAGAGAGAGAGAGAGAGAGAGAGAATAATTTGGAGCATTTTGTCAGTATTCAGTTGCCCCCAATATGAAGCTCTTACCAGTTAATTTTATTGATTGTTTTTATTTTTCAAGTTGTCTTAGTGTTTGCGAAAAGTAAATTGAAAGCTTGTCATTACTGGTCAATATCGTCAATCATATTTGCTCCATTTTTCTGTACAAATTAGAAAGGAAATACTTTTGTGTTTAATTGGTGCCCCTCCCCACCACTCACGGTACAAAATAAATTGATAACATACACTTGTTTGAAAATAAAATGAAATAAATTAACCTTGCATTGTTATCATATATTCCTTCTTTTTTCTTCATGCGAAACTTATTTTTAAAAAATATATATCCACGAACTCCATATATGTAGCGGATGCCGGCTTGCATATGCATCCTTAGGTCTCACTGGACAGTTTATCTGGTGAATTTTCATCCAACAATGAACAATTACAGAAAAAAAAGAGAATAATTTTACACTGAAGATACAAATAAAAACAAACTAATGATTTTTGTAGAAAGCAAACATGTGAGATTTTGTCTGCAGTAATCAGGTCAATTCCTATTGCAACTGGTGGCTTTATACTAAACCTACACTGCCACCAACCCCTAAATATTACATTCATTTTTGACAAGAAAAAGCAATTTGAATATTTTCCAGTGACAAGGCAGCTAAAAGAATCAGTATGTGACTTATGCATGAATAAAGTTCACTAGTACTATAACAAATTACCATACTTTTCATCACCCCTCAACCATCTAGATTTTTAGATATTTATCTTTGTAGCGGACACACATTAATACGTAAGCCAAGTCGGCAGTTCATTTGCAGCCCAAGTTACGCATTTGATATCCCATGCTCATCTGTGATAGGCAGTCACCAACAAGCCAACCTATTTCCAAGCCTAACTCAAAGTAAATCTAAACCACATTATATATTTAGCTTATGTGTGAATTTATAAATGCTAGGCTTGTGATAATTAGATTCATGCCTTCTACCTTAAAAATTAGGGGGGTGTCAGAATACGAAACTATCCATTGAGACCTTAGTGTAGTGTGTATCGCTTATGGCAAATAACAAAATCGCAAATGAGACGATAGTATCACCCGATTGTTTGAAGGCACCTGCCATTTACGCATGATAAGTTACTTATTGCAAACTTACCCAGATTGTATTGTATCCAGGTTAACTATAAGTCGGTTTCTCGCAAATAATTAAAAAAAATCATTATTTTAAAATACATTCAATGTGAGTGCAAATGATAATCTTTTTGCTAGCATGGGTTATAAAAGTATTATTAAAGCAAGTTATTATTGTGTATAATATTTGCCCTGCAAACATCAATTATGATTACATATGGCAAACAAATAGAAGCCCGGGTGATAAACCCAACTGGCATGGAGCAATAAACGCATTGTTTAAACTTACCGACAGGATAACAAATGCATAGGTTATTTTATTACAATTATAGTGTGCCAATTTTCTGAAGTCGGCCGACAAAAGGAAATCAAGTCTGATTCCTTTGTACTCTTCAAGTGTGCCGATTTCTTTCATCTTTTTTTTTTTTAAGTCTGCCGACACAGGGAAGCCAGCATTGATTCTTTTTACCTGTATTAACAGGAATTTTCAAAATAAATTGAAACAATGGAACAGTTTTGAAAGCGACACAATCTAGTGCGTATTGCACGCATACCGATATAAGGCTGAACAGTAAATTAGTTTTCATTAGTTTCATCTAAAATATTCCTTATCCATAGTTTATAGTGCTTATTTTTCGACAACAAGAAACATGTACTTAGTTTTATAGGGATAAATGTACGTCATTTCCTTTTGCGTCCTCTATGGGTGGGAAATCGTAACAAAGGGGAATTAACAGCGTTGTATACATCTATTTCGAGTAATTAAATTATTATTTCTTCTTTACCTTTGATATTTTTTGTGTGCGAGTATAACTATTTTTAATCATGTAATGCAAATCTGATTTAAATAGGAAAATGTTGGAGTATGGCCGGTGACCTTTAAATTTGAAATCACTATCGTTCATGTAGAAATGAAAACTAATTACATCTGACAATGTTATGTGAGGTACTTTTCAGACTGTAAGCTAAATGGTTTTCTTCTCGAGTGAAGATCACATTCCTCATAGCTAAATTCTATAGGGAATGATGATACAGGTAAAACTCGTGGATCTCGATTAGGAGGAACGAGTAGCATCATATGGATATATATATATATATATATATATATATATATATATATATATATATATATATATATATATATATATATATATGTATGTATATACATACATACATATATAGATACATGCATATATACATACATATATAGATACATACATACATATATATATATATACATATATATATATATATATATATATATATATATATATATATATATATATATATATATATATCCATACATATATAGATACATACATATGTATGGATATATATATATATATATATATATATATATATATATATATATATATATATATATATATATATATATATATATATATATAAAGAATGTGTAACAGGTTTCATTTTGCAGTTAAATAGAATTAGACCAAGACTAGGTCGAATTCATGCACGAAGAGGAACATATGTCGTGGAGTGGCGTTTCTGCTCGGTGAGGCTATTCTGCAAGTACATTACTGACTGTTGTATGATTGACTGTAATTAGAAATCAAGTCAATCAAATAAAGCGGCCGTTACAAATTTAAACTTCTGTTCAGTACATGCTGTATAAGTTTTGACGCTTGTGTCTCCTGAAATGTGTGTCTGCGACAAATGCATGTCCATATTCACGACTTACTTCCATACTTACATCTGGATGCACTCTAGGGGCGAGTGTATGGCGCGTGCATGAAAGACGATGATGACAAATGTTCGATTCCCGGTAATGGGAGAATTATAGCTTTAGTCTGTACGACAATATCTCTGTCTATCTCATTCTCTCTGTCTCTGTCTGTCTGTCTCTCTCGTGATATCGTATGTAATATATATATATATATATATATATATATATATATATATATATATATATATATATATATATATATATATATATATATATATATATATAAGACACTACACTGTACGTGAATTGTGTTTTCAAAAGAGGCATATATATGAATGGATAGATAAATATAAAAAGTCGTTCTTACTTGACGTTTAAATGACACAAATCTCTCTATTGTGCAATTTACATTTACGTGGAGCTTTGAAACATGAGGCCTTAAGTTTTCTGTGTAGCACAAGAAAACCAAAGTTGAAAACTCAATTGATTTTGCAGTAAATTGATTTATCACACTAATAATGTGTGTTGGAAGTATTTATTAGGTAGACAACAACTATACAAGGCTTCAAATCATAGAATAACTACTGACTAACCCTTAGTTACCCAGTATTAAGTTATAAGGACACGCGCTCTACCGATAACACTGTTGAATTCGTTTATTTGTTCACTGAATGGCAGAAAGTTGCTTCAAATTAGTCTGAGGTCTCACTTTTTCCCATGCTGGGCAAGATGGAACTAGGTCTAGATCAGAAACTGTTACTCTAGTTTTATAATAGCCATTCTATCTGAAAAGAGCTTTACAGGGACGGGCCAAGCTCCAGTAATAGAGGTAAGCACCAAGTGTAGTTAATGTATTGTAGCCAGAGGCGTCAATAGGGGTGTGCGCGGGGGTGGATGCGGACCTCACCGGGTGTTACCATCGGAGGAGGTGACACCAAAGTAACTGCTTTTAAAGTTTTGAATTTTTGTGCAGGAAGAAGGTCCATGGGAGTGACACAAGAAATTACCGCAGATGACTGTTTATACAATTTTCGAATTTGTATGCAGGGGGTGCGTGGCCTGGGCCTGACGTCCCGCTTGCCAAAGGAAAGTGAAGCGTCTCTCATAGCCTCTCCTTCCCAGGTGTAGTGATCGCCGCAGGACCATTGTCTCGCTCTGCGGGGCAGGAGGTTACTTGCATATGGCCTCTCCTACACTATTGTGTCCACAGCAGCACCTTCACGCGGTGCCCCCTGTTTTAACAGAGCCTGCTGTGTGGCGCGACCGAGTACCCGGCGGTATAAGTGGGTGGGCAGACTGGGCTCATTAGCCTTGGCAGGCAACCAGTCTAAGAGAAGGGAAACTCTGACCCCAAACCCGGGCAGATGAAGCTCGTTAGCCTTGTCAGGCAGTTCATCTAGGAGAAGGAAACTCTGATTCAAAACCAACCAAGTCCCATCCATTGGATTATGGCTCCACTGCCTTGTGGATATCTTCGGGAGAAGGAAAGGCTACGGGAGTAAACCCAGACAGAAAATCAGGAGTGGAGCCCCTAAGGCGGCTGGGGGTCGACTACGACCTCCTTCCGGCAGCTCCTGCATCCAAACTGATGCCAAATGTCATGCTCAGCATTCCTTTGGACCCCACCAGCAAGGACGAGAGGGGGATCCTGACGTCTGGGCAGCCCAGGATCTCCATATTCCACGCCCAGGCTTGCGCCCTGGAGAGGACACTCCAGTCTCGCTACTGAGTGAGGAAACAACACGGAAGCTGACAGTTTACGGGTTATAAGTCCCACCCGATTGGCGTAGGGAAGGGGCGCCACGGGTCAGCTTTGACGGTGGGAGGGATCATCGTGTCCCACTGGCCAACTATCGCCCGCCTCAAGCCGGGCAGCCCCCGGTCAATAAGGTGTTGACCCGCCATCGTCTGCCTGCTCCAGTGGGTGTCTGGAGCTCAGTGTGTTGTTCAGCATGACAAGCAGACGGTAATTCCACACCAGACAAAAGAAACAAGAAACCAATAAAGAAGACTCCAGCTCTTCGATTTGCAAGCTGGAATGTGCGCACCATGTGTACAGGCATCTCCGACGACCTCAGAGAAGTGGACGACACCAGAAAGACGGCCATCATCGATAGAGAACTCACCAGACTAAATATCAGCATAGCTGCCCTCCAGGAAACCAGGCTCGCCTCTAGTGGCTCCCTCAGAGAGGAAAACTACACCTTCTTCTGGAAGGGTCGACAACCTGAGGAGCCCCGTCAGCACGGAGTGGGCTTTGCCATCAAAAACAATCTCCTGGCCTCGGTTGAACCTCCAACAGGGGGCACTGAGCGTCTCTTGTCCATCCGCCTCACCACTACTTCAGGTCCTGTCAACATCATCAGTGTCTACGCCCCAACCCTCATGTCATCAGAAGACGTGAAGGATCAGTTCTATGGGCAGCTGGACGAACAGATCAAAGGATGCCCCAAAAATGAACCACTATTCCTCCTCGGCGACTTTAATGCCAGAGTAGGTGCGGACCACGAGTCCTGGCCTACCTGCCTCGGATATCATGGCACTGGAAAGACCAACGAAAACGGCCAGAGACTGCTGCAGCTATGCACCTACCATGGCCTGTGCATCACAAACACCTTCTTCAAGTGTAAGCCACAACACAAAGTGTCATGGAAACACCCCAGATCTCATCACTGGCACCAACTCGACTTGATCATCACCAGGCGCTCTGCCCTTAACAGCGTCCTCTCCACCAGAACCTACCACAGTGCAGACTGTGACTCCGACCATGCCCTTGTGAGCAGCAGAGTGCGACTACAGCCACATGTGCTACACCGCACAAAACCAAAAGGATGTCTTCGCATAAACACTGCACAGATGTCAGTCCCTGCCAAGGTGGAGGAGTATGTGTCTGCCCTGAACAAGGCTCTCCAGGACCTGCCTGAGTATGACGCTACAGCCAAGTGGAACGCCATGAAGGGTGCCATCTACAGTACAGCTATGTCAACGTTTGGCAAGAAGGAACGACCCAGCCAGGACTGGTTCAATGCACACCTATCAAGGATGGAACCACAAATCGAGGAGAAACGAAAAGCCTTCATAGCTTACAAAAAATGCCCTAATGAACGGACGCTTGCTGCTCTCAGAAGTGCCCGAAGTAACACCCAACGCATTGCTAGACAGTGTGCAAACGAGTACTGGCAACAACTGTGTGAAGGGATCCAGCGAAGTGCCGAGTCCGGACACATCCAAGGCATGTACAGTGGCATCAAGAAGGCTCTAGGCCCTACAGTGAAAGGGGTCGCTCCCCTGAAATCCCTGACGGGAGAGAAGATCACAGACCGTGGGCAACAGATGGCCAGATGGGTGGAGCACTACTCAGAACTATACTCCCGAGAAACGTCAGTCACTGATGCAGCCCTCAGCAGCATAAAGAATCTGCCCACCATGGAAGAGCTCGACAAAGTGCCAACCTTAGAGGAGCTCAGCAAAGCAATCGACTGCCTTCCAAACAACAAAGCACCAGGTAGTGACAGCATCCCACCCGAAGCTATCAAACGTGGAAAACCAGCATTGATTAAACCACTGCACGAGCTACTTTGCCGCTGCTGGGAGGAAGGAGTAGTCCCCCAAGACATGCGTGATGTCACAATTGTGACCCTTTACAAAAACAAGGGCGACCGCAGTGACTGTAATAATTACAGAGGGATCTCGCTCTTGAGTATTGTTGGTAAAGTGTACGCCCGCATCATACTCAACAGGCTGCAGTTGCTGGCAGACCGTGTGTACCCGGAATCACAGTGCGGCTTCAGAGCAGGCAGGTCGACGACAGACATGATCTTCTCCCTACGACAACTCCAAGAGAAGAGCAGAGAGCAAGGTCAACCACTCTACATGATGTTCATCGACCTCACCAAGGCCTTTGACTTGGTCAGCAGGAAGGGCCTTTTTGAACTTCTGAGTAAGATCGGTTGCCCCCAAAACTCCTCAGCATGATAATCTCTTTCCATGCAGATATGAAGGGAACAGTCATGTATGATGGATCATCCTCAACTTCCTTCCCAATTAACAGTGGTGTGAAGCAGGGCTGCGTGCTGGCACCAACACTTTTTGGGATCTTCTTCTCCCTGCTCCTGTCCTGCGCCTTCGACACGTCCACGGATGGCATATATCTACACACCAGGTCTGATGGGAGCCTGTTCAACCTGGCACGACTGCGCTCAAAGACCAAAGTGAGAGCTGTGCTCATCAGGGAGATGCTTTTTGCAGATGACGCAGCTCTTGTGGACCACACCGAGGAAGCCCTCCAGAGACTGGGAGACCGTTTTGCTGTTGCCTGCACGCACTTTGGTCTCACAATCAGCTTGGAAAAAACAAATGTCAGCGTGCAAGATACCACCATTGCCCCTTCAATCAAAATCAACGGTGTCACCCTGGAAGCAGTCAACAACTTTACCTACCTAGGGTCAACCATCAGCAACACTCTCTCGATTGATATGGAGCTGGACAGAAGGCTTGGAAAGGCAAACACCATCATGGCTCGATTAACAAAGAGGGTTTGGGAAAACAACGCGCTGACAGAGCACACCAAGGTCCGAGTCTACCAGGCCTGCGTTCTCAGCACCCTTCTATATGGAAGTGAGACGTGGAGTACCTACATGAGGCAAGAACGCCGGCTCAACTCCTTCCATATACGGTGCCTAAAACGCATCCTGAAAATCAGCTGGCAAGACCGTGTTCCACACAACGAGATCCTGCAGCGTGCAAGAACCCCCAGCATGTACTCCCTGCTAATTAAACGCCGCCTTCGATGGCTGGGTCACGTCCGACGCATGGAGGATGGAAGGCTGCCAAAGGACATCTTATATGGACAGCTGGCCACTGGCATGAGAAGAGTCGGACGCACCTCACTCCGTTTCAAAGATGTGTGCAAGAGGGACATGAAGGCATGCAACATTTCACCCGATGGCTGGGAAGAGCTGGCTGAGGACCGAGGCACCTGGAGACTGATGGTAAACAATGGCATATCAGTCGCTGATGCGAGGAGAGGCCAGTTGGTGGCAGAGAAACGTAGGAGAAAGAAGAACGCAACAGCAACCACAGTAATGCAGACTTCCCAGTATGTCTGCACCAACTGCAGTAGGGACTGTCACTCACGTATAGGCCTGCACAGCCACAGCAGACGTTGCCAACAGAGACAGGCAACACCCCAAGGGCGCTATTCGCATGGTCTTTCGAGACCGAGTCGCCAATGATGATGATGATGCAGGAAGAGGGCCCATGGGAGTGACACCACGAGTTACCGCGCATCTTTGTCTATACAAGTTTTGAATTTTGTGCAGGAATGAGGTCCAACAGGGTGATACCATGAGTTACCGCAGTGGGTGACACCAACCCTAGTGACGCCACTGATTGTAGCTATATTTGGAAATATGTGTTGTTTCAAAACTTTCTCTCTATGACTGAATGACTGAATTACTAGTTTGTACGTGTTTGTAAGGTTGTAGGTGGTCTTGTGTGAATTTGCATCTTAAGGAAGCCATTTCTGCATATTTGGATTTTATGATACGGATCATAACAAATTTTAAACTAGATTAAGGTGCTTAAAAACAAATGTCCAAGCATTTTGCCGTCACTCCAAAGTTACTACCTTGTGACTAAGTCACTTCAGGGCAAGTGACCCAGGGCCAATGGCAGCTGCAGATGTGCACATTTGCATTGTTTTCCTTTGGATTAAACACACACATACACACACACACGCACGCACGCACGCACTCCTCCAACATCATCACCAACATCGATATCAGGAGCCCTACGATCCATATTGACGGGCAAAATTTCTCACATCTGATGAGTGACTTATCAATGTATTGAGCCTATACCCACCAGACTCACTCCCGCTCTATCTCAGACAACCACCAACTCCATGTGACTTATCAATCTATTGACACCATACCCACCAGACCCAACCCCTCTATATCTTAGACAACCAACAGCTACATGTGGACTTATCAATCTATTGACCCCATACCCACCAGACCCACCCGCTCTCTATCTCAGACAAACAACTCCATGTGACCTATCAATCTACTGACTCCATGCAACCAAACCCACTCCTGTCTATCTCAGACAACCAACAACTCCATGTGACCTATCAATCTATTAACCAAATACCCACCAGACCCACTCCTCTCTATCTCAGACAACAACCAACTCCATGTGACTTATCAATCTATTGACCCCATACCACCAGACCCACCCACTCTCTATCTCAGACAACTAACAACTCCATGTTAAAGATTGTCTGTCGTTTCGTCTGTTGTTCTCTCTCCTTTGGATATGACATGATAATAACATGACTGACGATGACCTTAAGTTAACGGTTACCATAAACGAAATTGGGTGTGAACGAACAAATCGTGCGTGAGGCGTAATGGTCTATTTCTAAGAAAATTTGATTGTCCTACCACGTACCGATCTGTTCATACGTAACCATGAAGGGATATTGAGTGAACTATATGTAGAAGGTATGAAATATATGTTACTTGTAATCTGCAGTATTCCATCTTTGCCATCACACTTCTAAGATTTACTGAATATGAATATTGATTAGGATTTCAATGTCTGTGACAATAGTTTAATTTTGATGATGTAACCAAGGGTCTTAGTGCTGAAATTCAAAAGACTCAGACAGTAATTATGTTTAAGTAACATGCACAATAAAATAACAGAGACAACAATATTGTTAGGCAATTCTGTTAGGTCCATGTTTTATATTTCCAACCATAGATGTTCTTCGTTCTGGAATTTGTTCTGTTGATGCAAATTAAGTGACACAAGTCCTTTCATTTAATTACTCGGCTGCATTATAAATCTTCCACCTGTTATAAGAAAGAAGTATTGCTTCATAATAAGGTGGATTTTGTAAATTTAACAATGTTATAACAGGTAAAGACCGGACGACTAAGGTAGGGTCTTGTAGCGATGTCAATAATGCCATTGTAACTTTTACATCGTCCTTTATTCAGTTTTCTAAAGATTGTATACAATTTCGCTAAATGACCGTTCGTCAAAGGGACGAATGTTAGTGTGGGTGCTCAATGCGCAGAACCAGCAGGAAGCTCGATTAGAAAAATATTGAATCCATTGATGTAAGTTCGAAAGATTATTGGAAACTTGTGCATCATTTTGTTAAAGAAATGTTTTTAACCTTAACACCTCCACTAAGGAGCATTAATGCGAATGTTTCGTTATATTTAGCATTATCTTATGATGTCAGAAAAGCCACATGTCTCAATTTGCTTTCACTGACACAGGGAAGGTTGATGACGCCATTGTCAATGTCCAGGACATACACTTAAATACTAATAACAAATGTACTCGTATTAATAACAGAAGAATACATGTTTGATATATTTTGAATACTGGATTTAGATATGACTGTAGTAATTTATATTCTAATCGTTTGAGAGATAATCCACTGAGTGCTTGTGGTTATGATGCTTATCATTACATATCTAAAGCTTCTCTACAGACCAGTGACTGCAAATATTTTATTATATGGATCATTTTATTTTACGGCGAGTGTTTAACTTTACCTATCTGACTTGTTTCCAATCATTTATTAAAAAGCGAAACGAATTATATAATAAGTGATTAATAACATTTTTTCGATTAATTGTATTGAAGCATATTATTCTGTGTGTGAATTTCGTATCACTGAAACATGAAATTAAGAATAAAGGATGTTAGAAATGTTCATCGTGACCTGATCCTGAGATGAAACTATCTTCCTCAACTATATTCCGCAAACTAGAAACACTTGAATAACAGCCATTTGCAGTATTTATGTTCATACTCTCAATTTATATTCAGTGGGAAGTCTTGTCTTGATTTAACTATTTGAAGCTAATATGTTCCAGCCACGAGGGATTATATATTAGTTACTCGGACCAAAGACTTCTATTTAACATGTTGATACATCATTCATATATAACCTTTATTCATATCTCGCTTGAACAAGGGACTATACAAATATAGGATTTATGTAGATTAAAACACGACAAAATCTTATATAAAGAAAATATTTTGTTTAATCAAGATATTATTTAGTTTAAGCAAAATATTATTTTGCTTAAAGAAGTCATTATTTTGTTTAACAATGATATTATCTAATTTTAACAAGGTATGGAAAATAATTGCGGTACTATTGAGGCACCATATTGCTGTCCTCAAAATATCCATGACACATTTTGATAATAATGGCTAATTCATTTGATTGACTAATGTTCCAGCGAGAAGCTCACGGACGTTACTGCTTACCTAGTGCTCATCGACGTATATAGAAAATATGCGTGTCTGCTTATGTACATAAGTAGCATGGAAATAAGTAGCTGTACAGTTTTCCATGTTAACAACTCAGCATCCACATTTAGTTACAATTCACCCATGCTAAAAACTGCTGAGATATTCGAATAACATACATGACTATGCATATTCTAATCTTTGAATGGGAGACTAACAAATTAACGTATGTTGAGAGGGTATCTATCTATCAATATATATATATATATATATATATATATATATATATATATATATATATATATATATATATATATATATATATATATATACATACAGAGAGAGAGAGAGAGAGAGAGAGAGAGTAGGTTGCATGTTTGTGATATAATAGATATATCTTGATAAAAAGTTTACAAGACATATTAATTCAGTTAACAGTTTCCTTCACAGGTAATAATCAGCCTTTTGCATGTGAAAATAGTTTAAACCTATGCAAGATCTTATCAAACCGGATCAGTTACCTTTGGAATTATTTGATAACGATAACAACATAATTGCACTAATAATTTGAACATACTCTCGACTAAATCTCCCTGGAATCATTTGATAACATAATTGACAAATTATGCTGGTTTACTGCCTAAATGCAATTGATATAAACCTCTGTTGGCCGATTATCACAATTCTTTGTGTTATATCGCAGAGATCATATTTATATATTAAAATACTAAGGCATGTTTCTGTTTGCAAAAATGTTCACGTTAAATATATCTAACAATTTAGGCAAAACAACTTTAGAATCGTTGGGATATTGTTTAATGCTGCAAGATATTTAAAAATATCCACACCACTTTTCATTGCTGATTTCGTACAAAAAGGCTTTATTTTGAAGAAAAAAAAAAGAAAAAAGAAAAGTACCTCACTATATATGTCTTGTGAAGAGATCGGAAGGTTTCCTACTTCCATGTTTATCACAATTAGAGCTGTTATATTTTGGGTTATGTGACATCCATAAATTACATACACGTGGAGGAGGAGGGGGTTTGAGAAAAGGGTATTGGGAGGGGAGGGTTGACTGTTAATAGGTACATACGTTCTGCAGAGCCAATATACATAAGCTTACATAAGCTTTGTTACGAGAGTTCAAATATTTCTGTCTGCAAAAGTGTACGCTGTGCAAAAGAAGGGGGTGGGGTTGAAAATGGTTTATTTTTATGCGTACGTGCTTTATTTACATCCCCTTAAACTTGCTACTGAAACAATCGGCAAAGTCTTCTTTGATATTGTGTTAAACTAGGCTGTTGCTGGTATATCTCTTGTCTCTATCAGACAACTATTGTGTAATCTTGGACAGAACACTATAGTAATCAGAGTCACTCCCCTTTGTTGACTGACTGAAATATTAGTATATAACACTTGCTAATTCCTCTAGAAGTAGATCTTGTCGAATGCTAAAGAAAGCTTTTAATTTTGAACCACGCTCAACACATATGACCAAAAACTAGAGTAATTGTTTAAGATAGTTCCGAAAATTAATCGTAGGTTTCCAGTTGAAACTGGGAAGCTGCATATATTAGAAAGTGCCTCACAATAGATTAGTGACGAATTTCTTTCACTGTCAATATAGTGCTAAAGTAAGAAAACAGTCTTTTATAAAAAAAGAAGTATCACAAAATTTTAAAACGTATACTTTCAGTGACTTTCTTAATAACACAACTATTAATGTATAGTCAATTTATTGAAGTTATATTAAAATAATCTTGTTCTGAATTAAACTTAGAATGGCTATCGGTTGTTTGCTAATTCAACGGAGGTTTGGACAGACAATTAATTTTTCGATTGAATAATTGGACGGAATCACGGGTATTATTTCTTACAAAAGTATATTAATTGTCCAGACATGTCAGAGACTAATTAAAACGTCTATCTGACAACAAACACTAGAACAGATGGAATAAGGTGTTACTAATACTGTGCATATACATTCATTTTAAAAAAGGGAAACCTGATATACCGAACAAATGACTATGTAAGAAGTCGGGTTAAATTTGAAACAAAGTTATACGGTTCAATTGATGTAATATGTCCACCATTACCCAGTTTGATCATAAATGTTCATTCTTTGATCACTCCTCTCTTCCATGCTGTTTCCCTTCCTCTCCCCCTTCCCCCGGAGCATTTAACTTTAAAATTAGATTAGTTTTTACACATAAGCTGTAATCCTTAGTAACATCTTTTTCTTTTTGAAAAAAACCCTACAGAAAATAGTTTGTCCTTCTAATCATGATCATTATTAACTATTCAGTTGAATTAATCAAAGTATTCAGTGAAAATACATTTACAAGTATGAGCACATAACTAGCATGTATGCACATTTGATTAGGAGTTATGTGTCTTTCTCTATATTTCTCACATATATTAAACAATAAATTCTTTTTAATTTAGTACCATTTACAAACCTCAAATCAGTCAGAAGGTTATAAAATGAACACAATAAAACACCCGTAACAAACCAGAACTACACTGAACGTGACTGCGAAGTTGGGTCTAACAATAAACATATAAGGTTCAGTAAAAGTAAAACTTATTAATTGTGGTAGTATAGAAGATTGGAAAGGGTATGGCAGAGAGATAATTTGGACGATATTTTGGCCATGCAAAATATTTATTGTGAAATTCACCACCCTTTTTCGTGTAAGTAACATAATTTACATTTACTTTCAGATTTATACACATTTTATCAGTATTAAGTTTTATTTGGTAACCTTTGGGAAATTTGTCAAAACTATTTTAAACTATCGTGTCAACATTACGAAACAATATCGGAACAATCATACAGCTATTTTACATAAATTGTCAGACATTTCAACAACGACCAATCGTATCCAAAGCTTAAACAGAATAATGTATCGATCAAGTTTAAGAAAGAGCTCCTGAGAGATCCTCAGAGTAGAAAACTCGTTCTTTTCAAAGCATTCGCATTTGCATTGCATTCTGTAACAACTATTTAAATTATCAATGCAGCTTAATTGTTCCTTTGGTAAAGTAAGTCTCCCACCAACCCACTACCTAAAAAAGCCCAACAAATATTAAATAGCCAGCAAATAATGTTAAACGAATTCGCTTAGTTAATTGTTGTACAAGAAGTAATCTAAAAGCTGTAATTAAAGTGCGATCATGATGAAACTCACCTCACAGCTGATACTATGAAATATACTGTGGTTATATTAGAGAGTTTATTGATGACAATGGGAAGTCCTGATACTATGAAATATATTGTGGTTACATTAGAGAGCTAATTGATAACAATGGGAAGTCCTGATACTATGAAATATATTGTGGTTACATTAAAGAGCTTATTGATAACAATGGGAAGTCCTGATACTATGAAATATACTGTGGTTACATTAGACAGCTTACTGATAACGATGGGATGTCCTGATACTATGAAATATAATGTGGTTACATTAGAGAGCATATTGATAACAATGGGAAGTCCTGATACTATGAAATATATTGTGGTTACATTAGAGAGCTTATTAATAACAATGGGATGTCCTGATACTGAAGCCTCAAATTTCTAGCTGGTATAACGGAACCAAATGAATTACATCATGGCGGCAGATCGTAATGTGTATAGAACATTGTATTCAGAAAAAGGTTCCAACAAAACTAGCTGTGATTGGTGCCTTATGTAAGAGTTGTACATTCTGTCATGTTTAAAATAAATGATTCTCTTGGCAACATGTGAGCTTATATTAATTCATATAAAGGTCATATTTTGTATTATTAAATATTTTTATTTTAAATGTGATGCGCATCATTGAAAAATGCAGCTCTTTTGAATGGAACAATCTTTCCCTTGTTTAGTTCCAGCAGAGTTATCTCTCTTAAATACGACGGTGTACCGGGGTCTGTCCTTGTCCAGTTGACGATCCAACAGCTATATGACAGTGTGTGACACACATGCTAAATTCTGATAGAAGTAAATGTTTATTTATTTCACCAAATATTAGCATTGAGGTCTATGGAGAATCTCTTGGTACAATGATATCTGCTGCACTTTTGATATACTAGGCAGGGAACCATAGAGTAGAATGGCAACAAAAGGACAATATAATTAGCATAGAGGGCCAGTAATCATAAAACATATTCAACAAACGAGAAAATATTTAGAGGTCAGAAAACAATCACACTTCTGAAAATCTTTGGATTACTAGCAGTCTTACAACGGAATACATATACATGCCGCATTAGCAATTAACTAAAGATAACTCGTTTACAATCGACGGTATATTCACAGAAAGGTCAAATCTTTTAGAGAACATTCTTACAATGTTACTAGATTTATGTATTTTGGATATAAAGATAACTCGTTTACAATCGTCGGTACATAATTATTATATTTTGCTAATATGTAGTTATTTGTATTAATCTTTTACTAAATTTTCAATATTTTTGTATTAAATTGTTTAAAGTTCAATGCAATTATTTTAGTTATTGTTTTAAAACTTCTTGATACATTTTTAAAAAAGATTGATAGTTTATAAACAAATGGACAGATGTGTTATATTTGTTTAAAAATTTTGAAATAATTATTAATTGAAATTTGAAATGCTTTTCTAAAATATTAGCACATTGTTTTGAGATTTTTAAAGAATGACATCTGTGAGAAGCAATGAAACACATATTACTTATAATTTACTTAAATCGGTGTTATCTTGAAAGAAAAGAAATCTTCGGACACAAAGGGATATATTTGTTATATTTTTAACAATTTTGGTTGAAGATTAGTTATTGCGAAAATAGACAACTCATTTGGAAAGAAGGGACACAAGTTCTTATGTTTATATCTCATGTCTGATTACTTATATTTTACTTGTAATTACTTTCACTAAATTCTTTAAAAAGTCTTGATATTTTGAAAAAGCAAAAAAATCTTTATGTGTAGTCATTCAAAGTATAATATAACATACATTTAATGCATACATATTTTACTAAATCAATATATAATTAATGCACCAAGATGATATTTTAATCGTTAGAGTACTGATTTAATGCATACATAATCATTTTAATATTATTTATTTTTAGTTTTATGTGAATTTAAAATTACTGCTGTTAGTTAGAAAGAATAAATAGAGACACGTAGTCCTTCAAATGTCAATATTACATTCTTTAAATGAAAGAGGCGATAATTATATTATGTATAAAGAAAAATACATTTAACATAGTGTATTTCAAGGAGATATATATTTAATGTATATATTTAATGTAGTACCATTTCACTAAATTATCAATTTAATAATAATAAAGGAACAGGCAGCGATAACTAAAAGGACATGGTCACTGTCACGTTACCTGCCCGCGAGTACGTAAGTCAAGAACAAAGGAATCGGTTAGAAGCCATGTATATATGTTAGACCCCGCGGCTATAGTGGTCCTGTACGTAATTTTTACGAGTGCCAGCTTTGTTGGGTGTCAAAAATCACATGTGGACGTTGAGAGCTTTTTCAAGAACAAAGGACCCTTATTAGCGTCTCAAATTTCACCACGTTGACAGACGGCCGGAGCATTGTCTGCAAAGTTGAATAGAACATGGTAGAAACGATATCAAATCGGAATTGAGAGAGGGTGTGGTCACCATTTCAATAAGAATTTAATTGAGTAATTTAGACAAGAAACTTCAGCAATTGTGAAACACCGTGCTGGAAAGTTAAAGATATAAGTCCGGGAAAGCCACTCGTAAATTGACAGGAAAACTTAGGAAATTCTAAAGAAAGACAAAGCTTCGTAAAGGAAGAATTTAAAGGACAAACTTCCGGTGTGGTTTAGTCCCGATTCTCTAGGAGAGAGACCGAGTAGAGACGAGTGGAGAAGGCGATTATGAATCGAAGGCTAGTCGGAGAGCAGAGTCAAGGAGGAGGAGGAAAAGGAGTCGAGGAGGTGGAATTGGAGAAGGAACAGTCTAGGAGAAGGCGTTAGGAGGGAAGTCGGAAGGAGAGAAGAAATTGGCGGGATAGGAGAGATACAGATGAGTAAAAAACAAGGACAGATGGAAAAGCGATCTCACACTATAAATCAAAAGATGCAATAAGCTATCACTTGGTCGAGAGGAAGAAGAGTGATTGGGAAATTATTATCATTTGAATATTTAATTGTATTAAATTATTATTCTTTTGAATTTCACCTTTTGTGTTCTCAATAATTTAACTGTCGGCATTGCTGACTGGGGGCTCGGAACCTTACCTCTCTCTATCACTTATCTCACTCCCTACAAAATTGAGCCCAGGGTGGGACTTCTATGGTAATTTAAATAATGGATTGGGAGCACCCCTCCCCAACCTTACCAAATGCGACAGTCACCAAATCAATTCCATAGTCAAAAGAAGGGGCATACCAGATGATGAAGAACTATCCTGATAACATATTTGTCGTCAAAAATTTTGTATGCGAAGTCTGTTATCTGTAAAAGCTCATGACCTAGACTTACCATACCGTTGTGGCCAAAAGTCGCCTTTTTCTTACTAAGTGTGAATGTTGGCATATTTATAATGTCATATCTTTAATGTCTGTACCAGCGTTTACATACAATACACTGTAAACAGTCAGAGAGAGAAACATACGTATATATCATAGCATGGAGAGAGAGAGAGAGAGAGAGAGAGAGAGGTCATCCCATCTACAACATATGAAGCGAATGAAAACGAAGACGTGAGACACGTCTTGCGGCATGAAAGATTCTTACCAAAACTACGAATAATAAAGGTTACATACTTATTGCAGTTTAAAGCATAGACAGATGAGTCGAACATCTGAATGGATATAAATCAGAGTTTAAAACCTAGTGGCTGTTACCAGATGGATAATTAATCTGAGAAGTCGGTAAGCGCTAGAAAACAGCGCGCCGGGTAGATGCAACAAATACTGTGTCAGGCGAATAAGAAGTTTTTAACACTCTGTTTAAGATTGAGAACACACTTGACACTAGCGACCGTTCGTTTTAGTTTTTCTGCAAAGGAATAAAAAACAACCTATTTGCCTATCTGCGAGTTCTGGATTTCCTTGTTTTTGCAATGTAGCTGTATTGATCATTATGTTTATATATTGTTTTATCTTGTTCTCTGTTTGGCTGCTTCAAGGAACAATTACAGACCATAATTTATTATAATGATGGCGTTTAGTAAGCACTCCTTATTTGGTGAAATACGGCATATCAAACACGTACGTTTAATTTTCAAGCAGTTAGACAAAATAGTTACATCATTGTTAGGGTTTCTTTATCTATTACTGTACAAATAATATTGTTGGTTGTTCGCCTTGTATTCATGTGCCATCATAGAGTTATACTAGAAACTCTTGTCATAAACCACCTGAAAGGTAACAAGGAAGACAATAAATTAGCGAACATTGAGGTGGGTGTTACAAAGGAAAACATAATGAGTAGTCATGTGTTGATGCCAGTAATGTTAAAAACTCGTGACCAGTAGAGGCACAAACTTAGAAACCCGCGAGCAAGAAAGGTTTCCTTCGGTAAGCAAAACTCCGAGTCTAGGTGCTAACAAAGGTGCGATTTAATACTGCTGTACTGGCCTGACTAAAAAGTCTTATGTTCAAGTCAACAAACCAAGACACACGTTTAATTTTACTTGAGCACTAAGAAAGGTCTGTTTGCTATATTTTGGGCATACTTGATGCTCTATTTTTGCTTATGTTAGGTTCAATCCTGCAAAGAGCATGTGCTTTTCCATCAAGGACAAATCTTTTGTCATCGTATGCAGAAAATACAGTCTCCTTTAGTGATATAAGACTTAAAACCTGGTTATATGATCTGATTATGTTTATCGTCGATTATTGGTTTCAGGCAGATATCCGTGCTTATAATTATCATATGAAATAATATTTAGACAACCTTTTCTTCATTCCATTAGAACGCTTCTTTGATTGGTCCAACTACTTTAGCAGGTACTTGTTCGATCTTGAACCCGAGAGCAATAACATCTACGATTGCCATATACTTTTCTTGTTGATGTCATCATAGAACATGCTAACCAGGCTATCATCAATCCGGGTACAACCAGAAAAATCAAATTTGTCCTTCATTGCAAACATGTCGTCATAAATAGATTTTGTCAGTATTTCATGATTTAGGAGTCTCTATCAGAAAGATGCAACCTGGTGTTTGTCGCCATAATTTGTTCCTATAACGTTGCAATGGATGTCATACAGAGCCACTTAGCCACTTGGACTGCTCAGGTACAGTGTAACCAACATATATTGGTTTATTTAATTTCAGAGATTTTTTTTTCTTCGTGGGATTGCAACTACATTTTCATCAAATATTTTTATCGAAATAATAGATGGATCTGCAACCAGTATGTTACGTCGCTTCAAAAAGAAAGAGTTATTACCGAGCATAAAAAAGATATTTGTAACAGCGGATGTCTTTGTAGTATTAAAATCAATGCAAGGTTTCAGCCAGGCTCTTTTTTCTTAATTTCTTTACACGATAAATTCTGATCAGCCTTAATTCTAAGTCAAGATATTGCCTTAGGTCATTGAAGTTTTTGTTTCTTCTAATCGCATGTTATCTAGCAAATTAAAGATCAGCTTTGGAATTTTACAATGTCCAACGCCAGGTATTTCCTTAAGCGCTGCCGCATACGTACTTAGCAGCGAACCATACATTATCATGCGTTCTGGCGAGAAAGGCCCATCATTATGCAGAAAGACTAATCATTATGCAGGTCACCTTTGCAATGTTGATACTCGAGAGCATCTTCTAAAATGTAGCTACAATCATCATCTCTCTGTAATACATTTCCTGTGACATTTTCTTTTATCGCAATCCATGCAAACTCACCAACAGGTAGCCTTTGAGGCATGACCCATTCGTACAAATTATGTTTTATCAAGATTCATAATTTACTTAGATTCCTGCGATTCGTCATATCCAGGCAGATATTGGTTGTAGGAGATAGAATGACATGCGGGATTGGAGAAATTCCACCCCATAACACCTTTTCGAAAATACTTATGTATGTCAATATCGGTCAGCAACTCCTGACATTTGTCACTTTAAGCGCTGCATCTAATCCCAAACGAGAACAAGAGAATCCAACAGGTAATAAGCTATTCACGCCTGCAAGCAACAGCAAATCCATTTGCATATACAAGTCATGATATTCTCCTAGACTATTGTGTCTTACCTTACTAGATTGGCCATAGTCTGCATCAGAAACGTGTGAGTCATTTTGTGTTGTACAAGTATTATTTTGCGGCAAATTAGTTTCATCAAATTTTTGCCGCGAAGACATCTAGTCATATTTGTAAATTCCTTAGCGCTTATCACTTTTTCATCAGGAAATTCTTCTATGGGTATCCAAATATCGCTGTATGTTCGCCACTTTTTTCAATGATGTGCTTAAAACTGAATGTTATCAATAAAACGCAGCTAATCAAGTGAAAATTACAAGTATTTATCCATGGTATTTTTGAATATATGTTTTTTTTCTCTTAAGAAAACGTTCCACAATACTTGACTTGTCATAAGCGCGCAGATTATGGAACATGACAGGAAATGACCCTGGCATCTTTAAGCGCATATTACATTTGTTATGACCAACGTTACGATAGTTTCCCGTGAAATGACTACGGTCATATACATGTTCATCCCCAATGAATCGGTTACAAATCCAGCAAAATCCTGACTTGAAAAAGTTTTCTTTTTCTTCTTCAGCTTCAGCAGTATAAATTATTCTTATAGGATAAGTTTGATACATATATTCAACTTCATCAAGCTGACTTTGTACGAAACGAACGCCATAATTGTCACCACGGTGCAGTTGTATTGGCTTTCCTTAGCATCGAAAACGATAACTTACTAACAATGAATTATATGTCATTAACACAAACAGAACGTACGTGAAAGGTCCAGTTTGCTCCGATACCAGCATATGCTTAACACCTTCAAAAAAGTGTATCAATGTCTCAGCAAAAAAACCAAACTGGATTGTATTGGCAAGAGCATACAAACGTCATTGCAAAGCCCGAGTTGTATGTAACACTAACATTATTTATTTTAAAACTAGTCATGTAAAATTAGCACCATTATCAGCAGCTGCCACTGACAAACACTCTGTAGCGGTTGGAACTCTATGGTTTCTGCCGTACCATTGCTGCTATCTTTGTACTTGAATATATTTGTTGCAAAACTTCTGCTGTGGTCGACATGAACTGTCTGACTGGTATCATGCCGTCTTAGTTAAACTCCAGCCCTTGCTTTCTAAGGCCACCATTCCATTGGCTGCAACATTGTCAGAGGAAGCAGCAGATGTTTCCAAATATCCTCTGAATTCAAGAGAAACTTTACGGGAAACAAGTAAACGTCTTCATATCTCGTTTCAATAAATCATCTACCAGGTTTATTCATCTGGTGCGAATCTTTGTTCAAGTATTCCAGATATTCGAATTCTGTGGTTGACTCATAAATAGAAGCTTCATTAAATTGTTTAAAGTACTCAGGGGTAAACCTAGACAGTATGTTTACACGTACATGTTACACAACACTTCTTTTAGGACAGGATTTTGCCATTATATTTGATACTTCTTCTTTCATATCGACTTCTGATGTTCCCATGTCGAGCTCATCCAAAATTCCTTCAGCACTATTGGAAATACGTTTGTAAGTACTAGTAATCACGAACTTAGTTTTTTTTAGTTGATGTAATTTCCTTGATGCTTTCTGGACAGGCTTCAGTGCAATTGGCGATCCCTTCCTCTTGCCAACATTTTATTGTCCTACTGAAGATCCTAATGCAAAGGTGGCACTTTCACTGTGTCTGGCAACACCCTTGTTGTTGTTTGTGAATGGTGATGATACAAATAACTTTATGATTTTTTTGGCGCTTACTTTGTAATGATTTCATATATGTAACTTGGTTACAGAGTTTTGACGAGTGTTCGCATATGCAAATAAATTATTACGCACTCGTCAATTAACATTACTTCCTGATTGGTCTGTAATTGAAAATACATTAGTAAAAATGGATTCACCGTCATCAAAGATCCGAATTGTGTATTAGGACTGAACCCATAAATAACATGGCTATGTCCACCTTGCCTTCAAATGATCATTCAGCTGCCGAACAATTCATGGGCAAACTGTTTATATCACCAATGTTTACAGGAAGTGTGCCATAGGAAACGCTATCTTCATCCAAGCAGATCTCTCAAGCTGTTAGGGATCGTGAAGTCAACTCTGTAACATTCTTTTAGTGCTATTCACGTCTTGAGCGTATAATAATTTCGCTCGATTAATATGTTGTCGCCAGTGTGATCTTACTCACTAATCATTCTTTTCATTTTATCAGCAATGTCAACATTGTGCACTCCTGTGATGAAGGTTATCATCGTTTCTGCTTCTTAACTGAATTAAGATATCTGAACATGTTGTTGCCTGCTGAAATATTTATATAGCGAATTCCATATATCCGCGGAATTGCGCATGTACTGCAATAACTCTATGATCGTACTCTATCTGACGATAAAATCACTGTTACTTCCTTGAGCTGGCTTTCAATTAAAAAGAAGAGTGTGCGACATCTCTATGAAATCATTGTACAAAACTCTTTTGACGGTATTAATAAGTAATGATGTAAATGGTCTAGTATTTCTACTGTTTCACAGTCAACTTTCATGCTAATATTGCCCGCTTGTTTGATGTCCGTTAGCAACTTCTGTCATATCTTCAGATGGACCGCTATAGTATCTGATTCCAGGACCTGAATCAGCATCAGCAGAGATCCGTATGTCTTCAGTAAAGTTACTAAATGTTTTGTATTCATCTTGGCCAGGATTAATTGTATAATTACTTTGTCATAAATGAGCCCGTTGTTAAGAAGTTTATTTTTAGAAAGGAAGTTTGGTTTGCCGCGACAATTTTGACCGACGTTAATATAGTGACAATCTGGAAACAAAACATGTTTTGATTTCTTGATGTCTTCTTTCTCAAATTTAATGATACACATACAGTGTCAACACTTTCTGATGATGAACTCAAAGAATGACTGCTAAAATCTGGTAATGCTATATCTTGCTCGCTAAATATGTTTGCATAAAAGATCACAAATATGCGAGCGTAAAGTGTTGCTTTTTTCTACTGAAACGAATAATAATTTTCTCAAGGGTGTGCACTTTCTGCTGGACAAAATCAGGGGTTGTCATTGGCAATCAAATGTTACTGTATGTGTCTTGCCTGTGTCTCAGTGAAATATGACTGGCGAAATCAACATGGGAAGCACAAAACTTTCGTCCCTGGAGCTGCTGATATGGAGAAGACTAAAACTAAAAATATCAATAACAAATTCCAGGGGAATTATGATGTGCTAACTCCACCAACTGGCCTGCGGAATTTAATAGCGAACGAAGAACTGAATAATACTACCGTAGCTTTGTTTCGTTCTACTCCAAATATAGAAATGTATTGCGATAGGTTAGCTGATGGCAGTTAAACACTTATCACGCTTAAAGATACAAGCGGTGTCAGAACGGTAGATGGTGTTACGAGTCTATGCTCTTCAAATAAGTAACAGAAATGAGTGAAGACAACAAGCTTTGTAAAATTTAACAAATAATTTATTTCCCTAGACTAAAAAGTAAAAACATAAGAAAAAAGAACTTATGGTATTGCAAATTAAATCCAAATTGTAATCTAAGAATTAAAAAACACAAGTCCTATCAATGAGAGGAAATGCCTAATAGCGAAATAGAGGATCACGTGAACATGAATACATATAAAATAAAATTACGTAGTCCCTGTATGTCCTTGATAAGAACCAATTATTTAACTCTGAGAATAGAAGTTGTTTACATGACCCTCAATCAAGGCCAGGAACTAAGTCAGAACTAAAAACAAGTGTTTCTATTATTAGGTATTTATGGAATGATTCAGGTCAAACTGAATTTTCTGGAAAATATCAAAATTCCTTGTAAATCAAATATAAATTAAATCAAATATATGTAACAGAATTGTGTAAAAAGAGAGCAAGGATAATAGTTACACACAACAAGACAAGAACGCCAGGCAAACGGGATCCATATTGCAGTTGAGACCCAAAAGCAGTTGGATGCAAGACAAAGGTCATTGAAGGCCGCATCACATGATAAGTCAGGGGAATCAATCTACCCCAATTTACTACCGGTCTTGAATCTGGAGCGACGAGCAAACAATTAGCAGGTTTTGCAATCCTTCTGAACAACTGAGTTCGAACAGTTTCACTCAGTTTTATGATGCTCATACAGTATCGAATAAACATAGCTCATTTGTTAGATATAAATATGCCCGATTAAGCTTTAGGCTTGACATAATTAAGACAATATCAGAAGTAAGCACTCATACTTATTTATTCAGTGATCTATTTATTATTCATTGTTTTAAAGTCCAAGATTTTTCGCGTTGTCTTAGTATCAGACTTAAATGTTGCACGAATTCAAGATTACTATTAGTATTACACTTGAAAGTTGCATCAATTCAAGATCATTATATCAGACCTGAAGGTTGCATGAATTCAAGGTCATTCTTTATATCAGACATAAATGTTGCATGAATTCAAGGTCATTCTTAGTATCAGAATTGAATGTTGCAACAATTCAAGGTCATTGATTATCCGAATGCTTGTGAGGAGTATTGGCTGTGTAGCTGACCCAAATTGTCACGGAGATGACTCAGACGGAATTATGATCTTCCTAAACAAATGGTCTTAGAAATGATAAGGTCACTGTCAATAATAGCTGAAACATTTTCTGGATACTGCTGGTTAAAAGTTTTTTAAATATGAGAAAACGCTTACAGGACCAGTACTTGTTAAACTATTCTCCTGCACAAAGTCGGACTGAACTCAAAACTCTGGTGTCTGATTCAAGTCGGTCTTGAAACATTAGCCAATCAGATGTAAGTATAATGCAACTAGTCTGAGTATGATAAGAGGTTCTTTTAAATAATCCCAAGACCCTGGTTGATTTACCTATGATTTAAGCTTTCCTGTTCTCACAAGAAATTAAATTTGTGTTCAAGGACCTGGATTATCTTTAGCTATTAACAGCGTTTTATAGAAAACGGGATTCTTGTATTAGGTATTTCGTTAATTTGTTTAAAATAACTCATGCGATATCACACTTCTGAAATTTTCTTGATACGAACAGTTAGATAAATGTCAAAAGAATTTGTGCTTATCAAATTAAATTAAATAATTATCTTTATTTTGGTGGTTTTGAGTGCAAACTTCACCAGTGACATTATATGAAGATATGTGAAGAACATTTCCTGGAAGACATTGTACACACACGTGGAACAAACATTTTCTGATTGCAAGAAATGTTACATGCATGTGGACTTTATTCATTGTCATTTTAAATTTGAATTGATCATAGTGGCTATTATTGTGAGTCAAATGGATAAGAATACGAATTTTTATTAACATAGAAAACTCTGTCAGCAAAATTTGCCCGTCATCTCTATATCTTGCTATTTTGTAGGTAGATCTTATTTCATTTTTGTTAATTTCGAATGGGAATGTGTTGATAAAATCAAATAGCCTGTTACGGTCACTTTACTTTTCATTACAAGATTATTTGTTTTTAAAAACATTTTGACTTATTTTTGATAATTTGGAGGATGAACTAATTATATAAAAAACTTAAATTAAAAATGTAATGTACTGCTAAATCTTAACTACAGTATTTGCAATGTTTTAAATAATAAAAAATTATGTACAAAAAATGTGAATACAGTAAATCATTATAATGTACAGGTTTCATGATGTGCAAACGTTAGAGAGTATGAACGATTACAAGGAATACAGTATTGAAAACTTATCTTCTTAAAAGATATAGCGATGACGCTGATAATGGTAATAAAGGGTATATTTATGAGAGTCAATGTGACGACATTCTTAATTATGGCATTGATAAAGGTCATAAAGGATATAATTATAGCATTAATAATTATGAAAGGTCACTTATGATATAATTAGAGCATGAATAAGGGTCAGAAAGGTCTAATGTAAATATAGTATCCATGATGACCCTGATAGATGTCACTTAGGACATAAGCTTAATGACCTTTGTAAAGGTCACCTTCGCATATAAGTATGTTCTGCATTATAATTACTTTTTAGAAAACTTGAAAACTTAAATTCATCCACTATTCAACTTTATGCAATATACCGACATGTTGATATAACACCTTTAGTTAATAGTATCTTACTCCTTGGTCCAAGATTGATGTATTACTA
Source organism: Sinohyriopsis cumingii (assembly GCA_028554795.2). NCBI lineage: Eukaryota > Metazoa > Mollusca > Bivalvia > Unionida > Unionidae > Sinohyriopsis > Sinohyriopsis cumingii. The sequence continues at coordinate 26,257,016 of CM068841.1, read as the reverse complement.
TTTCATTATTTAATATACTTAATATTTGTGTATTCATTCGATAATTGTGCATCTGTTTTCAGGCTATTTGATCATTAATATTTGATTGAATTATTTTCAACATTTGTTTTGTTTTTTTCACTCGAGGTTGCATACAATTTTCCACATTGTTATTTCATAATAAAGAAACAAGTTTCGAAACAGCATGTGTTTATATCACCTTGAATTATTGTCAAGCTTTTCCGTCCAAAATGGATTTCTTAATTTTTGTACTTTAGATTTTAATATTTTATTTTGTTGATTTTGATATAACTCAGTGTCTGTCTTCAAGCCGTTTGATGATTTACTTTTATTGACTTGTTTTCAAATGAATAATTGACTTAATTTATTCAGAATAGTTATATTCAATTTTCAGCTGTGTTATTTCAAAACTAAGAAACATGTTATGTAACTGGTACCTCTGAAGTCGTAACCTGTATAGCCTTACTTTTACCACTGACATCACATTCCTCTACCAGTCGTAATCTGTGTAGCCTTACCTTTACCACTGCAATCACATTCCCCTACCAGTCGTAACCTGTGGAGCCTTACTTTTACCACTGCAATCACATTCCCCTACCAGTCGTAACCTGTGTAGCCTTACTTTTACCACTTCAATCACATTCCCCTACCAGTCGTAACCTGTGGAGCCTTACTTTTACCACTGCAATCACATTCCCCTACCAGTCGTAACCTGTGTAGCCTTACTTTTACCACTTCAATCACATTCCCCTACCAGTCGTAACCTGTGGAGCCTTACTTTTACCACTTCAATCACATTCCCCTACCAGTCGTAACCTGTGTGCATTACCTTTACCACTGTCATCACATTCCCCTACCAGTCGTAACCTGTGTGCATTACCTTTACCACTGTCATCACATTCCCCTACCAGTCGTAACCTGTGTAGCCTTACTTTTACCACTTCAATCACATTCCCCTACCAGTCGTAACCTGTGTAGCCTTACTTTTACCACTTCAATCACATTCCCCTACCAGTCGTAACCTGTGTAGCCTTACTTTTACCACTTCAATCACATTCCCCTACCAGTCGTAACCTGTGGAGCCTTACTTTTACCACTTCAATCACATTCCCCTACCAGTCGTAACCTGTGTAGCCTTACTTTTACCACTGCAATAACATTCCCCTACCAGTCGTAACCTGTGTAGCCTTACTTTTACCACTGTCATCACATTCCCCTACCAGTCGCAACCTGTGTGCATTACCTTTACCACTGTCATCACATTCCCCTACCAGTCGTAACCTGTGTGCATTACCTTTACCACTGTCATCACATTCCCCTACCAGTCGCAACCTGTGTGCATTACCTTTACCACTGTCATCACATTCCCCTACCAGTCGTAACCTGTGTGCATTACTTTTACCACTGTCATCACATTCCCCTACCAGTCGTAACCTGTGTGCATTACCTTTACCACTGTCATCACATTCCCCTACCAGTCGTAACCTGTGTGCATTACCTTTACCACTGTCATCACATTCCCCTACCAGTCGTAACCTGTGTGCATTACCTTTACCACTGTCATCACATTCCCCTACCAGGCAAAGGATGCTCTTAGCGCTGTCAGATAAACATTTGGAATAGGGAAAGACCCAATTATACTTCTAATTTCTAACCATACAGGGTCTAATTCTGCGTTGAAAATGCCCCTTTGCACATTGGAAGATTGTTTTTGTTGTAAGATCAGTAGAATCGGTTTACGTTATAAAACACATCTTAGCATGACAATGTTTGAAATATACAACTCTTAATTACTGAAACAATTTCTTACTAAAAACATCTTTGTTATAAAAGTATTTTGGCATTTATGGAGAATTTCCCTTGTAATAATCCAATAAATTACACGCACACTATAAGGCGTAGTTAATGGTTTATGAAATTATAAGTACGTAGTAAGTTCACACCCAATTTCATATCAACTTTACGAGTTAAATATTATACACACTTTTGCAATGTACGTGATGTCACTATTGGTGAACTCGGTTATTCTTGTTTTCATTAGAAAAAAGTGCAGAGGTAACCAGCAGAGATGTGAGATAGATTAACTTTGCAACTTATTTCTCAATCGCCTTGCGGAATGAAAGACACTTACACCTTGTTTGAAAAATGTTAACAGTTGTTTTCTCTCAGACTGCATTGACCCCACATTTCATAAAGTCCTCCTTTCTTAAGCCGTCTCTGATGTCTGCTCGGTTGGTAGACATTCAGATGAGCACGTAAGATGGAAGAGGTACCATCCGCTTTATGTGGTTAGTGACTCCTTAAATGAATCCTTCAAATGCCGCCACTCCTTTCTCATGGCCCATAAAATTGCAAAGACGTTAGTATTAAATTCCGGACATGCAAGCTTCTGCAGCTATGTGGTCACCTCTTTTCAACAACCTCTTAAGTTATACACAAGGGTTAATGTGCATCCGTTAGTACAGAGTGGCAGTTTTTATGTAAATAATCATACTCTAAAAGCGCATTTATAAAAAGCACACGAAATCAAAAAGGTAAAGGAATACCTAACTCTTTTTACGAAGTGTGATTTGAATGAATCGAACTATATCTCACTTGGAAGCCTCAAATAAATGGCCTATTAATTACAAGCATTTGTGCTAATGGTTTACCTGCGTCGCCATGATTGCTGTAGTTGTGATGTCATTAAGACGCATCCGTTCAACCCACGTCCATTATTGGTCTACCGGTTAGCTGTTGTCATTGAATTCATTTTAAAACTGTTTTATATTCAAAACCACACATATAATGGATGTTAACAAATGGCAATAAATGAAGATTAAATCCTATCACAGAGAAAATAATTTAACACATTTATAAAACAGTCAGATTTATAGAATCAGCTACAAGAACCTACTACTTGTCACATTGGCAAGAAAACTATAAATGATTCGGTTCGTAAATAAATTATGTCATGAAGATATTTCATTGCTAAGTCACGCATTTCTTCATATGAAATCAAATTATATTCAAATGCAAATCCAAACTTTCAAGCAGCTATAAAATAAACCTGAGCCACTTATCAGCTAAATCTAATTATGTCGCATAACCAGAATGGACTAAAAGACGTCTGATGCACAGACAATTACTGCTCTCACTGATGAGAAGCCGATAAATATGACAAGATCCGGTGCATTAAGAACGTCATCAAATAGTGGAAAAGTCGAAACTGAGAAATTAACTCTTTGAGATGTACTATATAATGCAAATTACTATCAGAACTTGCATTTTCATTTAACAAAATTGATTTGTCATCAGCAGTTAATTTTCTTTAAACTGACACCACGTTTGACCCAAAAATAAAAATAAATAAAAAATAAAAAGTCTTAGAAAGATACATAAAGAACTTCGTCAGATATTTCATGCATGCCCTTTTTAAGAACGACTTGAACACGTTTGTAATACCATGGCATATCGTGTACTACCTAGATAAATTTATTTTTCTCGAAATCAAAGTGACTTGGCTATTAAAGTCCTCTATCTTATATTTAAACTTGATTGATTCCACATCATTTCCTTCAGTTTTAGTCAGGTTCTATTGCACCATCAGGTTTTTCTAAACTGTTTCATATGCAAAAGTCAAATCTTTCAAATTTGGAGACAGTTGCGGAATAGTATTTATCAGTCTTTAATATCACAAACACAGATTAGTTCTTGCTTATAGTTTCCTTGTCATTCATTACTCTACCTGTGTACTAAAGAAATACATACACTAGTCCTGGGAAAATGTTCGAAGGATGCTCATAGCTGTACGACCGGCTACTGATACTACATCCTTTTTCTTAGCATCGGTTTGATTTCACGTGTTGCTTTACATGTCCTTAAAACTGCAACTGTCGGATAAATTATATGAGTTTCACACAGAATGACGACACAATTTAAACTTGTCATCCAGTAATAAAACAATCGAATTAAGAAGGGACATGATACTTCGCGAACACAAAAATAGTTGTATATGATGCACTTTTTTCCTATTTGAACTATAGTACTTTAGCAGCAGAGGGGGCGAACAGATCGACTTTGGAAGCGTCCAAAAATCGAAATAAGCCTTCCTAAAAAAAGGATTAATAACCTTAAAAATCAAAATAACTAACTACAGAGGCTGCTCTCAAAAGAGTCCCTAGAGTCCCTAGGTTAGAGACTCTCTCAAAGAGTCCATAGGTTAGTTCATCTTATTTCTCCAACTAAAAGCTTGTTAAAGGCGTGTATATTACACAAAACGAACCAACTTGAGGTCATGCCCCCTCTACTGCTATTAATTTATCCAAATATTTTATCAAGTCCAATACGATATCTTGTTCTAGGATCGTGTAAATTTATTGTTATAAATCCACGTGGAGTAGCTTGCGCTCGTGAAAAGAAATTTTTAAATTTAATTATATCCATATCACCGCTGCACCAGGTTTGATGAATATTTTTCATCGTGTGTGTATCAACTCCATTAAATACAACTAAAATATTACAGTTATCTCTGATCACTTTTGGTATTTGTGTGTATCGTTGAGTAACATAAATAACATCGATGTTTTTCGAGGTCTACCTCGAGTAAAATTCCTAAATGGATTTGATTATTTGTCCAGCATCACATCGTCGTATACAACTAAATTATTAATAAATCCGTCTATAGAATCAACTGATGGTGCTTCATCAATATCGGTTATAAACTCGATAACATAATTATCTTTATTTACGCGTTTTTATTAAAATCCTTGAGCACATCATAACATCGTTGATCATCAACTGACGGGGCTACCAAATACAATTTATCCCACTTTAACCATCTCATTATAAGACTGAGTAACAACTGTGTCTTTCCACTTCCAAATACTCCTATTATTATCATTCTGATTGAATTCGGTAACGCAGGATGGTGCTTGACAGGTTCTAGTTTTCTTGTCGCTGAGAAATCAATTATATCCATGCTGTATAAAATATCCATGGATTTATATTGTGTGAAGTGCAGGACGCGCACCCCGACGGATACACTAGCAACTATTACCACAAAAAGTAACAAGTCAGCGGTTACGGGTAAGTGCACGCGGTGTGGTACAAAGAAATTTAAATTTATTCCCGGTGATAATTCAGGGACAAAGTCAGCGTAAAAAAAAAGCAACGAGGAGGTGATATTGCAGCAAAATTAACAAAATTACCGGGAACTCCGTGGGCTAAATACCCAGGAGAAAAACATCTACCAGGATATAATTATTGCGGTCCTGGTATTCGACTCGATATCAGGCTTGATAATCAAGATCAACCGTAACCAGGCGAGGAACCAATAAACGCTATTGATAAAGCATGCCATGCTCATGAAGTTGCGTATAAAAGCAATGATCTAGAACATAGGCATATTGCAGATGTGAAATTAATTCATGCGCTAGATTCTATAAAAAATAAAAATATCAAAGAAAAATTAGCTAATTGGTTAGGAAGATCCGCGATGAAAGGTAAATTAGAGCTTGGGCTGGTAATATATAAATGGAATCGATTTACTATTCCCCAATTGGATACTGGAAAGGTAAAGCAGCAATTAGTAAATTTGCTGATGTAGCAGCGGTTAAACATTCTACTGCTAAAGCGTGGTTATCCAAACAGGCAATATGGCAAATTTACCTACCACCACCGAAACAAATTCAGTACGCGTATTTCGATGCTAGTGTTCCTAATGAAGTTGATATTCTGTTTTTACCACATGATACTGTACGTAGAAAAACGTACAAATACGCGCTAACCGTTGTTGATGTTGCAAGTAGATATAAGGAAGCGGAGCCGCTGTCAACAAAGACAGCTGCTGAAGTTGCTTCTGCGTTTAAACGAATTTATCAACGAGGTGGTCTACAATGGCCACAGCTGTTACAAGTTGACCCTGGCAAAGAATTTCTTGGTCCAGTATCGTCGTTAATGAAGAAACATAATACCAAAATACGACGAGGACATACTGCAATTCATCGTGATCAGGCAATTGTTGACCGATTTAATCGAACGCTAGCTGAGCGGTGATTTGGATATCAATACGCGAAAGAATTTATTCAAGATAAAAGATCTCGTGAATGGGTGCCAAGATTACCAAATGTGATAACTGCATTAAATAATGAGATTACTCGAACAACCAACATGAAACCTATTCATGCAATTACAAGCGCGCACATACCAATACAACGACGCGATTTTTCAGCGCAACCATTATTAGGTAATATCACTGTCAGGTATTTATATGAGCCCGGTGAACTTGAAGGTGGTAAAAAAAGAGCGACTGATCCTATTTGGAGTATTACGACGCACAAGATATCCACCGTGACAAGATCCTCAGGTGGACCCGCAATCTACAGACTGGGTTCAACTGCTCCTCAACGTGGATTTGTACGTGAACAATTACAAGTAATTCCCGAGGATACACAATTACCACCCAAATCACTTAACTAGCACCTCTACGTCGGTTACATTCAAGACAGGTCAACATGATATTTTCTCGTGTATGACCAAGATTGTTATTTGTTCTATCTACGGTAAATTGTCTTTGATCATTTTTCAGATACCGCCATAACATTATGCAATTACAACTTGCACAATGTTTATTCTGTTGTTGTTTCAGCGCATCAATAAAATCAACATCAAGATCAAAATTGCGTTTGTTTTTTTGTCACCTTGTTTATAACCAGATAATTTTTTTCTTATTATGTCGCTTCGATATTCGTCAATATCATCACTAATCACTGACGAGTCCATGACGATTCATCTCAACTGAGATATTTTTCTAATTCGAGACACCGCAAGATAAACTAAGTTCGACCATTCGATACGATCATCAACGATCCAAACAATTGTATCAGTAATAGTTAATCCCTGAGATGAATGAATCGTCATCGCGTATACAAGCGTCCACGGGGATTTATCAGCACGTAGAGCATCTTCAACAACATCAATATCAACTGCAACAATATCATTCAACACAAGATTCTGTTTCCTTGACTCGGTCTGTCCTGGTATATCAATGTCAATATTTTGCCGTCGCGTATCTGCTGGTCGATAACATAACGGAACTAGCAACATTGGAAACTTTTCTCGTTGTAACTGAAACAACTCCCGTTGAAGTGTATCACGAACTATGTTTCTACTTGCAACTAGCAAATCGTTTGGTCGCCACGTTTGTAGAAAGTCTTTCTTGGGTGTTTCTGAAATTATCTCGCGCATTACTTCACACTGAATTTTATTCGGTTGTAGTCTGATTAATTCTTTAAATTCCTTTAATTCTGCATCAGGTGCTCTATGATCATCAGCCACTTCTTCGAAGTGGTCAACGAAATCTTTCAGCCAATCATGTGGTCATGGTCCAACTACGGGTGGTGGTTGACCGTGATCGCCGCACATTATCACGGCAGTATTTCTTGTTAATAACCAATCAAGAAAGATTTTTAATGTTTCTAGCGGTACAGTGCATATTTCATCCCATATTATGATTCTTTTAATATATTTTTTCCCATCCTTAAAGATGTCCATGTATCACCCTTCCATCGGAAAAAGCTGTTATAAGTACATGATTGTACTCCTCGTTGTTTCATTTCTCGCGCGAGTCTGTGTGTATGTGTTAGCACAATCATATCTGAATTCTGAAATAGTTCGATAGCTCGAGTGGTTTTACCAGAACCTGCAGGTCCGTTTAGATAAACCGTTTTGTGTCTAGTTATTGGATCGTATACCGATGGTGCAGAAGATATCTGATTATTTCTGCCTGATTTTATCAGGTAAATATCTTTAACCGCAACACCAGCAGATTGGGAATAATCGAGTATATATTCCTTTTTTATTCTCCACGAACCCCACGATGCACAAGTGTCTATGCTTAATTTTCTAACAGTATTGAATGTTTTTTACTTATATAAAAGGAATCCGTAGCAACTGTGAAAGCGAACTTAGAAACCTTATTTATCATCGATAATAGGTTTATTGAAACGTACGCGAGCATTGAAGATCTTAAATGAGTATAATGCGGTGACTCACCGTCCATGTAGCTCACAATTGTACCTAGTTTATTTCCATTTGACAAGAAAGCTGTTTCTTGACTTTTAAACGTATTTCTGTTCGTTGTATCAGCGATTATGAAATCTAACTCAGCATCATCTATAATCAATCTTGTACAATGTCGTCTGTGATCATATGCTCCTCCTTGGGTGAACTTGCCAATTATTTTTCTACCAAGATCTTTTGTAATTTTATTCTCGTAATCGGTTACATCCGAATACTCCTTTTGTTGTGGTAACCAAACTTCGGTTTGTTTCCGATATGATATAATTGCTTCACTTACTATCAACCGTGTTAACATCGCACAATCGAGCATATACCGTAATAGTACTATTGGTGTCCACATTTTTTCTGAAAAATGTTTTCCAAACCAAACATAACAAATTGGATGAAGTCCTTTAGACATTTGATCGATACGAGCAAATCCAGTCAGGTCAAAATCTGGTAATGGTCCATTTATCGATACTCGCGTCATTTCATGCGTCGGATGACCGAATCTTTTAAAGTATACAGAACAATCTCCGTATCCAAGAAAACTTTAGGGATAACACGCGACCATATCAACTGAAATAACATCTCTGTGATCGTATTTAGTATTCCACAATCCGCCGTGTCCATATTCGACACAACTGGATACTGTGTCATCAAGAAAATCAAACCGAGTTGGTTTCCACGAATTTTTCTTTCTAGCAAAATGAGCGCCAACTGACAGAACAGTAAAACAGTTGCTCAATAGTTCGTCAGTATCATCAGTATATTGCAGTGCAAGATTTTTCATTTTCTCGTAAAGAAGATCTGTTCGATAAATAAGCCCATTTGGTTTCACAAACTGATCAAATTATTTTTTTCTTCCACGCATGATTCGTCGTTAGAACTCTGAAATAACCATATTGACACAGGATCGTTTTTACTTATTTCGATAATAAAATCAAACATGTCTCTGCGGTAAATTTTAACAGTTCGATCTCGTGGAAATATTTTTACTGCGTTAGTCCACGCGTGTTTATTATGATCAATAATTTCAATCGAAGCTCCTTTTGATTTATATTTTGATTCATACAAAATCTCTCCTGTTATCATCGCTACGGTTATTGGAAATTTTAATTTTTTAATTATTTTCCTAACTCAGCGACATCTTGGATAGACGCACCGGTATCTTTAACCATTTCTCCTCACGTGTTTATTATTTTACGTCTTTTATCCGTTAGACCGCTTCCACGAGTCGAAACGGTAAAATGTTCTATTACTCGTTCAGCCACACAATTTATTTTTGAAAATTTCATCGGCGCCAGTTTATCAACGCTAGGTTTTTCATTTATCACATAGATTCCATAAATAACCGCGGTCACAGGATATGCTCGTTCATAATACGGTTTGTCAATACCTGTCAATAGACCTGGTTTGGAATCTTTACTTAGTACGACAGTTTTTTATTACCGTGGACAGGATTATATTTGTCACGGATAATCCAATCATCTGTTTCTGTTAGCACGACAAATTTTATTCTGTAAAGATACTTTCGATTAGCAAGATAGTTAATGATAGTTGTCGCTCGTTTGTCATTCATCATAGCGTCGATGATATCTTTGTTGCGTATAATCTTGAACGTTGACCAGACATGAGATGCACCATCTGTGTGAAATTCTTTCTTGCCGTCGTGAATTTTATTAATCAAACCTTTATTTTTCGGATCAACCAGATCTTGCATCGGTAGGTTAGGAGATATTCAGTCGAGGTTGAATTTATCTGCGCTCGAGGGCTTTATTCGGGATAATCTATCGAATTCGTTCATATTATATTTCAATCAAGTATTTAAATTAAAATATGATGTATACAATGTCTCAATGCAAATGGCTCATGGTGGGTTCATTGATTTGTTGTAAAACATCCTGTAAAAAGGAATTCTGCGGACAACACATGCGAAACGTTCACCTTGGAAGCTTAGGACCAATACCATGTCTGCGATGTGGTGCTGGAGTACGAGGAAAAACACAAATGTGTGCGTGTTGTAGTGGTAAACGATACAGAGAGCTTAAAAGATATTATGACAAAAAAATATGATGTCAGTGACGGAGCTATAAAATCCTTGGAGGATTATCTAACTACGTTTTCAGACAAATTATGATTTAAACAAATAATATTATTGTATAATGGAGCAAAATAAATTTATTCCACATTCTATAATTGTCAGAAGAGAGTACCTGTTGGTTTTATTAATAATCATGGTTATCTATTATTTCCTGTTGGGAAGTAAACTTATCTCTGTCATCATTTCACATACGAGTGTCACAAGAGGTTGATCAAAGATGGTCTTGTAATCAATCATATCAACTGGGTGAAAATTGACAATAATTTATCCAATCTTCGAGCTGTTACACAGAGCGAGAACTTAACATGTGGTAATACTGGGAGATGTAAAACAATTGTAAGGATGGCGGTAAAGTCTACAAATACAGAAACCGGTGAAGAAATTATATTTCAACCATGAACGCGGCTGCGAAATACTTTGATATCTGCATGCCTTCAGTACGTTATATACAAATCCACTTTCTCAAAACATATAAACAGAAAATCACCTTCCAATATTGTTAATGAAATAAACTATCATCACTACCTTAAATTGTATTTATGAACCATTTATTATTTTGGGTGGCAACATTTCCCCCATGTACTACTTATTTTTCGATCATGCGAAAGGAAGATAATTCTCTCAATATAGCTTTCTTCGTAGATTTCCGATTTTTATGGTCATAATTAGTTAATTAATCATCTACGTCGTAATTAATATCAATAATTATACCAAAGAAAGATATTTATACATTTTTAATTCACAAAATAGAAAAATAACGTATTTCACATCGTACAATATAGCGAGTTATTTTTAGATCTCTTATGAGAAATCGAGGCAAAACACGCTGTTTTTAATGCAGATATTTACAGTCTGTTCAGAAATAAGCCGATCTGCAGGTAGTAAAACGTTTGATGGTGCAGTGGTAGTATGTACAAGACAGAACACGCTGTTAGTGCAAGATATGTACAATCTTTTACGAGAAATCTTGGTAGAAACACGCTGCTCTCATTTACAATCTATTCACGAACCGCTGTTTTAATACAGAATTATTTATAATCTATTCAGAAACCGCTGTTTTAATACAGAAATATTTACAATCTATTCAGAAACCGCTGTTTTAATACAAAAATATTTATAACCTATTCAGAAACCGTTGTTTTAATGCAGAAATATTTAAACCGATCTGTAGCTATATAATAACTTCTAAAACATATAGTGTTAGTTGATTCGATAGCTCAGTTGATAACGTATCTGGCCGTGATACTCGAGGCCGTAGGATCGAATCCCATGACTGACAACTGGTCGGTGGTTACGCATATTAGCGATTTTTATAATTAATTGGGGCACCGCCAGCCCCCCTCCGATCAACAGAACACCTCCAACCACACGTCACTGGTGGTAGATACATGTTTTGTATCATCCACGGGCTGATTATTGGGGTGTGTGTTCTGTTGAGAGTAGAAAATAGCCTCATATATGTCTGTGCCGTCCTTAATTAAGATTTCATTCATTGTATATATTTCATTTCATTCATTCAATGTATATGTTTGTGCCGTCCTTAATTAAGATTTCATTCATTGTATATATTTCATATGCCTAAAACACTCGAATGTCATTCATTGTATATATTTATGCCGTCATTCATTCATTGTATATATTTCATATACCTAAAACACTCGAATGTCATTCATTGTATATATTTATGCCGTCATATCCCAAGGAATACACACACTATCACCTGAATCAGTCATTGTATATATTTCATATACCTAAAACACTCGAATAGAGCTTCATAGGGGATATTTTTTATTATATATATATATATATATATATATATATATATATATATATATATATATATATATATATATATATATATATATATATATATATATATATATATATATATATATATATATATGTATATATATATACACCGTATACTAATGAACTACGAAAATATTAATGATGTAATTGTTGCTATTAAAAAATTGGAAACAGATGGAATTAATATATCTGAGGAACGAAATTCTGAAAAAATAATTTCTGATTCTGAAATTTTACAAGAACGTAAAATCCAAGGAATACACACACTATCATCGGAATACAAGTTCATAAAACGGATTCAGGCGGCGATGTTCCGGTCACTAGCTACTGTAGAAGATGATCAAGTGAAGGAATTCGTTCCTCTCTCTGCCGTTTGTAGAAAAAATTAGATCAGAGTTATCCCATGAATACGAGGCAAAGGAAACGATTAGTACTCGTATAAGACAATTAAGAAAAATTATGTTAGATCGTGAAACGATCCAAAGTAACTTCGTTGGTGAAACAACCGAGCACGTGTAATATTTTATTTATTCTGAAATATTATATATTTATTCTGAAATACTGTATATTTATTCTGAAATATTATATATTTATTCTGAAATATTATATATTTATTCTGAAATATTATATATTTATTCAGAAATATTTTATTTTTTCTGAAATGTTCCAACGTTTTTAGTCAAATTTGTTATTTTTTCTGAAATATTCCAACGTTTTTAGTAAACTTTGTTATTTTTTTCTGAAATATTCCAACGTTTTTAATCAAATTTGTTATTTTTAGTCGATTTGTCAAGGAAAATTGATGAATTTTACAATATCATTCGGGTCAATCCTCAAGCGGTTCTCTAATTGATTTATCAATAAATCGTTAAAAATCAGTAAAATTAGCTCAAAAAATGAGATTTTTCATGCGATTTTTATTAATTTTTCTGGTAATTTTCGAATAAAATGAGGATTTTTAACGATTTATCGATAAATCAATTAGAGAACCACTTGAGGTCTGACCTGACGAAAAACTAATTTGACGAATTTTCCTTGACAAATTGACTAAAAAAAAATTGACTAAAAATGTTGGAATATATCTGATAAAATAAAATAAAAATATTTCAGAAAAAATAAAATAAAAATTTCTGATCAAAGATCTATGATAAAAAATCATTATGATAAAAGTCTTTAAGACGAAGATCTTAAGACTTTGCATGTATATTGACAATCAATTCCTCCCCACGCAGGTCAATTAATCGTCCTATGTGGTCTGTGAGTTTAAAATTTATTCGTGTTAACATATTATTATGACACCGCAGATAAACAGGATTGGTTGGTACTTGCACGATCAAATCCCCAGGGGGAATTTTGGTGTGAACGTATATAAAATGTATCCTTGTTGAGCCTGATTTGATTTTCCAAGATCTATTTGATAACTGCCATCGATTACGTCACAAACTAGATTAACCGCGATTGTCGATGTTATATTAACGATTCCCGGAGATACGTGTCTACCGCCGCCGTGTGGATCATTATTATATCTAAGAACAGTTGCTGGTGGGGCTATTTTTTTCACGCATCGATTATTTTAGGAAAATATTCATCAATGATTTCGTTCATGGATTTTATTAACTCAGCTGTACTATACTCGGGAAATTTAAAATTTGGTATATCGGCTTCTGTTAATTTATATTTATTAACCATTTTTTTTTGTATCAGATCTTTCAGAAAATTTTGAATTAACCATCGCTTGAACTATTCGGTTGTTAAAATATTCCATATCTGATACAAGCTGATTTAATATTTCCACACGTGTGATGATTTTTTCACGTGATGACGCTGATATGTCAAAAATATGTTCGTTAAAATATTGATTTAGTTGATCTAGTTGTTTTTTTACATTCTTGATTGATTTCCTGAAAATATTTAATAATATCACTTCGATGAAAACCTAAAGTAGTTGTTTCCCCAGGATTTTTAAAAGTCGATACCTCATTATCACCGATAATAAATATGCTAAACAGTGATTTACTTTTTAAATTACGTAGTAGTTCCCGGCATGATGGATAAATTTCATGATATGATTGCCTATCCGTGACATAATCAGACCTTTTCGGTTCTGGTGGTATCGGTGTTATCGGTGGTGCTATTTCAGGCCAACCTAGTACGGATCTTATCGTGGACTGATAAATATCAACGGCATAATCAGGTGAATGTATCTCAACCGCAGAAGATAACGTCGGTTCATGAACATTAATTGATATTTTTGATTCTTTTCCTGTTATTGATTTTATTCTGCGAGCAAATTCATCATTGATTTGTTCGATCTCATAACTGCCAGTTGGTATTCCAACAACGACCCAATCAGGTGTTCCATCTGGTTTGTTTTTATTAGCAAATACAAATGAATTATTTGCTGTGTACCATTAAATAATCTCGATCTGATATTTGGCCAGCTGTGGTATACTCGTAATTGCGCTAGTGCATTTTCATTAGCGCGAACTGCAGTTGGAAAATTGATGTTCAATTCAGGATTAATCGAGCTTACCGAGATCATCGTGGTCTTGTGCGAGTTTTGTGTTTGTCACGATCTACTGGAGTAATTCCGTCATTATTAATACTCGTACATTTAATACCAGTGCAGTTGTATATTTTAATCATATCTGAAAACTCAAAATCAGAAATTATTCCATCGCTGAGGCTTGCTGAAAACAATACTTGCTATGTGTAATTTTATCATGTAATCGGATAATTTTTCATTCGTGCAAGTACATATTTTTTCGCAATGATATGGAGCACACCTGCAATCGTTGTTGTAACTGAAATACAAATAGTTACAGCTACTGGTGCCATCATTGCCATTGCTGATAATATCACACCGGTTTCAGCAACAACAGCGGAATAAATGATCACGTCGACGATAATTAGTCGTCGTCGATATTTCTTTACTTTTACCGTGTATTGTTCGACTCGATCTTTTAAGTTCGTTTGACATTCACGCGCTTGATTGTACCTAAATCGATTGAGGTACTCATTATATTTTATGCAGTAAATAATTGAGGTGTTTCAGCTACAAATTCTAGACACCACCAGAAAGATGTTGCGGTTAATTTCTTATCAGCTGCTTCCAGAATAAATATTTCTTCGTTTCCGCTATTTAATATAACAGATACAGCCCCGGAAAACTTATCAGTTGAAGGACGCCATGGATACGTTGTAAATATTTCAAATTTTGCAGCACTGAACACAGACAGCCTGTACACGCCAGTGACTGTTGCGGTATATTTGATAGTGTTATTTTGCTGCGACCATGTTGCGAATCCAGATGATAATGTGTATACGATATTGGTAATATGCCCGGGAGTAACCCCGCCGGGAATTTTAATCAAACTGGTTTTATTAACGATCTCAGGAATCCCCGCTACGACATCTTCGAGTGTTTTTTCAGTTGTGTCGATGTTCGTCTTGATATCAACGAGTTTTAAGTCAACGGCGTGCGGAGTGCCGAAGAATTTATCTATGGATTCATCGGTGTTTTGAAAATTTCTTTGAAATCTTCCAAAAGCGCCTACGTGCACATCATACTCGGCCCGCAACGTGGATAATTTATCATCTACGGTATTGTAATTGACGTCAACGTATCTTTTTGTTGCTGCGTCTTCGTCGGATGTTGGATCTCTTAAAACTACTATCTTATTTCCGTTCATGCTGAATTCACCAGTCATTGTGTCACCGGTATTTTTCACGCGATTAGCAACACTTACTGTAATTTGATCTCTGATGGTTGTAAACGATATACTTGAATCCTTGATTTTTCCGCTGTCAGTAAACACGGATATTATCCGAGACCGCACCGAGTACTCGTCGAATTATATCATTCCATTTAATATTGCTCGTTTTTAGTTTTCCGTATCGGTTCTGAAAAATAACAACCTCATCTGGGTCAACTGCAGCCAGGTTCATAATATCAGCGAGGTCATCCTTAGTCGCGTAATTCGACAGATGAACGTTGCCGGACTTTTTCTTAACTGTAGAAGATCTTCTTCCGTAAATATCAACCATTATATAAGATCTAAGATCCAAGATCTGTTTAAAACGAATTGGTTGCTTGTATAATCATGTACGAGTTTATGTGGCGGTTTGGATGATTTTGATATAGCGTTTAGTACATTAATTACTTCACGGCGGCATATTGGCAGATTTGTCATTGTTTGTGTGGGCAGAGTTGAATACCAAACTTGCGCGTGAAGTGGCGCGACATACTTGATAAATTCAATGGGTGGAGCTAACCCGTATGAATCAAAATAAACGATTCCACGTGGATCAACCGCGTATGATGCCCAATGAGTACCAGGTCCTAAATTCGAGTCAAGATTAATAAAACCTGTTTCGAGTTTGTTCGGTTGTTTTGGTAATTGATCTCGCATAAAAACACCTCTGAAGTTTTTTATTTTTAATCGTTTAGCAGCATCAAGTAAATCAAAATTTGATGCTGGAGCGTCTAACGAAGTGATCCTGGAAGCCTAAGAACTCTTCCCCAACGAGATCCCGGTAATCTTAAGCCGCGTACCTTTTTATATCCATTTCCTGTTGCTTTCTTTAGAGCCATTGCAGCAGCTGTTCCAACAGCACCTAACGCGGCTGCTTTTGCTACGGCTGGAGCGGCAGCAGCTATTAACGCTGAAATAGCCGCGAGAAGTGGAAAAATACCACCGGTTTTAACTCAGTCCTTAATCGCACCCGCAGATAGATTAAGTCTGACGCCTGTTTTTGATTGTTTAGCGCCATTGAAATGTTTAAGTTGACGTTCTGATAATGATAATTTATGTTGACCACCCGTGATCTGATCTCACTTTAGTAATATTTTCATTCCGCAGTTTTTTGCTGAATTTTATTGAAGGTTTTTAATCCGACCAGGAGTCAGACTGACACTAACGTGATGATATGGCATTTTATGATAAATAATTGCAACGCTCCAAATAATGATTAAAGATTTTCCACTGGTGCATCAGTGACTCTCATTCGACCACTACCACCTTCAAGTAACATGGCTTTATCGCTGAGTATAACCGCGATTGCTCTGCAATCAACATCACCTGTATTTAATATTGCTTTAAGATGTATATCAACAACAGATTGTTTTGATAGATCAAGATGCTCCAGTGAAAAATAATAAATCGGATACAAAGTTCTGAAATCATGCTGTGATATTTGCAATCCAGTATCTACATTTTGATCACGTCCCATGAATGACATCAAACGATGATATGCAAGTCCTATATGATTTTGTTCATAATTTAGTTGTAAATTTTCTGTTGGTTCTTGTTGTCCGTTTATCCGTAAAGAAATATCTGTGATACCTAGTTTATCAAATATCATACGAGAGTGAACTTGTGAGTTTAAACGATTATGGTTCTGAAACGCAATAAAAATATGCCGTGGTGCAGAAACACCTTGTTGTGATGCTATATGCCATGTAAATTGACCGTTAACGTCAGTTTGTATACAATCCGTGCTTGTTGTTAACCATGACAACAAGGATTTACCACCTGTGTCCATGAAAAAAATCAATTTTTGTTCTACTGCGATCGTTGGAGTCATTACCGGCATCCACAGTAAAAGTTTCGATAATACTACTTTACCAGCATCACCAATAGGTCTCCACAGAGCATCGTTATCATCACCCTTTCTTACAAGAGCAACCATGTGTCTAGCTCCAAAAATAACCTTTTTAACATTCCTACAAAATCCAAAAATATGCGATAGTGGAATTGTACATGAAAATCTTCTATTGGCTTCTACGCGTTGAAAATCCCAAGTTGAAATCTGGGTTAGCGCCATGAACCACTGGCCACACATCAGCATCGGCGTTATTGAGATTGTTTCTTGGTCGTCTTATATTATACTGATCGCTTTCAGGGTTACCAGAATTATCTTTCACAAACATCATTGTGGAACCTGCTGATCTTGTATAATCATCAGAATATCTTGGTAGACCAATTATTGTTGTAGCAACGTCGACATCTTTCTGAATTGATTCAATATTTTTTCCAGCAATCATATATGTGGCGCTATCAAATAATGCCATGATCCCGTTGTTGACAAAACCAACTTTTACTGCATCTGCGTGATTAGTATTATCCATTTTTATAACTGTACCTTCTACCTCAATAAAAGCTTCAGCGGGTAGAAAATATCTACTTGTGTCATGAACTTGTTGTTCAATTCTTCCACGTTGATCTGGTGTTCGTGCGTCATAAGAATAAAACTGATAATCACGTACCGATTCATTTTTAAGGACAGGTGCTTCCATGTCAAATGCTGTGTCCGACATGCGCTTGAACATTTTATTGTAATTATTTTCGTCTAACACGTTGATTACCGCGTTCGGGAAATTCCACTTCGGGAAGTTCCACTTCCTGATATCAAATTGAAATATTATTTCCCGATTGACCGAGTTCCCGATTTGCTAACGCTGCTAGTTTTTGATTTGCAGCTTGATTTATTATTTTGCTGACATCTGCCGGCATCACTTCAGTACTTGGTAATTTTACTGGTTGATGTTTTCGTTTTATTAATCGTGCTAGTCTATCGTTGATCGCCGAGAGCGCCTTACCAGCAACATTGACAATTGCACCAGGAGCTTTTCACGAACAGTATCAATAGCTTTCATCGATAATTGTTTTGCAATAGGTGCTGCTTTTGGGGCTAACATTGTAAATAATCCCTGAATAACAACACCAAGTCCATCTCCGTAAATTACTCTATAGATTGGTAATCGTAGTTTACCGCTCTGATCGATACGGATTTACGATGATTATTGTGTACTATCATCTTAGTTTATTTACCATTTATCTAATCGCGGTGACTAATCATCAACGAGCTCATCAATAAGTTTCCGGTAAGCACTGATATCCATGATGCCGCCGCGAAACAATCGTTGGCAAATATCAGCTGCTTCATTGGTTATTTCTGGTGAGTTATTTCCGGCGCGTTTTCCCCCTATGAGAACTTCTACCCGTGATACGTCATTGAGGATATTATTACAAAATTATTTTCTCCTGATGCAGTCAGAAAACCACTTCCTACAGCGCTCGGAGGATCATCATCATCCTCCCCTGCAAACATCCGTTCTCTTTCTTCTGTTGTTTTCTTAAATAGTCTTAAGGGCGATTTTTCTCCTTTTGCTTTTTTAAGTAGCTCCTCATACATCTCAAGTTCCGACATCAACCTTTGCTGCGGTGAAGAAGATTGTTGTTGTTCTATTTGTTGCAGAGGTGGAGGAAGTTGATATGAAGGTTCCTGCTGGGAGAGTTGTTCTTGTTCTAGTTGTTTTATTCTCTCTCTATAAAGTCTTTTTACTTTTTTATCAAGATTTTTGCATTCTAAATCACTATCTCTGACTTGTTTTTTGTTTTTGTTTTTATATACACGATATATCCATTTAACAAGATTATCATCACTTACTTTTTCATGACGGGGTTTTAAAATATTAGATTTATAAAATATACAAAATAATATTGTTTCGGGCAATTTTTCTCTTTTAGTATTTCTAAAATTTTGGACAAACCCTTTCTTAAATCTTGCAATCAATTCTACGTTTTCTTCTACTGGTTTGGGTTCAGGTGCAAGTTCTTTTCTCACGTCGGCGACTTCAGTTCGAAGTTTTCCAATATCTTCAAGTATTTCTTCACCGACAGGTGGAGGCTGAGCCGCAGCTATATCAGTTGGAAGATCTCGTAAAATCTTTTTTGTTTGTTTGGTTCTTTTTGTTATTTTTCCAGTCTGCACTGCAGTTTGGTATAATACTGGAAAAACACCCTCTTTCCTCTTCTTATCCTCCTCCTGAATATCTGCCCATATAGTTTTTTCAACAGCCGCTGTGGCTTTCTCAGTAGCTGTAGTGACGGGTTTAAAGAGTTTTTTAGTGTCTTCTTCGTACTCAACTTGTGCTTCCTGCTGCTCTTGTAGTTTTTTTCTGAATGAATCTCTAACAGGAAGAAATTTTTTGATTGCTTCTAATCGTTCTCGAGCTATCCTTGCAGTATGAGATTCCGGATGTACCATTTTATTGTAACATAATAATTTAATTATAGCAGCAGAGGGGGCATGACCTCAAGTTTGTTCGTTTTTTGTAATATACACGCCATTAACAAGTTTTTAGTTGGAGAAATAACATGAACTAACCTAGGGACTCTATGGACTCTTTGAGACAGCCTCTGTAGTTAGTTATTTTTATTTTTAAGGTTATTAATCCTATTTTTAGGAAGGCTTATTTCGGTTTTTGGACGCTTCCAAAGTCGGTCTGTTCGCCCCCTCTGCTGCTACTTTCTTTTTATATTATAATCATTCGCCCATAAAATGTCGCATTCGCATTGAAATTCCTCAAAGTATGTAAACGATGCTAGATGCAGGCGATGTAATTTGTCCTGTGTTTTATGCACAGGTCTCGAAATAATTTTCAAGGAGTGTCTAACATGTACCAAAAAGAGGGGGAAGATCAACAACAAAAAAGACCGTCGTTTCATACATGACTGGTTTGCTTAGGATATTTTAAATGTCATTATCATTGCCAAGGTGCAGAACTGTGTCAGTCTTTTAAACACAGTTATAAAGTTACCTCCCTTATAAGACACCATCCTCATGAGTGACATAAGATTGTTGTCAAAATTATAAATGAAAACAATGATCTTTGGAAAAACAAACGTATTATATTTAGAGAATCATGGGTATAATAAGTGCCACAAAAAAAAAAAAACAAAAAAAAAAAAACATTAAAGAAAGATCATGCATCGATATATTCCTTGTTACAGATACATTGTATAAGACAATCGGTTAAAAGCAAAAACAATCATCCAGTCACTCACAAAAGATTGGTACTTTGAAACGTTATCAAAGAAGACGCGAGTGAAATATTGCATGAAACTTTTTTTTATTGTGAATGAACCCGTAGGAAAGTATTCTGAATGATATGTCTCGCTTGAGCTGTAAATCGTATTTTCCAATCACTTTTAAGGGCCAATTCATCAAGATATGCAGGTCATTACAACAGCAATTAATTTTTTTATGGGTATTAACATAACTCATAAATGTAAATGTATACATGGAACTGCATGTCTATACATTTAGAAATAAATGATAAACCGATGTACAAGGTATACAGATTGATTAGGGTACTTTTATAGCTGTAGATAAAGCAGATAATATGTTGTGCAATTTGATCGTGGGGGTCATCTCAGTAAATGTTTCTGCCATAAATCTCCCCTCTCTCTCTCTCACACACACACACACATAGCCCCCCCCCCCCGTGCACACACATTATTTATATATATATATATATATATATATATATATATATATATATATATATATATATATATATATATATATATATATATATATATAAAGTGTGCATTGGCGCGGGGGTGTTTTGGTGTGTGTGTGTGTGTGTGTGTGTGTGTGTGTGTGAGAGAGAGAGAGAGAGAGAGAGAGAGAGAGAAATGTGTAGCGGAAACTTTCACCTGGCAGCATATTGAGATGACCTCCACGATCCCATTGCACAACATATTATTTACTTTATCTACGACTCTAAAAGAGGCGATCAAACGTTTTATTATGATGTTGCAATAATGTGCATTAAAAAAACTGTTTTATCCCGTCGGTAACAGCAGTAAATAATTGTCACAGAAATGAACGTGAAAGTATAAAAGAACACTAAGCCGCAGTGTACCTGCCATGTCCGACTTAAGATAAATGTAAGACTAAAATATGTCCAGCAACATTATTTCCTTTTAGAGCATACATTTGGTCTAAAATACAGTTCTGCTAATTCCCTTCACCATCCCCACATTGCATGCACAGGAAACGGAAAAGGGACATATTATCATTTATACAAATTGATTATTGTCATCTACACACCGTCTTTTTGGCTTTTTGTACTACATGAAAGCAGGGTACACTATTCTCCCATTATAACATAACTTTGTTTTGCTACTGGGTGAGTAAGACAGTCCAATATTGCTCGGCAAACGATTTTGCTTATACTATTATGCTATTGTAGTAAACCTTTTATATAACGTTTGGAAAAGTAATCCAAGCAAACGATTTTGCTTATACTATTATGCTATTGTAGTAAACCTTTTATATAACGTTTGGAAAAGTAATCCAAGCAAACGATTTTGCTTATACTATTATGCTATTGTAGTAAACCTTTTATATAACGTTTGGAAAAGTAATCCAACAAGGAAGAAGTCTTAACTCAATAAATATAGAGTTTGCATTTAATAAAACCGAATTGTCACAAACAGTTCATTTTCCTTCAGTGAAACCACATATAGTCAAAGAAACGAAACTAAACAGGCAGAGTGACATAAAAGACTTCGGCATATTTTTAATACAAGAACATTTTGACCATTTTTCTAAATTGATGGTTTTTCACATGCTAACTAAATTAATTCCATAACTTTTTTATTTTTAAAAAGGACATGGCTCTAGCGCTTAAAGTCATCTGTCGTCTATTAAACGTGATTGTGTTTACATCCTTCACTTTATCTTTTATTCACGTATAGTTCCTCCATCAGAACATTTCGTATCCAAAAATCAAACTTCTGAAATGTTTCAAATATATACTGAACGATATTAGTCAGTATTTGACATTACTAACGCAGAGAAGTCTTTATTTCTTATAGTTTCCTTTTCATCCATTATATACCTGCATACTTAAGAAAGACACGCATTAGCCACAAAAGAATCTAAGCCTGCAAAAAATGCTATGCCTAATTTTCCTTCACCTATTTCACTGCACTGGTCTTATTCCTACATGTTCTTTTATCTGCAGCTGTTTGATCAGTTACGGGAAACATAGCGACGACATAATTCAACCTGCTTTACAGTACGAAAACTATATATTTTAGAACGGACTTCATCACTGTTACTTTGATAACCAATGAAAAACATTATTGGCGTGTGAAACACTCTTTTGATAACCAATGAAAAACATAATTGGCGTGTGAAACACTCTTTAGATCGTGTCTTAATTAGATCAACTTTTATATGCAGGCCTCTAGAATATATTCACAGATATTCTTACATTTAAAAATAGACTAGTATACGTGATTGGTTTGCTTTCGAAATTTTAAATGAACTGTAAATAATTTGACCTATTAGTGCATTCTCGTTGAACACTCTTTCACGTCGAACTCTCTAATGAATACGAATTAGATTAATTGACACACAAAGAAGTATCACCACACATGAAGCTAATATTTTCTGGATTTCTTGTCGATAAAGGGCCTTTATCATCGAAAATTAAATTTATGTAATTTAGCCGCATAAAAGAGAAATTATCTAAGGGCAGGATAGAATGATAGGATATATAAACAATTCTGCATTTATAGTCTGAAAGTTATAGCGCATGACAAGAGAGGGGTGGATATTAAATCATGCCTCTTCAGTATTTTTGCTTATATACTTACATTTCTTGAACATAATTGCATAAAATTAGATTGTTCAATATAACATATTGTAATAAATTTGGGATATGCGCCATTTATATATACCTTTCTCTTTTAAGGATTTCTTATATTTTTGTAATTATTTGTTTGATTATGGGAAGTCAGTGCTATGGAGATAGATAGAACAATTAGCCAGTTATTAGGAACAAACGTCAAGGAGTTGGTGAAATTTCATGATGCATTGTTTAGTTTTATTGAGTTCAGGTCAGAGCGCATAAGTGAGCCAAGTAGTCCCTATTACATCCAATTGAGTGGATCGGTTGTGTGACTCCATGTGCAGTATGTATGATTGGGGACTTGTAAAGTGTAAATGGAATGTAAAGTGCAAAATGGAATGTAAAGTGTAAAATGGAATGTAAAGTGTAAAATGGAATAATTGAGAAGGGACTGTTCGGTCATCTGGAGGCACAGTTTATTGTTGCTATGATGGTAACTATGGTGTAAGGTTAGAGGCAAAACGAAGCTTAAGATAATAATAATAATAATAATAATAATGAGGACTTTCTATAGCGCCCAGTCTTTAGAAGTTCTAAGCGCTTTACAACATTAGACAACAATTATAACATAAAAACATATATAATATTATGATTACAAAAACAAACATCATGACATTAGAAAACATAAACAACATGATGAAAATGTTTAAGGAAAAAACATTATTAGCTCTTTAAGTTTGTTCTTGCAGTTGAAATTAGTGAGTTTTAAGAGCACTCTTGAATGGGATGACTGTGTCTGTGTCTAGGTTCAGTGGGTAATTCATTCCACTTTGCTGGGCCCCGTTATGCAAAAGAACGTTGTCCATATCACTTTGTTTTCATAGTGGGAATAATGAGTATACGATTGTCAGAAGAGGAACGTAAGTATCTTGCTGGTGTGTACACATGGGTGAGGTTGGATAGGTACGTTGTACTGGAGTCAGTCAGTGAAACGTAGCACAGAGAACAAATTTTGTGTTTGATTCTGGATCGAATGGATAGTCAGTGTAGGGTACAGATCAGAAGGGAGGTGTGTTCTGATTGTGGTACTCTAACTATGATCCGATCAGCTGTGTTTTGAAATTTTTGAGGTTTGTGGAGTAGGTATTGAGATAAACCAGACAGAACTGCGTTACAATAGTCCAGTCTTGAAAGTACTAGTGAACACACAAGCGTTTTAGTGGCATCAACTGAAAGATATTTGCGAATGGAGCTGGTGTGTCTCAGCTCAAGATATGCAGCCTTACATATGTTCATGACATGTTGGTGCAATGTGAGAGTACTGTCCAGAGTAACACCTAGGTTTCGTACTGATTGTGTGAATTTAATATTGGTGTTGTTGATATTTATTGTCTGAGGTAAAGGATGTGAATGAGAACGTCTTTGTGTTGTGATCGGAATGTCCTCAGTTTTATCATCAACGACAGCGGCTCGTTGATAGCTCGTCAATAATGGTGAATGAACTGCTTTGTTTTGTACAAAACAAAATGAACACATTGCCATTTGATGATATTTTAAAGCTGTATGTGGAAACATATTGTGACAGTGACATTTAGGGTGCAAAATGGACCCTGTTATCATTGGTACAAACAGCTGAGAGAATGATAAAGAGAAAGGGTACGGATAAATCTATAAATAATATGAAAGATGTTTTGAATCTATTTCTGTCCACAGACCCAAATGACATACCAAGTTTTTGTGCATTGGATCTATCAAAGTTGCCACCTGTATCTTACAATTATGTGGACATGTCAATTTTATTGAAGGACATGGAAAATTTGAAACATCCAGGTGACATACTTAAGTCAGTCCTGGCGGAGACGTTATGTGCAATGCAACACGTATGTGAACAAACCCATCCATGTTCGACGGTCAAAAGTAGATTGGCTCCCCATGTTGACAATTCAAACACAGTTCAGTCGGACATTGTACTTACTGAGAATTCATCTGTAAACCGAGGCTACAGTACAACAATTGGTCAGACCTTACTTCTGATGAAAAACTGAATTATACTCGGACATCTGCATTCTTATTAAGCAAGATTGAGATCCCACATTGTGTTGTGATCTGTAATGACCACGGTTGCACTAACCAGATGCATATGAAACAAATAAATGGATTATACACTGATACAGTAAAAGCTTTGTCGAATAGCTTGACTAGTAAATCCAAGCGCGGTCACCCGGTTATACCAGGCTTAGTTTGGTTTTAAAAAGAAGCATTCAACAGATTTTTGCATATATGCCTGTAAGGAAACTGTTAGCTATTATATAGAACATGGCAGCCCAGTGTTTGCATGCTAGCAAGGCATAGGATAGGGTCAATCACTGGACACACTTTTAAAAGTTGATTGATATTAAAATAGCTGTCTACATAGTTCATACTCTAGTTAACTGGTATGACAAACAGTTGCATTGTGTGCTATGGGGAAGTGTAAACTCCAGCGCTTTCCATGTAACCAGTGGGGTGAGGCAGGGGAGTATTCTTTCCCCTTTGTTAAACGAGTTAAATCTTAAGTTCGATCAGTGTTACGTGGGGTTACGTCTGCAACAAATGCGCTGTTTCTTAACAATTTTAGTTTTGCTGATGATATGTCGTTGATAAGTCCTTCTATCACAGGTTTAAGGAAATTATTAAAGATTGTGTCAAATGCTGCAGACAAATCAAGGAGGGTGAGGACTAATCTTTCCGCTATCCAAAGCAGAGAGAATGTCATTAATTACTTTTAGAAGACTAGTTTCAGTACTGTGGCAGGGGCGATATGCAGATTGTACATTGCTATACAGACTGATTGTGTTCAGATGAGATACAAGCGGGGATAGAAAACCTTTTCCAAGATTTTTGACATGAATGGGAGATTAGAAACTGGGCGGTAGTTCTTTAAATCGTTATGGTCTAGTGTTGTTTTCTTCAGCAGAGGCTTTACAATGGCAGTTTTGAAAAATGATGGGAATTCCCCGGATGAGAGAAAGGCATTAATAACATCAATTATTAAAGGCAATACTGGATCTAAGCACTCAAGCAGCAGTGATGTTGGAATTGGATCAAGTTCACATGACTTTGGTGGACTCTTCATCAGGATTGTACGTACGAAATCCATAGAGACAGGTTCAAATGCTGATAATAGTTGCTGCTCAAATTCTGTATCCCAACTGTATGGTGAAAACGAGTCAATTGAAATTGTGGTGTCAAGCTTATCTCTAATGGTTTTTACTTTGTCACGGAAGAAATTTGCAAACATGTCCGGAAGGTCGACTGGAGAGAAGGTAGTTGGAAGTGGTGTACATTTGTTCCTTGACATTAGCTTATTAGTAATCTGGAACAGCTCTTTGGAGATGGAAATTGCCATGATCTTAGTAGTACAGTGGGCTGATTTCGCTGCACGGACTATATTTGTGACATTCTTCTTAGCGACTTCATAGATTTGCTTATGAATAGTGAGTCTGTTGGAAAGCCAAAGACTCTCAGCTTTACGGCGGTCTCTTTTAGCAGTGCGAAGCTGGTCCCTAACACTGCTATACCATGGAGAACACTTTTGAATTAATAATCTGCACTTGGTAGCTGGAACATGTTTGTCTAGCAATGAACGCAAGCAGTTATCGAGTTGTTCTGCTGTAGGAGGTAAACAAGTTGTTAGGCTTGCTCGGATGTCATGCATTAATTTGGTTCTATTTATCATACGGAGGTTTCTCTTAGTAGCAGATAAAGGTGGAGGGTTAGGGACTAATACGTCACTATGGCATATAATGCACAGGTGATCTGATGAAAGTTTATGGGATATCAGGGAGGATCGTAGAATGTTATCATCAGGTCCATGACGAATCCAGTCTAAATGTGACCATATTTATGCGTGGAATGGTTAACTGACTGTTTGAGGCTGAATACATTAATGGAATCTTGGAGTATTGATGTGTTTGGGTTCCGGGATAGTCAAGGTGAAAGTTGAAATCTCCAAGAATAATCAGGATGCCACCTATCGAATTTCCATACTCCAGGAGATTCGGAAACTGCTCCAAAAAGAGAGATTCAGTCAGCTTGTTTTTTTCTACTACGAGGAGGGCGGTATAGGCAGAAAAATGGACTGACCTTTGCTCCAGTTGGTTTGGACTAGTTAAAACGATGTGTGGTCGAAATTGAATGTTGTGGTGTGGAAAAGACGTTTGATCATGGAGTTCTTTTGAGATGACAGCAATTCCACCTCCGCGACACTTACGTTGGAACGAATTGATGGAGTAACCAGTGGGTGTTAGATCCGCGCATTTGGGCTCATCGCCTGATGTTTTTAGTTATGTCTCTGTCAGAAAAAAGGCGTCGATGAATAAACTATTTCTGTGCGCTTTTCCGGTGGTCCTACTGACTGGGCATTGAATAATGCAATACGCAGAGGTATCTCTTGGATAGTTGACACAAGGGTTGACGATTTAATAGGGATTTGAATTAGGTCGAAATTTTAAATTGTTGAGCCGGAAAGGGCATAAAGGAGATAACTAGAACTCTTCCTGTTCTACGCTGGCCAGTTTTGAAACAACGTTTCTTTTTTCGCTTCTGTTTACATTTAGGTAATGATGAATGTAGTCCCAATTCGTTTAGTGAAGAACACAATGTAGTGTGGAAAGCCAAGGAGTGGTCATTTAAAACAATTAATGAGGGTCCATCATAGTATAAACGTGTTGACTGGCGAGTATCACGTGATTGCGGTTTGTTCAAAAATAAATGAAGTTGTAGCAGTGGAGCAAGAACGTTGAGAAAAAGTCTAATTGTTCTCGTTTCCAAAATAAGGAGATGAAGAAACACATACGAACTGAACAGCCAATAGATGATGAACACAATAACGTAGACAAAGACATGCAACGAGCATATATATTACGAAAACGGCTCAAAAATCGGAACAGATGCTTCAATCCGGTTAAGCGATAGCGGCCATCTTGACATGCATCATTCAAGATCATGATATTTCTTACCTATAGTAGCGTAGGGAAAGTATTTCACTGTATTTGGTGTTTGAGTTGTATATTTTCGTGGCGTGAAATACTGGTGCAAAATTACGGAAATGTAATAAGGAGACACCATGCAGTTGTGAGACTGACAGGAAAGTGAGAGTGTGTGATGTAAATGTATAGTTGTGATATTTTTGGTCATGCATTGATTAGAGAAAAATTATTTATAGTCTGGGCTCGTCGGAATTTCCAGTTTATTACAGTAGTTGTAGGGAAGCCCTTGGGAAATCAGGGGAAGCAAGTGACATCTAGCGGGATTCACACCAGGGTTGAAATCGCTCGGTCAAGAAACCCCTTTAGCTTATTACAATATATACGTCATAAGATCATTTTGTATTTGTTCATAAGAACTCAGGTATATTTCTTTGTATTTCAGCAACAGGGTTTATTCTCTTTTTAGTTTACAAAATAATGACTTATGTAATTGATGGAACAAAGACTCAACACTCTAGTCAGATTAAATTAGAGATGTGCCTAGATTTCATTAACTCAGAAATCTGGATTTTAATCCGATATGACACACAAAAGTCCTAAACATACAATCCTAGAATATATGACACTGAAATATTGTTTGGTTACAATAACAATCACTTATTGCTTGTACAGGTTATGTGTAGCTGGATGGTGTGCGTATCCTATGACATGGTTCACTGTTTCACAAGTCTTAGCTCCTGAGCAAACTTCGTAGAACAGGGTGTGACAGTTATGGACCTAACTGAATTTTAAAAACTAAATATTATAAGTAATTATTTGTAATAATAATATTTTCTTTTTGCTTTCTGTGTGTAGAATTTTCTCGAAAACCCCATAAAAGCTTACAAGGGGAACAAAATATGAACTGACACATCATTCGGAATGTTTCTTTGTACACTCCAAAGTTCAGACTTATAATAAACACAGTTATAAAACCAACATCGTAAACAACCCATCATCACAACATCCCTTCACTAAAATAAAGCCATGAGTAACACAAAATTATATTTGAGGCTACAAATGGCACGGCAATGCATGAGTAAATTTTAAAAAATGTCATGTAAGAAAATATATGTATTATATTTAGAGAATATAAAAATAGATGTATTTGAAGAATCATGTATTGAAGACGTGACAAAAAATGAACGGATTAAACAGAGATCTTGCTATGCGATGTTCCTAATTACACTAACAAACACTCAATATAACATGGCAAAATCAATAATCCACTCACTAAGAATAAAATGTACAATAATAAAATTAGTACTTTAGAAAAATATCAATGTGAAATATTGTACGAAACAGTTTTGACTGTGTTTCCGTTTATAAAACCAACCCAAATGAAAGATTTTTTTCTTCTTTCACGTAACAATTGAGTACAAAATTGGAACATCTGTGCTGTGAATGTACGGAGCCCGTGAAGGGACACACTTCACATTTTTTGTAATCCGAGATCTCGATTTTAGTAATCCGAGATGCCGGTTTACTAATCCGAGATCTCGATTTAGTAATCCGAGATCTCGATTTACTAATCCGAGATCTCGATTTACTAATCCGAGATCTCGGTTTACTAATCCGAGATCTCGATTTACTAATCCGAGATCTCGGTTTACTATAGGGAAATTTAAATTGATGAATTTGTCATCTGGGTGCCTCATTTGGACTGGATCCGTTTATTGTGGATAGACTGCTGTAGGTTGGAGGCGAAATATTCAAGCAAATGAGATAAGTTGTAACTGTAGAGTTTTGTTATAAGGGCGTTTATTACAATTAAAATAAAATACTACTCGTGAAGTGACGAGGATACAAAAGAAAGTATTCTTTGCTGTATCAAGTAAGTCAAGCCTTCTCACTGTCGATGATCCTGTAATAAAGCCCCACAGTATACTTCTTCAGTATTTAAGTGTTCATGATTATTACGTTTAAGATAGGGGCCCCGAGTGGCCGAGTGGTTTAAAGCGCTCTCCGTTACGGATCACTGCCATCTCACTTCTGTCTGCGTGGGTTCGAGTCTCGGATTCGGCTAATGTGGGTATGTGAGAAAGCTTGCCAGTTGCTTCTCGTGGGTCGGTGGTTCTTTCCGGGGTTTTCCAGGGTTCTTCCTCCACCATTAATACTGGCCGCCATGTATAGCCTATCGTGTGCTGAAAAATGGCGTTAAACCCTACAACAACAACAACGTTTGAGATAATGCTTTCATAATATCTGCTTCTACGAACAATCAGGTATATTTCTTTTGTCACGGCAGCTGGGTCTTTGTCAAATGGTCCGTCTGCACGTCCATCGTTCTTTATAGTCTCTTGAAGTCCCAATTTAGAGTTTGTAGTTAGGTTCCTTAGGGCTTGTTAATAATATGTGGATTTCGGATTCTAAAGATTACTTGTCTTTGTAAATATTGAAAAGTCTATACTGCGATGTCTTTGTTTTCAAATTAGATGAGGTGTATAGGCCTATGGCTTAATCAGTTATTTCTTGGCTTTCGATTTGACCTCAAGCAATCCATAGAGAGAAGGCACATAAATGAAAAGGTCAAATTATGTTTAATTTAGTACTCCAATATCTCGATTTAGTAATCCGAGATCTCAGTTTACTAATCCGAGATCTCAGTTTACTAATCCGAGATCTCGGTTTACTAATCCGAGATCTCGGTTTAGTCAACTGTCATGCGCAAGCCTCACTTTGATTCTTGCAAATGGCAGGAGGGACGTTTGAGAGATGTAAAGCAGCCGAAGTAAGTAATTACTGTATCTATAGATGTTTTTTGCGGTCAAAGTAAAATCATTATCGCGAAAGTGACGAAGTGAGAAAGTTTATGTGACAATTGCATTCGGTACATTACACAAATCAGATCCTCGCACCGTTACCCAACCTGTATTGAGGTCATTTATACAGATATGCAAAAGTCACGGAGCTTGTGCTAATATTTCGAGGATAACTTTTACGTCGCAATATATATGCCTACTGCACGACAGTTTGTACTGTAACTAAAATATGGTTTAACACTTTGTGTATGTACCATACCTATTTACTACTCGTTTTCTGTTTATGACATTTGTATGATCCACGATGCGCAAACGGTGTTTTTCCTGCATCGTGATACGGACAACAAAACTTATTTAACATGAACATTTAAAATCATATATAGATCACACACACACACACACACACACCAAGACTTACAAAAAATACTTCTTGACATTATTTCTTTGGATCAAAACTGTCCTTTAACTCATACGAAAAACTGTACAAAATTAATGTGAAGTTATGGCTAAACGTCGCTACGCCTATTAATCAAAACATTCCTCGGAATAATCTTTCCTGATTTAAGATACGATTAACTTTTAAGATGAATATGAAAGGGTTGTAATACATATGAGTTACTTTGACTCTAGATGAATGTGAAAGGGTTGTAATATATAGGACTTACTTTGGCTTTAGATGAATATGAAAGAGTTGTAATATATAAGAGTTACTTTGACTGTACATGAATATGAAAGGGTTGTACTACATAGGAGTTACTTTGACTCTAGATGAATATGAAAGGGTTTTAATATATAGGACTTACTTTGACTCTAGATGAATATGAAAGAGTTTGTAATACATAGGAGTTACTTTGGCTCTAGATGAATGTGAAAGGGTTGTAATATATAGGAGTTAATTTGGCTTTGATACCTGGATGAATATGAAAGGATTGTATCCCTGATTACTAGATTCAGATTCATTTTACCTGATAAATTCCCCAGACGTACCAGGGTCTCAAATGGATAAAGCTCAAACATGTGTTGCAGTGCCAGATATGTTGTCTAACACATTATATTCTGGGTCATTAGTCAAGGTAAATGTAACAGAAGCCAGAGATGGATGTGGTACCATTTTTAAAATGGTTACTTTATAAGAGAGAGAGAGAGAGAGATTATACTGAAAACATTCAGTGCATTTAGCACGTAGGATCCGATGATCAAGGTGGAATGAGAAGAATCTGTCATGAAGAGGAATTCGGCATCTTTGCTTATGAAGATAGTATGATTATAAGAGGAAAGTTTTGTATTTTATTATGTACCAATAATTTCACAATAAGTCACTTAATAATTCAGGTACTTATTCACAACATTTAATGTAAGATATATTTTTATTTCATGTATGGTAGATCATGATGGAAGAAGGTAGAGAACTTGAGGATTTCTTGAAGAAAAGAGGACTTCAGCAAGATTTGATTGACAAAATATAAGAGTAGATGGTATAATAGTTTGAGAAATATAGTGTTGTCCATGATTTCTCTTTTCAGGATGTAAGTCACATGAATGATCTGATTGTATGCATAAGGGAACACTCTGGTAGCCTAAGTGGTTACAACGTCTGCCTTGGATGCAGGAGGTCGCAGGTTTGAATCCTGGCTGAGTCATACCTAAGACTTATAAAAATAGTACTAGCAGCTGTCTCACTTTGTGCTCAGCATATTTAATACAGACTTCTTATAAATTTAGTACCAGTATTATATCTGTAATCTTTCGGAGAAGTGTAAAAGACACCACTATCTTGAATATTTATTAGACTTCATTCTTTTTATGTCTTAATTTGCAAATTTTATCTTGTGGTTAATAGTTTAAAAGAACAGGACACAATTAACATCATATCAACTTTGCAGGACGTGGTGAAATTGTTTCTTTTTTTTTCTTTCTAAAGATAAATCCTTACCCTATTGCTGTGGAATACTCAGTTTTCAAACGACCACTCTCCCCATAAAAAACACACTTTTATCAGTTTCCGAGTGCCGTAAGTATCTTGACAATTTCGATTCAAACTCTGCAAACATATTTTGACCTTTTGAGTATTATGCCTTCTCTATGAATTGATTGAGGTCAAATGAAAAACCAAGATCTAATTGTTTAAGCCATACACACATCATCTCATTTGTGTGTATGTCTGTGTTTTGGATTTTTAACATAACTTTGACAATTTTGCAGTCATGTCGCTACGATGTCTGCAGTGTGACAGTTAATAGTGATGTCTAGCACTGGGGCATCATGCCTGCAGACATGTAGCATGATATCCCACCCAGTCACATTATCCCGACCAGTCCCAACACTAAGCTCTTTACGCTGAGCGCCTAGCGAGGTAGCTGTTAGTAACATTTTTATAAGTCATTGATATGATTTGGCGGGAGTTCAAACCCGCGACCTTTTGCATACGAAGCGGACACTCTAATCATTAGGTCACCGGATCGGTCTTTTAATTTGAAAACAAAGCCATCGCAGTGTAGACTTTTCAATGTTAACTAAGACAAGTAATCTTTAGATCTTTAAACCCGAACAAGGGTTCCTTATGATCGAACCCGAATCCAAAATCTACATACTATTAACAACCCCTATACGGAACCTAACTACATACTCTGAATTGGGGCTTCAAGAGACTTTAAAGAACGATGGACGTTCAGACGGACCAGTTGACAAATACTCAACTGCCGTGACAAAAGAAATATACCTGATTTTTCGTAGAAGCAGGTATTATGAAAGCATTATCTCAAACGTAATAATCATGAACACTTAAATACTTTAGAAGTATACTGTGGGGCTTTACTACAGGATCATCGACAGTGAGAAGGCTTGAATTACTTGATACAGCAAAGAATACTTTCTTTTGTAACCTCGTCACTTCAAGAGTAGTATTTTATTTTAATTGTAATAAACGCCCTTATAACAAAACTCTATAGTTACAACTTACCTCATTTGCTTGAATATTTCGCCTCCAACCTACAGCAGTCTATCCACAATAAACGGATCCAGTCCAAATGAGGCACCCAGATGACAAATTCATCAATTTAAATTTCCCTATAGTAAACCGAGATCTCGGATTAGTAAATCGAGATCTCGGATTAGTAAACCGAGATCTCGGATTAGTAAATCGAGATCTCGGATTAGTAAATCGAGATCTCGGATTACTAAATCGAGATCTCGGATTAGCAAACTGAGATCTCGGATTAGTAAATCGAGATCTCGGATTACTAAATCGAGATCTCGGATTAGTAAATTGAGATCTTTGATTAGTAAATCGAGATCTCGGATTAGTAAACCGAGATCTCGGATTGGTAAAGTGTGAAGTGTGTCCCTTCACGGGCTCCGTAATGAATGCACCAACAGGAGAATTGTTTTTAAATATGTCTCAACTGCTTTCTCTGTACAGTATACAATCAAAACAAAATTGGCATTGCCAGTTCAGCAAGACATGAAGCACGCTACAACAGCAGCCTACATCATGGGCTTTAACACTGATAAATTTGAATGCACATATGATATTGCACAGCCATCCATTTAACATTGTCTAGAAAACAGAGTTACAGGTAATAATGACCGCTGACCGTGTGTGTGTGTGTGTGTGTGTGTGTGTGAGAGAGAGAGAGAGAGAGAGAGAGAGAGAGAGAGCATTATAAACTTTTACCCGCTAACATAATGAGATGGCCTCATGGTTCCATTGCACTACAAATTATTTGTTTTATCTAAGAGTGGTTCAAAACTGCTTTGCTATTATCATAATGCAATAATCTGCGTTAAACCCATTTTATCTCGTAAGCAACAGCAGTAAATAGCCTTTTATTGCCGCAGAAAGTAACGTAAAGGTATAAAAATACAACCGTTCGAGGTCTACAGGCTAATTCTGCCTAAGAGTGTACATAGAGGCATCACGTGTTCATATTACTCGCAAAGTGGGAAATCCCAAAATTCCTTCTTTTTTCTATATGGAATCATCGTACAGGGAAGATTCGTTGTTATCGACCAGGAAGTACTTATAACTTCCAATTCTATCCTTTACGCGAAAGAATTTGTAACTGGTTTCACTTTAGCAATTAGGAGAATAAACGCTCGTTATGAAAATCCAGACTTACCTTAATATGACTAGGTCGATTTC
Source organism: Sinohyriopsis cumingii (assembly GCA_028554795.2). Lineage (NCBI taxonomy): Eukaryota > Metazoa > Mollusca > Bivalvia > Unionida > Unionidae > Sinohyriopsis > Sinohyriopsis cumingii. The sequence goes on along the minus strand of CM068841.1, from coordinate 26,221,717 downwards.
ATGGAAGAATTCGAACTTGTGTCGTGGGATGGCGCGTCTGTTCTTCGCTTCTATACTGCGATTACATAAATGTATATGGCTGACTGTAATAAGACAGCAAGATGGCCGAATAAAACGGCATATACAACGTTAAGCTTCTGTTCAGTCATTGCTGTATAAGTTATGATTTTTCTTTGTCGCCTTGCAAGATTACCGATATTCAAGACTCAGTTCGATCCTTACTGAGAGATGCACGACTAGGAGAGTGGTTGGTGCGTACATGATGCGAGACGATGGGTGCCCTAATTCGAGGACCCATGTTCAAGTCTATAAATAGACACACACACACACACACACACACACACACACACACACAATACTATCATACAGGTTAGATAAATATTTAATTCGGACTCTACGGAGATTTAAACCCAGGTCCGCTGGTGAGCAGTTCATAACTTCTTCGCTTGTACGCACCAGTTCATATACCATCACGACTAGGCACAAGTCACCGAAAGAGTAATCGCACAGTACCTAAGGAGAAAGTTGGAGCAAATAATTAACAAATGACTTACATTCCAGTATTACTGTCTCGATTGTGTATTCGGTATCTGTTCTAATATATGTATGAATGCACACTAAATCGTCAATTTGCAATCCATTATTCCTGTCCGACGTAACCACATGTTGCTTCGGTGGCGTTGCATTTTTTAAAATTATTGATTTTAGACCTGTTCCGCTTTTTTTTTATAGCTATTTTGAAAGATAAGGTTCTTTCCATGAATTACTAAGGAAAAGAAACAAGAAAGATTAATTCTAAAGAAAAGATGGATACTTCTTTTCTATGACTTTACTTGATTCGCATTAACCAGTGATCCACTAAATATCCATTTTAGTTGCATATTTCAGTAATGAAAGTGCCAATATAATTCTCGAGAATTACTCGCTAAAATGGGCGCACACATTTCCTGGATACATATGCTAAGAAAATTCTACTTTCACTTTGAATGACGATAGGGCATTCCATTTTGGTACAAAGGGGTCAAAGGTCGACAAATCTTTATTTTTAAACAATGTAGACAATTATAAATGTTCAGTATACTTAGTAATACATGATTAAAATCTGTTTATGATAAAGACCAATCAGTCGAACATTATCTGTCTAGTTATGTTTGATTGTCTGATTTATATAGAATTTGCGTACACTATAGCTGTTAAGATATCAGACCGACTCGACATGTAGATGACTCACGCCGCGTCCCATGATATTAAGGGAGGTCCTTGTTTCGAACATAATACAGTCAAACCGATTTCGTGTAATAAACAAGTGTACGTATATCCAGCACGATGGCAAGTCTACAGTCTATGGAATATGGAATAGAGTCAGAAGCTATAGAGGACTATAGGTAAGTTTTCTTTAATTGAAAAAATCATCGTGGAAGATTGTCAGTTTAATATTTACCTAATTTGACTATCAAATAAGGCATGAAGACACTCTATACTCTGTATAAAATAACTGGAATGCACATCAAATAGCACATATGTTTCATCTGACGATAGAGTAATAACACAGCATATTAACACTAATGCATTTAATGTTAGGGGTAAACTCCGTGTCTGGAATACATCTTAGTCTCTACAGGACGCATTGACTCAGAAGTTTATGCAGTGGCAAAAGGCGGCCAGGGGCATGTGGCGTAAATGAATCGGCTGTTTTGGCACTCCAGGACCTCTGGCGCCCGGCGCGACTGCCACGTTGTCTCCCTTCCCCCCACCGTTAGTACGCTACTGGATTTATGTACAGATTTCGTGAACCAAATGGTGCGGGTTCGAATCCTCCCAATAAGCCAGACCCTGCCTACTACCATGGTGTGTTCTTTGTTCCATTTGCTGCGAATCACCAAACTAAATCTTTGCTAGCACCCAAATTAATGGAAAATGACGCTAACGCATTTAGAATAACCAACTAATAAACGTGTTTTAAGCAGATGATTATTTGCAGAATTTATTGCGTACCAATTCACTTCTATCTAGAATCAAAGTTAAAAAGATAGTTTTATAAGGAATACATTTATATTTTATGTTACTATATTTTATAAGTGTTGCTGCGACAACAACTAAAACTTCCCTTTGCATTAAGTTTGATCCAACTGCCATCTTTCTATATATCTGATCAGCATAATTCCATTCTCACTGTCCAGATAGCGGACAGTACATGTGTGTTTTCATGTTCTGATATTCAACATTCTCAGTTATTATAAATATAAATATCGCTAAGTCAGTGGATGAATTTGAAAAAGTTGGATTGAATTTTAGGCATGGGATTTATCCCGGGTTGTCCAGTTTTGACCCAAGACTCCTTTAATAAACAAAAATTGGAAAACGATTGTACAATTAGTTCATAAAGTAGCATTGCCATGTTGACTGAATATTGTGGTAACGTCGTATTGCATAATAAAATATATGTGGATTGAGTTGCCATTCCAGTACCTTGTGTCAATAAAATACAAATATAATATATACAGCGGTGAAGAGTACTAAGTTTTGTAATAAAACACGTTAATTTGTTTGTTTTTAGTATTGCATGTATTAACCTGACTTCGTTTTATACTTTATGTTTGAGGTACATAACGATTATGTGAAACGAATGTTGCATGTCGACCTAGCTGTAATTTGAAATCGTATCCCTTGCACAATCCGATTGATCGTATCTGCATATCTAATGTAAGCATCTTGCGAACGGGATGGGAGTATTAAAACCTCGAGAAGGGAACAAAAACCCATGTTGCCAAAAAATCAGGAACGCTTTTCATGACAACATTTGCAGACTGAATGCACAAAACCTTACTTTTTATATTAATTGTATTTATTGCTTATGAGGAGGAAACACTGATAAATTGGAAAGTATGTATTAAAAATATAATCCTGATACTTCAGCTTTTAATTTATTATATATTTATTATATTTGAATTTCGCTTTGAATGTTGTAGCTTTGAAATATGGTTACATTAGATAAAGCCTGATGTCTTGTGATGATTATTATTTTGTTAAAAATCTCTTTAGCAGCGTTTCTAATTTCAAAGGTTTATTTTTAAACTAATTTGTTAATTTAATTTACAAAGAATTGCTGGCAAGAAACAAACCTAAAGCAGGGTTAAATAGCATGCAGTTAATGTCATTGGATTACTGTCACTATAAACCCAATCTTCAAAACAAAATATAGAAATTAGACCTATTGATTGCAACATTGATTTGACCTAATAACACAGAAAATCCAAATACTTTTGTGACCCAAATATTTACTTGCGTCAAACACATTAGTAACACAAAACCATTCATATTGGGTTCTTGACTCAGGCTCGGCCACGTGGGTACTTGAGAAAGTTTTCTAGTAGATTCTTGTGGGTCAGTGGCTATTTCCGTGATTTGTCCTGTTACTTCCTCTTCTAAATATGCTGGCCACCATGTATAAAATATATTGTGCTGAAAATGTCGTTTAATCCACAACTTCAATCACAACAATGGCTATTCAGAAGACAGTCCTATATTTCATATCGTTGCAAATATTGCTATCGCTGAGAAAGAGTGCAAGCAAACTTTTGTCGGAAAGCCATATTAGTCCACGGAAATTAGAATATAGCAAATATATAATATACACACGTAAAATAACATTTTAATAGTTTGTACGCTCAGTCATTTAGGAGCTTATATCGTCTTGGCATGATATTCTTTGAGATTCATTGAAATACTTGCGACTCATGAGTTTCCAGTGCACCTAAACCTTAAGAGTAATTTGCAACTCACTTCAGACTGATTAACCTTTGGAGTTTCAAGGCTGATTTAAAACTAGATTGCTAGCAGGATGGTAGCAGATTGTGTGTATTGCACAAAATCGAATCTTCATATCACCCAGTATGATTTCAGACAGCAAAACTGATCCTGTCCAGAGGACGGGAAAGTGCAACTATATACTTCGGGACTGTCAGACTAAGTGTGGGCAGATGGGCTCTTGAAAACCAAGTTTTAATAATTGCTATAAAGCTTATCCAGCTTTAATTTAGTTTAATTGCAGCGAGGTCTATTTGCACAAAGAAAGAATAGTATTTATGTATATAAACACATTGTCCAGGCAATATATAACTAGTTGACTAACAATGAAAACTGAGAGGCTAGCCAAAATGTGTACCGGGTGCTTTCCTTTTGATGCCTTCATGCCGTTGGCAACTTTGACTTCAGCAGTTTTATGTGTGGTTGGTTTAGGTATGTACGCATCAATGCGCTATCCTGTTGTAAAGAAATGATATATCAGATGAGGGCGGAAGTTCGTGAGGCTTTTTCCTTTGTGTCATATTTACCCCAAAGCAAGCGAAATCGCAAAAAATGGACCACATTTGCATCACATTGTCCGTCCGTCATTAAACGATTGCTTCGTAGGGTTGTGGTTTTCTGGGTGTTGGTTTACGCAGATACTATGAAAGTTGTATGTATTCCTTGATGTTGTTTACTTATTTTTGTGAGCCATGCCAATTCTCTCTCGTCGGTCGATGGATTTGCAGGCGGCACAAATGATTCGTATTCCGTGTCTACGTTCGTTTCTACCCATCACCCATTGTATATATTGTAAGCTTTATGGATTCTCATTGCGATAACCAAAGGTGATTGCAGTGGTTTAGAAATTCGCCGGCAGTGTCTTGACGTTGAGGCCTTTTACCTACTGGTGACACTGATGGCACAAAGCTAATTTTAAGGCTTTGGTGTTAGGTGTTGGCCGGAATGGCAGTATTGTCACTATATGTTATTAAGGCACCAGTTACACGGATTGAAAGTGAGACCACGTTCTTTCACGACCATGTCCATAGAAGTTAACGAAGAAAACCAGTGACGGTGATAGTGTTGCTCTTGCTGAGTGTAAAACCACGATGTTTTGAATGTTCTGTTTTGAATCCCAGTGATAATATCTAGATGCTTTTCTTTCCGTAACCCAACCAAGTAATGTGATTTTGTCAGCCGTTACGTACACGGCCGGGATATCACGTGCCTCCCCAATAAACATAATTGTGGTAGCCCACTAAACCGGAGGTATAGGCTACGGAAAACCCACGTTTCAAAGCCGATAATGCAGGCCACATGTCGACGAAGGATAATAAAACGTACAGCCTGGCCGCAGTATCTGTTGGTGCATCAGGTACTCGGTTATTGATAAACAACACCGTGGAGGTATCCCTAGGGTCGACTTCATCATGCGCCATTTTGATTAAGTTGTTATTCATTACTAGCAATCCGCTAACTGTATCGCCGGGCTCTGAGACTCCGAAATGTTCCGTCGTAGTCAGTGTACGATTCGATATTTAACACTGACATACCACCGTCGCTTGGTACAGCTTTGGTGTTTAAAACTGTTGCGTGGTCGACCAAGATGCCGACTTGTTTTGTGAGGAGTGCTGAAATGTCAGCTGTAAAGTTTCTAGGTACCCCGTTGCTTCAGACAACATGAGCGCTCGCCGAAACGCCCGAAGCACCACGTTTTCCACAATTGCTGATAATGAATAGCATAAAGGGGGACCAGACTACTTAAAGTGAGATAAAAGACAATACCACATCCATCAGTATGTCCGGTGTTGGGTCCTGCTCAAAGACAAAACATATTTTAGAGGTGTCTAACGCTGTGTGAGTCAAAGTGGAGAAGTTGGATGGCGTCGCACTGAATGCTGCCTACAATTGTTTGAAGAGTCGAGGTTGACGATGCGAGCTTTCTGCCCGCTGGGTCGAGGTAGGTGCTGAAAATTATCGTGCATGCAAACGCCAGAGCAGTGCTTTCCGTGCAGGATAATACATTGCAGGTCAGACTTAGAGTTTTTACCGTCACCATGGCAGGTGAGGCCTCTTTTTTTTTGATCATTGACACCCATTACAAGGACTTTCTTTAAGGGCATCGCAATCAGCTGCTGCAGTCGTGTCAACTGCTGATACTTGCCTGGCAGCCATAGCCAGTAGAGCAAAGGCAAGCAGAGGAAAATGCCGTTGTTTTTGTATCTGGGCCAATACCAAAAGTTTGAAGTCGATGCCGTTTGGTGCTTGAGCTGAGTGGGCACTAGTATGAGTGGGGCACGTCTAAAATGACTGCCACAGCAACGCCGCTGTGAAACACCGTGCCATTTATTTAAGGCTTTGGACTTTTGAGATGGACACCGACTGAGCTTCGTACAGCATTGTTTATTCATTTTGCGTTCATATGACTTTTCGATGGAGGCATTAGTAACCTTCATTCTCCCGCTGGCCCTCACGAGAAGGAGCTTTTCGTCTGAGGGGAAGAATTTATCAGAAAGTTGGTATATGCGCACAACAAACTGCTTAAGTTAGTCGTGGCGTTCCAAGTAGAAGTATTAAATTGGGTAGATGCCGAGGAAATCCTCATGGTTTATCAGGCGGTCCTAGTGAACCTTTTGGCGAGTCGCAGCTTTGATGACGTATTCTAGAATAATTTCTTCGACCATCTTTTGGTGGATATTGATGCGTCGGTTCACCTCAATGGCGTTCAGCTTGTGAAAGATTATTTGGTTGTGCTCTTAGCTTTTAAACCGTTACACTTTCTGGAAGTCAAGAAGTGTGTGCTGTGGGGCATTGATGCCCTACCAGAATATTGACCGTTGACTGCGCTTTTCTGGGTGTCTGTAGTCATGGCCTGAAAGGCTAAGGTGTTTCATGTCCTCTTGCAAAACATTAGTTATCAGATTACTAATTATGTAACAGGTTTACTTGTCGGGGAAAAAATAGAGTACTACATGTTTTGATATACACACATTGAGTAGTAAATCGAATTCATCTTGAACCTAATTAATTTCACAAATTTCAATCCATGAGCTATAGTTGAAAACCAAATACATAGTTTTCTTTCCATATCCTTTATTTCATTTCCGTCATGTTAAACAACGTGAGGTTCAATCAAATTCAGCGGAACAGCTGTTTAAGGCCTACAAAGATTTTCTTAACAGGAATTAGTTTTATATTTTAATATATTAGCATTAAGTTCTATGGGAAATACATTTGCCGTCCGATTCTGTTAGCACTTAGCATCCTAAAAGGTTGGGAGCACCCCATAGAGATATATAAATAAGTTATATATATATATATATATATATATATATATATATATATATATATATATATATATATATATATATATATATATATATATTCTTCCTCTTCAGATCACTGATTAGAGGTGACCAGATCGCCGTTGATGGTAGGGTTAAGGGCGGAAATTATTACCATCATGGCATTTATCTCGGCGGAGGAAGGGTAGCTGATTTTGGAGGAGACGGTAAAACAGATGCAAAGCCTAGAATAGCGAGTATTGAAGAGTTTACCGACAATGGGAAACGCAACCTGGTGCGTATCAACTACAAGTTGGGACACTGTCTTTCTCATGAGGAGGCAGCAAGGAACGCCGAAGAATTAGTGAAGAAACCCGATCGCTGGGGATCATACCATCTTCTCCGAAACAACTGTGAACACTTTGCAACGAGATGCAAAACGGGAATTGCCACATCAAAGCAAGTGATTGACAAGGTCACTGAATGCATCAGGAATCCTGCAAAACTGATAAAATATGTTTTGGTTCTAACTAATGCAGGATCAAAGTCTGCTATTGGTTTTACTTCCTAATGAAAGCGTAATTTTCCATAACATAAATTAAGAAACACTTTTCCACTGAATTAAGTTCAGAAGATACTAGAATAACAAACTTAATAAGCCACATCATCAAGCCGAGTATTATCTGACACTTATTGTGATTATGTACTTACGTAATTTTAACAAATTAACCCGTGGCATTAATTTCCTCGTGCCTGTAGGTGAACGGCTTTACAGTTTCATTGTAGACTGAGTTTGTTATATAAGCAGCACTCACAATACCTGTTCGTATGCACAAAGAATTAACTAGCTACATAGCAAAGTACGTACGTATGAACAAATACTTTAATGTACTTGTGATGGGTACAATCTGGCATGACCTGGAAATCACACCTTATCTTTCATGGCATGCGTCCGTTACGTTAATATTATTGATCATCTTTGTGCAAAGAACTATTATAATTCACATTTTCTGCTTCTATAGCTTTGCTGCATGTGAAACAGTAGTTAGTTACATCCGTGTGGTTTTATGCGTGGCTGTGGCTTCTTTCATTAACCAAATGCAATTAATATTCTGCGTGATGTAAATAAAGTTGCTTATTAAAAGATTGATTCTTCTGTCTAACATTTTATTGCGTCCTCTACATCTCCAAGATATATTAAAAACTACATTCTTCTATGAGTTGTAAACATTGTACCATCTATTTATTATTGTCATTCACGAATACATTTTATAATAAGCTGTAAAAGGAATTTTATAGACCGCTAAAGCACACTTGTATCTACAAAGCTAGCTTTTGAAATTTTGATATTAAACTTATACATATAAGAAACATATTTCCACGGGAATATCTTTCCCTATAACTTGTGTATAATATATAGCCAGGCGAATGCAATGAATAATTTTTTTTCACCATAATCGAATATCCCGCAGACCTTTAGTCACTGTGCGGATGGCGTCAATGCGACTTCGACCAACCCCAACAATGTCGAAAACAGCGGGTTGGGAGAGTCCACAACGTCGAATCAGCGGACTAAATGATGGTGCCACAGGAAGTTGATGTCATCAAGGTTCATCAATGTGACGTTCGTCTGATAATGCACGAGACACCATTGCTTTGGTACTTTATGGTCAATCCCACTTTTGTGGACACACTGCTGTAACAAAATCTCAACAATCGACTGTGTCGCGTTCTCATCGTGACAACGTATAAGCATTTAACCCATAGCAACATCACGTTTACAAACATCAACTATTAGTCACGGAGTAATACTCAATATTCAGCCTCATTTTATCGTGCAAGGATAATTCAATTATATGACGTTTAGCTGGTCGTTCTGACATGTTGTCATAAGGGTGAAGACAAATGGTAGTGAAGGATATCGGATTAGGCTAGTGTCAACCATAATATATATCTGCGCTTTTCACGTATTGTTTTAACCTCTCGCGCCCGTGAGACATTTTTCTGGTCTTTCTCGCACAGATATATTCGCTACAGTACTTTCTAAACAGTATGTGTCAGGAATTTAGAAGCTGAAACACATTTCCCAGCTTGAAATGAGTATCGTTTGTACACTCTGTTTTGTTTAGTTTTGGATCAATTAAAATTGATTATTCGGAGTCGCGGTTATTCGATGCTTTTTACTGGGAAATATAATGATACTAAAGTAGGAAAAATTAGGAACAGCCCCCAATTTAAAAAAATGTCGATCTTGCAGGTACTCCGAAATACAGAGGTTTCGGATTTGAAGTTTAAGTGACATACACGTACCTGCATGTAAATTTCAGTAAAAGGTCGTTATTCAACATATTCCACGAGTAAATAGAGATGATGGAAATTGTGGTTCAAAGGTTGATAGAAACAAAAGTTATTTTACTTAAGAATGCAAACGTTATTTGAAATTGAGAGAACATTATATTAATCCTTATTATTAGAAAAAGTCTAGTGCTCAAAAAATTAACGTTTATAAAATATTAAGCAGGTGACTAAAACGTCCGGAAGTTATCTATATTATGGTTTTCAAGTAAGAATATGAACTGAAGTTCGAACATATTATTTGTGTTTACAACTACTTTTACGTCTCGTAATATATACATCTGCTGAGTTGCCACTTGCATGCGCTTTTCTTATTTTCTTTTCTATGCTTTCGTAAGTTGCCAAACTTTTCTCAATAAAGACCGTCTTCGTAGTTTAATTTCTGCTATAGGTTTGTGCCTTATTTGCTCAAATATGTTTAGAAATTGCCAGTCAAGTTACATGTGGTAAATCTATTCGATTTTGCATTTCATAGCGAACTATCTAGCTCAGTTGCATAGACCAGTCGTGGCTAAATTATATATTAATCATGTATTTGTCTTCCTGTATTTCTTGAACGAAGACAAAACTAACAACTCAGATGTTGCACCAGGGCTTTAATGATGATATTGCATTGAGCAGTGGAAAGGCCAAGACGTTTTGTTCAAAGGAATTCAAATCTCAATGAAAATAATATTGTTAAAAGTTTGGTGTTATGAGTGGATTACAAGTGTCACCAGAGCTATGAAATTAAAGGAACTGATTTGCCAGGTGTTACATCTTTATGGTCTTAAACTAAGTATATGCATGCAATAAACTGACAATGAACAGTGCGAAACTATTATCTAGCTAGCCTGAGCGCTTTAGACTCTTTAATGAGTCTTTTTCAAAGGCAAACACAAAACACATACAAGATAAACAAATAAAACAGAAAAACGGGTATATTTGCGAAACTTTGCATGTCTTGTTCTACAGGAATTCAACCAGTTAACTTTATTCTGTATCAACTAGTTCATTTCAGCTTGTTGCTTATACTGGAAAATATTTGTATTGACCTAGCAATTGATGAACTATGACGACATCTGTCATTTTATGTATATTTATGTAACCGCAAATTATAACCAGGATATTTCATTGTTATAGTAGTAATAGGCTATTAAGCAAATTTAGAGAATTATTTAAAAGAAAATCTGTCGGTTGCACAATATAATTTTATTTGTCCATGGTTGTCTTTTCCAAGTCTTCTTGGTTTACACCGTTTGGTTTCAGTGGAGTACAGTAGGGGTTGTAGCAATTGCAATAAGTGTTTTATCACCGAAAGTGTAGCCAGGGGAGGAGGAGTGTTCTGTGATCGTGCCTCTGTACAGCTTCTTGGTCATTCAATCACATCTATGAAGGTTGATCTTTTTTTACGTAGCTTTTAAGTTTCTCCGACGTATTGAACGATACAGATCTTACATGTGATGAGATAAACGATATTCCCTGTTTTGCATGGTTTATTTGGACCATGTGTGTTTAATTTTTCTCTTGTCATTTTGCTGGAAAGTGTCCTGGTCTCTATCATATTTTGACTGGTTTTGCACCTTTTTTCGCCACAGGAACCAGATTGAATGTGGTAGTGTTGATTACTGATTGTCGTTAGCTTCGCCCTGACTAGTATGTCCTTGAGGTTTTTCGGTTTCCGGTAGGCAACTAATGTTTTTTTTATAGGATAGATTAACTTTAGCGCCTTTGACGATTCCATGATGGGCCAGTGTTTCCCGATGATTTTTACCAACTTTGTGGTTGTCTGGATGGTAGGTCAGGATCCTATCCTATCAGCATTTTCCTTCTTTCCTTATTTTAGTAGGTCATCGCAATTTGTTTGATTAGCCCTTGGGGTTGCCTTCATAATCAGGTCTTTGTCGTAGCCTCAGTAAATTAAATGTTTTGATAGCTCCTCAGACCTTTTTAATTCTGCTTCTCCTCAGTGCCTGGTTATACGGGATGTTCTCAGAACCTGTGACTGTCAAAACCGTCTCTGTTTTACCCATTGAGGGCAATCATTTATTACTAGGCAACGCCCTAGCTGGAGACAAGGTTGTGGTTAATCCACGTATAACTGACAAGCCTTGCGTGGATCAGAAAGTCGATCAAATTGAAAAAGAATTCCCTGATATATTTCCAGCTTGTGCAGTTACCAGAGCTATGGTAAAGAAAGCTCTTGAGAATGATGTAGATAAGGAAAGTATTCCTTCAGCTGACACATGTATTGGTCAGGCTTTTTAGGAGGTCTTTTCACTTCTTGTTTGGATCAATCAGAAGGTATTGACCATACAAATAATCTTTTAACTACTCTTTCTCTTTATTCTGATCAGGGTGATAAACGACAATCACTTGTCGTCGAACAGAAAAAAGATCCTGAGATCTCCTGTTTGTTTCAAAGGGCCATTAGTGAAACGGAAGCCACCTAAGTTCTTGTCTGTTATTTCATTAAAAATGGAATTCTTTTGAGAAAATGGAGACCTCCCGAGGTACCTTCTGATGACGAATGGTCAGTGAACTATAAAAATTGTATTTCCAAAACATTACTGACAGGGAAGAGTTAGTCTGGCCATGAAACTCCATTGGCAGGTCCTTTAGGGATCAATAAAACGTATCACACGATTTTAATTCACTTCTATTGGCCAAAAATCAAAAGTGATGTTGGTAAATACTGTAGATCTTGTCATACCTGTCAAATGGTAGAAAAACGAAACCAGAAAATTCCCAAGGCTCATCTACAACCTATTCCTGTCTTTGACGAACCATTTAGTAGAATTATGGTAGATCGTGTTGGTCACTTACCCAAGACCAAGTGAGTTAACCAATACATGTTGACCTTTATGTGTGCGTCAACAAGTTTTCCAGAGGCAATTCCCTTGAGGAATATAAAATCTAAAACAATAGTAAAAGCTTTGATAAAGTTTTGTTTTACTCAATTTGGCCTTCCCAAGTCCGAACACTCTGATCAAGGCTCAAATTTCATGTCTAGAATTTCCAGCAAGTTATGTACGATTTAGGCATTCAACAATTCAAATCTTCTGCCTATCACCCTGGAAGCCAAGGGGCATTAGTTAGATTCCATCAGACTTTGAAAAATATGGTTCGATCATAGTGTTTTGATACGGATAAAGATTGTAATGAAGGCATTAATGTACAACTGTTTGCTGTTAGGGAAGCGGTTCAAGAATCTTTAGGTTTCAGTCCCTTTGAACTGGTTATTGGACACACCGTACGTGGACAATTCAAGTTATTGAAAGAGAAACTTCTTGCTAATGAAGATTCTGAAATTAATCTTCTTGATTATGTTTCTAATTTTAAGTATAGGTTGTTAATAGCACATGTGGTCGCAAGAGAAAATCTGCACTCTTCTCAATCTATAATGAAGTCAAGATATGATAAAAACTCGACGGAAAGGAGCGTTCGGCCTCGTGATAGAGTTCTGGCTCTCTTGCCCATACCAGAACATCCTCTTCAGACCACGTGTTATGGTCTCTACACAGCTGACAGGAAATTAAATAATCTAAATTACATTATTAATATTCCCGGGAGACGTAAACAAAAACAACTTTGTCACATAAATATGCTAAAAGAGTATATTGCAAGAGATAACCTTTTTGAACATGCAATTAATTTAGTTGTGCCTGTCCCACTCAGTGAAGATTTATGTGAAGGAATATCATCGGATTCTACTGATACTGGAGTGACATATCTTGGGAATTCAGAAATTATGAACGATCTGGACCAGAAACTTTCACATTTGCAAGATCAAGAAAGAAATGAGCTTAAACAGTTATTATTTGAATATGAGCATTTATTTCCAGATATTCCTACATGAACAAATACATTTTTCCACGACGTTGAAATTGTAAATTCTAAACCTGTCAAACAACACCCGTACAGGATGAACCCTCACAAACAGGAATACTTGAGAAAAGAAATTTAATGTTTGCTGGAGAATGATTTTATAGAGCCCAGTAAAAGTGATTGGAGTTCACTATGCATACTTGTTCCAAAACCAGATAAAAACTTTCATATGTGTACTGTTTATAGGAAGGGGAATAGTGTGACAAAAAACAGATTTATTCCCATTTCCAAAAATCGATGACTTTATTGATAAGATCTGGAGTGCCAAGTATGTCACCAAATTTGGCATTCTGAAACGATTTTGTCAAAATCCACTAACGGAAAGAGCAATGGGAATTTCGGCATTCGTGACTTAGGATGGATTTTACCAATATAAAGTAATGCCGTTTGGGACGAAAGGGTCGCCAAGTACATTTCAACGCCTCTGGTCACAATGTTGATGCTTATTTTGATGATGTCATCATCTACAACGCCACCTGGAAATGAACATTTAGCAACAATTCGGAAATTCTTTGACAGTCTCGCTGATGCATGATTGACAATTAATTTATCTAAAAGTGAGTTCTGCCGTGCTAATGTAACGTTTCTAGGACACATCGTGGGACATGGACAAGTTAAACATACATATATGCTAAGGTCAACGATGTCTCTGAAATTCCCGTGCCTGTAAATAAAATGCAACTGATTTTTAGGTATGACCAGATGCTATCGAAAATTTTGTTCCAAGTTTTCTATAATTGCTGAACCCTTGCCAAATGTATTGAGTAAGTAAAACAAGTTCCTTTGGACTGAAAAAATGTCAGGATGCTTTTGACAAGTTGAAAGCCATGCTTAAAAGCGAGCCAGGTATTACAGATCCAAATTTCATCCAATCAATTAAACTATCTGATAATGTAAGTGATGGTGGGGTTTGGGCAGGTTTAATTCAAGAAGATGAAAATGGTATTGATCATCCAGTGTGCTATTCTTCCAAGAAATTAAATAAGCACCAAAGGAATTATTCAAAAATCGATAAAAAATGTTTGGCTTTGATATTTTCATTACAACATTTTGAAGTTTACCCTAGTTCAGCTCCTTTTTCGAATATTGTATTTAGTGACCACAACACCCTTACTTTCAATTGCAAAATGAAAAATAAAAATCAAAGACTAAGGTGGAGGTTGCTTTACAGGAATATAGTTTTGACATTAGGCACATCAAGGGAAAATATAATTTAATAGCAGACGCACATTCCCTTGTATAGCAATGTATTATTTCGTGTACACTGTAATTTATGAGTTCCTTTAAACCTTATGTATAATTAGTCTGTGGTCAAAATAAAGCTTATTTATAAATCTTTCTTTTTCTTTATGGGGGAATTGTTATGTATATTTGATTTAGTTATATCTGATTTGATATGAGTTTATTTCGATTTAATTGTTTGTCAGTTTTATTTTATTTTTATATTTCAATACATGCTATTGTAATGTAAATTTATTCACTACAGATGATTCTTTTTCCAGAAAATAATTTGACCTTGAATGTTCGTTGTGTAAACAACCAGGTGTTGGTCTAGATCCTGACCTTGATTCAAATATAGTAGCACCCACGTAAATAAGTTCTATTTTTATTTTAAAATAATTGGTTGTTGTCATGGTCATGATGGGACCTTTTGATTAAGATGTAAACAAATTTTTTATTTTTTTATTTCTTAGAGTAAAATGATTGGATTTCGTCAGGGCCACACTGGGTGTACGTAATCTTTAACAAGTACCTAATTTCTACTGTGTTCTGGAACATGATCACGTGACCCTTTTTGCGTTTTAGAAGAAGATATAACCTTCGTTTTCGAGAGTTATTATCAGTAGAAGCTTGTCGTTTTCTTACACTGGAAGTTGTATGTTGTGTTTTTTTTGGGTTATTTCAAATTACTTGGATTGGAATTATTCTAGCTTACTTGGATTCAAAAGGATTAATTCATTTTTCCTGGAAAATAAGTGTGTTCATGTGAAATTGTTGAGTAAGGACAGCTTTTATAACAATTTATTCAGCTTTCCCAAATTGGAATGATAATTCTCGTTTCTACACGGAACTGTAGACTTCAATACTACAAGTTACAGCATCGTCTTCCATGCTGGATTCTTCGTCGGGATTCGAACTTGAAATCAGTAGAACATTTTTTTATGAGGACATTAGCCTGTTCGAGACTACATGCACATCAGCACATTCAATCTCAGAATTTATTTGGAATAACAATTGAATTCAATTGGAACATCACACCATAGTACATGTTATCGAACCTTAATGACTATGTGGGATATAAATCATAATATTGTAAGTTCTATTTAAATTTCATTTTGCAGCTATATCAGGATTTAATAAGCACACATTTTCTGTCAAATAATACTTAACATTTTACCCGAATGTGTTATTAAAGGTTTACACTTTATATCGTACGCCTCAGCTTCAATACACCAAACCTTTGTTATATGCTATTAGCAATGCTAAAGAATGATTGCATTTAAATAAATATCCTTTGACATTTGCTCTTTACTCGATATATTTTGTCGTCGGTTGAACTCATGTCATGTACAAATCAATAAAGGGTAGTTTCCCTTACAGTTTACTGTATACGTTGTCTAAAATATAAAGCTATGAAGTATTGTGTATATATCTAGGCAGGTAAGACGTGATGATCAAGTTTCAGTTGAAGGTGATACGTGAGGTTTTGAATACTACCAACATGGTATCACTCTTTTCCAGGTTATATCTATATGCTCTGAATTTGGATGGGTTTGGTAATTTGAGAGATAGTAATATATGTCATGGGGTATACTGACCCTGCAGCAAAACGTCTATACCATATTGCATCCAAGGTAATTCACTCTGACATTACTGTAACATATAGTGGATTATGGGTGAATGATGTACATCCAGATCTAGATAGCAGTTATTATGGTTGTGTGACCTACAAACACTGTGCGGAAGCATTATAACTACTGAGAGTGAACACATATTTACGCTTTGAGAAGTGACACCAATAAAAGCAGTCAAATATGAATCCTTTTGTTGTAAGGTGATCATACTAAACTTAGGCTTTAGATGTGAGTTTGTAACCAAAAATGTTGTGCTTATGTGATCTAAACCTTTGGGAAATATTATGTGGAAAGAAATTTCTCTGGTGAAAGATTTTTGAAACTTATGATAAGAAAATGAATTGATTTTCTTTAAAGACATTTCTCTGAATATATCTAACATGGCCAGCTAGTAATTAATGAGGTTAATGGGTGATTTAAGGTGCTCATTATGACGCCATTTTGACAGGTAAAGATATATCATCAACGTTGCCTTGAAAACATCTGTGTAGTAAGTCGATGAACGGGTACTCTCCGTACTCGGTTGCCGGAGAGTTTCAATACGTTTCGTTTTCAGAGGCATCACTGGAGGTAAAGATTGATCACACAAGTCTTTATACCCCATTTTTTAAAATTCTCTCTTCTGAGATATGAGTCCATACCTAAACATATTGTTTAATTGCTCCTACTACAGGTTTTCCAGGATTTTTGTTAAACTTTTTATTATTGTTGTCTACCTAATAAATAAGCACACAAAATATTAAGTTTTCAACTTGCTTTCTTAGTGTGACTAAACAAATTTAAGGTCTCAAGTTTCATAACTCCATGAAAATTGTGCTTGCATAATGGAATGATTTTTGTGACATCACATAACATGCTCAAAGAATTCATTTTCATTCCTGCATGACTATGATTGATTTGAATTTTAATCATTGGCAATTCTGGTTCTTTATCTACGTCATCTATGTACATCAACACTTTATGTGAGAATGTTGAGTAATATATTGTTTGGAGAACGATGCTATCTTAAATCATTGATCGGTTGCCTCAACGCTGCTCGTAACAATAGATCTAATAAGAGAAAACGGAACCGCGAAATGCCATCATAATTTTCCACATCTAATCCACCCACAACCATCCCCTATCTATTTGGTCAGGCTGAGTAAATATTAAATATTAAAAACGTAAATATTAATTGAGATTTTGAATAATATTAAACGTTTTTTGTTTTAAAATGTGAAATCAATGAGTGCTTCCTGTGCTGTTGCACCGCTTACTTTCATTCAACGCTTCAACAACAATATGACCGCACATTGGTCGAATCAACCGAGTTCATACTGGTATAGACGAATAAACAAACTGAAACGACTCTGACGTGGACGTCCACCGCAATTAACGCCAGAACCCTTCGTTAAATGATCAACAACTTCAACTGTAGTGGTGCATGTCCATTTGAGTTAAAATATCAGCAATGTTGATGTGTCACAACAGATGCAACTCAATGAATGCCACATCATGTTGTAAAATCTAGGTTGACAGTACCGGTTTCGCTTGTGCGTAACACCATCGATGTAAGTTCATTTTGCATAAAGACACCACGAAAATGCTTGACTAATTTTACCATCGCAAGAAAATCAGAGGATTTGATAGTGGAAGCTTCAGAAGTTTCGCTTCCATCAATGGCTTTCCCTTCTGCGTGTTGTACCGGGAAATTGAAGACTCTTCACGATAGAAGTCGACGAGTTGTTCCGGATAATCGAAGATCATTTCCCTTTTCTGTTCGTGTACGACCTCCATCCCGGGTGTAGTTCCTAAAGCTAAAAGCAATATAAATATTTCAGCAGATAATTTTAGAATGTTTTAATGTGATCCAATTTATTTAGTTCCTTTCTTTCTCAGCTGATTTTTACTTAGTTTCCTGATATTACGTTATTATTTAACGATGTATCAGTTTCATTATGAATTGTCCGCAGGTAAATCGAGGACCCTAATTTGGCCACCAGCATCCTCCAACAACTTAGTCTTGCCATAAAGAATTACAGCATGACTACGATAACCACAACCAGCGTCTCCAATAAATGTCGACAACGGACTGTCTAAACAACTCCAGATGTTCCACAAAAAAGTGTTAAATCGGGTCCAGTGTGATGAAATCATGGTGGGAAATTTGAAAACCAGTTTCAGTGTTTTCATGTCGGTTCGTACACGACCAATTCTTGTGATATGCACGTGGAATATGATTTATTGTAAAATATTATTTGACGACTTAGAAGTGAAGTAAAGCTTCGCGTTCGCTTATCTCCATAAGCATATCATATTCAACGTTTCTTTTTACTAGTCCATGATTACTTTATTTAAATGTCAAAATTGCATGCAAGGTGAAGTATAATGTGTTCAAATTAGTCGCTTTCTTGGTCTGGAGTGAAATCAAATTTTCACGAATTATATCCGCCTTGATGATCGTATTGTGAAATGCCATGGATGATATTGGTACCTAACTGTTCTGTGGTTCCAAACCGTGTCACGCAAGATCTCAAGTAATTTTGTCTGTGCATAGATAGGTTCAAAAGTCTGGTAAACAATATTTGACCATCTCGGGTGGCTTCTATCTTGGACACATTGAAATGCTGAAACTAAAAATGATTCGGATATATAGCTTCATTAAGGGCCACATTGCTGATAGTGCCATTGAGCAAGCGTTTAGGTAGATCCCTTGGAAAATATAAGATTCCTTCTAAAATCGGAGTCCAGAAGTAATTCTGAACGTTTTTGCTTCCACTCGTCGTACTAAATCAGTCCATTTTCAGACGTACATCCACTCCATTATCCATGATTCTGCTGACTAGTCTCTTAATGAAGTTGAAATTCAATTATGTCTAAAGAATGAATGCACGAAATTGCTGACGGGAGTAACTTTGGCGTCTTCTCCTGGGTTGATGTTTATCTTCTTGAGAACTTTGACTATCAGTGTTATTCAGATCGACGTAATCTCCGGATTGGGGCACTTGGAGGAGTACGTAATGCTTTGATCGGTAGTCTGAAGCGAATTTAGAGTGATTTCGCGGCAACCCCAAAATTCTTTTTCGTCGGGAGGAAGCCATATTTGCAGGCTTTCATGAAGTTTTTTTTTTGCACATTGCGGATGATGACAGTTTGGAGAAGTTCTTTTGATTGCATCAAAAGTACATCTTTTGCATTCCTCGGGTGACTATGGATTTTAAGATGGGCACTACCTTACGAAAAGGTCCAAAATATCTGCTAATCCATGTCCTCATTGCTGAGATAGTGCATAGAATACATCTATCGAAAAGTTAGGCTTACCGTGACTTTTCCTTTCGAATATAAAATAAAATATATTTTCGAAGATTGTTTGTTTTAGAATATTGACAATATCTACGATTTACAGATAGGATGATAATAAGGATGTACAAATTTTTGATCGTGACATTTGTTTCGTCACTCGTATGCAGCTATGGTATAAATACTTTAAATGAAATGACACTCAGCAACGGAGTGTCATGTTTCAATTACATTCCTCATCGGATTACACGAGCATAATTTTTTATCCTTTGTTTAATTCGACATTGAAGCAAAAATCCTCGTAGAATCAATATTTGCTTTGAATATAATTCAAAGGAGCAGGTGTTATTTAACAATGTCGGGATAAAAAGTAATTCCCATCTTGTTGCCGTAAGAACAATTCATTTTTAGACGGTGGGAATCGGAATGGTATTGAATAATTACACTATATCGAGATTTATTCAGTGCTTTGCCAAACGGATCGTAGAATATGATT
Source organism: Sinohyriopsis cumingii (assembly GCA_028554795.2). NCBI lineage: Eukaryota > Metazoa > Mollusca > Bivalvia > Unionida > Unionidae > Sinohyriopsis > Sinohyriopsis cumingii. Next base: position 26,201,792 of record CM068841.1, on the reverse strand, counting down.
GAATTTGTATAGACGAGATTTTAAGCAACAAAATAAAATCATCTAGGAATTCTCATTTTATATGTGTTCAAATGAGGGTTAGTTGATGATTGGCTTTCGGATTCGTAATGGCCAGGCTCGCATTTATGAAACTGTTCCTTAACATGTCGGTTAATAATATAGACGACAAATGTGTTTTGACCTTCGTCGATATTGGTCGCTTGAGTAGGATGAATGACTTATACCAAGGCTACATAACAAAGAGCTTTATCACCCAACAGTATGGACCGATGTAATTTGTCCTTGAAACAATATAAGGTGTTGTTGTATAACACATTCAAAGAACTGTCCTTCGGCAGTGATAAACACAATTGGTTTTTCATAGTTCGATGGTCCTGGTTTCCTAGAAGTTACTTGTGGTGAAAGGACAATGATTTTCCAAACGTTCCAAAACAGGATTGTTGTTACTTTGACTTGAAGAATTTCTTTTTTTGTGTATTTTTTTTTTTTGTTTTTTACTACCGTTGTTGCCGTTGTTACCGTCAGTATATCTCCAAGATGCACTGGAAAGAAAATAACAAACACAAATGCGGAATAAAACTGTTCAAAACTCACTGTCTCCTTCTTTGAAACTGACCTTTATTATGGCTGTTCTGTTGACACAATAAGCCATAAAGACAGGCAGAAACATCTATTTGATTTTTAGGGACACATTCTCTACACCATACCCACAAAGGTTGTATTTGTATTTTTTTTAAAGAGAGACATTCTGAGAAAGAACTGTATTAGATGTTTCTACTTTTATAGTATGACTTGTGAAGCAGCAATCCAACAACAAAGCTAGTGGGATATCCTTTCGAACGGAATTACATTTCTTCAGGCCGAAGTTTGCCCACCTGACGTTCTCTTTGATTTAGAATGTTTTCGATTACATGTTCTTTCTGGTTTCTAGTTGTAGCTCAGACCTGTAGAATGTTACTTTTTATACCTCGGCGTACATATCTTTCAATTATAGACAGGATGAGCATGTACACTTTCTTGCTTTGTGACGAAACTATTTTGTCTTCTAGTTAGGCCAATAACTTTTACCAAGAGTACCTTTCTTTCCCAGTGCGAACCCAAAATCCGATCTTCACTACAACTACGTTTTACTGGTGGGTGATATTCAAAACAATCTTTCAAACACTGTAAGCTTTGTCGAGACGTGGTAACACGTCGATGTATTTGAGAGTATGCTGAGGTGAACAATATTTTCACATACATTGTGTTCATGTTCTTTTAGAAGAAAATGGAAATGCTCTATCAATTAAGTATAGAAGGGTCAAATGTCATGTTGTGGTGTTCTTTAGAGCTAACATATTAGAACGCTGTGTCAGTTTCGTTGCGTGGTTAAACTCCCAGAGAGAAAATTTTTAAGTGTACTTTCCTTTAGATAAATGTGGTTGCAAATGGATGTACAGTGTCACTTGTGTGAGTAAACGAATATCATCGTTAGTAACATACAACTTTGCGCGTATCGGATCCTGCAAAACTAGTGTATATTTTCTTCAGGAAAATGATGTTTTGCGAATTTCCTATAAATTTTATTTGAAGAAAGTGGAATGATTTGGGACACACGACAGTAGCTAAAATCCGGTGGTGCAATTCAAACCCACACCATTTCAGGATTCAGCACATAGTATCCACGGTTCCAAATAGTAACTGACATTACTAAAGTTAATCATGCAACAAGCCATTAGTGGTCAGGTGAATGTTACTAGTTGAGGAGCTGTATTTTATAGTTCGCTGACGTTTGTGATCTTGTCACAATTGTGTTTGGAGGTTTAGTGGATCAGGGGGCAAACTACACTAGCAGACATAGAACAGCTCTATTTGAATTACATCCCTTTGATATTGTTATGCTTAACACTTTTAAAGATTCAAGAATTTCTAATTTTGTAAGCAATTATCTTTTTCTTCTTTTAACTTAAAATTTAACGAATTCTGATGAACTACTACTATACCTTTTTAGAGACGATCATATTATGAATATGTTTGCATTGTTTTGTTTTAGTTTGCATACATCGTAGCAAAAGATTACAGTAAACTCGTATATTTTGAATATACAATACCAGAAGAAGCCATCAAGTAGATATATATATATATATATATATATATATATATATATATATATATATATATATATATATATATATATATATATATATATATATATATATATATTCTTCAAATTACATGTTTATACTGTTATGTTTTCTACATAGAGCTTTTACACTGTTTGATTATTCAAATTATGTATGGTAAGTGTTTGTTCTATTGAAGAAGAGAGTTCCATCAGTCAAACTATTGTATATAACAAAAGCTAATTTGAATCAGTCATATGATGTCGACAACCTGCAATACAAGGACCAAATAAAAAGTCACGTCGCCGGAATATTTCAATAAGTCAAAAGTGTGATCTGAGTGTTGGCTGTAATTTCTTCTCACAAAAGCATTCAATCTTGAATATTTCTACAAAAGAACAGAGATAATATCAATTCAAGTCATTTAAAGCACAGATTCTGCTGAGTTCAAAAATAGGCTTTGCCGGTAATTAAAACTCATCTAAACGCAGTCTTGCTGTGATATATCATACGAGATACTTTGATTCAGTCGAACTGTTTTTTGTAAACGTACAAACTTGAAGGAACCAAAGATTTCTCCCTAATCGCAATTGTGCCGTACTTGAGCAATTGCGTTTTAAATTGGATGTATTGTGGAAGTTTGTATTTGGAGGGAAATAGAATCACGTTGATATAAATGGGACAAACAAAAAACAAACAAACAATCATAAAATAAATAAATAAAAAGCTCCAGTAAGTTCAAACTCTGTTACGGAAAGAATTTTAGTGCAAGGCTGACTAATTGACTAATGCTTCGGATTTACAAGCATGGAACTCCAAACAAAGAAGGTAATTAGAAATTCATCATTAATGAATGCTAGAAACAAGAGTTAACATTGAATTTGCGTGTACTGAGTCATGAAGCAAAGTATTGTAGTATAAAAGTGAAAACCGAATTAACCCCCATCCCCCAAAACACTCACTCATTATGAAATTCTTAAAGGCAATTAAAAAATTGCATGTACTATTTTGAAGCTCACACAGATAGTCTAGGGCAGGTAACAGATTCACTCCAGCTAATACGCCAGCAGAGAGAGAGAGAGAGAGAGAGAGAGAGAGAGAGTTGTAAAAAAAAATAGAAATGAAGCCAGTTAAAAAGCACCGAGCAACATAACTGATAAATGTTAGCTTGTGTATCACAAAAAGGTAATGCATCATCAATTTCATATCAGTGCCAGTGATAATAGCACATACATATAAGTTCTGGCAAATATCTGGAATGAAATAAGTACTCTTGTTTTGTAACTACATGAAGCTTAATTTGCATACTAATTTGCATACTAATTTGCATTGTTACTTGTTTCTGCTCTAAATGTTACTATAACAATAATTCAGTGTCTCGCATTTTCTCGTAAATCAACAAATGCCACTAAAAGGAATGAATTGTCATGGAGACAAAGTCTACATCCACCCACAAAGGATTGTATCCCTAATTCCTTTGCAATAAAGGTTAGAATAATTAAAAATAAATTAATATAATTTCTTCGGTATGTTGGCAGTCAAATCATAATACTTTCAATCGTTATACAAAATACATATGTTTCGAATCTTTATTTTAAGCTTCTTGCTCCTAAATAAGGGTATTCCTTGGTCTGCACTTAAACGCATATTGTCATAGAGTCCATATGCTATTTTGTCAGTAGGAAATTAAAAAGAGGATATCAGAAGAAAAATCCAGAGTATGTAGCCAACTGAAGTACACAGACTGAAGTATATGACATGTATAATGGAAGCAAAGCGAGCTCATTTGAAAACCAATGGGTGCATCGTAAAATATTTAGTGCTCTTTTATCTCCCACTCGACCCCACTAGTAGACTGGTGCCCGGATTGTAGAGTAATAAAAAATTGAAAATATTCAGTTTTGTAGATATTTGTTATAACTGCAGAAATAAAAATAAACTGTCGCAAGGCATATCGCGTTATCTGTTTCAAAGTCAATAAGTACGAAAATAATCAATAATCCGCAAAATAGTAATGTTATTTACATTATTGCTAAACGTTTACTCTTATTTTCATCCCTTGTCTGTATATACAGTTGCATCATTGATTTTCGTTGTGGCAATTAGAGGTAGCGAATTTTTTCGGAAAAGGAGACATTAGCATGCCGTTGTCTTTGTTGCAATTATCAGCAGTATAAAGAATGTGCCCTTGTATACTTAAGGCAATTATTTTTTTTTAAATTCTCACACGGCAACAATCCACAAAGTGTATTGTTTTATACATTTCCGAAATACCTGATATCCATCAACTAGAGCCTTATTGATCAGAATGCAAGACATGATGTATTTACACACCTGGTTGCCATTTAGTTTCTCATTTCTGTTTGTATCAAACAGTTCTTGAATTGGAAGTGTAAGAAATATATGATATTGTTAAAATAAATCAAATGATATAATTTATGCAAATGCAACTACTTACGAGAGTCTAAACAATGGCTTACAAAGGTAATGTTGATTCGTTAACGATAATCTTTTCAGTGACGTAATTCTGTCCCAGGAGTTATTTGTTTCCTTCTCCGAATGCTTGCAAGCTACTTGGTCTGCAATAAAGTTTCTCTCTGTGTTTATATAGCGGACTAAATCTGATAACCGTCTGTTTTATAATTATTCCTTTTTCTTCTCAAAGAAACATGATTTAAGTTATTGGCGGAGTTGATAAATTGCTAATTAACGATTTCCAAAGTAAATGTAAACTCTGGTATAGTGGGAGATGAAAATTTAAAAATCATCCGCAGTGTTTGCTTTTGACGAGGAAAACATATGTTAAAACAATTACGTTTCCTAAAGTTAGTTTCTATTTCCTCCTTATTTTAAGCTTACTTTTATCATACTTTTGTATGTTACAGTAACTCAGACACATAATTGTTTTGACTTAATTAAAACCCTGATTAATGAGGTAATAGGAATCAGATTATAACACAATTTTCATACATAAATGAGTCGACACTAAAATCAATGAAAGTAAATATTTAGACTGAATAAATTGACCACTTATGTCATTAGGATAATTTTTGCAAAAATAATTATGCAAAAAGTGTGTTTTCTTTACAGGTGTTTATGCTGTATTCAAATTGTGAGCTACTTTTCTCTTGTATTCTATCATTCTGTGTAACTCACTTGAGTGTTATTATTTAGCCTTGATGAAGACTACAGTGCAATTGAAGTTTATCAATAACGTTTATAAGAGAAATGCCGATCATTTCACAAAAATGTTACAATTCCTTCAAGTCGAATCGAGATTTAGTAGCGTCTGACTTTTCTTCCACTATTATCACTTATAATTAAAAGTAGACTTTGAGACAAGATGGCCGCTATCGCTTAACCGGATTGAAGCAGCTGTTCCGTATTTTAGTGCCGTTTTCATGATATTTGTGCTTGTTGCCTGTTTTCATCTTCGTTATTGTGTTCATTATGTATTGGCTCTTCAATTCGTGTGTGTTTCTTCATCTTCTTGTTTTGGAAACGAGAACAATTAGACGTTTTTCTCAGCTGTCTTGCTCCACTGTTTTTGAACAAACCGCCATCACGTGATACTCGCCAGTCAACCCGTTTATGCTACGTTGACCCTCATTATTGCTTTAAATGATCACTCCTTTGCTCTCCACACTACATTGTGCTCTAGACTAAACGAACTGGAACTACATTCATAATTACCTAAATGTAAACAGAACCGAAAAAAGAAACGTTCTTTCAAAGCTGGCCGGCCTAGAACAGGAAAAAGAATCCTAGTTATCTCCCTTATTTCGGAACAACCATTAAAAAAATATCCGACCGTTAATTTAGATAACCTAATTCAAATCCCTATTAATTCGTCAACCTTTGTGTCAACTATCCAAAAAATATCTCTGCGCATTGCATTATTCAATGCCCAGTATGTAGGATCACCGGAAAAGCGCACAGAAATAGTTAATTTTATCAAAGAACAAAATGTTGACATATTTTTGCTGACAGAAACATGGCTAAAAACATCAGGCGATGAGCCAAAGTGTACGGTTCTAATACCCACTGGTTACTCCATCAAATCGTTCCCCCATAATTCTCGCGGAGGTGGAATTTCTGTCATCACAAAGAACTCCATGGTAAAACGTCTTAACTACACCACAACATTCAATTTCGACCACACATCATTTGAACTAGTCAAAACAACACTCACACTGGAGCAAAGGTCAGTCCACTTTTTTCTGCCTATGCCACCCTCCTCCTAGTAGAAAAAACAAACTGGCTGACTCTCTCTTTTTGGAGCAGTTTCCGAATCTCCTGGACGACGGAAATTCGAAAGGTGGCAACCTGATTAATCTTGGAGATTTCAACTTTCACTTTGACTCTCCCGGAAACTCAAATACATCAAATCTCATAGATTCCATTAATGTTTTCAACCTCAAACAGTCAGTTACCCAACCCACCCATAAACATGGTCACATTTCAGACTGGATTCTTCATAGACCTGATGATAACATTCATCATTCCTCCCTGGTATTCCATGACCTTGCATCAGATCACCTCTGCATTATATGCCATCTTGATATATCAGTCCCTAACCCTCCACCTTTATCTGCTAATAAGAGAAACATCCGTATGATAAAAAGAACCAAACTAATGCACGACATCCAAGCTAACCTAACAACTTGCTTTCCTCCTATCGCATAATAACTCGATAACTGTCTGCGTTCATTGCTTGACAAACATGCCTAAGCTACCAAGTGCAGAGTATCAATTCAAAAGTGTTCTCCATGGTATAGCAGTGTTAGGAACCAGCATCGCACTGCAGAAAGAGACCGCCGTAAAGCTGAGAGGCTCTGGCTTTCCACCAGACTCACTATTCATAAGCAAATCTATGAAGTCGCTAAGAAGAATATCAAAAATATAGTCCATTCAGCGAAATCTGTACACTACACTACTAAGATCACAGAAAATTCAAGTTGCAAAGAACTCTTCGAGATTACTAACAAGCTAATGTCAAGGAACAAATCAACACCATTTCCAACTACCTTCTCTCCAGTCGACCTTCCGGACATGTTTGCAAATTTTTTCCGTGACAAAGTACAAACCATTAGAGATAAGCTTGACACCACAATTTAAATTGACTCGTCGTCACCATACAGTTGGGATACAGAATTTGAGCGGCAACCATTAGCAGCATTTGAACCTGTCTCTATGGACTTTGTACGTACAATCGTGATGAAGAGTGCACCAAAGTTATGTGAACTTGATCCAATTCCAACATCACTACTGCTTGAGTGCTTAGATCCAGTATTGCCTTCACTAAATGATGCTGTTATTACCTCTCTCTCATCTGGGGAATTCCCATCATTTTTCGAAACTGCGACTGTAAAGCCTCTGCTGAAGAAACCAACACTAGACCATAACGATTTAAAGAACTACCGCCCAGTTTCTAATCTTCCATTCATAAAAAAATCTTAGAAAAGGTTGCTCTATCCCAGCTTGTATCTCATCTCATTTCAAACAGTCTTTTTAGCAATGTACAATCTACATATCGCCATTGCCACAGTACTGAAACTACTCTGATAAAAGTAGTTAATGACATTCTCTCTGCGTTGGATAGCGGAAAGATTACAGTCCTCACCCTCCTTGATTTGTCTGCAGCATTTGACACAAATAGACCATGATATATTACTTCACCGTCTCCAGAATGTATTTGGCATTCATGATACAGCCTTAATGTGGTTCAATTTATACTTGGTCACCAGGACACAAATTGTATCTGCAAATGGAATACACTCCATCACTGGTGATCTATGTTGTGGTGTTCCACAGGGGTCTGTTCTTTGACCTGTTCTCTTCATTGTGTACACTCAGTCGCTCTCAACTGTCATATATCATCATTCAGTGTCTCACCAACTGTACGCTGATGACACCCAAATATACAAATATAGTCACCCAAATGAAGTTGATGCTACCATCCAAGGTGTAGAGAGGTACGTTTCTGAAGTGAAATCATGAAGTACATGTAACAAGCTGCAGATGAATGATGATAAAACTGAGGCCATTTTGATCACAACACAAAGACTTTCTCATTCACATCCTTTACCTCAAACAATACATATCAGTAACACCAACATTAAATTCACACAATCAGTACGAAACCTTGCTGTTACTCTGGACAGTACTCTCACATTGCACCATGTAATGAACATTTGCAAGGCTGCATAACTTGAGCTGAGACGCATCAGCTCAGTTCGCAAATATCTTTCAGTTGATGCCATTAAAACACTCGTGTGTTCATTAGTACTTTCAAGACTGGACTATTGTAACTCAATTATGTCTGGTTCATCTCAATATTTACTCCAGAAACTTCAAAAAGTTCAAAACACAGCTGCTCGGGTCATACTTAGAGTACCACGATCAGAACGCACCTCCCCGCTGCTCTGTGCTATATACTGGCTATCCATTCTATCCAGAATCAAACACAAAATTTGTTCTCTGTGCTACGTTTCACTGTCGGACTCTAGTCCAACATACCTATCCGATCTCACCCAAGTGTATACACCAGCAAGATACTTACGCTCCTCTTCTGACAATCGCATACTCATTATTCCCACTATGAAAACAAAGTCATATGGACAGCCTTCCTTTGCATACCAGGGCTTAGCAACGTGGAATGAATTGCCCACTGAACTTAAACAAAAATACACAGTGATCACATTCAAGAGGGCCCTCAAAAGTTACATATTTAGACTGCAAGAACAAACTTAAAGACCTAATCATGTTTCCTACCTGAAATATTCTCAGCATGTTCTTTTTTAGTTATTTTTTATATAATGTTTTTCTAATTTCATGGTGTTTGCTTTTGTAACAATATTATTATATGATTTTTATCTTATAGGTGTTGTTTAATGTTGTAAAGCGCTTATAGCTTCTAAAGATTATGTGCTATACAAAGTCCTCATTATTATTATTATTTTTATTTGGCAATGCATTGTAATACGCCAATGGTTATTTTTACCGAGTGATGTCAACCATGGCTTGAACCCCGCTAGAAGTCAATTGTTTTTCCTTGATTTCCAAGGACTCCTGTGCAACTACTGTAGTAAACTGGAAATTCCAAAACGCCCAGACTATAAATAATTTTTCCCTAATTAATGCATGACCACCAATCTCACAAATTCACAATTGGCTGTCAAGCTCACAACTGCATGGTTTCCTCTCATTACATTGCCGTAACGTAGCACTAGTATTTCAAACCTCGATAATATACAACTCAACCACCTAATACAGGGAACTATTTTTCCTACACTACATTAGGCCAATCAAATCATAATTTTACGTCTCATTTCGCCTGTAAATCTACCCCATATTTACAATAATAGCAAATATAAACGGCGCACCCAGATAACGAAACGGTTCCTTCTCAATTATTCCATTGTACAATTCACTAGTCCCAAATCATACATAATGCACTTGGGGTCACACAATGAATTAATGCAATTAGATTTTAACAGGGATTACTTGCAGATCTGACCTGAACTCACTACACTTAAAACATGACATCATGAAATCTCACCAACACTGCGCTCTGTGACGCTTTTTTCCCCTAGTAATTGGCTAATTATTCGAGCTAAGGACTATTCCACAGCACTGATCTCCTATAATCAAACAAGTGATCAAAAAATCTAAGAAATCCTTAAGTTGGAGAGCTATGTACCAATACACAGACCCCAACTTTATTGCAGTAACATCTCGAAACAGTTTAAATCGAATCATAATTAATGCTGTTGTCTTTGAATTTTACTAGAAATTGCCTGTACAGAATATTTGTAACACAATAAACTGTGTGTTTCGAATATTAACATCCATTCGACAATTATTACTTTGATTGGCGCCATTCCTTGAAGAATGGCTGCAAATATTAATGAAAATCAAAGTACTTTAATTCTGTCGTTTTTATATTTTTCATTGAATGTAAACTGACAATAATTCATTATTTAATATTTGATTTGTTTCACATTCAAGACCCATAAAATTACCATTATTATATTCTTATTATTACAGCCCTATTTATGTTATGAATTTCGCTGTTATCGCCTGATCTATAAACATGCGTCAAAGATGTATTACTGGCATGATATCTGCTTACCGTAGCATTAAAATGCTTAAGGTAAGAAGGAAATTGTCGTATTAAACACGGCATGCGTTCTAAAATAGCTTGTTTTTCTACGAAGGCTGTGACAAATTTAAGACACATAAAACTTATAAGAGCAGGATAGGAATATATTGGTTAATTATTTGTCCGTTCTTCTGTTATCAGTAGCGTTTACGCAAAACAAGTCTGGTAACGTTATGATTAACATTTACCAAATATTGTAGATGGCTTAATGCTCAGGCAAGGAAGATACCTTTTGATTTCGGGGTCAAGTATTCAAAGGTGAATTTTGCTATGAGAAATGCAGAGAAATGGTGTGCACACTATAACATTAATCCTACATCACATGCTAAATAAAACTTTGTGCTTGGCTTTCACTTGAGATAAGAACATTTAATATTAGCCAGGCAGAATGGTTCCTGGGAATTTACATTTTTTTTTTACCATGGGTCATATACAAGTCTTGGAAGTCTCCTCTTGGTCAGAACAATTACATTAGTTACCCATCAGTATCGGTGTTCTGCCTTGTATGTTACAAGATTTATTCTCATGACCAAATTCGGAGTAAACTCAAACGTCTGACCTCTAATTGGAATATCTACGAACACAGAGCAACTAGACTTAAAAAGCTGAGTGAGTCTGAATTTGGGTACTAGAATGTTTTATAACCGTGGGTCTGGATATTGTTTTCTTTCATTCCAGCGTCAGCTGTCACAGAATGAAAAAAAACAACATTTCTACGGCAACGTTAAAGGTTAGCAGTACGCAGTTTTTGCAGATACACAGTGAATATCTTTTTTAATTGGGCAAAGTAATAATTTCAGGGCTATTTGATTTTTGTAAAACCCCTAATACATCATTCGACGTTATTTACTGGGGCAGACCCTATTATTATGGTGTTTGATTTTCCTAATGGTGTGTTCGTAAAAAATGCTAGAGGAGTTACTTTAAAAGTCTTACTCTATGATATATAAATACTACCGTTCTTTTTATGTACCGGGTTATTTTTGCAAAGAACTAATTCAGGTTGAGAAGTAATTTCTCCTGGAATTTACGACTAAAGTTAGCCAATTTGCGTCTTCTTTGATTTTACCATGTTGGTTTTGTGGACAACTGATTCGTGAAACTTTCATTAAAAGACAAAATATAAACCATGCTGTATGTCAATTTGCACTGAACAAATTTAAGAACAATATTATTTATAATTTTATAATTAAAACATTTCTTATGTGTTTTGTACGGAATGTGTGAGGGCGAATTTTAAATTTAATTCAGCAACTGTTAAACACAGGCAATTTACGGGCAAATGCTGCACATCTATTTTCAGTTAATTACTGTTTGTACGAGCTTAGTTAGATGCCACCTCGTGATAACCTATCGTGAGAGGCATGTAACTGAATGCAAGTGAAGCAGATTGTGTACAATTATATTATTAGAGTTTGTCATCCCAGTAATATACAAATTAGTATTGTCAGAGTTTGTATGTTTATTTATATGCTCTTCGGTTTGCTTGAATATCTAGTTGTAGTTATTGTATATAAGTTTATTGGTGAAAATGAAACAAAGTGAAAAAGGAAACTGAAATCATTGTCAAAATACAAAAGTCATTGGTTGTTCGTTTTATTCCATTCTCAGCGGATTGAAATATACTATATATTTCCGCCATCATGAACCACATGAACAGGCAAAAGAGCCGCTTTATAATAAAAAAAAATGCTGCATGACTACGGATGTTAATTCGAACTTATTTACATGCGGAAGAAAACGGGACGTACAGAAGCCAGGCTTTAAAACTCAAGACCTAATCCAGGCGATGATAACAAGATCCCACAATGGTACACGATAGACTGACACTATATTATCCATGAAAAGCCCTCGTCCAGTATTGGTCTCAGCAAATACGAACATAAATAGTCCAAGAAAACTATTTATTTGACATTTTGCAAATTGATTATTTTAGAGAAGGAAAAGAGTCATAAACACATAATACAATTTGTTTTATAAGTGCTGAAAAAATATGTAAAATGTATCCATTATAACCACATCAAATTAAAGAAAGATTTTCACAATTACAAAGTACTCAAATGATTGTGATAATTATCCAAGATGAAGTTGCAAAAAGAGAAAATAGTGTATACAAATAGTATATTTTAGAACAAACGAAAGACAAGCAAATACTAAATTCTGCATTTTCAACTGCTGAAAAGTTAAGCTATATTTATCCTTAATTGTGAACTTACATTCAGGTAAATATCTTGTTTATACGACATTGTCAGGGTATATATCTTGTGTATACGACACAGTTTGAAACATTTTACTTTCGAAAAACAATGACGTTAAAATTGCAAATAATAGGAAATATAATTAAAATGGCACATATTAATAAAAATACGTCACAATTGAAAACTAATGGATTAAAATCACACATCATACTAAAATACGTCGCAATCGAAAATTAATGAATTACTATGGCACATAATCTAAAAATACGTCAGAAATGAACATAAGTACATTAAAATGACACATGATAGTAAATATACAACTTGAAATGTTGGTGTCGTATATCAATACATTGCAAACCCATTCCACAAGATATCATGTAGGCTGGATAGTGGAATTATTGCGTATATGAAACAAGTATAGCAATGAATTAATAGTCTCATAAAAAGAATCGAGCTGATAGTAACATTATTTTAAAGTTGTATTTTATTTCATATTCAAACTGTAACTTTCTTTACACACATATTAATACAATTTAAAATTTAGTGCCAGTGTGAAATTATTTAGAGTAAAATAAAATTTATTGACACATGTTAACGTTCCACATCAACGAAAACATTTAGCTCTATGTCAGCACGCAACTAGTGTTGTATGAGGTGAAATGCATAGTTGCATTATGTCAAGCAATTTCATGCACTACCTTCTAACATTATGTCAATCAATCTCACCTACTATCTTCTAACATTTTGCTAGTGATCAATAGATGATTTAACAATTATTGCCTGGTGTCTGTACATGTAACCAATTGCAGGATCATCAGATGTAGTCTGGTGTCTTTACATGTAACAAGTTGCAGGATCATACGCTTTTTTCTGGTGTCTTTACATGTAACCAATAGCAGGATCATCAGCTATTGTCTGGTGTCTTTACCTTTAACCAATAGCAGGATCATAAGCTTTTGTCTGGTGTCTTTACATGTAACCAATAGCAGGATCATAAGCTTTTGTTTTGTGTCTTTACATGTATCCAATAGCAGGAGCATCAGCTGTTGCCTGGTGTCTTTACATGTAGCCAATAATAGGATCATCAGCTTTTGTCTGGTATCTTTATATATAACCAATAGCAGGAGCATCAGCTATTGTCTGGTTTCTTTACCTTTAACCAACAGCAGTATCATCAGCTGTTTCCTGGTCATTGAGCATATTAAGTTAGCCAATAGTAAAGTCACCATCTGCGGTCTGGTATCTGTGACCGAGCAGATTTACTTTTGTGTCCATTAGTAATGTCATAGATATAGCTGTGTGCAAACGAGCAGTTTTGCATATGACCAATAGTAAGGTTCCAAGATGTTTCCTAGTATGTATGACCCTGCAGTATTACATGTGACTAATAGCAAAGTCACCAGTTGTTGTCCGGTTCAGGTGATCAAGCACCTTTATATGTGATTAACAGTGTTTCACGAACTGTTGCCTGGTTTGTGTAAATGTATTACACCATTCCGTTAGAACAAATGTGAGCATTAATAAAAAACGGTTAAACCAAATCGGTTAAAATGGATAGATTGTATATTAACATTTTGGGGTAATTCGTATAATATTACTTCGATATTTAATTCAAATTCTGAAGTTAACTTATTTGTGTTTAAAATAATAAAGCTACGCAACATTGTACATTTGTCCCATTTTCCTAGCCTAATGAAGGTGGTGTTGTTTGTAACAAATTATAGGGCTGTTTTTCGTAGTAAATTTGTATGAATATCAACACATGCAGCATGTATTCATATATAGACTTTTAGTTCTTCTGTTAATACGTAAGAGAAGATAAATTTGGTTTTCAATAAAAAAATATTTCTTTAACATTGTGACTCAACTGTATTTTATTTGAATCTGGAATTATAAACAAAAGTGGATTATTAATAATGCTGTTTTGCATGCTGTATCTGTATTAAGGTAATAAAGGATAATTTAATAGTTTTGGTTTTCAATATTAACATTTTGTTTTTAAAGTTCGCTTCTTCCGTCAATAAAAAAAACGGATTGGGATTGAACAATCTCTCGTTTTCTTTATATTGAATTTTTTTAGGGAGGCACAGAGTGCTCGGCCTCGTAATCAAATAGTCGCAGCAACGGTACCTTCCCGGGCCAACCAGGATCTGCTGCTTCTGAGTTTCCATTGGAAATGCATTCAGTTCCCATACGCTCGGCAAGATATAACGCTTAATATGTTAGAGTGCCGTTGAAACCAAGAGAAAACAATTATCTTTTCAACCGTAAATCTGAATATTACATGTTAGGTACTTAATACCTTTTATGATTGAATTTCTTTCCTGATATGCTTAGCGTGACAAGAAATTTAAAGGTTGACTACAAAAAAGTGGAGCTAATAAAATTGATACAACCATGAACCGAACCTTATCTAGTAATGCAATATAATTTCATTGCTCCAAGAAACAATACTTTCCCTTTTTCATAGAAAAAGTAAATTATGTTTGTGTCGTTAAAACGAAGAAAAAAAAGTGAGCATGAGGTTCCTACAGGCAATACAGGAAATTGTCTCCATAGAGGTTCATACAGGTAAAACTCAATGTTGTCTCATAGAGCTTCCTACAGGTAATACACGTTGTTGTCTGCATAGAGCTTCATACAGGTATTACACGAAACTGTCTCCATAGAACTTCCTACAGGTAATACACGATGTTGTCTACATAGAGCGTCATAGAGGTATAACACGATGTTGTATTCATAGAGCTTCATACAATTAATACACGATGTTGTTTGTACAGAGCTTCCTACCGGCATTACAGGAAACTGTCTCCATAGAGCGTCTCTGAGGTAATACAGGAAATTGTCTCCATAGAGCTTCATACAGGTAAAACACGATGTTGTATCACAGAGCTCCATAGAGCTTCATTCAGGCAATACATGATGTTGTCTCCATAGAGCGTCATACAGGTATAACACGATGTTGTGTTCATAGAGCTTCATACAATTAATACACGATATTGTTTCTATAGAGTTTCATACAGATATATACTATGTTGCTATAGAGCATCATACAGGTAATACACAAAGCTGTGACACAGAGCATCATGCAGGATATACACGATGTTTTTTTCACATACCATCATACAAGTAATACACGATGTGGTTTCTTATAGATCATAATACAGGTAAAACAGCTTGCCAGTAGCTTCTCGAGGGTCGGTGGTTCTAACCGGTGTTTTCCCCGAGTTATTCATCCACCATTAATACTGACCACATGTATAGCCTATCGTGTGCTGAAAAATGGCGTTAAACCCTACAACAACAACAACAGGTAAAACACGATATTTTTTCCATAGAGCATAATACAGGTATAAACCCAATTGTTGTTACTAAGCCATTAAATAGTACTATATCTCTATCTCCTGGTAACAGATAGTATTGATCAATTTACGAATCACGATTAAGTAAATATCAATTTTAGCCTTATGAATAGAATATTTGATCTAACGAAAACTCATGTACTAATGAACCATAGCGAGGGCCATTAAAAATTGATAATCTTTATTACAGCTTTCTATCGCTTTCACTATTGATACCAAAACTTAAACTTGTCTTAAACTGTTATTTAATCATTTATTGTTTCTTCCACGTTTCACATTAAATTTATAGAGGCTGTACGCTTAGTTATCTCATTATTTTCATCTCACGCAGACAATAATGAAAAGGAAGTCGTTTATCGCAATTGTATGGTCAAGTATTATGTTTCTCTTCAAGGCTCATACAAATATGATTACCATGGTTGATATATGTAATATAGTCACAAATACAACATCTATCTTTTAAAATTTGATAAACAGTCAACAAAATAGTCACACGTTTCTCCAAGGTAGATATAAATACATGATAAAATGTGTAGTCAACATCAACACCAAAATCTAAACAAGAAATGTATTCATATATATATATATATATATATATATATATATATATATATATATATATATATATATATATATATATATATATATATAGTGAATTTTCTGTATGCGTTCAAGAAATTGAGTATGTCATGATTTTCTACTTGGATGCTGCTCTAGAAATTTCACATCACTCTCATTCTAACTGACTAACGTGTATTCACAGAAATGATGTATCAAGAAGTGATATATCTTTTAACAAGTCCTCCTAAAACATAATAGAGTGATGCTATTTCTTAAACGTTATGTGATAAATAGAATTCCTGACTCTGCCACATGTCGTTCGAGATGATTTTATTGAACTTTTTTATATAAAATTAAATGCAAACGAGCAATTTTGAGAGATCATCTCTGTTGCTAATTGAGATTATTAGAGACAGAGGCAGTGAGTTTTGTTGTTTTTTTATTTACTTCGTCAAACACATTTGATGCAAAGGAGTTTTGCCTCATTCAAAACAATTTGTTAGAGTACAGTCTTTGTGTTGTATTGCATAGAGATTATTCACTCCGTTCTGTAGCTCTACAAAAGGCGCACTCGCTATATATTCAGACTGATGTTCATTCTGAACAATAACTTTTATATTGTACCTTATTGTTCTTTTATAATTCTGTTCTAAGTTCCAAAATCGGGCAATTATGATGAGAGTAGAATTTTGTCATCTTTATTCAATGCTCACAAATCCGAAAATATTTAATAACGGTTACTGCAATGTAGTATCCGCATCGACGCAACGTAGATGTAAGCAGACAACGTTCATATCCACAGTTATCGCTATATTTCTTGTTGAAACTAAACCTCAGAGAATTTGTAATTGTCACTTCAAAGTAACATATGTAATACATTTGTTGTAATAATTACATGTTCAAATACACCCCACTCTTTTTCAAATTAAATATAAAGTGAAATGACAATGTATTATGTTTCTGAGAGGGTAAGGTGGGGTTTACTTTTAAATGAACCGAACGGTTTAGGCCAGTAATGAAGTAAGCTAACCATTTAAATACGATATTGCAGACTAATTATTAATAACTTCAAAGGCAGGAGGATGGATAATCCTCAGCATTTTCGCGCATCGCAGTGCACCTCAGTAAATAGATATATTATTTACAGTCGACAGCTCAATTATTTTCAAAATGGAAATGCAAGATAAAATGAGGAATGTTTAAGGAAAATTGATATAGCTAGGAATTGAAAGTATTTAATAACAGAACTAGTGCATCAATCCAGGAGAGTGTTGCCAGTTACTAAATTAGAATAAAAAGAAAGAAGGATCTTAACAAGACCATTTGTTAAATTCAAACGTAGAACTTCTTGCTGCACTTAATACCAAGAAAGATCCTTGATTCCTTAGTCAAGAAATTTTCGCCAGATTCTTTTGTTAGCAACTGGCATTCTCGGTCACTAGAATTCTTTCGGCATTTAACAAGGTTGATAGGCGATCTCGGCATTTTTCAGCACTGCTGAATAATATACATCGTACAAGCGACGATAATAATCGTTCCAACGACCGTAATAATGCCTGTTTTGAGGCTGAAGATGAATTGTTGGTTGTCGTGCATTGTTTTGTAAAAGAATTCTACCCTCGTCAGCAATATTTCTGCTTCATGTTCCCTCATTTGTCCTACAGCATCCATGTCCGATAGCTAATTTCGTCGCAATAAGTAGGGTTTGGATAACGTATATTATTAAAGTAAAGTCATAGACTAAAACACTGGGCAGCACACTTTTCTCTGTATCTTCAACATTAAGGTAACGAATCATCAGCGATTTGTCTTCTTTTACTCTTCCATATGGATTTAAAATTTAATTCCATTGTTTTATCCAAATGCATTTCTATTCAGTTGTCAAGTCCCATGCAAAACATTGATATAGATACCGTCAGACTGAAATACTCAATAGAACTAAGAGGTAGAAATTATTTAAACTGATATGAATCTTTTTTTTTTAAATAGAATTTCGCAGTTCACTTTTCAACACTTGGAGGGGGGATTTATTTGAAATATTCTGAAAAGAGAAAGCAAATATGTATTGATAAATAGAGTTGTTTAGAACCAATACAGGATTCTACGTTTATACTAAACGATTTAATAACGAATTAAAAATTTAAAATGTTCTGGTTTGATTCATTGAAAGAAAGCATGGTGTTTTCACTGCTTATTGTTTTCTACAACCTTTGGGTTGAACATAATTTCGGTTGTCCTTTACACATCATGACCGATGCAAAGGCAAAATTCATTTTATTAAGGATATGATTGTTATTTTGTTATTATAGAATCCAAACTAATCACAAGTGCTTTGCAATCAAACCTTCGTTCTTCTGGTATGTGAGACTATGCGATATTTGGTGGAGAAGTGAATCATATATACCTAATTATTCCATATGTTTTCCAATCGTCCATAAGCAATAAATCAAACATATTAAGGTATAATTCAACTTTATTGAAAGTAAATTAGAATGTGAACAAAATACGCTATAACGAATTCTACATAAATTCTCTCAGAAAGTCGTTCTAAAGTATCCAATAATCGATATTAAAGAGTTATTGTATTATTAGCTTTATATATCACCAGTCTGTTTTGTGAGCTGGTAAATAATGAAATAAAATGTGATCTTCAATTCATATTTAATTAGGACATTTCAGTTATTATCACTGTCAAAGAAAATATACATTATTATCACTTCCTCTGTTACATATGAAATGACTGTTGCAATCTGCTTTCCATAACAGGTACAGTTTGGTTTATGCGTTCTTCTTCTATGTGTGGTTATAGATGTACATGTAACGGAAGAGATATGAAAAATGTCCAGCTGATACAATCTGCTTTCCATAACATGTACAATTTGGTTTATGTGTTTTTCTGCTATGTGTGGGTGTGTATGTATATGTGAGGGAGAGATGTCCAGCTGATACAATTTCGTTGCTTAGAAGAACAAGTATCGTGTGGATGAAATTTCGTGGGGTCACACTGTAGAACTTATCCTCCAACACAAATTAATGTGTTGTGGTGGATTAATTGATAATGGATTCTTAGCAATTATTGAGAAAAGAATGATATATCAGATGTTATGCATTGTAATTAACTCTATGACGCACGGACGAATAAGATCGTTTAATATAAAGAAAGAAGCCTAATTTCATATCAATTAGGGTACACCTGTGTTCCTTATGTCAATATGATAATATACACCAATTTATTTGTACCATTGATACTATACGTAAACATTAAATGAGAAGCTTTATGTCGAGGATGCATGTTTGGTTGCACGTGTGTGTTCCGCATCAGTATCATAACGTATTCCTTCTTTTTCTTTACATGATTATTGTAAAATAACCCATTTTATTTATTCACATACTTGCCACAGAATAAGGTAAGAAATAACTTGGTTTAGCCTTAGAACGATTTGATCATTTGCGTCGTACATGCGTAAACTTTACCTATGGTGAATACTTGTTTTTCCTAGGTAAGCAACTGAACTAGCATGTATCTTGTCGCAGATATCTTGCGGCGAGAGTTACTAAATGCACGGTAAGCACGGGTATTGTACCATGATTAATACTCACTCTCCTGTGAATTTAAGGTAAGTTCCGTTTCTAACTGACAGACTGGTCTATTGATCTTGTCAAGGAGTGAACGTTCTCCATTTGTGTGAAGCGTATTCAGTTATTAACTTCGTATCGTGAAATGATGCCTATAATGCTACGCAGATTGGAAACGTTGTGAACTTTTGAATTACAAGTTGCCATTAGAGTTTAATTTAGTAACATGTATCCATAGATATTAATTTCTAACCTATTATTGTGACCAGTTTGGTTTTATTGTAGCTGTTTAGGGCTGACTGTAGCTGTTAGGGCAGTCTGTAGCTGCATGTACGTATGTTTATACGTATGTCTGTGCGCATAGTGGATCCATGAAGGGTGGGCGTGGCCAATACAAGTGTGCCAACCCAATTTTGGAGAACTGTGTGCTGTCAGTACATATGTGTGTGCGGGTATCTCAGGCTATCTGTCTGGCAGTCTATGTGTCGATATGGAATATAGTGTAACCATCAAGGCCATATGAAGACGAAACCGCTAGTTTGTAAACGTGTGCACATGATGGATCCATGAAGGGTGTGTACGGTCAGTACAAGTGACGGCTTACCCAAGAATTTGGGAGATCTGTGTGGTTTTCATTGGACACATTTGCAAGTTTTAAAAATATGTATGAATCATACGGCTGTACAAATGGCTGAGTCATGTTTGTTTTAACTCGTTGTTGTTTCAATTGAGTACAATTTGCGTCATTTTAATTACATAAGATTATTTGAATCTTTATTTTGATTACCTGAGATTATGTGAATCTCACTTTCATTCCAGGAGATTATTTGAATCTCACTTTCATTTGAATCTTTATTTTTATTCCATAAAATTAGTTGAATCTCACTTTCATTACATGATGTTACATAAGATTATTTGAATCTTAGTCATACATGAGAATACTTTAATCAATTTTAGTTTACCAATTTGTCAATGTTTGGATAGAGTATTTGAATGAGACGTATGTTTGGAGCGTGAAAGTATCACTGTATTTGTAATTTTGTAACATATATATATATATATATATATATATATATATATATATATATATATATATATATATATATATATATATATATATATATATATATTAAATTAATTAATTTTCATTTTTCATCACATTGTTTTGTGTTGTCATTCGATCGAATCATCCATTCAGATCTATCCTGTTACAACTAGTGACAGAAGTGGGATGCTTTGGATTGAATGAACTAACAATACACTGTATTTAAACCATAAGCAGGCTGAAAGTCGTGGACCTTTTGACAAGTGTATTTTTAGTAGGTGCTGGGTTACTGACATGTACAGACTTTAGTGTTTGTTGCCTCGATGTCTAAGATTGTTAATTCTTGTTTGACAACCTCTAAACCACTGTACATAATTCTTATCATCAATCAATCTTAGCTTCGCTAAAGGAACTAGCTGAATGTGGGAAACAACTGGGTTACGACGGGGTTAATCTTAGGAAATTCAAAAGTGAAGAACAAGCGAAAGAAAAGGATGAACGGGCAAAAGAATGGGAATCAGAAAATGAATCATTGGAAAGGTTGTTGTTGTTGTTGTGGGGTTTAACGCCATTTTGCAGCGCATGATAGGCTATACATGGCGGCCAGTATTAATGATGGAGGAAGAACCAGAGAAAACCCCAGAAAGAACCACCGACCCACGAGAAGCTACTGGCAAGCTTTCTCACATACCCACATTGGCTGAATCTTAGACTCGAACCGCAGCAGACAGGTGAGGTGGCAGTGATCCGTAAAGAAGAGCGCTTTAGGCCACTCGGCCACTCGGGGCCCCTCATTGGAAAGGGAACATCAACTCGAAAAGGAGAAAAGGAAATTAGAAATGGAATTAGAAAATGAAAGATTGGAAAGGGAACACCAACTCGAAAAGGAGAAAAGGGAATTATAAAAGGAATGACTGGAAAGGGAACAACAACTTGAAGAAAGAAAAGGGGAAGCAGAGGAAGGAAAGAAGTGTTCAATTAGAAATACATGCATGGTTAGAGATTATAGTTAGAAAAAGAAATACACGAAAAGAGTACGAAAGACAACTAAGATTTAACACATGCTAGAAAATGAGAACATGTTTCTGCCTCTAGTAAATTAAGAAGCCTAAATTACCTTTCTTTTACGATGAAAAATATAACATGGATAGTAATCCCAGTAATATGCAAATTAGTGCCATTAGAGTTAGTAAGTTTAGTTATATGCTCTTCGGTTTGCCTGAAAATTTAGTTGTGGTTAATGTATATAGGTCTATTGGTGAACAGAACACAGAGTTAAAAAAGAAACTGAAATCATAATTGTCAAAATACAAAAGTCATTGGTTCTTCGTTTTATTCCATTCTCAGCGGATTGAAATATACTCAGTTTCCGCCATCATGAACCTCATGAACAGGAAAAAGAGCCGCTTTATAAACAAAAAGAATACCGCATGACTACGGATATTAATTCGAACTTATTTACATGCGGAAGAAAACGGGACGTAAAGAATCAGGCTGAAAATTCAAGATCTAATCCAGGCGATGATAACAATATCATAATGTGGTCCATGACAGATTGCCACTATATTAGTCATGAAAGGCCCTCCTCCAGTATTGGTCTCAGCAAATACTAACAGAAACAATCCAAGAAAACTATTTATTTGACATTTTGTAAATTCATTATTTTAGAGAAGAAAAAGGGTCACAAACACATTAATACAATTTTATCTCAGTGCTGAAAAAATATGTAAAATATATCCATTATAACAACATTAAATTAAATAAAGATTCCCACAATTACAAAGTCTTCAAACGAATATGAAAATTATCCAAGTTGAAGTTGAAAATAGAGAAAATAGTGTATAAAAATAGTATATTTTAGAAAGAAAGAAAAGACAGGCAAATATTAAACTGTGCATTTGTAACTGCTAAAAAGTTAAGCTATATTTATTCTTAATTGTGAACGTACATTAAGGTAAATATCTTGCATATACGACAATGTCAGGGTACATATCTTGTATATACGACACAGTTGGAAACATCTCACTTTTGAAACACAATGAAGTCAAAATAGCAAATAAAGCAAATATACGTCGCAAGTGAAATTAATTAATAAAAATGGCACATATTAATAAAAATAACTCACAATTGAAAACTAATGGATTAAAATCACACATCATACTAAAATACGTCGCAATCGAAAATTAATGAATTACTATGGCACATAATCTAAAAATACGTCAGAAATGAAAATAATTACATTAAAATGACACATGATAGTAAAAATACAACTTGAAAGTTTGGTGTCGTATATCAATATATTGCAAAGGTATTCCACAATATATAATGTAGGCTGGATAGTGAAATTGTTGCGTATCTGCACAAGTATAGCAATGAATTAATAATCTCATTAACAAACACCAGCTGATCCTTTTTTAACAGTAACATTTGTTAAAGTTGTATTTTATTTCGTATTCAACCTGTACCTTTCTTTACACGTACAAATTATTACAATTTAAAATTTAGTGCCATTATGAAATTATTTCAAGTAAAATAAAATTTATTTACATATGTTAAAGTTCTAGATCAACATAAATATTTAGATCTTTGCTAATACACAAATAGTGTTGTATGAGGTGAAATTCATAGCAACATTATGTCAAACAATCTCACGTACTACCTTCTAACATTTTATTAGTAGATGAATTACCAGCTATTGCCTTGTCTCTTTACATGTAACCAATAGCAGGATCATCAGCTATTGCCTTGTGTCTTTACCTGTTACCAATAGCAGGATCATCAGCTCTTTCATGGTCATTGAGCACATTAAGGTTAGCCAATGGTAAAGTCACCATCTGCAGTCTGTTATCTGTGACCGAGCAGATTTACTGTTGTGTCCATTAGTAATGTCATAGAAATTACCGTATGCAACCAAGCAGTTTTACCTATGATCTATAGTGATGTTGCCAGATGTTTCCTGGTATGTAAGACCGAGCGGTATTAGATGTGACCAATAGCAAAGTCACCATTTGGTGTCTGGTACAGGTGACCAAGCGCCTTTATATGTGACTGACAGTAGTTTCACGAACTGTTCCCTGGTGTGTGTAAATGAACAGTACATACATTACATCATTCCGTTAGAACAAATGTGAGCATTAATAAGAAAAATATTCAACAAAATCGATAAAATGGATAGAATGTATATTAACATTTTGGGGTAGTTCATATCATATTGCTTCGATATTTAGTTCAAATTCGGAAATCAGCTAATTTATGTTGAAAGAAAATAAAGCTATGCAATATTGTACATTTATCCCATTGAATAAACATTTTCCTAGCCTCGGGTGCCTCTGTGCTTCCATTGGAAAATCACTTAGTTCCCATTTGCTCGGAATGATATAGCCCTTAATATGATAGGGTGCAGATGAAACCGAGCGAAAAAATTATCTGATTTTCCGTAAATATGAATATAACATAGTAGATACTTATATCTTTCATGGTTGAATTTGATATTTTTCACTGATATGATTAGCGGGAAAAGAAATTAAAAGGTTGACTACAAAATAGAGGAGCTAATAAAATTGATACAGCAATGAACCGAATCTTATCTAGTAATTCAATATAACTACTTCGCTCCAAGAAACAATACTTTCCCTTGTCACGAAAAAAGTCAATTATGTTTGTGCCGTTAAAACGAAAAAAAGTCTGCATGAGCTTCATATACTCAATTAACGAAATTGTCTCCATAGAACTTCATACAGGTAAAACACGATGTTGTCTCATAGAGCTTCATACAGGTAAAACACAATGTTGTCTCATAGAGCTTCATACAGGTAAAACACGATGTTGTCTCATAGAACTTCATACAGGTAAAACACGATGTTGTCTCATAGAGCTTCATACAGGTAAAACACGAGGTTTTCTCATAGAGCTTCATACAGGTAAAACACGATGTTTTCTCCATAGAGCGTCATACAGGTATAACACGATGTTGTCTTCTTTGAGCTTCATAAATTAATACATGATGTTGTTTCCACAGATTTTCATACAGGTATATACTATGTCACCATATAGCATCATACAGGTAATACATAATGCTGTTGACATAGAGCATCATGGAGGTTATACAAGATGTTTTTTTCCATAGACCATCATACAGGTAATACACGATGCTGTTTATTATACATCATAATTCAGGTAATACACGATATTGTTTCCATAGAGCATCATACAGGTTGTTGTTACTGAGCCGTTAAATTGTACTATATCTCTATTTCCTGGTTACATATATTATTGATCAATTTTCATGATTAAGTAAATATCAATTCTAAAATTATAGAATATTTGATCTACCGAAAACTGATGTGCAACTTGAACCATAGCGAGAGCCATTAAAAATCGATAATCTGTATTACTACTTTCCTATCGCTTTCACTATTGACACCAACACTTAACTTTGTTTTAAACTGCTATTCAATCATTGTTTCGTTTCCGCCATGTTTCAGGTGATGAACATTAAATTTATAGAGGCGGTACGCTTGGTAATCTCATTATTTTCATCTCATGCAGAAAATTATGAAAAGGCAGTCGTTTATCGCAATTGTGTGGTCAAGTATTCTGTTTCTCTTCAAGGCTAATACAAATATGATTATAATGGTTGATATATTTAATATAATCACAATACAACATTTAGCTTTTACAATTTGATAAACAGTCAAAAAAAGAAGATGCACGTTTCCCCAAGGTATGTATAAAGACATGATAAAATGTATAGTCAACATCAACACCAAAATCTAAAAAAGAAATGTATTCATATATATATATATATATATATATATATATATATATATATATATATATATATATATATATATATATACAGCACACACACGAACGTACATACACGCGCATACATAATACACACGTACACACAAATATATATATATATATATATATATATATATATATATATATATATATATATATATATATATATATATATAGTGAATTTTCTGTATGCGTTCAAGAAATTGAGTATGTCATGATTTTCTACTTGGACGCTGATCTACAAATATCACATCACTCTCATTCTAACAGACTAACGTGAATTCACAGAAATGATGTATCGAGAAGTGATAGATCTCTTAACAAGTCCTCCTAAAACATCTCAAACGTTATGTGATAAATAGAATTCCTGACTCTACCACACGTTGTTCAAGGTGCTCAGAATTGCTGGTATGATTTTATTGAACTCTTTTTATAAAATTAAATGCAAACGAATATCTTGAGAGATCATCTCTGTTACTAATTGAGATTATTAGAGACAGAGGCAGTGAGTTTCGTTGTTTTTTATTTATTTCCTGAAACATACTTGATGCTTAGGAATTTTGCTTCATTCATAACACTTTGTTAGAGTACAGTCTTTGTTTTGCATTGCATAGGGATTATTCACTGCGTTCTGTAGCTCTATGAAAGGCGCGTACGCTATATATTCAGACTGATGCTCATTCTGAACAATAACGTGTATATTGTACCTCATTGTTCTTTTATAATTCTGTTCTACGATCCAAGATCTGCTAATTCTGGTGAGAATATAATTTTGTCATCCTTAATCAATGCTCACAAATCAGAAACTATATAATAACGGTTGCTGCAGTGTCAGCATCCCCATCGACCCAAAGAAGTTGTAAGCAGACAACGTTCATATCTACAGTTGTCGCTAAATTTCATGTCGAAACTAGACCTCAGAGAATTTGTAATTGTCACTTCAAAGTTACACATGTAATACATTTGTTGTAATAATTACATGTTCAAATGTATCCCACTCTTTTTCAAATTAAATCTAAAGTGAAATGATAATGTATTATGTTTCTGAGAGGGTAAGGTGGGGTTTACTTTTAAATGAACCGAAAGGTATAGGTCAGTCATGAAGTAAGCTAACCATTTACATACGATGTCGTAGACTAATTATTAATAACTTTAAA
This sequence comes from Sinohyriopsis cumingii, assembly GCA_028554795.2. Classification (NCBI taxonomy): domain Eukaryota; kingdom Metazoa; phylum Mollusca; class Bivalvia; order Unionida; family Unionidae; genus Sinohyriopsis; species Sinohyriopsis cumingii. The sequence goes on along the minus strand of CM068841.1, from coordinate 26,174,821 downwards.
GGCATGAGGATGGATAATCCTCAGCAGTCTTCGCGCATCGCAGGGCACCTCAGTAAATTGATAGCTTATTTGCAATCGGCAGCTACATTATTTTCAAAATGGAAATGCAAGACAAAATGAAGAATGTTTAAGGAAAATTGATATAGTTAGGAATTGAAAGTATTCAATAACAAAAATAGTGCATCAATGCAGGAGAGGGATGCCAGTTACTAAATTAGAACAAAAGAAAGAAGGATCTTAACAAGACCATTTGTTAAGTTCAAACGTAGAACTCCTTGCTGCACTTAATACCAAGAGAGATTCTTGATTCCTTTGTCAAGAAATTTTCTCCAGGTTCTTTTTGTAGCAACAGACATTCTCGGTCACTGGAATTCTTTCGGCATTTAACGAGGTTGATAGACGATCTCGGCACTTTTCGGCACTGCTGAATAATGTACATTGTACAAGCGACGATAATAATCGTTCCAATGACCGTAATAATGCCTATCCTGAGGCTGAACATGATTTGTTGGTTGTCGTACATTGTTTTATGAAAGAATTCTACCCCCGTCAGCGAGTTTTCTGCTTCATGTTCCCTCATTTGTCCTACAGCATCCATGTCCGATAGCTAATTCGTCGCAATAAATAGGGTTTGGATAACGTATATTATTAAAGTCATAAACTAAAACACTGGGCAGCACACTTTTCTCTGTATCTTCAACATTAAGGGAATGCATCATCAGCCATTTATCTTCTTGTACTCTTCCGGATGGATTTAAAATTGAATTCCATTCTTTTATCCAAATGCATTTCTATTCAATTGTCAAGTCCCATGAAACGCATTGATGCAGATAACGTGAGATTGAAATATTCAATAGAGCTAACAGGTAGAAATCATTCAAACTAATATGAATCTTTTTGTAGAATTTCGCAGTTCACTTTTGAACACTTGGAGAGGGGATTTATTTGAACTTCATATAATAAATATTCTGAAAAGAGAAAGCAAATATGTATTGATAAATAGAGTTGTTTAGAACCAATGCATGATTCTACGTTATACTAAACGATTTAAGAACAAATTAAAATATTAAAATGTTCTGATTTGGTTTATTGAAAGAAAGCATGGTGTTTTCACTGTTAATTGTTTTCTACAACGTTAGCGTTCAATATAATTTTGGTTGTCCTTTACACATCATGACCGGTGCAAAGGCTAAATTCATTTTATCAAGGATATGATTGTTATTTTGTTATTATAGAATCCAAACTAATCACAAGTGCTTTGCAATCAAAACTTCGTTCTTCTGGTATGTGAGACTATGCGCAATCTGGTGGAGAAGTGAATCATATATGCCTAATTATTCCATATGCTTCCAATCGTCCATAAGCAATAAATGCAAACATATTAAGTCTGATGTTGCATACTGCTGTACATACTGTATATTAAGAGGCTGTACTCAGTAGAAGACTACATACTGTTATACAACACATATTAACATAATATATGAGACTGTATACTGTTATGCATCGCATATTGATAGACTATATTTAGTCTGATGTTGCATACTGCTGTACATGCTGTATATTAAAAGACTGTACTCAGTAGAAGACTACATGCTGTCATACAACACCTATTGACATAATATATGAGACTGTATACTCTTATGCATCGCATATTAATAGACTATATTTAGTCTGATGTTGTATACTGCTGTACATACTGTATATTAAGAGGGTGTATTCAGTAGAAGACTACATACTGTTATACAACATATATTAACAGAATATATGAGACTGTATACTGTTATGCATCGCATATTGATAGACTATATTTAGTCTGATGTTGTATACTGCTGTACATACTGTATATTAAGAGGCTGTATTTAGTAGAAGACTACATACTGTTATACAACACATATTAACAGAATATATAATACTGTATACTGTTATGCATCGCATATTAATAGACTATATTTAGTCTGATGTTGTATACTGCTGTACATACTGTATATTAAGAGGCTGTACTCAGTAGAAGACTACATACTGTCATACAACACATATTAACATAATATATGAGACTGTATACTGTTATGCATCGCATATTGATATACTATATTAGTCTGATGTTGTATACTGCTGTACATACTGTATATTAAAAGACTGTACTCAGCAGAAGACTACATACTGTCATACAACACATATTAACATAATATATGAGACTGTATACTGTTATGCATCGCATATTAATAGACTATATTTAGTCTGATGTTGTATACTGATGTACATACTGTATATTAAGAGGCTGTACTCAGTAGAAGACTACATACTGTTATACAACACATATTAACAGAATATATGATACTGTATACTGTTATGCATCACAGATTGATAGACAATATTTAGTATGAAGTTGCATACTGATGAATATATTGCATATTAAGAGGCTCTGCTCAGTTTGAAACTGTATATGTTATATATCTATATTAATAGACTATCTGAGACAGTATACTATTCTAGATAGCCTATTATAGACTGTGTGAGACTGTACACGGTTATACATCAACTATAAATAGACTATATTATACTGTAAAGCATCGCATATTGATAGACTATATTTAGTGTGATTCTGTATGCTCATGTACATATTGTATATTAATTGGCTGTACTCAGTACGAGACTGTATATGTTATATATATCGACTATTAATAGACTGTATGAGACTGTATACTGTTATACATCAATTACGGGGAAACAATACTCAGTATAGAACTGTATACTGGCATACTTGAATTCAGGTTGCGACATATTACTAAAATACATCTACCATTAACAGAGTATAATCAGTATGAGAATGTACAGTATGATTGTACAGTATGAGATTGTACAGTATGATTCCCAATCTCAGTCATAGAGCAAACGCTCCTCAACATTAAGTTTGTCTTTGCAACACGTGCTCATACATGCATAACGGTGACTGACAGTGAACGTGACACACATATGTCTCAAAGTTTCTGTAGATCTTGATCATACTCGTTTCTAAATTTATCCAAATCACAATTTTCGTTTACAGGTAGCAAATGTTGTTAAAATGAGTTCACCACTTTGTTTCAAAATGATGGCACATTAACTGGGAACCATAGCACTGAAAATAAGAAAATACGCTAACATGTGGAAGAAAATCATGTTAGACGTAAAATCATTTTTAATACATTTCTCCTAATGTGAAATAGCTGGAACTGCTGGCTAGAAACCATAAACAGTATTGGACCGTCTGTTCTTAGCTGATTCGGGAATGTTGCAAGATATTTTAACACTAACAATTTTGCCCATTGATTTCTATATTAACAGACACAAAAGTGATCGATTTTTCCAAATTAGATTGTCTTGATCCAAAGTTGAGTTCTAATTCATTCCGATTGCCCTGAAAATCGATGCCAAGATAAATCGGATTAAAATTTACCCGAACCTAAGACTCTAGAGACTCAGAATAAATATGGGCACATTCCTTGCACTACTCCAGAACATACATGAGTGTTTGGTAACTTTTGGCAAGAACCGATTTTAAAGAAGAATAAAAGTCCCTTCTGCAGCGATTTTTGTCAGTACTAATTCAAAGTAGCTGCAATGCATACATACAAAAGTATATACCTTGTATGTATGTATGTATGTATGTATGTATGTATGTATGTATGTATGTATGTATGTCTTAACAATGATCAATATATAGGCAATATGGAATATTAGTTTTCTATTATCAGTATGCCACTTAAATCAACATTTATTTCCCGATCAATAGCTGTAGAAGGCATGTGCTGTTTAAGTTAATTGTAGCAACACAAATTGCATATTATCAATCACTAGACAAAATATTTGTCATTAAAGAGTATATATATATATATATATATATATATATATATATATATATATATATATATATATATATATATATATATATATATATATATATATATATTTGTATATATAAAGTCTGAATTTATAATTCATGCAATTATAACCCAAAACATTTCGATTATTAGACGTTTGGAATCTGCCACATTACGCACCATATCTCAATATTTATACGAATGCAAATATGGCACAAACCCAAAATCAAAAAGTATTTTGATTGTTTATAGTCTTAATCGCAATTCTCAGTACTCATCTGTCGCAGGAGGACATGGTATACATACATACATACATACATACATACATACATACATACATACATACATACATATATATATATATATATATATATATATATATATATATATATATATATATATATATATATATATATATATATATATATATATATATATATATATATATATATGATAGATCTCAGTACTCGTTAATCGCAGGAATACCTTTTAGGTGTTTTTTTTATGGTATGTCCTAGTACTCGTCATTCTCAGGAATACCTTTAAGGTCTTTATTTTTATGATAGATATCATCACTTTTTAGTCGCAGGAACACCTTGTATGTGTCTATCGTTGTGATAGGTCTTAGTACTCATAAGTCGCATGAACACGTTTTAGATGCATATTTGTCTAATGGTATACAAAAGAAGCTGATGGTCCCCACATTTTAAACTTTAAGACCTAATTGACTCTTTATTCATAGCTCATATTTAACCCGAATCTCTAGATTTATATAGTTACAGTTTAATACACTAAGTCTGAGTTTGTCAGATCAGCAAGTAAATCTAATCATATCTCAAAATGCACAGTAGCCCAAGCAAGCCAGTTATAGAAGGACAAGCCCAAGAGTCTTTATTGGTGGCATACATATCCACAAATTACTCTAAAAGCTTAGTTTCATTCCCCTTTTGTTTCTTGTATATATACAAAAATATTCTTGTCTCAAGAGCATCTCTTTACGTTTAGGAGAATAAAAAAATCCCACGTAGGATAACACGTGGAATATGAGCCATTTATGACGATGAAAAGACTGTATAGCAGTGACCTATTTCCGTATACTTAAAAGCAAATCTCCCTGACCTTATGAGCTAGACCAACGACATAAATTGAATAAGAGCAAATTGGGAATTGTTTCTGAACCTCAGTGAAAGTAAATTTGATTTTGTTTCAGAATCTTAGATGATTCAACGAACCAAACAGATACTTGCGTACAAGCCATCATGTAATGGAAAACTGGTCCGTACAAAATTTAGGTGACATTCCAAGAGCTGAAAATAGGAATGAATATTCTATACACAGAGCTGATAGACCTACATCGGGTGGTACATGGAGATCCTAGGTCGCTAGGGTGACCTGTCATTCTTCCATCAAAACAGTATCGAAATGAGGTCAGGAAACGTACTTGAAAAATACAACAGCTGTATCAAACACTAACACAAATGTGAGTTTTGGTAATAATTAATAAAGACAAACAAAAAAAGATTGCCAAATATCCTAAAAAAACCAACCTTTTATATTGTCAAAGCTATGAAAGAAAATATTCCTTTAGCTTCGAATCTGTTAACATTGAAAGATGCAACAAACCTTTAATTCTCAGAGAATTGCCAAACACGATTTATTAAGACCATGCCAATTCAGCAGGAGGAGATGATGATAGCCAACTCTAGATAAGACCATATAAACTGTCGGAAACATCGTCCATACCACAATCAATCTGAATTTGCAATACCATGACAGACTACTCTGGTGTCGAGTTAAGATAGTAACTATCAGACTTTCCATTGTGGGTGTTGATGTCTGAAAAGCACGAATGGTTATCTAGTCTAAAATATTTTAATAGAAAAGGTTCTAATATAATAAATGTGTAGTAATTTCATTTGACTTGAACAAATCTATTTAAAATGATAGATATTTCACAGTAAAGAAAGTAAGCACGCTTTCCGAAATTTCACCAGGATATGGACGTACCTCAGAGCAGCATATTGTTAGACAGCCTTGTTACAATAAAGATTAACAAGAGTTTGAAATGACCTTTTTCAGAAGCTGACTTCTCACAATTACAATTTGTTGACTAATTTGTGTGTGCTATAGAGTGGAGATTTTGCATCCTACTGAACGTCAAATACAGATATTTTTTCCACAGAATTCAAACATGATCAGAATAACTGTATTCAATCTACAACTGTTTACAGACATTTCTATCTGACATGGCATTCCTAATGCCAATGAAATTATGTACACTTTGCGTACACATTTAGTGGAGGATACAAACTTTTATGGACTTTTTAATGAACGCAAGCTAACTGTTTTTCGTTGTTTACACTAAAAACACGTTGTATTGAGGGACAGAAAAAAATTGTTAGGTTTTTCAGTGTGTTTTCGGAAATAAATATATTAATATTGTTGGGGTCACCATTATATTTTTAAATAATTTTGATCTTTTGTATCCGAGAATAAGACGTGATGATGATCGTAGAAATATCACAGAATAATAAGATATTGATTGACGGAAATACAATAGGTTTGGTAACTATATTACGTCATAATGACGATATCCCTGACCTTTTTCAGACTTGTTATTGTTAGTTCTAATAATTCATATATTATCAACTGAAGTGAATGAAATGTTATTGAGGACAATAATCTTTATGCATATACTATTATCCATGATATAAATATCATTACCAGAACAACAGTCAATGATATCAAGCACGAAATCGATTTACTAGATCCATGGAGAGTAGTAAATCCAAATGCTAGATTATCTGATTGGAGACAGACCAATTATATCAGGCCATTCACATGAGACCATTTTCTTATCTCAGAAGACATGTGATAATACTTTATAGGTTCAGCTATTATTCCATGGTACAAAACGGATTACGCTGCTAACACTTTAACTTCATCATTATCTACACGTCTGTTCCACCCATAAGTCCTGATTATAGGAAATTCGATGGAAAACTGTTCAGGCAAAAAGAGTACGACTATTCAGTGAAGACGTTATTTTAAGTACAGTTGAAGAGCAATATCTTAATGGTGATAAAGGGATTCATTACAAGATAAGCTAATAGGTAATAACAGAGACTTCTTGGAATGATTTAGAAAGATAAGTACAGCTGAAAGAGTTGAACATCGACAGGCAAATGCAAAATATGACAAAGAAAAAATTAGCCCAAATAATTTAAATTTTATAATTTTGGTGAGTCTATATATGTCTGATACTTATTATGACAACGTGCCAAAAAATCCTTCAGGTAGTTTTATGTATGCCTGATACATATTATGTGATCGTGCATATAAATCCTATTTATTGTGTTAACATGCCAAGAAATCCTATAGGTACGTTTATGTATGCCTAATACATAGTATGTGATCGTGCATATCAATTCTATAGGTACATATATGTTTTGATACTTATTATGTTAAAGTGCTTTTAAATTCTACAAGTACAGATATGCATGCAATATGCTTATTTTATCAGTGTGCCTCTAGTCATATTCATATATATATATATATATATATATATATATATATATATATATATATATATATATATATATATATATATATATATATATATATGCCTAGAAATCCTGTGCTTAGATACATGGATGCCTAATATGATAAAATGCCTATAAAATATATACTTACATATATGCGTGTTCTATCCGTGTTTATGCACACACCAGCAAACACAAGCATATACATGTTTCTAAGATTCGATTTCTAATGTTTTGTTTTTCTGCATACATATACACTGAGAGATACACGAAGAACAACTATATTTATATAATGGCACAAAGACGGAAAAAGCAGAATAACAAAACGTTCTGAGCTAAAGAAAAACAGTAAAATTGCAATATACAACTTCAGGTCTCGACAGGGATCTATTCTTTATGAATATAGCGAATGAGTTTTGATGCAAGCTATTGTTATGATGCTATGCTGCTTGGCTTGACCCATTTAACTAAATATCTACAAGATCTTGTTTCATTCGGTGGTATTTGTAGCGGTGTATTTGGTTATGTATGTAGGGATGAATTATATATTGGCATCCATTATATTATAAAGGAGTGAATCAATAGATGTATGAAATACAACACCTACCTGCAAATCCAAAACATTTATTGAAAATATGTTAAAGCGGACAGGGGATCAGTTTAAGCATCTGAACATACGGTAAAAAATTATTTCAATAAAGTCCCAGGAGCATGAATTTAAATGTCAATATACTGAATCGTGAAAGAGGAGAATGAAACTGCCAACTTATAACATAATGTTATCATTAATAACAGAACATATATCACTACATTACATCTAAGAATTTTTACCGCATTTATATCGTGATACGGACGAACAGTGGGTGTTTGTTCTTTGAAAATAAAGAACCACGTTTACTTTGTTGGAATGGGAAATTTAATAAATATTAATGTGTTTAAAGGCTGATTTGGATTTCCGGATTCAAATGACTATTTTTTTAAAAATATATAACCTGCATATAGTCTATAGGAATCTTTAAATTACCATGTTAGCTTTGTGGATGAAAAATCCGATTTTATTGGCCCATTATGAGATAGCTGTGGGTTTCCATGGTAATCCACGAGCCAATGTAATATCGTGATGATACAAAGGTTTGACAACGAGTACTTCGAATGTTGTCATTGCTGTGGCAGAGGTAACATTTTGGAGAAATATCAAATGTGACCACAAGTAGATATCGCGATATTCCTAAATACGTATTCATTAATACATTTACGTCTTCTTTTCTTCATTATTAATTAGAATAGTTTCACATTCTACGATATCAGAATCAATAAACGTTTTGTTTTGGCCAGGTCTTATTTTCTAAAATTAAAAGTGAATCAAATGAACAGAATATTATGCGAAAATTACCTTTCCTGAATCATTCGATTCACACCCTAAAGCATGAACAATCTAAGAAAAACAAATGTTGTTTAAATCAATACACACTTTATTTTCTGTTGAGGTTTTAAAAATGCTTTTCGGCTGAAAAACACTAATATTCTTAACTGCTAAACAGGTCAACAGGAAACTCTAAGCAGCATTTAAATGATTTTCTAAGCGACTAAATGTGTTTCACTATCAGCTAAGTAGATGACACCTTTTATCCGTGGCTTGCATAATTATCTTATTTTACCTAATTGCAACACTTTAAAATGTATTGATTGAATACAAATTAGTAGAACTTCACTTGTCGTTAGTAGAACCCGCCGATATAAAACCACATATCAAGTCTAGTTACTGTGCAGACATTAGTGACAAGAAGCTCTGCTGAATGAAAACGCATTACGTAAGCATATTAGCTTGGGATGTGTTTAACTATTACCTACTTTGGTCCGTGCTGAATAGTACTAGTCAAGATAAATATACCATCTAACTTCATGATTATTCATACATACATAAGTGTTATAAAAGCTGGTCTAAATTTAACTTGATGGCTAGGACTAGATCATGAATGTTATAGTCGTCAATATTATGACGGTGGATATACGGTGTCAAAATTATTTCCTGATTATAAATTCCTTAAAATCAAATATAATTCAAGAACCTACCATCAGTATTAATAATGAGATCAAATCAATATTCATGCAGTTTGAGGTCTTACTTTCGATTTGGAGCACTTGCTTTTTACTGTTGAATTATCCAATCGCATTAAGATTAATTATGAATTAGTTTGCAGTCTTACTTAGACAAGATTACAATTGCATTATACTAATTACGAGCTTTATTTATCTTTTCCTGGCCACATTAAAACGACAATCCTCGTTTGAAGGTAAAGCAATTGTTAACAGTATGAAAAACGGAAATTCCGCTGATTTGGAAATAGAAATAATAAATAATTGCCGGCAAATAATCAAATGATTTCAGGCCAAGCACGAGGATGGATTAGCCTTTATTGACATATAGAAATGTCATTAATACAGAAGGCGGTAGAAGAAACAATGCAATTACGTAAAACAATCTTGTAAAATGATGAAATCGATCTGGTGCGTTTTTAAATATTAAAATAGTTGTAAACCATGAGGACTACTGCCAACATTAACACACAGGAGAAATTAAATATATATTTGCCGAGCAGATGCGTCTACTGAGCACAGTGTTGAAGCATCACTTATGTCTGTAGGGTTTTAAATAATCAACCATAATCAAAGGATCCATTCCACTAAATTAAATTTTATTGTAATGAGGTGTGAATGAAACAGCGTCTGATAATAATCTCTTAATGAAAATAAACGTATTGAAATATAAAACACATGAGATTGCAGAGAAATCCGGGATCATGCCCATGTTTGAATTGATTATTAACTTTTGTCATGACATAAATTGAAACAAAATATAGTATCATTGAAAATGATTTGGAAAATGATACATGCATCTGGCCGAAACAATTGGCTGGTAAGACTTCCAACAAGCAAGTGACACAACGTTACAGGCAGAAAAACATATTTTGCTTATAAATGCCTTGTTCGTATTAAACGTCTGTCAGTCTTGAAAGCACATTATAATTTTTCATGTAAGGATGTAATTGTTGTGTTATGGTGTACATGTGTAATCTGTCAACAAAATTGTCATCTATGTAAACTGAGTGAATACGGACCCAAATCAGAGAAAGGCCCAACGATATCTACCATAGTGTTTGAATCAGATATGTTTACAAATATATCCGTATTTGTTAAATATTGTGCATTCATCCCATGATAATAGTAAGGCAATATTAAAAATTGTCATTACTGGTTTTACGCACGTCATCTTTTTATTCAAATGTATGTCGTGTGAGTGCGCATGTTCCTACACTATGTAAAGTTTGGAATATATTAATGCCGACCTTTTGTATTAATAACAATTTGCCTTAAATCGTTTTATTCAAATCACTTGTCTTCACCGTATGACAAAAAAAGACTTGCATATACAACACGGACTTAATAAGTTACGAAATGGAACCAAAATAAAATAAATCCACAGCGTTTTCACAATACAGATTTCGAACATTCAACATAAATAATATTTACTTTTATTGATCGAGATTACAGTCCGACAACTAGCTGATCTTAAAAGGAAAACGTACTCATGACTCTATGCAATGACTTTACAAAATATTCTGTAAGCTGTAACGTACAGCATGATTGTTAAAGATGAGCTGTTAGATGTGAAGTACAGCACGACTTTCAATGATAAGTTATGTAAAGCACAACATGGCGTTTAAAGATCATCTAAAAGCTGCCAAGTACATCATGGCTTTCAAAGATGCACTGTAAGGTGTATGGTACGGTATGACTTAAAGATACGCCGCAAACTGTAACGTACATCATGACTTTTAACGATATGTACTATAATAATCTCAAAAACGTATAAAAACGGACTTTTTATGAGAGTTACAAACTGAGCTCACTGAAAAGAGTTCGATTACAAGTCAGGATTAGTTGCATTACGATAACAGATTCTTGCGAATGAGAAAAACAATGATAGTTCAAGAATAATGTTCTTATATATTTTGTTCCTGCAAATATTAAACGTCTTCAATAGCAGGGACTGAACGATTTATATAGTCAGTACATCAGTTACATACTGAATTCTGGCAAACATGAAACGTCATGGAGGGGCGACTTAAACAGTCAATACCTTTCCTACTTATTGAATTTCGGTAATTATGAAATAACTTAATGTCAGACACTGAACGATTTATATACACAGTACATTCAGGCATGCTGATTTCCGGTAAATATGAAACATCATGGTGGGGTCGATTTATATAGTCAATACATTTTTATATAAATGTAAAAATGTATCTTCTTTAACGTCAGAGAGAGATCGATTTGTATAGTTAATATATTTTTTACATATTGAATTCAAAACTCATGACTAAAGCAGCTTTATGTATACTTCTTGAGTTATGGTTACATTGTAAGACCAAGGAAATGGATCGAAAACAAATAATGGAAAAGGTCCATAGAGCCACCAAAAATATGACTTACATGATGTTATTATGTTAAGAATAAAACCAAAACAATTCAAAATTAACCAGAACGTAAAATATGCCACCATCGAATGTAAACGCTCCAGCCTTTGCTAGCTTCTTTAATGGCTTCTATTAACGCGCCACAACATGGTTTTGACATATTTTCCTAGCCCTTCTATACATAAATTTACATGGATTTAATTTATATTATCCATTTCCTAGATGGCATTGACACGATGTTCACGTGATCACCCCAAGTTCTAGGTTGTCCTGAATGAAAAAGATGCCAACTTTAAAATCTATTGAATGGATGGGTACATTAGCGTGGACTCTTCACTAAAGGACATTCTATATCTTACTGGTCCTAAAAATGTGTACCGACATGGCATCCTAGGCAACTATCTTGTAAACCTTGTTATTGCAAATTCTCCTTAACGTTAAACATATATATATATATATATATATATATATATATATATATATATATATATATATATATATATATATATATATATATATATATATATATATATATATGGCATTTTCACAAGCAGACTGGCTAACTGGAACATCGTGACAAATGGTGCCGCTCTGACATCAAATATGATCGTGACAGTAGCCATTTTATTGTTACTACTCCTCTTCTCAGGATATCAAGTGGGTTCTAAGTCACAACTTCCGATGTAATATCCAAGATTGCCACCACAGCGGTCATCTTTATAAATATCTGTATTGCAAATCCTCCTCAATGGAAAGTCATATCAACATGGGGTATTCACGAAAACACGTGACCCGTCGTCCACTTGGTTGTGATGGAAACTGATGCCGATTTGACATCAACACGGAAACAATCTTGAAATGTTGTTATTGATACTCGTTCTAAATGGAAAGTCTTGCCGATATAGATCATTCGCACGAAGATTTTTCGTTTGGTTGGACCAAAACAAACATGATGTTGATCTGACATCTAATAATAGTAGCCTGCAATTTGCTGAAACACAACCTAAAGATGACCATATGTACAAAAATGCTTGTCAAACCTCTTGAAGAACTAAATAAATTAAATAAATAAATTAAATAGAACGCAAGATCTAATACCTTGAGTGGGAGAAATATTTCTAGGTCTTTTTGATTTCTGAAGACAAGATGTTAATGAAAGGCGTGTATTTGGAAGGAATTGTACAAAATAATATCTGCATATAAATAATGTCTGCATTTAATATGAAACCTATGTTATATGGTTATACACTTTTAAATTACTAAATAGAGAAGACATATAATGTATATCAAATCGCTATGGGCTAATCGGCATTATTTGACGATCATGTCTCGTTTCAACATACAGAAATGGAGAGTCAGTCGTGATAGGTGATTTAAATTTTACAAAACTGAAGAAAGAGAATATGTTTTCGCGTAGGTCTCAATATTTTGCCTTACGGTTAGTTTGATGAAATGTTACGATTTTTTTTAAAATTCGGATTTATGCACAAAGAAAATGACCACACACAAACCAAAAACAAACATAAAAAAGCAAATTAAACACAACAAGACTTAAAAATGAATTTCTTTGAACATTTCTAACAAAGACGTACCAAATCCGTTCCTAATTCCCATGAATTTGATATATTTTGAATACGGGTTTTATTTGTTTTTCCATCTTGTGCATGAAGAGATCATAACAAGAATCACGCCTACTCAGTTTTTCTCTGAGAAACCTGAATATATTCAATGAAATTTAATGATACTTGGAGACAACAACATTCTGAGCTTGAGATTTACATTGCTGGTGAAACTGGGGAAGGAGACATTTATGAAAGGCGGAATGCAAATCATCTAAAGACCTTGAAAATGAACGTTAGGAGGACCCTTCAAGGAAATAGTATTCATAAAAGCAAAAGAAGCTACCTAACATTTTGCCATTTCTTTTGCGCATGTGATAATTATATCTACAATATTCAAAGACTTTATACGCTGTAATAAGTACCACATTATGAAAAGAGATGTATTAAGAACATTCATTGTCACTAAAATAGAAGACGGGGAATTTAATCGCATGGAGACGTTGAAAATGAACTTCAAAAGATCCATAGCTACAATCAAAGTAGCATTAGTAGCAGTAGTTGTAGTAGTGGTAGTATTAGTAGTAGTAACAGACGATGTATTTTTTGACAGTTCATGGTCTTTTATTGCTCATTTGATATACGACACTCTTCCTGGAACTGATTTCCATAGTATGTATTAAAAAAATGTGAAAATGGAACCAAACTATTCGAGTTTTCTCTCTGCCAAAATGATTAATGGCGAGATCGTGTAAAGGTTTCCACTGGATATCGCAGATCAAAATCAGTCAATAACAATACTACCAGAAACGGAGCTGCAGACCACGCGACTAATTGCAATGTCTTACGTTGAATTTTGTGTGCTACTCTTTTGATCAGAGTCTGTTTTTTAGACTTGAGTGTCTTAAATTATAATGTCGTATGGTGTGCAAATGATTTATTGCCTTCCGTGTAGTTGTAGATAATCTTGTCTTATTTCTGGTCCCGAATTGTATTATTATATTATTATTATTATGCATATTATGATTTGTTTCAGTCTTCTTTTCGGCCTCGTCCATATTTAGGTCAAGATGATAAGGCCCATTTCGACTTCCTTCGCAGTTTATCTTGCGTGATTCTTGGAAAACGTAAAGAAATCGTGTCAGGCTGGAATCATTATTTGCCTGTAATTTTAGGCTATAGATGTTGTCATGTATATAACAGAATACGCTATACCAGACATATTTAGAATAAAGTATCGCAGCGACACCTGTCCCATTAAAGCCTCTCTCGTAGTTTAAGGTTATTATTTCATATTATTTCAGGATCATTCATAGCAATGTGAAGATGAGATAAGGTGTTATAAAAGCCACATAAAACAAACACACAAACGAAACAATAAAATACAAAACCAAATACATACACTATCAGCGGAAACGGAGTTCTGTTATCACCCTGAACCCAGATCCAGTGATTAATAATTAGTCTGAATACAGTTCATCATGCCAGAGTTAGATGACATTAACTGCGAAATTTTATCTGCTTGATATCATATCTTCATCTTAATAAAATAATCCATACTATCAAACACTTACTAGACCACCCGAAATAAAAACACATTTTGTTTTGGTTAACAGAAATGAAAAAATAAATTAAAAATAGTTTAAGCTTGTCATCGAAGGCTTAACACAGCCTATACAACCTATAAGGTCCTTTAAATCTGGGCAATGCTCTCGCCAAATGTCGCAAATCATGGCATCACGTGATACTTGCCTCCAAATGCCGCCAATCATGGCATCACGTCAAACTGACTTGGTAGTATTCCTACAGACCGTTATGGTGTTAGACCAGGTTTTCACATGACTCACTTTGACCATAAAATAATATGCACTCACTGATCTTAAATGTAGAATAATATGCACTCAGTCTTCTTAAATGCCAAATAATATACACTCACTCATCTTAACTGTAGACTAATATGCACTCAGTCTCCTTAAATGTAGGCTAATATACACTCAGTCTTCTTAAATGTAGAATAATATGCACTCACTTGCCTCTTAACTTTATAATAATATGCGCTCAGTCTTCTTAAATGTGGGATAATGTGCACTCACGTATTCATCTTAAATGCAGAATAATATGCACTCAGTTTTCTTATATTTAGAAAAATATGCACTCACTGAGTCAATTTTTTATATAGAATAAATTGATATCACAGTCTTCTTAAATTTAGAGCAATATGCACTCAGTCTTCTTAAATGTAGACTTATATGCACTCAGTCTTCTTAAATGTATAATAATATGAACTCACTTAGGCTTCGTAACTGTAGAATAATATGCGCTAAGTCTTTTTGAATGTAGAATAATGTGCACTCAATCTTTGTAAATGTAGAATAGTATGCACTCAGTCTTCTTAAATGTAGACTAATATGCACTCAGTCTTCTTAAATGTAGAATAATATGCACTCAGTTTTCTTAAATGCCGAATAATATGCACTCACTCATCTTAAATGTAGACTAATATGCACTCAGTCTTCTTAAATGCAGTATACATTCAGTCTTCTTAAAGGTAGAATAATATGCACTCACGTAGTCGTCTTAAATGCAGAATAATATGCACTCAGTTTTTATATTTAGAAAAATATGCACTCACTGAGTCAATTTTGATTATATAAAATAAATTGCAATCACAGTCTTCTTAAATGTAGAATAATATGCACTCAGTCGTCTTAAATGTAGACTAATATGCACTCACTTACTCATCTTAAATCTAAAATAATATGCACTCTCTGCACCACATATTCACAAAGAGGGATAGACGTTGAACCGTATTTAAAGTCAGGCACAGACAAGATACATTGTCAAGAAAAATGAAGAGATCTTAAATAAAAGACAAACAAAACAAAACAATAAAAATGAAAGGAAAACGAGAAATGACTATACGTTTAGAAATAATACACGTTGAATACGTGGTGCAATTTAGGACAATGATCATAAAGAAGTCTGACGTTCATTAGTAATTCAAAACACAGATACAAAAAATGATCACATCACATAGCATAAAAACAACATTTATTTAACTGAAGAGATGGAACCTTGGATACACTTAGAAGCATGAAGTGTTCAAACCATAGAAAATTCCCAGTTCCTGCTAAGGCGATTTGTATGTGCAAATGTATTATTGACATTAGAATTCCTAAAAATAATGTTTATAAGGACCTAAGATAACTTACAAATAAGGCTGTTCTAATGTGTTTCTACAATAACGTATACATTACTTATCGAGTGGATCAAAACAGCGTTAACTGGGCTAATTACACTGATAAAAGATATTCGATAATCGTGCATGAAAAGAAAATGGTCTGTTTGCTATATATCAAACTTGCTTCAGTGTCCCACCTTTTGCAATATCACCTTAGCGTTAAGTTTCCAACTGAACATACAAATATAAACAAGTAAACGGAATGGTAGATTTTAATTGTTCCACTAAAATGCATTTGATGTCGTTTTGTACATAATTATATCATATTGGACACAAATGCACGAATGACTGGAATCATATTATTGTTCAGAACGTAATGCAAGGGAGATAGCTCAGAGATCGAACAGTGTTGTTGTTGTTGTTAAATGGTTTAGCGCCATTTTTTCAGCACAATATACGCTATATATGAATGGTGGAGGAATAATCCGGGAAAACCCCGGAAACAGTCACCGACCCTCGAAGCTACTGACAAGCTTTCTTACATACCCACATTGTAGGAGCCCGAGACTCGAACCAACGCAGCCAGAGGTGAGAAGGCAGTGCTCCGTAATGGTTAGCGAACAGTGGCAGATCGAACAGTGGCAAATCAAATATCTTCAGAAAAATGTAATTGCTTTGCTTGAAATGTTCTTGCTCACAAACGTCTCAAGCATGTATAATTTATGTAAGCAAATAAAACAAGGTCGACTGAAAATAAATATAGAAAAAATAGCGTTGTTTGGATATAATTATTTGGCACAGGGATGCAGCTGATGCACGGGTACTTGTATTTCTCTTAGAAAATATGAATTTTACAGCAGAACATGTCATTACGAATACTGAACCAGCTAGATCGCGTTATGTGTTGTTGTCACTGGTGTAGAAAACACATTTTACAGCGGAGTCGGAGACGAGTCGTGTTATGAACTTTGCAGACCACGTGGATTTGTGGGTATTGTTATGGCCGCCGGCAAAGAATTGCCATCGCCAATTTGGAAAACGTCGATGTTTTTGTGGAGAACAATCCAATGATAACGATGAGTTGAACTTAAAGAAAAACGAAAAACATTGAAGTCGATGAAACAATATTCAGGATAAAAACGACTGCAGGTATTGATTTTGATAGAGTAAAAATAATTTTACAAAGTCCTTTTGCCAAAAAAAACCAAGCAATTACATGATTGTTTTATTACAAGAATATTCATGCCGTGAATCAACGCTAGCAATTCGCACCTTATCGTGAAATAAGAATACTCAACATATATGCACTATTAGGACGTCCACCCACCCACCGATTGTGCGAAAGCATAGTTCAGCAACCACAGTTAAGCGTTAAAATTCCTTGCTTGGTTGGTTGGAAGATGTGAATGATATTCCAACAGATAAGCGAATTCTGCGTGCTGGACGCGACAGCAGTAGTTGCAATGTCGTACCATGCATTATCAGGATTACTTCGACGCTTCGGGTTAGTCTAACTTGTGGCGCCTTCAGCTGAAGTTAAATAGCGGACCTTTCAGGTTCATCAAGTATTATGTATCCGGGTTTCACATTATGCGGGTTTGCCCCGAATGAGGCCCCTGTTGCATTGATTTGATTTTCTCCCTTGGCCTCCGTGAATATTCCATGCAGCAATAGTCGTTTGACACACCTGTGCATTTCTGCAACATGATCAGCTGAAGGCTGCCCAATAAATAAAATCATTTGTAGCATAAAGTTGTGTAAATCAAAGATAATGCTAATGCAATGGCTGCTTGGACATTTATATTAATCGCTGCGATTCCAGGATTATTGGCGGTTGAAACTACAGCGGTTGGGAAAGCTGCTTCTCTACGAGACGTTCGGATGAAGACCAGGATGGCTCTCAAGAAAGCCGTGGGAGTTTGTAATTAAAAATTTCTAATGTAACTTCATGCGGATCAAATTGCGTCGATAATCCCTCGTGAAACTCGGATTCTTCATTAGGACCTGAAACTCACCGTATCCCATATTGGGTAACACCTCAATATCTTTTGTATTTCGAGTCGTACGTGTCAGCATCGCAACATGAAACTGTTAACTGTTTATACATAAGACATATTCGCGTACTGTTGTTTTATTGAACGCTGAGGTTACAAACTCAAATGGTTCGCTTAATATTTGGAAACCTTGTCATTGGAGCACTTCATGCACTCGAGCTATCATCGACTCAACAAGGGTTTATATGAACGGCACTTAACACATATATAATGCTTGTTGAAATTTATGCATGCTCGAGTGCGCCCTATGTGAATTGGACTACGTTACTCACCGAAATGCAATTGACTGAGTTTTATCAACCCATTCCACGTAGGTGTCGATCCGGATGGGCTTGTGAATTTTCATGATCGAAATGGAAAGTAGCAAACTGCATACGTGGACATCAACGGTGTCGCTTTGAAATCACGAGTCGCCACCGCGATAAACCTGGCCGAAAACAATGAAATCATGGGAATCAGCAATACTGGTGCATCATGTGGGATCTATCAAAAACTATATCGATACAAACAGGGAATCGAAAGTAAAAAAGAGCCTCACATTTGATTATGAATAGAAATCGAATCGAATCCGACAGATAAAATAATTCATTGACGACATTGAGAAAACAATACGATGATAATGCGGATGATGCAACGATACATAAGCCGATGAACATACACAATCTAAAGTTATAAATCTGGCAATCAAATGAGCGGAAACCTTATCATGAACATAAATTGAATCCGACAAACGGAAGATCTCATCGATAATACTGATGCTGTAACAAACTATAAGTGGGTGTAAAGGTCTCGAAGTTGTTATCAGCTCTACACTCACCACAACGCGTACTAACAGAAGGTAGTTAGTGAAATATTAACCAGCAAAGTAGAGGAGAAATAGCCAGCATAGCAAAGATTCGACTTGTTTTCACTGGCTTCGTGGATGCTTTTAATAAACCTATCTCTTAGATGTTAAAGGTAACCGACTACGAGCCTTATTTATTCCTCCCAGATGATAATGGGGTACAATGACAATATTTGTAAATGATCGCCTGAGTATTCACTATTGCACCCCTATCTTGCACAGTGTTTAAGATTTCTTCTTACGCATGAGAGATTGATCCTGATGAAGATGTTGAGGAATTTACGGGGGGGGGGAGCAATTTTTATGGCAATTTTGTTCTACTTGATGAATATTTGATTGAAACCGGTGTTACCATATCCCCATTTATGCCCAAATATTATCTAGGCTAGTGCGAGATTGAAATCATATGATTTGACCATCCTAACGAATCAGGCATAAATAAGTCCAGTGACTGTTTTTGTCACTATAAAGTGGAATTCACCGACACATCCACCGCGATAAAAATTCTCTATCAGTTATATCGAACAAGAAAAAATGTACCCGGCCAGATAAAGAAAAACCTCGCCTGATATTCATCAAAGACTCGTTTGGGCGAAAATGGTTATTGATTGTATCAAGCACGGACGCAATTAATGTAGTTTGGAGTAAAAACGGTGACAAATCCCTGGAATGAACAATCACCTGAAACAGAAATATTCCATTGAAAGGTAATTTTTGTGATTGTATGGCAGTTGTACGAGTGTTTGGTTGGAAGAGGGTGTGCGTATAGTACCTGGCCGTGATGCGTCTAGATAAGGCCAAACATGTCTACAAATTTCAATACACGATGACCTTATAATCGGAAAAGCTGTGATGAACGTATAAGTTACTGACACAAGAAAAAATAACTGAAGTGGAACAACAGCTGCGATGTCTGATAGTCAAGAGAACGGACGTAATCGTAAGATACAAATGAGTGTGTGGTGTAGCGGATGCGATTTGTAGACTCTCGACTACTGTGACAAATTTTGGCCTTCGTGAGACGGGAATATCGAATGCAGCGTCTAACATAGGCACACCAATATAACTTGCTGTGTATGTTATATCCGTTGTAACCGTTATCGCGGACAGCGCTTGTAAAATAATTGTATTAATTGTATTTCAGCTGCAAAAAGGAATACATTCATGTTTGGAAACTCCTTTACGCTGAAAGCAATTTCAACAAAAGAAATTACCAAACTGTATTTGGTGGTCATCGACGATAAACATTGACATTGTGGAGTTCGACACAGTATTGGTCAAAATGAAAAACTTCTGATAATTCCATGCGTAAATACGGAACATGGGCGCTAACGCGGTGGCAAAACCAGTACAGGCAACTCATCTGTATGGAGTAAAAATCGAGTAAACATTGGGGTTCTTTCAGAAAAATCTCAGGAGCCCTCTCAAAGAGGACAGTCTCGTGAGCGGATCAATGTTTGTACAAGACGGAACATTTGCGCATCACTCGCTTTTGCCGCTTGAGGTAGGGTGATGAGGGGTAGAAGGCTAGATAAGTAAAAAAGTTGTCTAAAACAACCATTTTACAACTACTAGAGTTGATCTTAAAAGGGCAGAGTACGGTAGACACAATCTGATTCATATTATTTAGATAATGAGCGAAATATAATGTACATAAGAAAATAATATTAGCAGTTTCAAATGTAGCTAGGTTAACATCTATTAAACTTATTTTGGAAGTTTAAATCTTGCATAGAATTACAAAAGTTTTTCGGATCGTAAAGCTTTGAAGCAAATCGAAAACTGCAATAGTTACTGATGTTGTATATGTAAACCACAGTCGGTCTGGCCAATAATTGTTCGCAGATGATATGGCTGTTGCTACTGCTCCATTGTTTTCGGAAAATTATAAATTTCACTTATATGTGTGATTTTCTTTTACGAGAAAACGTAGGTGGTTCTGGGACTTGTATGAAAATCACCGCTTCACACACATAGCCATTCAGTGGATCTCATCCGTTTGTTACTTATTTGGGAGATACATACAGCCAAATGTAACAAGATTGAACAAGAAGGAAACGTTAAATGCGTTCATGCAATCGACCTTCCATTTATGAAGTGCTAAAAAAATCTCTCAATATCTCTTTGATTGAAATAAAAGGTACTTATATAGAAAGCCTCGATAAAACTCCTGTAATGGACACACACACATTAAGATATATACAACATTTAGCAACAATTCATCGAAAGCAATACATACGTAAGTTATCAACATTCTAGAAATGTTATCTTGAGATTCAAACAATGTGAGAAGGGTAAATCCTATAGATCTGATATGAAGTATTGCAGAAGAGTGCCTTTCAAGCTCTTGTCCCTTTCTGTGGGCCTGCCCAAACTAGATGCACACCTTTTATTCTCAAAGCGCGGTCGCAGATCTCGTTCGTTCCCGTTTCCTATCACGTGTACACTATATATTGGCCATTTACACGTAATACACGTAAAACCATTCATCAAAGACAAGTGTACAAAAAACAGGTTCAAAGAGAAGAAATAAGTACGGTTGTTTAAGCGTTCTCTGCAAATTGAATTAACACTGTAATTTCAAGAAAATGGTAGTATTAAAGAGAAATGAGTCCCATACACGTGATAAGTTGATTACTTGTATATACATGCCCTGTTTGGACGCCACAGGTGATATAAAACATTCTTTGTCAACATTGATTAAGACAAGGTTAAACAACATACTTGCTTTACGGGTTTTGCATCTCAATCATTCTTCGAGCTTGAAGGTTCTACTGTAGCAAATTGCATTATGTCGACCGGGAACTATGTGTATTAATCGACCACTGAACGAGACACAAAGTGCTGAATAATTTATAAATATATAGATCGATACAGATAGATTGAAAAAGTAAAAATGTAACTGATGCCATTCAATAAATGCTTCCAGAAACTGTTCAAATCTGGATTATATATATATATATATATATATATATATATATATATATATATATATATATATATATATATATATATTATTTTCAACCGCTGCTTCATGATGGAAAGAATAACATGTCGGATATATTTGATTATCTTTTTTTATTATTGGAACATAAAAGCTTCTAAAGATATCGCTCCACTTTGTGACCGCTGTGAGAACTATGCAACACTAGTTTTATTTTTTATAAATATGTATATCATGCTAGCTTGTAGCAACAAAACCATAACGTATTATACCCAAGACAGACTTTTAGGTGGACTTTTAATATTTTAGTATTAAGATGAACTTAGTATGTAGAGCGTCAAATGTCAATCTATTTTATCAAGAACAATACAGGGACAAAACATCGTGTGTTTTGTTCCGATTGGGTGTAAAGAACGAGTTTGATACGATAGAGGTTTTAAACTTTGAAACTAATATAATTTTAGATATCTTTTATATTTTTGATGATTTGCGTTGTAGAATGTCTCTTGGAAATAAGATGGGGAAAAGCTTTTTCCAAACGTGCGGCAGTTTTAACCATCCCTTGAATATTGATATGATTCTCTGAGTCGTTCTTAATTTGTCTGCATTTTTGAAAATTTCAAGCAGAAAGGTACTTGCTCCCTCTGATGTTTTGATGTAATTTACAACATCAGCTTCATCTAAGAAGTGACCGTCAAACATTCTGCCCAAAATAGTGTCGTCCACGTGGTCTATGTACCATGCAAAGCACACAAACGGCTTGTCGCTACTTGCGGTATTGTCTCGTGATCTCTTGGGGCAAAAGCGCCCATTTCCACCAAATATGATCGCATTCCGTAGGGTTATAACCGTATGCTGGCATTTGTGAATAATTTCAAATGTATAGTAATATTTTATAAGTGGATTATTACTGAATATTTTCAGTTGTAAAAGTAGTTACAGACTGTGTGTGCGTTGCGGCAAGTGTATGTGCGCGATACGGAATCACAGATTTAAATATCTGTGCAGCAGGCCAAATGAGTAATGTAGGACCATATGGGTATGCAACAAAATGAAATTGCTAGCACTTAAAGAAACGCCATAGGAACAAGAAACTGATTCGCATTTATAATTATGCTATTTGTGGCCATTGAAAATATATTGTCAAGCTTTCACTCTGTATGCAGTGATAATTAATAAATATTAAAACAAAATGGGTTATCGCTCCAGAATGCAAACATATTCTCCTTTCTCTAGCTATAAGACATATGAAGAGATAAATGGCTCTTTTGACAGTAAATTAAAAATCGTCAAACGTTTCCATAAGGACAGGACGTTGTTTTTCCATTAAATAAACATGTATGAATTGACCCAAAGTGTGGTAATGGCAGCTCTAAATGAGAAATGTGTTCCAGAAATCTTGTATCTCCACACTGTATTATGAATAAGGTATTATAAATCTGGCCCAACTTTCTTATGCGTCTGTTATAGGGCATATGGAGCTAAAGTGCAATTTAAGTAGCTTTTCGACAGGTTTTGAAATATTAGCCATTAAAAATACCCACAATTACTATATTTAACAGCTTACATTATTTGTAAAGATTACAGTTTACAATATAAGCTCTACTCTTAGTCTGCCTGAAAGGACCTTTTTGATTGGCAAATTTCTATAATTAGTAACCTATTGCTCTAAAGCGTAGCGAACTCTGTCTGTCTCCCTCACACACACATACACACATATTGATCATGTAGTGGTGAAGACGTCTGAATTTCCCTTTTTTCTTACATCAGTAGTTTTTGGAGCATTAACTGTTAAAGCAACCAGGGATTATAATAGTAACTTGTCTTTAACAATATATGTCGCTACACAGACATAATTAATAGCCCTGATAATGATGTTTGTAGGTACAGAGACCTTGCTAATCGTATTGATAACGATATTTGTTCCTACACAGACGTAGTTCTTCGTACTTAAACAATATGTCACTATGCAGATACAGCTAATCGTATTGTTAATGAAATGTGTTGCTACAAAGACTAGCTAATCGTACTGAAACAATATGTCACTATGCAGACACAACTAATTGTACGGATAACGATATGTGTTGCTACACTGATGTAGCTAATAGTACTGATAACGGTGTGACCCTACACAGACGTAGCTATTTGTACTGAAACAATACATCACTATGCGGACACAACTAATCGTACTGTTAACGATATGTGTTGCTACACAGACGTAGCTAATCGTACTGATAACGATATGTGTCGCTACGCCGGCGTAGCTAATCGTATCAAAATTGATGTGCTGCTACACCGACGTAGCTAAATCGCACTAAAAACGCTGAAACTAAAACACACTTCTTCTTATTTTCATTTATTTTTCTTTAAATTAGCTGACTTTTGTAAAAGCAACCCATAATATGCAACTAAAAATGACATAATTACATTATAACGTCATCAATATAAAATTATACTTTATCTCGATGTATTTAGCATTACGCATTCATGGTTAGACCTATCGTAAGATAGCAAGGTTGAAACTTCCTTTCTTATTAAACGTTTTATAAAACTGTAATAACTATAATTACCATCCTGTGAAAGAAAATAATAAAGTCGTCGAAATGCATTTGAGACCACTGGAAATTTCGAACGATTTGCTACCTGTCATAAATAGGTCCGGTAAACATGTTTTGTTGTTGTGGAAAACCGAAGTGATTTCAACAATTGTGTAATAGTGATACCATTAATCACATCTTTACATTTTTCTTTTCTGTATTTGGTGATGAAATTGTATGGTCTTTGTTTGTGCAAATTTAATGAATTTTTCAATAATTGCCATCCTTTTAATCTTTCTGGCAGTTTGTGGCATGATAGTCTCTAATCACCCATAGTAGCAATTATTGTCTGGGCACATTTTATGTAACGACAATTACTTGCAATTAGTGGCAGTGTGTTTTAAATACGTTTACTTGTAATTTGTGGTAGGATATATTCTATGTAATAACCTTTATTGACAATTAGAGCTAGGGTATCTTCTATGTAATCACCCTTGCTGGCAATTATTAACAGGGCTCTTTCTATGTAATCACCCTTACTGGCAATTAGTGGTAGGTACTTTATATGAAATCGATCTAACTGTCAATTATTGCCAGGGTACATTTTATGTTATCACCCTTACCATTGTTGGCCTCACCATTAGTGGCAGGGTATTTTCTATGTAATCACCTTTGCTGATAATTTGTGGCAGGCATTTTGAAAGTAATCACTCTTATTGGCAATTAGTGATAGGGTGTTTTCTATGTAATTATCTTTACTGGCAATTAGAGGCAGGGTATTTTCTATGAAATCACCCTTACTGGCTATTAGTGGCAGACTACTTTCATGTCACCCTTACTGGCAACTAGCGCCCAGGTACTTTTCATGTAATGACCCTTAATGACAATTAGTGGCATGGCACTTGGTATATAATTCCCCTAACTGCTAGTTAGTGGTATGACATGACACTTTTTATACAATTACCTTTATCGGCAATTATTGATAGGATACTTTCTATGTAATGATCTTTACTGGCAATTATTGATATGATACATTCTATAGGATACATTTTATATAATAACATTTACTGGCAATTATTGAAAGGATACTTTCTGTGTAATAACCTTTACCGTTAATTAGTGACAGGGTACTTTCTGTGTAATCCCCCATACTGGCAATTATTGAAAGGATACTTTCTGTGTAATAACATTAACCGTCAATTGGTGACAGGGTACTTTCTGTGTAATCCCCCATACTGGCAATTATTGATAGGGTACTTTCTGTGTAATAACCTTTACCGTCAATTATTGACAGGGTACTTTCTGTGTAATCCTCCATAGTGGCAATTATTAGCAGGGTGTTACTATCTAAGTGTATGATAAAATACACATTAACAAAATATATTTTGGTGGCGTTAAACAGCCACGACCCTTGTTTTTGTTTTTAACATTAACTCTTTTGTAAAAGCTAAATCCAACATAGCGCATGCAATCATCATTAAATTTTATTTAAAAAATCACGAAAATTAAATTCAAACACTAAGGTGAAGTCACTTGTCATTTTTCAAATGCAATAAATCTGACCACTACTGAAAATTTTATGTCTTAAAGGACAACAAGAATTTTGAACAATGAAACCGTGCGTCTGCCTATGCAATACGAAGTTATATAGCAGAGTTATCATACAGAGGTAGACAGTTGAAAGTATATCCCCTTCTGTTGCTGATGATGAAAATTAAAGTTATATTTTACTTGTATGATTAAATTAGTTAATTGGAGAGCAATCTATAGTATTACCGAAATAACGGACTGACATCAATTGCTAATAGTGATATGTAATAAAGGCATGAAACGAAACAGTCGAAAAAACAGACATAAAATATACATTAGTTGTTTCCCAGGTACGCCCGAAAGCAGAAAAAGAATCCTAATGCATGACATGTTCGAAACATTATTCAGAAAGGTGTAGGCATTGTTTTTGCATTATTCAATTACATTATTGTGTTTCCTCATCACAGAAATAGTTCTGATGGATCACGCTATATACATTCTGTAAGGATATTAGGAAATTGATTTTAGCATTTGTTCCGTATCAAGTTAGATTATATTTTAAGAGTCGCTTGTCGCGCGGAGCAATTGAGAAGGGTAGTCAACGTATTCATACAGGGAATTATGTTTATATTTTAATAGTCACCGACTCCTTAAAATTGTTTGAATATCATCTATCATGACCATTTGTAAAGTAACTTAAAACTGTCATTTTTATTTGATGAATTTTTTGTTAAGATATTATCGTTTGGAAACTATTGTTAGTAATCCAATCTTCTAGCGACTGTTCAAGGGCAGATCGGGGAGATTGGTTGCCAGCGCGCCACTCACCACCCTCCCAATAATAATAATAAGCTTAAAAAATAACTAGAATGTTCGCCCGAGTAGGTTGCCTTTGCAGTTAGATGGTCAAAAGTATTCCCTGGAAACGCTTAACTCTAGGATTTTCCCCGTGGCATCGGGGCTAGGTCCCCACTAGTGGTTCATCACACGGACCTCCCGCCTACTTGTTTGCGCCCTGTTAACCTCACGCTACCTAAAGCTATTTATGGATACGCCTGTACTTTTTGATTAAGTAATTTTATCCTATTTTAAAGGCCGTTTTTGCAGACAATTTGGGGAATAATGCTAGAGTTAAAATAAAAGCGCATACAAAGAAAGTTAAGTCTCAAACAATGGCTTACTCTTTAATGTTAGTTTTGCTATGTTAATGAACCAATTCAGTCGTAGAAAAATATGAAGTAAAAAATAGCATTACTCAGCCACATGTAGTCTAAGGTCGAATCTATTTATTATAGTTCA
Source organism: Sinohyriopsis cumingii (assembly GCA_028554795.2). Classification (NCBI taxonomy): domain Eukaryota; kingdom Metazoa; phylum Mollusca; class Bivalvia; order Unionida; family Unionidae; genus Sinohyriopsis; species Sinohyriopsis cumingii. Next base: position 26,146,993 of record CM068841.1, on the reverse strand, counting down.
ATGCCACTTTGCTCGGAGATCATGTGTGTATTATTAAGCCAGCTCTATTAAATAAATCGAAGCAAGATATGTACAATATACATACAACGGGGCTTTAGTTAAATCAAAATGGATAACTGAACCACTTAAAATCAAGTGGTAAAATTTATAAAAGGAAATATTTAACAAAGTTATTCGCGGATGGACATAGATTTTCATAAAATTTGGTTCAATTTCCTGTTTTAAACGATCAAGTGATCTTACCTTCAGACAGTATTACCCTGAACCCACAAAACCTGAATAGGTAACAAGATTCAACGATGCTGTGATCGATCCAACCACTACATATCCAACCACTACGTCTCCATCAATCCATTGTCCTTAAATCTAAACGGCAATTTCACTACGGATGGTATATGTGCGGCGGAACTGCACGTATAAATGTCAGTCTGAGGTAATCACCATCTCTGCGGACTTCGTGTTGACTGACTAGCGGTTTCTGGCTTATATCCTAAGGACGTATAAATAATTGAATTAATATTGTCTGAAAGTTTCCAACGTCGAGTGAATATGCTTCAGTTTTGGGTCCCAATACAGTTTACGGCTGCCTAGATAATTTATAATTTATTGTATAGTAACCAAACAATACAACATTGAATCACGATACCTTTCAAGAGCTGGTGATTTTCGTATGTTTGCTAGATAACTTGCTTGTTTGCGAGCTCGTTTGTTTTGTTAATAATGTTGAGGCCAATTCAAACACCACGACACGGATAGTACTATACCATAGTAGTCTTGGCAGTAATAACGTTTTCTTGATATTTGTAATAAATATATGTCATTCTGTAACTTTCCATGGGCCTAATCATTGCAACTTTGGTATGCCTGATATTTGGGTCAAAAGTAAAGCAATGGATTCATCTTCAGAACTCAGTTTATATTTGAGATGTTGTACACTTTATTATTCTTCATGTAGCTATGCCATTAGTATAAGGATTAGGAAAATCGATGTATAGGGAAAAAACGTAGAATCTTACCATACAAACTGAAATATTAAATAGACTGCGTGAAAGATAATAGTGTCAACCATTTCACGAACAAATAAGTGGTTCATATTGTACATGTTTGAAATTTTTGGAGTGTCCGTTTTGGCAGTAATCAGATAAGATTTTGGAAGAGGTCTTATATTTTGTTTTGTGGTGCAGATAATCAGCCAGGCGCTGGCTTCGACAAGAACATGATTAATGCAGGCAATTATTGACGCCTGGGAGACTTGAAGAGCAAGCTTGTTTAAGGCTGAAATTGGTGATTTTACTTTAAATAATAATAAAAGAATACTTAAGAAAGAAACCTTTGTCATTTTGGAAAAAAAAAACGGCCTTGGCTCAATCGGCTGGAAGTAAAACCTGTTAAAAAGTCCTACGTCTATTTCACGACTTCATTCGTGGTGTGTACGTTGTCAAGAGATTTTGTATCAAGACATTTCTGCTGACGTGACACGATAAATGTTACATTACTAGTTTTAATTCGTTTTGATAAACGGTGGGATCTTTACTCTTTCTGGCCTTCTGTGTGATATATTAACCTTTCGATGAGCATATTTTGGTTAATATTTTACATTGATTCATACCAATACTATCTTGAAGAAACTAGACAAGCAGCAACAGTTGTTTGTATTGATCCGGTGATCATTGGTTCTGACGGGCTACAAACTGTAATTCTGTAGTACTTGCTTATACGTAGAGTCATACTGCAAACCAGAACGATCCTGATCTGCTGTAGCATAATGCATTTCCGGATCAGGGTCAATGATGTATGTTCTACCGAACTGCACATAGCCAGATTTGCCGGCGCGAGTAGTGAATGGGGTCACCCTACGTACAATGGGAATTAGCATTAAAAACCACCCTGGGTCACTCTACGTACAATGGAAATTTAACATGGCGAAAAATCGTGGGTCACTCTACGTACAAGGGGAATTTAACATGGCAATAAATCGTGGGTCACTCTACGTACAAGGGGAATTTAACATGGGGGAATAGAGTTTGGGCTTGTCTAGGGACAAGGGGAATTGAATATGGGATTTTTTAAAAAAAATTTTTAAAATTTTTTTTAAAATTTAAATTTAAATTTAAATTTAAAAAAGGGGTAGGCAATTGAAAAGTCATTCTCTTTTCGAGAAATATGCGTGGCCCTGAAAGGGCCTTTGGTTTTTCTTCTTCTGCTTCTAATTTCTTCTTTTTCTACACCAACTTCTTATTTTCTCACCTACACTCTTTCTCTTCTTTTTTTTCTCCTCCTCTTCTTTCTTCTCTTCCTCCTCCTCTTCTTTCTTCTTCTTCTTCTCATTTTCTTCTTCTTTTTCAATTTTTTCATTCCATTTTCGTATTCTTATCCTTTCCTCTTCATCCTCCTTCTCCTCCTTCATTTCCTTCATCACACCACTTATCATATCCTTTGCTTTTCTTAAATTGTTAATTTCCATTTTTACTCTATGCGGACTATAAGAATAGTGGTCTTCATTGAGTCGTACTAGCATTTGTTCTATCATTCCCAAATTGTCAAGGACGTCTTGCAATGTTTGAAATTTATCTAGGTGGTTCGAAGCCATCTTCTCTGTAGAATGGTTTGAACGACGAATACTGTGGGTTCTTATACTTAAAGCGCGTACGTGAAGGAAAACATCCCCCTAAAACATAAAATTGATCTTACCTAGATCATGACCAAACAACGCGCGGACGTGAAGGAAAACATCCCCCACTTTTCTCATTTCATATAATAAAACCCAAACTATACTCTCCACATACGCTAAAAAACAATAAAGAAACTACTATTCACACAAACTTTACTTGAGCAGTTACAAACACAAACACAAACACTATTAATAAAGAGTTAGTGTTTATATTCACACTACTCTACCTACACACATTGGCAAATTGATAGTTATTTCTTTTCTTGAGTATTGTGTAGCCCTGAAAAGGGCTGTTTTTTTTTTAACTTCATGGACACCTGGTTAATGGTGGCACCTTCCAGGCCTGGCGCCACATACACATCTTGTTCCCCAGTTACTTTTTACTTTTTTGGGGGAGAGAGAATAGGCAGGATATGTGGCTTCAGAATCCCAATTTTCGGTTTCTGGGATTCTGAAATTTCTTCTTCTCTCCTTTTCCTCCTCCTCTTCTTTGTTTCTTCTCTCCGCCTCTTCTTTGTATCTTCTCTCCTCCTCTTCTTTGTTTCTTCTTTCCTCCTCCTCTCTTATCCTTCCCTCTTCCACAATGGCTTCCGCGGCCAGTTCATTTAGTATGCGCCTGGCATATTCCAAATGCACATGAAGTTCCAACAGTTTCGCCAGTCTCGTGTTCATTTTTGGTGTTGATCAATCAACAAGGGTAGCTAGACTGCCGAACGAGTTTCAATTTATAGTGAAAGCGCGGACGTGAAGGAAAGCATCCCCTAAAAACATAAAATTGATCTTACCTAGATCATGACCAAAAACAACAACGCGCGGACCTAAAAGAAACACTCACTCACTTTTTTATGCTACCCATCACTATTTTAAAATTTTTTATAAATCACTTCAATAGACTATTTACATACGCAAATCAATCCAATCTAACCCCAAATCTACACCTCAAACACCAAAAAACATTATTTTAATCTACTATCCACACCAACGTACGAGAGCACTTACAAACACACAATCCTATACACAATCACATACCCTCACATTTTTTTAAAAAAGAGTTAGTGTTTATATTCACACTACTCTACCTACACACATTGGCAAATTGATGGTTATTTCTTTTCTAGAGTATTGGGTAGCCCTGAAAAGGGCCGTTTTTTTGTTTGCTATGGCAATCTTTTTTAGTTTCTAAGAATGCGATGTTCTCTGAGGATAGACTTTCTGGCGATAGGTCTGCTTCTTCGGAAAGAGAAGAAGAACTCTTTGGTGTCGATACGACAATCGACAAAGCCTCTGTCAGCTTCAGGTTGCTGCTGCTGTTGTTGTTGCTGCTGTTGCTGCTGTCTCTGAAGTCTGTACTTCTCTGTCCATTCTTCTTTCTCTCTGTTCACTTCTTCTCTGAAGAGCTCTTCTATCAGGTCTTCAGTGACTTTTAACATTCTCGCATTTTCTATTTCTTCTGGCTTCGGTATCAGACTGTGTCTGACCCTATGCAAATTCACGTAGGCTTCGTTTAGCTTAGCTAGTTTGGAGCACATCTTCGTAGGAGGATGAGTCGACAATGGATGGTTAGACTGGAAACAACCCCGGTTCTTAAAGTCAAAGCGCGGACGTGAAGGAAAACATCCCCCACACGGTTTTCGAGTCGCAACGTTCAATGAGTGTCATGAGAGGGATAGTAAGAAATTAAAGAGCATCAATCAAACATTCTTATAGCCAAACAAAAGACAAAGGCATTTTTTTTCAAAACACAACATTTTTTATTCAAAAATCACTTAACATTAAACAACAACATTTCTAACATTTTTAACAATAATCCAACATGATACCATCAAACGTTTTTTTCTTCAAAACAAATGACAAACATTTTTCTCAATTCACACTCTACTTTAAACAGGGCTGACAACGTTGTGATTTCCACTGTTGGAAATCATTAGGCCATTGATGGACACTACGTTTCCTAGCTTGAGACAAAAGATAAGCATAATGATCACAAAACCATCGATCTACTTTCACATCATTTCTTGAAGAAGAACGAGGATCAAAATGAGTCACTAAATGTTCTAAGGAATAGCCCAGGCTGCGATGATGCAGAAAATACACGCAATATTGTCCACACACCAAGGAATCTGTGCCTTGTAATTTCACATTATTGAATCGGGTGGTTTGAGCATTTCTTCTCATAAAGTCAATGATATCGTCTTCCAAAGGGGGCAATCCGTACGAATCGAAATATTCCACACATCCTTCTTGAGGAAAGTAGACGGCTACTCAGTGGGTTCCTGGAAGATGACTGTCGTCCGTGTTAATGACATAAGCTTGATGGTCTTGAGGTTTGCGATGAGGGAGTTCATCTTTAGCACAGACGACGGGATTCCAAGAAGCCGTATGCGAACTGTGGTTCAAAAGGTAATAAAGTTCCCAGGTATCCATTTGTGTGTGTTTTTTTTCTTCTTCTTCACTGGTAATAATAAGTCGTCAATTCGATCCTGACTTTTTGCTTGAAAATGTCTGACAAATAACCGTTTCTTCGTTTCGTCTCCTCACTCTGGTTCAGGAGAGCTTCGATACGATGGATCTCTTGAGTGGTTAATGGTGGACAAGAATGTTCACGCAAGTCTTTATACCACTGGTGCAACACATCTTCGTCCGAGATGAGACTCCAAGCTTTGTCCAGATACTCGTCCAATTTTTCTTCTTGACTCAACATCAGGCATTTATCGTGTTGAATTTGACTGGGATGATCGTTTTGACATCCATAGCAATTTTTCTTGATCAATTCCGTCATTTTTTCGACCAAGTGTTTGGCAAAACAGGAGACTAAATGGGCTTCTTGTTCTGGCCATCTTGACTTCATCATGAACACTTCTTCTTTTTCCACGGTCTCCTCACATTTCATGTCCAAAGTTTCTCCACTAGGTAAAGAGGGATAACAGTCTTCCATGGCTTCTAGCAATCTAGAATAACTTCTCTCAAACTGTTGATTTCTATGGTATTATCGAATTCTGCATACAGGATGACGTTCACTGTTTCATCAGGGTCTCGGTCTTTAAACTGAATTTCCACACGAATCTGGCCGGATTTTATAGGGTGGAAATGTCCCTCGTCGCTGACTTGGTCTGGAGTGAAATCAAAAGCACACAAAGCGTAGCCTCCTGGATAATCCTCGTACGTAATACCGTGACTGGTATTGGTTCCTAACTGTCCGGTGGCTTCGTACAAGGACAAGTACGATCTCAAGTAATTCTTCTTGGTAAAGTCAGGTTCAAACGGTCGGGTACACAAGGTTTTGCCATCGCGACTGACTTCGATTTTGGACACGCCAAAGTGTTGAAAGTAGAAAGGATTTTTTTCGGCAGCTCCGTTGAAGGCTGTATTCTCGACGATACCAACGATCAAACGTTTGGGTAACTGTCCTTGGAACAGATGATCTTCGATCATGGATCGCTGTCCATTGGGAATGGTGAAGGTTTTCACTTCCACGCGTCGTATGGGATACTTGGCGGTCGTTCTGCTCAACGTCTGACTGATGTCGTTTCCCACTTTAGGTAACAATTCCACACGGCGTACGTAGAGTCTGGCTTCTTGGATTTTGGTTTTGTAACCGTCACTATCAGCCAATAAATGGAAAGCGGTACTGCTACGATTTAGTCTCAGGCGGACATCCACCCCGTTCAGCAAATACTTTTCTTGCAACCACATGTCCAAATACAAACTATCCATCAGTTCTAAACTTGTGTCGACTCCCGTGATTCTCTTTCTTCGTTCTACAAATCCATCATTGTTGTCTTTCTTTTCATCAGTTTCCAATATTTCAAACTTGGTAGGTTCATCAGCTTCCCATACCACACAGGCATTGAGATGAGTGTTCTTGGCATCTATTCCGTACGTCAAGAGATTTTCCAGGTATCCACGATAAGGGTAAGTATCCATGCTGCTACTAACCAGTTTGTTATTCAAGTACAAGTCCACTCCACTGAACAAGGAATGCATGAAATTGTTGACGGGAACTACTGCTTCATCGTCTATAGGACCTCCAGTCTTATCTAGAATTTTGACTTTCAGGTACAAGTAACTGCTATTCAGATCGATGTAATCCTTTGATTTCAAACTCGATGGGAGCGGAATCCGTCAAAGAGGAGACGGGGTGAAATTCCACCAACTGGGATTCTTGCATGGTCATCATGGTGGGGGGCATGGCAAACAGATCCAGTTCCGACTTGGAACAAGCGCAAGACTCTCGGTGCATCATTTTTTTTTTGTTCTTTCTCAATAATCGAAAACGTCTAAGTCTCGAACGGTTCTTCTTTTCTTGGCCTTTCTAGCTTGAAGTCTGGTGAAAGGGTGTTTTCTGCGTCGTCTCTTTCTGCCTTGTCCTTGCTGAATGCCTGACTCGGTAGCGTGCAGGGCATTTATAGGTGTTTCTCGGCGACCCAAAATGTCTTTGCCCGTTTGCAGCAAGACATTTTTGCCTGCCCTCATGAAGGCTTCTTTAGGGTTTTGTTTGTCGATGATGACATTTTGGAGAAATTCTTTGCCTTGCGTCAGTGCCGCATCTTTCAAGGCGTGCAATCCGCGTGTCACCATCGGTTTCAACACCGGGGCCACCGAATGAAAGGCCAATTTTAACATATCTCCTAAACCGTGTCCTCGCTGTCGAGCAACCCCTCGGTACACTGGATGCAATACTTAAGAGTCGTGAGAAAACCGTTTTCGAAAATGGAGTTTCACCGTGACTTTCCCTTTGGTGAATGGAATATTTTGTCCCAAATCTCCTTTTATAGTAATGTTGACCGTGTCCAAATACGATTTGCTGACAGGGAAATAGTGAGGATGTACAAATTCGCGGTGGACGTGGTAAGTGTTTCCACCTTCCTCGTCAGCGTTCGTGGCAGAATCCACTTTGAAAGGAATGACACGTAGTAACGGTACGGAGGTGTGTCCCACCACGTTGTACTCCACCACATCGGAATACACGAACATCAAATTCAGTCATTGATTCAGTTCTACTGGGGTACGAAATAACTTGCTAAACGACTCGTTGTCGTAAACGATGGGTAATTCGTTTTTCTTGAGCATGGCCATACTCATGTTCATGTCTCCGCCCAACATGTGAAACAATTCAGGACAAAATAAAATGGACATGATTTTACTCCGTTCAAATTTCATCGAGAAGCGACGAGCAGCTTTGTGGTACTCCATGGTGACACTTTGTTGATATGCTCCAAAGCTTTCAGAAACACGCCATTAAACCTGGTGGCTATGGTGCTGACCAAATGTTGACCACTAAAATAATAGCCTGGGGGAATAAACAAGTGATAGGTGGTGTACTTTTGTGTACCGGTTTTCTTGTCATATTTGACATTGCTATCCATCCACTGTTGCATTTGCTCGTCATGAACTTCCACATCAAAAAAATTTTGATTGGGAAGGATATTGAGGACTTGGGTCGGGTGAATGATTTCTACTAAAGCCACTTCCCAATGGGCTTCGTGATCTAAGGGGGTGGCCTGAGGTAATTTGGCCGTGTAACAGCACAACGTTTTGTTGGGAAACACCTCCATGGAACTGTCACTGGGTAAGGTTAAGTAAAATTGGTTTTGGTGACTCATAATTCCAGAGTTCTGTGGCTGTCCGAGGGGTTACTGGACGTCAGAGGCGTGTCTCCGTCCAAAATGGGGTTCTGGTTGTGGTTGGAGTGGTGACTGACACTGGCACTGGACACAAGGTTCCCGTGGTTCCCGTTCGAGGAGAATTTCAGGAAGGGATTGGGAAGCAGGTAACCGATGCAACTGCTCAATAAAATGGTCCACAATTGTTTGTCTCCTTGTTGCAAACTCAAATTGGCAATGGCTGCCCGATGACACAATACACCACGAAGATTTGGCAGAAAAAGACGATTTGCGTTTTAGGCACACATTCTCCACACCACACCCACAAGGGTTGTTTTTGTAAATCTTGCACAGAAGAACTAGGTGAAGAAGGAGTGGTCGACGTAGCTGCGTCTGTGTGAAAGGGCATGATGGTCACTTCTTTTTATAGTCGATGACTTGCGAAGCGTCGATCCAAGAATCAAAACTGGGTGGATATCCTTTCCAACGTACTTTGACTTCTTTGACACGTCGTTTGCCCACTTTACGGGTTCTGCGTTCGAGAATGCTTTCGATGTCGTACACGTCGTCTTCTTTTTTGGTGACACGTTGTAACTCGGGCAAATAAAACGTTCCTTTGAACACTTCTCCGTTCATGTCTTCCAATTTATAGACGGCAGGATGACGGCCATGCACTCGTCCAGTGACGCGAAACAATTCGGTCGTCCAGTTAGGTAAGTAGCCTTTGTCGAAAGTGCGTTTGGTTTTACCAATGCGCACCCAATCTCCTACGGCCAACACTCCACTTTTCTTGGGAACAGCCCTCGTCGGGGACGTACCAAACAGACGCTCGAACACCAGCACTTCGTTCTCGGGAGTCACGTCTTGCGGGGCACGTCCGATGCTTCGATGGTAAGATTGGTTGTACGCTTGCACCAGGTGCGGTAAGATGTCGATGTACTTCAGAGTGTGGTGATGCGTAAAATATTTCCACATGCGTTCTTTCAAAGTGCGTTGAAAACGTTCCACGATGCTGGCTTTGGTTTCGGGATTCTCGGTGGTAAAAAAATGAATGTCACGTTTCTTTAATTCTTTTTGGAAAGCTTGGTTCAGAAATTCGGTGCCTTTGTCCGTTTGCCATCGAAGAGGGTGACGATCGCTTTGTTTCAACACCCGTTGCAGGGCTCGCACTAACTCGCTGCTCGATTTGGAAGTCAAGGGCACGACCCAGGCAAATTTGGAAAAGACGTCGATGACACAAAACAAATATTTGTAGCCACGATTGTAGCTGGCCAAATGAGAGACATCGGCTAAATCGGCTTGCCATTGATGATCTATGCCTTCCACTCGGGTGCGACTTCTGGCAAACTTGCGTCGAATGGGTTTGTGTAAAGTGTAGGTAGCTTGTTCTTGTAACCATCGTTGCACTTGAGGTAAACGGAGACTTTTCAGTCGAGTTTTGGCAGCACGATACAATTTTTGAACTCCTGCGTAACCTGCAGGATGGGAGGGATCGTAGTAAATGCTGGCTAAGACTTTTTCCATTTTTTTGTGTTGGTTGGTGTGTTAATAAGGCACCCACTCTTGGAGGATGCTACTTTTTTCTCTTGGGGTATTTTCTTGGATTGCAATGCTTTGCGTGTGCGACCGGCAATAGGTGTTGAAGAGGAGGATGTCTGAGCGGGGGATATCGGTTCTTGTTTCACTTCTGTCTTTACTTCTGTCTTCACTTTCTTTTTCTCTTGTGATGAAGAAGGGGTGGCCATCATCTTTTTAATCCATCCAATTCTGGAGGTAGGTGGTGTTGTTAACTTGCGTACTTTTTCTGGTGGAGTTTGAAACCCTTCTTCTTCTTCTCCTTTTTCTGTCTTGGTCACGGGTAGTGGTGGTACTGGTATTGGTACTGATACTGGTGATGGTGCTGGACTTTTCATCAAGGTCTTAAAATCTTTCAGAGTGGGTAGAGCTGTTTCGTCTAAAGCTTTCTGGTGAAAGAGTTGCAGTCGTTGCAAGAGTTGACCGTACTTTTGCGATTTTTCTGTTTCGGACAAATCTTGGCGATCCATCAAGGACTGCAATTCGTGTTGTAACTGGGACATCTCGCTCAAATTGGGATTGGGAGGTAAATGCGGGTGCGTTGTTCTTGCCAAAAATACATAAAAGCCAAAGGCTTAAGTACAAGGATAAAAGGCACATGATAACCATTAACGTTGAATAAAAACAAGTGTCTGTACAACATGTTTTGGGTAATGTTCTAACCAGTTCTATAGTAGGGGGTAAGGTCACACAAGTGTCCTCCCGAAAGGGTCTTTCAGGCCTGTCCACGACAGTCCCGTCCTGGGTGACGGGTTCTTCTGGCACCGTCACTAACACGGGTTGAAAAGTAACTTTTTTCCTTGAACAACTCTCGTGCATATTGGGCCACTTCTTGGGTCCAAGCCTCAAAATCCCATTCTTTCCAGGCACGGACATCTGTCCAATGGGGATGTAAGTCACAAGCTACACACACATCGTCATACACGTCTTGAGTAGCTAAAAGTTGACGAATCTTTTTTTCCCGTAGAGGTCGAGAAGTATCCAGATGAAAACGCAAGGCTTTGAGCAAAAGGAGTTTTTCGTGACCATTTAAGGCCATTGAGGTGGTAAGTACTGATCGTAAAGAGTCCACAAAGAATCGGCTGGTAAACGAAATCCCAGAAAACAAGTCACTAAGACACACACCACTTGTCGACCCAAATTGAATGGATACAGTTCTTTTAATAATCGATGGTAATGAATCACGGTTTGAATATGGTCATTGAGTTCCTTCCACGGAATCTGTTCAATGACATGTGACATAAGTCGTGGCATGGCAGCCTGTTTTTATATTCTCTTTTTTTCGGATGCAATACACGTACTTTCTAGCCAAAGATCTTCGTTCTCCAGTAGGGAATTTAAATGTTACATACTGTAACCGAAACGTCAGAGTTTGTTTAGAAGTTTCGTCTTCCGCTAAGCAGATTCCACGTAACAAATGTTGGTAATCCTTTAACTCGTCTTCCTCAATACGTTGCAGTAAGTGAATGTCGAAGTAACCAAAATTATGAACATGTACATCATTGGCGACCTCAAAGTTTTGAACAATGTCTGACCACTGAAACAATTTCTGACGAATCAGTTTTCTTATACCATTCAGGTACCAGTGGTTAAAGATCTGGTGACGTAATGGATGCAATTGTTCTTTACGTTTGACTTGTATTTTCACCAGCTCTCGGTAAATCCTTTCTCTCAACTCCTCAGGCAAGCCCAAAATGTTCTCTTGTAAAGTATCCATAAGTATATACACTGTTTTCGGAATCGTTGGGTGGTGGCCAATAGCCTCGTTTAACTTTGTGCCTAATGTAATATCCACTCATAATCGGTCTTCTTGTACTTTGGAACAGAGCATAATTTAAAAACGGTTGAATAACTTTGCGTTTGCGTTTCACTTGTATTTTGATCAGTTCTCGGTAAATGCGTTCTCTCAACTCCACAGGCAAAGCACGAATGTTCTCTTGTAAAGTATCCATGAATAGGTCATACTAAATCCTCTTTGGTCTGACACAAGACATGTACTGTTTGCACAGACATGGTTTCAATTCATTGTCGAATCTAAATCGTTTAGTTACTAATTTACACATTACAATTCGTTCAGAAGTTTCCTCTTTCACCAAGTCGACATTGCGTACAAGATGTTGGTAATTCGTTAACTCTTCCTCTGGAATTCGATGCAGTACATTTACAATGTAGTAGATAGAATCGTCCATACCAAACCATTCCTTTTTAAAACCAGGGGGTCGTTGACCAATATCTGTCCAATGGAACACTTTCAACTCAATCAGTCCTTGTATAGCCTTCAGGTACCAGTGGTTCAAACACCGGTGACGTAACGGATGCAATTGTTCTTTACGTTTCACTTGTATTTTCACCAGCTCTCGGTAAATGCGTTCTCTCAACTCCACAGGCAAAGCACGAATGTTCTCGTGTAAAGTATCCATGAACAGATTATGGTAAGTTACTTCAATGTCTCGGTCCCACTAAGGGTAAGTAATGACAATTCGGTGACCATCGAGCATGTTCTACGTAGGCCGAATTTTGTGGTTCCCAGTGAAGTGACACACCGCAACTGAAGCACCTGACTTCTCCTTCGCCCAAGTAGAACAATCCGGCTCTGGCTAATTCTTCGGGGGTCGGTCCTCCCAGATACTTAGGCCATTTTCCTTTGAACGATTGAAGACGATTTTCAAAGTCGCAGTATTCCGACAAACGCACAGGAAACGAATATTCGTCTTTCACAGGTTCGTTTCGATGAGGGTTGGGTGACATGAACAGGAGTTTGCTCAGGGCTGGATGACATCCGTAGGGGGGTAGACGTGAAGGTGAACATTCCCCTTTAAAACGAAACCCAGTAAAATGTCCAAGAGGACGAGTGGCATCACTTTCGCATCCCTCAGGTGTGACACGCACAGCATCACTTTCCATGATAGGGGTCGTGAGAACAAAGTTCCCATGATGCTTTACGGCATCGCTAAGGTCACAACGTACGGCATCGTACCCATCGCAAGGCTCACAATCGCATTCCACTTCAGAAGCCTCACACTTGAATCGTGCCTTTCTAAACAACTTGTTCTGTGTTTCTCTGAAAGTATTCATCTTGTTCGCTCAGTCTTGGTAGTCACAATGAACTATCGATCTTGACCATAGCCCCTTTTTATACTAGTCGCAATGCAGTCTCCAGCTTGTACATCTTTCCTTTTTTACGTTTTCTATGTCATGTTTTGGAAGGTACCGTCTCTAAGGTACCGTCAACATTGTACCGTAGTGTGATGGGTGGAAAGGCCATAGAAAGGTAAGGGCAGTGCGGAGACCATCGAGTATGTTCCAATATAGCTGAATCTTTATAGATACATAGATCCATTCGTAACTTCAGTCCGCAAGCGAAACACTGTACCTCGTATCCCAATCCTGACTCAGGTCCCAAGTAGACAAATCCTGTTCTAGCTAAAACATGCGAAGAAGGTAATCCTTCCCTATCCGTAGGCCATTTCTGAAACGTGTCCAATCGACGGGCACAATCACAATAGTCAGGTAAGAAGACTGGAAAATGGTAGGGTTTGAACTTGGAGTTCTCATCGGGTTTCTCATTCGATTCTTGCTGTGGCGAAGTCATCCTTCTAGCAGGTGACTATCCTCTTACAACCAATGTTTTATACCAACGTGTCCATACGGTAATGTGAAATGATTGGGAAGTCGCACTCGCTTCTGGTACACGATTTGATAGACTTTTTCCAAGGGCCGACTGACGATGTGGTGAGTGGGTAAACGTACAATCTTGTTCGGTTGATAGGTGGTCACTTTAAAGTTTCCATCCTCTCCGGATTGCAAGGCTTCTTTCAATACCCCAAAGTTGACCACTCGACTGGTACGATAATTCAGAGTCAGTCCTTTCACTTTGCACGTCGTGTGCACTTCTCCTTGTTTGTCCCGGTATTCGTAGCCGTAATTTTTGGGACCGCCACTGACGAAACTTAGAATCTTGTCGTCGGGATGCTCGTCTGTCCAGGCTCCTAAACGGTCTCCTTCGATGTTAGGGTGCTGTTGAATCGGGTGATGGATGTAAATGCAACTGTCCGTGTCAAAGTACAGGATGCGTTCTCCTAACAGTTCTAAAGCTTCGTACAATTTTAAGCGAGCATGAGCTGTCACGTAAGCCGCAATGATGACATTTCCAAAAGGGTCGTCTTGTACAAAGTCCAGATCTTCTTCGTAATTGACCAAGATCAAATTCTCTCGAACGACGTCCACGTGTTTCATGTATTTGGTTTTGTCGTGAATCATCTGGAAGTAGCGGGAAGGTTCTGTCAAATATTCCGTCTTGGGTAAACACGGTCGTTGTGCCATTTTACCCCACAAGCAATTTAACATCACTTTGGCAAACGATCGCCTGCCTTCGTTTTTCTCGATGTGGTCTAAAGAGATGCCTTCTTGTTCATAGTATTTCTCTTTGAATTGTATTTGGTCTTCGGGAGTGTGACACCAGGAAGGATAGCCGCTGGCTTCTTGTTTCAGTTTCAAAAAGGCATCCACGTAGTCGGCGAAAATGCCTTTCTGCGTGGGGTCACCCTTGTGGTATTGTTGTGTCTTGGGAAAGTGGCAAATTTCTTACACTTCTAACAGTTGGTATCCCATGTCCAGAGCTTTGAACAATTCTACGCTGACCCAGGTTCCCATCAAGGCACGTTCTTCCTGGGTGTGCTGACAAGGTTGGCCTTGGTTGCACGTTTCGGCACAAGTACGGCACAATGGAAACATCAGTTTGTCTTGACAATGGTGAGGTAAGACGGGATGGTATAGGTTCGTGGGAGGCAAAACTTTACACTTGATCAAGCCTTCGTATTGTCGAATGTTTTTCAGGTCGATGTGTTCCGTCAGCAATTGCGGGTGCCCTACAGGAAAGCGACAATATTTGCACACGTAGGGATACAGCGAACACACGTCCAAGTATTTGATTTCTTCTCCTTTCTCTTCGTCGACTTGGTACAGCAAACAGGTGGCATTGGTCCTTCCTCCGTACAAACTATCCCTCGGGTTCAGCGGGTCCATGAACTGGTAACTTTCCACGAGGCGTTTAAACTCGGGATCGGTTTTCATACGGTGATCGTACTCGTGTTCCCACATTTCCACCACTTGGTATCCTTGCTGTTCTAACTTTAGGCGTCGCTGACAAGTGTCCTGGTACAAGTCTTCCATGGTTCGTTGTAAAAACTGATTTTTAGTGCCACGGTTAGGGTAACAGACGGGGCATCCGTGAAATAAGCAACCGTGAAACTCGTACACGATCTTGGGGTTTTCTAAGTCCCAGCCATCGACCGAATACGTTCCGATGGTCTTTTCGCCTCCTCCGTTGCGGGCATGCTGAATCCACTTGTCTTCCTTGTCGCACAAGTAATGTAACCAACGTAGGGCTTTGACCGAGTATTGACGTTTGACAAAGTGGGTCGTTTGAGGACTGATGACAGCCACGGTGTTTTCAGGCATGAATCGTTGTCGATACACTAAGGAACACGCTTTGGCAATGGTGCAAGCTTCTTTCAAAGGATCGACCCCTCCGTGTTCCATAAACAGTTCTCGAAATTTTCCACAGCAACGCCGTAAAATGTCCACGTCGGAACGACAATACTTTAGCATTTCTTCCTGAAAGTCGAAAAGGTCCGAGGCGTGAGCCTGGTACCAAGCGTAGAAAGCTTCTCGTTGTTCGGTACGCATGTTGTCGGGGTCGTAATAGTGAGCCTCAGGTAAATGGGGTAGAACGGCGTGTTGATTGGCTTCCGTATTGAAAAAGTGTGGAAAGTACCCTTTAGCCATTTCTGTCATTCCAAACGTTTTAGGCATTCGGCTCAAAGGCATGGCCAAGTAACTCATCGAATCTTTAAACTGTACTTGTCCCACTTGCATGAAAATGATTTTGGCTCCGTTCAAAGTCACTTTAGGACGCTCGGTGCCTTGTTCCGTATAGTACCTCAAAAGAAACTGTCCATCGTATCCGGAGAAATTGTAAGCCATCACCGTGGCATGACGATGACAATCTCCGTAACGTTCGATGTCCTCTTGGCTCCACGTCTTGTCGATGGGGTCTAGGACCCATTGGGCAAAATCAGCTAACGTGTTCGGTCCCCGAAAGATTTTTTCCCGCCCTCCAGGAATCTTGCTGCAGTGAGGGCAATGACTGAAGATAGGTTCTTGAATGCACTTCTCGCACGCTCGATGAGCCACGCAGAAATTAGGAATGTGAATGCCGGTCTCTTGCATGCATTCGAAATCGAAAAAAATGAAATTGCCTTTCTTCTTGTGACCGTCCTCTTTCTCTGGTGGGGGGTGGTATTTTTGCACGTAGCACTGGTGTTCCAAGTCCACGATGTGGTGACAAATGTGACATTTTTCTTTCCTGAACATACGTGTGCCTTGGTACTATTCTCAGCAGTTGACAAGCACATTTCTGCTGTGAACCTTGTGTTTTGAAATGTTGTTGGTAACAGGTAGGACTGACAAACGTGCGCAAACAAGTTGAACAAGGCACTGGTTCTTCGCTCAGACAGGGTGGAGAGGCCAAACATCCTGGGCATTTCATTCCACAATGCTTGTGTTGCTCTCGATTATTATAACCATAATCACATTTCTCACAATAATAAACATATCCCAGGAATGCAGTGATACTGGTAATGGTATCGAAATGTTCATCGTGATGATAAAGGTGAATGTATTTTCCGTCCTTAAAGTCTTGGCCTCGAAACAATAGAGGCCCACGCACTTCTTGAGGGTGCACTTTCAAGGTGTAGCGTGGAGCTAGGGCATCTTGCAATTTTTGCATTTCAGGAATGCCACAGGGTGTGTCTTTGGACAGGCCAGCTTGTTGCAACAGGAGTTCTGCTTCGTTTCGTTGTTTGGCTCGATAGGAACGTTGAACAGTGTTCCAGGTTCTTTTCCATTCTACCGTATCGTTCTTGTTGGCATAGGTTCGTCCCACCACGATGGCACGGGCTAAACACATCTGGTCTTGAGGGTTGTTAATTCGGACGAGACTTGTTTTGGTGTTGCGAAGGTCGTCCACCAATAAGATCTTTTTGCGTCCAGTCCCTTGAGGAGGAGAGACGTGGGTCATGTCCAGTGTGGCTTTTCCATCGGTGATGTCAAACTGGTCATTAGATTGTTGCACGTGTTGAATCTTGTCCATGACTTTGGAAGCGGTCAATTCTGCAGGGGTGCTAAACTCGATCCAAACAGGGGATTTCAAACCGTCATGTTGTATGGAAAGTCTCAAGCGATCGTCTTCTTTGGGTTGACATTGTCGCTTGAGTGCGGTGAGCAAAGAATCCCACACCCCAGTGATGAACACTTCTGCTTTCTCTAACGGTACTTCAGCCTTGAAATCTTTAAACTTCACCGTGTATTTGTAAGCCGTGGTTCTAAATTTTCTAGAGGAGTGCTTTTCCGTCTCTCGAATGGAATAGTATTTTTCAGGGTTGACTAAGGGTGGCGAACTTGATTTAGAGGTTTAAAATTCTGGTTCACTCATGTCCTCTTCAAAATCACTGGCATGAATTTGTGCCAAGATTTCAGCCCTGGTACGAGGCGATAGATCACGTTTCTGCCTCTTACTTTCTTCTTCTTCTTTCTTCTCGAATGAATAGGATCGTTTCATCTTGAGTGCAAAACGTCAAATGACTCAAGTTCAAACACCATAGACTAATTTATAGTCATGGCAGACCAGCGTATATAAAAGGGTGTGTGTCTTGTTCTTTCACTATTCATTTCACTCTCAAGCCGAGCACAACGATGGAAGAGACTAACCAAATCGAACGTTTCGTCAGAGCTTTGCGAGGGGTCATTAGAAAATTCTCTTCAGACCAGCCCACGGACTACTCTCCTTCCTCTCGAGATAAAAGTCAAGATACTTGCTATATCTGTCAGAAGAGAGGGCATTGGTCTTCAGAGTGTCCAGACCGTCAAAAAAGAAAAAAAAACAGGGGCTAAAAAAGACAAAAGTCAAGATACCTGTTATTATTGTAAAGAAAAAGGACATTGGTCTCCAGATTGCCCAAAAAAGAAACAAGAGGAGTCAGAAGAAAAGAAGGATTCTTCAGAAGAAGAGAGGGATTCTTCGGAAGAAGAGAGGGATTTTTCAGAGGAAGAAAGCAGACAGGTGAAGAAAAAGAAACAGGAGAAGAAAAGAAGAAGGGAAGAAAGTGAGGAGGAAGAAGAGGAAAAGAGTGTGACGGTGAAAAAATTTAAAAAACAGAGAGACTAAACAAGGAGACAGAAGAAGTCAATGAACTTTTTATTAAAGTGTTGTGTTGTGAATTGTGAATTGGATTGTAACAATGGATAAAAGAATAAATTAATGATATAAGGTAAGTGTCTTTGAGTTTTGATTTTAAAATAAGAAGCTACTCTCACGCACCCATACAAAGAAACGTACTATAGGGGGTAAAAATGGGTTGGGTTTTTTTTCTGAGTTATTGGCAAATTGAAAGGCTATCTCTTTTCGAGAAATGTGGGTGATCCTGAAAAGGGCCTTTTTATTTTGGTGCAGGGGTGAGTTTAAGCAATCAACTTTAACTGCCTTAAGCCTTTGCCACGGCCAAGGCCTACTTCTGGACTGCGTAACGTTGATGATGATGATTGGGTTGAAATCACTAAGGGTGGTACGGTAGGTTTAGTCACAGGGTTGACGTGTTTAGCTCGGGAAGGTCGTATTCTCTTCGGTCGTAATAAAGAAGTCTGATACATTTGTTTCAGACTCCTTAACTCCGCTAAAATGTCCAACAGTACCGTGACCGTTTGATTTTCACCCTCTTGTTTCTTTGCTGCTACTTCTTCTTGCTGTTGTTTTTTTCTTACCTCTTCTTCTTGCTGCTGTTGCTGTAGGAGAAAAGCTTGTTCCGCTTCCTTTTGTCGTTGTATAAATTTCTCCAATTCTTCTTTCTGTCTCTGTCTAAAATTCTCCACTTGCGGTAATGAAGAAGGTACGAAGGTTCCGGAACAAATTCTTGCGAGGTAAGAAAATCCACAAAATCCCAATTCACCTCTTCTGAAAGTAAGTCCGGGTTCCCTTGGGCAGTCTCCCCTCTTGGTGCACCCCAATGGATCGTTTTCTGAATTTCCGTCATGTTGAATCACTGTCGCATAGATTGACTGCACACAAGCGCTAGCGAATCTATATAGACCAACTGACGTCACAGACTACTCTCTTCGGATTGGATGCGGGCTGACTGAATTTTGTAACGCGTGTTCGGATTGGTGAATGAACTCAATCCGTTTCAATCCTTCCTCTTCCTATAAATGAGTGCAGTTCACTGCATTGATTCACCTGTTCTCGTCGCTTCAAGATGTGGACCACAGTCGAATCATCCACCCTTGTGTCTTCCATGATGTTCAGGACGGACATGCTCATGTATGTCCGGTCCAAGTGGACCGTTGTCCACAAGACAAACACCAGTCTGTGGATACGTAGGATCTACGTAGAAAGACAAGGATGCCTCAAAAGAGTGCTGATTTACGGGCCAACAGTGAGACGCAGCCTAAGGACAAGAAGAAGACCAATGCGGTGCCCTTTATGTTAATGGATACATTAACATAAACCCAAAGGCCCTTTTCAGGGCCACGCATATTTCTCGAAAAGAGAATGACTTTTCAATTGCCTACCCTTTTTTAAATTTAAATTTAAATTTAAATTTAAAAAAAAAATTTAAAATAAAAAATAAAAAAAATCCCATATTCAATTCCCCTTGTCCCTAGACAAGCCCAAACTCTATTCCCCCATGTTAAATTCCCCTTGTACGTAGAGTGACCCACGATTTATTGCCATGTTAAATTCCCCTTGTACGTAGAGTGACCCACGATTTTTCGCCATGTTAAATTTCCATTGTACGTAAAGTGACCCAGGGTGGTTTTTAATGCTAATTCCCATTGTACGTAAGGTGACCCCATTCACTACTGGCGCATTATGCGATGAACCGATCTGGGTCTGTGCAGTTTGTAGTTGGACTCGTCTTATACGCTGACTGCAGTTTTGATTAAGCTTTTGATGTTAAAAGACATGTGCATACTTAGATCAACACAAATGCAATGACTTTCAGTAATATGAACTAACTGATGAATTGATCAGGACTATGGCTGACTTTGTTAATGCCACATAGGCATTCCTTCTGATGATATTTCTTTCAAATTTGTTATGATGGTCGAACATCGACAATGTTTATGAACGCTTTGATTATATTTCATACATATATTGTGTTAACAGGGCTTAATTGTTGGCCGTTATATCTCCATGCAGGCTTTCTCAAATTTATCATATACATATTTAATATATTTAGTATGATAGTCAAGACCGCATATCATCCATTAAAAGGAGACTTTGCACCTGAGGTCCTATTTAAATAAAGGGATAAGAGGCGAACAATACAATTGTGAACAAGGCTATTCCCTTTTTCTCTGTTGATTTTACAAATCAATTCATCCCCCTTTCACCATTTAGTGACTCTTTCGCGTGTTTATAAGACGAGAAGGTGCTTCTATCCCATGATTGTTTTAGGAAATATACATAACACTGAGAAATGTTTTAGTTTCTCTAAATGATTCTCATCATTTTAAGACAGGAGGTATGCAGAAATGTTACTTGGCCGTAGTATTTACAGATCAAGGTCTGCCTATGTTTGTTTTTCAGCATACATCAACATGTGAGTGACACTTCAAAATGCTTTCATTTTTTTAGTAAAATGTTTTGAAAGAGAATTGGCACAAATCTTACATGAAATAATGAAAGATAAAAAATATTTCTTACTGGTCTATTGTTTTATTTAAATAAAATTAGATTTGTTCATTTTCTTTTTTAAAAATATTTTGACGAAACTCTCCATTTAGAATTTTTGTCAGAAATGGAACTTATAGTTCATATTGCAAAACTTGTGCACGCTTTGGCGGTCCGGGTTTACATGTGGTGTTTAATTATCCGTGCAAAACGGATCGATAACAAAAATCATTCCAATGCACGGGCAAATCCACGTAACCACATCGAAGGATGTGTATTCGCAATGTACTTTGACACGTAGTAAATGAGGCATAACTAAATTATCCCATGTGCTGCCAACAATGAGTACGATAGTGAAAGAATAGCGTCGTGTCAGTGGATTATTTATTTCTGATAGCATGATAGATTTTGTGATGAAAATTAGATGGGTGTCTTGCGGTTGAGAAATAAGCTGCATGGTGTCTTTGCTTGATTACTTTAAAATCAATTTATGACGAGCGGAGACAAGCAATAATAGTGCGGCATATATGCGAGAGACACTGTTGGCTACAGATGTAATTAGTAAGTCCGAGGAAACGATATACACGATGTCCATCGTGACCAGTAGGAATCAATATTGGAAACAAGAAAGGTATTTCAGTTTCCTTTTTGGCATACTGCCCATTCATGGAAAACATTTTAGTCAATAAACGCCTCTGATGTAAATTGATTGATTGGAGATATCATTATCACGACATCCATTCTTGGTTTTGTCTATATGCACCGTTCCCATGTTTATAAATCTGTGACTCCATGTATTGAAACGTGAATAGACGCATTATCAACTTTTGTTTCAGAAGATTCTTATCAAGATGTTCAACAATGAAGTAGTTTGTCATTGAGCTGAAAAAAGTATTTTAAACTTGGAACGTCACTGATATTCCATAGCAAACTTTTCGTCATTTCAGTTATCTTGAACACCCAATTGTAAAGGGTCTACTTAGTCCTATCAGAAATTATTGTACATGACCTGGGTATTTCACGTCAATTTTGTCATAATATTAGAAACAAAAAATTCCGTCATATGCAGTTTGAAATGGACGCGCACACCTAGCGACTTCTAGATGAATGATAACACAATTCTTTTGTACAGTAAAAATTGGACCTTAGATGAAAAAGGACGTACTAACGTTTTCCTTGTAGGGACGAATATGTAATGTCATACACAAGCAAGGACATACATACATACACATACACATACACACACATACATACATACATACATGCATACATACATACATACATACATACACATATACAGGCATACATACATACATACATACATAGATACATGCATACATACATACATACATACATACATACATAGATACATACATACATACATACATACGCAATCCTACACTTAATAATCAATTTTCATTTCATATAGTTAGACAGAAATAATACAATAAAATTGTCATATAAACCAGGCTCAAAGAAGAAATGAGTGATGTCATGATTCATCAAGTTTCTGATGCATAGAAAGTAGCTATAGTCAGCAGACGATAAGAAGACGGAGTCGATGAATATAAACCACGTGTTTATTTTGATTTTAGGTGTGTTTAAGTAGAGTGCTCTCAACTATTGCGTTTTCGGTGCATTACCGCCGGATGATTTTCATGATCTTCGTGTTTAGTTCTGAACCTTCTTTCCCTACATGCACACCATTTCCCTTTGCCCAAACTAAATCGATCATAAAACCAGTAGGCCTTGATTATGTCGACTCACTGTCAATTTTATAAAGTTAGTACAGTATGCGTGTTCAAGGACCAGTTCACATACAGCAATACAAACATATTGGATATATTAATGTTCTTGATATCATAGTTCAGTGTTTCTGTTTTGGATACTTGTTTGGGGCTTGGTACAACAACAAAAAATGCCATTCGTCTGACATTAACACAGGAACGACGATATCATTTAAATCAGAGTTTACTTCGACATCACTGTCGTCTACATCAGACCTCTGTGTAAGTTATAGCTTGTACAATGAATATCTTAAACACTAGGGTTGCTTTAAACGAAAATTATTGTACCGTGGTATTTCTGAACATACCGCGATACGCACCACGGTATACCGTACTTCTACTATGGGACAACAATTGAATGTTCCTGGTTATGGCCCTGCCATTTTTTAAAAGACAAATGCGCCTGTCAGTAGTTGCAAAAACTATATTACTCTAGTTTCTAGCAAGATAACACCATACTATTATTTTTTTTTTGTTATTGCACTTATCTAGCTCTCCTGAAAATGTCTTTGAAAGAGTCAATTTCTTACAAAAGGAATACACGGACGTAGCCAATTAAAATACCTAGTAAATAACTAAAAATTACTTTTTTTCTTTTTGAGGAAGCTTTCTTGCCGTAAATCGCACGACAAAAATGGAAAGGATACAAGTTATCCATGCACATTATTCCTTTTCTGTTTGTTTGTTTGAAAAGATAAAATGTAATAAAGAAGGTAAGGGAGAGTTTTATTCGTTTATAACAGTATTTGAAAGTCATAATATCTTTAACAGAGTTAAACAATATTGACATCTGAAGCACATTTTGACTGAGGTTTCTAACATCAACCATGTAATTAAAAAAGTAGAAAGGTGTGTCGATGATGGCAAAATGGGGTATTCTGGCTATATCCAACTTTTGAAACGTTTCAGGCAAAACATGATTTGTTACAAATTTTTTTTAGATCTATACTAGAGTATAAATAGCGCTATTACATTTGTCGTGGTACTCTGCCGTGGTCAATATTCATCTACATCAAATGATCAAAGATTAGTGCATACCTTTGAATATGACGAATGTCGCGTGTTATCAAATGACGCGCCGTAATAGAGCATTTCATGTAAGCTAGGGACAAACCAGTCATTATATCGTTATTATAGCGACCAAGCTCGTTAGACTCATTTATGAATACGAAACTCAATAGCTCAATGAACCAGATTCTATATTTTGATAAGAGTTCGATTACAGCAATGCAACGGATATTTTATTGTTGTCACTTGTCAAACCATTGCCGGCTTGAATAAAATCTGCTTTCAGTTAAATAAATGAGTTGGTTTGTGTTTTATTTTTTTTCGAAGAATGAAAATACATAGGGGAAGCATGAACATTAATAAAGTAAATGCATACTTCAATGACTTAACAAGTTAGTGTCCAGAAAAGATAGAAAAGATGAGAGTGAACTACTTGATAAATCATGGTTTGAATAGTGACTATTGCTTGAGCAAAAAGATTTTGTGGCTTGGAATGCTTTGGCTGTAACTTAATCAGCTTCTGACGGTGCTTGTGTTAAAATCTGCACTACGCTTATGAAGCATTACACGTTGGAAACGAAACGTGGTATATACATCACAATTTTTTAAATATCTATTTAACAATGCCATTTATTTTGCCATTGACCCGAGAATCAGGTCTCCACTGACCTCAAGATTATATCTCCATTAACCTCAAGATAATCTTTCCTTGCAAGTTTCTTGTTGCTGTAAAATTAAAGGACGAAATAAAAAATGATAACTCAGCGCTCAAAGTTTGTAGCATTACAGTTAACGTAATGTAGTTTGTCCAAGTCATTTTATTATATAATCCCATTTACATCAGGAAATATTGTTCTTTATAAACCTCGAGATTTTCATCAGTTATACACATCTTCTGGTACAATTATTTTGCCAAAAGTGTTTTCAGAGGTTTTATTTAATCTTTCTGTGCGTCTTAGAAAGGGACCAAAACGTTAATGTACACATAACTATAATACCAGATGAAAAGGGACATGCACACATTTAAATAGGCATTAGCTTTTTACGGAAGATAGTTAAGAATAAAAAAAAACTGATTTCAGCGCCATTCATTCTGATTAGAAATCGGATCTCAATATGATCTCGATTCTGGAAGGATTTTAATAGGAAATTACATATAATTTACTATTTAAGTATAATGCTGTTAAATGCAGCGCGGAATTGATTAACGACTGTATCGATTCACCATGAAACGGACTACCTAATCAGCGCTGATGTTTCGCTTATTAAGCTGGCACCAGTTATCACTTGAACTTGAACACAAGTCGAAACACAGCAATAAAGAGTTCTTGTGTTCCGTCGTTTTGGGGGGAATATTTTATAGAATATGAAACTGTTGAATCTGCATGTATACCTAGATAAATAAATCAGGAGATTGGTGTATGAGACTGTAAATGTATCTTCATGTTAATCCCTTCTCTTGATTCATATCTTGGCATACACACACACACACACACACACACTATATATATATATATATATATATATATATATATATATATATATATATATATATATATATATATATATATATATATATATATATATATGCTCTGGTGGCCAAGTGGTTAGAGCGTCCGCCTCGCATGCGGGAGGTTGTGGTTTAGATCCTCGGCCGTGTCATTTCAAAGACTTATAAAAATGATACCAACTGTTGCCTCACTTAGTGTTCAGCATTAAAAGGTTAGTGTTAGACTGGTCGGCCTGGTGTCAGGATAATGTGACTGGGTGGGACATCATGCTACATGTCTGCGGCATGATGCCCCAGTGCTAGACATCACTATAAACTGTCACACTGAAGACATCGTAGCAATATGACTGAAAAATTGTTTAAGCTACGTTAAAAATCCAAATCTCTCTCTCTCTCTCTCTCTCTCTCTCTCTCTCTCTCACACACACACACACACACACACACACAGAGTTTTAAATATAATCAAAGGGGAATACGCTTTTGACCTATATCGAGGTCACGCTAAGGGGAAAATGATATCTTTACAACGTGAGAAGTATAAAGCTTGACGTGTATGGAACAATACATATTTACATTTTAGTACACAGAACCTCCAAGTTACCCTAGGTCATCCCATAGAGCTGTTCAACTACAACCTCCAATGAATCTCGTTTGCGTTATACAAAGTTATCTGATCACTACAGATACATATATTTATAATTATATCTTTTTACTTTGTTCATTGTTTTAAATTTAGACCTTTTCATTATCTTGGATAATTTGTCAATTATAGCTACAGTATATAAGTATGTGCATGCATGTATGTATGTATGTATGTATGTATGTACGTACGTACGAATTTATGTATGAGTGTGTGTGTCACTTTCCATGGTAGGTATGGTAGTGGTGATAGTAGTAGTTATATCAATGTTCCTATGATGTGATACTGAATCGCTGAGGTCACAGAGTATAGCATCCCTGCAATCGCAAGGTACGGCATCGCACTCCACTTGAGAATCCCCGACTTGAATGATATCTGTTGAAAAGTATTTATCTTTCTCGCTTGGTGTTGGTAGTTACAACGAACTAACGGTCTTGGACGTTTTCCCTATTTATACGCTGACCAAAATCGGCGTGACAGTATGGTAAATTGAAGTAATTGGGAAGCCGCACTCGCTTTTGTGACACAATTTGATACACTTCTTCTAAAGGCAGACTGACAATTTGACGTGTCGCTATACATACTATCTTGTGCGATTTGTAGGTGGTCACTCTAAAATGTAGATCGCCTCCAGCCTGCAAAGCTTCTGTCAATACCCCGAAGTTCACCACTTGACTGGTGTGATAACTGAGTCAGTTCTTTCACTCTACATTCAGTGTGCACTTCTTCTTGTTTGTCCCGGTATTTGTAGCCGTAATGTTTGGGTACACCACTAGCAACACTTAGAATCTTGTCCTCGTGGTGCTTTTCCGTCCAGGCTCCTAAACAGTCTCTTTCAATTTTAGGGTGACAGTGTCCCAGGCGATATATGTAAATGCAACTCTCCATGTTAAAATACAGCACACGATCTGCTAACAGGTCTAAAACTTCGTACAATTTTAAGCGAGCATGGGCTGTCACGTAAGCCGCAATGATGACATTTCCAAATTCATCAGCTCATGCAAAGTCTAGTTCTTCCTCGTAATTGACCAGGCTCAAGTCTTCACGAAGAACGTTCGCTTGTTTCAAGTACTTACTTTTGTCGTGAATCATCTGGAATTAGAGGGAATGATCGGAAAAATACTCTGTCTTGGGCACGCATGCTCGTTGTGCCATTTGGCTCCACTAACAATTCAACATAACTTTGGCAAACGATAGCCTTCCGTCGTTTTCCTCGATGTGATATAAAATGATGCCTTCCTGCTCTAAGTATTTCTCTTTGGATTTATTTTAGTCTTCGGTAGTGTGACACCAGGAAGACTAGCCACTGGCTTCTTGTTTCAGTTTAATAAACATCCACGTGGTCAGCAAAAATGCCTTTCTGAGTCTCGTTGCGCTTGTATTTTTCTGTCTTGGGAACGTGGTAAATTTCGTATACTTTTAACATTTGGTATCTCAAGTCCAGAGCTTCAAGCAATTCCACGCTGACCCACGTTCTTGTTAAGGCGCGTTCTTCCTGGGTGTGCTGATAAAGCTGGTTTTTATTGCACCTTTCGGCACAAGTACAACACAAGGGAAACGTAAGTTGTCCTTGGCAATGGTGATATAAAACAGGATGATACAAGTCCGTGGGAGTAAAGACTTTACATTCAATCATTCCTTCGTATTGTCGAATGTTATGTAGGTTAATTTGTTTCGTTAGCAATAGTAGGTGCCCGGTGGGAAAGTGACAATATTTGTACACGTAAGGATACAGCGAACACACGCACAGTTATATGATTTCTTCTCCTTTCTTCTCGTCAGCTTGGTACAGCAAACATGGGGCATTCGACCGTCCTCCGTACAAACCGTTCTGCGGGTTCAGAGAGTCAAACAACTTTTAACTTTCAACAATGCATTTAAACTCGTGATCGGTTTTCAAACTGTAATCGTACTTGTGTTCCGATATTTCCACTACTTGGTATCCTTGCTGTTCTATCTTCAAGCTACGCTCGCTGAAATGTGGCATGGTAAAAGTCGTCCATGGTACGTTCTAAATGCTGATTGTTGGTGTATGTTTAGGGTAGCTGAGGGGATATCAGTGCATCCGTGAAAAAACACCCGTAAAACTCGTACACGATATTGGGGTTTTCTAAGTCGCAGCCATCCACCGAATACGTTCCGATGGTATTTTGCCTCCTTCGCTTCGGGCATGTTGGATCCATTTGTCATTCTTGTTGTAAAAGTATTGTAGGCAGCCTAGGGCTTTGACAGAGTATTGACGTTTGACAAAGTTCGTCGTTTGAGGACTTACGGCAGCCAGGGCGTTGGTTGTACACTAGTGAGCACGCTTTGGCAATGTTACAGGCTTCTTTCTAAGAATTCATCCGTGCCCTATGAACAGTGGTCGAAATTTTCCATAGCAGCGCCGTAAAATGTCCACGTCAGATTGACAATACTTTACAATTTCTTCCTGAAAGTCGTAGGGTCTGAGGCATGAGAGTGGTACCAAGCGTAGAGAGCTTCTTGTTGTTCGGTGCACATGCTGTCGGGATCGCAGTAGTAAGCCCCATGAAAATGTGGAATGTTGATTGGCTTCGGTATTAAAAAAGTGCGGAAAAAGATTCTGGTCATTTCTGTCATTCCAAACGTTTTAGGTGTTCAACTCAAAGACATGGCAAAGTAACTCATCAAATCTTTAAACTGCTCTTGTTCCACTTGCATTGAAATGATTTTAGCTCCGTTCAAAGCGACTTTCGGACGTTCGGTATTTTGTTCCCTATAGTATCTGAGAAGAAATTGCCCATTGTATCCCGAGAAATTGTAAACTGGTAATGACATCGAAATGTTCATCGTGATGATAGACGTGAATGTGAATTATGTTTTTGAAAGTTTTACCCCGAAATAACAGAGGTTCGCGCGCTTCGTAAGGGCGTACTTTCAAGGTGTAGCGTGGCGCCAATACGTCTTGCAATTTGTTGCATTTCAGGAATACAACAGGGTGTGTCGTTGAATATCCCCGCTTGCTGTTACATGAGTTCTGCTTCTCTTCGTTGTTTTCTTGGTCCGATCGTTGACTAGTTTTCCAGCCTCGTTTCCATTCTACCGTGTCGTTCTTGTCGTCATACGTTCGTCCGAACATGACTGCACGGGCTAAACACATCTGGCCTTGAGGGTTGTTAATTTGGACGAGGCTTGCGCTTGATGCTGCGACGGTCGTCTATCAATAACACCTTTTTGTGTCCTGTCACTTTGGCAAGAGACACGTGGGTCATGAACAGTGTTCCTTTCCAACTTTAATAAGAAACTTGTCATTGGATTGTATCACGTGTTGAATCTCGACAATGACTTTAGAAGGTGCTAATTTTATGGGCTCCAAAAGTCGATCGAACGGGTGACTTCAGACTGTCGTGATGAATGGAAAGTCTTAAGCGATCGTCTTCTTTGGCTTGACATTGTCGTTTCAGTGTGGTAAACTAAGAATTCCGTACCTTGGTGATGAACCTATCTGCTTTCTCCAACGGTATTTCGAACTTGAAATCTTTAAACTTCACCGTGTATGTGTAGGTCGTGGTTCTAAATTTTCTAGAGGAGCGCTTTCCGTCTCTCGAAATGATAGTAGTTTTGAGGGTTTAGTAGTGGTGGGGATGAACTTTGGTTTGTTGTAGACACTCTGGGTTTGGATTCTGGCTCACTCGTGTCATCTTCAAAATCGCTGGCTCAAATTTGAGCCTTGACTTCAGCTACGGGGCGAGGCGATAAATCACGTTTAATTTCTTTTCCGTTATCCACGAAATAATGCTATCGTTTCATCGTGACTGCAAAGAGTCAAATGACTACGTTTTAAACGCTATTGGTCCCGATTTATTCACGTCAGTTTATTGTATCTATAAAACGCCAGTGTCTTCCTTCCCAGATTTCATTTTACTCTCAAACCTGCCAGAATGGTGGAAGAGCCCAAACATATTGAAATTCTTATAAGAGCTATGCGAAGTGTCATACGAAAGGTTTCTTCAGACAAGCCGACGGACTACTACCCTCCTTTTGAGATAAAAGTCAAGATACTTGCTATATATGTCAGACGAAATGTCGTTGGGTATAGAATGTCCAAACCGTCAAAACAGCAAGACAGATGTCAGAAGAGACAAAAGTCAATATACCTATTATCATTGTCAAGAGAAAGGACATTGGTCTTCAGAATGCTCTAAGAAACAACAGGACCAAGGGGGCTTCCGAACAGGAAGAATAATAGGTACCCTCCCAAAAGAAAGTACCCAAACACGTACGGAAAGAGAAATGAAGATAAGAAAAGAAGCCTAGGGTAAAGTGAAGAAGAAGAGGAAAAACCTGTGAAAGTAAAATAATAAAAAACAAAACAGAGAGAATGAACAAAGAGACAGAAGTCTCTGAACTTTTTAAAGTGTCGTATTGTGTTGTAAATGGCATTGTACAATTTGTACGAGAATAGACCAGACAGAAAACGTATGTCTTTTGGTTTTGATTTTCTAGACTAAGGACCTACCTTCACGCACACACACGTAACACCATGGGGCAAAAAAAAGATTTTAAGTTTTAATTGATTTTGGCAAAATGATTACTATCTCTTTTTGACAGAAGTGGTTGGCCCTGAAAAGAACCGTTGGATGTGTTTGCAAATATATATTTTTTTAATTATCTTTAATTTTAATTTTCAATAAACAAAGTCAGGAACGAAAAGCAATCAGCTTTAACTGCTCAAAACCTTTGCCACGGCCATTGCCTACTTCGGGACTTGCTCCTGTCGATGATTTGGAAGAACTCACTAGGGCTGGTATCTAAGGCGTACCAACATGGCTAGACTGTTTGGCTAGGGAAGGTCTTTTTCTCTTGGGTCCTATTAAAGAATCTGATACATTTGCTTCAGACTCCTTAAGTCTGACCAAATGTTTAAGAGTACCATCAATATTTGACTTTCACTGTCCTACTTCTCTCCTAGACGTTGTCTCTTCTCTGCTGTTGTTTCTTTTTCCTGATGTTTCCTTTTTCTTGCCTCTTATTCAGCTTGATGTTGCTGTTGAAGGAGAAAAGCTTGTTCTGATTCTTCCAGCTGCTGTAAAAATTTCTCCAATGCTTCTTTCAGTCTCTGCTTAATATGGTAAGGAAGGAGAAGGTGGCGAAGGTGCTGGAACCGGAACAAATTCTTGAGAAGAAGGGAGAAGATCCACTAAATCTCAATTAAAATCGGTCTCTTCTGGAAGTAGGACTGTGCTGACTTTCGCTTCTCGTCTCCATGGCTGGTGCACCCCATTTCATCGTCTTCTTAGTTTCCGTCATGTTTGAAAACTCTGTCGCATTGATTCACTGCACACAGACGCAAGCGCATCTATATAGAGAATGCGACGTCATAGGTAGCTCTCTTAGAATCGGAAGACAGACAATGCACTGTGACTGAATTTTGTAACGCGTGTTAGGATTGGTGGAAAAATCTCAATCCGTTTCAATCCGCTATTCAACTATAAATAATTGCGGTTCAGTACATTCCCTTCACCTGTTTTCTTCACAAGATGTGGACTAACGTTGAATAATATACCCTCGTATCGTCGATGCTGTTCCGTACGGACTTATCCTAATATATCAGATCATTATGGACAATTATCCGGATCACCGATACGAGCGTTTGTAAAAGAAGAATCTATGTGGAGAGGCTAGGCTGTTTGAAGAGATTCATCATCTACGGTCCATAAGTCAGAAGAAGCTTGAGGAAGAGAAGAAGACATATGCGATGCTCTCTATGTTAACGGAATGATATTAAGAAGAAAACAAAGGCCCTTTTCAAGGCCACTTCACTATCTCGAAAAGATATGCTCTCTTGCCTAAATTTTCTTTGTCAATTTTATATTTTATGTTTGCTTAGAATTTTTTTTCTCTGTTGCCTAATTTTGTGTGTGTCGATTTTATAGTTTAGGTGTGAAAGATTGATGTTCATAAATCTATGTATGTGTTATATATGTCTATGTCCAGCCAGTCCCGCCCCGCCAAGCGCTCTAGGTTTCTTTCCCCGCTGTTTGGTCTGATTGACGTCAGCACCTTGCAACATTGTTACCAATGTTCAATACCGTGACGTTACATCACCTTTCCATTCCTATTATCCCTGTACAACAACCCAACTTTCCCTTGTCGGTATACAGACCGAATATCCCCCATGTTAAATTCCAATTGTCGCTAAACGTGTCCCAGGTGGTCCGTAAAAACCTTGTCGCTATGCGTGCCCACGACCATTTAGACTGGGATTTCCACTGTCGCTATGGTGTCCAACTGCACTACTCTTCTCCATTCTATATCAGCATTTTACTACATAGAAAGAAAAGATGTTCGCAAATTTTTTAGCATTATTTTCTCCATTCGTAGCCAACTGTATTACAACAGCGAAAGAAAAAGTTTTTGAATTTTGTAACAGCGACGTTTTTCAAGATTTAGCTTGTACATATCATGCTTCAAATTGTATATTTTGTCAAAATATTAATTGCATGAAGATATGTTCATTTTGCTGACGCATTTCATATACGGTGTATCTGACAGACGTCAGAGCGTTACGTTGTTAAACAAAAATGTAATGATTGTGAGCTTACTTGTAATGATTTGAGATCTTTATCTGGTTATTTCTACATCCATACACAAAAATTTTTATAGCCTTTGCAAACTTGCAGTCTAGTTCGGTAGCAGATGTATTTAACTTTCCATAATCACTCGATTTCGATGTGCTATCAGCTACTAATCGACGCCCGATTTATCCATTGCCTATAAAAACAACTAAGATGTGATCTAAGATTGACACTTAAAAATGTTTTAACGTTTTTTTTTCTTTTCATGCGCATGTACTAATTGTCGTAAAGTTGTACACTGCTATATGGGTGACATAATAAATAGTTCATGTAAGTTTGGTGACTGACATGTTCCATTATTCATGAAGAAAACTTATTATATAGGTTGATAATTGAACAAATCTCCTTTATGCTGCTTGGAGTTCGTTTTAAGGTATTTCTTGGTGGTACTTGACTGATAGCATACACTAGAGTGTCTACAGTTGTTGCATTGTAAAATATACATTTTAATGTGGAGAGAGAGAGAGAGAGAGAGAGAGAGAGAGAGAGAGCAATAGAAGAAGAATAAACGTGAAATATGCTTACTTAGGGAAAGACAGGTTTCAATAATGTTCATAAGGGCATATTAATTTCGTAAACTGGAAAAAATTCAATGATGTATTTCATATCTCAGTTTTAAAAATATTATACACTGGAATAGTGAGGTGGTATTTGATGGTCTGTTCCGTTTGTTCTACCAATTGTTCCTAGCTAGCTGCCTATAATCTGGATCTGTGGAGTTTGCTGTTTTACTCCACTTACAAGCGAATTATATGGTGCATTTATGGTGATTTTCAATACGATAACTTCTCGCAAGTGGACACGGTTATAAACAAAATAGACAAAAACTATCAGCGTGACACATGCATCTGTCTACGAAACTACGGATAGCTCCAGACATAGCAATACGATTGCGTCATATTGTTATTATCACACAACGTTCATGATTGTCACATCGAATCTAAAATTTGTTTTACCATGAATTGTTAAACGGGACCACGTAATTGCAGAACGGTCATTATGATACATAAGATGTTTTCAATTCTTTCCTACTTACATTCATAAAATCACACATAAACGCACACATCTATACATAGATCAGCGCAAGTACGCATAGTTACATAGATGCATAAATGCAAACGTATGTACATATGTGGACAACTAGACAGACAATTCTTTAACAAGGGAATTTTCGTTTGACCGCCTTTTAATTCAACCCACACTATTTCAAGCATGTCTTTGTTGCGCCTAGCGTCAAAGATATTCCTTGCAATCCAACGTGCTACTTAAGGTTTTAATGTTTAAAACAAAAATGCAAGTAACCACGTACACGTATGATATCTTCAGTAAAAGTCATAAATAACTGGGAATTTATCATTTAAAAAGTCTGGTTATGTAGCCTCTAAAATAAAAATTGACTGCCGTGTAAATAGAACATATTTCTGGAATCAAACTTTCCCTTAATTAAAGGCACACATGCATATTGATTATAGTATGATCTTTTTAGTTCTTACCTGTCCCTATTCAAAGTAGAATCCACGGCCGTAGTAACAAGAAATGTTGTAACAAACAAACCACACAGTTGCTTAATCCTTAGTATTGGTTGCGTGAAAGCAGAGTGACTGTGTCAGAAGGATAAGTAGATATGAAATGAGAAAGCTGTTCCACGATAGTTACATTGACTGACTGCCAGTACTCTGGATGATTCCAATAAATGGAGAAAATAGTTCTAATGTGATCGATAATTCCATCAATTGTCCTATACACGCTTCCCTCTGATGTTACGCTAGACCGTGGAGAACGATATTCGTTGAATATTTTATGGTAGAGATTTTATCCATAGATAATGTTTCAACGTACCTTGTTATTGTTGTATTTGTTCAATCTTTTTAATCAAGGTACATAACGTCATTTCAGAGCTTAATGGCATAAATTAAAGGTATCTAAAACAAATTAAGAATCATTAGTAGCAACAGAGTACACTTGGCATTGATCGGTTTCTTTTAATGGTTAATCGTGCTCTAAGAAAATCAATGATAATACTATAAGACATGTATTCAGTCTGTTAATTTTGACAACACTTGTAGGTCGCTTTGACAATAACTATATAACGTGTTCTTACGACTCTATGGTCTTAAACAAAGTAACAACAAAGAACGAAAACTAACAAGTTTTGTAAAATTCAGGAACTAATTTATTCTCTAAAATGCAAAGTGGAAAAAGAACATACGGTATTGCTAATTAAATCCCAAATAATTCTAGAGTTTACTAACACAAGTCCTAATGCATAAAGTTCGAAATAAATTTTAGTGGTATTCAAAAATAAATCCAAAGCTGGAATCGTTAATGTGCATGTGATGGCCTGAATAGTAATGATGTGCCAACAGTCTTTTGTTGAATCACAATAGTAATAACCAAGAATATATCATTGTTTGAATTTTCTATAGAATGCACTTGTATTTCCAGTGAATTAATAATCTGAATAAATAAATTCCAGCCCATATAAAATGCTGGACACAACAATACGAGTGATTTCTGTTTCATATAGTATTACAGGATCAACTAACGTTAACAAGTGCTATATTTTTCTGATCCTATAAAAAGCATATATTCAGTCTGAAGTGTCTGCATGTGCGTCTCATATTGTCTTCATTTTTAAACTCATCGATGTTGATTTCAGAAGGATTAATGCACAAAATCGGATTTTAAGAGGGCATACAATCCTTATATGCATCCCTAATGTATTTGATTGATAGGCTTGAGAATTCCATAAAAAAATATCCACCTCTTTAAGGAACGACATCCAGAATATTACCAAATAGCAAACGTCCGTGGTCAAAATACTAATCTTTCTCATTAGGGAAACGACTTATCTTTTTCAGTACATCTTGCGACTTGCCACACAGCAGACATCGTAGCGATATGACTCAAATTAATAAAGCTACGTTAAAAATCCAACTCTCTCTCTCTCTCTCTCTCTCTCTCTCTCTCTCACACACACACACACACACACTTAATTCGTCTCTTGACGAGAATGGGCTTTTCAATATAAATATTGTTTTCGTGAGGAACGCTTTCTGTGACGTTAAACAAATTGTGCTAACAGTCCGGACTCATATGTCACTGACTTAACCAGATAAGTTAAGACAATGAACTGGTATAAATGGACCTTACATTTCTACGTTATATACCAGTTTACCTTTCTATGCTATATATCCCCTAGTTTCAAAAGATAATAATCCACCAAAGGTGAGACGATTGCAAACACATAGTATTTTTCATGAACATTTATTTTGGTTTCTATAAAACAATATTTAAACATTTACAAAATGTATTTAACATTATTCCTGATTTGTTTCTTACAATATTCCAGGCATAAATCAGTCTGTCACAACTAGTTTTCAAAATCCAGAAATTAACAAATTACGCATAAAAGAAATACTAAAGCATACTATGAACGTTTACAATGCAATCCACAAAAGCTTGGAAGATGATAGGGTAAGAAAGATATTTCCCCCAAGAGTAAATTTTAGTACTTTTATTGAGTGATAAAACATATTTTGATTATATTGACTTTACACAAACGTTGCAGTGTTTAAGCTATTTAATAAAGCAAAGAAAGTACTCTTTGATAGAATTAAATAGAAAAATGATATGTCATAGTACGTGTAAATGCAAGTTTAGGAAAAAATGTCGTTATTCCGGGACTTAATGTAGAGTTTGCTTATGTTACTGTCATTCCTAACTCACATTGGCAATATTACACACAAAAAAACACATATTATATATTTGTAATAAAAAACCCACAAAAATCCACATTAAAAGATATTTTAATTGCAATAAACTTTTAATTAACAATATATAGTAGTAACTCACTACCCAAGACAAATTTCCAGGTAAAATATACGATTGTTTTGAGACATAATTAGAAACTTACATAACGCTGTCTGTCACGGAATCGTATATATTAATCGTTTGTTTTCTATTTGGATTAAATAAATGTACTCGAGTTTCGTTTTGGTGTACAGCGTTAGCCGAGAGTGGTTTATCTATAGCGTATATTTTTGGGACATGGTGAGTTCGGTTCATCTCATGCTGCACGAGCAAAGTGCTTACGATGGTAAACCCGATATACCTTGAGCGCACAGGCAGTGTATGGCTACATGCCCTGTAGGCTGTATGTAAATTACCTCATCGTAGAATAAAACATCACATTTTTAGAATTATTGTCTGTGAGCAGTCCACGTTATAACGAGCTATCTCCATCTGTTGAGGCATGTGACTTAAATATTATTTTCCTATTCGTATCATATGATATAATTGTTTTAATGTCACATTTATCTTGTAATTGGTAATTCCGACTTGTGTCCTATACGCTAATGGTACGGCTTACCTGTATGTAACTTAACAGAACGATTGTATATACAATACTGTTGTATTTGTTAAGGAAGAGAAGGTGTTACGTTAAGTTTTATAAGTTTTATAAGATGCTTGCCAGACACAGGTTTACTTCTGAACCTGAGCATCACTTTGTATAGTAATCCCGATAATATTAATTTGTATTTTAACAAAATCAACCCAAGTTTACAGTACCTAACCTAAGTACGTGATATTATACATGACTGTGCCATTTATAGTGCACGGATTCGGATATTATATTTTCAGCTGACTGATTTGTGATCTGGTCGATTGACGGACGGTGATTGGTGAAGGGTGACTATTGAATGCTGAGTGTAGTGGTGATGGAGTGAAGGAGGGATGGAGTGATAGTTATGCTGTATATATGTATGTGCACCGTATTGTAGGTGATGTTTAGCCGTGGTGCTTATTCAGGTTGTGTTATACCCAGTGTGCTTCTTTTGGGGGTGACGTCAGCCCGGAATAACATAAAGGTCATCACGTGGTGAAGAACCAATGATTCTGTACCAACGGGTCTGCAGAGAACAATAGATTTTACTTATCTTTAGGCAGAGCAGGAGGAGCAGATCGTTCATGATGGTTTCTCATCCATTCGACAGAGCGTTGTGGCTGAGAAGACCTTTTGGATTTGTGTTCTACTCCGCAAGATTTATTTCCCAATGTTTCTGATCATATTTCACTATTTCAGTAAAAATATCATATTTCACTGTTTGAGAGAAAAAGCGTCATATTTTATTATTTGAGTGAACAATATCATTTCTCATGTAGAAATTGTCAATGATCACGTGAATTATATTTCACATTGTTTGTGTGGAATCACTTTGAATTATTAGTCATTGTATCAGTTTACTATTTAAGGTTTTTACTTGCATATCAGTTCACATTTCATTTAAATCGCAACACATTATCGGGTTAGTGCATATTTTGTTTAATATCCAATATTTGGATTTTGCTGGCGCACGAATCAATCTTTTCCATTGAATCATTCATCAATACACATCGTATTTTTGTCAGCATCAAAAGTGTTCTTTGTTATAATCCATTCCCATCCCGGTTATCTTGTTACACTGTTTGACACAATCTCTAGATATTCTTTTATATTAATATTACGAAAATTGTTCATTTTATTTAAGACATATTTTCACATATCTTCTTGCCATTGATAACAAATAGGCTTCGTACCGGCAGCAATCATTCATATGGATTTATGTTGCATTTGTCTTGTTATAGAACGTGTTCTTGTTTGCTAACTGGCTTCCTGCCTTTTAATTAATTGTATTGTGCATTACGAATCCCTGAAAATCTAATATAGATATCGTTAATATAACTACCATCATTTACATGCATTAAAGTAAGGCCCCAAATGTCACAAATTGTGATCCTACTTTTTTCCTTCATCCTCTGTTAGTGTCCAACGTAGAAAGCAATGGTTATAATGAACTAGTGATTAAGTACATTTACACAATCATTTACATTATGCATAGATAGCAGCAGAGGGGGCGAATCGGACATTTTGTCCAATCGTTATTTTGCTTAATTATTACTTTCTGCACTCAACGATCTAGTGTCGTCAGCGCCTGGTAAAAAAAAAACGACGACGTCGTTGGGGGGATCGTCGCGTCGTCATTTGGTTTAATTAACACCTTCTGCGCGCCGATCCCCAGCGTCGTCAGCGTCCGGTAAGCACATCGACGACCGCGTCGATGTCATCGCCCCCTCTGCTGCTAAGTAGTTATTTACAATGAAAATCTTTATGATCTTACAAACAGAGTGATCACTAACTCCTCCTCTTGCAGATCAATTAGGTTATTTGACTGATCGGTAATTCTAAAATTAATTCTCGTTAAAAACCGATCATGGCATCGCATATAGACCGGATTAATCGGACTCTCAACGATTAAAAATCCCGGAGGGGCTGTTGGTGAAAACGAATAAAGGATATATCCCTGTTGAGCCTGATTTGATTG
The DNA here is from genome assembly GCA_028554795.2 of Sinohyriopsis cumingii. Taxonomy (NCBI): domain Eukaryota; kingdom Metazoa; phylum Mollusca; class Bivalvia; order Unionida; family Unionidae; genus Sinohyriopsis; species Sinohyriopsis cumingii. The sequence continues at coordinate 26,108,506 of CM068841.1, read as the reverse complement.
CTTGGTATCTACCTGGTAACTTCCTTCGATAGCATCACACACTAGATTAATCGCTATCACCGATGCAATATTTACGTTGTATGGAGCAATATGCCTACCACCATCTCCGTTATCGTGTCTGAGGATAGTTGATGGGGGGGGGGGTGTCCGCGGGTGGATTCTCAGGCCATCCTAGTATGGTTCTTATTGAACTGTTATAAATATCAACCATATACCCCGGTGTGCTTATTTCAATCGTCGACGATAACGTCGGTTCATGAACCGTAATAGCGATTTTTGATTCCTTTCCTGTGATCGATTTTATCCTGCGTTGAAATTCTTTATTGATTTGCTCTATTTGGTATGACCCAGTTGGTATTGTAACCTCCTCCCAGTCTGGGGTCCCATCGGGTTTATTTGTCCGTGCAAAAACCAGCGAGTTATTAGGTTGTTGTCCGTTAAATGCGTCCGCTCGGATATTAGGCCAACTGTGATATACTCGCAATTTTGCCAGCGCTATTTCCTTTACTGGAACCGGTGATGGAAAGTTTACACTGAATTCGGGTTTCGTTGATGTTATCGATATCATATTTGTTTGTACCGGAGTGGTATTCTCCGCGATCCGCTGAAGTAATTGAGACCCTTCGGGGTTCAGCGACATTATTATTATTCGTTGTTTTTAGTGTCTAATTTTAACAACCAGGTGGTTTCGGCTTCCAGTTGAAAATCCTCGATTTTTGACATCGCGGAGCTATATAACTGGACCATCGTGGAGAATTCAACATCGGATACGAACAAATTATCAATCGATAACGAGATCAACCCGGATAATTTCGAGTATGCGTCGGATACTATTTGATGTTTTACTGTATACTCGTTGAGTTTTTTCTGAAAACACGATGATATCTTCCTAGTGATTGCGTTGGCAACTCCAGCAACTGTTGTCATTGCGGAGACAGCGATTGGAACAGCGATCGGGGCTATCGTGGTCACCGTGGATAAAATAACACCGGCGCCAGCTACTATACCCGATACCGAGTACACGACCGCGTCGATGGCGGTTATTTTTCTGCGGTATTTTTTTATTTTTGCACGGTATTGTTCGGAAAGCGTTTTCAAGTTCGCGGAAAATTCTTTTGCGGTATCGAATCGATATTGATGTGACGTCGGTGATACCTCTGATTCAATTTCCTTGGTGGTCATTTTTATTTTAAAAGAGCTAGTGTTTTTAATTACTTAGATTCGCTGCAAATTCCACATACCATGTAATGTTTGCCCGGGCTAGATTTCTATCAACGGCATAAATTGTAAACTGTTCAGTTGCGTTCCTGTCTATAATTGTTGATATTGTATTGTTAAACCCGATGAACTCGACGATAATATATTAAACTGCATCATTGAAACCAGTGTCAATCGATAAATACCCTTGACAGTTGCGGTAATATTTACTGTATTCTGTGTAGGAGTCCAATCGAATGATCCATGCCGAATTGTGTATACTGTGTTGATGATGTTCTCATGAGGGATTTTTATTTTTTCGAATTGCTCTGCTACTCTCGGTAGTCCGTCTTTAATCGCTTCAACATCAGTTTTAATCGTTCCTATTTCCTGTATATACGTGTCCACATCTTTTTTGTTCGCTGCAACCCTAGTAATGAGTGTATTTATTTCCTGTATATGCGTGTCTATACTTTTTTTGTTCGCTATAACATTAATTTTGAGTACTTCTATTTCCCCTTCATGCACGTCTATACTTTTTTTGCTCGCTATAGCATTAGTGTTAATTGTTTCTATTCTCTGTCCATGCGCGTCTACATTATTTATGATCGTTACAACATTAGTTTTGATTGTTTCTATTTCCCGTGTATTCTCGGTCATACTTTTTTTGTTCGCTGCAACATCAAGTTTGATTGTTCCTATTTCATATGTATGCACGTCTATGCTTTTTTTGTTCGCTGCAACATCAGTTTTGATTATTCCTATTCCCCGCCAATACGCGTCTACATTTTTTTTGTTCGCTTCAACATCAGTTTTGATTGTTCCTATTTCCTGTGTATGCGCGTCCACACTCTTTTTGTTCGCTTCAATATCAGTTTTGATTGTTCCTATTTCCTGTGTATGTGCGTCCATATTATTTATGATCGTTGTAACATCAGTTTTGATTGTTTCTATTTTCCGTCCATGCGAGTCCATATTATTTATGATCGTTGCAACATTAGCGCCGATTGTTTCTATTTCCCGTTCATGCGAGTCTACACTCTTTTTGTTCGTTGCAACATTAGTTTTGATTGTTTCTATTTCCTGTCTATACGCAGTGATATCATTTATAGTTATTGTGATCTCATCCGGCTTGGTATTTTTTTTACCAAAGAATTTATCAAAGTTGTCATCGATCCTGTTAACATTTTTTCGTAACGAGGTAAATTGGCCCGGCAGCGTCATAAGATCCGAAATAGCATTTGTTATTATTATAAAATTCGGTTCGGTTGCCGTCGGGGGCCCCCGAAAAAAACTATCGACAATGTGTCGCACATCGTCGAAATGCGTTAGCGTCGACATGAACTGTTTTTCATGCAAGTTAAATTCACTACGTAAACCTTTTAACGAATTTGACATGGTTATATAATTGTCGCCAAGTGTACTTATTTTTCCATTTATCGTCAAGATGGATTCACCCGGTTTGAGTCGTCCGTCGCTGGTATACAGCGCGATAGTGTCCTCGGCGGAATCACGCTGTCGTATTAAAACGTCATTCAGTGACACATTACCGGATTTCAATTTACCCTGGCGGTCTTGAAATACAACTATTTCGCCCGGGTCAACACTTGTTAGATTCAACATATCAGCGATTTCATCCTCAATTAGTTTTTTTATGTCGGCGGCGGCCGTTTCCGTGGATTCTTTCAGCGCCGAAACCGGTCGCCCCCAGATATCAATCATTATTATTGTAAATGTTATTCTCTAAAATCCGTTGAGCTTCTACGACCCCACTAGTGTATTCGTTTACAACCATATGAGGTGGTTTTCGCGATGATGAAATCGCCGCAAGTACGTTCAATACCTCACGGCCACATATCGGTGGGTCACTTAACTGCTGTGTTGGCAGCGTGGAATAAAAAACCCGGGCTGAACACGCCCGGGCTGAACACGCCCGGACATACCGCATGAACTCTTTCGGCGGGGCTAACCCGTATGAATCAAAATAGACGATCGCACGCGGATCAATCGCGTATGCAACCCAATGAGTTCCCGCTCCGGAGGACCCATCGAGGTTAATTATGCCTGTTTCAGTATTCCTTGGGGCCGCCGGTAATTGATCCCTCATAAAAACACCTCTGAAGTTTTTTATCGCTAGCGCGTTTGCGGCGTCTATTAAATCAAAATTAGACATGGGAATCATTAAACGGTTCCCGGTAGTCTTAGACCCTTTCCCGAGTACCATGAATACGGGGTTCTCGGTAGTCTTAGACCCTTTCCGGCCACGGGTCGTTTTTTTTTGTAGCCTTTCCCGGTTGCCTTCTTCAATGCCATCCCCGCCGCGGTACCAACGGCTCCTAACGCCGCCGCCTTAGCCACTGCTGGGGCCGCCGCGGCAATCAACGCTGGAATCGCAGCTAACAGCGGAAATATCCCACCGGTCTTTTCCATGTTTTTAATTGCTGCGGCTGAAAAATCTATTTGAACACCCTTTTTATTCTTCATCGCATCATTGAAATGTTTTATTTGACGCGCCGTCAACGATATCTTATGATTACCACCTGCCATCTGCGACGGCTTCAGCGTTATTGTGGTCCCGCATTGTTTAGCCGACTTTGATCGTAATTTCTTGACTTGACCATCAGTCAACTCTACACTGACGACACTATACGACATTTTATTGTAAACGCGTTTGTGTTTTCAATTACATGTTTTCCACTGGCGCATCAACGATTCTCATTCGTCCACCAACGCCTTCTAGCAGCATTGATTTATCGCTGAGAATGACAGCAACCGCTCTATAATCGGCGCCACCCGGGGCTATACGAGCTCGGAAGTGTATATCAACGACGGATTGTCTCGTTAAATCAAGATGTTCCAACGAAAAATAATAAATCGGATACAGGTTTTTAAAATCAAGTTGTGATATTTGCAAACCAGTGTCGACGTTTTGATCACGACCCATATACGACAGCAATCGATGGTACACACGTGCGATATGGTTGTCGCCGTAATTAAGCTGTATATCCTCGGATGGTTCCTGTTGTCCGTTTATTCTCAGCGAAACATCCCTGACTCCTAATTGATCAAATATCATATGGCTGCGTTCTTGATTACCCAATCGTTCCCTATTCTGTAACGCAACAAATATATGACGCGGGGCTGAAACACCTTGTTTTGATGCCAGGTGCCATGTAAACGTATCGGCGACGTTATCCTCTTTAGCATCAGTTGTTACCGCTAGCCAACTCAACAACGATTTCCCTCCCTGTTCCATAAATGCTAACAATCGTGCTTCCGTGGTAACTGATGGAGTCAACACCGGCATCCACAATGCCATTTTAGTTAAAACAACCTTACCGGCAGCGACGCCAGCAGCACGCCATATTGCATTGTTATCATCGCCCCTTCGCGTCAGCGCGATTGTATGCTTAGCCCCATAGACAACTTTTCTGACATTTCTGCAGAATCCAAATATGTGATGGAGTGGAATCGCGCATGAAAACTGTCGGCGTGGTCCTTGCAACATTCCTACTCGTGCTGCGAATCCTAGATTGTAATCATTGTTGGTGCTTTTTATAACAGTGAAATTAGCGCCTGGTCTTGCTCTGCGGTCTGGATTGGCTGCTTCAGCCTGTGGGTTAGTTGCGGTATTTTCTTCCACCAGCACGTTGATGTACTGAAGATGGTCAGCGTTATTAGTGGTGTCCTTTGCGAACATTATAGATGGGCCCGCCGATCTTGTATAATCATCCGAGTATCTCGCCAACCCAATTATCGTCGTTGCAACATCAACCTCGCGTTCTATTGATTCAATTTCTCGCCCGTCAATAAGATATCTGGCGCTCTCAAATAACGCCATGATACCGTTGTTGACGAAGCCAACTCGAACACGATGGTCATCTGCGTATGGTGCATTATCGGCGGCATTTGTCACGAGTTCTCCCTCGATTTCGATAAACGCTTCACACGGCAGAAAGTATTTACTGGTATCTTGGACCTGAAGTTCAATTCGCGATCGTAGGTCGGGTTGCGCTGCATAATAAGAATAATATTGATAATCACGGACAGAATCATCCCTGCGCACTGGGGCGTCCATATCAAACGCGGGGTCAGCGGTACGCGCAAACATTTTATTATTTATCATGTTGATGTTTTCAATTGCGATTTTTTCGTCGTAAATTCTTTGAATTTAAACCACTCCCCGCTATCGCGTTCATGAGCGCGTTGGTTGCCGCATCGGCGGATGGCGAAGTCGCCAACGACGGAGTCGTCGCCAACGACTGAGTCGCCGCCAACGACTCTAATTTTTCTTCCACGGCGTTATTTATTACTTTACTGACATTTGCAGGCATCACTGTCGTTGATGGCATTACCGGTGGTTTCTGTTTTTTTCTCTTGGATTTCACCAATGACATTAGTTTGTCCCGCGCGGCTGAAAGCGCCTTTCCGGCAACATCTCCAATAGCACTAATTCCCTTATCACGAATAACATCAATAGCCTTCATCCCTAATTGTTTGGCTAACGGCGCTACTTTTGGAGCCATTCTTGTAAATAACCCCGCAATGGTGCTACCGAGACCATCTCCATAGTACGCGCGGTAAACAGGCAATCGCGAGTTTACCACGTAGACGAGTACTGGTTTATCATGGTTGTAGTGTATGATCATCCTTATTAAAAACACCAGTTTTCCAATTAATCATCCACGAGTTCGTCTATGAGCGTTCGATATGCATTAATGTCCATAATACCGCCTGCAAATAACCGCTTGCAAATATCAGCGGCTTCATTGATTATTTCCGGAGAGTTATTTCCGGCTCGTTTTCCTCCAATTAGTACCTCTAGCCGTGATATATCACTGAGAACACTACCAGGACAGGTAACGCCGTAGGATTCTTTACCAACAGAGTATCCTTTTCCTTTTTTTGGTGTTATACTCTTAACTTCCTTGTGGAATGCGTCGTAATCGGATTTACTACGATGTGGTAATGCATCTTTATGTTTACTTGCTAAATACACTATTCTTGCCCAGTCCTTTAACGACTTTATATTTTTCTCGTAACCGCTATTGATATGCTTCTTATCTCGTATGCTCTTAGCAAAATTGTTGGCAGCAAAATTAATTAATTCTTCCCTGTTGCTGAAGCCTCTAATTTGATCTATTGTGCTCTTCTTGAGTACAATACGGGGTATATTCCCTTCTTTTTCTTCCGGTATTTCTTCTTCTGGTGTTTCTTCGGGTATTTCTTCTTCTGGTTCTTTCGCAGTAGCACCTAGTTCTTCTTCGTCGGCCATTGTAACATAAGGTTCTTGTGGTTCGGTTATAGCGAGTGGTGGTGGCCTCCGTGTTGTAGCAGCCGCTATTTTTGCAGGGAGTGTTTCTAAAGACCTTTTTGTTTGTTCGGTCTGAGTTGCTATCTTTTCAAGCGCACCAAGAACGGGTACAGTTACCGCCGTAACATCCTTAGTCGCTTTAGTTACCGGGGCAAATAACTGTTCACTTCCAACAGCAAAATCAGTTTGCATTTGTTGTCGCGTTTGAAGTTTCTCTCTCACTCTGTCTCGTAACGGTATAAACTTTCTAAGCGCTGCTAGTCGCTCTCTGGCTAGCCGAGTAGTAAGTGATTCACCTACCATTATTGTAAATTGATCCGCAATTTTCTAATTTTCCGCCGAGTGTACCATCGGGGGTTCCACGGAGTTTTCGTCTATAATCCTTCTAATGTTTTTGATCTTACTAGAAATCTCCCGGCGTCGTTCATAAACACGTCCGAGTTTTTTTCGTATTATTTCAACGGCAGTAAATAGTCCAATGAATGCATTTGCGTCATTGTGGTACAAGTTTTCATTGATCGTATGTTGTAATCGTTTTATAAAAAAGTACTCGCGGGCCAGGGTAAAACGCCCCCGTTTCGACTGTTCGCTAATAATCTCATAATCGGATAATATTTTTTCACTGTCGAGACCATCAGATAATTCAATTCCTTGATTTTTTAATTTTGAAATCTCGGCTAATATATTATTGATGTCTTCGATATTCATTATTCTTATAGAACATCTTGTTTTTAAATAAAAAAAAATGAAACCCCGTGTATCAATCCCGAGGTGTTCAACAATACTGAATACTTTGTTTTCTTCCGGAATGGACAATTTATTGTCATGGCGACTTCGTCAGCGCCATAGGCGCCGGTGACTTCGTATCTATATATGAAAATCGAATTCTATGCCCGGTCTTTTTTGAGATTGCTGTTTGATATACTCGTTCTGCTACTTTTCGTATTGAGGCGATACAAATGTCAAAGTATCTACTGGCTTCATTCATCGACTGAAATATTTTTTCCTCGTGAGTTGTTGTATCAAATGACTTTACGGGTTTTGCTTTCTTTGGGTATTTACCGGTTTGGCCTTTTTTGGTATTTTGACTCTGCGAGACAGCTTGCAAGTTTATAAGAGAATTATCAGTCTTATTATTATTAATATGATCAATCACAAGTCCATTTTCGATTAATCCGTTGAATACCTCAAATACCGCCCTATGAACATGGTACTTCTTCTTTCCGGCACCAAACATCAGATACCCCTGATTACTTACGGTACCAACCGGCTTCTTCAGTTTGCGGTTTCTAACAATGCCGTCGCGAGATGCCTCGTAATTGACGAGCAAGGGGTGAGGTCTGAACTCTTGGTCCATTTATATAATAATACTACTTGTCTAATTTATTATTTGGTTTAATTATGAATCTTTCAACGTAGTCTTGGGGGGTTTTGATGACGAAGTCAGCGGTGGGGTCAATGACGGCGTTTTTTATTCGTTTGTCATAATAGCGTTTTAGTTCCCTGTATCGCTTTCCGCCACAATTGATACACAACTGCGATTTTCCTCTTACACCGACGTGGCAAACCAAGCACGGGAGGGGGCCAAGAGAACCATTACGAACGCTTTGTAAATGGTACCCGCAGAATTCACCTCTACATGATTTATTGCACGGGGTTGTCGACCCAATCATCAACCATTTGCAGTGATTCATTATACTATATTCTTTCATTTAAATACTTGTTTTAATTATATGGATGAGTTCGAGAGATTGGCAGCAATTAAGCCCTGGAAAAATATTAAGTTCAATCTCGATAGAGTCCTCAAGGACACACCAAAAGCGTTAATAAACGATAAAACCCTGTTGAGTAAAATACGCGATTGTATCAATGAATTCAAACGTGATGGTGCATCTCATAGTTGGTCAACATTTCGAATTGATGGTGTTGTTGATGCTACCATGAACGACAACCGCGCAGCAATGATAATATCACAACTTGACGGTAAAAAGTATTTCTTCAGAGTAAAATTCATTGTCCGGGTGGAATCAGGCGATTGGATCATACGTGATAAATTTGAACCAGTTCTCAGCGACAAGAAAACAGTCATTGTTAGCCGCGACTCCAAGCCGGGGTTGTTAACCGGAATTGACAGACCATACTATGAACGAGCGTATCCTGAAACAGCAGTTGTTTATGGAATATACCCGTTAAATAAGAAACCTGATATCGGAAAACTGAAACCGATGAAACAGTCAACGGGGATAAATTGTGTAGCAGAACGAATAATAGAGCATTTTACAAATGCATGTCGAGGAAACAAATTGACTGATTTACGACGTAGCAAAATCAACCAGTGGGAACTAACCGTAAAAGAGCGTGGAGCAACCATCAGCGACATAGCGAGATTAGAAACATCGCTGAGATTTCCAATAACCGTTACAACGATAACCGGTGAAGTATTATACGAATCGAAGTATAAATCGAAGGGAGCCCCAATCAAAATTATTGATCATAACGAACACGCATGGACGCCCGCGATCACAATATTTCCACGGGATAGAACAGTAAAGTATATCCCCGAAGAATTCCTGGGAGAAGAATTCTCCAAGGACGGTTTTCTCGCGGAGAGGAAACTATTTGATGCTATTGTCTACTTGTGTAAAAACGACCCTGTATCAGTGTGGTTACTTCGCAGCGCTGAAAACGATGCGGATACCTTTGATCAGTTTGTAAGACCAAACGGCGAATTATATCGCACTGAAGCATTTCACAACAGGATGAAAAAAACCGCCATAGAATTTGAAGAGCATGATGAACAACTGCTAACAAATTGTTTTACGATTCCATCGGTTGTAGCTCATGTTGCAGCAAGGAAAAATGCGTGGAGACCAACGCGCAAGGAATTTCTGCCGGATGTACAATCCAGTTGTTTGGAATACTATCACGGTGGACTATGGAACACTGAATACAACCGCGACGCTATGATCTCGGTTGATATGGTTGCCTGTTATCCAGCGAGTTTTCTCGGGTATGGATCCGCCGCTGAGTATTTCAAACGATTTGGACACCCCAGTCATGAAATGACTCGTGTTGCTATTAATGGACCACTGCCTGATTTTGATTTAACCGGATTCGCTCGCATAGTATCATTTGAATTCGCGGCAGGACTCCATCGCTGTTGCTATATTTGGATCGGTAGACACATGGCTGAAAAGAAGTGGCTGCCAATAGCGCTGCTACGGTATATGATTGATTGTAGCATGCTAGTTTCGTTGATTGTCAGTGACGCGATTATATCATACCGGGCGCAGACTGAAGTCTGGTTACCAGAACCGGAGCGTCTAGATAGCATAATTGACGAGTCCAGAAAAAACATTGATGCCGACGAGGAATATATCATCGAATGGTCCAGGAGGATATTTAACCAACGAAACCGCGAGGCAAAAGATCTCGGTAGAAGAATAATTGGTAAGTTCACACAAGGTGGAAAAAACTGCGACTACAAACGATATTGCTCACGGCTGATTATAGATGACGCAGAATATGATTTCGTAATCAAGGACGCAGTGGCAAAAAATAGATACGTGAACTGCAAAACAGCTTTCTTGTCCAATGGAACGAGGTTGGGTACAGTTGTTACCTACAGCGATGGAGACAGCCCGGCGTATCCACATTTGAGGGCGTCTATGCTGGGATATGCCGCTATCAATTTATTCTCGATGATAAATAGATTCCCCGATACCGCGGTTAGAGTAGCCGTTGATTCGTTTTATATTGACGTAAAGTATAAGGGAAACGTAGCCGAGTTTACTAGTCCGGACGAGAGTTGGGGTACATGGAGAATTAAAAATGAAATACGACGCGATTATTCCCCGTCAGCAGATGTCACCGTTGAGAACAACTACTTACGCGGTGATAAATTGTCAGAATGGTCTAATGCACCATCGTGTTCTGATCCAATTTGTAGACACAAGACGGTTTATTTAAGCGGCTGTGGCGGGTCAGGAAAGACGACTCGGGCAATTGAATTATTTCGAACGCGGGCAAGTATAATCGTGCTTACACCGACCCATAGACTAGCGCGAGAGATAAAACAACGAAATGTTGACGCCGTTACTTATCACAGCTTTTTTCGATACAGCGGCGGTGAGTGGACTCCTGATCGAATGGGTGAAAAATTTATTCCCGACATTATCATCTGGGATGAGATATGTACTGTTTCGTTAGATACTTTACAAATGTTTCTTGAGTGGTTGCTGCGCGCGAATACAGCGGTGATCATGTGTGGCGACCATGGCCAACCACCACCATTTGTCGGCGAGGGTCCACATGATTGGTTAAGGGGTTTTGTGGACTATTATGAAGAAACCGATACTGATTACCGAGCACTTGATGAACAACTGCGCGAGGTTAAAAAACTAATCAGATTACAGCCGGATAGAGTTCAGTGTGAAATAATCCGCGAGGTAATTCCGGAAACGCCGTTGAATGAATTCTGGGAAACATGGAGACCAAACGATTTGATTGTAGCGAGTAGAAAGATAGTCAGAGACACACTTCAGCGGAAGTTGTTTACGTTGCATAAGGAAAAGTTTCCAACGCGTCCAGTGCCGTTATGTTATAGACCCGCGGACACACGGCGGCAGAACATTGAAGTTGAAATTCCAGCCCCGACAGCGTCGGGGACAAAAAAACAAATTCTTGTGCTGAATGATATCGTGCTCGTTGATATCGGTGTCGTCGAGGACGCGCTACGTGCTGATAAATCCCCGTGGACGCTAGGATACGCAACAACAATACATTCCTCGCAGGGACTAACCATCACGGACACAATTGTTTGGATAGTTGATAATCGCATCGAATGGTCGAATCTAGTCTATCTTGCAGTGTCCAGAGTACGAAGGATAAATCAGCTTCGAAGAATTGTTATTGACGGAGCCGGTGACGGAGTCACTGACGAAGCCGGCGACAAAGTCACCATCGATGCAAGCGTCATTGATAGAAAACTCTCGGGTTACCGCCAACAGGATAAAAAAAAACAGCGGCGTTTTGATATTGATGCCGAATTAATAATCTCGCTACGACAACAACAGAATAATCACTGCGCGAGTTGCAATTGTATAATGAGTTGGCGTTATTCGGATAAAGACACTCGCCAATTTACCGTGGATAGGATCGATAACAGTCTCGGTCATGTCAAAAACAATGTGAGGTTGACCTGTCTTGAGTGCAATAGACGCAACGGCGCTAGTTAAGACCACGTGGGGGCAATTGAGTATCGTTAGGTATCACTTGTAGTTGCTCGCGTGTAAATCCGCGCTGAGGAGCAGTTGAATCCAGTCTGTAGATCGGTGGTCTACCAGTTGATCGTGTTATCGTTGATATGTTATGTGTGGTAACACTCCAAATAGGATCGGTAGCCCTTTTTTTACCGCCTTCAAGCTCTCCTGGTTCATATAGATATCTAACAGTGACATTGCCGAGAATCGGCTTGAAAACGCTATTTATTTTTGATTTTCCGGGTATATACTCGTATTTAATCGCGTCGCTGGGCTTCATGTTGATTGCTCGGGTAATCTCGTTATTTAACGCTGCAATTACACCTGGCAACCTTTTAACCCATTCACGAGATCGTTTTTCTTGGATGAATTCCTTCGCGTATTGATATCCAAATAACCGTTCAGCGAGAGTCCGATTGAATCGTTCAACAATTGCCTGATCACGATGTAGCGCAGTATGACCTCGTCGTATCGCGACGCTATGATGTTTCAGCGTTGATAAAACAGCGCCGCGAAATTCACTACCGGGATCAACTTGTAATAGATTTGGCCAGCGCAGAGGGCCTCTTCGATAAATTCTTTCAAACGCACCGGCTACTTCAGTTGCTGACTTTGTTTTTAACGGCTCCGCTTGTTTGTATCGACTCGCAACATCAACTACGGTTAGCGCGTATTTGTAACCGTTGTCATGCGGCAGAAATAGTATATCAGCCTGATGAACTTCATTAGGCACGCCGACATCAAAGCGAGAGAAGTTGATTTGTTTAGGCGGTGGTAGATAGATTTGCCATATAGCCTGTTTGGATAACCAATTAGCCGCAGTGGTCTTTGTTACCTTTGCAGCGCTTGCAAGCTTACCAATTGCGGCCTTCCCCTTCCAGTATCCTCTCGGAGAATAATAGATGGAATCCATCGTTTTTCTTGGATGATTGTTATTAATTACCAGCGCCAATCATTAATTTACCTTTCATAGCCGATTTTACCAACCATGAGGCCAATTTTTCTTTGACGGATTTATCAGGAATAGCATTTAGCGCGTGAATTAATTTTACATCCGCGATATGACGCTGTTGCAGATCGCTACTTTTGTAAGCAACATCATGAGCATGACACGCCTTATCGATAGCGTTTATTGGATACTCACCGGGTTTGGGCTGATTTTGATCATCGAGTCTAATATCTAATCGTGTTCCGGGGCCACAGTAGTTATATCCTGGGAGGTGTTTTTCTCCTGGATACTTTGCCCACGGTGTTCCGGGGAGTTTTGCCAATTTGGCTGCGATGTCACCTCCTCGCTTTTTTTTAAAACATCTCCGGGTCTAATAGAAATAAATCTAAATTTCTTTGTACCGCATTGTACACACTTGCCAGTAAGGGCCGATCTGTTATTTCTTGTTGTAGCGGTTGTCATATCATTTGTGCCAGTACGTACTCTACACTTCACACAATATAGATCCATAATTTATGTATAGAGATATGAATATAATTGATTTTTCGGCGACTAAAACAAGAGAACCAGTTAAGCATGTTGCAGCGTTACCAAACTCGATCCGGATGATTATCATCGGACCATCTGGATCCGGCAAGACGCAATTGTTACTCAATTTAATAATGAGATGGATGAAGTGGGATAAGTTGTATTTGGTTGCTCCTAGCGTAGATGATCAACGATGCTACGAGGTGCTGAAAGATTTCAACGAGAATGCATCAGCGATCGCTAAAAAAAATGTTATTGAGTTTATTACGGATATCAATGATGCACCGGGTATTGATGATATTGATGGCGACGTTAACAATCTAGTCGTGTACGATGATGTTATGTTAGACAATCAAAAAAACCCAGCTAGAATATTTTCCAGAGGCAGGCATAAAAACACTGACGTGATATATGTCACTCAACGATACACTCAGATTCCAAAAGTAATTAGAGACAACTGTAATATTCTTGCTGTGTTCAACGGCGTTGATACACACACGCTACGAAATATTTGGCAGACATGGTGCGGCGGTGACATGGACTTTAATACTTTTCGAAACTTTTTTAGTCATGCTCAGTCGACCCCACATGGATTCGTAACGATAAATTTACATGATCCTCGGACACGATATCGTATCGGACTTGACCAAATATTCGGTTAGTTGTAAATAATTTTCATTGTAAATAACCACTTAGCAGCAGAGGGGGCGATGACATCGACGCGGTCGTCGATGTGCTTACCGGACGCTGACGACGCTGGGGATCGGCGCGCAGAAGGTGTTAATTAAACCAAATGACGACGCGACGATCCCCCCAACGACGTCGTCGTTTTTTTTTTACCAGGCGCTGACGACACTAGATCGTTGAGTGCAGAAAGTAATAATTAAGCAAAATAACGATTGGACAAAATGTCCGATTCGCCCCCTCTGCTGCTTAGATTCAATCTAAAATTAGCTATCCATATAAAGTGTATAATGTGTTCACAAAACGTAGGGAATAGATGTTTCCAAATATGGAGCGATAATCCTCTTTAGTCGTCGTATCACCAGATTAAATTCTCCGATTGCGACTCTATACTGAATGCTTTATTTTTTTTGTGATAGAGGGTTGTACCTACTTGATTTTGTCATGATTCTACGACGTAAACAAGCTGTTTACCTGAATTCGAGTTTACGACCAAACCATACGAGTTTGTATGTTTTTCTAGAACATCCATTGCGTTACAAATCAAGTGAAGCATGAATATCAAGAGATTTGGTAAACAAGTATTCATTCCTTTTTCATACCAGTCCTTGTAAATATTTGTAGCTTTGTTCGGATATAATTGAGAGAAATTGTTTATTTTAATTATTCATTGGAATCACATAGTTTTCATTGACATTGTGGACTAAAACACAACATTACGATTATTGAGACTTCATTTAAAGACATTCTGGATTACATCATTGTTGTATATGTTGACATTCAGGACTCTTTGTACATCATAAACTTCGGGATGTTTGGAATTCATTCGGAACATTCTATTCGCTTGGATTTACGATATAATAATTATATTATTCGGGATTTCATTCAGTCATGTAAGTGTCTTTAATCGAAATATCTTCATTTGCAAAAGGATATGTATTCCTATGAATAAAAACTTTTTGCCGTACGAAAAGTAGAATATTGTTATTTACTAGTGTTAGAGTGAATTCAGCATTTACACTGCAGTCGCACTGTAGTCATTCAGCTGTTTGCATTAACAATTATGACATAATAAACACAAGAAAGAACGTCCTTCGTCTCAGGTTTTTAAAGCATTTGTTTCCGATAAATCCATTTCAAGTTCATGTAGCAGTATTTAAAAATCTATCTAACACAACATTTTCACCATAAATGCACTTATAAGGTGAGAGAAAATTAAGATTTTTGACAATTCTCTATTTTTTTAAAATGTGTTTTTATTACACATTGTGATGAAAGTTTATTCCAATATTACAATTATATATTGGTTGAATAGAACATCTGTAATAGTTTTGTGTTGCAAGGTCATTGATCAATAATTAATTCCGAAGCGCGCATATAATTTTGAATATGTTAATAGCTTTATGAAACAGAAAGAGAAACCAATATACACCTATATCACGTTAGGTCCTCATCGACGAGGAATGTGAATAACATTAGGATCTCAGCTCATATAGAACGCAAACTGTATGATTCTCAAATGGCACCGGTTGACATTTCAGGTCACATCGCACTGTAGAATATACATGTAGAATATACATTTGCTTTTATCCAAACTCAAATGAAAACGGAGAGAAATTTAAGTAAGTGCTAGATAGTATCAATCTATTTAATTACTGCTGAATTTAAATGTACTCATGGGCATGCTTTCGAAGCCTGCTGTCAAGAATGACGTGGATGATTCATCACTTTATGTAGATACGAAACAAGCTTAATAAAATCTTTACTACCCACCAGTCAATGATACGTTATCATACAAACGTTAACAAACTGAATAAATACAAATCGACTAATTATAAAGTATTAATCTGTAGGTATATACAGATGATGCCTTTAGTTAAAGGCAGGCAACCAGTTCTAACCTTGTTATATTTTGATGCGTAAAATGTTTTTCACCGCTTATCCATGTACTAGAACCTTCTACCAAAGGTTAAGAAACAATGTGTGTGTGATTTGGATTTTTATCGTAGCTTTAACAATTTTTCAGTCATATTGCTACGATGTCTGCAGCGTGGCCGTTTATAGTGATGTCCAGCACTGGGGCATCATGCCGCAGACATGTAGCACGATGTCCCACCCAGTCACATTACCCTGACACCAGGCCGACCAGTCCTAAGACTAACCTCTTAATGCTGAGCGCCAAGCAAAAAACAATGAATGAAGATATACATTTCATGCTTTGGTCTGAGCTCCAGACGTTAAAAGTATATTTCAATGAATTATAAATACAAATATTGATCTCTCTTGATCATTTTATCTAATGTTAACTTATGCAGGCTTTTGTTAAAAAGCAAACTAAGAAATGTTGTACTAAGTGCCTGCTATGAATATGTAATACAACGACTAAACGTGCCAGGGAAGTTCAATATGAAAACTACCACTGTCTGTTTAATGCATTCATAACAGAAAAACGAAAATAGATTTAGGAAGGTAGTAGGTTAAGTTATATGCGTACTTTTAATTTGCGAATGTATGTGACCGTATTCTTTGTATGTATACATGTACGTGTCTAAATATGTTTCCTAAATTTTTGTCAATAGATACTGTTTAGAAACGCCCCATGTAAAATGTTCTTGGATTTCTTGTTGCTCCGCACATGAAAGCAACGACAGAGAACTCTTGATATATCCACTAAAATTAAAGATTGTTTCCAAAGGTAGTGCATTATCAGCATCTTGTTTGACAAACCACAGTAAGATGACACAAAACGGTGGTAAGTCTGTGAATATAAAAACTCTAACCTTGAAGGCAAAAAATTTAATTTGTATGTTTACGACACTTCTTTCTTAGTGAAATATGCAGTGAAAGTGCGAAAGATTGGTACAATGCGCCATCGTATGCATCTTTAGCTATCCCCATCCTCCGGCAACGTGTATTTTGACTGCTTAGTTTGTAGCTAAGTCCTTTAACGTATTATGCTTGCAATCCCTTTGTGTTCTGGCTGTTGCATTCCGATTTCAATACGCTTCAGCAATGTGGTAGAAAATCGACGGTTTCACTGGCTTAGTTGCGAATAGCCCGGCAATTGTTAGGCAGAATTTAGTGATAATACATTGATTCACATTATATGTTCCCGATTTGACAGTTAACCAAGTAGACAATCGCGATCGAACACTTTATTTGATCATCATTATTCTTTGTCGGATATTTCGTGTTTAAATTGTGTCTAATAAAGGTAAATAAACAGGAACGGACTGGCATAACATGGATGGCGATAAGTTGAAAAATGTCTAGATAAATCCTGTCATATTTGACAAACGTTATACATTGGACTTAAGTTTAACTGTTATCTTCCTTAACCTATATCAAATGCATGGAAGTAAACAGATTGACACCATAATGGACCCAATTTTAGAGGACCTATTAATGAAAATGAAATACCATACATTTCCTGAACTGCGATCTCCTATGCTGTCATCACTAGCGCTAAAATGCTTATTGGGTTTCACTGGACTGAATGTTCGTAGGTTTCACTATTTTAAGTCCATCTCTTATTAGATTCACAACATAAACAAGAACTGTTAAAGATTGTATTTAAGGGTCGTTCTTGTTTTTTTAGGTTAGCCTTAGGTTAGTTTCTTTCTAAAACACTACATATTTGCTAACTATTTACATGCTGAACATGCGAAATAAATATTCCAGAAAAGAAATTGCAATATCAGCAAGGGGCTCCCCTTAATATCTTCATAACAAAAACAACAACAACAACTAAAAAGAAAGAAAAAAAAGTAAAAAAAGAAAAGAAAAAAAAAGAATAAAATAAAAGAAAACCCAAACAAGGCTTTAAAGAGATTTTAGCTCAAAGCCCACATCCATGTGTATGAAACTCATTTAACTTCATGATATCAGTTGACTGCAGAACTGTCGGATACATGATCCAATAGAAGTTAGAAAGAAAATATACATATAAAATACTGTCGTTAAATAATATAACATATACTTAATTAAAACAGTTGTATAACGTTCATCTTCATTGAATATATATTTGTAGTCAAAGCCGTGTATTACGAGTATTTAACTGTCTCGCTTTGAATATTTCCATAGTATAGAAAATTGATGTACAGCACTTCTTTGAAATTTTTTTTGGTCGATTGATTGATGCGGGAGGTCGTGGTCTCGATTCCCGACCGAATCATACCAAAGACTTACAAAAATGGTACTGACAGCTGCCTCGCTTGGCGCTCAGCATTAAGAGGTTAGTGTTAGGACTGGTCGGCCTGGTGTCAGGATAATGTGACTGAGTGGGACATCGTGCTACATGTCTGTGGCATGATGAACCAGTGCTGTACATCACTAACTGCCACACTGCAGATATCGTAGCAATATGACTGACAAATTGTTAAAGCTACGTTAAAAATCCAAATCACGCACAAACTAGTTGAGCATGATAAGTCTATTATAAAAAATAAAAAAAACCAATGATAAAAAAACATATATCGATCTATGCCTGATTTGGTATAGTGCTAAATTCTCAGGCGTAAGTTAAGTTCAATAGAAAACGTGTGTACAACAAATACTTTCGGGTCAAAAAAGCAGTAGAGTTATTTTTCATTAGAACATTAGATTTACACTGCTTCTGTAGCTTAAGTGTTTAGAGCGTGAGCATTTGATGTGGGACGACACGGTTCGAACCCCGGCTTTATCTTACCAAAGACGCATAAAAATGGTGCAAGTAACCGCCTCACTTGGTGCTCAGCATTAAAAGTTTAGGTCTGGTAGGCCTGGTGTCATGACAATGTGACTTTACGGGACGTGAAGCTACATATTTGCGGCATGATGCCCCAGTGCTATACATCACTATAAACTGCCACACTGTAGACATCGTAGCGATGTGATTCAAAAAATTAAGGCTACGTTCAAATCCAAATCACATATACACACACACAGAATCGAGACCTTGCTCTACGTTCAGATTAAATTTACTCTCAAAATATTCTTTGAGCGCTGGAACTTAAGGAGTCTATTGAATTGTACCACTTTTATAATCTAACAAATTCGGCTATAAAGCCATTTAAACGGTTGTTCTAGAACAGCTGTATCAATAAAGGCACCGCAACCAAGTGCAGTCCTTGCATTATTTTATGTGTTCAGTTAAACGTTGGAGTGACAAATTTGTTCGTGAGAGAAAGACGATATGTTTCAACATATTAAGAGGATCATCTTGTGATGTGTCCGTTTACCAACTGTATAGCTTTATTGGGCTTGAATCTAACACAGTATTCATACAATGCAATCAATACTATTAATATTATATTTTGTGTAAGTTTCCGCAGAAATACATTTGAAAGCAACGCGCTATGGATGGTATATGCCTATTACATCAATTTTAGAAGTCAGAGTTATCAAATAAAGAGAAGTTATACATTTCTGCTAAAAGTGCAAACAGTGAAAGCAGATGTTTTTACGCAAAATCAGTTTTAAAAGAACGTAAAATTTACAACAAGCATACTCGACAACAATGTACAAATATATTCAACAATAATGTACAAGAGTCATACTAAACAACAAGATACGAGGAGCATACTTTAAAACAATGTACAAGAGGCATACTCAAAAACGAGGCACAAGAAGCACACTATACCAAATATGTTAATGTACGAGAAGCACACTCTACCACAAAGTACAAGAAGCATACTCCTCAACAATGTAAGAGAAGCATATCCTACAACAATATGCTAGAAACATAATCAACAACAAAGTATTAGAAACATACTCAACAACAATGTACAAGAATCATACTCTACAGCAATGTGCAAGAAGTATACCCTACATCAATGTGCAAGAAGCATACTCTACAGCAATGTGCAAGAAGCATACTCTACAGCAATGTGCAAGAAGCATAATCTACAGCAATGTGCAAGAAACATACTCTACGACAATGTGCAAGAAGCATACTAGAGTACTAATGTGAAAGAAGCATACTCTACAGTAATGTGCAAGAAGCATACACGAAAATCAATGTGCGAGAAACATACTTTACAGCAATTTGCAAGAAACATTCTCTACACCAATGTGAAAGAAGCATACTCTACAGTAATGTGCAAGAAGCATACACGAACATCAATGTGCAAGAAAGATACTCTACAGCAATGTGTAGGAAGCATACTCTACAGCAATGTGCAAGAAACATACTCTACAGCAATGTGCGCAAAACATGCTCTACAGCAATGTGTAAAAACATTCTCTACGGCAATGTACAAGAAGCATACTCTACAGCAATGTGCAATAAGCATACTCGAGAAGCAATGTGCAAGAAGCATACTCAACATCAATGTTCAAGAAGCATACGCTACATCAATGTGCAAGAAGCATACTCTAGAAACAATGAACAGGAAGCATACTCTAGAAGCAATACGCAAGAAGTATAATTAAGACGCAATGCGCTAGAATCATACTATAGAAGCAATGCGCAAGAAGCATACACTAGAAGTAATGAGTAAAACGCATACAAAAAATCAATGCGCAAGAAGCTTACTCTAGAAGCATATCCTAGAAGCAATGCGAAGAGGCATACTCTAGAAACTTATTCTAGAAGTTCATCCTAGAACAATTTACAAGATGCACAGACTAGGAGTAATGCGCAAGAGGCATATTCTAGAATCAAAGCGAGAGAAGCATACTCTAGAAGCAATGCGCAAGAAGCATAGTCTAGAAGTAATGCGCAGGAAGCTTACCGTTGAATCAATACGCGACAAGCTTACTCTAAACAAATGCACAAGAAGCATACTCTAGAAGCAGACTCACGAAGCAATGCGCAAGAAGCATATTCCAGAGGCAATGCGCAAGAAGCATATTCCATAGGCAATGCACAAGAAGCATACTCTAGAATCAGACTCACGAAGCAATGCACAAGAAGCATATTCCAGAGGCAATGCGCAAGAAGTATATTCCAGAGGCAATGCACAAGAAGTATACTCTAGAAGCAATGCGCAAGAACCATAATATGGGAAGCAATGCAAAAAAAAAACATATTCTAGAAGCAAGGCGCAAGTATCATACTTTCAAGCAATGAATAGGAAAAATGCTCTAGTAAAAATGCGGAAGAAGCATACTCTAGTGGCAATCCGCAAAAAGCATGCTCTGGAAGCAATGGGCGAAAAACATGCTCTAGAAGCAATCCGCACGAAGCATGCTCTGGAAGCAATGGGCGAAAAGCATAGAAGCTATGCGCAAGAAGCATACTCTTAAAGCAATGCGCAAGAAGTATACTCTAAAAGCAATGCGCCAGAAAAAGACTAGAAGTTATGTGCAGGAAGCATACTCTAGAAGTACATGCAATAGCAATGTAAAAGAAGCATACTCTAGAAGTACGCTCAAGATGCATACTCTGGAAGAAAGAGCAGGAAGTATACTCTAGAAGTAATTCGCAAGAAGTATAATTTACAATCAATGCGCGAGAATCATACTATAGAAGCAATGCGCAAGAAGCATACTCTAGAAGCAATGCGCAAGAAGCATAGTGTAGAAACAATGCGCAAGGATAATACTTTAGAAGCAACGAACAGGAAGAATACACTAGAAGCAATGCGTAAGAAGCATACTCTAGAAGCAAAGCGCAAGAAGCATACTCTGGAAGCAATTGGCAAAAAGCATACTATAGAAGTACACACTACAATAATGTACAAGACGCATACTCTAGGAGGATGATACAGAAGCAAGGTGCAAGATGCGCAAGAAGCAAAGTATAGAAGCAATGCGCACAAAGAATACCATACATGCAATGTACAAGAAGCATACTCTAGAAGTAATGCGCAAGAATCATAATCTAGAAGCAATGCACAAGAAACATGCTCTTAAATCAATGCGCAAGAAGCATACTCTAAAAATACACGTAACAGGAATATACAAGAAGCGTACTCTAGAAGTGCGCTCTACCGCAATCTACAAGAAGCATGCTCTTGAAACAAACTCTCGAAGCAATGCGCAAAAAGCATACACTAGAAGCAATGAGCAAGATAAATAATCCAGAAGAAATGCCCGAGAAGCACCCTCTAGAAGCAATGAACAAGAAGCATACTTTGGAAGCAAAGCGCAAGCTGCATACTCTAGAGGCAGTGTGCAATAAGCATAGTCTAGAAGCAATAGATGAGAAGTATACTCTTTAAGCAATTAGCAAGAATCAGACTCTAGAAGCAATGAGCAGGAAGCATACTCTAGAAGCAATAAACAAGAAGTGTAATTAAGAAGCAATGCGCAAGAGGCATACTACAGAAGCAATGCACAAGAAGCATGCACTAGAAGCAATGCGCAAAACGCATACTCTAGAATCTATGCGCGAGAAGCGAACACTAGAAGCAATGCGCAAGAAGCATACTCTGGAAGCAATGCGCAAGAAGCATACCCTAGAAGTACCGCGAAAGATGCATGCTCTAGAAGAAATGCGCGAGAAGCATACTCTAGAAGCAATGCGCAAGAAGCATAATTTAATAGCAATGCACAAGAAGCAGACTATAGAAGCGCTCTACCTCAATGTACAAGAAGCATACTCTAGAATCATAGTATAGAAACAATGCGCAAGAAGAATACTCTAGAAGGATACTATAGATGCAAAGCACTAGATGCGAAAGAAACGAATTCTAGAAGCAATGCGCAAGACACATTCTCTGGAAGCAATGTGTAAGAAGCAAACTCTAGAAGCATTGCTCACGAAGTATACTCTGGAAGCAATGCGCGAGAAGCATACTCTTGAAACAATGCGCAAAAATCATAATCTAGAAGCAATGCACAATAAAAATACTCTGAAATCAATGCGCAAAAAGCATACTCTAGAAGTACACGTAACAGCAATATTCAATAAGCGTACTCTAGAAGTGCGCTCTACCGCAATCTACAAGAAGTATACTCTTGAAACAAACTCTCGAAGCAATGCGCAAAAAGCATACTCTAGAAGCAATGCGTATGATGCATAATCCAGAAGAAATGCCCGAAAAGCACCCTCTAGAAGCAATGAACAAGAAGCATACTTTGGAAGCAAAGCGCAAGATGCATACTCTAGAGGCACTGTGCAATACGCGTAGTCTAGAAGAAATAGATGAGAAGTATACTCTAGAATCAATGCGCAAGAATCATACTCTATAAGCAATGCGTAAGAATCATACTCTAGAAGCAATGCGCGAGAAGCATACTGTGGAAGCAGGGCACAAGAAGCATACTCTAGACGTACACGAAACATCAATGTACAAGAAGCATACTCTTGAAGCAAACTCTCCAAGCAATACGCAAGAACCATACCCTAGGGACAATGCACACGAACCATACCCTAGAATCAATGCGAAAGAAGGATAATGAAGAAGAAATACCCAAAAAGCATCCTCTAGAAGCTATGAACAAGAAGCATACTTTGGAAGCAAATCGCAAGATGCATACTAAAGAGGTACTGTGCAATAAGCATACACTAGAAGCAATAGATGAGAAGTATACTCTAGAAGCAACGGGCAAGAAGCATACTCTAGAAGCAGTGCGCAAGAATCATACTCTAGAAGTACACGCTACAGGAATGTACACGAAGCATACTCTAGACATTTTCTCTACCGCAATGTACAAGAAGCATGCTCTAGAAGTATGTTCTAGAAGTAATGCGCAAGATGCGCAAGAAACAAACTCTAGAACCAATGCGCAAGGAGCATAGTATAGAAGTAACGCACAGGAAGCTTACTGTGAAAGCAATATTCGCGAGAAGCTTACTCTAGAAAAATGCGCAAGAAGCATACTCTAGAAGCAGTGCCCAAGAAGCATACTTTAGAAGCTTACTTTAGAAGTCCAAGTTAAAGCAATGTACAAGATGCATACTCTAGAAGCAATGCGAAATAAGCATACCCTCGAAACAATGCGCGAGAAGCATACTGTATCTGCAATGTGCAAGAAACATATTATAGAAGTACACGTAACAACAATATACAAGAAGCATGCTCTAGAAGTGCACTCTACCGCTCTGTAGAAGAAGCATACTCTTGAAGCAAACTCTCGATGCAATGCGGAAGAAGCATATTCCAGAGGTAATGAATACGAACCAAACACTAGAAGTAATGCCAAAGAAGCATACTCTAGAAGCAATGCGCAAGAAGCATAGTCTAGAAGTAATGCACAGGAAGCTTACTATAGAAGCAATGCGCAAGAGGCTTACTCTAGAACAATGCGTATGAAGCATACTCTAGAAGCAATGTAAAAGACGCATACTTCAGAAGCTTACTTTAGAAGTCCAAGCTACAGCAATGTACAAGATGCATACTCTAGAAGCAATGACCAAAAAAGCATACTCTGGAAGCAATGCGCGACAAGCATAGTGTAGCAGCAATGCACAAGAAGCATACTCTAGAAGTACACATAACAGCAATATACAAGAAGCATACTCTAGAAGCAAACTCTTGAAGCAATGCGCAAGAAGCATATTCCAGAAGCAATGAACACGAACCATACTCTAGAAGCAATGCAAAAGAAGCATATTCTTGAAGCAATGCGAAAGAAGTATGCTCTAGAATCAAAGCGCGAGAATCATACACTAGAAGCAATGCGCAAGAAGCATAGTCTAGAAGTAATGCACAGGAAGCTTACTCTAGAAGCAATGCGCAAGACGCATACTTCAGAAGCTTTCCTTAGAAGTTCAAGCTGCAGCAATGTACAAGATGCATATTCTAGAAGCAATGCGCAAGAAGCATAATCTAGAAGTACCCGTAACAACAATATACAAGAAGCATACTCTAGAAGTACAGGTAACAACAATATACAAGAAGGATACTCTTGAAGCAAACACTCGAAGCAATATACAAGAAGCCACTCTAGAGGCAATGCACAAGAACCATACTCTAGAAGCATTGCGAAAGAAGCATAATCAAGAAGAAATGCCGGAGAAGCATCCTCTAGAAGCTATGAACAAGAAGCATACCTTGGAAGCAAAGTGCAAGATGCATTATCTAGAGGCACTGTGCAATAAGCGTAGTCTAGAAGAAATAGATGAGAAGTATACTCTAGAAGCAATGAGCAAGAAGCATACTCTAGAAGCAATGCGCAAGAATCGTACTCTAAAAGCACACGCTACAAGAATGTACAAGAAGCATACTCTAGAAGTATGCTCTAGAAGTAATGCGCAAGATGCGCAAGAAGCAAACTCTAGAAGCAGAGCGCAAGAAGCATACTCTAGAAGCAATGCGCAAGAAGCATAGTCTAGAAGTAACGCACAGGAAGCTTACTGTAAAAGCAATGCGCGTGATGATTACTCTTCAAAAGAAAATGCGTGTATAGAATACTCTAGAAGCAATGCACAAGAAGCTCACATTAGAAGCTTACTTTAGAAGTCCAAGCTACAGCAATGTACAAGATGCATACTTTAGAAGCAATGCGCGAGAAACATACTGTAGAAACAAAGCACAAAAAGCATACTCTAGAAGTACAGGTAACAGCAATATACAAGAAGCATGCTCTAGAAGTGCGCTCTACCGCAAAGTAGAAGAAGCATACTCTTGAAGCAAACTCTCGAAGCAATGCGCAAAAAGCATAGTCCAGAGGCAATGCACACGAACCATACTCTAGAAGCAATGCAAAAGAAGCATATTCTTGAAGCAATGCGAAAGAAGTATGCTCTAGAATCAAAGCGCGAGAATCATACACTAGAAGCAATGCGCAAGAAGCATAGTCTAGAAGTAATGCACAGGAAGCTTACTCTAGAAGCAATGCGCAAGACGCATACTTCAGAAGCTTTCCTTAGAAGTTCAAGCTGCAGCAATGTACAAGATGCATATTCTAGAAGCAATGCGCAAGAAGCATAATCTAGAAGTACCCGTAACAACAATATACAAGAAGCATACTCTAGAAGTACAGGTAACAACAATATACAAGAAGGATACTCTTGAAGCAAACACTCGAAGCAATATACAAGAAGCCACTCTAGAGGCAATGCACAAGAACCATACTCTAGAAGCATTGCGAAAGAAGCATAATCAAGAAGAAATGCCGGAGAAGCATCCTCTAGAAGCTATGAACAAGAAGCATACCTTGGAAGCAAAGTGCAAGATGCATTATCTAGAGGCACTGTGCAATAAGCGTAGTCTAGAAGAAATAGATGAGAAGTATACTCTAGAAGCAATGAGCAAGAAGCATACTCTAGAAGCAATGCGCAAGAATCGTACTCTAAAAGCACACGCTACAAGAATGTACAAGAAGCATACTCTAGAAGTATGCTCTAGAAGTAATGCGCAAGATGCGCAAGAAGCAAACTCTAGAAGCAGAGCGCAAGAAGCATACTCTAGAAGCAATGCGCAAGAAGCATAGTCTAGAAGTAACGCACAGGAAGCTTACTGTAAAAGCAATGCGCGAGATGATTACTCTTCAAAAGAAAATGCGTGTATAGAATACTCTAGAAGCAATGCACAAGAAGCTCACATTAGAAGCTTACTTTAGAAGTCCAAGCTACAGCAATGTACAAGATGCATACTTTAGAAGCAATGCGCGAGAAACATACTGTAGAAACAAAGCACAAAAAGCATACTCTAGAAGTACAGGTAACAGCAATATACAAGAAGCATGCTCTAGAAGTGCGCTCTACCGCAAAGTAGAAGAAGCATACTCTTGAAGCAAACTCTCGAAGCAATGCGCAAAAAGCATAGTCCAGAGGCAATGCACACGAACCATACTCTAGAAGCAATGCGCAACAAGCATACTCTAGAAGCAATGCGCAGGAAGCATACTCTAGAATCAAAGTGCGGGAAGCATACTCTAGAAGCAATGCGCAATAAGCATACTCTAGAAGGATGGCGCAGGAAGATTACTCTAGAAGCAATGCGCATGAAGCCTAATCTAGAAGCCATGCGCATGATGCATACTTTAGAAGTTTAGTTTAGAAGTACAAGCTACAGCAATATACAAGAAGCATACTCTAGAAGCAGTGAGCAAGAAGCATACCCTAGAAGCAATTGCGCTAGAAGCATACTCTAGAATCAATGCGCAAGAAGCATACTCTAGAAGTACACGTAATAGCAATATACAAGAAGCATACTCTAGTAGTGCGCTCTACTGCAATGTACAAGGAGCGTACTCTAGATGTGCACTCAACCACAATATACAAGAAGCATGTTCTAGAAGCGCTCTCTTCTGCAATGTACAAGAAGCGCACAATTCAGCAATCCTCTTCATTTTCTACAGTTTACGTAAATTGTGACGGACCAAAAAACACACAAAGAGCTTAGTTCATACTCATATTGTGTCTGTGTTTCAGCAATAATCTGCCTAACTTACTAATTTGTTTTAAAATTAGATTCAAAATTTCAACTGGATTTTGTTCACAATTTATCACATCGATAGAATATTTTACAATGGAGACGAACTTGATGAGGCATTATCTATTTTTCATTTATTTCTCTGCTTCCGTGATGAAGGAAGATAGCGGACGTAAGGAAGTTAGTGTTGTCAGATTCTGTAGTTCTAAATTTCAATAATTTGTTGCTATTTTGTTTTAAACGTGTTATAATCATCTCTGCTCTCATTATATAACATGAAACGAGTTAGCAAATTAATAATAGATGCATTTTTTAATATGTCTTAAAGTTTAGACGTAAAATTTTTATTGTACGTTTGAACTTTCTTTTCACATGTAATCAGCACTATTATGTCCCAGAACAATGTCGAAGAAACACAAACAAAGTAGAAATATCGTCACTTGTCACTCAATGTACAGGAAATGATTCAAATGTGGAAAAAATTCCGTCGCATATCCTTGACTGTAACTAATAATGTTATAACTATAAATAAATAACACGTAGAGTACGAATTAATATATATATATATATATATATATATATATATATATATATATATATATATATATATATATATATGGAAAAATACAATGCAACCACATATTATATACAGAAAAAAACATTCACTTACAGTAAACGTAAGATCTCTGGGATTTTCTGGTCTGGTTGCGGACCTGGTCCGGTTGACCATTCTAACTAGGTTCGTCTCCGCTACCCTGGATGCCTCAGGTTGTAATGGTTCTGCATGAACGTCTATAACCTCATTAACCAGTGCATGGGCTGTTTCAAACAAATTCTCTTGCCCTAATGCCTTGGCCTAAACCAGGGGTGTCAAACTCAATCGCTCAGCGGGCCAAAACTCAAATCAGACGTAAGGCTGCGGGCCGAACAGGATAAACATTCAATAAGCGGAAAATTAAACCTTTTTTAAACATTAATATAAATTAAAACAGAAAAAAGTTTTAATAATAAAAAAATCATTGGCATACCCATTTTCGCTCTTATGCCAATTTGTCAGAGCTGGATGTTTGGCATCTTTTCTTGGCTACAAGTTCGTTTATGTTGGGAGTAATGTTCTGTGTCATTGAGATTCTCATGATGGACTGCAAGTGTTCATCAGTGAGACGGCTCCTGTGTGATGTTTTGTTAATCTTCATCACAGAAAACAGCTGCTCACACAGATATGTGCTACCAAACATGCTCAAGGTTCGAGCCGCATGTAGACGAAGCTGGGGCATCTCTTCAGGAATGAAACGAGTGAACTGTGCAGGCCCCACAGTGTCGTACTTTGCCTTTAGTGTCCCATTACACTGCAGCTCTATTAGCTCCATCTGCAAATTTACAGGTGCAGTTTCCACGTCTATGGCAAATGGGTTACGAAACAGCTCGAAATTACTTTTCTGTGCTTCAAAGTCACTACAGCGCCGTGCGAACTCGGCGCGAAGCAAGCTAAGTTTTTCAGCAAAGTGTGCATTGGGAAACACCATAGCCTAAAATTCTCTCTCGGGCCGGATATAATTGTACGCCGGTCAAGACCTCTCGGGCCTGATATAATTGTACGCCGGGCCTGATGTGGCCCGCGGGCCTTGAGTTTGACACATATGGCCTAAACGAAAACAAAACCTTATATAGTATACGTACGGATCAATGTATTAATGTATGTTGTGTTTGTATGTATGTTGTGTTTGTATGTATGTATTCATGTATGTTGTGTATGTATGTATGTATGTATGTATGTATGTATGTATGTATGTATGTATGTATGTTGTGTATGTATGCATGTTGTGTATGTATGTATGTATGTATGTATGTATGTAAGGACGGATCATTGTATGGATGGATGGATGGATGGATGACGAAATGTCGTTCATTATTGGCAGCGGCGTATAATTTATCAAAAATGCTTATTTAATATAGCAGAAGCTTGGAAGACGATCTTTACTGTATATAATAAAGCGATATTTCTGGAATTAGCATACATTAATTATAAGTATATTGATTACAATTTAACCATTATATACTGTTGATAATATATTGATAGAATATACCAGTATTTAGATTAATCATGTTCATGCCAAATACCTACGTTTTGATTTTGACGGCTGTTAACAACCCAGGAGTGGCAGTATGGCTATGGCTCTGATGACTTGGCAGAAAGTCTGAGTCTGTCTGTCGCACGGTTTCAGGGCATTGCGCATTCTTCCCACGCACACTACAACGCCATTCAATGGTTCCATTCTTCAGCTCACGCTTAACAACAAAACCATATCCAGCACTAGATATTAATTTCCTTTTTCCTCGAGTGGATCCTGTGGCTAATACCTCAAATGTTATACGATCCTCCGAATCCACTGGCACTTCTCCATAAACAGTTACATTCCTAACTGACCTAAAGAAAGGAGAAAAATCGTGATTATCAAAAAACTATTATTTTGCATGAACAAAAAATATGCATCAGTAAAATAACATGTTTACAAGATACCTAACAAGATTCAGTAAAAGATGATCAATCTTTGATTAGAAGATACACTCTATAACGATTTATGTACATCAATATTACTGGAATAAATTGTTGCTATTTTCTGTGCTTTCTTGTCCGCTTCGATTTTTAACTTACGCTTCTTCTTCTTCTGGTGTCAAAGATCTGTGTGGGCGCTCAACGTCAAATGAAGACATATCGGCTGCAAGTGTTGATGCAGCATCATTGTTGCCCATAAACTCGTTCACTTGTTGAATTCTATCCAGCATGTAATTAGAAATGTCTGAACTTGTCAGAAAATGTTGAAAACATACAAGCAAATATAGAGAAAACCAAGTTTAACTATACCGAATATGGTATTTAAACATAAAGACGTATGCAAGCACCCGTACGATTCTAATAAATAAAATAACATTCACCTTGTCGAAATATCCTCTTTATTGATAGAAATCGACGTCGAATTTCTCGTGCTCTCCATCTGCCCCAGTGCTGTACCGGCATACATTT
This sequence comes from Sinohyriopsis cumingii, assembly GCA_028554795.2. NCBI lineage: Eukaryota > Metazoa > Mollusca > Bivalvia > Unionida > Unionidae > Sinohyriopsis > Sinohyriopsis cumingii. Next base: position 26,078,301 of record CM068841.1, on the reverse strand, counting down.
CAAATCTGTCAGATGTATTTGGTATGCCGCTTAAGTCCATTTCAACATCGTAGCCATCTGCCTGTAAACATAATTAATATTTAAAAATTATAATAGTACACATAAGAACGCTTACTAGAATGGAACGTCGTGTAGCCCAAGAAAAACAACGAAATATTTGATACAAGAAAAATTATTTTTACTAATCTTCCAGCATTTGTGATAGGGAGAATGTAGGCAGCGATCCACGTTTTGTTCGCAATTTGTATTTAACCGTAGCTTAAGTACATCGAATGCGAATGGGAACCAGCTACTGTAACATGTCTTTATTCTTAAAATATTTTGTTTGTAATGAAATCTTACCTCAGGTTTAGAACTGCACAGGTCACACACAAACTGAAAAGATATCATTTTACGTCTAAGGAGACCATACTTGTAGCTTGATAAACCTGTAAATAGAAACCATTTCTAAGTATCGTTTAGTTAAGTCTATCTACGTCTTATGATAACATTTATTTTGAAAGACATTGGATATACTGAAACAAGGACAATAACATGCGAGAAAGTGTCACTAGATACATAAAATTATCATAAAAAATGTATTTATTTTGTTATGCCCGTTCAGTTACGGAATGATCGTAATATGATGTAGAAATAAATAAATAGATAAACTTACCAGTATTTCCACATGCTCTGTGTTGCCATAGGCCGCAACTATCGCAATCTATGGCTTGCTGACGACGGGTAACTGGTTTTCTGCAGTAAATGCACGAAGACATTGTTCTTTTTTTTTCTCTCTTTTTGGGGAGGCACCAGACAGATGCCCCTCCACCCCTACTTAATCAAAGAGAAAGTAGTTTTATGTGTTCATGTTTCCCCCAATGATTTGTTGTATCTGTTGTTTTTATTAAAAGAATTTTACAAAGCAAGTTTTATTTAGAATTTTGTCGGGGTATTCCAAATGACCCTAGTGTGTATAAAGGGTTGTTTTCCGAAATAGATTTCCATCACCTAATTTCGGTTTTGCTTCCCTTTGTTCTTTTGGTGACCTTGCTAGTGGTCTCTTACGTCCCGTGTGTGTTATATGTTGGTGCTATGTGTTGTGTTTGCTATATATTGTTTCTATGTAGGGACTTCAGCCGTGTTCAAATCTCAGCCCAGTTGTCCTATCACCTCTCTCGGAGGCTATATAATTTTGATTTTGGACGAGATAGCGTTGCATCGTTGTGAAATTAAAACCCTAGTGGTTTATATGTTTGCTATATGGTGTCGCTCTCGTATTTTTCAATTAAGACGACTGTGCTCGAGGTGGGTTCAGTATTTTATTTATTTATTGTACTTCTCCCCTCTTGAGCAGGTTGTCTTCTAGTTATTTATTTCCTAAATTTCTAAAGTTTATTTTTGTTCTAAATTTTGTATAGAAATAGAACAGTGAGAATATAGTAGGCAAGGAAAAAGAAGTAAGACTAAATGTTAAGAGTCACTTTTTGTGTTATGTTGTATTATTGTAATTCCCTTTATGGGCTTTTTCCATTCTCTTCCACAGACCTGCTCACTTCGCGTGGCGCCTTGTGATATAGCCCTGTGGTTCATTGATAGTACTTGCTCAATAAAGGGCCCTGTCCCTCCCCCTACTTCCCCTAAATGGAAGACATTGTTCGATCTATTGATTTACGTGATATTAAAACAACTAGTACCAAGAAAAGGAAAGACTGCAGTTTATAGAGCCAATGATAAATTTCCATTCAAACACGTGCACGAGCTTCTATACCAAACGATCTGTCGGACAATGCACTTGATATACTAAGATCAAACGTTGTTTATTTTTTGTTATTAGTGAACGTCATACCATATGTGCTAAATAGTAATTTCCTTTTCATAAAAGCTTATACGACTTACTCAAAACTCTGGTTGCAGCTTAATTACCTTGATACCACATTTAGCAGATTATTTAAATATGAAGATCAAAGAAGTTACCTGGATGTAATTAAGTCATATTAACACTTGCTGGGAGCAATAGTGAAGGCCAGAACATTTGTTTTCTTTATGGCACCAGACAGATACACCCCTACTTATAAAAAAAAATAAGTTGTTTTATATGTGTATGTTTTCCCCAAAGGTATGAGATTTGTTTGCTTTATAAAAGATTTCTGAACAAAAAAATTCAAAATTTTGTCGGGGTATTTATGTATTTCCCTAGTGTAATATATAGGGTTGTTAATCCTAGTCCGGTTTTTATTTTAAATTTAGTTTAGAATTTGGGTGAATAAATAGTGTATTATATTTAAACGACAAATAAACCATAATGTTTTGTATGATTGATGATGTGTGTCGTTTCTCGCATTACCATTATACTGAGACAGGCTGTACTCGAGTGAGGGTTCATACTTTATTTAATGTGGGGCGAAACGTCCATGGGGCGAAACGTTCATGTACCATGTGGGGCGAAATGTCCATTGAAGTGGGGCGAAAAGTCCATTGAAGTGGGGCGAAATGTCTTGGGCCGAAACGTCCATGGGGCGAAACGTCCAGGTACCACTAATCATAGTTTACACCGCAGTCGTATGTACACGAGTTCAGTTTAATCCACCTATTTACAACCTAAATAAAATTAATTGGCGTTGAAACATTTTTGAAATATTCAGCTCTTATTAATCCCCTGATCCATTTGTACTTATATTGATATTTGCAATTTCGAGAAAAATATTCGAAATTGGGATGCTATAAAAAGTTATGTCGTTTACACCGTTACTTTGTTATTTGTCTGAAATGTAATTAGTGTTTTTAAATGGGTGTAATAATATACATTATATTGCCATATTCTTAATTTTACCAGTTGAAGCGACATACAGTCATTAAAGCGTGTATTAGGAATAGAGTTTTTATTATCAAAAGATCTGTGTCAGTTAACATATTTGGTAAGGTATTGACTTTGAAGCAGTCGCCACGAAGGACTTACATGATATGTCAAGCAACATGCAACGACACATGAAGATCAATCATACTTAGGATCATGTCGATGCATCACAGGAAATTGCTGAATAGAAAAACTTAAAACTTATAAAGTAAAATTAAAAGTCAAACCATATATCTTTGTTGAAAATTTATAATTTATTGTCAGTGGGATATATAAGGTATCTGTCCAAGTAACCGCATAATCGCATAATCATATGGTAGGGACCTACAATCAATATAATTGTGCTTTTCGTTTTTCACACATGATATATGGAGCCTTTCTAACTGATTATAAGTTTTGATATCAAACTTCGGAGCACAGCATAAGAAGATTGCAGAAATTTGCCTACAATTCCAAATCTGGCATTTGAAGAACCATATAGGATTGGAGTGTTGAACTGGTATGATAGAAAGTTAGGAAACTTTGTACCCTTATAGAGCATGATTTTGTTGCATATGCTAATAATCACTGTTGATAATAAAGATTCCACATTTCGCCGAAGAATTCGTTATCTTGCTTATTAATTTTTGAGCGAAACGAGAATACGAGTACAAAAAATATGTATGAGCTTCAGTTAAGTAAACATTACGGAAAAACTTGCTATTCTCGAGCGTGTAAGATTAGCAATAAGTTGTGTATTGTATCAAACGGATGAACAACAAGAGTAAACCCCTTACCCAGCTTGCGATAGAAACATTGAAATGGTATAATGGATCAGATATGTTTTACTTCATTACGCGAACAAATACTAAGTCGACAAGAGATTGAAGTGGATAGTTTGTATTAGATTGTGTAAAGGCAGAGATTTAGGGAGTATAGATATTGAAAACGTTATCTGTCTCTATATGAGTACAAACTTATAACTTTCAGCAATGCAGATTTGTGAAACATTTCGTTTGTACCTGGGGTGGAACAAAAGTCGGTTTTCATTAAAACAATAACTTGTAAGATATATTCAATTATCACTAAAACAATGCACTCATGTGTTAGTAGAAAACATAGTTCTTATAAGCAAAATTAATCTGGTGAAATTTACACTTTTTCTAATAGCATTATAAGCATGGACGTGTACTTAATACAAATATAGTATTTTTAATACAATTTAAAGTTAGATGTTGAAATAATTTATCATTTAAAGCAGTTTTGGCTCTCCGTGCATAATTTGAAACACCTCTCTGCAGTACAACACATTTTGTGCTACGCATCTACTACAGCTGTTTTTGCCCTAGAAATTCCAATATGTAGGAGAAGTGCGTTTTAGAATATGATTTAATTATACAATACTGCACTTATCGTTAATATTATTTATTCCCATCAACCTTATTAGTAAAGATGACCCTTAAACCCTGCCAAATTTATTATGTCGCATCACAACACAGAGCTGGGATAAAATTAGTTTCCATAACTCTATTAGAATTATTGGGCCTTGGCTGTGTTACACATTAGCAGTCTACTGTCATACTTAGCAATTGTATTACACACTTGTAAAAAGGTTTCTTTTTAAAAGTACTTCCTATTGCGGGGTCACCATGACTGAATCGATAGGTCTGAGATAACCGGACTGATATAAAAAGTATGTTTAGCAAAATAGATTGCTCTGTCGCATGGGTGAGAAACTTGTGTGTAGGACTGTTTGTCTCTAATTTATTATTACACTAATTCAGTTTTCATTCGAGATCTCGTGTATCCTTTTGATCCTGTTATACATATGGATTTGTTATGATGATACATATCATGTATGACGTATTTGTTATTTTAAAATTTAAAGACGTCACAAGTTTGTTTAAAATCATTGTGTGACTGGAGAAGTATGTATTTGGTGTTTTCCTGGATACACTCGACGTGTTCTGGAGGTTGGCATTCGGCATCTGTTTTCCGACAAATGCTATAGCATGCTTTACGCTCCTTCTTCGCTAATATATTGTTCATATATCTTAGTTACCTTTATATTCTTCTCCTTCCTGCGTAGCCTATTTAGCAACGACAAGGATGCCAAAAAGGACAATAAAGTCAGAGGTGGTTTCACCAGACTCCCCCTATATGCAAGTCAATATAAAACAGCCTCATGGCAAAGACCAGAAGTTGCAACAGAAACGTAAAGTCGGTACTATTGTACGGCTCCGAGTTTTGGAAATTACTGAAGACAGACATGAACAAAGTTAATTCATGTCACAATTGTTGCTTCTGTATAATCTGCAACATCTAACTCATGTCACAATAGCTGCTTCCGTATAATCTGCAACATCTATTGGCCAAACATGATTTCTGATGTGAACCTATGTGAGAAGACTGGAAGTAAAAACATTTCCCATCAGATCAAAATATGCAGGATCAAATATCTTAGGCACGTAATGAGGATGTCCCAAGATAGCAATCAGATGGACATCATCTGGCAAGCGTAAATGTGGATGGCTAAAGAAAACCTGGCAAAGCACAGTGGCTACCGAGCTGGAAGAGATGGGACTTTCCTGAGGTGAGGCACAAGCCATTGCTCAAGAACGATCTAGATGGCGGACGTATGTTGCAGCATTGTGCCCAAACGGTATTAAGAAGACTAACTAATCTGGACATTGTCACCTTGAAATAAAAAAAATGATTGTTCCCTTTTTTGTTCAACATACATACAAGCTGCTTATTACGCGCCTTGCAAATAGTTTCTGTTTTCATCTGTACAAGGAAATCATTGTTGATATTTTCACGAAAACGGGCAAAATGTTTACGTTTTATTTGACATTAATCACTCGAAAACGAGATTGTACAGTACTACATACTGTGAAAAGGTAATCGCAATATTTCTGAATTATTATGTGCATCCCATAAAAATAAACACAAAAGTTTTCTTGAAAAGGAGACAATCTGTAGGAAATACTTGCTAGCCAAGGCAATGCAATTAAAGAAAATGCAGTTGCACGAAACTGTTCACACCTTAAAAACAACATACGATACACACACACACACACACACACACACACACACACAAATATATATATATATATATATATATATATATATATATATATATATATATATATATATATATATATATATATATATATATATATATATCCTAGTACAAATCTTATTTGTAGTTTTCCAATCCTTTCAAATTCTTATAAAGTTTACAGGTACATGCAACTCAATACACAACATGATATTGTTAATATTTAACATTATATGTAAATACTCATTTTTGTATTTTGCCTTCTTAAATATAGTCATCCAGGTATTTATTTTAAATTATCTGTGCTTTAAAATTATTTATAACTGTTACGTTTATCTGTATTATGTGTATTGTTTTTATAATGATAGTTTTGTAAGGGCTTTTCACTAAATAATAATTTTAAATAATAATTTTTTTATGAATGGGTTAGTACTGTAGGATGAATTATGCATGTATCAAGTGCATAGACTCATTTATAAAGTTCCAAAGAAAAGATGTAAAATTATTCAGCTAAACATCACGTGATCCAATATCAGGTCATGAGTTATAGTGAAAAATCGTTATTGGTCGGTGATCTGTTTACTGATAGAGCGATTTCACAATCCCAGTATGACTGATTCAAGTCTCGTATTACATTTTCCCTTTTGAGTATTGTTAAGCTATATAATACAATTATCAAGAAGAATTAGGCATCCTTAGTAGTGTCACAAGTCTCCAATTCTCTTCAGTTATAGCTATACGAAGCCGTGTATTTTAATCATTCGTTGGAATTACCGTGCTCGAAATATTAAGATTAGTTTGAATAGAAAATGTAAGGAACTATTGTTAATTCATTTAAAGACTACTTGGATTTATAATTGTCACGTGATTACCATGGATTCGTTAATCAACATTTTGGGATTTTATGATACTGATTATTCTGCTCTGTTGTTACATCAGTATATTACTGACCATCTTTCAGAATACCCACGGAACTCAATCGGAGTGCTCGATACTTCTGGAATTGATAGAACATTTAGGACTTGAGGATTTCGTTAACGATATTGTAATATATATTCATTTTCTTTCACTTTGTGCTTTAGGGAAATAAACTATATTTACAATTATTCAAAGCTTAATGGTTTTGATCCTTTCTCCTATTTACTATAAGACGATAGATTCGTAACACTAACCCAAATACAAATGCAGTATACGCATTTATACGCAGACACTGCTTTACACATTAAGAAGGGATGATTCTTGTACATTTACGTAGCTCATATTGGGAGGTCGTAACTGAAATTTGATAGGTAAAATCCGCTAGCCATTAATAAGTTCAAATTGAGGTTTCTTGCACAGTTTGAAATATTGATGTTTATTAGAAAGTTTCAATTTAAAGAAAACTATCACTTTACCATAGTCCATGGCAACATGCATACAATATAGCGATTGACACGTCGTTTCATGTTCGTCGCTTTGAAACTGATCTACTTTGCATTTAGTATTTCCGTCATAGTTATAAACGTAAACACGTGTGTGTGAAAAGTGAATACTTGGTAGCCAGATGAGACAGTAATTAATTCAATAAATGACTAATGAGATTTGCTATTGTTTCATATCTGGTCGGCTACAAAAAAGCAAACATTGTTACGGTGAGCATAGGTCGCTTTGTTATATTTTACGGTTACATGGTATGGTACCATATTATAGTAAGAGTTTTTGACAAGCAGAAACACAAGAATCTCTGAAATACAAGGAGGCAGCAATATTATTTGAGTTGCAATTGGAAACTCTGCTCAGTGGGAGTCTACAAATAAGTAACAGATTGGGTTCTTGTATAAATATAATTCAGTGTACAACAATAGTTAGACGTTAATATATATATATATATATATATATATATATATATATATATATATATATATATATTATATATATATATATATATATAATGTACCGTGGAAAGGCTATTGATGCTGATTTTACGGAGTGGCTAACCAGCCTGCAGAATATGTATTAAGCTATGCATGAAATATTTTAAAAATGATTATGACGGTGTATGATGTCAGCTCGTATTACTAATGCATATGCATGTCTCTCACCGCTGTGACTTTGCTGGGATGAACACCAATATAAAACTATTATTATTACCTTCACGAAAAAAAGAAAGTCAGGAAGTTTAATTCAGACAGTCTATGGCTGTGAAGCATTTTATTATGACAGAGGACAAATGCAATATTCCAAGTTTAGTTTTAAATGCCATAATTTGTTATGACTTCGATTTCAAATCTTAGCATTCCATTTTGCAACAGCAATTATACCTAATGACTCGTTACTTCTTTTTGGTATGGACATATAAAACGGTATTACGGATTGCGAATTATTTTAATTATACTTGTGTCATCTGCTGAGTACCTCTGCCTAAAGTAAACTCTTCATGTGCAGCTGGAAAACTGGTGATCTTTACATTACTGGTCATATATATCACTTACTTTCGTACCTACGTGAACTCAGCGAGACATATGATGTAAAATGTCGTCTTTGGGACATTTTGTTAATTATTATTCGATGATAAAGATACACTCAACGAAAGACACACATGACTCTTCAAAATCATTAGATGTTTTTAATCTCACACGTAGACCTGAATGTTAAGCAATAATTTTTAGACCTTTCGCGTGCAATAAGAAGGTACAGATATTTAATTGCCACCAAAATGTGCCATTCAACGAAAAAGCAAAGCGACATTTGGTAAACTATCATACACGCACGCTCAATCATTTAAAGTCAGGATATAAACCCAAGCTGGGTAGGAACATGGCTTATCAAAGTGACAGTCAACTATGGTGTCATCAAAACGCTTTTGTTTAGCAACTTTGCTTAAGTACTACTTATATTTTCATCAAGAGGGCTGATTACCTATGACACCTATTTTCATTTAAATGTTTCGATTATTTGTATATTTAGTACTCACGTGGGTGACAAAATCTTACAAGAATCGCGTATAAGGATACAAGCACCTGGATACAAAATAAAGAATCAATATTCTTTATTTCGACTATATATGTTTGGACGGAACAAAATCATTTGAAAAGTGTCTTGTATATTCAATATATGTGTTTATGTGTCAATCATATTGCAAAAAATCATGAAATATTGAGCGTAGCATTTATCAACTAAAATGGTATCCCAACCATTAATTACGAGCTAACATTGGATAATTGATAGATTCCGTTTGAGGAAGGTAGCATTTATATTGCACGAATTCTTCTGATTTGAAGCGTCGTATGTAATGGCCCAATCATGCCAGTCTATTAACAGCGGAAATTGGATAATTAATTGATAAATATCTGTTAATGTTAATAATGAGTCAAAGAGTTAGCAATAATAAATAATACTGTGGACAAATATAAAGAACGTGTAGCGAAGAAACAACTATGAAAATACTGGGAGATAAGAACAAAATGCGTCTGCTTCATACATATATCCTTGCGCAGATAACAAGTGTTAACACACAAACCTCGATTTCGTACCTTACATTGTGAAGCTTTCGTACAATACTAATTACTTTCCAAATGACTTCTGTATGAAAGTATGGCAGTAATAATGTGTTTTAATATATACTTGAGAGCGAAATATAGAGACTTATTGGCGAAATAATTTTCAGATATTCTCATTCTTATATTTTCACATGTAAAAGTTATATCCTTATATTGTTACCTGAAAATAAAAGACCACCAATAATGCCTAGCAACACTGTAGTGCTTTTGACTATAAAGGGTGTACCGGCAACCACAAAGAAAGAGTACCTTTTGAGATAGAACAAATAAGCAGAAACTGGCTATTTTAGACATGAAAATAATGTTTGATAAAGAAACTTGACCAGACCCCGTTCTAGTCTTTCTGTAATTAGTTTTCAATACTTCCTGAACAGTGACGACAAAAAGCCGTTGTGATGCATTGATGGATGGCACTTAAATGGTTTTCAGATAGGGCCATCATCTAATTTACTGTGGCAGATTATTAGACTAAACCCTATCGCTTTCTTATGTCAGGTATTTTTATTTGATCAGGTTATGAACGTGTGGTGAATTTAGTAGAATGAGTGTTGTGTGCCAAAGTGTGAGTTTAATCTTCTAAACTTCGATTCTGGATCACGTTTGGTACCACAGGGTAAACTATATCTGTTATTAACGTAGAAAAAATATCCTCTATTTACGTGATATATGATCAAATACACTAGACACGTCTATAAATGCTGAGATATAATTAAGCTCTTATTCGAGTTACTTCTGTTTTATCAGCACAGGATGGAAAAATAATATCTTTTATTTCGTTGCAGAACTGAAACTGTATCCTGCACATGCTTTTGTGACCGATACAAGGGTATTGATTGGAATGCACGAAACGAGCTGCCCATTAAATATGAACTGAAGGCCGCCATCTTTCCATAAACATACGTTACGATTGTCATGTAATTTGTATCTAACGTTTGAAACTTTCTTAATCCCCGATAATGGACCCGCCTGCAGTATGGTATAATGCGCTAGTCCTTACCAGTCAATGTCCTCTCACCTAGTGTAGGTTGGAGTTTCTTTCTCAGCCAATGTGGGTATATGATAATTCTTGCCAGTAACCTCTCCTGGGTCAGTGGATCCCAACGGAACTTTCCTGGGTTATTCCTCCACCACTTATACTGGACATCATGAATAGCTCATCGCGTCCTAAAAATGTGATTAGGCCAACAAAAACAACGTTTAATCCCTGATATGTAATTTCATGCTGAATTTAAAAACAAAATATGTGATGGGATGCAGAAAGTATATGCATTATGTTTATTTATATATGAATTTATTTCGGATTTGCAGTTTGCATCTTCATGACCACCAAAACACGAATTTAAATAACTAAAACCTTCAATAACAAAACTTTTCTCTGTTTTACCAAAATTACCATAAAATAGGTCATTATCATCATCATGTTCCCCACCACCGCTCGAGTCTAACAATTATATTAACATTCACGTTCGCTTCACCAATGCAGCCATGTCAGGTTTACAATATTTTCCACAAGTTTGAGATCTAAATGTTTCCCCTGATAAGTCTATCTCACCGGTCATATAAAGTGTCCTTTATTTGTAAAGTGTTCTGAGACCAGTTTCAAAACTTCTAGTCCGCTTATATACTTTTTGTAGTACATTTAAAAGCATAGAAATAAAATAGTATTCGACCAAACTGATTTGTTAATAAGACTTTTGCCAAGGGCTTGTAATGTTTAGCTAAATTTACGAACCTATCTCACAACTGTACCATACTTTTGAGGAAATATTTTGCCGGAGGATTTTGTTTTGATTGCTAGCTCTTTCCAATTTATTGTAATAATTCAATGGTCACTAAGATTCACAGCAACCGTTTTTCAGCCGCAAATATTTCAACAATGCAATGCCGGATATCTTTGACATACTAAAATCAAAGCTTCATTTTATGAAGCTTTCCTTTATCAGGAACCGAACTATTTGCAACAATCCTATTGAATTAAAAATAAAAAGTGTGGTGCATTAGATAATTACCACAGCTTTCCTTTTTAGATTCTATTAAAGGACGATAATTTAGCCTTTTTCTAATCTCTACACATGTAAGAGCAGTAGTAATTGACACAGTTACGTTGCTTAGTCCCTTCTGATTATGTGACAAGACACACGTTGATTAAAGCGAATACAAGTTTGCTAGATTTTAATATATTCTGGAGGTGATTTGGATACAAGTTGACTTCGAATCAAATAGATGCATCTATCTCACGGTATCTTGATAAACAAAACACTACACTTAGCTCATACATAATGATCTTGCCGAAGTGAATCTTGTAAATTGCCTCAGTAAGTTGCAGTTCTGACAGTCTTATCCTTTGTCTCTTGTGTTATCTCGATAATATAAATTTATCTTGTCTATCATGGTTATTCTGTTGCGAAATTCGTTTTCGGTTTTAGTGCTTCCAAAACAAACGGAATTGCAACAGTCTATACGTAGATCAATGTATCGGCAACGGAAATGACTTTAAAACTGTATCCACCATCGCGACTCCACAATATAGACGTGTATTCTGAGACAGAGCAGCATTATCCAATATACTCACTCAAAGCAGGAATACAATTTGAGTTCATTTTTCTTAAAATATAATATATTTATGGTCTCTACTAAATTGATTCACAACAATAGTAATAACTAAAAAATTCATAAAATCGTTTTTTTCTTCATGGTCACGCTTTAAGTGCGCCGGGAAATGGATCTGAGATCCGGGTCATGCACCTTATAGATATAGTTTGTGTGGGACAGTTGTCACTAATCTTAATTCAATCGCTGAAACACTAAATATCAGCCAATAGTTGAAGACTTGTGTTACAACACTATGGTCTTAAACTATGTAGCAGAAAGAACAGACACTTTTATTAAAATGAAAAATAATTTATTTCCATTGAACAAAAAGTAAACATTTTAGAAGAACTTTCAGTATTGTGAATTAAATATAAATAGCTCCGACAGTTCTGCCACAAGTCCAAAAGAATAGAACGTTCCACATGAATTCCAATTGTCTGAATGTGCTGATGTACTAATTGTATATAAGGAGTTGATATACCAATAGTTATTATGTACCATTGAACGTTATTGCATGAGCCCTTTATAATCCCATTACAGTCTTTTAGTCCAAACAGTCAATGAGTACTTTCAATTCCAATGAATATTTTAAATAAAGATCCATCTCAAAATATATCTGAACACATGAAAAATTATTCCACAGTAAAATCATAAGTCAGGAATGAATAATTGTTTACTTGCTCTGCTTTATATACAAACTGTCCCATGACCTATGACGCAAAAGATAACACTGGACGTGGGTAATTTCTAATGAAGAAATTCACCAATTTGTAAAGAAGGTCATTTCCGTCACCCTCCAAGGTCGTAAATAGGCTGCAACATACACTGAATGACGGATACCCTTAGGTGTTTGTACTGCGTTCGTCATCAAAAAAGAGCTTGTCTGCCAGAAACATCGTCACTTGACAAATAATAATGGTAAGTGAGTGGATGTTTCTGCTTTCATATTAATTTGTGTAATAATCAAAGACTATCTACTTCTCTTGCTTATGGAATGAAATAATTTAATACACAATTATGTATCTTTCTTGAAATAAAGCGGTTTTAAAATGCAATTTTAAAGCGATTGATAAAGCAAGTAATTTATTGTATAATGGAATCATGAGAGTAATTTTAATGTGTGACCTATTAAAAATTTACGTTAACAAACATCCCTCTCTTAAAATAAAATAATAATTGGAAAAGTCCTCTATTTGTTTATCCATATGTAAACATACTACTCTCATTTTCATTCATAGTGAAAGTTTAATGTTAATAAGTGAAGTTGTATAGAAGTTTCAGCCTGGACTGAAAGACACATGGATAGACCGCTCAAATAGATGGACAAAGTAAATCCCATATACCTTCAGCTTCTTGACATGAAAATATAAAAAGAACTATTTTGAACAGGTTTCAACTCTTGTCTTCTTTTCAAGAAATTAAGTTATTTTTACTGGAGTTAATGGAATATAATTTAAAAGAATCAAGTATGGTTTGCTAGGTAAGCAATGAAATAAAATTTTTCCGAAAGAAACATAATAGTAATTTGCAGGTCAATCTGAGTTCAGTGATTTTCTCCATGTTGCATTAAAATCAAGGATTGTCCATTTAATTGGCAGAAAGAGCTTGGTACCGTCATATTTTATACCAAAAATAACAATATTTAGCTCCCAATGGGTTGAACAAATTCTTGCTGAGATATGTGTACAAATATTAATTTTGTCCATTGTTTTATTGGAAAGAAATTATGTTTAGGTACAATTCTGGCTTGATAGAAACTTGAAGGTGAACTAATGTTCCATCTGCCAAAACAATTGGTTGGTTCCCTTAGTATTTACCATTTCTTCGTAGCTACAGCTATTGCAGAAAATGTGTAAAAACAAACTGCCGTAAAGTTACTCTGAATTCATAATGGCATGAAGGACCGATGATAAATAAAAAATTTATGATCTTGTATGTGTCTTGTCTTACTTTCTATGAAGGTATTGCTAGTTGGAACACTCCAGGAATTACTATATATTTCACAAATATAGCCATATGAATAGTTCTTCTTCGGAACATACATTTGTGTTATCTTGAAATCAATGTATACTTTTTTTTTTTTAAAACGGGCTCCTCATAAAAGCAACATTGTTGCATGTTCATCCTTTGAATGTATTATTAACCCCTTGCTAGATCTGTATACACATAAAAGGGACGTAACTTCCACTATAAGGGTAGCACAAAATGCACGCACTCAAAGCATCTAAAATATCACATCAGTGTCACATGGGTTGGTGGTAAAAGCATCTTGAATAACCTTTTCAAAAACTATAATTTTAATTTTGAATAAGGCACCAAAACACTAATATATGATGCAACCTCCAGGATTTTAGTAACATTGTATCACATATGCCCTTCTTATGACCTTGTACCTATCAAATACGATGACCTTAGCGTACAACCTTACACCCGCATGACACGGCCTGGAACGGGATAAAATTTCATCAAAATATGTTAAGAGGTTAAAAAGTGACATCCTATATAAGGAAAGAGAACAGTTTCTTCCATTGTATTTTTACCTCATGCTCAGGGGCAGAGGATATGCTTATGAATACAGAAGACATCAACTTGCTCAAATATATAGTGAGCTAAAGTTACATGAAAAACACCTTCATTGGCTTCCCTTCCAAGTCATACCAAAGACTTACAAAATTGGTACTAACAGCTGCCTCGCTTGGCGCTCAGCATTTAAGAGGTAAGTGTTAGGAATGGTCGGCTTGGTGTCAGGATAACGTGACTGGGTGGGACATCATGCTACATGTCTGCGGCATGATGTCCCAGTGCTATACATCACTATAAGCTGTCACAAGGCAGCATCGTAGCGATATGACTGAAACATTGTTAAAGCTACATTAAAAATCAAATCTCACACACATACACACCTTCATTGGATATACCTGTACATGTACAGAGGTCACTTATTCATATAGTTCCTCGTTGTGACGTTAATCTTGAGACTGAGTGTGGGAGTTTAATTTCGATTATTAACGTAGCTTTAACAACTGTGCTGTCATATCACTACAAAGTCTATAGTGTAGCAATTTATGAGAATGTCAAGCACTGGGGAATCATGGCGCAGACATGTAGCATGATGTCCTACCCAGTGACATTATCTTGACACCATGCCGTCCAGTCCTAACACTAACCTTTTAACGCTGAGCCCCAGGCGAGGCTGCTGTTAGTACCATTTTGTATGTCTTTGGATGGTTCGGCCGTGATTCGTACCCGCGACCTCTCGTATCCGATGCTAAAGCTAGGTTAAAAATCAAAATAATACACACACACACAAATGCTTTTGAAATTGACCTTAAGAATTATATAAAACACGGTAGACAATAACTATCCTTATTATATACACGCATTTTACCTAAAATTTTAAACAGGTTCAACGGTACAGCCGGGATACAACGGAATACTTTAACACTTAAATAGAACAAAGTAAGTGGTATATAAAAATCTGTCAGAGTATCATTGATATGAGAACATATTCAGTTTCATTTCTCTTAATATGGGCTTCAAGTTCAAGACTTGGCAAGATTATAAGCATTATGGCTAAAACTACAAAAGTCACAAAAGTCAAGATGTTAAAATGTACAGTGTTTAGTAATGCTACTTTTAATGACTCAAAATAACAGCCACGACAGCCTTGATATGATGGTGTCCGTATATTTGTAAAGTAGATAGTGATAGTAGTACACAAAACATCATTGAAATAATTCAACTTTGATTACTAAAGCTGTTTCTCTGAATTACATCGTAACCAACAAAATTTACACCGACCTTTATAACTGAATCATAAACACGTGTTTCTGTGACATGACCCTAGGTCGTGATGCTTGAATAAACAGTTTTGTCGCTCTGTCCTTACACATATAAGTTAAGTAGCCTTGAGACATATACTGTTGATATATGATCAAAATATTGATATATTACCAAGAATAATCAATATCACATTAACAATTTATGAGCTACACGTAAATTTAATTAAACTACCGTCAATAACATTTGAGTTTCAGTCCAAAATGGAAGGTGAGTAAGCTTCAGATGTGAGTTTAATCTTGCTGACAGGTTTTTATTTTTGATACACACAATGTGTACTAATGAAACATCCCCAAGCTATGATCTTAAAGGGGAATCATTTCATTCAATTATCTTTGACATTAGATTCCGGGTGATAGTGTGGACATACAGAAAGTTATACCTTAGTCTGGCCTTACAGATAGGTACGTAAATATTCCAACTGACAGCATCAAATCATAGCGTACTTCTACAACACGTTTGATGTATATCACTGCATTAAAACCTTGCAAGTTACAGATCCAAAACGTATAGTAATATCAAACTGTAAAGTTCAAATAGGAACCATTTAGTGGCAAATTTGATACATTTATCGGCTTTCATACCACTACATCTATTAGATTCATAGTTATAAACATCACAGTCGAAGCAACTGTGATATTGTGAGTCAATGACTATCAAAAAAACAGCACACTCTCTAGCTTTGATACAAGTTTTAAAAAAAATCATCCAAGCAATAGGCTAGTTTCAGTAAATATTCCAGGCATCATATTATTAGAAGAATGTGTTCAAACTTACATTATATATCCATTCACAGTATTTTCTACATTTTTTAAAGAAGACGTTTGGCGCTGTCATTTACACAGTTTTCACACTGGGCGCTTGCTTAGGTATTAATGGAATTCAGTTTAATCCAAAGTGAGATACAGGAACAATATCTAGTATTAGGCAAATAACGTGGCATCATCATGTTTCCAATCTATATGGCTAGGGTTATGATCTGATGCTTCCACCATGTTTCCAATCTATATGGCTAGTTGTGCGGTCTGATGTACCATAGTTGTAAGATGATAATCTTGACAGTGTCCACTTTGTGAGAATGAGACATGGTTAAGTTCCAAGTCACAGGGGCATAACCCAGGCTATTGCTGGAAATATTTCATCTCTAAACGCCCTTCAAACATGTGTGTGTGTTTTTGTGTGTGTGTTTGTTTCGTTTAGATTCTTAGTAATGCAACAGGAAAAGAGTGAAGACAACAAGCATTGTAGAATTTAACAAATAATATTTTCCTAAGAAAAACAAGGCCAAAAAGCAAACAAGAACATAAGGTTTTAAAAATCAAATCCAAAAATAATCCAAGAATTAAAATTTAGAAGTCCCAGCAATAAAATGTTCTAATGAATTTGAGTTCGAGTCTCGACGGAAATCACAAATGGAAGGCAATGGCGCATAATGTAGTCAGTATAGCACTGATGCGTCAACAGTTCTTTGTTGAACAATAGAAACTAATCCTGGTGTTTGAATTCCGAATAAAATTTCAATAAATGTCTTTGTCCAAGAATTCTGTACGAGCACTTAATATTCCCATGGAAAAGAATTACTGTCTTATAATCAAAATAATTAGAAGAAAAATTAAAATGTAAACTCCAACTGGTCACAAAAGAAAAAACAGCTTTTAGTGTAAAAGGTAAAATGCCAACACAGATTATTTCTCAGAATAATGATATTAAACCTACCTAATGCGCAAAACAGTTGAATGTATGAGGGTCATGTGATAAGTAAATATATATATATATATATATATATATATATATATATATATATATATATATATATATATATATATATATATATAGAGAGAGAGAGAGAGAGAGAGAGAGAGAGAGAGAGAGAGAGAGAGAGAGACAGACAGACAGACAGACAGACAGAGAGAAAGAGAGAGATAGATAGCAACATTTTCCAAGTGATAACCCAAGAGCAAATCTCTTTCTACGGGGTCTGTACTAGAAATGTCTGTAATTTATTATTATGTTTCTCAACTAGGTATGCGTAAAAGGTCTGGATCTCGTCTGCTTTTAAGCTATGGCCCGTGGGCACGTCTATTGTTTATGGGGGACGGGGTGATTTACTAGTATGCGCCATTCCGTCTCATGTCCTGCTAATATATTTATCGTTATATTGTGAACATCTCAGGAATTGTAAAGTTATGACCAGAGTGTTATTTCTTGTATTTCTACAAGGAACTGTATACAACAACACTGTACAGGATACAGCATACGTCATCGCCTTCCATTTTGCATTCTTCCTCGAGACTCGAACTTGAATTCTTTAGAACATTTTACTATTAGGACTTCTAATATTTTATTTGTGGAGTATTCTTGGATTGTTTTCGGATTTGATTCTTAAAACCATAATTTATTTTTTCCTCTTCATTTTACAGTGGATTTACCAGGGAAATAAATTTCTTGTTAACTTTTTCAAAGGTTGTTCTTTGCACTGTCTCTTTTGTTAATGTTTATTGGAGCCTAAACACGTAACATAAGATTATGATACCTGCAGGTACCAGCCGTGAGCAAGACCAGCAAGTATAACAGTTTATCCAATAAATGGGTTTATAGCATCGTTCACCATAACAGTTACATGTCTCTCTACACAAGCCAAGTTCACAAAGTTATTAAAAAAATTAAAAGCATCTTATTATCTTATCCTGTAAAGTTTGCATTGATTATTGTCCTAGGTAACTAATGTTTATAAGCCACTGGAGTGGAATATTAGATATGTTGTTTCAATACCCTGCCGATAAGACTATGATTAAATCTATGACCTGAATGTAACAGTTATCTGAGTAAAACAATATTAATAACAATAAAACAGCTTCTTTATATGGAAATACCATGATTCACAGTTTTGTAGTCATTTAAAGATCAAAAGGATGAATACGTATATACGTTTTCACTCTCTACGTTAATTACCGGTAGCAACTGCATTTTTCATCATATCGAATCCATTTCAATTCTTCCATCATTACCGTTTGTAAAATCATCATTGTAGTTATACATTTGCTGCACGTATCGATTCAAAATCATGCTATCAAGTATATTATTAATAATCGAACTCATAAAGTAAACTGTTCTGATGCGAATTTCATCCTCTCGTATAATCTTTCTTCAATTCATTTTCCGCAGATAAAATGTGTCTCTCTCCACTGTATCTGTTATAGTTTCTGCTATGTGTTATTTCTCCTTTTTCTTGATGAAAATAATCCCATCTATAGAGACGATTTTTCAACAAAACACATTTCTTCCTCTAGGATGTGGGTTTTCGAGTCGCTAATGTTTTTTTTTGAAATACATGGAATCATCAGCGTCTAAGGTAACAGCCGTAGTTGTTCGGCTATGTATATCGTAGTCCCGTGCGATATATATGACTTCAGTTATCTATGTAAACCCACATGTTGTACACAATTTTTAATTAAAAATATTGTGTATTTACAAAGACACCTGTTCCAAAGAGTTTCCAGAATTGTATATTTTGTCATAATATGCAGTGGTGTTCCTTTGACTAACACGACAACAGTCAGCTTGGCGAAAACTCTAACCTCAATCACGCACAAATTACAAGCACACGGTACTAATTAAACTGAATATAAACACACGTTTGATTATTATAATCTACTTTATTTTGTTTCTGAGATTTAATATAACATGGATATCAAGAAATTCTTTAAATTGAATTCACATATAGGAATACAAATGTAAAGTTGAGATAGAAGTTTTTATATATACGTTTGGTTCCTGAGTATTGTAACCAATTTAATTTTGCATCTGCCCAAAATATAACCGTGAAGGAGATATGGGACTAAATTGTTTGTAACTAACACAAAATATGACATATTGCAAAATGTTGCACATTATATGTTACTTATATCAAAATTATAGCCATTGAAGAAAAGATGTGCTAGCAAAATTTGTTTGGCCGCTGGCATTTTATTTAATTGGAGATGGTATTATTACATAATGCCTATGAGTTCCACGATGATCTGTTCGTATAAAAATTAACCTCATTATTATCTTATCCTTTAAAGGTCACCGGACATATCCCAACATTTTCCTTTTTATATCAGATTTGCATTACATGATTAAAAGTAGTTTTACTCGCACAAAAAGAACAAAAATGTATCAAGTGTAAAGAAGAAATAATAATTTAATTACTCGAAATAGAAGAATACAACGCTGCTACTTCCCCTTTGTTACGCTTTCCAATCTATAGAGAACACTAACCGGAAATAAGGTACATTTATCCATACAAGACGAAGTAGATGCTTCTTGTTGTCGAAAAATAAAACACTATATATTAAGGATAAGGAATACTTAGATGAAGCTAATGAAAACTAATTTACTGTTCAGTTTTATTATCGGTATGCGTGCACGATGCACTAGATTATGTCGCTTTCAAATATGTTCCATTGTTTCAATTTATTTTGAAGATTCCCGTTAATACAGGTAAAAATAATCAATGCTGACTTCCCTGTGTCGGCCTACTTTATAAAAGAAAACAAAGAAATCGGCACACTTAAACAATCCAAAGGAACCAAACTTGACTTTCGTTTGTCGGCCAACTTCAGAAGAAACAATTGGCACTCTAGAAAGATACGAAAGTCAGTTTCCGAGGTTGGTTTGCTTTGTAATAAAATAACCTATGTATTTTATGTCCTGTCAGTAAGTTTAAACAATGAGTTCATTGCTCCCTGCCAGTTGTGTTTATCACCCGGGCTTCTATTTGTTTGCCATATGTAATCATAATTGATGTTTATAGGGCAAATATTATACACAATAATAACTTGCTTTAATAATACCTTTTTAATCCATGTTAGCAAAAAGATTATCATTTGCTCTCATATTGAATATATTTTAGAATACTGATTGTTTATTTGCGAGATACTGTCTTATATTTAGCCTGGATACAATACAGTCTGGGTTAGTTTGCAATAAGTAACTTATCATGCGTAGATGGCAGGTGCCTTCAAGCAATCGGGTGATATTTTCGTTTCATTTGCGATTTTGTTATTTGACATAAGCGATACACACTACACTAAGGATGCATACGCAAGCCGGCATCCGCTACATATACGTAGTTCATGGATATATAATGTTTTTAAATAATTTTCGCATGATGAAAAAACGGAGTATATGATGACTATGGAAGGCTAATTTCTTTCATTTTATTTTCAAAAAGTGTATGTTTATCAATTTATTTTGTACCGTGTGTGTGTGTGTGTGTGTGTGGGGGGGGGCAATCATTAAAAACAACATTATTTTCTTTCCAATCTGTACGGAGCAAACATGATTGACGATTTTGACCAGTAATGACAAGCGTTCAATTTACGCGCGCACGTACTAAGACAACTTGAAAAATAAAAACAAACAATAACATTAACTGGACTGGTAAGGCAGCAACTAAATACTGACAAAATGCTCAAAATTATTCTCCCTCTCTCTCTGTCATGTGTAATCTAGTTTGTATTGCATGCAGCTGTGTTACAACTTGAAGCCTAACTTTAAATATATTTGTTATAATATCTCATGCACACTCTTCTTAGCAAAATGTATAGGTATTATGTAGAATATTATCTGTTAAGTATTATTGTTTTATAAATGATTATTGATAATTTGACCGGAAGACTTAAATTGAGAATGTCGTTGTTCAGATGCATATATTTTTAGCATAAAAAATGTATATGCATATTTTAATTAGAACAAGCAAGATATGTCAGTTTGTGTTTTCTCTCATAAATATGTACATTACGAAGTATGATTAATTTTTTCAAAGAATATCAAAAAAAGCTTGTTTAAATTTAGATTTTTTCCTAAAACCTATCTTACATAGCATATACGTTTTTGCTGAAGAAAAAGAACGTACGAACTATTGTTAAGTTTGGCCGAATTATATTTCATCTTGGGCCGAATAGCCTTTGGGCCAAATTCACTATAATTCAGCATAATATAAAACTTTTCCATCCCTGCCCTATTCGATCCCACATATTAAATCCACTTTCTTTTCTGGTAAACATGGTCTTTCGGAAAAAAAGGACGCTGTTTCCCATCATCATTCTTTTAGTTACAACAGTATGCATCACAGTGCACCATATTTGCTGTGCAAAAGCACGATCGTACCCTATATCACAGAGACATTTACGTGAGTAAATTATACACTTTAATGGCTAGTTTGAATAGAAGGGATAAATGTACATCATATCCGGTTTTGGCACGCGGAAACTACCGATTGTTTACGGAGACTGTAGAATAATTTTTTCATTTAAAAAAGCGGAGTTTTAAGTCTAATTAAATATTTTTATGTATGCATACATAACCAATGCGTTTTGTTTATAACTATAACAATATCCCACGTTTGTACAATATAAGTGGCCAGCGACCTTGAAAAATAGCTTTGATTTATCCCTGGCCGAACATTAGTTTATTTACGAAGAGAATTAATGTTTATAATTCACTGGAGTGGATACTAGATATGTTGGCTCGATATCCTACCGACTAGAGCATGATTAAGACATTTGAACTAGTTTTACTCTTGCGTGGTCTATTAACATGTAAGTCAGTCCGTCGTTTCGCATGCAGACGAGCCAACATTAACTCGTACTATGTGCAATCTATGTTTTCCTTCCTTCTAAATTGTATGTGCTGTTTTACGGTGAATTGGGAAGGATCTTACGTTACCACTGGTACTGTTTGTAGCAATATTAACATAACAGAACATAAATAGGAAAACTACTATTATTATCGCGCAGGACACAGCAATAAATTTGCTGATTCAATCTGTTCTTCATATTGCTAACCAAAATTATAGGAAGCTATACTTGTTCCGATTGGATAACGGATGTACACCATCTCGTGGGCGCAAAGCTTAAGTATTTTAACCAATACGGTGAAATGTATCCCTTATTCACTCGGAACAAGCAGATATGTATGTATTATACCATGTGTAGTCATCTTTAGGTAAAGACAATCTGACGACTGAATTGACATAGCCATACCAATCGCAAGTGCGCCAGCAGATATGGGTCTATGCAGTCTGTTTTTAATAATCAGTGGAACTAACAAGGTAAACATGGGGGTCCCGAGTGGCCAAGTGGTCGAAAGCGCTTTCCGTTACGGATCACTGCCATCTCACCTCTGTCTGCGTGGGTTCGAGTGTCGGGTTCGGCCAATGTTGGTATGCAAGAAAGCTTGCCAGTAGCTTCTCGTGGGTCGGTGGTTCTTTTCGGGGTTTTCCCGGGTTCTTCCTCCACCATTAATACTGGCCGCCATGTGTAGCTTATCGTGTGGTGAAAAATGGCGTTAAACCCTACAACTACAACAACTAGGTAAACCCTCTTATGCCATCGTATTATACGAAGCAGAGCAAAGTCTATTTTGATTGCGTTTTGGATTCACCTTATACGCGGGTATATACCGTATATGATACGGCCATCTATATACATAAATATGAAGAAACAAAATTAGAATCATGATTTGTGTTTTGCGACAGGGATGAAAATGTTTTGTCTTTTTTATGTTGCATATATAATATTTGTTTGAATTATTGCTGATAAAGTTTTTAAGGTATGTATGTGCTTTTCATGACGATATTAATTTAGAAAATATAATAGGAATTAGTATCTGCAATAATGCCGTCGGTGTTGCAGAAACAGCCAAATTATGTCACAAGTGTCATGGAATAAAAACAATGGAAGCTTACGAAACTTCAGTGATTAAAAGCTAAACATACTTCAAAACTGGCCCTTCTCTAGTTCAGTCAATAGAGTAATGGAATTAAACAACTATTTAGATCCCATTCATTAACAATATTCATCTGTGAGTTGAACTTCGTTCAGGTTGAGATACAGTCAGGAAACCAATATTGTCAAACATACCAAGCAAAGTAAAAATTTAAAGGAACCGAACGCGTCAATTGGTCTACAGAAATTCGACTCCATGGCTTCACATTCATCCCCTGAGGTATTTTACGTTTAAGAAAAATTATTTATGCAGCTTATATTCTAAAAGTATTGCTAATGATCGATTGTACGTTTTGCCATTCATATATAAATCCCTATGTAACGTTTTCACTAACATTTATGAAGCTAGCTGCACTTGATCTTGCGCCAAAAAGGTTATAAGTGATTTCTCTAGAGATAATATGAATGTTTCAATTTTCCTTGCCATCCCGCAATGTAATTTATTCTCCAAAGTAACATTTTAATCAAACCAAAGAACAGTAAATTAATATCTTAAATTGTCTTGTGTAGACAATGGAAATTATGATTTACTACATAACATCAACATAGCGAAATGGTCAATTTATAAGGAAAGTAGTTTTTAAAGATAACTGAACAATCAAATGTTTTTGCGATGTTGCAATCTTAAACACATTTTAAAGCTGCATAACTAAATTATTATAATATTTTTCGAACTCTATAGTTTAAAACGTTGAATCTATTAGTTATATCCCTAAAACAGAACTGTTTTGTGTATAATGGGACATTTTGGCCTCGATAGTTAGAAAAGAGGTGATGGCACACTTGGGTCGATTACATTAGGTGGTACAATCTGTGTCTACGTATCAAATGACCATTTTTAGCTTACTGTAAGATAATTCTTCAGACGATGATTTTATTTCGCGTTGATATTACAATGTTGCATCATTATAACATAATAAATATTGCATCATATTTTATTTGGGTTTCAACATCGGTAGGTCTTTGAGCCATTACATTATCTAATACAAAACTAAAATCATACTGCCATAGATCACACTGTGCGAAAGACACAACGGGATATCATAATCCAAAAATATATGTAATAACGTTATACATATTTCCAAACTGGGAATACATTCTTTTCATCTAAATAAAATGCACATAGCCACTTTCATGACAAGTTTTAAATGCCGAAACTTATTTAAATTTTACAATATTTTCGCTTCTATCATTCGAGAAACACCGATGCAGCAATGAACTGAATTGCTCTGCAATGGGGCAAGACGTTATTGTTACAGAAACTCCTTCGTTCTCTCGAATTCAGTCCCAATACCTCGAATTCAGTCCCATGTCATCCTCGCTGCATTGTGAAAATTAACGTTAAACATTAATTGTCATTCCGAACCCATTCCCCAGTGAAATTATATAAACATAATTTGCTATATTGCACTTGCCATTATTAGGGAATGCCAATACATTATTCCATTAGATCAGTGTAAATTACTATATTTTAAATACGGTGCGAACTGATAAATGCTAAGGGTTACTTCAGGTTACTTTAAAAGTCAACTTTATTGATAATATCTGCAGCTTTTTCATATCTACGTAAAGCTGGTATATTCTGACAAATACAGAGACGCTCGTTTTTCGTTCTTCATCGAGTTGTTTTCTTTTGTTTTTGTCAGGCAAACTTCAACTTTTACCTTCCCTCTTGTACGCGGTCTATTTGTTTTTCCTTGCAATTATTGTTATCCTGAAGTCATATTCTTTAGTTGAAATGGGATATTCCCATGACGGTATAAATCAAACTCTAATATTATAATTTTAGAACTTTAAAACTTCCCCTTCATATCATAAGTTTATATCCAGTTTAAAAGATAAAAGTTGTTCATGCATATTAAATAAACAATATCTTCGAATGCTTTATTTCTTACTGGAACAATTCAATATTCCTCACTTTACTGTCCCCATATACCCACTGGGTGAGTAACATTCATTTTGCATCGTGTTACGACTTTATTGCGTTTGTCTGCCTTTTACTTGCCTTTCTCATTGTGCCATTACTCAAATTAATCAATCAACTATAATGTCATTCTTAACCCAGAAAGAAACAGCTGAAGTCGTTGTTATCATTTCTGATAATTTGAATGAAGTGACTACACCACGTCTTCGTATGGTTTAGGACGGAAATATAACGCATTGTTCCATTGAAAGAGCTTTTAACTATAATTTCTGAATAGCATTATGACCTCGAATAGAGTGTTGCAAACCTAATATTTGGAACAATA
The DNA here is from genome assembly GCA_028554795.2 of Sinohyriopsis cumingii. NCBI lineage: Eukaryota > Metazoa > Mollusca > Bivalvia > Unionida > Unionidae > Sinohyriopsis > Sinohyriopsis cumingii. The sequence goes on along the minus strand of CM068841.1, from coordinate 26,052,433 downwards.
CCGTATTTCGAAACATGCGCCTTCATAATATAATAATCTGAGATATAAGCTGCGAAGAACAAACAGCTTTGATTGAGTAAAGCCATTCAGAGTTACCACCCGATAATGACAACATCAGGCCACAGGTAATGCTGTCTCAGGATCCGATGAGTCTTTAGGAGATATCCGTTATTATTAGTACGCACCAGATGCACCATAATCCGCTTCTGGCTCTTCTTATTCAAAAGGAGAATATTATATATAAGAAACACTGGTCGGCAGACATATATTATTCTTTATGTTTGCCTGTATCTATGCATTCATTTTTGTCGGCCTGTCGACCTTTAGACAGATTCTTGTAGTTATAAAGAAAGGATCTCTAAACTACAGTCCCATCCACCCCATCCAACACTTTTACCGTTGAATCATCCTGTCATTGATCACCATGGAACAAATATTTAGGATCTGCTTTCTTCAGTATACTTAAATCCTTAGGAAAGACAGTGTGCTGTAGGCTGGCTTTCAAGTTAAAACACGCATTTTACATAGTACAAATAATTATGCCCGTAATTAAGATAAATACACATCTTATTATTTAATTGGCGTTGTTTGTAAGTTCTTTTTTGCATATTTTACTATATTCAATGACTTTGTATGCTATAGTTGACCTTGTCCAAAAATAAGTGACATTTGTTTCTTTGAGTGAGGATCATTATGTTAAACTGAGTCAAGGAAATTGTAGTTTAGCATAGCTAGACTAAATAATGATTGTCACGTGCTTTATTGCGATTTTTGTGATGGCTTTTCTAATTATAATTACATCCTTCTATAACAATGTACTTTTAATCATTGTCCCGGGTCTCATATTAAGTCTTAGTTTTAAATATAAATCTTGTTTTTTTTTTTTTTTTAAAAGATCTTAGCAGAATCAACTGTATTATGGTTGTGTCCAGTAGTTCATTTGGGCTAGAATTTTATTTATTCACGTTATTTAATTTAAGTGATTCTTCTCTGGAAATACAAATTCTTCAAACATATTATGCTTGGAAAAATATATTTGAATTTATAATTAAGTGTTAATTAAGGATTTATTCTTGGATTGCATTATTGTGCTCCAACATAGTCCTGTAGGTACATCACCAAGACACAGGCCACCACAGGTACATCACCACATCCAGTGTTAGATTTAATTTAAATTTTTGCTAAAGTATATCCAGAGTTATAATCATTATGACTTATGTCTGTAATACTAGGATTATTCAGGATTTAATTCACAATACAATGATTTGTTGACTTTTACAAAGTTTGCTGCTTCTCACTCTTTTCTATTAATTGTTTTAAGACCATATATTCTTAATAGCTCCCCATTTACATATATTTGGAAGTGTTGCGGTGATTGCATGTCCGATTGTGTTATGTGGGTGATTAATAGTCAAGGGATGAAAACGCGATTTTTGTTGCATTGAATAACACTGGAATTATAAAAGCACGTTAGTGTATTTTTTGTTCGCCTTGGAGTAAATAATGGTAAGAGTACAATACACAATAATCTTGTATAATGAACATAGAGAAAACAATTATTAAAACAAAGAGTAAATATTTGTAAAGCTCTGAAAATTGCTAATTGTGGGTTGTCAGCCGCCGAGGTTTTCCAATATTTCTAATATATCATTAGTTATCAATGTTACATTTTGTTTCTTCATTTTATGTCTATTTTGACTGATAAAGATTTAATTTTCTTTTAAGACTAGTTTCATGTACCGACTGAATGAGAAAATCTGCTGACTCACAAAACACAACACCTAGTTCCTGACTAATTGTTTAAACGCATCGTTTCCAGAAATATAATTCTTGGAAGTTTTCCAAAAAAAATAAAGAGTCGATTGTCGTTGAAGAACCACGGGTAGTAAGTTTCTTTTATGCAAGAATAAGCATTTTGAAATTGAAGCTTTACTTGTAATTTAGTATAACACATACACTACCCCAACCCACCATTTGAAAGTAGAATAGTTAGTGTTAGAACATTATATAGAAACTGAATAATGTAGTGTATACTCTTGAATAACTGCAGGTTACAGCTTAACATTACATAACTTTTGTGTATTTCAGATATATTGCCTTCTATGTTTGTCTTATTTGACTGATTAGAGACTTAAGCAACATGACATAAGAGTGCGTTATACACGTGCCGCCATGAAATGATTTGAAGTTTTTCTGTCCTAGGTGTATGAATTTACCTGCAATAACTATCAGTTTAATGATTAATTATCTTGACCTTTAAGGCTGACTGTCTAGTAGCCATATATCTTGCAATCATGTCCAGTGGCAAACACGCGCACATTGTTTTACTGGACATGTCTATTAAGATAAGTTAAATATTCGAAATATTCAATCAATTCAAATTTATCTACGAAAATAGTTCACGAGTATTCGGATATTTCAGAACCATACTAGTGGTTTACATGCAATAAATACCAAGATGTACCGCAAACACAATAATGGAACTATTATTTTATAGGATTCATTTGTAATGTAATGCCCAGAGAAATCAAGAAAATAAACATACCTGAATATTCAAATTTCATACATGTGTGTAAAGGTCACTCACATTCTTATCTTTAACCCACTTTGCATGATAATGCATTTGACGGTTCTGTATGACTTCGGAAAAGACATCCACCATATTAAGGTCTTCTTATCGAATTGCTGCTTGTGGTACGTTTGCATTGTCATTTTCGCTCAAGTGTCAGTGTAAATGGAATTTGTTGCACTCAAATGATTGGTTTTTTTTTGTTTCTGTATAATCACTGCTTCGTGCTTTCGTTCGAACAAATGCATTACTATAATCATTTATATGGTCTCACCACTCTGTGGTAGTAACTAGGTATTACAAATATGCATTACAAATATGCAAAACAATAGTGTTTTGTGAAACTTAAGAAAGAATTTAAATATCAATGTTATACAATATTACAAAAATAGAGAATTTACAATTCTATGAATCGAATGCCAAATAATCATAGAAAGGTTCTACTAAAGTCTAAACGAATGAAAAGTTCCAGGTAAATTTCAGATTAAAAAAATATACTGTTCCGCCATAAGTCCTGACCGGTCAAAATGCCGTTGTGCAGAACTCCCTTGCATAAATAACCATAATTCGAGAATACTATTCTAGTCCAATTAGCACTTTCAATTTCCACTGAACAGTACAAACAAACATTTCATCTCAAATTACCTAAGCACAACATCAAACAGGTCTGCAGACTGATATTAACATCTGAAATAAGAATCCTAAAGAGGAGTGAATCTAAACTAAGAATAATTCTGATTGCTAAGTTAGCTCCTCATACACATACACACACACACACACACACATATATATATATATATATATATATATATATATATATATATATATATATATATATATATATATATATATATATATATATATATATATATATATATATATATATATATATATATATATATATATATATATATATATATATATATATATGGTATCCGTTAGTATCGGGAGACCATTTAAGTGCACTCATGACAGATGTCCCGGTTGGTGGTTGTGCAGCGTCTGCTGTGGCTTTCGAGCCCAACACGGGGGTTGCAGTCCTTCCTGCACTTGCTGCACTTGAAGGTTGAGTTTGGTGGGTTTGAGCTGCTTCTTTTTCCTCTGGGATCACTTTTAATCAGCTAGAAAGCATAGCTTCTTCTCGCCGGCTTTCAGACCAGTGATCAGAGCTTGTTGCCAGCTAGACCTGTCTAGAGCTAGCTCTTTCCAGGTGTTAAAATTGATGTCAAGGGCTTTCATGTCTGGCTTGCAGACATCCTTGAAGCGGAGATGTGTCCATCCGATCGACCTTTTGCCAGAGGCGTTTCTAGAATTTGTAATTACTAGATACTTCATGCGTTGCGTTGTTTTGTCAGTACCTAGCTTCCATTATACAAGTTCATGTTCTGTGTGCAAAAATCAGACTACTTCGTAAAACTCCTCGGAATAGCGGTCGGGAGGGGCTGCGAAATCTGTCAATCTACCGCCTGGTTCTGCATACTATAACACTGAGCCTGATATGGACTTCTGAATATTTAATATGCATTTGCCTAAGTTATATCTATGCGGCTAAAGTTTTGAATATAAAGTATATTAAGAAGTGATTGTCTGAGTAAATTAAATTATGTTTCGGACTAATTATTTTTAGCATGTGACGAGTGTGATAAATTACAATTATTGAATGTTATCAGTGAGCTATTTTTCAAATATATCATATGGCTTACACTAACACACTTGCTTAATTCATTGGAAGGTCTTGATATGTGGTATTATATAATGGTTTGGAAGGAGTAACAATTCGAGCTGCAGCTATTTAAGAAGAACCAGCATAAAGCAGCAAATTGCCTGTCGAATGTCTTTATCTTGCTTTCTCTGCCCTGGTTTTCATAAATTCGAACGCAGTCTTAATAAAATCTGAATGTGTTCATTGTAGTCACTAATGTCCCACAAATAGTCCTGGTTGATTTCTCTCTTAGAATAAAGTTGTTATAAAATATACTCTCTTGCCGGTAATTTAAGCCATTCCAGAAACAGTATATATCTTTTTATATAGCGTTTTGTTTTTGTTGTCAAATAGACCGAATGCGATAGGAATACATACTATTAAACTTTAAAGTGTATAAAGCTACAAACAAAATTCATTTAGTGCTTCATAAAGCAATATTTCTATATTTGTTATATTTTAACATATTCAGTAGTTTTAAAAAATCTCTTGAAATTTGTTTTGTGCTTTAAATTTTTTTGCTGATATATGCTTAATTGGACTGTTTTATATTTTAAAATAAGCAGAATACAAACGCCCACTATAAAGAGGCGACTTGTACTTTAACGTATAGGAACCTTTCAAGGCGTCAGACAATTATTGAAGGAACTGGAATGAGCCTTAATGTGACCAATTACGTACAGTCAGATAATAATAATAATAATAATAATAATAATAATAATAATAATAATAATAATTCATGTTTAGGCGTAGCTCCAGACTACTCTCAAGATACAACTGTGTGCAATTAACTACCCACATACGATGCCATTTGTAACTTAAGGGCCCCACCTATAGCTTAGGGAGAAAGCTAAACATGTTTACAATGTATGTTTAACGTTAGGCTTGATTACAGACGTAATACCTAAAAGCATTAACTGAATGTGATTATCATGACAGCAAAATATTTCGTACATTGACTCAAGTTATTTGTTACAGTTTACACCATGTTTTATATTTTCTTAATAATATATTATTTATTACGTGCTTTCACACATTCTTTAATCAACGCAGTATCTCATTATCAATCAAATTTATTATTACAGGCAGTACAATCGTTTTCAGAATTTCCCTGCTTTGAAGCCAGCTCTTTTATATACACTTTTCCTTAAGATGGCTAGTGATAAGATATTTAGATCTCCAATACTATCTTTTTGCAGGGCTGGCAATATTTCAAACTACAAAAGGTAGAGCAGGTCAGGAATCTGGGGTGAGATAAATGAGAATTTATATTGTTCAACAGCACCTATGGAAACGACATTGTTTATGACGAGGCATATCTTATCTTTTATATTTCTCCCACGTATCTTCCATAATTCACTTACGTTATCTCAATGGCATATCTAGATCTTTAAGTGTCGGTGCTATTCATGAAACATACATTATTGATTTTGTTTGCAAAGGATCGTGCGTTTACTCCCAAGAGGGCTAACATAATCCTATTACTTGCTTGACTTTAGATTTTTTGTAAAACAGAAAATTATGACGCAAAGTGCACTGTTATGTAAGATCTTTAAATACATGAATATAAAGATGTTGTTTTTCATTTATACATGGCGGAAGATTAGATACCTGATACTGAACTATATAGGCTTTAGGCTTAATAATATGTTCAAAATCAACGGAGAATATGTTTCAAGATTTTCGCATGCTGTTTTAAATTCCTAGTAAGGACAAGGAGTCCTAAATTACCCATCGTCCGTATAGTAATGACCTTCGCATGACTTTAATGTCTGTTCATTTTCTAATGGTCTTTAATGCTTTACCTAATATTTGAACCTAATCATAGGAAATCATAGAAAAAACATGTAATAATGTGATACAAATGTCCGTCCCTGCATTGTAATGACCATTCTAGTAGGCATTGCTGTTAGCATTGTCGTAGTTGATATCCCTTCAATGGCAGTGTATCCGCAATTAAAATGGTTGAACACATGTTTCGGTCGTTCAGTAATTATACTTCTTCAAGTTCAGATATTCTATGAGCACGTCATAGGCCTTGGTACTGTGGTACTCAAGAGTTCATTCTTATGAACTACCATATAGGTCAACTACAGAATAATGGTAGAATGTACGTACCTCTTGTGTAATCAAGGAGTCAAAAGGGCGGACGTCTACAATACCTAATGGATAACTGTTATGTATATTTGTGACAGGCATGAGGTAGTACTTTTCAATGGAAAAGACAAAATGTAACTGCAAATACGTGATGGTTTGAGAAATGGCTGTACATCTGGTATCACTATTGATAGGTTTTAATTGCAGATAAGCAATTTATGCATACTATGCAATGAACAAATAGAATATCAGGTTAAAAAACAATAACATAGATAAGTAATATAGGTTTATGCCAGGCATCTTGAATGTGCACTAAAAGCAACGTGTCGTATAACCTGACACTGCCATCCTTATGCAAACCATCTGTCACTTATTACACATTTTCAAGAAGAATTTATTCTCTATCATTAAAGAAGCATTATGTGTCATACAAATATTGGATTATTTAAGTTCGCAATTGAGAAAGCCTAATGCAACGATGAACATTATGCAACTGCTGATAGTCTCTACGTATCTTAAACTCTCTTAGAAGAATCGAATATTTGCACTGCAGAATGCCATAAGAACATCTACACCATAATTGAGGAGTATACTACTTAAGGAGTACATTATTAAATATTATGAATTATGTATAATTATGCGTTTGGATTGTGCAAAATAAAATAGATAAACAATAACTAGTCTTTTCATTTTACTTTGCTTGTTTAAAGCTAATACACGAACACCAGAAAAATACATAGTTGATATTATTTTATATTGTTTGATAATTATATTTTCATCAACGCTTTTTTGTATTGCAAAAGAAGACGGTTAATAAATTAAAATAAAAGCTCAGACGTGTGTAAAACCATTATGCGTTATATTTAATTAGGTACAATATTACATTGCTATGCAGACATGTGGACGTGTGTTCTTTCTTCACATGCTTCCGACATACAATTTGAAATTTTGTCTTGCATACTGCCAAGCATATTGCCATCAATGGTTGAAATCATAAAGGTTCCATAAAATATTTCATTACTTCATTAATTGATGGATACATTGTACTTAATGGAAAATTAATTTGACTATATGCACATATAACTTAAATGATATACAATAAAGTTTATGTAAAGAGTAAATTTTTTAATGTCTGCGATTTTGTTTGAAAATTTTAATAAAAATGATTAATTTATCATACGTGATGAATAAGGGAAAAGGATGTAATCATTATGCATTACTTCTGTGAGACATTAAATGCGCATTTGAGATCAATACTGATTAGTCCATCAATTTATATTGTTAAGACCTTCATCGATTACTAGCTATCCGATACATTTGAAGCGCAGACCGACATTTCAGAAGTTCGAAGTACCTGTAATATCGGGGTTCGATCGTACAATGTCAGGAGATTAAAACATTTCCCCACACGTTTGCCAATCCTTTGAAGAAAACCCCAAAAGCTATACAGTTCTAAAATTGACTTTAAAATGCGCCGGGAATACACAAACTACTATACATCTCGTATCAATATTGTAAACATTTAAAGGCACTCAATTTAGTTATTAACCTTAAATGGCAGTTTGCTTGGTTAAGATGTGCATTGGTGTCTTGGGCCACATTCACGTCTACTCATGATGATGTGGATATGTAAATGGTTATGTTCAGTAATTTAAAAAACAACCAATTACTGTGCATCTTCTTGAGATATTCGTCTGGCGATATTTTTGTTTGTCAATGTGCTTCTTAGTCGTTATGAAGGGTACCATATCAATGTCAAAACAAGTGCAGTCTTGCAAAAGCAGTTATTAACTTTGCGATCTTTTCCTATCCAGATCAATTCTAGCTTGGCAGATGCAAACATGCAGACATTTTTGGAATATATTAAAATAAATAACTTTGTTTACTGCTTCATCAGTCGGACCAGTTAACTGTCGTAAAATTATGTGATTTAGTTCTACCACATATTTTTTAAAGAATGCCCATACCAACTACAAATTCTGAACCAGGAAAAGGAATCACATCTATTACACACATCAATGATTCTTTTCTTCTAAATTATTATTGTTGACTATTTGTGTCTCTCTTAACACATGCAGGTTTATAATGAAGATAAGTGTTTGTGTGCCTTGTCTGTGATAATAATCTATGTATCCTTTTAAATGAGGAATATATCATCTTGGCAGGATTCGAATGTTATCATTTACTGACAAACAAAGTCTAATTTAAAAAAGCTATAAATCAAAATAAAAATAAATAACCTGTGTCTTCTTGTATGCAGCGCGGAGAACAGATTTCTTAGATAATTGCAGTCATAAGATAAGTTTTACGTTGTGTTCCTAAATATGCATGTTCTCTGGGAATGGCCATGCAACTGAACCAACCGAAAATAACGTTTACTGTATATCCATTAAAAACGCAGGTGGTTAGCTGACCGTTAATCCATTTAAGCTGCAACTCCTACATTACTAAACTAATCTGCGTCCAAATTGTGTGGGCACATTTGTTATGATATAGTTTGCATACAGAAACTTGTTCATTGTGATCTACTTTGCATGATTTATTAAAATGAGGTACATGTGTGATGAATGCTTAAAATGTCACCTACGTTGTTGGGCTTAAAGATCATTGTTCAAAGATATTGACTCATATTACGTAGCAGAATATATGCAATTTAGTTTCGTATTGTTAGATAACAAAAATCCAAAAATTTGAATTTCCGCTGAACACATTTTAGAATGATGGAAAACTATATCTTGTGAATTTCTCAACAAATATGTCAGGACCACTTTAGGCATGTATGTTAGTAATATATCTTTTGAGGAACATTCCTAAGGTTATTTACAGTGTACATACTAAGAAGCAAATGTGTTTTCTATCTCTGCACGCTATACCATTAAGATAAATATTGTTACGTTTTGTTCCACATCATTACCTTACACTACAGACCGATTAATCATATCGCGATCGATTCAATTTTCTGTGGTGCACCATTCCTGGAAAGTAAATGCAAGACGGTCGATAATTGTGTCAGCTATGTTAGTAATGCATTGCATGGATGGATTTAAGGCACAGCAAAAAGCAAGCACAGAGACGCTTTCCAATCAGATGTAGGATGCATCGAAAGATTATAGTAAACCCTGAACATCAAGTAATCGCAACATATAAAATGGTACACATAACAGCTCGGTAATATTTTATTACAGCCACACTCCAATTATAAAAAGGACTTTATTCTTCCGGTTAAGACGGTGAATACCATAATAATAGGTTGCTGTAGTCGCTGTTAGCTATTATATTGCATACTAGATTCAAAATGTATATACTATGAATCTGTCTGTTAAGCGTGTTTGATTAATTTCCATATTAAAGCAAAGGATATATCGAAGACATCTATTCCTTCAATGTGCCATTTGTACTATTTTATTGCATGCTTTATTAGTTGTTAAATATTTGATTATTGCGCCTTTAATATTGTTTTATCTTTGTTGTTCGAGTAGCTGCTAGAACAAAATGCACGAACGTCAACAATATTCCAGATTCCACCAAATATACAACATTAGCATTACACAATGTTCGTTTTTCTCTGTACTAATAAAATATAGTCTGAGATAATCGCCCCTTTCAAATATTGTAGTATTTTCTTTTATCAACTGTGTTCTAAACTTTTATTTCACGAAAAATCGGTAAAAGATAGTAAAGCTATGACGGTTTGAATCTGTGCTTGTTATATTGTAAACTGACCAAAGCGGCAAGACTTAAGTTCACCGGACTGTTTTGTAGTCCGACAAATTTAGATCCCAAAAGACCTTCATATGTCATAAACCAAATAAAATACGACTTCAGAGCTGGCAGATGTCCGCAGGAAAATTAAATAAACAATGTTTGACTGACAGCTAGGTGTATATGGGAGGAACGTGGGGATTTGTCTAATGAAATCGACCTTGGCAACATGAATATCGTTAATTGGTCTTGTGAACCCAGCGGTACCTGGTTATCAGGGTTGGCTGTAAAGCTACAAACCATACAGGGCCAACATTTGTACACGACAATTTATATTTTTTCATGATAAATAAAGATATTCTACTTGTTTCTTTTTGTTCGATGTTCTTCTTTCTTGTTTTTCTTCTGCTGTTCGAAATTAATTGAAATTAATTGATGCTTTATTTATGCATCTATTACTGGGAGGATATATATATTTATATATATATATATATATATATATATATATATATATATATATATATATATATATATATATATATATATATATATATATATATATATATATATATATATATATATATATATATATATATATAATTTTCTGATCACGATAATACTTACGAAGTTTCACCCAGCTTGTTCAAAAACAGTGGTCTGTCAATATGGGTTATATAGTCGAGGGATAACAATGAATTCTGCGACTAAGAGTGTACACAGAATTAGTCAGATCCATCATTTGAGTGTCTACAATTTTGCTTTACCCCCCTGTATAAAATAGATATTAAAATTATCTTTTAGTGCGTTTCAGGTTTTTGGATCAACAGTTAAACGAGTTCCAGACAATGCCGAATTGTCCCGCATTTCAAGCGCATGTGATTCTTTCTTGAACTCAAAGCTTAAAGAATTGTGGTTTATAGTATAGAAGCCGACATTTAATATTCTAATGCACGTTTTCCTTCTGCACGTTTTCATCTACTTCACCTACATCCGTATTGATTGCAATGTTGAATTTGTTCGTGTGTTAGTTAATTTGTCGAACGTATGACGTCATTGGTTAATGAGCAATCTCGATTAAGAACAAATAAAGAGAAACTACGTTAAGAATCACATTTAAATTTCAAAATCATATGTATCTCATCGTTGAACGTATAATCATTAGGAAAAGATTTAATCTTGCCAATGAAAATGCACGAGCTGAACGACGGCTACTTACTGTTTCCCCACAAATGATGAGGGAATTATTAACAGAAATTCACAATGGTGATTTTGAAAAACGCGCGAACGACCTCTTTGTTATTCCATATTTCTCTACGGATTAGAGATAGTCAAGATCTCCAGGAGCCCAAGAACATCATGAAAATCATTTTCACATTCAAACTTCGCGAAAGTGACTTTCAAACATATAGAAAGAGACAAACACGTACACGATACAATGTAAGTAGTTAAGTCTCAAGTTACAAAAGAAAAAACTGATAACATGATTGCGGGTGATAGGAATCATTGTGAGAGACATTAAAACCACAAACTAAATTTGAAAATAGCTTGAGACTATCCATGACTCACGACAGTTTGAAATATCATAATTCTATATCTATACACAGATAATTTACTTCTTCCAAAAGTATGGACACTTCCAAGAATCTTGAAATGATATTAACATTACCGGCAGAAAACGTACTGACTATGACACACGTTACACTTCCAAAAGGCTGTGGATGTCGAAAAATATATTGGTGGGTGAACATTGTAGTACCAAACATAGTATCGTTCAGATGGACAGCCATTGTTTTTAAATATGTGGAGTTTATGTCAACCAGATGATTCAAACTTGTGCTGAGAAAAAGATACAGAAGAATGGAAACAATCATGGGAATTGCTCGAAAATAGGACAGAGCAAATTAAAGACGTGAAGCAGATTTTCTTTTGAATTTAGGAATCATTTCTAAATAGACAGATGGTGTAATTTCTGCAATGCCAATATTTCCCTGTTGGTACCTCGTTATGCTTTGAAAGTGTACCCTTAAGTTATTATTGAAGATCTCATGTTTTGAGGGCAGGATTTTCCAGATGAAAAATACGTTCACATCTATTGTCAGCGAGATCATTTCTATGTCATTGCAGCCATCATATATTTTCTCGGATAAGTTTGCCATTGCAAGAAATGAGACCAAGGTTTTTACCAGTCGGGAGAAACATTCATTGTAGAAGGAGATGTTGTAGCTATTTCTCATCCAAGCCATGGATTCCCTAAGGACAAACAATAATTCGATGCTCTACAACCAACATCGTGCTAAACTACACAAAAAGAAGCGTGCTTGCATCAAGTCCATTCAAGAACTAATAGTTAATCTTTGTTGATATTGTAGCGTGTTTCCAGGAGAACGAAAATGGTTCGTGTTATCGTACTCTTATTGATTCTGTAGAGTTGATTTATAGACGAATAGACAACAGTTGGAGCAAGGATGTAGTCCATAATTATGCCACAGTCACGGTTCATATTTTGTCATCAAGCTACGATGAACGTTTTGTTTTGAAACATGATTCAGAATAGGCACCGAATTTAAATCAGTTGTTATGAAACAAGTCAACATCTTTCACTTTAACATACAGCATGTATAATTTACATACTCCATGAGTTATTTAACCATTGTTTTGACTAGAATATTTAAAACGTTAGGAATAAAAAAAAATGCTAAAGGCGATTGTCCACATTTATAATACTGAAGTAAATCAGTAAGTCAAGCTACTCCATTAATGAGAGGATTAAGACTACGACACACAACATATAAAAGTATTCAACGCCTGGCCTCAAACTAACTGTTTATAATGTTTAACATTCAAGGCGAAATGTTGACAAAATGCTAACCGGGTGTAGACATCAACAATTAGTTATGAATAACCTAATAATGGAGGAATTGATCCACTCAAGGAAGCTTCTTCTATAGCTTAAAGTGTGCAAAAGTGTTCCCGAAAGAGGTTCCTCCCCACGTACACAACAGACTTCACACAACCTCAGGCCATTTATGATATTTCACTGATACCCAACCAACGAATTTCGTTAAATACATTGCTTGTGTGAGAATCAGAACCAGAAGATTCAGCATGTTAAACACGTCACTGCTGACAAATAACATTTTATTGTATTCCATAATTGTATGAGATTTGAAAATCCACAAATATCATACGAATATCTGGAATGTAGTGTTGTGGGTACCCTGTTTGTTTCCTTTTAAACCACTTGAAACATCCTCTGACAAACTGCATAATGGATATGTGGTATAGTCAAATATATCATCGATGATATAACCTGGAGAGTCAAGTGTACTAAGTGGAAAAACATTGGAACAGGACTATGATAACTTTACAAACCTTCGCCAAAATTGAGACGCATCGTTGGAAATACGACGTTATGCAAAGGAAACGTTGAGCCCAAATGACAGCTTGTTTGGAGGACTGACTAATGCTACATGCTACACTCTTGCTGTACGATGTGCAAAAGTCGTAGGAAAAACAAATCAGTTACATCGATGTGAGTTACTTGTATCCTCCAGTGAGTAAATATGCTCAATTCTCCATTCGTCACCCTGAAATATTGAAATTACACATCAACATAGGACACGTTCTGCAGTACAAATATTGAACAAATATAACATGTAACCATCGATGAACTTCTGCCATCTTTTGGTGTTGTACTATCATGTTCTTGTTGTTGAAAACCGATGTTTCCTTTAAGACGCGCATGTGCTGCAAAGTGTGAACGTAGCTAAGTACAAAATACGTTCACGTGCTTGATCATTGACACTGACTGTTACAAGTGTACGCTATTTAGAATGTTCCTATTATAGAGCAATATCATCAAGATGATAACGACTAAAGTGAAGGTATCTATTTCCAGGCAACGTCTATGAATTCCTAAAACTGCAAACATGAAGATAGCGCCTATACTTCAAAGTGGTGACTCTAGAAGATAGAGACAAACTCAAAGAATACCTCAGTTTCTGATAGTTTTAACGACAGAATACCTGCAAATCAAATTCGATGCTTTCAACATATTGAATATTAAACATGTGGAAATCATACTTTACGGTTTAAATTTGATTAGGTACAGACAGTCGCAGAGTATGCACCACTCCGCGAGTATGATACTGTTGTCATTGCTGCTAACATGACCGTTAAATGTCTGTTTATCATTGTTCTTCCTCTTGAAACCATTGCAGATAGTGTCCTTTACTTTCAAAAAGACATTTGCATTTACATAGGTCGAAATGGAGGCTATAGCCAACGCATCTAACACTACCTTTTAGGAGCTTGGATCGACAAATATCCTGTAGAGACTATTCTTAGTCTTAACAGTGGTAAACCTAACAATTATAGCTACCAGGACAGAGGCGAATGAGAACTTTATGCCAAATTTAAAATAAACGTCCAAGGCCTCACCTATGCTCCAGTCAAGTGGTGGCCCGTGACATCGTAAGAAAGGTCTGACATCCAATCAAAATGGAGACTTTCGTTTGAAATCTGTAGGTTCTCACATACTTGTACGTTTGTCAAATCAACTAAACGTTCTTCAACCTTTGTTAAAAGTGTCCGATATTCTACGAAATAAACACTCAAACGAAATTAACGTTTTCAAGAACGATATATATTATCATTAGAACGTGTACGTGATCTCTAAAAGCTTGCACTGTAACAGTTTCTTATTCCACTTTTCCGCCTTTGTACGATGGTTTCTGAGAACCCTGATTTAAGATCAATATTTCATCATCGGATGATTTAAAGGAAAATCATCTCTGAGAAAACCATTACTTCATCGATGCATTCTTCTTCTGAACAAGCAGCTACTGATGCAGTAAATAATGTACCTCTCTTAAGACAAAAATACAACCCAGCAATATGTTATAATGTGAACTGATTTAATCCAGACATGAACTGATACAGAGTAGTCTGCTGAGAACACCATAATACCTAATATCAAGTTGATGCGATGTCTGAATAATTTGTGGAGACGAATACCTGTATAAAAGTTATACTGATCAAGATTCACTTCATTTTCTATAGAACGACTATGTCACGAAACTCACATCACTGTCCAGAAAAGACCCTTACAATTAGGAAAATTAGTTGGTTGCCGTACTACTTTTGATAATATTGGAATGTTTGGCCAGTACTAATCAAATCATTAAAACATCAACAAAAAGTTACTGACACCACGTGGGAATATTTGTTTGAATGTTGTAAAGGAACTGATTATTCAAATAATTGACAGAAATAACAATTAGGACGCCCATGCTACGCTCTCCGATAAATATTGATACAGAAAATTCTAATCAGTCGAAAGAAACAATAATAGTCCAACCTGGAGGATTTATACACGCACTTACAAGCTCGTGGTTGTAAAACCTTGCTGTTCGATTGGTGGATATTGTTTTGGACGAGTGAAGAAACGAAAATAAAAAGAACACACGCTCATCAAAAGATAAAAACTTGTGCCCTTGTAACTTATGGAAGGACGCAAATTAAATTTAGTTCCTTATAAACGATGGATAGAACTACATCGTAGGTAGGACCAGCAAATATCACAGTCATCTATTGTTCCTAATCTTACCAATGTCATGTTTTCAACAAGAGTCACACTCGTTGAAAGATTGAAGACATTTGTCAGCAACGGACAAATCCCAAGAGGATTGACAATTATTGCAAAGACTTTAACTATTTCATCAGAGAGATTGTACACCAGTCGAATCCTCTGGAAGGGAAATGAAAATAAAATAAATGCTAGAAATATAATGACAGACACAACCACGGGCGCGTAAAGAAATGAGACAAGAGTATCGAATTCTACTTCCAAGAATACCTCAGTTGACACCTACATCAAGAATTGATTGCTTCAAAAAGTTAATGTCAACATACTTGCTTGAGGAAGTGAAAAGGAAACAAGTGAAGAAATAATTCATACAAAAAGTAATCACCTTTTCGTCATTCATTGTAATACAAAATTGACCACATGAATAAAAACTAGTCTCGAACAGTTTGTGACATTGCGGTTTAGAAACGAGAGACCACATGGAGATATCCGTAGCTAGCATTTACTACAATACTACTGATGCCGCAGGTAACGGATTAATTCACAAATGGTATTGTGCTTCACAACCAAAGCTGACAAATCCGCACGAATTAGAACGATGATACAATTAAGTTTACATAATTTTCGCTTTTGGCATGTCGCAAGTTCACATTTCATACTTTCTAGTTTAGCAATCACTCCACGTATATATCTCAAGAATTTATATGCACGTTGAATAATATTATTTTTAGGACCAGATTAAAACAACGTTAATAGAAGAAGGATAACTTCATATTCAGTTTGTGTTGCACTCGAATCTAGCTGTCTTAGGTTTATGAAGTCGGCTGGAACAAATATTATCAATCGTAGGCACATAATCCTTATAGAGATATGCAGAAACACTATCAGTGCAACCAATACTGAGCACAATACCAAAATAAAAGATCAATAACAACAAAGAGTAACAAATGATCTAAGAAACCGAAATGAAGTAATCTTCAGCATCAAACTGTCGATTGATACCGGTGAATGATGTCATTTTCTTAACTTAAGACCAGCTATATGCTCCTATCAAATCATACACAGTTATGGCAATCTGATACAGAAGCTTGGCCTGAAATGATGGCACCTTACTTGATGTTGCCTAATTATATTCCACTACAGATTTGTATCTCCATCTGGCAGTACATGCAAACGTACATTGCAACATTGCAACAGAATAGTCTAATATGATTGCGCAAGTTAAAATTGTATCTTTATTTACGTGCATTTGGTTGTTGGCGTTACTATTTTAGTATACAAATTTAGGTAAGTAGAGAATAGGCACATATACTTCTTTAACATCATCTCTTTCGTTTAATCTGGCATCTATGTTACCTCAAATCGAAATGCAGATTTTCTTAACAAGACGGAATGGGTAAATGGATTACGTTATCCAAGTAGAATATGCATATTTGTTCCCTTTATTAGCTACCCTAAGCAAATATAATAGGCATCGAGGTTACCTTAACTTATTAGAACAGAACCTAGTTTGCATTTAAGTGTCTTAAGCAAGTCTTATAGATTATGTACGCTTGATGTTCAGACAGAATTCGCCTCTCTATCCTACTGCCAAATGAGAGGGGTAAGTCATCAATGGATTATAATTTCAATTAGCCGGAACAACAAATCATGCCTAAATTTAACAATTGAGTACATAGATAACACTAAAGGCTAGGACATTAAACAGGAATTTCGAAAGACACGCGGTGTATTAGGTGCACAGAATGACTGCTTATGTACATGTAGTTAACTTTGATATATTACCTTGTGCGAATCTAATGTCACTTATCCCATTAACCCAAGACCTGCTGTCCTGTATTGATATGAGCCGATAGTTGGTATCCGATGATATTAGTAACTGGTCGTCGGCAGTGTCAGTCGAACCTGAATAGAGTGTATTGCCTTCGATCTGAACATATGTTTTATATCTCACGTCTGTTAATCTCCTTCATGAATATATATTCTTTGAGGTTCGGAAATATCGGAATGACGATTGTTGATATATAACAATTTTTGTATCACACACGAAAAGATAACTTAAGCAAATCTGTATGTCCCCTTATTAAGTGTCGATCACAGTAGGGATACTAGATAAAGCATATTTTGCACTGCTCGCTACTGGCTCCATTGTTAACTAAGTTCGCAGATTTTAAGAGTTATGTCATATCAATAGATTCACAAATTATGGTCACACGACCTCCAAATCAATAACCCATTTTATTATCTGTATGCTACGCCAAATTGCATGTATCTAAATTTATTTACTATACATCACATTATGTAAACATACTAACATACGAACATGAATTAGTCCATTTTTGATATCCAAAGTTTATTGAAAACACTCCTTTGTATGACAGCGTAAACAGTTTTTGTACAAAAAGGTTTTCATTTGGACAAAGCTGCTACTATTTTGTTTAAAGCGAATATATGGTAGCAATATTTGAGAAATAAACGTTTGTTACAATTGTTATTATTCTAGCATATTCTTCAAAACCTTAGGTATTAATCATATCTGTATTTATTGCACGATTGTAAAAATGTATTTGTCTGTCCTGAAATTTTGATTATGTGATTGCTAGGGTTTTAGAATGGCAAGATGTACTAAAACTTCATAGTGCTGAGTTTATTTAAAACAATTAAAGTAGGTTTATTTATAGCTGGTGTAGTTGATTTAAACAAATTGATCATGAATGTGATAGTGATTGGTTTTTGAAAGATTAGTTTTGTTTAAAGATGGTGGGTGATAAGGTGTTGTAATTTGGAAAATGAAACTAAGACGTTTTGTACCGAGCCAGGACCCATCGCCTCAATACATGTGATAGCCATGTACCATTTGAATGACAAAAATGATAATAGAATATGCGTTCAAAAACCAAACAATCACTTTGCGCCTTTGTGATGGAACATAAACATTTACACCAATACTTTAGTTTGCCTGCACTAGAAAATTCTAATTTGAAAGAAATGTATGCAAAAAGATATATATATATATAGCAAAGGTTAATAGTTGTATAATGCAAGCGTGTCAAATAGCTAATGCTGGCATGATACTTAACGTCAAGATTTGTAGTTTATAGATGATACAATGGTACCAGACATTACGATATATATTATCATGTCTCAAATGTCTTCAATACGAATATTGTGTGTCACATGTGCTTTTTGTACCGTTTCGGAAATTGAAACACTTATCAATTTGCTCAACTCCTTCTACCACTTACCCTAAAAACTAATGAGCACTGGAAGCTAAAATTTATTAATAATCCCTATAGAGTTTCTAATATTTCGTTTGGATAATGAACCGTGGTAATTTGCGGATGAGGTTATAATTCTTGTCGGTACGCAAAAAATAATGAATGGATTTTAGTTCAGTCTTATAATAAGTAGGATAGTCCGTAACAGTTTTGGGGTGGAAATGGATTTTCCTGAGATATGAGCTGCAACCTCCGCTAAAAACCAATACATATTCAACAAACACTTAAGAACAGAATTAGAAACCAAATAAATACTGAGAGCTTCCAATACAAAGCTAATTCAGAAATAAAATATTCTACTTCCTAACTTGTTGTTCATGATTGCGATTTTGTAATATAGTTGTAGTATATGGGTTTATGGCGTACTCGATTGCACTATTGTAATAAATCACTCTCCAATTGAAATAGAAAGGAAAGAAAACCACGCAAAAGTTATAGTTAAATGTGCGGCTACTCAAGACGGGACCTCATCAATCAAACAGTAAGCAAACCGTAATGTCTCGATTCACTATTTAAATGTTATAAAGACATACATATTGTACAAAACTAATGAAGTGTTCATAATTTACTATAGAAAACTATATCGGTATTCACGCTCTTTAAACTTACACTCTTTAAAACGATGCAGATGTGACAACTAGTGTATTTGTTCTTTATCTCGTGTATTTTAAGTAAAGGTGAAGTACGTGTGTACACGTTCATCGAATCCATGAGTGTTATGAATTTATTCCTGATGCATTTAGTATACCGTTAGAATGCATACAAGTCAGATTTGATAGGTTTCTTCTTTTTATGATGTAAGCAAAGTTCAAGGGCATTACACACGCATTTATGTATGATTGTGTCAGCAGCCAGTCTTAACAAGTTATTCATGTTTCCGTGCTTCTTCAAAACTACAAGGATGACAGGCTTGTGGTGCAACACTATGATGCAGCTTCCGGCATAAATGGGCTGAGCCGCTTTGAGAATAGCGACAAGATTACAATCAAAAGCTTGTACGAAATGCATTACAATGGTCCGATTCTAGTGTATGTAAGACTTCGCCAAAAATTGGTCAGGTACTTTTACACCTGCTAACAAGCTGTAAGTCCAGATGAATCAAAATTCGCCTACCAAAATAAGCTTCACAACTGTTTGGCCATAACAGAATCAAGCCACCAGCTCTCGAATCCATAATTCGATAGATAATAGGAGGCCTAATATAATTGATTTATTATTAGCGTTTTCATTTCACCATATGTAGTAATTTATTTTAAAGCGCATTGCTATAGATATATATATATATCCATTCAATTAGTTGCGGCCTCATGTTATGTTTTGCGTCTCTGATGCTGCATGTTCAATAGATATTCACTAAAAGATGGATGAATTTCCATTTCCAGGGAAACTAATTTTCATCTAGTCTGTATTAGCGTCACACTTGTACCCTTGCGTTACGTTCACATTGCACAAATTGGTTCTGGTTATTAACTAAGATTATAGTAATGAGATTTACGACTTGAGTGAATGGAGACAGGTCTTCAATTTCGGTAGACACAACATTACCGCAACTAATAATACAAGTAGTGAATGGGGATCCTATAGGGTCTATGGGACTTATCATTAAAAATACCCTTGGGACAATATAGGGTCTATGTAAATTTAACATGGAGAAAAATCGTGGGACAATATAGGGTCTATGGGAATTAACATGGCCAAAAACCTATGGGACTGTATAGGGTCTATGTAAATTTAACATGGCCAAAAAACCCTTGGGACTGTATAGGGTCTATGTAAAATTGAAACAGGGAGGGTCTCTATTTTTTTTTAAAAAAATAAAAAAGGGTAGGCAATGGAAAGACTATCTCTTTTCGAGAAATATGGCTGGCCCTGAAAAGGGCCTTTGGGTTTTATGTTAATGTATTCATTAACATAAAGGGCACCGCATTGGTCTTCTTCTTGTCTAAGGCTGCGTCTCACTGTTGGCCCGTAAATTAGCACTCTTTTCAGGCATCCTTGTCTTTCGACGTAGATCCTAAGTATCCACAGGCTGGTGTTTGTCCTGTGGACAACGGTCCACTTGGATCGGACATACATGAGCATGTCTGTCCTAAACATCATGGAAGACACAAGGGTGGATGACTCAACTGTAGTCCACATATTGAAGCGACGAGAACAGGTGAATCAATGCACTGAACTGCGCTTATTTATAGGCGGAGGTAGGACTGAAACGGATTGAGTTCATTCACCAATCCGAACACGCGTTACAGAATTCAGTCAGCCCGCATCCAATCCGAAGAGAGCAGTCTGTGACGTCACGTAGTCTATATAGATTCGCTAGCGCTTGTGTGCAGTCAATCTATGCGACAGTGATTCAACATGACGGAAACTCAGAAAACGATCCAATGGGGTGCACAAGCAGGGGAGACCGCCCAAGGCAACCCGGACTTACTTTCAGAAGAGGTGAATTGGGATTTTGTGGATTTTCTTTCCTCGCAAGAATTTGTTCCGGAACCTTCGTTACCTTCTTCATTACCGCAAGTGGAGAATTTTAGACAGAGACAGAAAGAAGAATTGGAGAAATTTATACAACGACAAAAGGAAGCGGAACAGGCTTTTCTCCTACAGCAACAGCAACAAGAAGAAGAGGTAAGAAAAAACAACAGCAACAACAGCAAGAAGAAGTAGCAGCAAAGAAACAAGAGGGTGAAAATCGAACGGTCACGGTACTGTTGGACATTTTAGCGGAGTTAAGAAGTCTGAAACAAATGTATCAGACTTCTTTATCACGACCGAAGAGAATACGACCTTCCCGAGCTAAACACGTCAACCCTGTGACTAAGCCTACCGTACCACCCTTAGTGATTTCAACCCAATCATTATCATCATCATCAACATTACGCAGTCCAGAAGTAGGCCTTGGCCGTGGCAAAGGCATAAGGCAGTTAAAGTTGATTGCTTAAACTCACCCCTTCACCATGAAGAAAAAAAGGCCCTTTTCAGGGCCACCCACATTTCTCGAAAAGAAATACAATTTCAATTTGCCAATAACTCAAAAATTAACCCCACCTATTTTACCCTTATAGTACGTGTCTGTGTATGAGTGCGTGAGTGTACGTTCTTATTTTAAAATCATAACTCAAAGACACTTACCTTATATCATTAATTTATTCTTTTATCCATTTTTTACAATTCAATTCACAATTCACAACACAACACTTTAATAAAAAGTTCATTGACTTCTTCTTTCTCCTTGTTTAGTCTCTCTGTTTTTTGAATTTCTTCACCGTCTTTTCCTCATTTTCTTCCCTTCTTCTTTTCTTCTTCTCCTGTTTCTTTGCCTCTTGTAAATAGAATTGTCTTTTTTCTTCCTCTTCTTCCTCTGAAGAATCCCTCTCTTCTTCCGAAGAATCCCTCTCTTCTTCTGAAGAATCCTTCTTTTCTTCTGACTCCTCTTGTTTCTTTTTTGGGCAATCTGGAGACCAATGTCCTTTTTCTTTACAATAATAACAGGTATCTTGACTTTTGTGATCTATCGCCTCGAACCAGCGCTGAAATCTTGGCACAAATTCATGCCAGTGATTTTGAAGAGGACATGAGTGAACCAGAATTTGAAACCTCTAAACCAAGTTCACCACCCTTAGTCAACCCTGAAAAATACTATTCCATTCGAGAGACGGAAAAGCGCTCCTCTAGAAAATTTAGAACCACGGCTTACAAATACACGGTGAAGTTTAAAGATTTCAAGTCCGAAGTACCGTTAGAGAAAGCAGAAGGGTTCATCACCGGAGTGTGGGATTCTCTGCTCACTGCACTCAAGCGACAATGTCAACCCAAAGAAGACGACCGCTTGAGACTTTCCATACAACACGACGGTTTGAAATCCCCTGTTTGGATCGAGTTTAGCACCCCTGCAGAATTGACCGCTTCCAAAGTCATGGACAAGATTCAACACGTGCAACAATCTAATGACCAGTTTGACATCACCGATGGAAAAGCCACATTGGACATGACCCACGTCTCTCCTCCTCAAGGGACCGGACGCAAAAAGATGTTATTGGTGAACGACCTTCGCAGCATTAAGCGTAGCCTTGTCCAAATTCACAATCCTCATGACCAGATGTGTTTAGCACGTGCCATCGTGGTGGGACGAACCTATGCCAACAAGAACGACACGGCAGAATGGAAAAGAGACTGGGAGAACATTCGACAATCGGACCGAGCCAAACAACGAAGTGAAGCAGAACTCCTGTTACGACAAGCTGGCATGTCCAAAGACACACCATGTGGCATTCCTGAGATGCAAAAATTGCAAGATGCCCTAGGTCCACGATACACTTTGAAAGTGCACCCTCAAGAAGTGCGCGGGTCTCTGTTGTTTCGAGGGCAAGATTTTAAGGACGGAAAATACATTCATGTTTATCATCACGATGACCATTTCGATACCATTACCAGTATCACCGGATTCCTGGGATACGGTTATTACTGTGAGAAATGTGACCATGGTTATAATAATCGAGAGCAACACAAGCATTGTGGATCGAAATGCTCAGGATGTTTGGCCTCTTCATCCTGTCTGAGCGAAGAACCAGTGCCTTGTTCAACTTGTCTGCGCACGTTTGTCAGCCCTACCTGTTACCAACAACATTTGAAAACGCAAGGTTCACAGAAGAAATGTGCTTGTCAACTCCTGAGATTGTGCCCTACGTGTGAACAAGTCATACGTACCAATAGTACCAAGGCACACGTATGTCGAGGAAAGAAAAAATGTCACATTTGTCACCACATCGTGGACTTGGAACACCAATGTTACGTGCAAAAATACCAACCCCCACCAGAGAAAGAGGATGGTCACAAGAAGAAAGGCAATTTCATCTTTTTCGATTTCGAATGCATGCAAGAGACCGGCATTCACATTCCTAATTTCTGCGTGGCTCATCGAGCGTGCGAGAAGTGCATTCAAGAACCTATCTTCAGTCATTGCCCTCACTGTAGCAAGATTCCTGGAGGGCGTGAAAAAATCTTTCGGGGACCGAACACGTTAGCCGATTTTGCCCAATGGGTCTTAGACCCCATCGACAAGACGTGGAGCCAAGAGGACATCGAACTTTACGGAGATTGTCATCGTCATGCCACGGTGATGGCTCACAATTTCTCTGGATACGATGGACAGTTTCTTTTGAGGTACTATACGGAACAAGGCACCGAACGTCCTAAAGTGACTTTGAACGGAGCCAAAATCATTTTCATGCAAGTGGGACAAGTACAGTTTAAAGATTCGATGAGCTATTTGGCCATGCCTTTGAGTCGAATGCCTAAAACGTTTGGAATGACAGAAATGGCTAAAGGGTACTTTCCACACTTTTTCAATACGGAAGCCAATCAACACGCCGTTCTACCCCATTTGCCTGAGGCTCACTATTACGACCCCGACAACATGCGTACCGAACAACGAGAAGCTTTCTACGCTTGGTACCAGGCTCACGCCTCCGACACTTTCGACTTTCAGGAAGAAATGTTAAAGTATTGTCGTTCCGACGTGGACATTTTACGACGTTGCTGTGGAAAATTTCGAGAACTGTTCATGGAACACGGAGGGGTCGATCCTTTGAAAGAAGCTTGCACCATTGCCAAAGCGTGTTCCTTAGTGTATCGACAACGATTCATGCCTGAAAACACCGTGGCTGTCATCAGTCCTCAAACGACCAACTTTGTCAAACGTCAATACTCGGTCAAAGCCCTACGTTGGTTACATTACTTGTGCGACAAGGAAGACAAGTGGATTCAGCGTGTCCGCAACGGAGGGGGCGAAAAGACCATCGGAACGTATTCGGTCGATGGCTGGGACTTAGAAAACCCCAAGATCGTGTACGAGTTTAATGGTTGCTTATTTCACGGATGTCCCGTCTTTTACCCTGACCGTGGCACTAAAAATCAGTTTTTGCAACGAACCATGGAAGACTTGTACCAGGACACTTGTCAGCGGCGCCTAAAGTTAGAACAGCAAGGATACCAAGTGGTGGAAATGTGGGAACACGAGTACGATCACCGTATGAAAACCGATCCCGAGTTTAAACGCCTCGTGGAAAGTTACCAGTTCATGGACCCGCTGAACCCGAGGGATAGTTTGTACGGAGGAAGGACCAATGCCACCTGTTTGCTGTACCAAGCCGACGAAGAGAAAGGAGAAGAAATCAAATACTTGGACGTGTGTTCGCTGTATCCCTACGTGTGCAAATATTGTCGCTTTCCTGTAGGGCACCCGCAATTGCTGACGGAACACATCGACCTGAAAAACATTCGACAATACGAAGGCTTGATCAAGTGTAAAGTTTTGCCTCCCACGAACCTATACCATCCCGTCTTACCTCACCATTGTCAAGGCAAACTGATGTTTCCCTTGTGCCGTACTTGTGCCGAAACGTGCAACCAAGACCAACCTTGTCAGCACACCCAGGAAGAACGTGCCTTAACTGGAACCTGGGTCAGCGTAGAATTGTTCAAAGCTCTGGACATGGGATACCAACTGTTAGAAGTGTACGAAATTTGTCACTTTCCCAAGACACAACAATACCGCAAGGGTGACCCTATTCAGAAAGGCATTTTCGCAGACTACGTGAATGCCTTTTTGAAACTGAAGCAAGAAGCCAGCGGCTATCCTTCCTGGTGTCACACTCCCGAAGACCAGATACAATTCAAAGAGAAATACTACGAACAAGAAGGCATCACTTTTGACCACATCGAGAAAAACGAAGGCAGGCGATCGTTTGCCAAAGTGATGTTAAATTGCTTGTGGGGTAAAATGGCACAACGACCGTGTTTACCCAAGACGGAATATTTGACAGAACCTTCCCGCTACTTCCAGATGATTCACGACAAAACCAAATACATGAAACACGTGGACGTCGTTCGAGAGAATTTGACCTTGGTCAATTACGAAGAAGATCTGGACTTTGTTCAAGACGACCCTTTTGGAAA
This sequence comes from Sinohyriopsis cumingii, assembly GCA_028554795.2. Taxonomy (NCBI): domain Eukaryota; kingdom Metazoa; phylum Mollusca; class Bivalvia; order Unionida; family Unionidae; genus Sinohyriopsis; species Sinohyriopsis cumingii. Next base: position 26,026,541 of record CM068841.1, on the reverse strand, counting down.
TGTCATCATTGCGGCTTACGTGACAGCCCATGCTCGCTTAAAATTGTACGAAGCTTTAGAACTGTTAGAAGAACGCGTCCTGTACTTTGACACGGACAGTTGCATTTACACCCATCACCCGATTCAACATCACCCTAGCATCGAAGGAGACCGTTTAGGAGCCTGGACAGACGAGCATCCCGACGACAAGATTCTAAGTTTCGTCAGTGGCGGTCCCAAAAATTACGGCTACGAATACCGGGACAAACAAGGAGAAGTGCACACGACGTGCAAAGTGAAAGGATTGACTCTGAATTATCGTACCAGTCGAGTGGTCAACTTTGGGGTATTGAAAGAAGCCTTGCAATCGGGAGAGGATGGAAACTTTAAAGTGACCACTTACCAACCGAACAAGATTGTACGTTTACCCACTCACCACATCGTCAGTCGACCTTTGGAAAAAGTTTATCAAATCGTGTACCAGAAGCGAGTTCGACTTCCCAATCATTTCACCTTACCGTATGGACACGTTGGTATAAAACATTGGTTGTAAGAGGATAGCCACTCACCAGAAAGATGACTTCGCCACAGCAAGAATCGAGTGAGAAACCCGATGAGAACTCCAAGTTCAAACCCTACCATTTTCCAGTCTTCTTACCTGACTATCGTGATTGTGCCCGTCGATTGGACACGTTTCAGAAATGGCCTACGGATAGGGAAGGATTACCTTCTTCGCATGTTTTAGCTAGAACAGGATTTGTCTACTTGGGACCTGAGTCAGGATTGGGATACGAGGTACAGTGTTTCGCTTGCGGACTGAAGTTACGAATGGATCTATGTATCTATAAAGATTCAGCTATTCTGGAACATACTCGATGGTCTCCGCACTGCCCTTACCTTTCTATGGCCTTTCCACCCATCACACTACGGTACAATGTTGACGGTACTTTAGAGACGGTACCTTCCGAAACAAGTCATAAAAAACGTAAAAAAGGAAAGATGTACAAGCTGGAGACTGCATTGCGACTAGTATAAAAAGGGGCTATGGTCAAGATCGATAGTTCATTGTGACTACCAAGACCGAGCGAACAAGATGAATACTTTGAAAGAGACATCGTTCCAGTTTGGGGATTGTAAAAAAGTTGTATCTTCCTCTAGTGTGACTAATATTGGATGGATAAGACCCATGCATTGCGACGGAAAATGTCCGGAAGGAAACTGCGATTGTCCATGTGGTTACCATTGTAATTGCGTAACGGAGTTTGCAGACGAGTGCGATTGTGAGTCTTGCGATGGGTATGATGCTGTACGTTGTGACCTGAGCGATGCCGTAAAGCATCATGGGAACTTTGTTCTCACTACCCATGTCATGGAAAGTGATGCTGTGCGTGTCAAACCTGAGGGATGCGAAAGCGATGCCGCTCGTCCTCTTAGACATTTTACCGGGTTTAAAGGGGAATGTTCACCTTCACGTCTACCCCACTACGGATGTCATCCAGCCCTGAGCAGACTCCTGTTCCTGTCACCCAACCCTCATCGAAACGAACCTGTGAAAAACGAATATTCGTTTCCTGTGCGTTTGTCGGAATACTGCGACTTTGAAAATCGTCTTCAATCGTTCAAAGGAAAATGGCCTAAATATCTGGGAGGACCGACCCCCGAAGAATTAGCCAGAGCCGGATTTTTCTACTTGGGCGAAGGAGATAAAGTCAAGTGCTTCAGTTGCGGTGTGTCACTTCACCACTGGGAACCGCAAGATTCGGCCTACGTAGAACATGCTCGATGGTCACCGAATTGTCATTACTTACCCTTAGTGGGACCGAGACATTGAAGTAACTTCTTACCATAATAATCTGTTCATGGATACTTTGCTAGAGAATATTCGTGCCTTGCCTGTGGAATTGAGAGAATGCATTTACCGAGAGGTGGTCAAAATACAAGTGAAAGGTAAAGAACAATTGCATCCGTTACGTCACCGGTGTTTGAACCACTGGTACCTTCAGGCTATACAAGGACTGATTGAGTTGAAAGTGTTCCATTGGACAGACATTGATCAACGACCTCCTGGTTATAAAAAGGAATGGTTTGGTATTGACGATTCTATCTACTACATTGTAAACGTACTGCATCGAATTCCAGAGGAAGAGTTAACGAATTACCAACATCTTTCACGCAATGTCAACTTGGTGAAAGAGGAAACTTCTGAACGAATTGTAATGTGTAAATTAGTGGTGAAACGATTTAGATTCGACAATGAATTAAAACCATGTTTGTGCAAACAGTACATTTCTTGTGTCAGACCAAGGAGGATTTAGTATGACCTATTCATGGATACTTTGCTAGAGAACATTCGTACCTTGCCTGTGGAATTGAGAGAATGCATTTACCGAGAGCTGGTCAAAATACAAGTCAAACGTAAAGAACAATTGCATCCGATACGTCACCAGATCTTTAACCACTGGTACCTGAATGGTATAAGAGAACTGATTCGTCAGAAATTCTTTCAATGGTCAGATATTGTTCAAAACTTTGAGGTCGCTAATGATCGACATGTTCATGATTATGGTTACTTCGAGATTCACCTAGTGCAACGCATTGAGGAAGACAAGTTAAAGGATTACAAACATATTTTACGTGGAATCTGCTTAGCGGAAGAGGAAACACCTAAACGAACTCTGACGTTTCGGTTACAATATGCAAGATTTAGATTCCCTACTGGAGAACGAAGATCTCTGGCTAGAAAGTACGTGTATTGCATCCAAAAAAAAGAGAATATAAAAACAGGCTGCCATGCCACGGTTTATGTCACATGTCATCCAACAGATTCCGTGGAAGGAACTCAATGACCATATTCAAACCGTGGATCATTACCATCAATTATTACAAGAACTTTATCCATTCAATTTGGGACGACAAGTGGTGTGTATCTTAGTGACTTGTTTTTTGGGATTTCGTTTACCAGCCGATTCTTTGTGGACTCTTTACGATCAGTACTTACCACCTCAATGGCCTTAAATGGTCACGAAAAACTCCTTTTGCTCAAAGCCTTGCGTTTTCATCTGGATACTTCTCAACCTCAACAGGAAAAAAAGATTCGTCAACTTTTAGCTACCCAAGACGTGTATGACGATGTGTGTGTAGCTTGTGACTTACATCCCCATTGGACAGATGTCCGTGCCTGGAAAGAATGGGGTTTTGAGGCTTGGACCCATGAAGTGGCCCAGTATGCACGAGAGTTGTTCAAGGAAAAAAGTTACTTTTCAACCCGTGTTAGTGACGGTGCCAGAAGAACCCGTCACTCAGGACAGGACTGTCGTGGACAGACCTGAAAGACCCATACGGGAGGACACTTGTGTGACCTTACCCCCTACTATAGAACTGGTTAGAACATTACCCAAAACATGTTGTACAGACACTTGTGTTTATTCCACGTTCATCGTTATCATGTGCCTTTTATCCTTGTACTTAAGCCTTTGGCTTTTATGTATTTTTGTCTTTCGTTTTCATGTTTGAAAAAAAACATTCAATAAACGTGTTCTGAAAAAGTATATAAACTCTTGTCTTGTTTGTTTTTGTGTCATAAGTGACATTTCTCACACCATGGCTACCTCTGCTGTCTCTGCTCCCTCTTCCTCTACTGTCAAAGTCATCGACGAACACTTAGATCGTGCCAGTTGGGAGGCTTTGTATCTTCGCCATCCCTTTAACATGCTCATTGCTGGACCTAGCGGTTCAGGCAAAACCGAATTCGTCAAACGTTTGATCGAACATAAACATCATTTGATCGATCGGCCCCCTCAACGGATCGTGTGGTGTTACAAAGAGTGGCAATCGGCGTACAGCCTCTTGCGAGAAAGTCAAGGTGATTCCATCGTGTTTGTGGAAGGCATTCCTAAAGAAGACGACGACATCGTCTCTGACTCCCGTCAAATCCATTTGGTCATTTTCGACGACATGTTAGGAGAAGACGAAGAAGAAATTAAATTGTGGTTTACGCGCAAAGGGCATCACCGTAATGCCAGTGTCATTTACATCACCCAAAATTTGTTTCAACAAAGTAAAGCCCATCGCACCATCAGTCTCAATGCGCATTACGTGGTCTTGTTTAAAAGCCCTCGAGATAAATCGCAAGTGCAAGTCTTAGCCAAACAGTTAGGAACACCTTGGTTAACTCAGGCGTACGACGATGCCACTCAAACACCACACGCCTATTCACTCGTCGATTTGAAACCTACGACCCCCGAGGATTTGCGATTTCGTACCCACTTGTTTCACCACTGGTGCCAAGACGGAGGGCCTGTCCTGTACACGTCTCCGTCCTCGACTTCATTTCACTCCCCATGAAAAAAATCTATAAAAACCTCAGACCCTTTTTTCGTCTGTCTCACACAGTGTGAACATGACGTCCCTTCAGTCGCATCTTCCCGTCAAATTGATTCGTGCCTTGTATGGCATCAGTCGAGAAAAAGATCCACAAACACGAGCTCGTGTCTTAGAAGCTAGTCTCAAAGAAGTCTTACGATGGTTCACGGTGACGGCACGTCAATTACTCCAAGGAATCATTCAGATTCCTCATCAAACCCAACGCTTTTTCGATCGAAACAAAGTCGCATTGGTCCAACTGGCCGATCCCCGCATCGACACTCAAACCAAAAAACAGATCATTTTGAAACCTGGAGGGAGCGGTACTCTAGGAGGGGTCATCATTCGCTCACTCTTAAGATGGGATCCTAATGCCCCCAAAGTTATCCCCAAGACAAAAGTCCAACGAAGCCCCAAGAAGAAAAAGAAAAAGACCAGGTCCCCAAGAAGAATAACTTCTCCAGTGGCAGGACCCTCCCCTTACCAGACACCACCCCGGAAAAAGAAAAGAAGCCCCCAGAAAAAGAAACAGAGAAAAAGTCCCCAGAAAAAGAAAAGTCCACAGAAGAAGAAAACTAGTCGCAAGAGAGGCACTTCGGCCAGGACGCAACCTTACACTCGCAAACCACGACCTGCCACAGCGGTGACTGCGTCTCCGGCAGCCTCACGTTTATCCACTTCTCCGTTGATGTCACCAGGAACTGAAGAGTACTTGTAGACGTTGATCACACCAAGAACTTCTCCGTTGATGACCCCCAAAAGAACTTCCCCAGTGGCAGGACCTTCCAATTTAGCGGCAGTGGCTGCTGCTCACAAAGTACCTTCTCCCAAAATCAAAGTCCATGAAGGATCGGGCATGTTACAAAGTTTACTGGATTTGTCCAAGCAAGAACTGGCTCGATTTAGTCCGTTACGTACCCCTGCACGACGTGTCATGCCTGTCCTCAAACTAATATGCCGTAAAGACAATCAGTGGCGACGCGTTCCAGTATAAAAAAGGCCTGTGACCAAGTAGGGTATCAGTGTTTTTTTGGTGCTCCTGAAGACTCAAAGATGTCACCCTCCAGAAAACCCCAAGGAAAGAAAAGGAAAGGACTGCCACCACCTTTAGCCAAACATGGGGACCTGTTATCTGTCCTGTCCAAAGCTTCTCCACCCCTACGAAAAAAACTCATTCAAACGGCCTCCAAAGAGGTCATCGATACCGTGTGCGAATGTTGTTTGAACGTTTTGAAAGGCACGATCCCTTTGTCCAAACACCAGAAACAATGCTTAAGCAAACATCGTCACGTACTTCGCCAAATGGTTCGAAAAAAAATTCCCATTCGTCAAAAAAAGAAGATGTTGGTCCAGCGTGGAGGCATTTTACCTCTCTTGTTAGGTCCCATACTGAAAGGAGTCTTGGGAACCATGTTGGGAGGACTAGTAAGAGCAAGATAAAAAGGCCCTCGGAAGTCCCAAGATCTCAGAATCGACCCCTGACAACCCCATGGAAGGACGAAAACTAGCTTTAGTGCCTTACAAACGATGGATGGAATACCATCGGTGGCAAGAACAACGCACCCCGCATTTACCTCCCAATCCCAATTTGAGCGAGATGTCCCAGTTACAACACGAATTGCAGTCCTTGATGAATCGCCAAGATTTGTCCGAAACAGAAAAATCGCAAAAGTACGGTCAACCCTTGCAACGACTGAAACTCTTTCACCAGAAAGCTTTAGACGAAACAGCTCTACCCACTTTGAAAGATTTTAAGACCTTGATGAAAAGTCCAGCACCATCACCAGTACCAGTACCGGTACCAGTGGTCAAGACAGAAAAAGGAAAAGAAGAAGAAGAAGAAGGGTTTCAAACTCCACCGGAAAAAGTACGCAAGTTAACAACACCACCTACCTCCAGAATTGGATGGATTAAAAAGATGATGGCCACCCCTTCTTCATCACAAGAGAAAAAGAAAGTGAAGACAGTAGTGAAGACAGAAGTGAAACAAGAACCGATATCCCCCGTTCAGACATCCTCCTCTTCAACACCTATTGCTGGCCGCACACGCAAAGCATTGCAATCCAAGAAAATACCCCAAGAGAAAAAGAGTAGCATCCTCCAAGAGTGGGTGTCTTATTAACACATCAACCAACACAAAAAAATGGAAAAAGTCTTAGCCAGCATTTACTACGATCCCTCGCATCCTGCAGGTTACGCAGGAGTTCAAAAATTGTATCGTGCTGCCAAAACGCGACTGAAAAGTCTCCGTTTACCTCAAGTGCAACGATGGTTACAAGAACAAGCTACCTACACTTTACACAAACCCATTCGACGCAAGTTTGCCAGAAGTCGCACCCGAGTGGAAGGCATCGATCATCAATGGCAAGCCGATTTAGCCGATGTCTCTCATTTGGCCAGCTATAATCGTGGTTACAAATATTTGTTTTGTGTCATCGACGTCTTTTCCAAATTTGCCTGGGTCGTGCCCTTGACTTCCAAATCGAGCAGCGAGTTAGTGCGAGCCCTGCAACGGGTGTTGAAACAAAGCGGTCGTCACCCTCTTCGATGGCAAACGGACAAAGGCACCGAATTTCTAAACCAAGCTTTCCAAAAAGAATTAAAGAAACGTGACATTCATTTTTTTTACCACCGAGAATCCCGAAACCAAAGCCAGCATCGTGGAACGTTTTCAACGCACTTTGAAAGAACGCATGTGGAAATATTTTACGCATCACCACACTCTGAAGTACATCGACATCTTACCACACCTGGTGCAAGCGTACAACCAATCTTACCATCGAAGCATCGGACGTGCCCCGCAGGACGTGACTCCCGACAACGAAGTGCTGGTGTTTGAACGCCTGTTCGGTACGTCCCCGACGAGGGCTGTCCCCAAGAAAAGTGGAGAGTTGGCCGTAGGAGATTGGGTGCGCATTGGCAAAACCAAACGCACTTTCGACAAAGGTTACTTACCTAACTGGACGACCGAATTGTTTCGCGTCACTGGACGAGTGCATGGCCGTCATCCTGCCGTCTATAAATTGGAAGACATGAACGGAGAAGTACTCAAAGGAACGTTTTATTTGCCCGAGTTACAACGTGTGACCAAAAAAGAAGACGACGTGTACGACATCGAAAGCATTCTCGAACGCTGAACCCGTAAAGTGGGCAAACGACGTGTCAAAGAAGTCAAAGTACGTTGGAAAGGATATCCACCCAGTTTCGATTCTTGGATCGACGCTTCGCAAGTCATCGACTATAAAAAGAAGAAGTGACCATCATGCCCTTTCACACAGCAGACGCAGCTACGTCGACCAGTCCTTCTTCACCCAGTTCTTCTGTGCAAGATTTACAAAAACAACCCTTGTGGGTGTGGTGTGGAAAACGTGTGCCTAAAACGCAAATCGTCTTTTTCTGCCAAATCTTCGTGGTGTATTGTGTCATCGGGGCAGCCATTGCCAATTTGAGTTTGCAACAAGGAGACAAACAATTGTGGACCATTTTATTGAGAAGTTGCATCGGTTACCTGCTTCCCAATCCCTCCCTGAAATTCTCCTCGAACGGGAACGTTGTGTCCAGTGCCAGTGCCAGTCACCACTCCAACCACAATCAGAACCCCATCTTGGGCGGAGACACGCCTCTGACGTCCATTAATAACCCCTCGGACAGCCTCAAAACTCTGGAATTATGAGTCACCAAAACCAATTTTACTTAACCTTACCCAGTGACAGTTCCATGGAGGTGTTTCCCCACAACACGTTGTGCTGTTACACGGCCAAATTACCTCAGACCATCCCCTTAGATCACGAAGCCCATTGGGAAGTGGCTTTAGTGGAAATGATTCACCCGACCCAAGTCCTCAATGTCCTTCCCAATCAAAATGTTTTTGATGTGGAAGTTCATGACGAACAATTGCAACAGTACTTGGATACCTATGGCAAATATGACAAGAAAACCCCTGGCACAAAAAATCAAAAGTACACCACCTATCACTTGTTCATTCCCCCAGGGTATTATTTTAGTGGTCAACATTTGGTCAACACCATTACCTCCAGGTTTAATGTCGTGTTTCTGAAAGCTTTGGAAAGTGTCAAAAAAAGTGTCACCATGGAATACCACAAAACAGCTCGTCGCTTCTTGATGAAATTTGACGGGAGTAAAATCCTGTCCATTTTATTTTGTCCTGAATTGTTTGACATGTTGGGCGGAGACATGGACATGAGAATGACCATAATGAAGAAAAACGAATCACCCATCGTTTACGACAACGAGTCTTTTAGCAAGTTATTTCGTGCCCCGGTAGAACTGAACCAAGGACTGAATTTGATGTTTGTGTACTCCGATGTGGTGGAGTATAACGTGGTGGGACACACCTCTGTACCGTTACTGCGTGTCATTCCTTTCAAAGTGGATTCTGCCACGAACGCTGACGAGGAAGGTGGAAACACTTATCACGTCCACCGCGAATTTGTCCATCCTCACTATTTGCCTGTCAGCAAGTCGTATTTGGACACGGTCAACATTACTATAAAAGGAGATTTGGGACAAAATATTCCATTCACCAAAGGAAAAGTCACGGTGAAACTCCATTTTCGAAAACGGTTCTCTCACGATTCGTAAGTAAGTCATGTATCCAGTGTACCGAGGGGTTGCTCGACAGCGAGGACACGGTTTAGGAGACATGCTGAAATCGGCCTTTCGTTCGGTGGCTCCGGTGTTGAAACCGATGGTGACACGCGGATTGCACGCCTTGAAAGATGCGGCACTGACGCAAGGCAAAGAATTTCTCCAAAATGTCATCATCGACAAACAAAACCCTAAAGAAGCCTTCATGAGGGCAGGCAAAAATGTCTTGCTGCAAACGGGTAAAGACATTTTGGGCCGACGAGACACACCTATAAATGCCCTGCACGCTACCAAGTCAGGCATTCAGCAAGGACAAGGCAGAAAGAGACGACGAAGAAAACACCCTTTCACCAGACTTCAAGCGAGAAAGGCCAAGAAAAGAAGAACCGTTCGAGACTTAGACGTTTTCGATTATTGAGAAAGAGAAAAAAAATGATGCACCGAGAGTCTTGCGCTTGTTCCAAGACGGAACTGGACCTGTTTGCCATGCCCCCCACCATGATGACCATGCAAGAATCCCAGTGGGTGGAATTTCATCCCGTCTCCTCTTTGACGGAATCAGCTCCCATCGAGTTTGAAATCAAAGGACAACCCGAAGATTACATCGATCTGAATAGCAGTTACCTGTATTTGAAAGTGAAAGTGATCAAAACGGACAACACCAATCCAGGAGGCGATGCTAGAGTAGCTCCTGTCAACAATTTCATGCATTCCTTATTTAGCGAAGTGGACTTGTACTTGAATAACAAACTGGTCAGCAGCAGCATGGATACTTACCCATATCGTGCCTACTTGGAAAATATCTTGACGTACGGAAAAGAAGCCAAGAATACTCATCTGGATGCTTGCGTGGTATGGAAACCTGACACAGCAGGTGTAGGCACGTTTAGCGACACAGTCCTGACAGAAGATGACAATCCTCACAATGTGGGGTTTAACGACCGTCGTAAGAAAATTCTGCAAGGGCGAAGTTTAGAACTGATGGATCGTTTGCATTTGGACATGTGGTTACAAGAAATGTATTTGCTCAACGGGGTGGATATCCGTCTGAGACTGAATCGTAGCAGTGCCACTTTCCATTTGATGGCCCATGCCAACGAATACAAAACTATCATTCAAGAAGCCCGACTTTACGTGCGTCGTGTGGAAGTGTTACCTAAAGTGGGAAACGACGTCAGTCAGACGTTGAGCAGAACGACTGCCAAGTATCCGATACGACGCGTAGAAGTAAAAACGTTCACCATTCCTGCTGGACAGCGATCTATGATCGAAGATCATCTGTTCCAAGGACAGTTACCCAAACGTTTGATTGTTGGTATCGTCAGGAATTCAGCCTTCAACGGAACCCACGATCAAAATCCTTTTGAGTTTCAACATTACAATGTGTCCAAGATCGAAGTCAGTCGCGACGGCAAGACCTTGTGTACCCGACCCTTTGAGCCCAACTTTGGTGTCGCAAAGAATTATTTGAGATCGTACTTGTCCCTGTACGACTCCACGGGACAGTTAGGAACCCACACCAGTCACGGTATTTCGTACGACGATTATGCGGGAGGCTATGCTTTGTGGGGTTATGATTTCATTCCAGACCAAGGCAGCGACGAGGCACATTTCCACCCTATAAAATCAGGCCAGATTCGTGTGGAACTTCAGTTTGCAAATCCACCTCCAGATCACACAGTGAACGTCATCCTGTATGCAGAATTTGACAATACCATAGAAATCAACAGTTTGAGAGAAGTCATTCTAGATTACTAGAAGTCATGGAAGACTGTTATCCCTCTTTACCTAGTGGAGAAACTTTGGACATGAAATGTGAGGAGACTGTGGAAGAAGAAGAAGTGATCATAATGAAGTCGAGATGGCCAGAACAAGAAGCCCATTTAGTCTCCTGTTTTGCCAAACACTTGGTCGATAAAATGACGGAATTGATCAAGAAAAATTGCTATGGATGTCAAAACGATCATCCCAGTCAAATTCAACACGATAAATGCCTAATGTTAAGTCAAGAAGAAAAATTGGACGAGTATCTGGACGAAGCTTGGAGTCTCATCTCGAACAAAGACGTGTTGCACCAGTGGTATAAAGACTTGCGTGAACATTCTTGTCCACCATTAACCACTCAAGAGATCCATCGTATCGAAGCTCTCCTGAATCAGAGTGAGGAAACAGAACGAATAACCGTTTATTTGTCAGACATTTTCAAGCAAAAAGTCAGGATCGAATTGACGACTTATTATTACCTGTGAAGAAGAAAACACAAAACAATGGATACCTGGGAACTTTATTACCTTTTGAACCACAGTTCGTATACGGCTTCTTGGAATCCTGTCGTCTATGCTAAAGATGAACTCCCTCATCGCAAACCTAAAGACCATCAAGCTTACGTGATCAACACGGACGACAGTCATCTCCCAGGAACCCACTGGGTAGCCGTCTACTTTCCTCAAGAAGGATGTGTGGAATATTTCGATTCGTACGGATTGCCCCCTTTGGAAGACGATATCATCGACTTTATGAGAAGAAATGCTCAAACCACCCGATTCAATAATGTGAAATTACAAGGCACAGATTCCTTGGTGTGTGGACAGTACTGTGTGTATTTTCTGCATCATCGCAGCCCGGGCTATTCCTTAGAACATTTAGTGACTCATTTCGATCCTCGTTCTTCTGCTAGAAACGATGTGAAAATAGATCGATGGTTTTGTGACCATTATGCTTATCTTTTGTCTCAAGCTAGGAAACGTAGTGTCCATCAATGGCCTAATGATTTCCAACAGTGGAAATCACAATTTCATTCACAACGTTGTCAGCCCTGTTTAAAGTAGGTTGTAAAATGAGAAAAAAATGTTTGTGATTTGAAAAAAATTGTTTGATGTTATAGTGTTGGATTATTGTTAAAAATGTTAGAGTTGTTGTTTAGTGTTAAGTGATTTTTGAATAAAAAATGTTGTGTTTTGAAAAAATGCTTTTGTCTTTTGTTTAGCTATAAGAATGTTGGATTGATGCTCTTTCATTTCTTACTATCCCTCTCATGAACGTTGCGGCTCGAAAAACCGTGTGGGGGATGTTTTCCTTCACGTCCGCGCTTTGACTTTAAGAACCGGGGGTTGTTTCCAGTCTAACCATCCATTGTCGACTCATCCTCCTACGAAGATGTGCTCCAAACTAGCTAAGCTCAACGAAGCCTACGTGAATTTGCATAGGGTCAGACACAGTCTGATACCGAAGCCAGAAGAAATAGAGAATGTGAGAATGTTAAAAATCACTGAAGACCTGATAGAAGAGCTCTTCAGAGAAGAAATGAACAGGGAGAAAGAAGAATGGACAGAGAAGTACAGACTTCAGAGACAGCAGCAACAGCAGCAACAACAACAACAGCAGCAGCAGCAGCAACCTGAAGCTGACAGAGGCTTTGTCGATTGTCGTATCGACACCAAAGAGTTCTTCTTTTCTTTCCGAAGAAGCAGACCTATCGCCAGAAAGTCTATCCTCAGAGGACATCGCATTCTTAGAAACTAAAAAAAGAATGCCATAGCAAACAAAAAAAACAGCCCTTTTCAGGGCTACCCAATACTCTAGAAAAGAAATAACGATCCATTTGCCAATGTGTGTAGGTAGAGTAGTGTGAAAATAAACACTAACTCTTTTTTTAAAAAAATGTCAGGGTATGTGTTTGTGTGTTTGTGTTTGTAAGTGCTCACGTAAGTTGGTATGGATAGTAGATTAAAATGATGTTTGGTTTTTTTTGGCTGTTAGAGGTGTATATTTGGGGTTAGATTGAATTGCTTTGCGTATGTGGATAGTCCATTGAAGTGATTTATAAAAAATTTTAAAATAGTGATGGGTAGCATAAAAAAGTGAGTGAGTGTTTCTTTTAGTTCCGCGCGTTGTTTTGGGTCATGATCTAGGTAAGATCAATTTTATGTTATTAGGGGGATGTTTTCCATCACGTCCGCGCTTTCACTATAAATTGAAACTCGCTGGGCAGTCTAGCTACCCTTGTTGATTGATCAACACAGCCAGAAGAATGAATAGCAGAATAGTGAAACTGTTAGAACTCCAGATGCACCTGGAATATGCCAGGCGCATAGTAAACGAACTATCAGCGGAGGCTATCATAGAAGAAGCAAGAATGAAGAAAGAAGAGGAGGAGAGAAGAGAGAGGGAAGAAGAGGAAAAGAAAAGAGAAGAGAGGATGTCGTTCAATATTCCCGAGACAGAGGATTGGGGTGTTGAAGCGAATCATCCTCCCTCTGCGCTCCCCAGAAGAAAGGTGAAAGAAGACTGGGGAAGAAGATGCGTGTGTGGCGCCAGGCCAGGAAGGTGCAACCATTAGATAGGTGCATCAGGAGTTCAAAAAAAAAACAGCCCTTTTCAGGGCTACCCAATACTCCAGAAAAGAAATAACGATCGAATTGCCATTGTGTGTAGGTAGAGTAGTGTGAATATAAACACTAACTCTTTATTAATAGTGGAAGTGTATGTGTTTGTGTGTTTGTGCTTGTAAATGTTGAAGTAAGTTTGTGTGTTTGTGTTTGTAAATGCTGAAGTAAGTTTGTGTGAATAGTAGATTATGGGTTTATTTATTGTTTCTTAGCAAATGTGGAGAGTGTAGTTAGGGTTATATTATATGAAATGAAAAAGTAGGGGGATGTTTTCCTTCACGTACGCGCGTTGTTCGGTCATGATCTAGGTAAGATAGATTTTATGTTTTTTAGGGGGATGTTTTCCTTCACGTACGCGCTTTAAGTATAAGAACCCACAGTATTCGTCGTTCAAACCATTCTACATAGAAGATGGCTTCAAACCACCTGGATAAATTTCAATCATTGCAAGACGTCCTTGACAATTTGGGCATGATAGAACAAATGCTCGTACGACTCGTTGAAGACCACTATTCTTATAGTCCGCATAGAGTAAAAATGGAAACTAACAACTTAAGAAAAGCAAAGGACATGATCAGTGGTGTGATGAAGGAAATAAAGGAGGAGAAGGAGGATGAAGAGGAAAAGATAAGAATAAGAACATGGAACGAAAAAGTTGAAAAAGAAGAAGAAAATGAGAAGAGGAAGAAAGAAGAGGAGGAAGAGAAGAAAGAAGAGAAGGAGAAAAAAAAGAAGAGAAAGAGTGTTGGAGATAAAATAAGAAGTTGGTGGAGGAAAAGAAGAACTTAGAAGCAGAAGAAGAAAACCCAAAGGCCCTTTTCAGGGCCAGCCATATTTCTCGAAAAGAGATAGCCTTTCCATTGCCTACCCCTTTTTTTATTTTATTTTTTATTTTTTTTTTTAAAAAAAAATAGAGACCCTCCCTGTTTCAATTTTACATAGACCCTATACAGTCCCAGGGGTTTTAGGCCATGTCAAATTTACATAGACCCTATATTGTCCCAGGGTTTTTGGCCATGTTAATTCCCATAGACCCTATATTGTCCCACGATTTTTCTCCATGTTAAATTTACATAGACCCTATATTGTCCCAAGGGTATTTTTAATGATAAGTCCCATAGACCCTATAGGATCCCCATTCACTACTAATATATATTAAGTTGGCAGCATGTGAAAGTATTCACGAAAATTAACAGTTAATGCATATTAACACAGTAAGTTGTGTACAAGTATATATTTTGCCATGCATATCTTCGTTGATTCCATTTAAAATAATTTTACATGAACATTAATGATTCACCTGTGTTGATTTAATTTCGCATATGCTGGTTGTTGATGACAACAAGTTAAATAAGGACTGACAAAGATGTCAAGAAAGGATAAAATGAGCCTCAATGGCTTGTCAAAAAAAAATTCATGCCTTACATTATTGACAGGATTCATGACGTCACGACCCTGCAAAATAGATTTCTGTTACGACTTTATGGTAACAAACTAAATAACAGAATGCTAAAAAACCAACATGTTATGTAAAATCCTATCAAGTAATTTAATTATGAAAGCTATAAATGGAAATGTCAGAGGAACGTACAGTTTTATGATGTGAATCTAAAGTAGATCCGATAAAGTTCCTGAAGGTCCAAATCAATGAAAAGTTCGGTATAAATTTCAATACGGGAAATATAGTGGTCCAAAACGAATTTGAAGAATTCACAATCGTTCCAGAATAATATCATAGTCCAAATAACAAGCACTTTGTATTTCCACTCTACATTTGAAACAATCATTTTTCTTCTTGAATTATATGCAGGTACAACATAAAATGAGTCTGCAGACTTGCAACTGGAACACACGTTTTCTGTGAAATGTTTTTATTTGTACAAACGCGATATTTGCACGACATTTTATGGTTTCATTTATTTTTTTACTTGTCACAAGCGTTTTAACGTTTGTCTTTTGCAATTGTGTGCATTGTTATAACCAGTTTTAATCTGATCGGCGGAGTACTAGTAGTCGTAAGTTTGAGATTTTAGAACTTTTATCGAAATAGTCGTTAACTTCGGTCAAAACCATCAAGTAGTATTTAACAAGCGTTGATGATTATTTTATATGTATTTGTGGCTGTGTTATAGTTAGCATCCTGACTGCTTAAGTGGGTCAAGGAGTTTCTGTTCATTACATCCTTGGTTAATTTTGGATGCAACTTAATCTATAATAATCTTCATCGACAATAGTCATCGACGACAAGACCTACTACTTGCAATAATAGACGTTTTATACGTGCATTGTAAATCAATCTGATCTAATATGACTTTCTCAATACTGAGTGAGCGTATAAGTGTGTGTATCTGATTAAGTCTCATGTTGATGCCCTTGCGTCTTGCACTAATATAGCTGAGGAAAAACTTCTTTTCTACAATCCTACCGCTCCGGAGGCCTAGTGGCTAGAGCGTCCACCTCGGATGCGGGAGGGGGTGGATTCGATTCCCGGCCGAGTCATATCAATGCGCGCAGCATTACGAGGTTAGTGTTAGGACTGGTCAGGCTGTTGTCAGGATAATTGGACTCTGTGGGACATCACGCTACATGTCTGCGACAGAATGCCCCAGTGCTAGACATCACTATAAACTGCCCCACTGCAGATATCGTAGCGATATGACTGAAAAATTGTTACACCTACGTTAAAAATCAAAATCACACACACACACACACACACACACACACACACACACACACACACTCTCTTTTCTACAATCCTCAAGTTCCCAAGTACCTGTTCGACATGATGTTGCAGGTATGAACTGCACGAAGGGCTACATCACCATTACTTATCACGCAAATTGAGGGAGTGCCCAATGGAACATCTGACTGAGTACATGTATCAAGAACTTTGGTAAGACGAGGCAGGATGTTTGACAACGTTAATTGAATAGGTGTACATCAACACTTTAAAATATCTGCAATGTGAACACAACGTCCAGTCTTTGCAGCTTTAGGCATTTTTCATTACCTTTGGCTTTGTTAAACTATTATTTTCATTACCGTTTTGCCAAGATCTGGAATTTGTTTATTGCAGCAACGTCTCGATATTTGTTATTCTTCACAGAACTAAACAACGTATTAACTCAACTGCATCTCTTTCACTCTATCCTTTGCAATGTCATACTATTTGCTACCTCTCTCTTCAGCTGCCAAGAAAGCATGCCAACATCTTAGAACGCAACATCTTTTGTTGCTAATGAAATCAACTTTAATAATGTTTTCATAGAAGAAGGAATTTTAAACAATTCAAAGTGTTGAACTGCTGTACCAATTATATTAATTATTTTTCGTCATCCAGTTTCATGTGTGCATGAAGGGCAATGAAAGTGAACGTGATTTCCTATTCTTTATCTTTCCAGTCGGTGCGTTTTGTTTTGTAAGTGACGTGTAATCTAACTGCCGACTATGGCGAAAAACCTATATCCGACTTTACTTTAGTTTCTCAATCCTTCCTTCAGATTACTGTAGAGCTGCTATAGTCATATATTATAAAACAAAGACAGCATAGCCGGATGTGACAGAAGTAGAATCTCCAGGTGCCTTCTCTCCATCTCTGCTATTAAAATATATAACTCTCTCTATCATCTTCAGGCAGATTGTTCATGATCACGGCTATTTCCAAGGGGCTAGATTCTAGATGTATTCTTCTGCATTGAATGATCTGCCAAGTGCTGCTAGTTTCTATCGTGCATTATTGCTTTGTAATCAACTTATTTGAACTGAATTATGTAGCTGCTGTGTGCACTACCGTATTCATTTCAGTCAGGACATTGGTGTTGCTCTGAATGATGCAGTCTTAAAACAGCCTTTACAAAATGCGCCAAGGAGCTGAGTAAGGAAGAATATTTCTTCTTATAGCATTGTATTAGGAATTTTCATGCAAGATGTTTTCTTCTTAATTAGGTGCGAATTACATAGTTTCAGTCTATCACATTTCATACTTTCCTTGAATTGTCCACACCAGTTCATTACTAGGGATGTAAAGTGGTTGGTCTGTGATCTGCTGTAATAATAGTTTACATATGCCCATCATTTGTGCATATGGGCTCAAAATGTTTATCAGTGTGGTCGTTATTTTATTATCATTTGCCGTAGCAGTTGTCACGAGTGAATCAATAGATGTACATGCTTAATTAGATGCACCACTTCAGTGTAGGTATCCAGGACATGTTTCTTACAACTGGCTGATTCATCCACTTTTGTTCATATAATGAGTGGTCCATTTCTATTAAAGTCTATTCCTTAAAACAACAGGAATTGAGGCTACGTTTCGTAAAGTTTGACTCGACGATCTAAGTTGATTTCGGTACACTGCAGGTCATATGTGCTCTCTTCTGTGACCAGTAGTCCATTTTCACATCGTAACGCATTCCGTATACAGTTGAAAGTGGCTTTTAAGATGTCAATATTGCCGCCTAAAGACTAAATAACTAAACCCGGTCAAATATTATCAAGCGCATAATATATATATATATAACACTGTTAGCAATGCAGCTGTCGAATTTACCGATTGTCACAATTCCAATTAAATTATTCGCAGCATATAACAAGTTAAAATTATTATCTTTTCGTATTCTGAAGCAAAGAGTAAGTGCAAAACCAAAACCATCATATATTTTACTTTATTATGGTATTTTTGTAATATAGAGGATTTATTGTGCAATTATAATGACCTCACGAATGTATTTTCCCGCTCTTCGTCGGGTTCATCCAGCGTTGCGGTACCACCAAACAGAAGCCTCAGAAAAATGTGCAAAGTGTCTTTGGCAAAGTTTTCAGCATGCCTATGGGTGTTTCACGTACGTATGCACGCAGTTGTGTCGTAACATGAGCCATTGTTAAAATATAATAGTGTGTGGACTCTGCGAAATGCATAAGAATTCTTCTTGAGATGACATTTCAAAGGATTCTGAACGTTACACGCAAAATGCATCCTGCTTATTACTGGAACTATCACCGGCATGCATTAAGCGGGAAGGTTTGATTTCTAGTTATTTTAGTATTTTCATAAAATACCAGTACTTTGACATATCTCTGACCATATAACGGAATCAGTCGATTATTTGTAAATATTTGTTGCAATCATCGCACATATTATAAACATATCCGCGAGCCAATCCATTGTCCTATCAATACACTGTCATCTAGTAAATAAGACACAAGTACTGTGAGTTCTTCATTTTGTCTAGTTCGTCCTTCGAACTGAAGATGCACACATTGCAGTCACTAGTTTCAATCGATCTTATAAGAGATGTTATGCTAACAATTGGTCACCTTCAGCTCTTTAGATGCTTAAATTGATCTTCAAATGTTGTATCACCCTGATAGGTGTTGTTAAAATGCTGATGTACTATAGCATGACTATTACATTTAATGCTGTCATCACTTGGTGATTTACCCTTGATTGAACGAAGTCAATTAAAACTAAAACTAAAATTGTATCTAAACGTAATTAGTTTATTTTGTTTCGATTACTTCAGCTTGCTATTTTGTGACACATTTCTTTTATTTTCTGTTGTTTTTGACTGGGATAATATAGCTTTCAGATTTTGTTATTGAAATGGTAAAGATTCATGTTTCAATAGTTGTAGCATGAATGTTTAGTATTTACGTTTCATTAGACGTACTAGAGCCGTTTAGGAATTTCAGAATTTGCCTGATAATATAAAGAATTTGTATTTTGTATTGGCTTTTGCTAATGATTGTATGTCATATGATTTGTATTTTATACTCGACCTTGTCCAAAATCATACTGACTGTGTACCTGAGCAGGGACTCTTATTTTGAAAACAACGTAATACATCGCTAATATTTATCGATGATTGTAGATTAAATATTCAGATCCTATTCAATGGAGGTAAACGTGTTTATTTGGATCTGCGTCTATATTATCAGATGTCCTTTTCAAAATTCCTAAACTTGTTGACATATGTGAATGTTTAATAAGGGATACTGACGTGCTACCTGGCTCTATTATTGTGTCTTAGTTTTCCATATAAAGCTGTTTACTTGAAACAATGCTCGTTTCTGCCATAACATCTTAAAGGAGAATCAGCCTTATTTTTGTGTTCAGTTTTCATTTAGGTGGGGTCTTTTTATTCAAATTATTATTAACTGGAAAAATAAAGTGCTTGTCAATAATATTCTTGGACTGTAACATTAATTTGGAATTATAGGGAATTCCGACGAGAACATTTTTTTAATTATATTACCGTGACACATCAAAAGCTAGTATCACATCGCCACAAGCCAGGCCACGGGCACATCATCATATTCGAGACTACATGCATTCAACATTGCAACTTATTTTGAATATGACTGGAATTCACTCTAACTTTATACATTTGGACTTGTGATAGAACTTTAAGGACTACTTGGGATTTCATTATGGATACTGTAATTTTGTTTCTGAATTTTTAATTTGTATTCTTAAAAAATAAAATATTATTTGAAGTTTTATAAAACTTGTTCGTTTTCGCTCTTTTATGTTACATATTTTAAAACCATAGATTCATACGAGAATCTAGCAACGTTAGGTATGGCCAGATTGTTGCTATCTTTATTAATCTGAAAAAAGAAATCAGCAACAAGACGGTTAAGTACTTAATAATAAATTGTATTAGGAGTCTGTTAGCGGCATTCAAGTACACATTGGATTATGAATCCATATGTCTTTAATCTGTGATTTAATCTGAGTTGGTCATCAAGAGAACAACTTACAATTCAAGAAAACAAAATTTCCTTTTCTGAATTTTGCAAAGAGAAGAGGCAAGAAAACATATATACATACCATGCAATTTTTACCGACACGTCCATTACTTCAGCATAATATGACATTGTCTCAGATATCGGGCATCACCCATTCTAGTCAAACTGATCCAATACTTAAAGCATTAACAACAATAGTTAAAACAAAGAGGTAGTCTTCCACAGTCTCATCGTGGTAGGAGCAAGTACGTATGTATCGTAAGATTTGGAAGATTTATACGAAACCGAATACGTCGTATGCAGAAAATGTTATGTACCTATTCAGTTATATATATATAAATTCATACCCCCAAATTCAGCGACATATGTTAATACAGGTGTGATCATATCATAAAATAGTTTGAAGCTTATGTAATGGAAAGTATGCCTAATTTATTTTAATGACACTCACTGTATATAGAACTTGGTTAGCTTGAATTGCTTGTTCTTGCTTTACTTGCTTTGCTTTCACCAATTTAAGTTTAGGGGTGATTATAATCCCGTGTATGTATATCCAGGGACAGTTTGGATTTGTTTACCCTTATAATACCACTTTTCATTACTGCTCAAGATTCATCCTTTGATGAATAGTATATTTTTCGCTTCATCTAAATTAGCACTAACTTCTGTGTCTCACAAAATGTCTCAACAACATTAATGTGTCATTCAAAAGGACCGTCTGTATCAGTACCGTTTGCAACGTCATAGTAAAGAAAGATACCATTAAAGCAATTTTGTAGGATGTATGATACTAAATCATTTATAAATAGATTCAACAGAAGAGCGTTTAATACGCAGCCTTGTCTGCTGCCAATATATCAGGTGAAGAATTCTGCATTTGTCCTTTTATCTGCACATGTGAACTTATATTTTTAGTCTAGATCTTTAAAGAGCTGTCTTTTGATGACTTTTTTACTAAGAAAGTCAACAGTTTTACATGATCTTTAGAGTCAAACACCTTGTAAAAGCCTACAAATATTACAAACGACCTCTTTTTAACTCGAACGTTTCTAAGCCATTGCTTGAAGCGAAAACAGTAGGACCTGAATAGCTTTGCGGAATCTCACCTGGCTTAAAATACTGATAAACAACGTATTCAATATATCAATCAGTTAGATACCCATATAATTATTAGGGTCATCAAATGGTCTTCTTTTTCTAATGGTAAGATAATAAATCCACCCCATTGTTTAGGAAAGTGTGAGGCGTCAAAATCAGCATTTAATTCCGTTTAATTTTACGTAATGTCGGTTAAAAAAGCTCTCTGGAGATTATTTGTAATATTTTACAATGCCGACTCCAAACAAAGTTTACCTTATCTTATCTACTAAAGTATTTGCCTAACTAGTTGTTCCATTCGGTATATGAAATGTGTAGTAAACATTTTTATTTACTGTCTCACTCTGTGCATATCCCACTATCAATATGAATTTAGATCGTGTTCACAGAGTGGGTTTCGAAAGTTGAAGAAACACTATTCATATATAGATTTGGCTAGCATTGGTTCCCGCAGAATGAAGGATATGAATATATTTATGTTGAGTTTCAGCCAACGTCATAATGACAATTTAATTCACGTTGGAATTCAGCCGTAAATAAATCAAACTATGCATACCAGTAATGTAAATTTAAGATCCTTTAACGTTCAGTTTTATACAGCCATTGATTTACCTACCCATTTGGAAAATGCGTTCAGCAGACTCCGTTGCTGTGCTCACAATTTAGCTATAAAGGAACGATATAATAATGATACCCCCTTACATTAAAGTATATGTATGTTATGTGATAAAAGCCAAATAGAAGATAAATATTACTTTGTTTTAGAATGCCCTTTATAACGAGAAACAAATTCATACCAGAACGCTTTAGCACAAACACCGGTGTGAAGAAATATATTCGCTGATGAAATCCACGAAACAAATCATGATCATCCAACTCGCACAATACCTCCCTTCAACATTCCATAGAAGAGAACAATGTCACGTGACTAAAATATTATTTTATTGTGTTTATTGTTTTCTTTACGAATATGGAAAATCATAGATATATAGCTATAATGAAATACTAGTTCCGTTTCATTTGCTGCATATGTTTCTATATGTGGTCTTTCGATTTGTACCTCCCTGTGCTAAATCTATTTGTAATTTGGCGCTTTGCATAATTCCAATATTACTGTTTAACTGTACTACTATGGGCTTATGACCTACATAACCAATAAACGATTGTTATTGTCATTTTCAAAGCGTAATAAACATGACATGCATGACATGCAACCGTAGCAATAATGTATAAAAAGAGACAAATCACATTGGTTGTATAGAACTTAAGAATTTAAACCATGAAAAGATGTACATCAAATATATAAAAAAAGAAATTAATAGTAATACAAGTGGGCATATATGATAGCAGGAAACGCCGGGCAGAATATGTAGCAACCTGATATGAATATTAAGCCATATAGAAAGAAAAACGAGTTTATAGTAGAAAATTGACGGCACATAACACGAACTATTATTGTAAAGTGAGACAGAAATGAGTTGTCTCTCTTCTTGGAAATGTTTCTGTAGCGTAGGAGTTTTTGTTGCAAATATTATGTTATTATACTGTTGTTGTGCATGTTAGAATCAGGGATCAAGAGAAACAGCATCTAATTCTTCTACAACGCATGGTGAATGTACTAAAAAAGAATTTTGTCTATGTCAATGCCCATCTTTTAGGACATTGAAATATCTCATTGCTTAAAACTGGATTAATTGTTTGTAAAACAGAAAATCATCCTCAGATTGAGGACACATCATATATAAAATTTGAAAAGTTTTTCAAACTACGTCGTCTATGTAATTTGATAGTTGACATTTCCTTCAAGTATATTGCATGCAAGCAGGTGGTATAATTACATATGGAAATCACATACCATCTTTCTGTCTTTGTTAAAACGATAGCTGTGTTACTATTATAGCATATGTTCGACACCAATGGAGAGAATTTATCATAGGAAATAATAAACGACTGTTATAAAGGTTTCGTAGATAGATAGAGTCATTACATGACTATATCACTACGCAGTAAAAACAAGACCACTAGCTAAATTAAAAATATTTTTTTTTCTTGGATCACGCTGTTGACAATGTGAAGGAAATCATATAAATTGGTTCACTATTTAATATCGTTCTAAGAGCTGAACTGATCGCATCATTTACCTACTATTTCCACTTACCAAAATATGTGCGTCTACTTTACATCTTTGTGAATGCAGACAAATCAGAAAAGGTACCAAATTTCTAGAGATGTTATGCATAACTCTGTATATCTTACTATTGAAATCCTGCCAAATTAACGCACTGTTTCAAATACGATTACTAAATAAAATGGCATTGATAAAATGCATCAATTGTGTGAAGTCAAAATCACAAGATAAACTAATTTTATAATCTCTGGGCAAGGTGAAATGATGCAGCAAATTGCACCCAATTGAATTGCTGAGGTATCTATTCAGTGAATGAAAATATATTTGACATGCAGCATCAATCCAGAAAATAGGATGGTCAAACGAGAAAGTGTTAAGAGTGTTTAAACGACATATCTAATGTGGGTATATAAATTGCATTCTAAATCATTAACGGCACAATATATCCATTTTATCAGGTCAAGGTACGGAGATAGAACGTGGAAAGAACACGTGATCATTCGGCGTGTGATGAAACTTTGTGAATCAACCACTAGAATGATCAAAATTTGATAACAGTCTGAAATAATTCATAACTTTTAAAAAAAGGAATATAAAGTACCACTTGTAGACGGATAATATGCTGGATCAAACCAACATATGAATTGTAAAGCATAAAGGACTCCCTCGATGTCTTTATGCAGTTTTAAGTTGCTAACGCCGATTTTGGGAACATATTCAACAGGCACAAATTATATTTAAACGTTGTTGATCAGGGACAATCAGACATTATTGACATTCAAAATAATAATGAAGAGAAATATATATTGATATATGCATGTACACAACATGTATGGGCTAAGAACATAATAGAAAAGGAAGAGGACATACACGACGTTTCCGTAGGCATCTTTAAAAAAAGAGTGGCTTACAAGATATCATTTGATGAAAGCAAAGAGGTTTATGAACAAATATTTAAGGACTGAATAGACAAGGAAAACGAATCCAGTTATGGTAAAACTTAACGGACAGTATTGCATCTGTAATTAAGGTTTAGCAAATGAAAATTAGGAAAGTAATTAATATTTTACGAGCTCTGACTGATGCATAAGACAACACACATCATTATCAATATATATGGCTCATGCTGAAGCTATCACAATAAAATTAGGCGGTCAAATATAAGGACCAATCTGTTTCGTTACTTGATACATTATACACTGGGAACTCCAAAATATGAATTAGACAAACGGTTAGAATTTCAAGGTACACAAACATATTAGCAACGAGCTGCATTCGAAACTTCCCAGACGAAACACTAAAAGTCAGAAAAGTGACACAAGGTTGTCCGGCTGCTTACAGACAAGAAGACCTGAAGGGGTATAGTACAAAAGGTGTGTTTTATTAGCAAGATCTCTCACTATATGACAAACGGAATAAACTATATATAGTTGGATTGATTCTGAAAACCAAGTTCATGAAGGGAACCAGCGGAATACATTTTTATATTTCCATAAATAGTATAAGAGCAACGCGTTTATGTCATTGCACCCGCAACAGAGGTGTTGAAATCATTCCATTGGAAAATGATGGAGATAATTTCTGCACTCTTTCTAAGTAGTATTGATCATGAAGCTAACGGCATAAATAAATTTGTGTACAAAATCATTACCGTTATACAAAGACATTGTACACATGAAAATATCTAGAAGACTGTTATAGTATAGGTAATGTCATGAAAAAGGTAGTAAACGATATCGCATATAAAATGCACATATACAACATTGAAGCATTCACAGTGATTCAAAGTTCACTTCGAGAAAGTTGAAAATAAAATACAAAGTAATGCCTGTTGGTCTACTAAATTCTGAACACAACAAAAGTCAACAAAAACCCAACAGAGGTTGATTAAATCACCAGGACAAGGCATATTATCAAGTCGAATAACTGCATGTTTCTATATGTGTATCACGAAAAAATTTGTACATTTAAAACACATTATGTTCCAATGAATTACCGCAGAATCAGCTTTTAGTTGATTTGTGAAGCATTTTCCTGTTATGAAATAATAGCCAGAATACCTTCCATAGGATGCAGGTATAATTATTTTGGAGATATAAGTTTCAGAGACATTCATTAGTAAAAGTCAGCAACTGAACAAATGGAATAATTACATTCATCAACATTTCTCAAATGCTACAAATGTCACAGAGAAACGATGGGTGATCAAATAAAAATGAAATAATATTTACTGGTAGAGATTGGCTAAAACAATACGAGATTTATATAACATTATGAAGAAAGAAAATGCAAAGACTAGAAATCTAATCCAACAGAGACTTGCGATTGAGTAGTAGTGAACAGAAACTATATGATAGATCTATTTTCTCTTGAGAAACACATTCTATGCTAATCGCTTCATGAAACAAAATGGACGTCAGATTTAAAACGAATAAACAATATAGCACCCTGCCTTTCTTATGTACTTACGTCTAACCCTCCAGTGAACCGGGATAGTTAGAAAATATTTAACAAGGAAACTTTACTTCACTTAATCAAAGTTATAGACATACGTACCATTAAGAAAACTGATGAAATAAATCAGTTATAAGACACAGAGTATAAAATACCTCTGTCTGATGCAGATGCATTCACATAAAAAACAATACATTGACTTACATGTTTTAATGTCCCAACCCCACCATGGCATTGTGGACATAAATAAATGGCGTGTTAACAATGGGCTAGAAGATCATAAAGCTGTACTACAAATTTTGCGGAACCCACAAACGCAGATATAAGTATGGGCCAGTATTACTGTATATTGGAGAACATTCCCAGATGATGAAGTTACATCTTCCACAGACAAAAAAGAAGTTAAAGGCTGTCTATCTTGACTAAATCAATGTATCTGATCTTACGTAACACGTATAATCGAATTATCTTTTTCTCAGTCTATTTATTATAATGTTGTGGGGTATTTAATTCATGCATAAATGTAGTAACGTTGCTTTCTTTGTTTTCTGAAATATATATATTTGAGAAGGTTTATAATAACTCCTGGTTAATTAATTCTCGGTTTTATCTTTATCGTCTCTAAAAAGAGAATATCTTGAGACCCATCGTTTTATTTAGCATATTACATTTCATAGAATTTTCATTACTCGTAATTGACACTTTCAGTTAACTGCCAACTCATTTTAATCTACCTTATACACTTCATTGTAAAGCAAATGAAAACTGATAAGATGTAACAACTGCATTCAAAGATTAGCTCTCAAAAAAGCAAGCGTGCACTTAAACGAGAATAAGCAGAAAGTGTCGAACAAAAACAAAACAACAAGCTACAAAGTCACACAACGTGAAATATCACAGCTGTAAAAAGACAAAATGAGCTCAAAAAACACAATCAATGGTTTCTGGAATAATCTACCAGACAAAGCATAAGTGAAAATTCCAAACATGATATTATACATGTTACGGAACCCAATGCCAGAATGTGCTAACAGATTACTTTGAAACGACTTTATTCTCACTTGACAATTTTTTGTGCTAGGTAGAACATGTCTAGTAAAACAATAAAAATAGACACTAATGAATTTTTAATTTAGCTTACAATTGACTAATTTATATCACGTTGCCCTTAACCTAACAAATTGTAATCTATGCACAATCTAGTTTAATATTAAATATATATTGCTACCAGAAATTCAAAACTGTTCTGCAGATCTCATATATTTCTGCTACATAAATAACAACATGTTCAACGATATACAAACACCATCAACATAAAGGACCATGCGTTATTAGGCTTAGTTTTCTGTTGCATTCAAAGTACTTCACAAAAAAGCCATTTTAATCTATCACTAAGACTTTATCAAGAACTGCTGTTAGCGGAAATCATAATCTTGTCGAATAAAAATAGACTAGCTGATAGCAAATGGACTATAGCTTGACAAAATTGTTAGCGAACAGGCTTAAAACTTTTGTTGCCAGGTAAAATTGGTTTTATATGATTGAAACGGCAACAGAACAACGTGCTTGGGAAGCTGAAGAGTTATATATATTTGGAAAAGAATATTGAAAACTAAACAGTCGTGAAGCAATATTATCGTGTATTATGCTTACAAATGGTTATAAACAAGTATCGATACAAGTTTCAGCTGGTGTAGGTCTTGCAGAATCGGGATTGTTTTTATCTGGAATATTAGTGTTGTTGCCGTCCCAAACTTAGCACATACAACGGCTAAGAAACGTTCAGCAAAAATAAACTTTTCACTTCTGTTCATATCTTGTGTCATGTGACAAAACACAAAAGGTCCCCGTATTCGCTAGTATTTCTTTCCTGTGTTACTCATTTGGCTCTTGAAATAATACATTAGCCTTTCAATGACGATTATCTTTATGTGTTGCTCACCCGTATAATTATTTTCCTTACGGCTTGTAGTCGTATCACAGGAGCCTTTAATGTTTATCTAACATTGTTTGGAATGGGGGAATGGGATATAAACGTATTTACCTCTGATTCCTTTACCTACTAAAATTCAATAATAGATATATATATATATATATATATATATATATATATATATATATATATATATATATATATATATATATATATATATATATATATATATATATATATATATATATATATATATAATTCGCCTAACATTTTAATTGATACGGAAGGCTTGCCTTTGTCTGAATAGTTTAGTTTAGGTCATTTTAAAATTCTAATGTATACATCAGACTGAGACAATAAAATGTGGACATTGTCCCCCACCCCGAAAATAACGAAACAGAACAGGCATGTAGTTTGGTGCTATTTAGCTAAGACATGCTTTTTATTTCGCAGCACACAGTGCACATTTAAAAGGTTTCTGGTAAACTCTAACATGCATAAAACGCACAAAAATTATTACAAACTTCTTCAAAGAAATTCAGAAGGTGAGTGTGTTTTTTTATTAACTTGTATTTGCCTCAACATGCTATAACTAAGGGTTACAGCTGCGTCTGGTGGTGCATAATAAATTATATTGACTATGGTTTTTGTCTTGGACATTAAAATTGCGCAAGATATATAACATTAGAAGGATGAGTAAGTAATGGCTATGTTGTACCGTTCTTTAATATGCATTGTATTGAACGGTACAATGTCTAGAGGAATTACTCGAGATACATGTTGAATTAGTCTTTATTCTATAGCATTTTCTGCTTCTTTGTTATTCATTTTACAGTACCTGTTTTGTTTTGGACCATGTAGCTAATCCAACAAGCAATGAAAGTTTGATACAGAAGGTGTTCCAAATACTTCATCTATTTTAGCTCATCTGTTTGTTCAGTGTCATACTTCATTTGTAAATATCCTCCTCCATTGCTTTTATATTCTCATGAACTACTTTCAAGTAGTTTGTTCTTTCCTTAGGGGTCGATTTACTTGCCACTGTGAGCGTGACAATGTGATAATGCAGTTACCTCATTAGGACATTTGCTATAGTGACATCGTTTAAGCATCATGTCTAACTATTTGGGTATTGAGTGGACTTCTGTGTGTTATTGTTATCAACTGAATTGCACCGTAAGTCACTAAAGGTTAACAAAAGGCGAAATAATGATTTTGCAATGAGGCCAATTGACAAAATTGCAATTATTTTCATTGATGATTCATATTTCTATTTGCAAATGGTCACATAATTCATTTCAGCTCGCGTAAATTAATAATTCTTACTAGCTGCACGAAGTATTATATATATATATATATATATATATATATATATATATATATATATATATATATATATATATATATATATATATATATATATATATATATATATATATATATATATATATATGGTCACATAATTCACATTATTCATTTCAGCTCGCGTAAATTAATAATTCTTACCAGCTGCAAGAAGTATTATACTCGCGCATAGAGGAGGTCACACGAAACCCTGTTAGAGACGACAGACTATTAGCGAAGACTTCGTGACACACTGTGACGTTTATATTTTGTTATGATACAAATTTGCCAAAAAAAAGGCATTTCCGCAACGTGACATAGTTCAAATATCCTCGAAATACATAACATTGGTTCACTTAACAACTATGTCATGCGCACATACACACATTCTGCCTGGTACAATACGACGTTAGTGCGAACCAAAGTAAGGATAGATGTATTTCATTCGGATTAATCCGAAAGGTGGCTCCAACATTTTGTCGCAACTTTAATACATTTATTTTGTCATTGGTATTGTGACCGGGATTACTCGTTTAAAATATCTTACATATGCCGAAAGAAACCATACGAAGAAATTACAGCAAGTTTATGAAAGAAAAAACTGAGATCTTAGTACACTAATTGTTTTATGATGTCAAAGCTTCTTTTAGAGAGGTCAATAGTATTAATATAGTATGATGCACCAATATATATTGCCTTTACTTTTCGTTGTGTGTTTTGTCTTTTGATGTATTTAGTTGTAATGTTTTTGGATTAGCAAAATAATGCAAGACTCCAATGTTTGTATAAATCATGAAAATGCTGCGTATAGAAACTATGCTGGTGTTGCCATTGCAGTTACAAGACGAAATAATTTGATAACAATGCATCGTGACGAAGATAAAATACAACAGAACATGATGTAATTTGATTGTTTTGAATTTGTCGTTATGTGCAATCCAGGGATTATACAGGAAAATGTTTGATAATACTAGGAAGAATTAATATTTAATACAAAATATTACTATCATAAAGGCTAGGGGATTTTTAATTAGTGCTCTACGGAAATTCGAACCCAAGTCAGCGTGTAAAGGATGACCATTTCCTTGCATGCTCGCCAAACAATCATGTTACTGTGTCGGTGCGTAGCGTAGAATACTCTCTCGCATTGCGACCTATTATTTAATTCTCATTTATGCACACAGTCACTTCGGATTCTTATGGTGCTTTCTACCCGAGGACCTGGGTTCGAATCTCCGTAAAGAACGAGTTCAAAATTGTATAACCCTATGATAATACTGTTTTTATTAAATATTAATCTGATAGTATTATTTGAATTTTGCCTTGTACACTTATTTATAATTCTGGGTAATAAAATATGACAAAACACGTACCATATTAAAGGCATATCAGGTTTTAGGCCTTGAGTTTCAATCTGCATATTCGCATGATTATTATTGTGCAACACAGATTATTCAAGACAAAAATTTAATAATTCGGGATATAAATAAAGGAGTATTGAAACAATGGTTTTGTAGTTTTAATCCATCCTCTCAGGGATTCGGTAGGAGGCTGTGGTTGTGTCTTTAACGCAAAACTTAAATATCTTAATTGTTTATTGTTTCTATATTTGACAATTACAATATGTGTTAATTGACATTTGTATTGTCTCTTTCCAGGTGTAACGTTGAGTGAGATCGCTTCCCCACCTTCCACGGCCATCTATAATAAGAAATAGCTATAACTGTTCTTGGTTACTCATTTTATAGTTTACTTCACAAGAATTATAAACATGCTGTGTGATTAACCAAGTGTACCGAAAATATCTCAGCCACCAATTATTACAGTTCTGTATGAAATAATTTTAGAACATGATGGACATTGCAACATAGAAATAAATGTTATTCATTTTATGATTGATGTATGAATATAGCATAATTTTCAAATTAACATCATGAATTAAATCTTTTTTCTAAACGCCTTGGATTTTACCGAGATATTATAGCGAGGCCGCGCGTGATTTCGTTTGCTGTGCTGTAGCTTATAAAGATACGATATAATTTGCGATACCATCCATGGCTTATTTGATTGATTTCACGGATTAAAGTATCAAGTCCAGATGATTACTTCCCATACATAGCTGATGAAACCAGATCTTGATCAAATTTTAGATTGCCATGACATGAACATCTCTTTTCAATCCTCTAAGCATGATCGCAAATCCCACTTCAGTTAAATTGAAATCATGCAATTGTATGATACAAAAATCAGCTAGAATATTTTCAGTGTAATAAATGAAACAAAGAAAAGGTCTTTTTTATAAAGTACCATGACAAAATGATTCTTTCTTCTGCAATTATGAGAAAACAATAAGAATGGGACAAATCACAAAAAGCATCAAAATGTACCATAAGTCCTGAAAAATGTACAAGCAAAAACAAAGTATTAGAACAAGAAACGTTTGATTTAAATTAAGACTAGGCTCCTCGATATAGGAACACTCCTGAAATTTACAAATAAGCAAACTAACCAGCATGTCCCCTTCGAGCGAATTTCTCATATAGATGCCCCAGTAATACAACAGATCAAAGGTATGCATTGGCACTGTATTGAATCGTCCGAATGTCCCAATAGTATATTTCAAGAAGTTGCTATGATTGCGTACCGTATACCTAAACATCCCATGGGCCATCTGATATGTGTCAGGATAACTTCAAGACCACGGATTTAATCAGGTACCACTTCAAAAGAAATGTGTTGCCTGATTTGAAAACATATGCCCGAGACCGAATGTTTTAGAACTTCGACAACGAAAGTTAACTACACGATCAACCAGAAGTTAAAATGTCGAGCCATTACTATAATCACTTTTTTGACATGAAAGATTTGTGTATATCATGGGGATTATTACATTGCTACATCATTGTCCAAAATGCATTGTCAGAAGCGGTTGCATTCCTGATTGCTGGATAAGTATTTGCTAGACAAACACAATTTAACCCCTGAATGTTTCTGACAAGAAGTCACCATTGCATGATTCAAAATCTCCGTCAATCATATGCTTTATTCCAGGCTTCTTTATAAACGATGAAGAGTTCTCGCCAGCCTTATGTTAAACTTGTAAACTACAGAATCGTATATCATACTTCATAAATAATATCGACGCCTCCAACAAACATACATTCTTGTCCATACGTGTGTAACTGACATATAAATTAAGCGAATAAGTGTCGGTACCTGTGTTATGGATAGATATATAGATACAAACTGAGTTCCTCGAACCATGTGACTCGACATAGAGTGTTTATCTCTAACCAGCGCTCATTGGTTTATGAGAATATAAATATGACACAAAATTGTATGGGGCAGGTATTTGTTCTTAGCCACTTTATACTTATCTATCTTGCAATCTTTTGTTCTACATTTTTGTATATATTTCTTAATATGTAAAGAGAAAATTCAACACTAATTTGTGTTGAAAGTTAAATCTATTTTTATAACGAGAAGCGTCTCTAGAATGCTGTAATTTTGTAGTGAGATGAACATCAGAAGTTCTCAAACGTTTATTGTTATCTTCAAGATTTTCAAAAATGTCTGTGATGGGTGACCGAAACAAACTATTATACCGTGTAAAGCATATACCATTATTTTTAAACAGGCTGAATAGTAACAGCAATATTATTACTATTACTAATAATAATGATATAAATAATAATAATAATAATAATAATAATAATAATAATAATAATAATAATAATAATAATAATAATAATAATAATCATTGTCTCTTAACGTAGAATATAACAAATAGGATTGAATGATTAAGATGATGATAAGATAATATAGTTAGTATATAAATATTTTCTGATCTTTACAAACTAGGTGGATAGTATATACCTGGGTGCTGTATAGTTGGTAACTTGCTGGTGGATAGAAGATAACAGGGTTTGGATATTATGTAAACCGGATACTGGACAGTTGATAGCTGGATGATTGTATATGTTGGATGGCAAATAAACTTTGTGCTGCTTGTACATTAATGAGTATTGACAATATACAATTTTGTGTTGAGAAAAGTTCACTGGTTGATGGGCAGTAAGTATATGGATCTTCTTATTATGAACTGAGAATGTTTTTGTACGAGTAATATTCCAGCTCTCCTTCATCTTTGCTGCTATTGTATTTTATGTTACAAAGTGTTGATTCATTGCAGGCAAATATAAACGTTGAATTCAGACTAATTTCTAAGTCACGTAAATACCAATGTAAAACTAATTGCTAAGTGATGTAAATACCAGCGGCATCCCCTTTCTATACTTCAGTAAGACTAATGATAAGTCTGCCAGTGGCATTCACTCTCTCTATTCTGAATTCAGACTAATTGCTAAGTCTTGTAAATACAAGTGTTAGACTAATTGCTAGGTCTTGTAAATACCAGTGTAAGACTAATGCTAATTCTTGTAAAAACTAGTCAGGCTAAGTCTTGTAAGTACCAGTAAGACTAATTTCTTAATTTTGTAAATACAAGTGACATTTACTTTATGTGCTTTCAATGCGAAAGCCTCTATACCTAGTTCATATCAATGTAAATGTAATATATTGTTACGAGTCTATAGTCTGCAAATAAGTAACAGAAAAAAGTGAAAATCTACGTTTTGTAAAATTCATCTAATAATTAATTTCCCTTGAAAAAGCGTGAAAATTTAGAAGCACTTATAGTGTTTTGAATTAAACCCCCAAAAGTCAAAAACATTTTATCAAAAGTTCAATTGTACGAAATTCCAATTGAATTCCGGTAGTATTTGAAATTCCAAATAAGTTACAATATTGAATGTGTTGACCTGCCTGTAGTGTCAGACGTGGTAATGTGCGAGCAGCCTGGAATGTCATGTTGTACTAACAGTATATTGATATATCACAATAGTATATTACAAAAGTATCTTTGCCTGAATTACTATAATTCAAAATTAATGTTTCAGCCTCAACAATATTTTACTAATGAGCACTTTAATTTAAATAAATAATCCCATCCAAATGAAGATATAAGAACAACAATAAGAATGATACAGCTTCAAGATGCTAAAGAAAGAATGAGTAATGTCAAAAGTAAACAGTATTATGTAAAAGCTAAGACACAAAAATAGAACCAGGATGAAGGTCAAAAATTCATTTTATGAACAATCGGAGTTGTCAAGAAGCTATGATCGATTACTAAAATTATAAAAAAGATCATGGCAAATATCAGGTAAAACAGGTTTTCTCCATGGAGGAATTCAACTCTCCTAGACTCATAGTAAAGTTCACTTCCATTGATAATGATCCTAATATTTAATTTTATCTCACAGCGAAATATTAGCTATGTATTACGTTGTTAACAAAATCACCGGTTCTAGTAAGGTACCAGGTGTACTTGATTTTGGATAGGGTCATGTACTAAATGCAAATGTAAATAACATATTATCATTAAGAAAAACCAACAAATAATGGAAACTAATTATAAATAACAATATATAATTATAACAACAACAACATAACCAACATAAAAGACAAAGTGAATGACGTCACCCGTAAAATGTTACCTCTAGAAGCAAAACACTTGGGCTATTGACAAAGAAACCTGATCATCAATAAGTACAATCACGCAAAGACAGCTTATTCTGCGACATTCTGTATGTTCAATATCATATGGGAAAAACACAGCAAACACGATAAGAGAATATTTACATTCGAAACAGAAGTGTAAAAAATTGAAATCAACCAAGCGCACCGCCATCATTCGAAATGGAATTCAAAGTCTGCATTTAAGTGTTCTCGTCTGAAAGATTGGACAACAGTGAGTCTAAAACTGTACAGAGAAATTAATACGAGAGCTGGAAACAAGACACAAGCGGAAGAGAGAAAAAGGGAAGGAAAATTAAAGGACCTGACAATTAATACGGAAATGTGTGAGAGGTAATTGGACCACATATTTCAGTATCTGAAGACTTGCCAGTAAAGGTAATTCGAACACTAACGGCTCTATATATTTTATTCGTCCAGTCGCTCAATGACTTTAAAGCGGCCTTCTACAAATTACACAAATTGGTTATAAATAGAACTAAGAATTGATTTTCATGATGCATAGCAGGATATCGTATGTAAAAACTGTAAATATGAGTCTGGCCGAGTCCATTTGTCTCATGTGGTACATGAGGAACAGACGATTAATAAAATTTAGTTCTGTATCTGCAATATTTCAAGTTTAACAAGAACACTATTCAGCAGTTAATAGTCTAATAGAGATTGTATTAATCTGTTTTGTATGCGTGATTTTAACAGTTTTGCAATAGTCTTCCCGCAATGAAGAAATCTATGTTAATGGTTTCACGATGTACATATGTGTCAGCAATAAAGAGCCTACTAATAAACGTTATGCTGGAGGTATAAATGTCTTTAGAAAAAGGAACACGCACGGCATAATTGTAATATCAATCACCTTGAGCATACATCAAACAATAGTATGCGATTGAAATGCGTCCTTTATGTACAAATTGTTACAGGTGGACCTAATTTTTGGGGTAGCATATATGTCACCTGAACACTCTTCAGTACATGTAGTAGGAGAGATGTATCATGTGGCTTAATTGGTTAGAACGTCCGTCTCGGATGTGGGATGTTACAGGTTCGAACCCCGGTCTGGGTCATATCAAAGAATTGTAAAAAAATAGCATTAACATCTGCCTCGCTTGGCACTCAGCATGAAGAAGTTAGTGTTAGGACTGGTCGGCCTGGTATCAGGATAATGTGACTGGGTGGGACATGGTGCTACATGTCTGCGGCATAATGCCCCAGTGCTTGACATAACTATAAACTACCACACTGCAGACATCGTAGCGATATGACTGACATTTTGTTAGACCTACGTCAAAAATCGTAATTACACACCCAGTATCATAGTTGGAGATTTTGTCACTACTATAATTCAAATCATTTATGCCACATGACTACACCATAAAATTACACTCGGGTGCATGACTTGCATTAGCGCGCACGAACTCGTTGTGAGACTTCCCCAGTGTGAGTACAAGTGATAGAACTAAAGATGCCAAAGTCAGGCTAATGCAGTGTCAAATATAAAGGCAGTCTGATCAATATACATTAGCGAACTGTTGCTCTATTTGTACAGCCTGCAACTCAATTACCTCTTTTCGGTCGCTTTAGCCTCTTGTCCCTCTCTATTCCCAGAGATGTCTGATGGCTTTCTATTTCCATCAGAGCCATTTCGAACTCATCCATACTAAATGTTTCGTCTTCGATACCAATTTAGCAGAATCTTCTAATCATGCTGAGACTACTTTTTGCCGTCGAAAGAAGTTCTGGATAGATACGTATTCGCAAAAGTAATCGTATCGAAATGATTTTACTAGCATTACCTGAAACATTGGTTGCTATTAATATAGCAATACAAACAAGTCGGATAGGCGTACGCGTACGTATGTTTGTTGCCGTATTTAGAATTACAGCAACATCAAGTCTAACATGTGTTTCCGCGGAGA
Organism: Sinohyriopsis cumingii; assembly: GCA_028554795.2. NCBI lineage: Eukaryota > Metazoa > Mollusca > Bivalvia > Unionida > Unionidae > Sinohyriopsis > Sinohyriopsis cumingii. Next base: position 25,989,983 of record CM068841.1, on the reverse strand, counting down.
GTCCACAAGTAACATTGATGACCGTACACAAGCATTTGTAATATATCTCACAGCAGTTATTCCACTTTAATTTTTTCTCGCGCTTATAATATTGGTCGCCCATTATAGTTCTTGTACTAATATTGTGAACCTGACGTAAAGTGACTTCGGGGTGGACTTGACACGGAATTCCACATCATCGTGTAAGAAACAATGCCCGTGTGTTTGTACGCCTGGCTGTGCATTCAGCGACCGAGCATTTACGCATTATATTGTATTGATTACTAATCGAATTCCAACTGCTGATTTTATTTTACCCGTAACATAATTTTACTTCAGTCTTTACGAGTCTTTCAAGTAAATATGTATCAACAAGCGTTGCAAACTCGCCATCTGCGTTAGCTTCAAAGCTGAACAAGTCCAACACCTAGTCCGCTGATTTCGCATCCTAATCGCCGCAATTATAATGCATCAATTATATGTAATGGTTAATTTAAACCTAAACACAAACACCTAACACGTTTAAATAAACTTTTAAATAGAAACCGAGCCTTTGAACTGGATGTCATCTTCGGCGACTAATGATAATGATACCATATACTAAACATTCGTTAGTCTTGTCTTACGTATTACTAATATATGACCGATGGAATTTGTATCATTATCATCCACAGTCCACACCTTTATATATCCGCGTGTAATGCGCAAATACGAACCAGACTCACCAACCATTATTTACTATTACTAGGAGCGTCAAAACCATCTCTGCTATTTTCTGAAAAAGTCGACCATGCGCTTGATTACCACCATATTTTTCTGATCTTCAATTGTAATGTTCCATTAAATACGCCCCTTGAAGTTATTAGGCATGGTGGTAATGGCAACTTTGCGATATTCGTATAAGTTTGACCGCACCCTCAGCCACTTCAATGTAATTCTTAATAATCGCAATCGACACGTCGGAATTACTGATTAAACAGCTTGCGTTGATTTTATCCAGGTTTTTTTTTGTGACCGCACAAGGTAGCTTCTAAGAAACATCTTGAAGGTCCATCTAAGATGTGTTAAATTGTCAATTTTGATTTTTGAAAAACTCAAGCTCGTCCGGCTCGACGTCATGAACAACCCTTCTGGTAAATTCAAATTAGCTTTGGTAGCGAACCTGGTTAAATCCATGTCAGGACCACAGTGCTTCTTGGTTGAGAGTCCGTAAATGTTAACAGGCATTTTATCGTCTATCCCGTATAGTTCACACGGTCATTTCTGCTCTTAGATCAGTAGAACAATAGAAAATTTGTACATTTTGGTATTTTCATAATCTTTGATGTTACTATCATCATAACACTTGTGTCCCAGTTAAATTAAAGAGTGAAATATAGCACGGACATGGCATTTACACACATACGTGTATCATGAGTTAACATATGGATTTCATATATTTTACTTGCACATATCTTCATGCAACAAAGGGACATTACATATTAACTTCGCAAATATAGGTTGGCAAGACAACACAATGTTATCTATCTTAGTCTTATTTATTTATTATATATTTAGTATGGTTCAGCGTCATGACATAAAATGTAAAATAAGGCAAATATCTAGGCGATTCATTTATTAACGTGACCGACGTCGCAACCACAAGGGTGCAGCTTCGAATACTACTAACTGATCAATCTGGGTCGTCCACCTCTGTGTGCCAAGCAGGTGTATCGCGTGTATTGATGTGCCCGTTGAATCCGCTTATCTGATGTTTTCTCCACAAACTATTGTTAGCCACAAAGATGCATAATGTGATAGGTTGACCGTTAATTCTAGAGTCGTACGTGTCGTTCGTTACAAGGATACTGCAGTGCGTAACTGAAGGAAACACAAGCGGTTTGTTAAGTCTGTTCATTTACATGGTTGTATTTTTGTGGACCTATATATGCATGCTTATGTGAAGTATCTCGACATGACTATTAGCAAGAATGGATACAAAAGCATATCGGCTAAGTTCCGCCTAAAAGGGATACTAATTTGCTTGGAAAAAAACATTGAGAAAACATTCAGTATGGCTGGTATTGTTGGTTTGGTTTTGGAGCTTTACGGCACAGTAACACATGAATGTTTGATACCTCTGAGGCATTGATAGTATAGGGGCGTGCGCAGGAACACAGATAGACGACCCAGATTAATCCGTTGGTAGAATTTGAAGCCACACTCTTCTGGTTGCGAATTCTAGTAAAGCTAAGCACTGAACCACCAAGGGTTTTACTAAGGTTGATAATTATTACTTTGTGGACTAAATATCACTATAGTAGCTCTCATTGTATGTGATCCGCTGCTCTAGAATAACTAAGAAAGACAATATTTGGTTAACTTGCCGACTCATTTGAAAATGTAATATCCATTTGTCAAATTTAGATAAGCGCAAATGATACATGATGAAAACACCAATATTAACATTGGTATAGCTATATTGATCAAATACGAGAAGAGCTTATGCGATGGACATGTATTCATCGTCCGTCTGCCAATCGATCATTATTTTTCGAATGGTCATACTGAAACTGGGTTTTCGCGATGAGACTTCGTATGACAGTATGACAGATGGTCCTAATGAAATGGGTGTGGATGTGCCTGTAATTAGCGACTGTCTTCAAACAAGACTTTTCTTGCTGCCCCATCTGAACCAGTGGCTTTATTGAATTTGAGCTTTCACCATTTTGAAAATCTTATGTTCTTTTTTCTCCTCGATTGATATTTGTATCGACATGAGCTTTTCACTCCAACACTGTAACATTTTAAAACAGATTGTGAATGCAAATGGGGTAGATGGGTACCTGCATCGTGGCAACGAAGCAAACTCTTGTTATTAATACTTATCTTGAAAGAAGTTTGAACCAATCATGGAGTTTTCGCTAAATTACTCCTTGCATGAAAGTGTCTGTGACCATTATAACATTCAGGGATCTTTGAACAAGTTTGATATGCATACTGCATAGCCTTGTGCTTGAGTCAAAGGACACTGCTTGCATGTTTCTTTATTTGGCTTACGAACTCGGTATCGTGAACAAATATTAGTGAATGCTCACGAGGCTTTTTATTTAATTGATTATCAGCACTCCAATGCTTAATATTAAGTCTAAGCTCTGGTCTTTGGATTGTTTTCCTTGACGGTTTGTGAGCATGATAAAACAAACGCATATGAATTCATTTCTCTCAAACCCTGTTGTTGAATAGTATTTATGAAGTAAATTTAACTTACAATATGGGTATTTCTTGACAGTATCTGATGCGAGTTATCTAATCCTCTGTTCATGGTATCACGTGAGAGATCGAAGGCCGTGACCAAATCCTTTTGTTCTCCATTTATCTTGTGAAAATATTTAATCAAAATATATAAACATATGTTTGTATTAAAAAAAACTGAGAAAGTGGGAGTTTCTCAGGAATGCCCTATATAATTTCAATGGTATTCAAGTAGAAAAGATAAAATAAGGAAAGACACAGAACGTCTTATACAACGGGTGTGACGAACGAATAGCTAAAAGTAACAAAAGTTATACAAGCGTAAAAAGTAGGTCACAATACTGTAGTGGGTGTATGAATGAATTAATTACCTTTAGACGATAAAAGGTTGAAGATAGTTATGGTGTACAACATGAATAATTTAGACACTCAGTGATAAAAAAAATTATGTCACATTGACCTAGTATGATTTGAGATGCATCAACATTCCAGTTTTACTGAGAGTATCCGAGAATGAATCCAAGATTTTGAGAAAGTAGCGAACTAATGAGACACACGTGAGAACGTACAATCAAATGAACGAACAGGTCAAGCATTATATTTCATCGCAACTCCGCTTGCAAAAGGATATGATTTAAAATTTGTAATCAGGATTAAAATGTAAGCATGACATGTTTCGTATGAGAGCAAAAATTGTGTGTGGTAGGGCATCTCCTGATGTGGGTCATATTTGTACATATTACTTTAACAGGTAATGCGTCTACTATGCCCGTGTGTGATTATATTTTATTTGACAGCAACTTCCTTTAATCTAGTTAAATATAGCTAGATACTAGACTGTATACATTGTAACCTGTGTTACAATACCATGTCTTGGAACTACACAAATGGACTTAATCAGTCAGGTGACTGCTCTAAACAATTTTGGGATGCGCTCTACATATATCATGAACTTTTAAGAGAGTGACAGGTGGAAGGTGAAGTTGCTCTTGCACTTGCCACATGCACAATGGAGAGAATATCGGCACAGCTGTATGTTACGTTCATATAATGTGGCTGAAATTGCATTGGATATTGTATTTATGAAAACCGTATATGATCTAGCACATGGCTAACCAAAATCAATACTCCCAAGTGCTAAAACAATCAGCCTGAATTAGTCTGAAATACACTATCTTTAGCAGTTATTAAAATAGGGAAAATGAATTTTGCCAGACCAAACAGTAATAGAGTCTGAACATACAATGAATATCAAAGATATAAAATGAATAAACAGTTATCGGCTCCTTTTTCACACTTAACCTCTGAAGTCCAGGAAGTGAAAATGACGAAACTGAGCTGGAAATCTTTGGATAGGTGTACATCAGAAGTATGGCCAAGTTGTATCCCCTATAATTAAAAATACACACAGCAATCAAACACTACAATATAAGGGATTAGAGGTTCGCTGATATGCATAAGACAAGCAATGTAATATTTTACATAACTATTATAACTAGTAAGGAAAAACTGGGAAATACTTTTCTTTTAAATAGTTAAGCCTATGCAAAGTACGAAACTGTAGAGCGCCTGCTCTATTGTCTTATATCCTTCGCAGAAGAGGAGGGTGTGTGTGTTAAATTAGCCTTTACATTGACTGTCTTTCCGTTCGTCATTCCCTCTTTCATTTTCACACCTTTATTATGTTATTGAATTTACATCAAGTTGCTGTCCAGATTAATATTCGTAAGATATTGCATGAGTTCGCTAGTATTCATTAAGCTATGATTGGAGTTGAACCAAATTTCCATTCATGGTACCATAAGTTGACATAGCCCCCATAGGGAGCAATTCAAGACTATCGATACCCCAAATATTCCGAAAAAATTATTTAGAATAAGTTTTTATTTTCAAAAAATATACTAAATATACCACCATTACCAGAAAAAATCTTATCCTTTCTTGTCTCGTTAGGAAGTGGACTTTTTCCTGTTAATTTAAGAGTATTTAACGACAGTGACGATTTTTTAAGTCTCATTATGTAAATCTTACCCAGCCTCATGCAAGCCGTCACAAAGTGAAGTTTGGTCTTTGCCTTTAAGTTGCCAAAAGGTACGCAAAGATTTTTTTCTCATCTACTTGCTTTAAGCATTACAAACCCGCTGCATACACAAATTGTACTGACGCGGGAAACCTGGAAAACAAAAAAATTTTACTGTGCGTTAAGATGGCTCATATCATTCTAGGTAATTCACGAGAACATGAACAGCTTCGAGTATAGATAATATGCGATCCCTGAATGGCCTAGGGAAACGTCCTCGCTAATTAGCCATTTTGATTATCTGGGCATTATCCAAATATAGACAATTTGTGACGATATTAGCTTGAAGCTAATGAGTTTTTGCATGGGTTCTAGTATCAGCATTTGTTAGCGGAGTTATAGTCGCTGCTTGTAGGACCTGTTCAATGTCTTGTCTGTACAATAACGCTAATAATTATTGGTATAGGATCACTAATTATTTTACAGCCGAGTAACTAGTCTACTGATGGGTGAATACAAAATGAGTACGTAATGTTCTGAGATACACCAATTGACCAGCAAATATTTGCTTTTTTATATTGTTCTGATTCTATGGTATTAAACTATGTAATATAAAAGAAGCACATAATGATAATAATAATAATAATAATAACCAGCTTAGTAAAAGCAAGAAATAAATGTATTTCTCAGAGTTAAGTGAAAATTAAAGTGTAACTAACTATATGGTGAAGTAAGTCTCGAAGAAACCTACTGTTCTATTAAAAATATTTTTTTTAAGAATATTCCGAATAATTCCAATAATTTTGACTACCTCAACGTACCACAATGATATAACTCAGACTGTCCTTGAATGAGTCATCAATAATCAGAAAGTAATGTTTAAGTCCAAAAAGTGAACGAGCACATTGTAATTCCAATGAGTAATTCTTTTCAAATTATAATTGAAAAATTAAATTAATATTTCCTCTCAAATTATAACTGAACACATCTATCCCTTTCTGGTCACAAATTCCCAGAGACCGATATTAAAATAAGAATGAATACTTTGCTTGCCAGGTCCTTTATATACAGTCTCGCAAAAAAGTCAGGTTTTGAACTTAAATGTAAGTGAACAAAATGACAAAAGTCATTTAGGCAAATACCTCAGTAATGAAAATAATCAGGTAGGCCAAAATCTCATAAATCACGGACAAAGGTCAATCACATACTATAAATTAAATCTGCATAACGATATCCTGTATTTAACTTTCTAGTCAGAATATGACATGTACTATGGATGTGAGGATATGTTATCACGGGTTCTTTGTTTAACAGGACGAGGGCTAAGATAAAATGCCTCAAAACATCCGCGTATCAATGATGAATAAAAAGTTCTCTAATTCTAATGAGTGAAAAAATGTTTGATTTTTATGCCAGTCTAAAGCATATGGAATCCTACATTAGTTGGGGTAGAATGTGTATCCATCCATTGAAGCTGCGTGCATCTCTATATCCATCAAAGTGTTATTTTTGATGTATGAGCCAATACAATGCCTAGGATAGTTGTTGGAGTACTTTACAGTAAACACAAATGAAAATGCAAACTATTTGGAAAACAAACGTCATAAAGCTTTCAAGTTGCACCATGTCTAGTACTATCAGGATAAATTGTTACAATTTTTTACCTTCACGTGCGAAATGAAATTTAATTTCTAGTAGATCCTCTATGGAGCCAGAGTTTTCAAAACCAACATCCATTTGAACAGTTATATTTGCACTACAGTCTCAGACAAATTGTTCCTAAGTTGTTTAGGGGTTGGTCACTGTTTGAATCGCCATGTGATTTTTAATTACATATTTAAATACATTTAACTGCACTGAGCTTCGGGGCGGAACGTTGAGAAAGTTGTAACCCTAATTCCTAAATATATTGCGTAATTGTACGTACCATCACATTGATGGGTATAAATGTTTTCCGTGTGAAATCGCAACAAATTCATTTCTCGTATTTTATCTCGGATCCTTGCCATATTTTATTCATGCACACTTCTCACGGGACCTCACACGTATGTAGTTTCTTCTTGTCACATTGAATCTAACATTTGCCATATTTACGTTGCAGTATGCTTTCAAAATTAACTTTAGTACAAAGGTTATATCTCCTAGTCCACTGTTTGATAATGTGAACTGTACAATGGCGTTTGATACTTTGTCTCGCAGGCAAACATATATGTCCGCACGTATTTAGTCTACTATATTTATGATGAAACTATTTATTATTCATGTCTATTTAATAATATTTTATTACACTCATTTTATATACGAATTTGTACATACAGTATGTTAATCAAATTGCATGGTAATGATTTGTGTATAAGGCAGAATAGTGATGAATGTTAATTTACCTCCTTTGTTCACAGGTACTGACTAACCGATGAACAGTGCATCTTTGATTTTAATCAAATTTAGGAAGATGCCTCTGACCAAAACTTTCTCTTTCTCTGTATTAGAGCTTAGATCTGTTTTTTTTTTCTTCTGTTTGTGACAAGAATCTACCTTTCTTCAAAAAGGCCATAATCTTGTGTTTTTGGCACCGCAATACATTTTGCTTTCTTGCTAGACCCTTGTTATGAGGATAAGAATATAAGAGATACTGCCTATTTAATTGGGATTTTACTTATACCTACACGAGTATAAGTCGTAGTACAAGCTAAAACAAAAACCATAGTTCAGCTGATGCAGTTTCTCTGTGGCAGTGGCAGCAGATCCAGGGAAGTGGGCAATCTCTTAATGAAAACTACAGCATGTAAAGTGTATTCTTGATTTTACCTGGGTTCTTCGTCCATCATATATACTGGCCACCATATATAACCTGTCATGTGCTGAACAATGGCGTTAAACCCACACACCAATACGGATAATCCTTGAATTTTCAGAATTGTCAATAAAGGCACAATTACATCAATCAGTGGGATATTTCCTTCAGATTTCATTATTGCTACATATGAACTTACAACTACATTTTGTTCTTGACATTAGGTGTAAATATAACTTGGACATTTTCAGTCTTACTCATAATTTAATGAAATCTTGACCTGCACAAGTTTTGTGCATCTTTGTACATCCATTAATACATTTTATATTTCGTTCTTTTTCTGAATTTTAAAGGTCATTGTCTATAGTGTCCAGAATCAAGGGTGTGTTAAGGAACAGGTAGACACAGAATGTGATGAATTACATTATGACAGCTAGTATAGAAGGGCTTTGTCTAGAATACATTAATTGTAACGCAGTAATCAAAATATATGGGAAATGAATAAATAAAGGATATCATTTATTGCAAAGACTAATAAGTTTGATATCGCGATTTTTAGAACATTTTATGGCTCTAAAGTTATTTACCTGATATGTTCTCTAACAAATATGGGGAGATAACTGTTACACAGCACGGGTTAGTTCGTGGTATGTATGAAGGCATTAATTTGTCGCATGGAGTTAGTGATTGTGCAGTTTTGTATAATATCGGTTAAAATGGTTGGAGAGAACAGAGTCTCCAGCCATTGCCTTGAGTGAGTGATTGCACAGTATTACCTAACAGGGTTAGTTCGTGAAAACTCAAACAACGTCTCACGAGCGAGACTAAAGCACACATATTGCAAATTAACACGTCTTTCATATGTAAAAAAGTATTGTTTGGTTGTAGCGTAATATTTATGTGATGAAGAAAGATTTCCCTATGGTCTTAAACGGGCTGGGAATACGGTAAATATTGAAAGTCTCCGTAGGTGTCACAGAATAAGACAAGAAATAACTTGGTTTCACCTTAGAACGATTTGATCATTTTCGTCGTTCATGGGTGCAACGTTACCTAGGGTGGATAATTGTTTTTCTAGGTAATCGAATGAACTAGCATGTATCTCGTCGTAGATTGCTTGCGGCAAAATGCACTAAAATCACGGTATGCACGGGTATTTTACCATTACTCACTCTCCTGTAGATTAAGGCAAGTTGCTTTTCTAACTAACACACTGGTCTATGGATCTTGTCAAGGAGTGAACGTTCTCCATTTGTGTTCTCGAGCCATAGGGGTAAGTGTTACATTTATATTTCTTTTGATATGAGAAGCATATTGAGTTTTTAATGTCGTATTCTGAAATGATGACTTCACTACTACGCAGATTTGAAACGTTGTGAACTTTTAAATTACAAGTTGCTATTAGAGTTTACTTTAGTAGCATGCATCTATAGATTTTAATTCCGTACATGTATAATGAACAGTTTTGTTTTTATTGTAGCTGGAAGATGATGTAACCTTCAAAGCCATACAAAGACGATACCGCTAATTTGCAAACTTGTTCGCATGGTGGATCCATGAAGGGGGTGTGCGGCCGATACAAGTGTGGGCCAAACCAAGAATTCGGGAGAACTGTGTGGTTTGTCAGTGGACACATTTGCAAGATTTTACAAATATTTATGAATCACACGGCTATACAAATGACCGAGTTATATGTTAGTTTCAATTGATTGTTTGAATTGAGTATAATTGAGTCGTTTTGATTACATGAGATTATTTGAGTCTTACTTTCATCACCTGAGATCATATGAATCTCACTTTCATTCCTTGAGATTATTTGAACCTTATTTTCATTCCATGAGATTATTTGAAGCGTAGCTTTTATTACGTGAGATTATATGAATCATTAGTGTTTGTTCCTATTTGTGAATATTTAGAAAAAGTAATTGAATGAGACGTATGTTTAGAGCGAGAAAGAATCACTCTATTTGTTGAATATTTATATATATATATATATATATATATATATATATATATATATATATATATATATATATATATATATATATATATATATATATATATATTGATTCATTTTATAAATTTCCATCATTCATCATATTGTGTTATGCTGTCATCTGATTCAAGCATCCATTCAGGTCTATCCCGTTACATTAGGTTTCTGTTAATACTGCAATATTATTGCTAACTTTCCCATGGAGGTAAAACCCTCTTATGGATACGTAACCAGATACACCACCAGGCATTATTTTCGTTCGCCATTTTCCGCCGACAAGCTGACTGCTAGGATAATAAATAGGTTATCGTAAATATTTACAAATGCTTTTTATTGGTTCGTCGATTTTCGATCGATAGTAGTTAAAAGTCATCATGGTCTTTATAATTATAAAAAATTGAATGCAATTGCTAGCTTGTTTTATTTTGCAAAAAACGTGTGTAGAAAAGCACGCACCTACCAAAAGTTTGAAGAAAACATATATGAAAATAGAAATTGACAAAATAATATGCAAAATTCAACGTGACTAGAATAAGGTTTGAGTACCACTAATTTAGATCCTTGTGTGTTATTTCAAAAGTAAGAACCGAACCCAATATTGTATTATTTCAAAGTTCAAAAATGTAGTCTTTCAATGCTGGTTTGTGCCAAAAATAATGCTTCATCGTCTCGATCTTTCAGATATTTAGTGCTACTTTACTTTCCGTGTGGGTGATGGATGGAACTTACAATTAATCATAAAGAAATACTAAAAACCCCACCCACCCCAACAAAATAATGATTTCTTATATTTATCTTTAAATATATTAAGCATGTGTTTACATGTTTACGTCACTAATCAAAATGCCATCTCATGAACAGAGTAAAACTTTAACATATCCTGTTCAACAGTATTGTTATCATTAGATATTACAAGCTTGTTTAATATTTTTTATTCACTTACCTCCAAGGAATCATAAATATAAGTCATTTAAAATGAATAAGATAATATCGTATAGTAAATGCATTACCATCGTCTGCAGGGAATTTCCTTATACATGAATGTGTTGTCCAGACACTTTAAATGTGATTTACTGTAATAAAACTACACATATAAATATTATCTACTCCAACGTAATTTATGCTACTTGGTAGTTATATATTTTGAAAACTAATGCAAAAAGATTTTAATAAAAATATCATTAAAATTGAAAATCATTTCTTTGCGAAATACTGTTTCTAGGAGGTTAATTGCTCGTCATGTTACGTCATTCGGAAGGCGGGGCGCTCACCGCGCGTAAGGTCTATTAGGTACAAATGAAATCCATATATCCTAGTCTCCTACTGAATTAAAAATTTGCAGAACATTTAATTAGAAAGTTAAAATCTAAAGGAATATTACTGAATCGATACTACCGCTTGTTGCAGAAATTAAATACCAAACAGCATCGATAAAGGTTTGTAACACCTTACCCGTCATTTACGGTACATTATTTTTACTTCTTCAACATTTCTACATTTGTTTTGTTTGTGGATCCTAAAACTATATTCATCATATTTTGCCGTTTTTTTTACGGTGCCCATGTGATAGCAGTTTAAGTATCATAACCTTTTGATCTCGGCACACATTCAGCGCCTTCTGCAGCATACGTACCTAGCATTATTTGCACGTTGTCAATGGCATTGAGAACAATGGTTTTGTCTTGGTTGTCATTCATATAGAAAACGTTAAAGGCTTCGTTGGAGAACGTCACCAATCCAACCTGCAAGTGATCTTTCCCGATTTCAAATGCTCCAAAGTTTTTGACAAAACTATAACTGTTGTCTGCAATCCTCTGGCCTCTCACTGCAGGATGCGTCTAGTGGAAAAACAGTCTGTTTTGTTGTGACCACACGCTGAAATTCAAAAAAGAATTTGTGCAGATTTATTGGTGTTGTAATGAAATATCTGTAATTTATATCATAATATTTTCATTTTCTTCATAACTAACTCAATCATGCACCAGTTCGGATGTTTCCGACATAATGCTTTTAGTTTGTTATCACCAAGGAGAAAATTGTATCCATTATAATTTTTTTTTTTAAAAATTAATTATACTGCCAGTCGTACATTCAATTCTAATTTTATATCTCTTGACATTGTAAACAGTTTGAACTTTATTTGCTTCTAACCAATCTACATAGTGAATTATAGCTTTACAAGTGATTCTTGACTTTGTTTCAACGAAAATAGTAAAATATTAATTGTATTGTAGACGTTATTTGAAAGAAGTCCTTGGTGGTTAATATTACTTTTTCGGGGTGATAGATCAAATGCACTGTACTGTTTCCCACTATATCAGAGAAAGCCACCAAAGCACAATAAAATAACACCTAAATGTGATAAATTGTTTACGTGGTTCAAGAGTGTTTCGTATCACAGTTTGTTGGTGCACACAGTGGCCGCAATACGTGTAGATCATTTATGGTGACTACTATCTAAGGTTAACGTAGAGGCAAAATCTACAAGCTGCACAAAAAAATGTCTTGCAGTAAGGATTCGTCAGCAGTTTTTCTTGAAACTCTAGATGCATCCGTTTGTAACTATTGTTAGAGAGATTACTCACTGATGTAATTCTTGACATGTATGTTGCTTATTGAATTATGCAGTATCCGCGAAATATAACAACAGCGATGGAGTAAAGTATGCCAGTACAAAGCAAATAAAAATATTTCACTTTATAAGGCTCTTGCAGACTAATATAAGGACCTCCCCCCTGCAGACTGTCAGACAGCAACCCATGCAACCTATCAGATACTGGTTGCATAACATGATGCATGGGGGTTTGCTTGCCTTGCCTTTAACCACTGCTGCTCTCACACGTTGAGTGGAATCTTAAGAAATGGAATTTACACGGTAAATCAGCGAAAGCACACAAGAAATCCAAAATTTACGAAGGGTGTGCACATTTACCCACCCTTTTGGACTTCATTTTAGAGTGTTACAAAATGTAAGTATAACGAGCATATAAATTCAATTATAAACATATTTCAAAATCATTAATAGGATTAGGTTTCAAAAGTATCAATGGAGAAAAGGAAATAAATCACTTACAAGAATACAAAGTGTCAAAAGAAGCAAAAAATTATAAACTGCAAGTAATTAAGTGTGTGGAATTACAGTTTGTTCTAGTGTATTGCCTAAATTACATGTAACCAATGTGGAATTGCATTTGATACTTATGCAGTGGTTAAAATGAAATCTAGTCAATCTTGTGACCTGTTTTCGAAATACGACGGCAGGGTACATTGTTTACGGACTAATTGAATTTCACTTGAACTAATGAAATCAAGTCCTGTTAAAAATTCAAAGTCTGCTCACTACACAAGCTTTTCTTGTATTTTTTCTTGTATTTTTGGAGTGACTAGAAATGAATACCTCATCTATAAACCTGTGCAAAATGATTCTAGTTCGAGGTATTTCTAAGATTATTTTTACTGCCCTCAAATCAGATCACATTTAAAACTTCATTTAAGAAGTAAAACAAGCTTAAACACCATTTTATATTAAACCGTACCTCACCCCATTTGTTTGGGGAAGAAAATCAGACTAGTAAGTAACATTCGTGAACAGCGTTATAATGCATGCCACTTGACTTTCAAAAGCTTTAAAATGAAATCTTAAAACTGTTAGCACTGTTCATCGGTGAAAATGAGACATATCTTCCAATGTGATTGAGCTGGAATTATAAGAATACTTTTGTGAGAAAATAAAGATCCAAATATAAAACAAAACAAAGTACGCAGATCTACAGAGAAACATAAAGCAAATATGTTAAGATTTGCACTGATACTGTCAATGTTGTAGAGATGGCCATACGTAACAACCGATATGACTAGCCGCTTCATCCTCTAGATCTCCCTTGACGTGAATGATGTCATATCGCTAAAGATTGTCTTTTCGGTCGCAGTGTGGCTTATACCAAGGCAATCAACTGAGTCGAAGTGTGGGCTGATATGCAGCAATAACTCTGTATCCTTCACGACATTCGTGAGGTAAATGCACGAAGGCTGTCTGGTCACAAAGTCCTGAAATGCTGTACAAATTCTCCAGATTAGTAATACTTCTGACCTATTGCCATACCTTGTACAAAGAGGACCAGCTTAATGGCACTGAATCTGCAATACATTCAAAGACGCGCTTTACGAAATTGTACAGACATTTAATTTACAGTCACACCGTGCTTTACAGTCATACCTTTCCGGAAAGCTTACATTAAATGACAGAGGATTGATATTTTAAATTGGTGTGTGTTATTTAACCTAGCTATAAGTCTATTATCAATCCATATTGTCCAAGAGTAAGTTTAAATGTTTAAATGAGAATAATTTATTATTAACAAGAAGTCGTCGATTAGATTCATGACTATTGCAATGTCTAATAAGGAACGACCGATGTTGAATGCTGGTATCAGGCGGAGTGCCTGGTGATTCGTCCACTTTAAGACTTTTAGTCTCTAAGAGTTAAAAAAGTACGCGTGAACACACACAAATATTCATTTGTACTATTCTAATAAATTCTTATCTTCTCTGGAATGTTATCGTTCACTTGCATGTATTAATTTTGCAAAGGGCTCTGAGCTACTAAATGACTTTTAGACCTGTAAATCATTGCTTTCTTATACGCACGGTAAAATCATGTTAAGCGAAGACATCCCCCATCACTTGTCGCTGGCCATTCTTTTACTGCAATGTTGGAGTGTACGTTTGACAGTGTGGCATTATGGTGTAATCGTATCGTCTACCGGTTCTCCAGTCATCAAAATTGGGTCTCATTGTCGCTGCAGTGAACTGTAGTCATAAGCGTAAACATATCCATGAGATCACAGTGCCAGCTGAAATGTTTAAAAATATCACACAAAGTCAAAGGTGAAGGACCATAATAATATACTCTAAAATTATTCAGATGTCAAATGCAATAATGAGTGGACCTTCAAGTAAACAATATTAGAAACAAAGCTAAGAAACAAAAGTAGAACGAGGATGACGGTCAAATATTAATTTATAGAATATTGTAAGTTGAGAGCAAGATAAGGTCTATTATTAAATTCTAATAAAGAATATGGAAACATCGGAAAAGACGGTTTATCATTGGGGAATTCCGATGTGCTAGACTCTAATTAAGATAAACGTGTTTACTTCCATTGATAACAAATATTTAATCCACACTAATAGAGAAATATTAACTGTGTTTATAAAATTATATTGGTCAAGTATACAAGGAACTTGATTTTGTGTCTTGTATTATTGCGATAGGACAAATAATTAAGAACACACCATGCTGTATTGCATAAAACATTAGAACTTAAGAACTTGCTTGATTCTCTCATGATTCTGTAATGTGGGGATCTTCGTGAAATGTTACATTTGTAGTGATGTTTAACTCGAAAGATCAAAGTTTGGTCGAAAATGTATTTGAGGAAAACGATACAGTACCGGTGGTAATGAATGATGAGAATGAATTAAATGTTTGATTTCACTGTATAATGACCATAAAGCAGAGTATTCATGTAATAACGTTTTACGACCAAATTTGTTTAACACATTGCATGATATTTTTACCTACGTTAATCTGTAAATCACCGACTTCTAGGCCCACAAACTCTTTTGTTTGGAACACCATTCATCTTAAAATGACCTGATACATTTATATTCAGCTGAGGAACACCAAAATATGTGGTTTTGTAGTCACTTTTGGTCGTAACTGAAATATTTTCATTCATATCATTGCAAATGTCATAAATTTTATCACCTGAATGAGTCAATAAAGTTTATTTTATTACCATATTGGCATGTAGATGTCTGTAACATAGGTCATGCATGAGCAAATTTATTCTAACATTATGAAACTGCTATAAATTCTCTTGGCTAATTATATTTTCTTGTTCTTTGAACTAACTCATCAAATGTTGTCCTTCTTGCAATGAAATATCCTTCTAAGTTTAAAATATCTTATTAAGTTATTGGATATTTGTATATTCGTTCTTTCTTTAATTTTCCATTTGTTTTCCGACGACTAAGTTATTAAGAACCTTTAACATTTTATATCTTTTAACAACTTCTTCTGCCATTGTGACAAGTGCTAAAATATAATATTGAAATGAGTCGCGCAAATGTATTCATACTATTAAATCTCCTTCTACAATCACAGGAAGTACATTATTATGGCTCCAATACATGCAATGTTCTACCTTTACATGTTTTGTTGCTCGGTTGCCCACTTAAAGGTTTTTAACAGGCATTGGTTAACACCTGGACAGGAATTAAAATCGTTTGTGTTTGAGTACATCATGATTGACCTTTGCCTTCACCATCGCAATCTGTATCATTCACCACGGGTTCGCTTCTCTTAAATTATCTTGCCATCACCATCTTCGTTATAATACTTATGATTTGTGAGCCATTCTAATTATAATTTCATGATTTTTGAAACTTGCACCACGGGCTCGTCCAGGTGCAATAAAAATGATTGTGACCGTACTAAATTATTTAAAAACACAGCTCTAAATTCTTCAAAACATATCATATGACATGAAAGTACTTTCCTTTGAGTAATAATCATGCAGACGACCAAGTTAGTTCAATTTGAATTGTTTCAATGCATCTTAAACATACTGATAATCAGCATGAATAATTTCTAATCCACTGCTGTTTGAATACAATTTCTCCATCGGGGCAATATGTTTTTATTAGATTGTTTTGAAGGGTTTAGTGCATTCGTGCGGATGAATACATTTTCTCAGGTGCTTCAGACGCATGCTTATGTCATCAGCTGAATTAAAATATTTACTTTTACCTGTGAATAGGTCGTTGTTAAGTAGTTGTTATTATTTAAGCAAGTTGCTCTAATTACTGACCCATACACATATAAATTTGCAACAGACAATCTGTCGGTAAACTAACTCCAATATAGTCGTGACTAACACCTTCACGACACGTAGTCTCCACTTCAAAGTAATCGTATCGCCTTGTGGAATGTACATTTAAAGGCTATATATCAATACAAGTAATTGACTTTATGCAAGGAAAACGAAAATCACTACATGATATAGAGGTTCTTATTTTTGTTAAAACATGTGTGTGTGTGTGTGATTTGGATTTTCAAAGAAGCTTTAAAACTTTTTCAGTCATATCGCTACCTTATCAGCAGTGTGGCAGTTAATAGTGATGTCTAGCACTGGGGCATCATGTTGCAGACATGTCGCATGATATCCCACCCATTCACGTTATCCTGACACCAGGCCGACCAGTCCTAACACTAACATCTTAATACTGTGCGCCTGGTGAGGCAGCTGTTAGTACCATTTTTATTAGTCTTTAGTATGACTATGCCCGGGGATCGAGCCCGCGACCTCCCGAATCCGAGGCAGATATACTTCACACTTTTAAGGAAAATGAAAGATTCTTTTACCATATTAATCTAGGTCTTAAATTATAATAATGATTGAACCAAAGTGATTGCTATCTGGTTGGACGTCATTATTTCATTCGTCACTGCTTGGACAGGAATAACTAAATTTATTGAATGATTTATAGAGCTATCTCAATCAACATAACCCTTTAACATATTTTTACGGCTAGCGACGAAGTTTTTCTGTTTCAGCCTTCTAGGAGTGTTTATATAGTTTAAATCACTTTCTGTTTAACTTCATATGGACTACAAAAGACAACATGAAGAGGATTTTGAAGTATGCACAAGAGCAACAGAACCATAAAACCAGGTTAGAAAGTTATTCACTTTGTAACTTTGACCTGCCTCAGTTGTATTTTGAGTGAGTAAACAGAAGAGTTCCCTCGCAATAAAAAAATATACTCAAAATGATTAATATCTAAATTCTCTGTTAAAATATTACTTTCTGTTAACAACTCCAATGGCCTCTGAATAACATTTCGAAAAGATAGTTCGAAAGAAATAAAACCGGCAATTTACATCTAAGCAAGATCTACAATACTTGGAAACGTCATTTTAATTTTCCTTCAACTAAAATTATGTACTACGTCCTGACAACACCTAAATGACCAGGCCAGTCAAATGAGTTTGATTGGCCACACTATACACTAAGCATTTCCTGTCTGAACGTCTTAGGAAGATCAAGTTGATAGCTCACTGACCACTCGACACAAGAGGTTTCCTCGGGTGATCACCATATTCTCATAAGGACCTCACATTTACAAACAAAAAAAATAAATAATTGGTGCGTCTGCAGAGTCAGCTTCGCTAATAGCCCTCTGAAACAAAAGATATCCTAATTATATTCCTGCTGGACGCCATGTAAAACCAGGTAGGGTTTTCATTTTCAATAAGATCAACGTTTTGATCAAAATGAGTCTTGTCAATTATAAATGATTACCCACAACCTTGCCTCTAGCTAAGTTTACACCATCAATGGGCAACGAAATCACTAGTCCTGAAACTAAGTCTGATGTGAAATGAACGCTATAGAGAGGATTTTAATAAAACCGCATTCACCATCCTGAACAAGAAATATTTTGAGAAGAAGTCTTCTCAGACAAAGGCAAAATACCTGACAATAAAGACTCTGAGAAACTCCTCGGTCCCATAATAGGTTGATAGGGATAGATTGGCTGAATCACCAATAAATGAAATAGAACTTTGTGATGTGAATGATTCCTACCTTTCCTCAACAAACTCATAGTAGAGTTTGTTGGATGCAACAAATCCATTGTTTATATGACACGACTATGACCTTAACCTCTCAGAGATAAGAACATATAGAACAGCTCTGTTGCCTATCTGATCAGCAATCAGAAATAATTTGCTCTATTTTCTTATAATAAGTGCATGATGAAAGAGATACGGGATTTCTAATCAGTCTTTTTAGATTTTGCATTCTTATTGGTTTGTACCAGAATGAAGTTTTTAAGTACTCGATTAAGTTGTTAATTTTACCAACCATCTGCTGAGAAGTAAACTTTCTGAAAAATGAAACTTTGTGAGCCGAGGAAGATTCGTCAGCTGGACGGGTAACGTTTAATAAAGAATTTATCTTGTGTTCATCACTATCGACGCAGTTCTTGACCTCTTCAACTAATATGACTTGTCCAAGTTTATCATAATCTTTATCAATTTTATTTAGATGCACACAACCTGTAAAATAGTTGTTCTTTATCTATACTCGACATCGATTTGGCTATTTTCCTTTTTGCTATTCCTAAACCTCTGTTGATATCCCTTAGGTACCAACTCATAATCCTTCACTATACATTCCATTTGCGAACCATGTTCAACTTTTAATGACAGTGAAGTAAAACCTTCACGAGCTTTGCCATAACGTACACTCTGTAATAAAAAGGTCTAGTGCTCTCTTTGCCTTTTTAAACTCTCGGTTATTTTATCAAAATGTGAAAAAAGTCTTTTTCGTTAAAAGAAGTTACTAATCTAATATTTTTGGTAGCATTAAAATTATCAATACCATATAAAGATTTGTAAGTAAATTTATTTGCAATCATGAAAACATATAATGTATTTACTTAGTTATTTGTTTGTTTTTATTTCTTTCTTCCTATTTTATAAAATCTAATAATATGGGTCTAAATCATGTTATGTAATACTGAAAAGTCCGTAGACCGCTTTACTCTCTCATCCTTTCTCTATGACGGTGTGTGTTGGTAGCAAGCAAGTTAGCAGACTAATTGGCCAATAAAGAAACATAGGGATTGGCAATGAATGAATGTCTTCATCGTGATCTTCTCTCTCTCTCTCTCTGATTGGTGTTTCATAGAAAGATACTAGGGAACATTCTTTTAGAAACGAGCGTTGCGTACTTTCCCCTGTGTCAAATTATTATATATCTTAACCTATGGATGAGTGAAAAACAGTACCACTATAACAATCGCACACCTAAATAATATTTAATTTAGCCCCCCCCCCCCGAAAAAAAAAATAATAATAAATAAATAAATAAATATCAAACTTAGATAACCAAAACATTAGGACGGGACGCTTTGACCCGTCCACAGAGCAATTCAGCAAAGCCGCACGCCTATTCCAAAGAAATAAGGAGATTCAAACTTGGGTGGGGGGAGGGAGGATTTAAAAAAAAAAATCATTTCTCTATACTGCCCTTCTGCTACTAACCACAAAACAGCACATGATAATCATCAGTCTTTCTTTGGCATAATAATCACCAAAATTCAAAGTTCGCATACAACCTGGATCAGTGGACACCACCAAAGACAACAGATGACAGCCTTCCTGCGCCTTCCGTCCCTTGCCACGAAGGTCTCCAAATGAATGTTCTATATATTTAATATTCAATAGAGTATTTAATGCTCATTGACGTGTATGGAAAAGTTACGGATCCAAACAGAATGAATCAATAAATTATTCACGCGATATCCGATATTGTCAAAATCCTAAGTCTCACGTTAAGGCGGATAAAAGAGGTGGAGTAGGTTCCAAGAACATTGAGGACGAACTTTTGAACATTAAACGAATATTGAGTGATAAGCATCTGTATGTAGCTGAAGTTATTCATTCTAGAGAATATCCCTTACCCTCAGAAATATAATATACTAATGAAAAAATACTGGACCTGAAGCGGCTTTAATCATCCAAAGAATAGTTGGTGGTCATCGATATAGCATTTTCACTGGGAAAATATGTGTTACAACCACGGTATATATTTTTAAAAAGGTAACTGTTTGTGGGAACTGGGGATGCGTCAATGTTGCATCCCATGGTCACGATCATAAAAGTGTAGAAATATATCGTGTGTCAAGGCCATAAAACAAGATGTGTGTTCAAATCCAAAGCATTCGACAACAAGGTTTATGCCACAAAATATGTGCAAGCAGTTTAAAAGGCGTCATATAAATGGATAAGCCCTCATGTTCCGGCAATAGATAAGCACACAGTGAGACAAGTAATAAAATCTGAAGCATTCGTCAAGCAGTTTCAATCCAGATACAATGTGAAAACGATTTTACATGCACAATATATATGAATACGCCCTCAGTTCCATGTAATTAAATAAGCGCAATACAAGACAAGCAATTGAATATGAAGCATTCAGCAACAATGTTTACTTTAGATAACATTTGCACAGTACCAAACAGATCTCATGCACATGAATGTGTCTTCTCAACAATCGAATGGATAACTGTGTTTTTTTTATTTCGCTTCCATTTCATGGTGATGAAAGTGTATTCACGTGGATAATTATCCATTATTGGGCACATCTTAACGGCAAAGGACATGTTGAGGAATGCTGTGAATTTCATTCCTGTTTTGGTGTTTTCTCTGTTTCACTTTCGGGAAGATATATTTATCAGATTGATGTGATTGATTTACATATAGATGAACTGGAATAACTGTTTCATAGTGTATACAAATCTGTGGCGCTCCGTTTATGCTAGCTAATTTTGCTCTGAAAAACCGTTGAATGTCCAGAGTGACACAGTGTAAACAAAGACGAGATGGTCAGCACCTGTTGTTACATCGTTGTTGTTGGCGTCGGCGTGCATTTGCAAAGAATTAATGATTGCATAATTGTATTTCCCAGAAATAAGTAATTGAATTTCCAAAAAATTAGTAAAGACTACATAGTTTTGCGCTAGACGAATTATGTACGCACAATCGTTTAATCTAGCGTTAGAAATATGTGCACTGTCTAAATGTTACCAGTACCGCATACACGAGTGTGTGACCAGCTGATACAATTGTGTGCCGTCATGGAGTACAGACGGCATTGACCGAAATCAGCTAACCGAAATAATCTAAACTGTCAATTTTATTACTACTTGCAAAGTTTATTGGGCCTGTATAGGGACAATGTTAATTGGATTGGAGTGACGTGAAAATACTGGACATTGGGGAAACAATGGTAACAATCTTGCAAGTGGCTGACCTCAATCGTTTGAAACAGTTAGGAAAAAATATGTAGGGACAAATAAAGTAGAGTCAAAGACATATAAACATGTATAGAGAAATGTATAGAGACATACCTCTATCACACAAACATATATTTATCTACATAAATATATCATACAAACAGTTATACAATCGATTAAAATAATTTTTGGCAAGGGAGAATATGCATTTCTTCAAGACATATGATTGGCCCTGGAAAGGGACCTTTTTTAACACCACTGAGTTAACATAGAGTGCATTGCACGGTCTTTCTTCTCTTTCTCAAACTTCGTCTGATAGCTGGCCCGTAGATTAAGATTCGCTTCAGACAACCTTGCCTCTCGACATATATTCATTGTTTCAAAAGGGTCGTATCGGTGATGAAGGTGATAACCCATGATGATTTGACATTCATGGGATAGTTCGGGATGAATAGCATCGACGATACGAGGGTAGACGAATTTACTTTAGTCCATATCTTGTGACGAGAACTAGTGAATGGAATGAGGTGAACTGAGATTATTTATAGTGGAAGAGCGGATCGAAACAGATTGAGTTCTTTCCCCAATCCTGACACGCGCTACAAAGTTTCGCCACAGTGCGGATTCTGTCTTCCAACCAGAATAGGGTCACATGTGACGTCACACTCCCTAAATAGGTGTGTAAGCGTCTGTCCGCAGTGAATCCATGCAAAACTTTAGAGCATGACGAAAATAGGAAGACGATGAATTCGGATGCATCCCCGAAGAAGTGACTCCCGACAAAGAATCGATCGTCTTTAAGCGTCTGCTTGGTACATGTGGATTGTTGACGACGGAAGATTAGGTGCGCATTGGAAAAATCAAACGCACTTACGACAAAAGTCACTTACCCAACTGGACCACCAAATAATTTCGTGTCACTGGACGAGTGCGTGGCCGTACTCCTGCCGTCTGTAAGTTGGAAGACATGAGCGGAGAAGTGTTAAAAAGAACTGAAATGCAACGCGTGACCAAAAAAGAAGACGAGGTGTATGACATCAAAAACATTCTCGATCAAAAAACCCGTAAAGTCGGTAAACGTCGAGTCAAAGAAGTCAAAGTATATTGGAGAGGATATCCGTGAAGTTTTGATTCTTGGCATGATACTTCTCAAGTCATCGACTATAAAAGTAAGTGACCATCATGCATTTCCACGCAGCCTCAGATACTGCTACCAACATTAACACTAGTTCATTGAATTATTCTATGTAAGATATGCTAAAGCAACTCCTGTGAGTTTGGTGTAGAGAACGTGTGCCTTAAACGCAAATCGTCTTTTTCTGCCAAATCTTTGTGGTGCATTTTTTTTCATCGGTGCTGTCATTGCCGAATTGAGTTTGCAACAAGGAGACAAACAATTGGGGACGATTGTACTGAGCAGCTGCATCGGTTCCCTTCTACTCAATCTTTCCCTAAAATACAATAACGTTAACAACAGGATTCTTGCGACCAACGCCAGTCACTCTCTCTACAGTCACCAACCACAACAAGAAACCTCCTTCGGACCTCGAGTGACCACTGGGACAGCAAAGTTCTGGAATTAAGGATAACGAATTATATTTAATTTTACCCAGTGACAATTCCATGGATGTGTTTCGCCACAATACTTTGTGCTGTTTCATTATCTCATGCCATCCATCTGGATAACGATGTCCATTAGAAAAGCACTCGAAGTGATTCACCCCACACAAACCAAAATCATCGCTGAAAATTAAAACCCTTTCGAAGTCGAAGTTCTGAATGACCGAGTGCAACAATACATGAATGAAAACGTAAATATAGATTCCTCTATGAAACGACAAGTGTCAACCAATATTCCACAGTACATTTTGTGATGGAAATGTCTTCAGGATATTATTTTAACGGTTAACATCTGGTGGACACGATTGCTTCCAAATTCAATGCGTTGTTTGGCAAAAAACTTGGACAAAACTAAACGAAGTGTCACGACCGAGTTCCAAAAAGTGGCTCATCGCCTGCTGATGTAATTTTTGGATGCCAAGACATTGTGCATTATATTTTGTCCTGAATTGTATCACAGGTAGAATTTCATCCCATGTTCTCTTTGACGACCTCAGCCCACATCGGAATTGAAATAAAAAGACAGCCCGAAGATTACATCGATCTGAATAGCAGCTTCCTGGAAGTGAAAGTGATTAAAGCGGACGATACTGCTCAAGGAGCCCAGGCTAGATTAGCTCCCGTTAACAATTTCATTCATTCCATGTTAAGCGAAGTTGATTTGTACTTGTATAACAAACTAGTAAGCAGCAGCAGGGATATTTACCATTACCTAGCGTACCTCGAAAATCTCGACGTATGGAAAAGATGACAAGAATGCTTATCTAGATGCTTGCGAAGTATGGACACCTGATACAGTGGGCGAGGACAAGATTAACGACAGAGTCCTGCAGCAGCTGACGATCCTTACAATGTTTGCTTTAATGACCGTCCAGAGAAAATCCTGCAAGGACTTAGTTAAGAAACGTTTGATCGGATTCATTTGGATATGTGGTTGGTAGAAAAGTATTTGCTGAACGGGGTGGATATCCGCCTGAGACTGAATCAAAGCAGTACCGTTTTACATTTGATGGCTAATGTCAGCGAGTACAAAATCCATTATCAAAGATGCCAGACTCTACTTGTGACGCTTGGTGGAATTGTTACCTAAATAAGGACACTACATCAGTCACACTTTGAGCAGAACGACCACCAAGTATGGGATACGACGCATGGAAGTGAAACATTTCACCGTTCCCGCTCAGCTCCGATTCAAGATTGAAGATCACCGGTTCCAAGGACAATTGCCCTAGCGTTTAATCGTTGGTATCGTCATCAATGAAGCCATTAGTGGAGCAATCACTGCCAATCCTTTCCAGTTCAAGCACTAAAGATTGTCCAAGATCGAAGTCAGTCACAATGGTAATACATTGTGTACCAGACCTATCGAACCTAAGATTGCCGAGAAGAATTACTTGGCATCGTACTTGGTCCTGTACGAAGCGACGGGACAGTTAGGGACCAACACCAGCTACGGCATTTCGTACGACGATTATGCATGCAAGTTACGCTTTGTGGGATTTTGATTTCACTCCAGACCAAGTGAACGACGAGGGACATTTCCACCATATAACAACCGGTTAAGTACGTGTGGAAATTCAGCTTACAGATGCTCTAACTGAGACGTTGAACGTCATCTTGTATGCCGATTTCGACAATACTCTAGAAGTCAACAGTTTGAGAGAAGTAATTCTAGACTATTATAAGCTATTGAACAAGTATCCTTCTTTGCACGTGAAAACTCTATGGAAATGGAATGCGACTATATCTTGGAAGCAGAATCAAAAGACAAAGATGAAAAGGACATTGTGATGGCCAGAAGGCCAGAACAAGAACAACATTTAGTTTCCTGATTTGCCAGCACCTTGCAGACGAAATTACAGTGTTGACCAAGAAACATTGATATGGATGTCAAAACGATCATCCATGTCATATTGAACACGATAACTGCATGATGATGAGTCAAGAAGAAAAATTAGCCTAGTGTCTGGATGATGCTTTGGGTCTCATATGGAAAGAATCACAGTGCTGCATCTCTGGTATAATGACTTGTTGGACCATTCCTCACATACATTGATTTCTCTAGAGATCAACCGCAGTGAATCCCTCTTTGCACAGAGTACGAAGCCGAAGCCAAAAAACGTTTACTTGACAGAGATTTTAAAGCAAAACACCAGGATTGAATTGATGACTTACCATTACCTGTAAAACAAGAAAATAACAAAAACAAAAAATTGGATACCTGGCAACTTTATTACCATTTGAAAAACAGTTCGTACACCGCTTCTTGAAATAATATTGTGCGCGCTAATGATGAACTTCCTCATCGCAAACCTAAAGACCATCAAACTTATGTTATCAACACGGACGACTGTAATCTGCTAGGAACCCACTGGGTAGCCGTCTACTTTTCCCACGATGATCGTGTGGAGTATTTTAATTCGTATGGACTACCAACTTTGTAAGACGACAAGATTGACGTTATGAGAAGAAATGCAAAGACGACACGATTCAATAATGTGGAATTACATGGCAGAGACTCCATGGTGTGGGGACAATATTGGGTGTATTTTCTTCATAATCGCAGTCTTGGATATCCCTTAGTACATTTAGTGACTTATTTTGATAGTGACTATTATAGAAACGGTCAAAAAGTAGATCAATTGTTTTGTGACCTTTATGGATATATATTGTCTTTAGCTAGGAAATGTAGTGTGCATCAATAGCCTCATGACCTTCATCAGTGGAAGTCCAACTTGACTACACAATAATGTCAAACCTGTCAACAAGTTATTGCTTGAAAAAATAATTGTTGAAGTTATTTATCTCTTGGGTGTTTGTTGGTTGAACAAAAATGTTGTATTTTAAAACAGGGTGGTTTGTTTTCTAAGAAAAATGAATAGTATATTAAGATATATGCTCTTTCAGTTTCTTCTATCCCTTTATGTTAGGTGAGCTATAGCGTTCATACAAAAACACTGCAGGGTTCTTTTCTATAGCGTCTGTGCTTGAGATATAAAGCAGAGCAGTCTCCAGTCTGACCATCCATTTTTGATGCTTCAACCCGTAAACATGTCTTCAAAATTAGGTAAGCTCAACGAAGCCAACGTGCATTTACATCGTGTCAGGCAAACCCTGATGCAAAAGCTAAAAGAACTAAAGAATGTCAGGATGCTTCATGTAGCACAAGCCCTCATATAAAAGGTGTTTAGAGAAGAAATTAAAAAGGAGCAAGACGAGTGGACACAGAAGAACAGACTTCAGAAGTATCAGCAAGATTTGAGAATACTCTAGCCGAAGGTGACAGTAATATCTATAACACGAGAAATTCTAGGCCCATAAAAATTAGAGCATATCAGATGGTTCAACACTCATGATCCTCATGGCCCGCTGCATAAAGTAGCAAAACTTTAAATAAAACTTAGGAAAGAAAGACCTAAATTAGCATCTATAAGATGGTCTAAACACCAACAACCATCAAGCCCAGCAGCACAAGGCTGCAAATAAAACAACGATAATTTAGACAAGCAAGACCCTTAAAACAGAAACCTTCATATAAGGTGATCACAAATGTCCAAGATCATCAGGATCAGCCACACAAGGTGGCAAACGTTACCAAAAACGTTCACCAATATACCTTTCCTAAGCTAAATTCTAAACTCAAAACAGCACAGAGTTTTTTTTCAAATGTATGTAGGACGACAATTTCGATCCGATACGCTGAAGTCTAGGATTACTGACCTGTGAACATGGAGCTAACTTTCCACCGTCTCCTCCGTTGCCACGGTCAGACACCAATATAAATAGCGTGCAGTGCACGCCTATAATACTCCTGGAAATTCAGTACCAGCATATGAGTGCGTGATGGGTCCATTCCCAATCATACACACCCAAATGCAGCTAAGTAGTAGCAACTAAATAGGTTGAGTATTTGTTGAGTCTATTCCCACTCGTGTTCAAGCCCTCCATTTAGACAGATAGGGACTACTCTTAGTCCCACTGCCTGACGGCTTCAATCAAACAGTTCTTAGTGAGAACATAAGGGCATGGGGGAAGTGGCTCGAATTCCTTCCCCTAGGAGTAATTAAACAGCCTACCATGTGAACACCACTTAAATCCACATTAACTAATTCATTAACAGTGGAGGAATTCCTGGGAATAAGCAGTGAAGAATGCCTAATGCTTCTTTTCCCACAAAAGAAACCCGTCTTGATGAAACCAATTATCATGGAATATCAAGGAAAAGGAAAATAACCTATTAAAGTGAAATATACAGGTAACGGTAACTCTGCCAAAAAATATGATGAAATAGGAAAAAGAAAAATCGGAACCAGAAAGACTAAAAAGCAATGAAGGAACAGGGAAAACATCAACCCGAGAATAAATAGCAGATCCGATAGACCAAAGAAAACAAACTGGAAAGACAAGGAAGGAAAACTCGAAGGAATTAACTATCTTTATTAAGAGTATGAACCCTCAATTGATCAGGATAAGTGACATTAACATTATGTAAATCCTGACTAAAAGCCAAGGAGGTGAAGTGAAGATAATAAGACCAAACACAGACTGCATCATCATCTGGTGTAACACATGTAACCAAGTTGTCAAATACATAGACATATAGAAAATCAGTCAAATAAAGAACACGGTAATTCGCCATCGAAGAACTGGCAAGGTAATTTTTACCAAAGAATAAATCCCTAAATCAAATGTCAATAAGGCTCAATCAACAAAGGATACAGAACATACCAAACCAAAAACCGTCCTTTAAAAAGGTCTGAAAATTAAAAGGACCATCTAAAATTTTGATAACCAACTGCTCATCTAAGACTTTAAGTATTACAAAACAAAGGTATCCAGAGCTTATCGGCTTAAAACCAAAGACTGATGAAATTCCAATGTAGCAATGTTAGAATTTGAATTAACAGCACACCTATTGGCAAGATTAGGACCTTATGGGCTACTCCTTTCTATTAAAAGACTGTATCAATAAACACGCTTTTGTAGTAATTGCAAAGGATTGGGACAATACACCAAGAAACGAAGTTTTAGACGTAGGTGCGGAACATGTGAAGACAAGCACCAAGGATGATGCAATTACAAAGGACAAAAATGCGCCAACTGTATAGACTCACATCATCCAAAGTCATGAGAATGCCCCATAGCCCAACGGAAATGGAATATAAAAGAAATCATGACAATAATACACTTATCCTGTCTCGAAGTACAGAAAACTTGGAAAACAGCCCATTAAGCAGCACAAGGAAAAAACAAACAAGTTAGTGCTAATACACTAAATCGATCAATGCCAACCATTCCAAAAACAGGAAAGCGACAGTGGGAAAATCGCAGCAATAAATGTGTCATCCATCATCTCTAATGAGAACAAAATTAACCAGAATGCAATCCTGAAATCAAGCAATATCAATATCAATAGCTGCAACAAGGAAACGACCAAGAACACGTATATCGCTATTCACCAAAAATTAAACAGCAATTGCGATAATGATGGGAATGGCAATGCAAAAGGTAAGGAACAAAGGGATGAGAAACCGAAATCAAATAATAAATACAATAGTGACAGGAATAGAAATATAGCTACATGGGACCAAATACGAACAAATATCAAGAACACATAGGGAAAAGTCAACAAGAAGATGCTGCAGAAGCCCCATAAGTGACCAGGCCGATCAGGAATCATATTTCCCCTTTATAGATTTCATTAGCTACTCCAGATACGTATATGATGGAATAATTGCAATAGGCAAAAGAAGAGTTCATACTGATTCAGCAGACTTGTCAACTATTAAGTCATCTGCTGGAAAAAATTCATTGTAGCTGCATACAAATCATAATAACCTCCTGGTTATCTTTATTAGCTAAACGAACCAAGAACAGATATGGACACACGCTAAAACTTTATTATATGGCCGTGGAACTGCAGTGGACTTATTACAAATGTCCCTGAATTAATAATCAAACTCACTCAGGAGAAAGGTAAGCCTGATATCATAAGTTTGAAAGATACCCATATCACCGCTGATGCGAATTCCATTCCCAAAATCTCTCGATATTCAACATCCTTCTTCAAATACCGTAATAATGGAAAAAAGGGAGTTGGACTTGCTATATTCACCAATGACTCATTATAAACAATATCAGAAGAGCAGATTACACCACCTTCCGTTCAACTGTTAAAAATCAGAAAGAATATAATCTTATAAACGAAAACATTGCAATATTTTGTAAAACCATCACAGACACTCTAGTTGGAATATCAACCTTGTGCCATCCCTAAATTGGAAGTAAGAATATTAATCAAACAATACCTTGGTGGAATGAAGAATGTAACAAACCGTTAACGATAAGAAAAAAAAGCCTTCAATAAATTTAGACGCACAAAGCTTGCTTCAGCTTTAAAATATATAAACAAAAGAAACAAATACAAAATCTACCATACTACACGCTTAAAAGGAGACATGACATTAATTTTGCTCCTCCCTTAATAACAAAAGCAATGCAAAACATGTATGGTATAAGATTCAGGCAATCAGAGGAAAACCAACAACCAACATTACCAAATTTATAGGAGTTGCTATCACTAAAGATAACGCTAACGAACTGGCAATGTACTTGGTAGGAATGAGTAGCAAAAACCAAAACGATTCGGATACATTTCAGAAACATAGAACTTATATTGAAGCAAAGTATCCGAACCTTACCATCGAAAAAGGACGGGATACAAACCAAATTAATATATAATTTAGCGTATACGAATAGCGTACGGCAATACATTTTTAAAAAAATCCACCTCCCCAGGAAAATACACTCTAGGATATGAAATATGCCAGAAAATCCCTCCAAATACGGCTCTGGTGACATTACAATTGATCAATGCAGTATGGAAAACACGTCAAATACCAAAAAACTGGAAACAGGGAATATTAATACCAATAACCAAGTCCGACAAGTACTCAACGAACGTCAATTCCTATATACCGATATAATTAACAAACAATTTATGAAAATCATGGAAATTATGATGAACAATAGACTTAAATACCATTTGGAAATTAATAAATTAATATCCCAAAATCAAAACAAAAGATCCACAACTGACCATTTAATAAGACTGGAATCACATATTAAATGATAGACACTTAATCGTGTATATTTGTATTTAGAAAATTATACGATTTAGTTTGGCATACGGGTCGTTTTTCAAAACTGAATCATTATGGAATACCAGGCCGAATGCATCAATGGATAAAATAAATTCGCACTGATCGTAAAATACAAGTCAGAATAGGAGATGAACACTGTAACTTTCCAGTTAAAAATCTATGTGATACATTAAAATTTACAGCTGAGCAGCACCAGTTCCTTTGGGGTTGATATGATGTAACAATACGTGAAACTTAATGTTGTTATGTAATATAAGCATATTGCAAGTATTGTACTAGTTATGGGAACGCTTGGAAATAGAGCGATGCATGAAAGATCCTCCAAAACCTATATGAAAATTTGTACAGCAACTTAATGTACGTGCATGCTATGGTGACTCGATCTAATAATAGACCATCATCTACTATTTTCGTCAGCAGATATTACTGTTCTATAGTGTTGGGTTCTTGTCTTTAACATCTTATGCTTCCTGTCTGCCAAACACAAACACGTATAACTCGTCTACTTTAATTGGCAACCCATCTTTTATAGCATGGTTCTAATTTTGACATTGGAAGATGTACTATTTCATTAAAATCGAAATTATGTATACGTTAGCCTAATAAAGAGCCTTCATCTGCAAATAAGCCTTCAAATATTTGAATAATTATTTTATTTTGTACGTTGCTATAAACATACGTGTTAGTAGTGCACACTATAATATAATTAATGGAGAACTCGTAATTGCTTTGGATTATGAGCAAACTGAATAAGCTGCATATTCTGCAAACATCTGTTTGTGCTTTAACTTAAAGTAGTATAGAATCATATTAAATATTTAAAAAAATCCAGTCTACTGAATTTATCCAATGTTTTAGTTCTCGTAGTGCATATCGGTGTCTCTTGCTTTGCAGAAAATGACAATAATAGTATGAATAATTTAAACTTTTAGCATGGCTGCAGTCAAGAGAAAGTACATAGCTTGAAGGATTAATCGTCTGTATAATCAATCTGACAGAAATTACTTTTTCAAACTTTTGAGTTACATATTTTCTTTTAATTCTAGGAAATATATTCAAAGTAGTTATTTTAATATAACCAAAAATGTTCTTAGCTTTGTGAATATAAATTCAAAGTCGGTTTACATGTTCCTAGTTTAGTCATGCGTGGTTTTGCGGACGTCAAATCAGAACGAGTGGATTTTATTTTAGAGTCAGCTCCGTTTAGTCCTTAGTATCTGAATATATTTAAATCTCGAGGTCTTTGTTACAGGAATGTTTTAAATCTCAAAATGATTCTACACGCATGCTAATAATGTCATGAAAGTATGATGATCAGTTAAGATGTCATCCCTATTTACGGCTTATTTATAGTATAATTACGAAGGTGTAACTACGTAACACGTACACTTAGCCAGCGATACTAATGGTCAGTAGATCATTGTTAGCTCAATCTTCATGTGTTTGGCTGATAGTAGGTCGATCCTTCGATTTATCGTCTGCTTGAAAACGCTCTGTATGATTTCATCTAAATATATTTTGACGAACGTTGCTGTCAAGCTAGATATAAACAGCGAAATCGCCTCATTATAACGGTTTGATAGTCTCTGATTTGTGGGCCTTATTGATGTATTATTGGCTTTATAGTGATATTTTGATGAGCGTTTGGTTTAGGATGTATATCTGCAAGAAATATTGACGATTTGATTATGCAGGAAAAATTCCCGTTCATTAACGAGCCGATCCCAGCTTTCATATTCTGAACTTGTATTAGATTTATTTTTCCTCTTAATTAAATTCCAATGGAACATTTATTTAATTTTATATTAAAAAGAAAGTTCGATAGCATGCAAATTGTGCGCATAATAATGACTTGACCGCGGTTACGACTGGTTGACTTTGTGTATTTAATAGTAAACAAATTTAGATGAACATGCTGTTAGAATTATACTTAAAACATTTTGGCGAGTGCGATCGTCAGCGACATGTACGTATATTATAACATATGACCTCGGTT
This sequence comes from Sinohyriopsis cumingii, assembly GCA_028554795.2. Lineage (NCBI taxonomy): Eukaryota > Metazoa > Mollusca > Bivalvia > Unionida > Unionidae > Sinohyriopsis > Sinohyriopsis cumingii. The sequence goes on along the minus strand of CM068841.1, from coordinate 25,957,310 downwards.
TTGAGTGCTCGGTCTTATGGACAAAATGTGACTTTAATGAAAACAGAGTTTGCCGAAACGAAATCCCCATTTTTGTTTTATATAAGAACCGTCTCGAACGAGCTGAAATCCGGCTAAATGTGTGCATAATAATTTTTTGATCTAGGCTGATTGTTTGACATTCCTGACACGTTACAGTGTAATAATGCAGTGGTATTGTACCTTTTGAATGTAGATTTTCTTATGAACTGGATGGGTAGCAAATTAAAATCAAGATCTCTCAAAAGTTTAGCAACTAGCAATATTATCGACATTTCCTTGACTTCGAGTCTTCAAACTCTTGTTAAGAAGGATCGGCCATTTTACATAATCAGTATACAACCTAAAGTACAATTCTCAAAGCGTGCTTAACCTTGTAAATGCTAAATACCAACACACCATTTCTGGGTTAGATTTTTAGAACAGAGCATGTCTTGTGAATAATATAAAGCCATTTTGGGAATCCTGATTTTTTTTCTCTGCAGTCGTTTAATTAACGTTTGGAACCAATAAGTGCAGACAACCATTTTAAATATCGGTTCAAAAATCTTGTGTGACCTTATTGTATTTATTCATTAATGCTAAAAGTCCGCGATATGGTTTAATTTGTATGAAGTATGATAATAATGTATTATAACATTCTCTATAATAAATCTTATTGGTTTTGTTTTAATTGCACAGCTATACAGTTGATGCAATATAGTGGAATTGAATGAAACTATCATCAATAATTATAGTTGTAAAAGTGTTATATTTTCTTTTTATCTGGTTTTGAAATTAAGTCGTGAAAGTCTAAATGTTATTATATTTCCCTCTTATCTGCTACCTTACACTACTGGTAAATGTATTTGAGAGGCTATTGTTTGTTTTTGTTTTCATTCTTTTTGGAGAAAGTTGATATTAAGTCAAACTGAATGATTAAAGTGGAGCATGAATTAAATAAAGTTTGTGTTTGTATTTGTTAACTTTTAACATATAATAAGTTTGTATATTAAATATATTAAATATTCAAACGGCTGACTGCATGAAAACTTTACATACATACATACATACATACATACATATATATATATATATATATATATATATATATATATATATATATATATATATATATATATATATATATATATATATATATATATATATATATATATATATATATATATATATATATATATATATATATATATATATATATATATATATATATATATATGGATATATATCTTAACTGGTACACTGACTTATACAGTGGTACTGCAATTGATGATGTCTAACTTCTCCATCAAGCGAGTGTTGTATATAGTTAAGTCTTTATGACAATTTACACAGTGAAACAAATATTTGTCCCAAGCTATAACAAAATGAAATAATTAAGGTATTTTGTCTCTAGTATACTAGTTAAGAAGCGTAGAAGTTTAAAAAATTAGTAGCTAATAGTTTCTATATTAAGTGTATGTAAAATTCAACAATTTATATTGAGACTTTACTATTACTCACTGTTAATTTTTCGTTTCCTCAGAGAGAATACTTAAAAATTGATGTATGGTATGGAGAAAGAAGTTAGGCAAAAACCTAATTCAAGTCACAAGTCATTTTTAAGATTTTATATAAATGTAAGAAAATATATCAAGAATTTGTAGAAAAATATTTTGATTTTTGAATTAAACGTGAAATTATTTGATATAGAGCATGAATAAAAGATCAAATGTCTAGAATTAGTGTTTAAAGTTAGTGCTTTGATTTGTAACAAAACGTAAATGTGTTGTTGTAGACAAATGAGGTTGATAATTATGAGACTTTGCACAAATTTCTGACAGCAAGCGGGTCTTACAGTGTGTACTTATGCAACACTCTCTTCTTTCATAATGATATAATAATGACTCCCAATCTACCTTTTATATCATTTTTAGTTGAAATTACATGTACATTTATATTGCGTCGTTGTATTTATACGGTGCATGAATTTGTACGTTGCTCCATGTTGTAAATGAACATGAATGTTTTTTATCGCATGGAACAAATTTTAAAAAGGCATGTAATAATGTACCTCTTCCCATTGAAAGAAATAAAAAGATTGTTCAACTGTTGTTGCATAGCCCAGACTTGTTTTGAATGCAAGGCTCTTGAACCGAATTAGATTTGTTTTTAATCTTATGTATGTATGGGGAAACGGTCAATATAATGCTAGCTGTTGTTTTATCTGTATCGATCATTTTCTAAAATTGTCGTTGCTGCTTTTATCATCTTATAGTTGTATAGTAAGTCTTTTCACTTCATAAATTCTACTGTAATTTATTTTTCGCTTAAAAGAACTTTTCATCAGAATTTTCGGCATCAAAATATATTTACTAATTTTCGCATTTTTCTTCTGCAAATGAAAGCCACGGTCATGAACATAACTGCTATTTTCGGAAATATAAGATAAGAGAAGAGTGCCCTGAATTTGACTTTAATGTATGCCTCCAAAGACATTCGTATAGGCCTCCAGCTCTCTGAGCCAGTAATGTGGTGTCAGCCTTTGATTATAACAATCATACTGACATAACTACGACCTTTGACAGAGATGGAATAATATGGTAATAATGCTGATTCTTTTATAATGTAATTTGATGTTGTAAAAGCATTAAGCTTTATTTATAAGTTCATTAACAATTGTGGGCCAGTCTAGGGTGAAGGAGAATTGAACAATGGTGACGTCACGGTATTGGACACGAGGTATGAATTGGCAACAGTGCTGTAAGTGCTTGACCTCAATCTGGCAAAAACTTAATAACAGTTTTAGAGTTCACCTCAACACGTCTTACTGTAGGTAGGTATGTGAAATGTTTTTGCATAGGGATAATCAAAACAGATATAAACCACACAAGTCTATAGCGACAATGGTGACGCCCTGGGACTTTATAGCGACAAGGAGAATGAAACAGGGCTGACGTCATGGGACAGCGCGAAGGGAAGTGGAACATGCGTGCATGATGTGGTTAATAGGGAAATAAGGATTTTATAGGGACAACATAAACAAAACATACAGACACACATAACAAAATATACCTATTCAAAACAAAGACATAACTTTTGGGGCCTAATAATGAAAGCGTATATATGTTTTAGGCAAGTGAGAAATGGAATAAAGCTAGCATCCATTTATAGCATTGCTTTGTAGGAAAGTCCTATGGAGAAACCTAACATCTATTCATAGCTACAACTTGTAAAAGAATCCTCTGGAAAAACATAGTATCTAGTTATAGCCACAAATTGTGGAAATTCCTAGGGGAAATCCCAGCATATAAATATTTATGAATAATTTGTGGTGAAATCTAGAATATTTTAAATATATTTATAGATACAGCTTGTGGGCGCGTGTGTTAGCATTCGCTTACATGAACCAAAACTTAATATCAAAATTACATACAAAAATATATCACCATTGACGTAAACCGTAAAATTTCACCATGTATATGTATGTCATAATTCTCAATGATTTTGAAAGTCCCTTTTTGGGATACTAGATTGTAATCAATAATCTTCATGAGGTACCAAACGAATTTATTTTTTCTCTGGTCTTGTTTGTCCTGTCATCATGTTAGATTTACCACCATGTGTTCTATCGCAACCTCTCAGTCTCACTCTGTAGTGGATGTAAATGGCGTTAGATATTAGACAATCATATCATCTTCAATATCGCTAGCACAAACTTCTACCAACACATTTCGAAAAGTATGTGTGAAACAGATCGCTACTGTCACTTGATGTCTGCTTTTTCCTTGGAATAGTGTAATCGTTTAATCTTGATTTCAAACTTTGATTTATGTTTTACGTACTATCTGAACATTTTACATTTTGCGGTGTAGGTGTAATCCTTCGTTCTCAAATTTCTGGAAGTGCATTTTTGCGTATTTCTAACGTGACAATAATTTTTTTTTTTTTGGGGGGGGGCGTATTTCGTTTGGGCTGAATCAGGATTCTCTTGGTTGTATGACAGAAGTTGAGGACATCTATTGAGGCTCTCTCACGTCGTTTTCGAAATTGCTTGCATGGATTTGAGCTAACGCTAAAGCTAGTTTGTGTGCGTATGCGTGTGTGCTTGTGAGGCGATCAGGCATGATGCTTTATATTACTTTTTTCTAGTTTCTCACCGGAACCGTTTCATCTGGCTTGCAAATATTCTGTCCTTTGATTAGGTTTCTCACACAGCAGGTCCCTATATAGGGTTAGTGTCTTTGAGTTAGAGTATTCATTCAGTTCTCAAACATTCAAGATGATGGAAGATACCACAAAACTTACCTTTTGGTTAGAGGTTTGGCACAAGAGACTGCTGTGGCAATCATATATTTAGAGGTACTCATTCAAAAGTTTACTTCAGAGAAGACGACATACTTCTCTCTAGATTGGTTAAGGTACTTTATATATCTGTCAGAAGGAAGGACTTTGGGCTACATAATGTCCGCAATGTCAAAGCGAGACAGAAAAAGAAAGAGACAAAGGTCAAGATACCGGTTATCGTTGTCAGGAGAAAGGGCATTGGTCTTCAGACTGCCGTAAGAAAAAACGAACCGATCAAACAAACAAAATGAAGAGAAGGCTTCCTAACATGAAGAAAAACCCTCCGAAAAAGGAAGAAGAACCCATACATGTCCAGAAAGATAAGAAACAAAGAGGAGAAGAAGAAACTGAAGAAGAAAAACCTATGGCAGTGAAGAAACTGGTAAACAGAGTTAATTGACATTGAGTGGCTTGTTATGAAATTTAAATTTGACTTCTAAAATGAGAGAATATTCCAAAAAGAGTAAGTATTTCTTGGTCTTGAGCTTTATAATAAGGATGGTGTTTTTATTGACACTATATGAATATATGCTCTGTCACCTCTATAATGGATGCAGTGTATAATTGGATGTTGTATGTTATATATTGTATGTGATAGTATGTTTTTGGGATTTCATATCCGGCTCTTAAACATTAAGCTAACACAGGGTATTTAGAGTGTATATGTTTGTGTTTTGTGTACGTCTATGTTTTGTTTGACCCTAAAAAAGTTTCACATACCTACATACCTACAGTAGCACGCATTGAGGTCAGCTCGAACACTGTTACCAATTTTCCGCACGACTTAGGTCAGCCACCTGCCACTCTGTTACCATTTGTCCGCCAGTGTCCAGTACCGTGATGTCACTGAAGCTAATAATTGTGAGGCCATAAGTATATACTTGTATTTTTCCATAGGATTTTTCACAAATTGTAGCTATAAATGCATACTAGGTTTTTCAATGGGATTTTAAAACAAGTTGATGCTATAAATTTATGCTAGATATCTACATAGGAGTTTCTCACAAATTGAGGCCATGGATAGATACTAGGGTTTTGGCGGGTTGGATGGTATAAATAGTGTGATGGGTAGTATTTTCGGTGATGTAAGGGATATTATGTTTTATTTTGTTTTCTTACATCTCCACCTCTCACACTCTAAGCTAACACAAGACGTTCTGTGATATTATGTGGGGTGAAGGTTGGTATATATGGTGCTATAGATAGCACGTTTGTGGTGTAACAGATACTGTTTTGTTTGCTTCATTTCCTTCTCTTACCCTCTAAGCTAACACGGGATATTTTGGGATAATGTGTAGCGGTAATGAATGATGTAGATGGTGAAATGTTTATTTTTTGGAATAGGTGTTGGATGGTATATAAGGTGTGTGACAGTATGTTTGTGAGAATTCAATTCCATCTCTTAAACTGTACGCTAACACAAGAAATTTTGTATTTTCGTGTGTATGGGTGTATGTCTGTGTTTTCTTTATCACTATAAATAACATTTCACATACATACATACCTACCTACAGTTACGAGCATTGACGTCAGCTTGAACACTTTTACTATGTGCCCGCCCGATTCAAGTCAGCCACTTGCAACATTTTGCCATTTTCCCCTATCATACAGTTCAGTGATGTCATTGAAACTGTAACGCTTATTTAGGTCAACTCTAACACAATTATTAAGTTTGAGCCCGATTGAGGTCAGCCAATTGCAGCACTGTTACCATTTCTTCCCTGGCATCCAGTACTGTGACATCGCCCATGATCAATTTCATTTGACCCTAGAGTGGTCCATAATGTTTAATTCCCTTATATTATTTTTCCACTTTTAGAAGTCAGTGACGTGCAACACAGTTGCTATTTTTCTCTGGTATCCAGTACCGTAACGTCAGCCATGTTAAATGCCTTTTGACACAAATTGGTACCAACATGTTAAATCCCCATTAACCCCATTTTTCATATTCACTTTTTTAGGTCAGCCACTTGCAACACTGATGCCAATTTCCTCTAGTATCCAGCACCATGATTTCACCCATGTTAAATTCCCGTTGACTTAAATGTCCCCACCATATTAAATTCCATTAGACCATATATTTCATATTCATTTTTTGAATCGAATTCCGTAAACCCTATATCTTACACTAAAATGTCAGATCTATCTCTAATGTACAGTTGTATGGTTAATATTTCACCATGCAGATCAAGAGGGGCTGTCATGATTCACAAGGTAAAAACTACTATGTGCCGATTTTAACAGCATCTGAGATACACGTGTGCAGGGGGCATAATCTATATCAAGTTAAATACTATGTCAGTCACCTTAAATTATATCATCTACTAAAACATACATGTATTGACAGACCACCTTAACAGATGTGATCGAATGTTAGGCCAACTGTTAATAAACTTGCAGCGATGCTCGTGCGACCTCAATTGTGCATGTTTTCCCTGAATTCTGGTTGTGGTGATACTAATTGTAATCATCGAGGTAGCAGCATGTGCTGTAGATACAAACCCCTGAAGCATCTCAGCATTGTTTTCGTGTAGAATAAGCGCCTCCTCAGTTGGTTCAGACAAAGGACAATGCCACAATTTTAGTACATCACCTAACTAAATACTGCAGAGAAAGCGATATTTTACTTTGTTCATGCATTTGTGCTGATTTGTGAGAGTGTGTGATTTGGATTGTTAACGTAGCGTTAACACTTTTTCAGTCATATCGCTACGATGTCTGCAACACTGCATGAAACGTGTAATATGTATCAGTAGCATATCTTTACATAAGAAAAAGATGAAAGTCACTTGTAAAGACTGAAAAGGCAGTTTAGTTGTCTTAACAAAAATAAAAGGCATTGACATTTTGGCTTTAAAGATATTAAATCTAAGCTAAACTGCAAACCTTTTGCCACATGCTTACAGACTTTAAATAGTCTGTCCACTTTGTTTCATTTAACTTATGGATAGATGGTATAGCTAGGTCTACCAATGAGATTTGTTTAATGGGACTGTTCCAGTAAAGCTTCAATAAATCCAGATATAAGTGAAAAATGATAACAAAAACAAATGATCAATAGTTTAACAAATTTATTTCAATCATTACATCAAAATGTACAGTCAACATCAGAATCACAAACACTATTTTAATCGATATATCTTTATACATGATAATGACCAATATTTCTAAAAGAGCAACATACAAGTTAAATATCTATTAAAGAAAAGCAATCATCATTTGGGAAATACATTTTTATGAATAATGATATTTCCAAAAATATCTAACAACTAGTCAATCACACATTAGTCAATTCCATCGCTTGAAATCAATGAATTTTTCTTTGTCAGTTCTGAATGAATCATTTGCTTGGTGAAAACTTTATTGAGAGAATATGTATGTGATTCCTGAAATTTATATTCCAACATAAGCACTGCCTTATTATAACCATTATGGAATACAAATTATATGAACTTGATTGTAATTGATAAAATTCAAACTATAGTGGCACAAACATGTTTAAATAAAGAGTAACATGGTGCAAAAACCAAACTACTTGTATATCTAATAATCTCCTATATAGCCCCATTGTTTAAATATCAATAATGGTCTTTTACTTCTTCCTCATTCATGCAAGTGATACATATGCACAGTTTCATTACATTCTGTGTGTTATCATGTGCATAGTTTCACACAAGTTTTTCGTTACCAGCTTCATGCAAGTTAACAAGTGCATGATTTCACACAAGCTTTGTGTGTACCAGAGCCATTAGTGATGTGAATCAGTCTGAAATTCATAGCTGATAATCAGTTTCACACAAACAATAATCGATTAAATGCAGTTTCTGAGAGCAAATTTTCATTTTTGTTTGTTATACAGCTATATTTTCTCTCACTAGGTCAAAATGTTAATAAATGAAAATGAATGATCTCTTTTATCGATATACATACGATTAACCAACTAAAAGTGTTAGTTCTCTATTGTTTATATTATTTGTGTTCCACAACTTTGTTACTGAAAACAACTGCATATGGATGATCGGCTTTATGAAACTGAAATAATGTTGCAAGCCCATAATTAAACACATTCATTCACATGTGGTTTGTCCATCGCTGAAAGTATATAAGAACATGCTTTGCTTCTTTAGTCAATTTTTACTAATATTTTGATCAAAAGATTTTACATTTCGGTTGGAACAAAACAAAAAATTGTTCATATATATTAACTCAACAACCACAAAATCATAAATACATAATAGTAGGTTAAGCCTCCGATGATTGATATGTTTCAAACATGACACTGACAATTGGAAACAAATCTAAACTACTGCGACACACATACAAACATCTATTTTATTAACTGTTACACAAGATACATCCGGCAACTATACACATAATTTCATGAATATTAAACAGTAGGATTTAAAATTCCAGATATTGGAATTTCAAAAGAAATTATATTATGGAAAACAGAAATCACTTTGTGAATGCAGTTCTACAATAGTCAGCTTCCAGTCTGTAAATAATATAATAAAACAGATTAAAATAATATCTATACTCAACGTGCAGGACATTTGTAAGATTGAGAGAATTTAGTCAATGTGGTCTTTTCTCCCTTTATTTTAATTGTATTCGTTATATACCACCTTCATATAAGTCATACAAGTGCATGGTTTCACACAAGTTCTGCGTGTACCAGCTTCATGTAATGTATACATGTGCATGGTTTTACACAAGTTTTGTGTGTGTACCTGTTCCATGAATGTAATGTATGCACTTGGTTTCACACAAATATTGTGTGGGCGCAATTTAAAAAGAATTTGCTTGTAACAGTTTACATTTAAATTAACTGTTCAATGATTTTAGTTATTTAAAAACCATATATAGAAATGTATTTCCATAAAAAGCACAATTTGTCTTTAAGAAACCAAAAATAAGCATATCATCTACATCAGCAAATTTACAGCTGAATAATACTCCATTTACTTAATCAGGACCTGAATATTAAAGTCGTACATGTTTAGTCATTTACATCACAATGTTTTAATTCACGACACTTAACCAGTTTATGTGGTCACAATTAAAAGAAAAATGTAAACACTTAGAAACTGCTCACTAGTCCACATATCAATGGTAATAATGTCTTTTTAATTTGCATACCTAAACATCCCTTTATCTCACACAATATATCTATCACGAGGGCAGACAATTATGAATTTCTTGCTTTTGATTGGTTAGTATGCATAAACAAACTTTGACCTAATTCTTTGCACAAGAATAAAACATTGCTGGTCCCTCTCTTTCAAATGTATCACTTCTCCAAACTTCAACTGGCGTCCCATACATATTTTAAGTGACTCATCTAATTCTGCAAGCCAAATAACGTTTGCTATTAAATGCAAACACAATTTCCCATCCAAAAAGAGATTGTGCAACAAAATTTTTATCAATCTGCGCTGGCTGTGGGGTCAGATCAACAGTATTACAACCAGCAATCTTACCATCTCCTTCAGACTAATGAGCATGTATCATTTATGATCTATAACTCCTTCTATGTTTATTACCCAATATACTACCATAACAGATCTGTATGAACTGCGCACAGACTCTGCAGAAATCACACTGTTTGGATACAGTACATCATAAATTAGTAATAGGTACTTAACTTCCTCCTCAGTCAAAACAGTAATCTTACTAGATGGATAGACAATTCCATCATTTAAACTCAAATCTGCATTCTGAAAGTATACATTTCTTGACGACATTTATGTATATTCAAAATCTGGTTTTTGACCCATTTCACTTAGAGTTCCACGACCTAGTGACTCATTTAAGCCTAACCATTTATTAACTTCTGATCCAAAGTCATTCAATATATTCAAATTGCAAACAATATCCAATGTATGCAAGTTTTTGATGAATTTTCTCATTAACTGAATTTTAATATTTCTTCTGTTTGTGGGCATTGAGCCCAATACACCGTTTTCTCTCTCAACACTGAATAACCAAAAAGAATATATGGGTCCAAGAGCATTAATACACTGATCTAAGTGAGCATGTATATGCATGTTAGGTGTTACTCGGTCTTCCCCTTATAGCTTTTCAAATATCTCACAAAACGGCAACAACAGTCTCTGGGCAAGCTGGACATTTGACTTTTTCAGTGTTCTTGTGCATAAATTCTTGCATGCAAGAATAAATGCTCGTCAGCGTTCTAGATCCTCTTATTTTAACACATATTTTAGAGCCAAAACTGAGAAAAGTATAGTCCAGTTTTTCCACTGGTCTGCTGTAAAACTACTAAAATTAATCAAATTTTTGTGGAGGTTTTACAACATCAAAGGGGCATTGAATCAGCTCTATTTTCTCTTGTATCATCCCTAAATGGTCATCAAGCAGAATTTTTGTTACATTCCAAATTTTGTACATATGTTTTACACTTCCTAGGAAAATGTTATGCATAGGGCAAGAATGGTCATTCTAACTGGATCCAAATAGTGTAATTCAAGGAGATCACGCATGCCATATTTCCTTTCTAATTCTTCTCTGGAACCTTTGGTCTTTGATTTCATGACCTTTTGCATTAGTTCGATGTGACAAATTATTTCGCAAGTTCCACTCCGATAAATTAAAACCACCATAATTCTTCTCTCCAATCTCACCTAAAACTGCTTTAGTAAATTTATTACACCCCATTGTGGCAGAACGGCCTAAAAAGCCACATAATGTTCTACTTGCTGGAATATCACAACCACCACATAGCAATACTAACCTGAGAAGAACTGGCACATCTAGAGATTGGTAATAAACTTCTGAAGAAAAAAAAACATTCCAAGCAACTTTTAACTCCTCTACAAGTGGCTATATAAAGGTGTTTGATGGAGGCTCAGTTTGCATGTCTGGATTAAACCAACCAAACTAATATTTTCCTGCTTAGACCTTTCTTCTCTATGTAAATTCAAAATGCATAGGTATATAGATCCAACAGAATAGCTTGTATGTTTAAATGGCTGGAACCAGTCAACATTTAACATTAATGCATAATTACATTCGGTCGTAAACAAATTTGATGCATCACTTGAAAATTCATGCCAAAATATTCCATCATACATACCATCAAAACCTCATTAGGTACTTTTCTCCGTCTCAGTGATTCGCATTATTTTCCAAACCCGGTCTTGTTACCAAATCTGAGATGCTATCCTCTAATTTCCTATAACAAATTGTTTTAAAAGGAGTTAATTGATCCCCATTTAGAGAACATACAATTTCTAACAATGTCTCTCCACAAGCTCTTTGTAAATGTGGACGCGGATGACATGGATAAGTTACATTTCCAAAAATGTGTGAAACTTTGCGACCTTCAATAGTATCAATGCAACCTTTTGTGCCAACAACATATTTCTTAAAATTGTCTCTGCTGAAAGGCACAAATCTATTTATTTGATACATTGTTACTGGAAAGTCCTGATACAAAGATTTAATAAAATGTGATTAATTTGAGCACAAGTACAACACATATTTATTAGAATCAAACTATTAGAAAAGGCTCTGTCAGATATAAAAGAAACAGGACTGCCACTTTAAAAGTGCTTTTAGAATCCACCAAACATAATCATTTCCAGATAATTTTTCAGTAACAAATTATGTTTCACAGTCAGACATATCATCTTTCAAATCTGCTTCATACATGCTATTGTCACTTTCACTGTCTGAGGAAATGATGCCTTGACTCTGAACTGGTTATACATCGATCTATCCTCCTCTGTCCTCTGTGTTATTCTTTGGCAAGGGCAGCGCTGATGTCTGCCAAGGTAAATATGTGCTCTAAAAGTACTGTGTATTATTTTCTTCAACTGATCATTGCTCCTCTTCCTCATCTGATTCACACTGAACATCTTTGCAATTATGACATCTGAAGTGTCGATCTGAAAACTCGCCATCACAGTATTGACAGTGTTTCCTTTTTCTATTATATATATATATATATATATATATATATATATATATATATATATATATATATATATATATATATATATATATATATATATATATATATATATATATACAACTAATGTGTTCAGAAATGAATAAAAGTTTTTAAAAATGTAAGCCTTTGAGCACAAAACCACATTTTTAAAGAATAGATGGATAGGGTAACATATAATATGCATATCAGTACTATGATGTTCTGCTGACTTTGTCAAGCAAGGTCTCAATAAGGCAAAGATGAAGCATGAAAATGCTAGATGTTCGTGATCTGTACTTCATACCTATGTTATTCAATTACTCCAATACCACAATATTTTCGGACATCCTTTCTAGCTTTCTGCCATGTTCGCAATCTAATCACAACTGGATCCGGCTCTATTTCATATGTGACTGAACAGATTGTATTGTCCTCATCACAAGTTTGTGAATCACGATCTGTTGTTGACGGTTCACATCTGTATTTATATTTTTCCTCATCATGTGGTGGTGTAACGTTTGAAATGGATGCTGATTTTAGTTCAACAATCTGTTTCTCAAAGCCTTTCTTCTTTAACAGTCTTCTTCTTTTGGTTCTTTTGATTGCTGATGCACTTCTCTTTCTGTGCTTGTTTTCAAGGGGTATGTCTTCCCGTGCATTCATCCCTATATGAGAAAAGCAGATAAACCATACATTTCCATAAAGTTACAATAACTGCTAATTATACATAAGAAAATGAAGCTTCTGATGGTTAAATTCTCAAAACAGCAAGATGAAGGGTCAGCAGCAGTTGGCAGTCAAACTTTTTACTTTTCCAAAAGTCTACAATACGGTCTAGTATGTATAGCCTTCAATGTTTCTGAAAATGTCAATTAAGAACTATAACTACAAAATTTGATATATTTTAGCTGCTAAACGAAAGTCAATTTTATTTAGAATTTATGACAATTACAACAGGCACTGAAATTCCTGTACAAATACGCCATTTCTGCAAATCACTGTGGGTAATTTTCTGTAAGGCATTGTGTGTGATATTAGTACAATAGTATACTGTTGACTTATCCACCCCTTACAGCAATTCAGCTTTTAAGAAAGAATAACATAATACCAATCAAACTCAGAGTGCGTTCTTGAATTTTACACAATGACTAGCAAAATGGCAGATTTGTACAGGCATGTAAGCATCTAGCATCGTCTGCCATACATATTATGCTTCTACTATAACTGGCGTTCATTTACCTGCTCAAAATAAATGTGACCTCTGTTTCTCATCGTTTATTATTTTAATTTGTTGGGAGTAATGGTTTCAGAACTGGAATGGTATACTTATTAAAATTTTCTGAAATGGAAAATACGTTCTCTGCAGAATTTCTGATAACAGATATAAAAATGTTCCTTCTTATTAGTACAACTCTGAACTATAGTTTTATTATATTAAACACATATAATAAAATAACACTTCCACCTAAGCCAACATCACAAACTAATTTCAAGCCAGCATTATTTTTTTAATTTGAGAATGTTGTTAAATTCAGTAAATTGGCAAATTATATCAATTAAAGCGGATTTAATATAAAATGATGCAATAAGGGGCCATCCATTTAGTACGTACGCAAAAATCTGACAAAGCTTGATTTTTGCACACCACATCCTACTTATGTACGTTTGACCCCCCCCCCCCGATTATATATAATGGTCAATATTTAATCAACGCAGAAAAGATCAAGGATTAATAATATTAACGTGTTTGATAAAATAGATACTCCAAAGACGTTGAATGTCTGGCTGCATCTAAGAAACAATCTGCGCAACTTTAAAAAGTTTGTCTAGTGTGCGCTACAATTCAAATGCTGACTACAGTTGAACACGTTATGTATTAGACAAATTATTATCGAGGTATCACACACACACACGTTTCCTATGCGTACGTACATTATCAGTAGACACCACCGACCTTACGCAAGCGTACTTATCTGGGTTAAGCGCCTCCCCCCATGCGTACGTACTAAATGTACAGGATACATGGAAAATAATGAGAAATATCACATTTTAAACAAATGTGAATATCCCTTTTAAATCCATGATGAAACTTGGTAATATTTAAAATGGTCCAAATTAGCCTGGCATTAGGTCCAAATAAGCCCGTAATTTGGGCGTAATCAACCAGCATTCTGTCACTCATACCCCACCCCTCGAAACTTGCGAAAGATTATATTTGGATAAGGATACTTAATGCCCGGGTACCTGGCTATGTTGTATGCAGCATCTGAATGTTGGACTGTGTTCTGCTTTTGTTTCGGCAACAATGTTGTAAACAGACATTCGTAACGATGCGAATAAACGTGATTCTGGTGAAGCGTATTTTATCATTGACTCTATCGTAACTCATCAGCAGAAAGGCGGTAAAGCTCATGCGCAGCGCAGCATCCGCAACACATGATTGTAATCCATACAATCAATCGTCCTCGTGGAATTAGTACCTTATTTGGCGCAGACGTCAACGACTATTTCAAATAACCTCGTCATAAAAAAGAATGTCTGATGATCTCAGTTACCACGATTTGCATCTATACATGAGCCAGTCTCAGCAATTGGACATTGATATTGAAAACAAAAAACAAGAAGCTGCAACGGGAAGGGCAACGAGTTATACAGGAGCAGCACTCGTGGCAATTGACTCGTCGGAGTCCGATATCGATTTGGATGAGGTGAGATAAAGTTGCAAAATTGTATATTTTTCTAAAGCACCCCTGTTCCTATCTCTGTATCTGCTTGATTTCTTGCCGGAGTAATAGCTCCTCAGAGCTAATTTTACTAGCTGTAATATATAATGCTACCAGTAAAAGTAAATGCATATCTTATGTCAGATTTAATAAAGGTGTCAGTTGTAGAGTAGCTTTATCATAATATTATTTTTCTTATCGACTCGTGATCTTTTCAGACAAACTCTAGTCACAATCAGTCTCTGAAGCTTAATACAACATTGCCTGCAAGAAGGATATCTGCTTGTAGCACCCCTGTACAAAAAGTAGCAGAGCATTGAGAAATTTAATAAAACTGAATGATCAGTCATGAGTCTGAGTTACTAGTTAATCCATTATTAAAACAAATTGCCTAATTTTGGTCCAGTGCAGGTTTTCCTTCTCCCCCCACCATCTTTTTGTAACATGATAGACCCATTCCCCCCCAAAAAGGAAATTGTAAATATCTGAAGAGTCACTAACAAAGCTCTTTTTAAAAACTTAAGACATTACAACAGTTTTATTGTACAATTGTCCCAATTTGTTGAGGTAAGTGTGGGGACATGAATGGTTCGGAGAAATACAACAAATAAACTGAGATATTTAAAATCATATATATGACTATCTTTCCATACATCAATTGATGTACAACATTCCCTCACTAGCATGTGTCTCTATAACAAGGTCCCTTATATAATGCAGGAACGACTATCGGTCCCATTTTTTAATTTATGGATTCTGTGAACAATGATGTAGCGAGAAAGTGCTGTATACATGGGAATAAGTAGATGTCCCATTATGCCCTATGTTCTTTTGCATGTTGGTTTCGATGCATTTATTTGTATTAAGCAAGGTCTTATGTAATTCTCTTATTTCTTCTGTTTCCAAGATAAAAGTTATAAGGGACTTTTGAAGGAGATTCTTCAAAACCAGAAGGAAATTATCATGGCCATCAAAAAGAATGAAAGAGAAATTCGAAGTCTGAAAACTAAGAAGAGAAAGAAGCAAACTTTAAAGAGCCAATTAAAGTCCCATTACAGATCAGGGTGTGTATGCTACTAGGGGTGACACGATTCATCGATATATCCATACATTGATACTTTTGCCATATCGATACAAGAGATGAAGAATCGATACAAAACAGTATCTAACATTTATAAGTTAGTTTAATCTTCAGCAGTCATGAATAATTATTAGCCATTTGTCTTCTTATTCTTTAAATTGAAAACCGATATATATCATATCGTTAATCGTATCGATACGTGGCACATGTGTACTGTTTCAAACCTATATACTACACAGTCAGTGCAGAATGACTAGAAAAGATTAAAAATTAAAGGCTGGTCCACATTATAAAAGCCAGATTATGGCATTTGGTATCATTCTCACTCACTCTACTATGGAGTTAACATCACTTTTCACTATATGATTCATTGTTTCACTTTTGTTTTTCTTTCAAAATATATTGACAAGTGCAGCTTGAGAAATAAAAGGGCAATTCACGTGTGATTTGCAATATAATTAGTCGGTGGTACCTACAATCGGCCAATAGCAGTTACTGAAAACGTTTGACATGCCAGTTAGTATATGATCTCAAACACGTCATGATTGAGATATTAATTAGGCTTTTCACATGTTATTTTGTTGGCGTGATAATGAAACGACACCTGTGAATTCAATGATGTTTAATTATGAAGAAAAAAAGCACACCCACCCACATCTCGGTTACCTGTCTGACGGAAATCTTGGTCTTTAAGATTTTCTTATTGTTGTAACATGCTTGTACCATATGTGTAAATATCAATATATACATATTGGGCCTCATAATTTTCTTAACAAATTTACCTACAATTTAAATAATGAATGAAATATCTGTCACTAACATTCAAGCGAGTTGGGATTAAATATATAAAGTAAAAATGAAAACTTCTTTACATCATCAGATCTATCTAGGATGACCTGAATATGTGACATTATATATTAAAATTTGACATACTTGTATCGTTAATGCAGGAGTACACACTATTCACAAAGTAATAACTTGGAAAAGGCTAAATTAAAAAATGCTGGTAAGAGCTCAAATTTAACAAACTATAAATAGTAGTTAGGAATATGTAATATCAAGCCATCAGAGTTCCTTATACTGTATCTTAATTTTGATTTCTTTTTTAGAATGCAGTCCACGAGGCATGTGCCAGTAGACTTGACAGGGGTATTGCATGGCAGTTTGACAAAAAGAGGTGAATATGCAGGAGACAAATTCTTCAATCATTATTAGAATATAGCATTGCATTTAGAATGACCACTAATTTCCATTCCATTTCGGAAACTTGCATGTAGCTGCTGTACCAGTTTCCTTCCATTCTACTTGCAGGGCCCGTGATTCTTTGTTAATTACATTAGTTGTTATAAGAAAAATATCTATAACATATTTTTCTTATACTGCTACTGCAGAAGGACTTGATTTTTACATGTATGTCTATTGGTCGTGTAAGCTATTCAACATGATTGCGTAAAAGCTGCTCAACACAGAGAAATTTAGAAGGCATATTGGTTTGCATTTGACAAACAAAACATAGACATACACAAAACAAGAACATATACAGTCTAAATAGCCTGTGTTAGTTTAACGTTTAAGAGCAGGAGATGAAATTCCACATTCTATCACATACGTCATATAACAATACACCATCCTAGCATACACTGCATCCAGTATAGAGGTCACAGAGCATATATTCATATAGTGTCAATAAAAAACACACCATCCTTATTATAAAAACTCAAGACCAAAAAATACGTTTTCTTTCTGGTATATTCTCTTCTTTTAGAAGTCAAACTTAAATTTCATAACACACCACTAAAAGTCAATAAACTCTCTTTTCCATTTTCACTGCCATAGGTTTTTCTTCTTCTCCAGTTTCTTTTTCTCCTCATCGTTTCTTATCTTTCTGGACTTGTATGGGTTCTTCTTCCTTTTTCGCATTGTTCTTCTTCATTTTCGGAAGCCTTCTCCTCGTTTTGTTTCTTTTTGTTTCTTTGATCGGTTCTTTTCTCTTAGGGCAGTCTGAAGACCAGTGCCCTTTCTCCTGACAACGATAACAGGTATTTTGACCTTTGTCTCTTTTTACTCCTGTCTCGTTTTGACATTGTGGACATTATGTAGCCCAACGTCCTCCCTTCTGGTAGATAGAAAATATCTTGACCTATCTCGAGAGGAGTAGTCTGTCATCTTCTCTGAAGTAAACTTTTGAATGAGTGTCTCTAAATTTCTGATTGCCACAGCGGTCTCTTTTGCTAAACCTCCTACCAATAGGTACGTTTTGTGGAATCTTCCATCATTTTAACTGTTTTAGAACTGAATGAATACTCTAACTCAAAGACACTAACCCTGTATAGGGACGTGCTGTGTGAGAAACCAAATCAAACGAAATATTTGCAATCCAGATGAAACGGTTCCGGTGAGAAACTAGAACAAAATAAGAGGTAACATCATGCCGTATCGCCTTACACGCACACACATACGCGCACACACTAGCTTTAGAGTTAGCTGAAATACAGCCCCTAAAATTATTGTCACGTTAGAAATACGCAAAAATGCACTTCCAGAAATTCGAGAACGAAGGATTACACCTTTTTCCGCAAAATGTAAATTGTTCAAGTGGTACGTAAAACGTAAATCAAAGTTTGAAATCAAGATTAAACCATTACACTATTCCACGGAAAAAACAGACACCAAGCGAGAGTAGCAATCTGTGTTACACAATAATTTTCAAAATGTGTTGGTAGATGTTTGTGCTAGTGACCTTGAAGAGGATATGATTGTCTAATATCCAACGCCATATGCATCTACTGGAGAGTGAGACTGAGAGGTTGAGAGAGAAAAAATGGTGGTAGATCCTATATGATGACAGAACAAGCAAGACCGTGTTCCACTTCCATTGTCACTTATCTTCTAGTTCTGAAAATAACTGTTACGTTCATGACCGTGGTTTTCATTTGCAGAAGAAAAATAAGATACTTAGTAAATATACTTGGCTGCCGAAAATTCCGATAAAATGTTCTGTTTAGTGAAAACAATACTTTACAGCAGCATTTATGAAGTGAAGACATTTACTATACAACTATAAGATGGTACAAGGAGCAAAGACAATTTTGAAAATAATCGATACAGATAAAAGAACAGATAGCATTCTACCAACCTTTCTCCCATACATACCTAACATTAAGAAAAAAAGTAATTCGATGCAAGAGCCTTGCATCCAAAACAATTCTGGACTGTACAACAACAGTTGGACAATATTTTTATTTCTTTCACTGGGAAGAGGTACATTATTACATGCTTTAATGTTCATTTACAACATAGAGCAACATGCCAATTCATACACGGTATAAATACAATGAGGCAATATAAATGTACATGTAATTTCAACCAAAATTGATATAAAAGGTAGATTGGGAGTCATTATTATATCATTATGAAAGAAGAGAGTGTTGCATAAGTACTTACTGAAAGACCCGCTTGCTGTCAGAAATTTGTGCAAAGTACCATAAATGATCAACATCATTTGTCTACAACAACACATTTACATTTTGTTACAAATCAAAGCACTAACTTCAAACACGAATTCGAGATATTTGATCTTTTTTTCATGCTTGATATAAAATATTTTCACGTTTAATTCAAAATCAAAACATTTTTCTTTCTTACATTTATATAAAATCTTAAAAATGACTTGTGACTTGAATTAGGTTTTTGTCGAACTTCTTACTCCATACCATTCATGATTTCAATGTTAGATTTCTAAGTATTATAGTAAAGTCTCAATATAAATTTTTGAATTTTACCAACACTTATTAGAAAATATTAGCTCCTATATTTTATCGTCTACGCTTCGTAACTGGTATATTTGAGACCCATTATCTTAATTATTACATTTTGTTTGAACTTGGGATAAATCTTTGTTTAGCTGTGTAAATCATCATAAAGACTTAATTATATACAGCATTCACTTGATGAGAAGTTAGACATCATCAATTGCAATGCCACTGTGTAAGTCAGTGTACCATTTAACATAGTGTATAAATTCAGTAGACTGGAATTTATTTAATAATAACCAAGATTATTGTATTTTATATATTACAAAACATCTCATTAAATATGATTCTATACTAATATATTAAGTTAAAGTACAAACAGATGTTTCCAGATTATACAGCGTATTCATAGTTTGCTCATAATCCAGAGCAGTTACGTGTTCTCCATTAACTATATTACACCTTACTTAACAGTCCTTTGATAAAATTAGAACCATGCTATAAAAAATGGGTTGCCAATGAAATTAGACTATTTATACATGCCTTGCAGACAGGAAGCATAAGAGGTTAAAGACATGAACCCACTACTATAGAACAGTAATATCTGCTGAAGAAAATAGTAGATGATGGTCTATTATTAGATCGAGTCACCATATCATGCACGTACATTAAGTTGCTGTACAAATTTTCATATAGGTTTTGGAGGATATTTCATGCATCGCTCTATTTCCACGTGTTCCCATAACTAGTACAATACTTACAATATGCCTATATTACGTAACATCATTAAGTTTCTTGTATTGTTACATCATATCAACCCCAAAGGAACTGGTGCTGCTCAGCTATACATTTTAATGTATCACATAGTTTTTACATTTTAAATACATTGTGGAGCCACTTAAAATATTTTATATCTCGAAAGATTGACATATCACTTTCTGTGAATATGACTGGCTCAAGTAAGTCCATTAAATTCGTGAGTAGTATAGTTATTGTTGATTGGCAGCGACTGTGGGAATTTTCCTTCTGGAATCGATTTTGTTTTGAGTTATTTTACTATTACCATTAACAATGTAATGGCCCTCGTTCGAGATTGTAGCCCAATGGACAATGGAACAGTAGTTGCTAAGTATGTCGAAATATGACCAATTTACTATACAAAGAATTTTCCGAATGTGAAAATCAAACTAGCACGTGTTAGAAGTATGCATTGTTGCCACCTGGACAAGAGTTGTTTAAATTTCAACCTTTTGGAGTAAGTAAACGTTTTTCTCTAATGAAAACAGTTAATAAATGCTAGTTCCAAAACTGACAAAAGGTATACATCCAAAGCATTCTTCGAAATGAACGAATTCAAATATCTTGTCAAAATGTATTAAAAGTGGAATCTATATTTACTGCAGTTTATGCATCCAGTAAACATCCGTCCACAAGACTATCCTCAAAATGGATTGCTAACTTTTCTGCCGTATTTAATACTACATGTGATGAAAGTCTATAGTGTAACTCATATGCTTGTTGGTAGAAGAGCTGAAAACAGTTCCATCAAACTTCATGTATATGGTGCAGAAACCACACCTGCTGACACAATGTTGCCCTCTAAACTCAGTCAGTGTCAGAAGTATCAATGATCTCGGCCGAGCGCACATATTAAATGAAACATATACCTTGGCTCAATCACATTTTTGTCAGCTTATGCTTAGCCTCTGACTCATGTATAAACCTTTGTCAAAGGAATGATGTAATGTGAACATATTCTGGACTTTCAAAAGGTCCACATAATTACCAAAATCAGCCGAAATCTAAACTAATCTCCAAACAAAGTTAACAAAAAGGAGAGAAGATAGGTATAATGGAGAATGATATTTCATGTACAAATGAACTACAATGACATTATGATCAGCTGGTAAAACATGTTAACAATACTCTTTCTTCGATCAAATAACTTTACCAAAGAAAAGTTACTCTGGTGATTCAGATATTCTAATAATGAGGTTAGGAGTTCTCCATAAAGTGCATATGCAAAATATTGGTGGTTTGCGACCTTCTTTACCCTTACCTATTCGAAAGCGTACACTTTTCTACCCCTTTTGTGTAGCTGCATTGGTGAGTCACCCCCCCCCCCCCCTTTCCAAGAATAGCTGGGACAATTTAATTGTGAAAGATCAAGTTATTAGTTCAGTCATTAAAATAAGCAGAGATTAAATAAATTAATACTTTGTAATAAATCTTTGAAAATGAAAGTAGGAAAGTTTTAAAATCAACTATAAGAGTAATATGTAGCTTGAATTTTACGTAAAATTTTTGTAACCAATAATTTTCTAAGTTGACTGTAAATATTTAACTCTAATAATAGTAAATGAGTGCCAGCAGTTAATATTTAGTAAACTTTAACAAGGTACAAAACATTAATAATCAAATATCAGCCAGGGATTAAACGTATGATTTCAACCAATCAAACTGTGGACAATTTGAATATTTTCATCATTGTCATAATTTGGTATTCCTAAGTTCACTTTTTTATCATTAACTTTGATATTGTAGGGCCCTTTTTGGTCATTAAGGGTGCTATTTGTATATAGGAACAAAGAGTGTTGTGTTAGTAAAGGTCAAAAGTTTGATGTTGGGGCGATGGAAGAGGGAACAATATCATAAACATAAAAATCAGAACAATTTAACTATTCATAATGAATTGAGAAAAACGTAAATAAATAAGACTTATAGTTATTGTGTACAATCAGGTTCTCTAATTCTAATATGAGAAACTGGATGGGGGAGGCTGTCAGGTGTGGTAGGAGACAATTTATACAATCTATGTTTCTTGGAAAATCTATTATTTTTGTTTGTTTGATATAGTAATGTGCTATTTTTAAAGATGCAAAATGTGTACTAACTCAACACCTTGCTTTTCTCTATCACCTTTATTTCTGACGCCGACTGTACTCGTCAGTGTTCAGACCAACAATGACAGCGCACCCCTATTGACAACCTTCTCCAGACGCCACGTGATTCAATTCAACCAATCGCTGAATGCACGGCATCCCACGTAACCAGTCCTAGTCTTGTATAATGTGCAGTGTATTGCTTTGTAAACAATAGAGTTTTGCATGGTATATAATGTTAACAGTAAGTATTTGAAACATGTAGGGAGTGTCAACGAAACTAATAAGAACACTATATGAGCTTATATTTATGTGAAATAAAACTTTGTAATGATAACTTATAAATTAATAATAATTGAATCGATTCGATGCACTTGATACAGACGACCGCTATTGTCACCTGAAAGCATGAATTTCATACATGTATACAACGGCATTGCAGCGATGTTATCACTAAACATCCAAATTACGTTTTATCTGTACCCTACAAGCATTAGAGAGAACAATTGCATATGCGAAAATATAGAATCTCTGCATACGAAACTCTTATTCTAATCCAAAATGGCATAAATCGTGATCTAATGATATACGTGGATTTTTCTCGTCATGATTTTGTAGGTATTTTACATACATTATAAATAGTAATATCATAAGAGCATAATATATGTAGCAGATAAGCTAAAAAGTGCGGTCTGAAAACTTTATGATATACTTTCAAAGACGTTTAAACAAAAGAACCTATACCTCGAAAATAGGTTACACATGTTAAGATCGTTGCCAAGATTGGCTGCTAGTATGCTAGTCCATATACATTAGAGACTGTCTCTAATGTCTATGGACTAGCATACTAACAGCCAATCTTGGCAACCTCTATTATAACTGCTATGCATTGCATACGAACATTATAATCCATATTCATATTCATATGTACCATATTTATAAAAACAAACTTAATAGAAGCGGGACCGCTCCGGTGGCCTAGTGGTCAGAGCGTCCGCCTCGGATGCGGGAGGTCGTGGGTTCAATCCCCGGCCGAGTCATACCAAAGACTTACAAAAACGGTACTAACAGCTGTCTCGCTTGGCGCTCAGCATTAAGAGGTTAGTGTTAGGACTGGTCGGCCAGGTGTCAGGATAATGTGACTGGGTGGAACATCATGCTACATGTCTGCGGCATGATGCCCCAGTGCTAGACATCACCATAAACTGCCACATTGCAGACATCGTAGCGATATGACTGAAAAATTGTTAAAGCTACGTTAAAAATCCAAATCACGCACTTAATAGAAGCAAAGACTGATAATAGTATTTGAGTAATTTTAACTCTAGCCATGGTTATTACAATATCATCCAAGTCATGAATCTCACAAGTTCGTTTCTTGGCTGAAAAGTTGTGTAAGTTGTGTGCGATGATACGACGTTTCACATTGAATTAGGATGGGTACGCAGGATATATGCGCTTCTGAATCTCACTATTATTATAGTAAAGGACAAAAGGTGTCAAAAAGGGTAATCCATGTACCTCTTTGTTCATACAAATGATATATACTGTCCCAATCTGGCAAGGTATGGCTTCACAAATTCGTAGGATGCATCAGGGTCTGAACTGCATAATCTGTCGGAATCATGAGATATCTCAACTGGTCCTGACAGAAAAGGAAGAGGAAAATATGTCTGCCAAGGGCAACAACACTATAACGTAACATACTTCATAATTCTAAGTAGATATTGGCTCTGCCTGACATGCCATATCAACCAAATCGCATCTAAATCATCTGATGGTTATATTTTTAACTTGACTAATCTTCACAATTATCCAGGGATATTGAACCCAACCTCTACAGAACATACTTACTAACAGTTAGCCCCCCGCATACACAGACTAATGACTTTTTAAAATTTTTTATCAAAAGTAATAAATTGTGTACAACACATTTTTAAAGTCAACACCTGTTAAATGTGAAAGCCCCGCAAAACAACAACACTGACATACTTCACATTTTGACTCTTATTTGTTACCATTGGTTCGATCTCTTAGTTCTTGACAAACACGATAATCATGAGATCTAACTTTTGTACAACATCATTGGCCATTATCAGACGACAAACTGGTTGACAAATTTATTACAGTGATATCGATTTTAAGACGATATTGATCCTATCTGAGAACAAGGGGTACGGACATCTCTTTGAAAAAGTGATATTCATGGGTTTATTTTCACAGTAGTGTACTCGCCAGTGATTACCACATTTTCTTGAAATGAACTGGTGATGGTCAGGTATGGTATATAAGATGTATATAGGTGACGTTATGTAGAAATAATACCGAAAATTTCAAAGATTGAGATACCATAGAACCAATATAGTTTTTTCATGTTTTTATTTCTTTATTTTCCATTTCCAGTTTGGTGATATCTTTAAGATAAGAGTAAAGTATTGTATGAGTTTTTTAACCCCGTAATAAGTTAACGACTGAGTCGGGGAACCATTACATGCTCACCTTACAATCAAACATTTCTGGTTTTCAGATAATCTAGGGATAATGAATATAATCTACAGAAAAAGAAAACACACAAACATGCACCCATGCATATGGCACACAATCTAGGTGACATGGACTTTGTGATATTACATTATTTTGTTCCTGTTTACCATTAAGTCAGAGACAAGTCACATGTTCATTACTGAGGTCCATTTTTGAAGAAATTTGTCATCTTTTTATTTACTTAGCAATGTATTTTTCAATGTTCTTATGCATTTAAACTATTTGCTTAAAAGCAAAAGTAGACGGAGTTTCATATTAAATCTGCAAAAATAAATATAATATTTTGCCAAAATAAGCAGGAAATTACCCAAACTGTCCAG
The DNA here is from genome assembly GCA_028554795.2 of Sinohyriopsis cumingii. NCBI lineage: Eukaryota > Metazoa > Mollusca > Bivalvia > Unionida > Unionidae > Sinohyriopsis > Sinohyriopsis cumingii. Next base: position 25,931,713 of record CM068841.1, on the reverse strand, counting down.
TTGTTTACTTCCTAAGAATGTTTCTTTTTATAACTAATGTACAATATTTGGGCAAAATGGTGCAAAATCTTAAATAAAAAGGTACCAAAAATTTGAAGTAATACTGCAGTCATAAAAGAGATGCTCAATACTTTCATTTTCAAGCTTACAGAAAGTACATTTGTTGCCATCTAATATGTTAATTCTTTACAGAAAATCATTAGTAGCGATTATTCTATGGATTAATTTAAAGTTAAAAGAGATCAACTTGGTATCATTGGTACATCATTTCGCCCGGCTATAACTCTGAAACCACTACTCACTACTTATATTTGTATAAAATACTTGCATCCAAGTTTCTTTCTTCGCAGTGTGTTACCTTTTAGCTTTTTAAAAAAATCTTTGTAAACAAACTTGAGTGAATTTTATTTTTGCAAGTTCGTTGTTTTATCCTCCTGCTTATCAAAATTAGCATGTACTAATTTTTTTTTTTTATGGCGTCTTTCCATGCTTTTGGAATTTTAGAGAAGTATTTTAAGAAATCATCACATTTAGTTTTTTGTTTTATTATTTCAAAAGGTATTAAATTATCATGATCGTCTATTAGATCATTCAGAATTTCAAAACCGGCTTCTGTCCAGGATTTACATTGATAGGACATTTTAGGGGGGACAAAATTTAAAATACTCATGGATACATACTCGTTAGGACTTTGCGGTTCCTCTTTCCAGTTAGATACTGACAAAATGACATCTCTCCAAAAATTGTCTTTAATGAACTTACTAAATTCTTCTAACTTCCTTCTCCCTAAAATCCAAATATCCTTTTTTATTTCTGAATATAGGTTGTATTGACTAACTTCTGCCACGTTCCATTTTCCTTTTCCAGCAATCTTTTAACCCATCTTATCTTAATATACCTAATGAATGAAAATATGAATGAAAATATGTATATTATATTTAGTCCTCCCTCGTTTTCTTGGAAAACTAGTATACAACATTTTATTCTCTCTACTAGTCCACCCCATGCAAACTTAAATAATGTGCGATTTAGTTCTGCTTCAACTTTCGCTGATTGGTTTGGAAGTGCTGAAAAAAATATGAATGAGGTTTTACAACAATTGCTTTACCAGGTATTGACAGATGTCGTTGACTCCAGCTTGCCAGTATTCAGTTTGCCTTTGTTAGTTTCCTCATATAATTAATTTCCACCATTTATTGTAAATCTGGAGAAAATTGTATCCAAGGAGTGTAAAGTTAGAGGATGACCAAATTAGGCCCATTTCGGGACACATTCTTTGATTAGAAAATTTCCTGTTTCCAATCTAAATAGCTTTTATTTTTGTTATGTTACATTTAAGTAAAGATGATAGAAAAAAACCTTGCAACATATTCATAGTTGCTTCAAAAGAAAGTTGAGATCCATCAAGAAGAATAAAAACGTCATCGGCATACTGACCCAATATATATTCACTGGCGTCAAAGATTAGTCTCCGTTCATCCACATTTCGCTGTAAAGTCATGGCTAAAATCTCACCCCCAATGATAAACAAATAAGGTGCATGGGGACCTCCTTGACGTCATCATCTTTCAAGTCTGAAAACGTGGCATATGCCATTTATTTATAACAAAACGTTTAGAGTCATTACAGGACAGTTTAAACCACTTACAGATGGAATCACCAAAGTTAAAAGATTGTAAAGCTTCTTCCACAAAAAACAAGTTAATTGAGTCAAAGGCTTTTTAAAAGTCTATTAATAATACTAAATCATATATGTTTTCATTCTCAAGTTGGTCCATGGTATCGTATAATAGCCTGGTATTTTCTCCAATGAATCTACCCTTCGTATATCCTTTTTGAGCATCACTGATTACTGATGGAAGAACCTTTTTAATCCTAGTTGCAATGGTTCCCGAAGCAATATTATAATCAATATTTAAAAGTGATATAGGTCTCAAGTTTTTAAAATATCTTATGTCTTTTTCTTCCTTTGTAGATATGTGATGACTCCTTGAGTCTGAAAATCTAAACGTTTTCCTACAGTGTATCCGTAATTTATTGATCTATATATAAATCCCAAAGAAGCATCCAAAAGAATTTATAGAACTCTACCGTGAATTCATCCGAGCCAGGACTTTTCCATTTTCCGTCCGTTTTAAAGACATACCTATTTCATTGATTGCAAGCAGACCCTCGCGTGATTCTCTTTATTCATGACTACGTTTAATAGTGTGATTACACAGTTTCTTGAATAGTCCCATCATCAAGCTGAGTAATTCTACTTTTTGTACAGTTCCATATAAATCTGTTGAGCTTCTAAAATATCGTTTTGGTCAGATATATTTGTCCCATCATCTAAAATAATTTCCTTTATTGTCTTATTGACATACATTCTTTTTTCAAGATTTAGAAAAGTACTTTGTGTTTTTTCCCAAACTCATAGCATCTTAATCTAACACCTTCTATGTATGTTTTTCCTAGATTCCTCTAATTCTTCTTTTTTCTCTCTAAATTTTCAAGAGTTTCCCCATCTATGGTATTCTACAGTCCACCTTGAATTTCTATAATTTCCTGCTCAATGCTCGTTAATTGTTCGCGTTTCTCTTTTGTTTTCCTAATATAATAACATATAGTTTCATTTTAAAAATTTCAAAAAACATTTGATCTTTGCAAGAAAGAGAAACGTAGAGAGAGTCATCTTTATTTCCCCCTACATAGTATTCATATACAGTGTCAATTATACACGTTTTGACCAAATCAGTATACTCAAAGTTCCTCAACAGTTGGGCATTAATTTTCTAATATCCTTTTCCCCTTTGACACTTTGAAAATGCCACACTCAAAACAATAGCTGAATGATCATTCTTATACCCTGTTAAGACACACGCATCAGCTGTATTCATATGAATGTCATCTGATACAAGAACGTAATCTAATCGACTTTGTTTCAAGGGAGATATTTGCCTCCAGGTATACATCTTGAAGTCTTTACAGGAATTTTGCCAGGGATCAATTAATTCCAATTCATTGTTCAGGTCTTGAATCTCTGCCTAGAATGTTGGTGTTTGTCATGTAAACTAGTGTAAGTATCCAAATCTAAGTCTTGAACAGTGTTCCCTTCTCCGCACATTATAAATGATGAGTTCTCGAAGAAAAGATCCTTTAACTTTCTAAAAAGCTAGGATTGTCATCATTATAACCATACAAATTCACGAGGGTTATTCTGTTACCATTAATTATAATATCTAAAATAATAAATCTCCATACTCTGTCACATCTTTCTCTATGAATTATGAATTCAACAGTATTTCTAAAACTTATTGCAACCCAGAACTATTACTAGAGCAGTGGCTAAATATACATTTGTATCCCCAATCAGCTGCCCAATATATGTCATCGTTTTTTGTACTATGAGTTTCTTGCAAGCATACTATAAATACACTTTTTGTTTGTTTTACCCAGTGGAAAATGTCCCTTCGTTTCAAGACTGAACCTTTCATGCCTCTAACATTTATTGACATAATTTTTATGTTATTATCCTTGAAAACAGCACACGTTTTACATGCTTTTGTACAGGATTGAAAGAAGTATTTATCACCTTGAATGTATCATGTGCATGGCTTCCACACTCACATTCACACAGAATACAAGCATCCATAATAAAATCATCCATGGTGTTACAGTACATGCTTAAAATTGGCTGCAGTTAACACTGATACAGTATACAGTGGTCAACAAGTTAAGCACCTCTATTTCTCTTATGTACCTCTGACAGACCTTTCCCGTGCTAAGACAGTTTGGTAAACAAAATAATTCGACAATCTCTTATGAGTCAAGTCAAACTGAAAACGGCATAGACCCAGATCTAACATCGAATTATGCACTGGATGATCTGGATCTACGCAGTTTGTGTGAATTCATGAGTAGAATAAACAAAGTAGACCTAAACTGCCAAAGCATTGTGCGAGGGAGGTAAGGATATATAATCATTGCAGTATATACATGTACACACATACACATATGTATACATATATACAAAGCGTCAAGTATATATATATATATATATATATATATATATATATATATATATATATATATATATATATATATATATATATATATATATATATATATATATATATATATGTATGTATGTATGTATATATATATACTGAACGTTATAATCTAAAACCTTAACGTGTTCGCTTAGGGCACATTAATAAAGGTTTAGTGTCTATTTGTCTGAAGGTATTTATAGTATATCAACCCTTTTATTACTATATATTCATTATTTCAAAAAGCTTTACTGTATTCGTGCATTGGTGTCATTCACGTTCAAAACTTCCTGGATGCCGAACTGCAGGACAAAAGAGGCACTTTAAGCACATTCTGGACCAGTTTCTCAACTGTGCGTGACAACTATCCATTATCCGACACTATTATACGAGTTATACAACTATTTTTCTTATGAGGTGCCTCTTTACCTTATATGGGAATGTTTGCTGCGTTTAAATATGATTTGAGCTTAAGTCCGTTTTTTGGCAGTATGATAATTCTGAATAGACCGTCAAAAAGAATGCGCATTATGGATTGGAAAGTGTTGATTGCTATTATTCTCTTTTTGTTTCTATTGTTTGTGCCAGAAGGCAAAGCATGGAGCGGGTGAGTTAATACTTATTTCTTTGTGATTTGATTTTATAAAGTTTCACTCAGATAATATACTGTATTTATGTGAACCAGAAACGCCAACTGCTAGTTCATAAACATGATTTGAAAGTTCATATAATAAATTACTAGACTGTTAATTTCGGTCTTTGTGCCAGTGAAACTTCCACCATACTAAATAAAGAGAACAGTGCTGCTTAAGTTTTATTTTTTAAGATAAGAAAGACACTGCAAGTTCCGAATGAGAAATGTATAGCTTTTCACAATTTTGACAATATTAAGTTTTAACATGAGCATGAGTCTATATGTATTGAGTCCTTGTATCGTTAGTGATTGTTATAGGGCTTTGCATCTAAGTCAAATTACGCACTATATATAGAGTTTGACGTGCGGTTGTGAAAAGTTGGATAGGCAAGTTACACGAGAGAGTGTGATGTGATTTTGGATTTTTAACGTAGCTTTAACAATTGTTCAGTCATATCGCTACGATGTCTGCAATGTGGCAGTTTATAGTGATGTCTAGTGCTGGGGCATCATGCCGTAGACATGTAGCATGATGTCCCACTCAGTCACATTATCCTGACACCTGGCCGACCAGTCCTAACACTAACCTCTTAATGCTGAGCGCCAAGCGAGGCAGCTGTTAGTACCGTTTTTGTAAGTCTTTGGTATGACTCGGCCGGGGATTGAACCCACGATATCCCGCATCCGAGGCGGACGCTCTAACCACTAGGCCACCGGAGCGGTCTTATACGAGAGAGAGATAGAGAGATAGTGATAGAGAGAGAGGAAGAGCGTAGGCTAAAAGAGGAACGATTGACGACTGCAGTACTTGTCTATTGTCTATCCTACGCTTCTTTGTTTTTATTTCTTTCATTCTCAACAACAATTTAATCAGATCACATTTATAATAAAGATACACACTGTAAAAGGTATTAAATAATGGGTAGCAATTGTATACAGTAAGACCTTATTTGCAATCAGATTTCCGACTAAATGTAATCTTATCACTAGTTTTTTAAAAACGCTAGTCGGGTGAACAGACATATGACAAAGCCCTTTGCTACTATGATACACATTGGAATGTGCTGTTTATTGTTAGCTCTCCGTTGAGAGCTTTTTTAGCTTTTAAGTGAGTATTTGTTGATTAAGGGAAGTCGGTATATGGAGGAGATTTCTTAACCAAAGTTCTTGGAGCAGACGTCATAATGTACAACATTCTCGAGACCTTGTGACTGACATGCGGTAGTTTTGTAAAATGGAACCTTCCTAACTTTTTAACATAGAAAATTAATCGATATTGTTATGTATACGTGTTTAGTAGCTTGAGATAGGATAAATGTTTTGTATTGTGTGCTTGGATCGTGTTTTGTATTGCATGGAGTGAAGCACTATTAAACGGCTTTGAGAGGATTACTGGCGAATGGAACAAATGTGTAACGAGAAAGCTTACAAGCATATATTTAGTAGCGTTTCGTGATGTATGGTCCTTAGGTGAATATAGTTACTGAACGTTACTGCTTTCGCATTTAAGAAGCTTTCAGTAGTGTGCCAAGGTCCTTGAAAATAGGTGAAATATGGACTGGCAAAGCCAAACTCACGGAGCAATAGTTTGACTCACTCGATGGTGAGATCCATGTGTGTAACAAGATATTCTGATACCAACGATATAAGTTTGGTGGCTTGTAATATGCTTCTCGATAATGTTTCCTTTCTTTGAATAATAACATAAATTAATTTCAGGCTTTTCGAAATAGCAACTGGAAGGAAACGCAGCAAATTGGAATTTAAACGCCTCTTCAAAAGTCCGTTTCGTGCATTTGATTATCGAGAAAAATTTCTGACAGCCCCAGGTTACAAATTTGCATACGCATTTCCCATCCATAGTTCTCACTAACGCAGAAGGGTGGGTAATCGCTGTATCACCGTGACTGTTGAATAGTTTGGTTACGGACGATCTTCTACAATACGTGGAATACACAAAGCGTCAAGAACAAATCAGATAGCTCCGTGCGTTGTGGTTAGTGTATATTTGCTTCCTTTGATTATTTATTTTCATTAATGATTCGTATTTACCTTCTGTAGAAACAGTGGATAGAAGACATTTAATTGCAGCTTTGAACAAGATTTGTCGTCGTATTGGGGCGACTTGAGTGTGTTGGAGTGGATGTGATATCGGGGGTTTGTCAGCAGTAGTAAGTCGTGCGACGGTTATGTAGGAAACTAGCGAATGCGAATCAATATCGCTCTACCTGCAGTATTTCGTCGTGGCAGCAGTTGGTTCCTATATGTAACCGTATATAGTTTTATGTGATATATCCCACGTTGTATCGTTGTAGGAACAAGGAAATGGTTTACGTAGGCAGATTTGTGGATCAGCTCATAAGATATAATATTTACTCTTACTTAGCTCGCTTAAGAAGATCCAGATATGTTTGGGTGGACTTGCTCGATATGTATTTCATTTCTAGACGACGAGTGATTATGCCTGTTACATAGTGTCCGATCTAGTAGATCAGATCCATCGATTCTACATTACATCAAATATCAGTGTAACATGATTGTCACCGAAAGGATTTATGGACCGACTGTAAACGCAACACAATGTGAGTGAGTTGAAGTTTATGAAAGGAAACATCTCTACGACAACACAAGCATACTCAAAAACCCACACAAGATACCAATCTTAACATGTTATGAAATTAAAACAGATTCATATATTTAAAACAAAATATGAATATGGTTCATATACGAAGAAATGAGCATGATTCGCACATGTGCAATACATAATGGAATGAGTATGATTCACAGAATCATAAGATACAAAGAAATACGTATGGTTTATACATCCATATGATACGAAAAAAAAAGAGCATGGTTCATACAACCATATATCACTGTAAACGTAACACAGTGTCTGCTGCTCTTTTATAGAGGTCGGAATTCATATCACTATTCTTTGTCTTTCTGAAGAATTCGGAATTCCTATCCTACAAGTCGTGTCATTTAGTAACATATACAATGTCTGATGAATTCAGTTCAATGGCTACGCTGCCACACTGCAGGTCATGCTGTCACAATTCTGGTTTTGCGAGCCCATCCATCCCGCTATAAATATACCAAGCTTGTCATAATAAGAAATAAAATAAATGCAGAGAGGGAATCATAAATACATAATACCATAATATTTTACGTTAAAATAAAGTCCTCAGCGATAAACTATAATATATCAATATTTTTTTGAGTTATAAATAATAATAATAATAATTGATAATAATAATAACGAGGACTTTGTATAGTACATCATCTTTAGAAGCACTAAGCCCTTTGCAATATTAGACAAACCTATAACATAAATAAGATTTATAATAGTATGATTACAAAAACCAACACCATGACATTAGAAAACATAAAAAACATGCCGAAAATTTTTAAGGTAGGAAACATTATTAGGTCTTTAAGTTTGTTCTTGCAGTCGGAATAAGTGAGTTTTGAGAGCACGCTTGAATGAGATCACTGTGTGCAATTCATTGCACGTTGCTGGGCCCTGGTATGCAAATGAACGCTGTCCATCTAACTTTGTTTTCATAGTGGGGATAATGAGTATACGACTGTCAGAAGAGAAGCATAAGTATCTTGCTGGTGTGTACACATGGGAGAGGTCGAATAGGTATGTTGGACTAGAGTCTGACAGTGAAACCCAGTACTGAGAACACATTTTGTGTTTGATTCTGGATCGAATGGATAGCAAGTGCAGGGTACAGAGCAGCGGGTAGGTGTGCTCTGATCGTGGTGCTCTAAGTATGATCCGAGAAAATGTGTTTTGAACTTTGTGAAGTTTCTGGAGTAGATATTGAGATGAACCAGACAGAATTGAGGTACAATAGTCCAGTCTTGAAAGTACTAATGAACACACAAGTGTTTTAATGGCACCAACTGCAAATGGAGCTGATGTGTCTCAGCTCAAGATATGCAGCCTTGCATATGTTCATGACATGTTGGTACAATGTGAGAGTACTGTTCAGAGTAACACCTACGTTTTGTACTGATTGTGTGAATTTAATGATGGCGTTGCTGATATTTATTGTCTGAGGTAAATGATGTGAATGAGAAAGTCTTTGTGTTGTGATCAGAATGGCCTCAGTTTTATCATCATTCATCTGCAGCTTGTTACATGTCATCCGTGATTTCAATTCAGAAATGCACCTCTCTACACCTTGGATGGTAGCATCAACTTCAGTCGGGTGGCTAGATTTGTATATTTGGGTGTCATCAGCGTACAACTGGTGAGACACTGCATGATGATATATGACACTTGAAAGCGGCTGAGTGTATAGAATGAAGAGAACAGGTCCAAGAACATAACCCTGTGGAACACAACAACATAGATCAACTGGGCTGGAATGTATTCCATTTGCAGACATAATTTGTGTCCTGTTGACCAAGTAGGACTTAAACCATAGTAAGGCTTTATTATGAATGCTAAATACGTGCTGGAGACGGTGAAGTGATGTGATGTGATTTTGATTTTTAACGTAGCTTTAACAATTTTTCAGTCATATCGCTACGACGTCTGCAATGTGGCAGTTTATAGTGATGTCTAGCACTGGGGCATCATGCCGCAGACATGTAGCATGATGTCCCACCCAGTCACATTATCCTGACACCAGGCCGACCAGTCCTAACACTAACCTCTTAATGCTGAACGCCAAGCGAGGCAGCTGTTAGTACCATTTTTTAAGGCAGTGGTATGACTCGGCCGGGGATCGAACCCTCGACATCCCGCATCCGAGGCGGACGCTCTAACCATTCGGCCACCGGAGCGATGGAGACGGTGAAGTAATACATCATGGTCTATTGTGTCAAGTGCTACAGACAAATCAATGAGGGTGCGGACTGTAATCGTTCCGCTATCCAAAGCAGAGAGAATGTCATTAACTACTTTTAGAAGAGTAGTTTCAGTACTGTGGCCAGGGCGATATGCAGATTGTACATTGCTAAAAAGACTGTTTGAATGCAGATGAGATACAAGCTGGGATAGAACAATCTTTTCTAATATATTTCAAAGGAATGGGAGATTAGAAGCTGGGCAGTAGTTCTTTAAATCGTTATGGTCTAGTGATGGTTTCTTCAGCAGAGGCTTTACAGTGGCAGTTTTGAAAAACGATGGGAATTCCCCTGATGAGAGAGAGGTATTAATAACATCGGTTAGTGAAGGCAATACTGGATCTATGCACTCAAGCAGCAGTGCTGTTGAAATTAGATCAAGTTCACATGATTTAGGTACACTCTTCATCAGGATTGTACTTACAAAATCCATAGAGACAGCTTAAAATGCTGCTAATGATTGCCGCTCAAATTCTGTATCCCATCTGTATGGTGACGACGAGTCAATTTAAATTGTGGTGGCATGCTTATCTCTAATGGTTTGTGCTTTGTCACGGAAGAAATTCGCAAACATTTCCATAAGGTCAACTGGAGAGAACGTAGTTGGAAGTGGTATAGATTTGTTCCTTGACATTATCTTCTTAGTAATCTCAAAGAGCTCTTTGCAGCTGGAACTTTCCATGATCTTAGTAGTGTAGTGAGCTGATTTCGCTGCATGGACTATATTTGTGACATTTTTCTTAGCGGTTTCATAGATTTGCTTATGAATAGTGAGTCTGGTGGAAAGCCAGAGCCTCTCAGCTTTATGGCGGTCTCTTTTAGTAGTGCAAAGCTGGTCCCTAACACTGCTATACCATGGAGAAACTTTTGAATTGATACTCTGCTCATGGTAGCTGGGGCATGTTTGTCGAGCAATGAACGCAGGAAGTTATTGAGTTTTTTCTGCTGTAGGAGGTAAGCAAGTTATTGTTTGGATGTCATGCATTAGTTTGGTTCTATTTATCATACAGAGGTTTCTCTTAGTAACAGATAAAGGTAGAGGGTTAGGGACTGATACGTCAATATGGCATATAATGCAGAGGTGATCTGATGCAAGTTCATGGGATACCAGGGAGGACCGTAGAATGTTATCATCAGGTCTATGAAGAAACCAGTCTGAAATGTGACCATGTTTATGGGTGGGTTGGTTAGCTGACAGACTGAGGTTGAAAAGATTATTGAAATCTATGAGTTTTGATGTTCTTGGGTTTTCGGACAGTCAAAGTGAAAGTTGAAATCTCCAAGAATAATCAGGATGCCATCTATCGAATTTCCATACTCCAGGAGATTCGGAAACTGCTCCAAAAGGAGAGATTCAGTCAGCTTGTTTGTTCTACTAGGATTAGGCCTGATGTTTTTAGCCATATTTCTGTCAGGAAAAAGGCGTCCATATTCTGATCGTTAATAAAATTAACTATTTATGTGTGCTTTTCCGGTGGTCCTACTGACTGAGCATTGAATAATGGGATACTCAGAGGTATATCTTGGATAGTTGACACAAAGTTTGACGAATTGATAAGGATTTCAATTAGGTTAGCTAATTAACGGTCGAATTTTTAAATTGTAGAGCCGGAAAGGGCATAAGGGAGGTAACTGAAATTCTTCTTCCTGTTCTATGCCGGCCAGCTTTGAAACAACGTTTATTTTTTCGCGTCTGCTTACATATAGGTAATGATGAATGTAGTCCCAGTTCGTTTAGTCTAGAGCACAATGTAGTGTAGAGAGCCAAGTAGTGGTCATTTAAAGCAATTTAATGAGGGTCCATCATAGCATAAACAGGTTTACTGGCGAGTATCACGTGATGGCGGTTTGTTCAAAAACAAAGGAAATAGTAGCAGTGGAGCAAGACAGCTGAGAAAAAGTCTAATTGTTCTCGTTTTCAAAACAAGGAGATGAAGAAACACATACGAACGGAACAGCCAATACATAATGAACACAACGGAGACGAAGACAGGGAACAAGCACAAATATCATGAAAACGGCACAAAAAAAACGGAACAGCTGTTTCAAGCCGGTTAAGCGATAGCGGCCATCTTGTAACCGAAAAATCCGAAGAATGAAAAATAAAGACGGAATAGTGATGGGAGAAATTATATATATATATATATATATATATATATATATATATATATATATATATATATATATATATATATATATATATATATACGTTTACAAATATGACTTGTATATTATTTATGACTTACCCCTACGGCTGAAGTAAGTCTCTAGAGTATTGACACTCCTTGACAAGATCTGAGCGATCACTGTGTCGCATAAGACAATATGTATCATATAAATACGAAAAAAGAGAATGTATAAGAACAGTGGTAAAGTACCCGTGCACATCGAGCGATATGGCAAACGCGACGCGAGCGACCTACAACGAGATGCATGTATTGCCCAGTCAGGAACAAAACTAAATATATATCCCAGGTAACGCTGTATGCGTCAGAGAAACCAGTTACCCAAATTGTTCTAATTATATTCTTGCTTTATTCGGTGACAATCAGATTATATGAGATGTTGCTTTAATAAAGTGGTGGTCTTAACTGGTAAGATGAAAATAAGGGGCGTACAGTATGAATGATGGAATATCGACTGGAATTGAAATAATTAAATTACGACTGCTTCTTCATCATAAAACATCCACTCTTTCACAGCCTTGATTACGCATCTGTGTGGAGAAAGTATCTGGAATGTATTATAATGCAAACTGCAATCAAGGTGTTGTTAAAATTGTTCAAAACCCGGTGCCAACTTTAAAGTAAAATTGCAGACGGGATTTGTTATGCTCTTTACATTTTAATACTATATTTGTAATCGGCACGCTATATCATCGATCTTGCTGATCTACCGTACAAACAGAATGGTATATGCATCTGAACAAAATTACTAAAATCATTTCACAATATTAAGGAAGGGAATGTTAAATGACCCCATATGGATTCAGCCAAGTAACGAACATAAGTATTGTTTTTCTTTTAGATCGGGTAATTTTTATTTCTGTAACCAAATGCAATTATTTAACTTGTATTCGTGTTGCGTTTAAAGTATTTATACATTGTTATACCTTAGCTCATTTTCTGTTAGTTATCGCACTACTATTAACTGTCCAACATTAGTTTACACAGCTCCGGTGGCCTAGTGGTTAGAGGGTCCGTACTGGATGCGGGAGGTCGTGGTTTCGATCCCCGGCAGAGTCATACCAAAGACTTACAAAAATGGTACTAACAGCTACCTTGCTTGGCGCTTAACATTAAGAGAGTATTGTTAGTCCACACTGCAGACATCGTAGTGATATGACTGAAAACATTTTAAAGCTATGTAAAAAATCCAAATCACAAACACACACACACACACACACACACACGCGTTCACTCCTGATTGCATACTGGTCTAAGAATTGCTACCACTAATCTTACCCTTAACCATTGCATTAACTTCAGGTAAACAAATTTCAACTCACAATGCTCTTAATCGTGTAAAGAAAAAGATAAAACGTTTTAACCTATTCAGTGTTTTGCTAGTGTTGTTTCGCTGTGTTAGAATGTAATTATTTCGTGATGTACACGTGTCACAGTGTGTATATATGTTTCTGTGTACGTTTTTTATTCTGATCAGATGAAGACGTCACAGGGAAGCTTTGTTATTTTGTCCGCGCTGGTTTCCAAGTTATATCAAATGATATATAATCCTTGATCTTTACATTCCAATTATGTTTCTTTCAAATCAGTCGCATGTTGAAGTCAAGGTCGTAAATAATGTCCATATATATATATATATATATATATATATATATATATATATATATATATATATATATATATATATATATATATATATATATGTCAAAGTCTAATATATATTTCATTGACTTACTAAATGTCTAACTGACTTCAGCATATGAAATGTTCCATTGTGCCAAGCTGAGGTAATTGGAGTTCAGCATCTTTCATACACACACACACACACACACACACACACACACACATATACATACATACATACATACATCCATCCATACATACATCCATCCATGCATGCATCCATCCATCCATCCATCCATCCATCCATACATACATACATGCATGCATGCATGCATACATACATACATTGGAAAACCGTTCGAATTAAGTTGGTACTTCATACATTTGACTTTTGATAGAACATTGAGGACTATTTGTGATTTGAACACGCAAGACTTTAAGTTCTTTTCAAATTTTTATTTTGTATTCTAGGGAGATAAAATACGTGTTGGATTTTACAATAATAGCTCGGGTTTTTTTCTCTCGTTTTTTTAAGCTTTTCTATACTACTTAGTTTAAGAGTACAGAAAATTGGGAGATCGTCCGGGAGAAGATCTCTAAAATATTTAAGAAATCTTCGATTTGTATTTGAATTTTAAATTCACTTTTATTCATAATTATTTATATCCCAGGTTTTACTTCAAATATTTGAGAAGTTTATATTAAAACCAACAAGTCATTACAATGTCATCAAAAGTGAACGACTTAAATAACAACCTACCTTGGAGGGGTTAGAATCTGTGAAAACGGAACAACAGCTAAAAATAAATGAATTAGAGTCACAAAAACTTGAGTTTCAGATGGAAATGATAGAAATGCGAAGCGAATGAGATAGATAATGAGAAAAGCAAAGGCAGTAAGCGGAAAGAAAACAGATTTAGAGAGACTGAGAGAGAGAGAGAGAGAGAGAAGACATACAAATTTGAGGAAGAGATGAAACACAGAGAAAGATACAAAGGGAATACAAGTTAGATTACAGGAATTAAAACTGGGAAATGGAAAGCACTTACCTACCTTACAGACACATTCGAGGAGATTAATATTGTCCTCACTATGAAAATAATGCTGAAAATTTGAAATTCTCAAGAGAGCATATGACTGTTCGTACAAAGTGTACCTAGTGGCAAGGTTCGTGAACTTTACACTTATTTGTCAGTATTACACTATGCTGATTATGATGGGGATACTGTATATTGAAGAGTTATGAGTTGGTACCTGTGGTATATCAACAGAGGTTTCGGAAGCGTAAGAAATAAAATCGCCAGACGGATGTGGGATTTACAACAGAAAATGACCACTAGTTAGATGTGTGCTATTCAGTCAGAAAGGTTGGTCAGGAATACGATAACTTTAGACAACTTATATTTGTCGAAGAGTTCAAGATATGAGTCTATAATGACGTTACCTTTACGTTGATGATCAAAAGGTGGAAACGATAGAAAATTATGATCGTACTGCTTGCGATTATTCCATGCACACTACCTATTTATGTCAGCAAGACTTCTACCAGCAGTTATTTGGTAAAAGACCATCTAAGTGTTATGCGAACACTTCCAGATCTCTGTCTGGCACAACTTTTAGGACAAAAGTCTTTGATAAGACTGATTAGACATTCTTATCTCTTTCTACTCGCACCTGTTACACGACGAAAGAGCACGTAGTTTATATTTGCTACATACTGAAGAATAATCAACAGAATCAGGACAGATTAATTCCATATGCTCACATTTCTGAGAGGTCAGTATCACGATCATGTATAGAAAATAATACAGTTGTTGTGTCAAACGAACCCCATTCTGATCTTGTTATCGAGGATTATGAAACATTCTTGTCAAAAGGTTGTATACCACGTAAAAGTCATTATGCCAAGTCTATCTATATTTCAATTTTAAGGGACATAGGAGCCTCTGAGCTTTTTTAATTATCAGGTAATTTTATTTTTCTGAGAAAACTTCTTCTAGTGAAAGTTTTCTTATTCAGGGAATAGATTGCGGCTTTGATAATGCTTGTCTCAGTTTTGCAAATTTGTCAACAGGCTTATTCTCGGGACCCGTGATAGATAGAGCAGTAACATCTGTACCAATCGAGTTTATAAAATTATTACTAGACACTGATCTAGCTGGAGATCTGGTTGAGGCTAATTCACTTGAAATGGACACTCCTTATTTGGATCAGATAGTCGATCATATTGAAAATACATGATTTATACACAGTTTCTGTAGTTATTTGAGTTTCGGCAGAAAGAGCATTGGGAATGATGTTAATCAGACAATTATTCCTTCATCGGACACGTTTATTGGTCAGATTTTTAATGAGGTTACTTTTGTTCCTAGTATGGATGAATCTAAATTTACTGATCAAAGTGATACTCTTTTTTCTCCTCGGTCTCTATTCAAGTCAGGGTAACAAAGGATAATCACTTATTGGTGACTAAAAAGCAAGTTCCTGAGATCTCCTTATCTTTTAAGACGGCAATTATCGAAACTGGTGCCACATTTGGTGAATGGGCGTCCTTGTGAGAAAATGGAGACCACCTTAGGTACCCAGTTGTGACGAGTAGCCATTGAGCTATATCATTGCTGCTTCTAAGATTCAATATTATTAGTCTACCCAATTAAAATCCTTTAGCTGGTCATTTTGGGGTTAATAAAGCTTATCATAAGATCTCAGAAAAATACATACTGTAGATATGTTTACACTTGTCAAATGGTAGGAAAATCCAATCAGACGATACCTATGTCTATTATGCAACATAATTTTGCATTTGGCAAACGATTTAGGAGAATAATAGCAGAGTGTGACGGTCCTTTAACTAAGACCAATCCATTCGATCAATACGTGTCAATGATAATGTAAGCATCCAGACAACGTTTAGAGTCAATTCCTTTGAGGAATATGAAACTAAAACCCTAGTAAAAGCTTTGCCTAATCTGATCCGATGTCATATGTTATGTCTGGAATTTTTCAGCAAGTTATGCGATATTCACGGGGCTTTAAGCAGAGTTCATCACATGTTGAAAAATATGATACCGGAAAAGACTGGGACGAGGGGGTTCATTTAATGCTGATTTTTGTAAGGTAATCACTTCCAGAATCATTAGTCCTTTTGAAATATTTTTTGGCTATACTGTTTTAGACCATTGAAGTTATTACAAATGAAACTTCTTTTAAGTGAAGCTTCAGAAACAAATATTCTTGATTATGTTTTTGATTTCAAATGGCATGTATAGTAGAAAGAATTAATCTTCACTTTACTAAAACAAAAGATTACGATATGACACAACATAGAAAGGAAAGGAGCTTTCAGCTTAGTGAGAGATTTCTGGCTCTTTGCCCATACCTCAAAATCTACTTCAGGCTTAATCTTATTGTCCTTTTACAGATGAAAAGAGAGTAAGTGGCTTATATTATATCATTAACACTCTCGAAAGGCTTAAACAAAATCAACTTTGCCATATATAAGAAAGCGGAATGTCGATAGAGACAGCCTTGCTCGTCGTGAATTTAATTTAATTGTACCTATGCCATACTGTGAGGATTTGAACGATGGATTGAAATCGTATTGTAGTGACTTTAGTGTAAACAATCTTCGGAATTCAGAACCATTGAATAATCTGGGCCAGAGACTTTCACATCCGAAACGTGTAAATGGTTTGTTTTAGTAAATGTGTGACAAAAAACTGGAAACTAAACGAAAAGTTGCTTCTCCTAGTGGCAGCTGATTAAATATTTTTTGGCCTAGTAAGTAGTTTTTCAATTATAAAGGATGATTACGAAGAATGATTACGGTACATATATTCTTCTGTGCTCATTTGAAGTTGTATGTCAAAATATCCATGATATACTGACCAAAATTGGTACCGGAATCATAATAAAGAAAAAGATTTTCACGTGATTATTTTCAGCTTAAATGATACTCTTATAAAGATTGTGATTTGACCCAGATATAACAGGTCTATCGTAGATTTATCGTCTTGTACAAGACAATGCACACATGCTTTCCACAAGACTGTTCATTTAAATAGTTAGCTTAATCATCTCAATATTTCATATCGATGGTAAATCCAGACACGAACGATACTGAAGTAATACAAATGAACTGGAGATTAAATGTGTATGAGATTATGGTTCGCGTAGGGTTCACGGATATGAAAAATGCGTCAAATACTCACAAGGCTATAAAATAATGTAATAGAATCTCAGTGTTGTGGTTCGCATTAAAGAATATGCTATAGTATTTCTCCAGGACGATTAAAGGTTTTTAATCACGTGTCTGAGACATTACGAAAGGCATACAAAATTGTTTTCTTTAAATGCTTTGAGACACAAAATATCTTTCATATCTTGTTATAGAGGTATGTATGAGTTGGTTGAAGACTTTCACATTAAAATGTCTGTTTGGCAACGAAGGAGTTTTGATGTCATGATATCAATAGAAGTTGAAAAAGAAATACAGTTGAAAGTTTTGTAAACCAGTATCGGTCAGGAGGAAAGGTAATAGGCACTGTGATGACATTTTATAAACTTTACTATTACGTATCTTTATTCTGGCACAATTAGAGTTACAACAGTATTTCCCCTCTAGTTGCTTTATGTACTTTCTCTGGGACATATCTGCTGCTAATCTTGTAGGTAAATTGAAAATGCATCCTTCACAGTAAGTAAATTCAAAATGTCCTCTCTGGCCTCAGGAACCGGATACTTTCGGAAGAGACAGTCATATTTAATGCAGTTAGAAAACTCAACATTGATTGAAAAGTGATGACTGTCTTTAACTATTTCTACTGTTGTTGGTTCAACTGTCTCTTGCGGGAATGCATGACGTGGAGTGGGTTTGTTCAGCATATGTCTTTGTTACTTTACATTCTTTTTATTTATTTAAATTTTGTATTAGTAATCTTATGGACGAGATAGGACGAACAATATGAAAATCTTGGGTAGGAATTCGACAAGCAGAATACCTTTGCTGTAACTTAAAATAATGTGGATGTAAGTATTTATTTATTTATTTATTTATTTATTTATTTATTTATTTATTATGTTTTTTTTTAAACGGGTATGACTTGATGACTATAAACGATGCATTTGAAAGACTTTATTGTAAATTGCATGTCATTTGCGTGGAAAATTTTAATTTATTCCTCTATCGTAAGCTTTACCCGCTGAAATAAACAATTGACAGTTTACATTGGTTTCTATGCCATAACTTTAATATCTAAAAAAACAATATTGTTTATGCATTATATGATAAGCAAATGCATTTTTATTTGTGAATGGGAAATGTCTTTTCTGTGTTAGTACATTAATTTATATTTATTAGGGGTTGTTATATCATTAATGATTACTGGTGGGTTTCGCATCTATGTTTTAGCATTATTATGTATATTTGAGTTAATTATATCTAATTTAATAAATATTTATTTCAATGTAATTTTTTGTCAGTTTTTTATTTTTTTTATTACATGCTATTATATTGTACATGTATTTACTGGAGATGAAACGTTTTGAAAAAATAGTTTGACCTTGACTGTTTGTTTTATAAACACCAGGTGTTGACCTAGATCCTGACCTTGATCCAAAGTACCAGCCACATAAATAAGTTCTTTTTTATTTTAAAATGATTTGTTGTTGTCGAGGCCATGATGGTATTACGTGCTTCAGATGTAAACAATTTTTGTTTTATTTTTTAATTCATAGAGTAAAATGATTGGTTTTCGTCAGGGCCACACTGTGTGCGCGTAATCTTTAACACGCACATAATTTCTGCGACGTTCTGGAACATAAGCACGTGACCCCCTTTCTTCGTTTTGGAATACGATATAATCTTTGTTTTGGAGAGATATCAGTAGAAGCAGGGCTTTTTCTTTACATAGAAGTTGTATTTTGTGCTGTTTTTAGTTGTTTCAAATTACATGGATTCAAAAGAATTAATTCTTTTTTCCTGGAAAATACGTGTGCTCACGTGAAATTGCTGTACAAGGACAGCTTTTTTTTAATAAAAAAATGTTCAGATTTCTAAAACTGGAGTGATAATTTTTGTTTTTTGCAAGAAACTGTAGCCTTCAACACTACAGGTTACGGCATACGTCATCGTCTTCCATCGTAAATTGTTCGTCGGGATTCGAACTTGAAATCAGATGAATATGTTGTTATTAGGACTACACAAATTTTATTCGTGGATTATTCTTGGATTATTTTTGGATTTGATTCTTAAAACCGTAAGTTCATCTTTTTTCCCAATTTTCCAGAATTTTCCAAGGAAATAAATTATTATATTTTTTCAAAGCTTGTTGTTTTCACTCGTTATTGTGTTACTTTGTATTCGAGCCTGAACACGTAACATAAGAATTGCGGGCTCGTCCTAAGGATAATTTTGAATTTTGGATTTTGGATAGCACATTCATACTAAAAAAGCCGAATTTATGTTTCGATCGTCCGAGGAATATTAGATTTAGATTCATGACAAATTTTAAAGGAAATTAAGGCAAATACTTTACTCGTTTTGAAAAAGTTGCTGACAAATTTAAAAGGCGAAGGGATCATTGGGCTCAGTTCTTACAATGTACACTCACTGGTAAGGCTAGTGATATTTACAATTCACTGTCAGTTGACCAAAATGGTAAATATGATGTGGTAACGGAATCCATCCTTAGTGCTTATGCGTTAGTCCCTGAAGCGTATCGGCAAAAGTTCAGAAACTATAGAAAAGTAGCTTGACAAACTCATGTCGAATTTGCTAGAGAAAAAGAGCAGTCATTTGATAGATGGTCCTTACCCAAGAAAGTTGAACGCGATCATGAAAGTCTCATGCAACTTGTATTACTTGATGATTTCAAAAACTGTGTCCATATTGACATTAAATCTTATCTTGAAGAAAATCAGATTGAAACCTTGGAAAATGCTGCTCGTACTGCTGATGAGTATTCTTTAACATATAAAGTTCATTTTGTGAATAAAACTTCTACTCAACAGTCTTCTGGCAGAAATGTATTTCAGCCTAATGCAAGCCCTTCTAAAACTCAGCCTGGAAAAACCTCTGAAAATCGAACTTCAGGGAAGCTTGATTCAAGATTCTTGTCTCTTCCTATGTGTATCTAAGGCAAGAAAAAAAAAAAAAAAAAACACGCTATGTCTGATTGCTACAAATTGAAATATAGGCATCACAATGAAGACAGACCCATTCCAAATGCTCTTATTTCTAAGAGGTCAATGTCATGGTCATGTATTGAAAGCAATAC
Organism: Sinohyriopsis cumingii; assembly: GCA_028554795.2. Lineage (NCBI taxonomy): Eukaryota > Metazoa > Mollusca > Bivalvia > Unionida > Unionidae > Sinohyriopsis > Sinohyriopsis cumingii. The sequence continues at coordinate 25,911,096 of CM068841.1, read as the reverse complement.
CTTTTTAGGGTCTAATAAACCCTAGTCTGATTTGATTATGGAGAATTATAAACCATTCATATCGAAGGGTTTTATATCACTCTTGGGTGATTAGGCCAATCCAATCCCTATTAAACGTTTAAGGGACACCGGAGCTTTTCAGAGTCTTTTATTGTCAGGTACTTTGTCTTTTTCTGAGAAGTCTTCGTCTAATGAGGGTGTTCTTATTCATGGAGTAGAGTACGGCTTTGTTAATTCTCCATTGTGTACATGTGTCATCAGACTTAGTCTCAGGACCCGCCACAGTCGGAACAGTCTCTGTTTTACTCTTTGAGGGCATTCATTTATTACTAGGGAACGACCTAGCTGGAAATAAGATTCTGGTTAATCCACCTGTAACTGACAAGCCTTGTTTGGATCAGAAAGTCGATCCAATTGAAAAAGAATTCCCTGATTTATTCCCAGCTTTTGCAGTTACCAGAGATATGGCAACAAAGCTTTTGAGAATGATGCAGATAAGGAAAGTATTCCCTTACCCGACACATGTATTCCTCAGGCTTTTGATGAGGTCACTTTCACTCCTTGTTTGGATTAATCAGAATGTACTGATCCCAATGATCATCTTTAAACGTCTCATTCTCTTTATTCTAATCAGGCAGGGTGATAAACGACAATCACTCGTCGTCGAAGAGGAAAACGAACCTGAGATCTCCTGCTTGTTTCAAAAGGCCATTAGAGAAACTAGAGCTACTCACGTTCCTGTCTGTTATCTCATTAAAAATGTAATTCTTATGAGAAATTGGATGTACACCCCCCGAGGTACCTGCTGATGACGAATGGCCAGTAAACTATCAAATTGTAGTTCCAAAACCTTACAGACAGGAAATACTTAGACTGGCCTGTGAATCTCCATTTGCTGCTCATTTAGGGATCAATACAACTTGTTACAAGGTCTTAACTCACTTCTATTGGCCAAAAATCAAAAGTGATGTCAGTAAATACTGTAAATCTTGTCATACCTGTTAAATGGTAGGAAAACTCTAACAGAAAATTCACAAGGCTCATCTACAACCTATTCCTGCTTTTGACGAACCATTTAGTAGAATTTTGGTAGATTGTGTTGGTCCCTTACATAGGACCAAGTACAGTAACCAATACCTGTTGACCAGAATTTGCCCGATCGGACAAGCATTCGGTGTGTGTTTGTGTGTGGGTGTGTCTGTGAGAGAGAGAGAGAGAGAGAGAGAGAGAGAGAGAGAGAGAGAAATAAGAAAAAGTGAAAATTAGGCTGAAAAGAACATTATTATAGATTGATGTATTTGTTTTTTGTTCATGTAAGATAGATGACCTGACTTCGAAAATTCTTAGGAATGATTTGCTAACTTCCTGTCCTTCATTTGAGAGCATACACGTAAAACAGTGTATTATCCTAAAAATTAGTTAATTACACCCTAGGATTTATGGATGATCGGTTCTTTAATGTTTTATGTATTTAATATATAATAGGTAAGGATCCATTCAATCCAAAAGTACTAAATAATATGTATCGTGCAATTGTTTTGGCTCTTCCGCTATTTATCCGAAAGACAGATTAGTGCTTTAGACTATATCTTGTAGTGTATGCTCTGAAATAGCGGAAATATAGTTAATAAAATCATTCCTTACAATGATAGACCGATGGTAAGTTTTCGTCATAACTCTTATTTTCAGTTATCATTATGTAGTGAAAGTAAAATTGCAAGGTATAGGAAAATATACAATGTCACTAATTGCGTATCGAATAAAAGCTGAAGATTGAATAGAAAAATGACGACATTTGAACATTTTGAAGCTCATTGACTCTTGGTAACACATCTACAAAGAAAATTGCATGCTAAGTGAGTGTATTTTAAAGCAAAACACAGTTACTGATATCAGATCGGTGTTCTATAGGTGAAAGCAACTTCGGCCGGTTTACGTACATTCGTACATTGTTTAAGCTTTCTACAAATTTCGTATATTATTCGTTGACGTTGTGGTTTTCATGAAGTAGTTTATATTCACTGTTTATGAACTGGGTAAGTGTGGTTGATTATTTTTACAACAGTTAAATTAACATTCCTTAAATAAAACGCATCTTTGTGAATTGTAATAATGATCTGCTTCATTCAGCGTATCAACTGGTTCTTGTCGGTTAATATATAATAACACAACTGATCTTTGTTTCTCTAAACGGCAATTCCTTTATAACTATGTCCCAGGATTCATTCTTGTTTTCAAGGAACCTTAAGTAAAGCAGTTAAAGTAAGATTTAGCTCAAAAGGTACCGTTTCTGGTATTATTTTCACGAATACATTTGTTTGACAGATTTGATTCTTTGATATTAGTATATACATTTTAAATCATTAACACATTAACCACTTTTGTACAGTAGACAGACACATTTACATAATTATTTCCCTTATAGCCCCTGCATTTGGTGTTCAGTACTGAGCTTTCTATTGTGTCCAAATCCAAATAAACCAAATGTTATTCTAAAGCATCAATACAGATGAAATCACAGTGAAGTTCTTGTCATAATTATATGGCATTTTTGAGAATTTACTAGATAAATATTGTAAACAAAACTACATGCCATCGATCACATATTTCATATTCCAAAGAATACCCAAATTCGTTTAAGTCAGTACCAATGCTACATAATTCTAAGCCAAGGATCGACACCAAATGCAGGAAGGACAAATTTGATGTATAATAGACTTGGATGCCATTCATGCATACTGTTTATGAAGTAATAATTGTGATCGGATTCGAAATGGACTCTGATCACCATTATTTTCCTATATAATATCTTTATTTGTGTTTTAGTACTGAAATTCCCAATGTGTCCAAATTCTAGCAAGTAATATGTTGATCTAAAATACCTTCGCAGATGGACCCAAAGTGAAATTCTTGTCATAGTTTATCCGGCAAGTTGTTTTTATATGTTGGACTGTAAATAAAGCAATTTGCAATAGGTCACAGTTTGAATTCGAATCAGGGTTAATTTGTCATTACACACTGCAATGTCGTCACAATACACATATAAAAAGACGTAATATTGCCCACTTCCTTAACATTTACCTTTACATCAATGCCAATAATACCTCAATCTACCTCGTATATCACCACCGAAATGAGAGAGGAAAAATAATATAAAAAGTGACAATTTTTTATGGGAACTGATCCATTAGTAAAATTGCGTCTTGATTCCTACCAAGAAAAATCATTCATAGCCAAGTTTAGTCAAATGTGTATATTTCCATGCCACACCCATTTCAACTATACAAACGAAGTCTTTTTGAAATTCAGAGCAAACAATGTGTAATGCTTATATTGCACAGGGTGCACGTTTTGTAGCTAGTTCTCTTGAGATACCAAAGCAAACTTTGCCATATATTCCTTAATTATAGGAATTTTTCAAAGCAGTAAAAACTCTATTACACGTAAATAAACAATTTGAAAATATTTGGAAATTTTAGGTAGATCAATTCAGTTGTAATACAATTTTAAATAACATTTAAATTTAGAAAACTAAATTTTTATGGTAATTAAAAATGAATTGTAACAAAACAAGTGGTAACGTAATTGAGTACAATTGATAACAGTTTGTCCACTAAAAAGAGAAATTGAATGCCAATGTACTAAATTAAAATATATTGCCATAACTAAGCTACTTTATGATGGAAATATCATTTTTACATACTTCAAGTTGAATGCATCATGCCATTAACTAAATGTGAAATTCAGACCCCAACAATGGTAAAAAAGGATAATGTTTGAGTATGTAGGACCTGTACCATGTACTTATTAAGATCAACTGTGCAAAATAATTTAAATTACTTGTTTGAACAGATCTAGTGTATTTTAAGAGTGTACTTTAATAATTATTATGCTGAATGATGCATTAGAATTTGATATCAGCTGATATTACAATACTACATTCTGTCAAAGTACTCAAATAAAATATGTTACCGTACGAATGCAAATTAATGATGGATAAACATTTTGGGATATTGTAAATGCACAGTGTTCAAAAATAAGTAGAATGATATCATATCTGATGTACTGAATGTAATCTTCTGATTACAAAGATTCTAAAATATATGGACGTTTGTTCATGTGAGATTTGTAACCATGTTCAGATCAGTTGTACAATGTTACTTCAAATATGTTTGAATATTTCTGTTGTAATGTTTAGAGTTGTCAGTTACCAGGTATTATTATGTAACAGTGCATACATTCAAATGGTTCATTTGTCAATCAATATCTTGACCAAGATGAACAATGGTAATGCATGCATTCGGTGTTAGACTTACTGTATTTTGATTTTTGTTTACACCCAATGTAAATAGACTTAGCGGAAATTGTATGTACCATATATATATGCTTATAAACAATTAATAAATACACACAAGCAGACATCTGCTACTCATATAATCACCCCATCACACGTTCATCAACTGCTTGGACCTATACTAAACATTATTAATTGCCTAAAGTCACAACATCAAATAAAAATATATCTTCATATGTTTCCAAAACTTGCCAAATTCAGCCTTTGAAAGATATTTACTTTGACAGAACTTCTAAATATCCACCATTGCAACTTGCAAACGGTGAAAGAATACATACATGCTAATATTAAATGGTATCAAACCTACATAGTCTGTACATGTGCATTTTTTACATATATTTGTACAAACATTCTAAAATATTAATCATATATTAGTTCAATTACAGTTTCGTATTTTATATAAGGTTTTATTTTTATACACAAAGAACCTCTCCAAAACCATTTCCAGTGTTGACAAACTTAAAACTTGACAGAATGATAAATAGTTACCAAGAGAAATATAGAGAGACATATCAGCAAGTATATAGATAAATAGATAAATAGAAATGTATCGATATATAGCTATGCGGAGATCTGTATCCATGAAAACTGAGATAGGAACTGTCATCTAAGACACACGGTGAGTTGGAATTTCAAATCTGATTATTGTTTTTAAATATAGGCAGGACATTCATTTTCATTGAAAATCTAGTTTTCATTGCATGTTTGGTCAATATGCCTGTTTATATTTATTACATGCAAAAAAAGAGCAATCGCCTTACGACAATATCATTAGCTTCAGCTAATAATGATGACTTGATATAAAACACTGCCTACAATTTTAATGTTCGAAGTTTGATATTTTCTCTGTTGATCCAAGTCATCTTTACTATCATCAAAGTCGTTTTTGGTCATTGTACTTATCAAAACCGCTCAGACTATAAATACAGCTTACAAGACAGTCAAGAGAGAACACTCGAAAAACTCGTCAAGTATCAGAAATGACAACAACCCTATGCCATTTTACCATACAACTATTTCTTCCAAAACTCTGCTAGTGGTACCTACAACTAATATAGAAACGGCGAATATAACAGACGAAACCTTTTATTTCGCAGAGGGAATCCAACATAAGCAAGTTATTGTGTCTCAAACTCCATACCATAAAGGTACCAATGAATCCATAGGGACTGCCAAATATAACGCAGAGAACAAATAACTAATTGTTTTAATTGATAACAAATGACCGAATTATGTGTAAAAGAAGGTCAGTGTCAGCTGTTTTGATAGTTGCTTTACGTTTCAAATTTATAATTGCTTTAATTACAGAGAGGAAACTTTAGTAACCATACCAAGTAACTTTGTGCCGTAATTTTGTAGCTCGAGGATTATTTATTTATTTATATATGATATTATTAAATATTTTGCAGAAATGTCTGTACACGAACAGGAACTTACTGGTCAATCAGTTCATATTGCAAAGCCAGATATATGTGGTAAGTTACCGCTCTTGTTGGGTGGTCATTTTACATTTATTGCCTGCTCAGTTATATTTTACAAGTAAAGAAAGGCTCATTCGATCTTCCTTGTACAACTTTATTTACCTGTGTTTAAATATGCGTCATGAATACATTCACACACACAAATATAGTTAACACACAATATTAATAAGAGACAACACAAATTAAAAGGAATTGTAAACTGTTCTTGATTTTGTTCACTAAACTATTCGAATTTAAATGCTGAGGGTGGAAGTACTTCCACTGTTTTTATAATATTTTTTTAAACAATTGATATAGATATAGAAAGAGTAAACGAATTGCCACGACAATTTCTAAGCAATCAAAACCTTGATTTTCATTGAAGAAGTTTTGCTGTATATATTCGTTTCACAGAATAAACGATTTATATATCATTCGTAACAGAGCGCTTGATGATTTCTTGGCTTGACAAAACGGTGCCAGTTAAGGAAGATAACGCTTCAACAAACAACTGTCACACACTAGGTGTATGATTTTCTACCCTTTCTGTATTCAATATTTTAAACATTGTAGTATTTCAGAATGAGCTCGGTGTGTGAATTGAGTTATACACCTTTTACAATGGTAGAGCTAGTAAACGTCTATCTAGGGACATGAACACTGCAGCACCATGCATGTTTCTTCAATTAACAAAATGCCTTCCTTAGCTCCAAAGTTTAATGATATTTGTACGTTTGCGCATGTTAGGCCATGTTACTTTATCAAGCACATTTATGTACAATCTGTATATGTCTCAAACACTTTATTGTGTCTATGTTGCTCGTTGAAGATGTGTATCCCAGTTGTTTCGGTTGCTAAACTTTATATTAGATCAATTGCAAAGTATGTTGATATCTCGGTTTCTTTAGAGTCAAATATCAAACTAAGAATATGCATAAAAACATTTCACATTCTTCTGCATGATTGTATAGCGTAGTTTCATGCGATTTCAATTGATTGCTACAAATAAATGTCCGTTAGTTTGTCACATGTCTTAATCCGGATTTGATTACAGCATATATTTGTATCATTTAGGGGCTGCTCTGCATTGAGGGACAGTTGGGCGCTGGTTTATTACTCACAGCAATATTGCTGCCCTGGATGGACGCATAATGGAAACTACGATTGCACAATACGTATGTTTTTTTTCTTTGAACAATACATCTTTTTACTGGCGCAACTTACTACCACCCAACTTTAGAGTTATATTACAACCAAGATATATTTTGCCACGACCAGTGGCTGGATTTTTGACAATTTTGCAAGATATTCTACACATTTCTTGTAGGAGCAATACTTTTATAGTAGCAAACGGATATAAATTGACCTAATGATCAATAAAGTTGAAACGTTTTCCAAAATTGTGTAAACGTGCACGCAGTAAAAAATTACCGAAACGATGTTGTTTAATGTTTAAACAATTAAAGATTCACTCTCCTCCTATTTTGCATAGTCAAATTACAGATGATAGATACGAAAGTAAGCCTGACACGTAATGCTGTAATGCGCTCTATAACGAATTCTCGTCATTTTCTGCTTTTATCTACTGATGACTGATAAAACAAAATAAATTAAAAGAAAAGAAAGACTTTGTACTTCTTGCGAATTTCTGAATTATGCATATAAGTGAGGACAACGAGCAAAGACGGCTAATCAATAGCAGTCACGAATGTGTCCTACCTAAGGGATCAAGTCCCATAGATTTGTTGTATACATATATATATATATATATATATATATATATATATATATATATATATATATATATATATATATATATATATATATATATATATATATATATATATATATATATATATATATATATATATATATATATATATATATATATATATATATATATATATATATATATATATATATTGTTATGCATATTTCATTTAAATGTTTGTTTGCTTGTTTTATTTTTTTATTCCTTTGCATGCTATTGTAATATATCATTGTTGAGTGGATTTGATATTGTCCAGAATTGAATCATTGTAACTAGTTGCTGACCTTGAAAATCAGGGAGAGTTTTGGTAAACAACTTTTTCAATTTTTTATTTACCTTTCTCAGAGTAAGAATCATTAAGTTGAGTCAAGGTCAGACCTGGACTATGTGTTACAAAGTACGTGTCAATTGGTAAACAAACTTCTATTTTTTAAGAAGGATGAACTTTTGACCCCCATCCTCGAATTTGTTTCAGTCTTAGGCGTATAACTGGTGTTTGATAAGAATTTTGTCAGTCGTGCTTTAACATCCGACGGGTTAAGTTGTATAATGTATTAACCAGTTTGGACATAATTTTATTTTCTTAAAATTAGTGAATTCAAATGATTATTTTCCCTGGAAATGCAAAAGTGCTCTGATAATTCTTGGACAAAGACATATGCTTAAATTTATACGCAATTCAAAACTGGAATAATTTTTTATGTGATTCAACAAGAGATTGTTGACTCATCTGCACTTCGTACGTTATTGCATACGTCATCAACTTCCATCATGGAGTTTCATCGGGATTGGTGCTGATATTCACTTGGAACGTTTCATTGATAAGAATTGTGTTTTTCATAATTCTTGGATTATTCTTGGATTTAGTTCGTAAGTTCCATTATTTCAAGTATTTGTTAAAGTTTTCAAACGTTTTTGTCTTCACTCTTCTATGTTACTTATTTTAAGAGCATAAACTCGTAACAATATATATATATATATATATATATATATATATATATATATATATATATATATATATAGATATATATATATATATATATATATATATATATATATATATGGATAGATAGATGAATAGATAGACAGATATACAGCATTTCCATATTTTTGCATGCAACCTGAGATAACGAAAATTCTCTTGTCCACTTCTTTCACAGCCATCTGTTATCCAGCATGCAAAAATGGAGGTACTTGTAGGTCGCCGAATACTTGTTCTTGTGTCCCTGGGTATCCGGGTCTAGATTGCGACAATCGTAAGTATGTATATATATATATATATATATATATATATATATATATATATATATATATATATATATATATATATATATATATATATATATATATATATATATATATATATATATATATATATAAAATACAATAAAATTTCAGATTTCAAGTAAAGTACCAAACTTGAAACATTGTAAGGAAGATATTTATAAGTGCGAAGTAGATAAGTATATAGACTGCAGAAACTGTGATTGGGAAACAAATCAGAATTTATGAATTTATATATATATATATATATATATATATATATATATATATATATATATATATATATATATATATATATATATATATATATATATATATATATATATATATATATATATATATATATATATATATATATAAGGAGAGAGAATGTACTTATGAGTGCTATCAACATGAACAAAATATAAGGATTTTTCAACATCCATTCTTAGATGGTTTTACCACATAATTGTAACATTCCTTTGGGAAAAAAATCTGTTTATTTCTTCTAGATATTAAAATTCTTGCTTTTGCACGAGTGACTTATCATCTCCTAAATGTTATAACTTTTGTTCCAAACATCAGTACAGATAAATTCTTACTCAAGAATTCGAGTGTTATGTCTTTGTTAATCAACATAAAACCTAAACTCCGCAATCACTACGACCAGAGTTAATAAGTTTGTAATCTGTTAAAGAGAAATAGCCAGAATAATGTGGTATCATTTCTGTTCGATAAATAGGGTAGATATTAAAGTTATTTGTAATATAATGCAAAATGCAGACGAGAATGATATCCCTGGCCTTATTCACCTTGTCGTCGTTGAAGAACGTATCGATTATGTTTTATACCCTTGTATGGATAAAGTTACTCAGAATTTACTTTTCGCCAAATGTATTCAAAATGGACTCAAACATTTTACAAGGATATAAAATACTGTGGCATTGTAAATTCTCAAATTTTACAATGGTTTCCCGCCGAACTCGGTTTGTAGGCAAGAAATCCCTTATCAGCATATATTGTAATTTGAAGTACAGCGATTATAGGTCAGATAATTAGTTCAGTTCTTAAGATGAAAGGTTTATAAATTGAAAATATCGAATATTATTTTATATTAATAGGTATGATTGAGCGACCGTAAATACATTTAGGTAAAATCTCTGGCCTTAGCTTTAACATTGAAAAGACGACAGCTGTCTGGTTTTGTAAAAAGTAAGTCTTCTCAAGTGTTATAAGGAAAATTCGTTAAATTGGGAACTGGTTGTTTACACATTGTTTGACGTTAACTTCTCAAACAATTTAAGAGAATCGTATAATTAAAAGATGAAGACATCCTTGAACATATAAAATGTAATTTATTGCAAAGGTGCACAATAACCTTTTTTCTGGAAAATAATACTGTTATAAATGAATCTTGAATATATATATAATGAATCATTGTAAGTGGATATTGAAAATGTTTAATATTAAAACAAGTATCGTTGCATTGAAAGCATCCTGGGTACGTAGGCGTACTTTGCATACAGCTAAGTGAAAAGGTTACTAATTCATACGTGTCTAAAAAATTGGAAACCTTCGTTTTGAAATTTGAATTTACTAGAAAACTTTCTGGAATTTTGAAGAGCTATAAAATACTTCTGAATAACGGTTATTATTCTGCTCTAATATTAAAGTTTAAAAAAAAAACCATTTGTTCATTTACGTTGTAAATATAATCGGAGGGCTCGCATGCAACAATTAGTTTGATAGCTTAACATTGTCTTCTTAATAAAACAGTAAAACATGCAAAATATAAAAAAGGAACAATGTATTAATGTGGAATAAACCGTTTACAATATAATATATTACAGTGATATACAAGAGTATGTGCTTCCAACAATTAGACACAGAATATCAGATGTTAATGTATAAGTATCCGCTACGACTCATCAAAGAAAAGATAGCAAAATATTTATCGCTTTTTCTACAAAAATAATTTTAATCCAAGGGTACAAGATATTTTGATTCGTAATCCAAGTTTAGTAGAGTTGTTTGTCTGGAAAAATAAATATTTATTGGTACAAAGGTGCAAAACTTTGTATTAAACTGCTTCAGTTAAAAACATTTCCGAATGTTCTGCGCACATTATTAATTACACAATTTCGACAGTCAGACAAAACAAATTGTTTTTGTTCTGTAGAGAGACAGGAGAATAACTGTTATTATTCATTGTCTTATTTCCCTTTCCTTACGATTTGTATGCATTTGTTCGGTGGCTGAAAGATGAGTGAATACAACTTGCGCATACTCATTTAGGACTAGATAATAGGAAATTAACAACACAAATCAGAAAAAGTTGTATAGATGGTTTTACAGTTAGGAAAGAGATGTACAATAAAATTTCAAATTTCAAATAAAGTACCAAAGTTGGAACATTATAAGGAAGACATTCATAAGTGCAAAGTAGATAAGTACATAGCCTGCACACATTGTGATTGGGAAAAATTCAATCAGAACTTATGAAAGTATAATTGATGTATCATTTATGGCATTAATCATGTGTTGTCTACTCTAATTGGTAAAAAATATCATGTGTATTTTCATAAAACATACATTAAGTCGTGCCTTCAGTTATGATTGACTTCGTTTAGGGAACGTTGTACCAGACAAGAATAAGTGAATCATCATTTGAACAGTGGTATATGAAACAGCAACGAATGTTCTGAACATATAATAGGAATATTCTGTATCTTTTTCGTTCCCTAATTGATTATATGCCAATTAAATGTCTTTCTTCTTGTATTAGGACAACATTTTTTGGTTTAAAAGCGCCCCAAAATGAATAATACTAATCAAAACATGCATCCTAATTAAGTATATGTTTGCATTAAAATCTCTGGAAGGCAGATGGATTGGATCCCCGACCCCTACACCTACACATGGACAAGTATTTGCAAATAGCTCAAGCTGGTATATATATATATATATATATATATATATATATATATATATATATATATATATATATATATATATATATATATATATATATATATATATATATATATATACCAGCTTGAGCTATTTGCAAATACTATACATATATATATATATATAAATTTGTATGTGTGTATCCTCCATTTTGATAGATACAAGTTCATTATTAAATAATTTAACTGTGAGAGGCTATAGTGGCAATTAAAATAGGACAATCTTTGTCTTTACGTTTCTCATAAAATGTGCTTTGGGAAATTTCCTGAAACTCAAATTCCATTAACAAGAATATATCTACTATTCAGGTGAAATAGTGCAATACACAAAACCCACATTGTGAGGTATATAGCAACACCAATTATACAAAGCTGTTGTCAGTGAGGCAATAATACTAGGGAATCACTTTGCTAAAATCATATTTTCAGATGTAGTAAGACTATTTAGACTTAGTAATTATTGTGCCGTTTGAACGTTTACTAACTTTAATTGAAATAATAATAAAGAATACCCTTGATTAATTAAAGCGAATTAGCATGCAGGGAATGTGTATCGAATGCAAAATCACTATATCAGCTGTACACTACATTTCATGATATTCAAATGTTGCCCTGTTTGACGTAATGATCCTTTACAGTGTTGGTAACAGAGGTCTAGGCATATCAGTATATATGCGGATTCGATCGTGTACACGGTGATTAATTTTCTTTCTTTCTTTTAGAGAATTGAGAACCATGTCATGTGTATAGATTAGGTCACATAATACAAGGCTACCCGCAATTAAAATACAAATATGAGTTTATGGTCAGGAAATGGTTTACAATAGTCTCACAATTCAAGGAATGCTAACAACGATACAGATAAGAAAGTTGCTATATGAACACACAAAGCGCCCCATAGTTAGAATGAGTTCAGGGCGGTGCTTGCCTTGCAATATCATTGTGCATGAGACCGACATGACATAATAGTAAGGAAAGACTGGCTGACATAACTGAACCCAAGTTATCATGATAACGCAAAATAAAAGCTGTTGGAAGTGAGAAAGACCCAGGTGTCAGTGCAACACAATAGCCATGTGACACATCGGCGACAACAGCAAAAGAGATACATACGAGAAGTCAATATTTACTGTGCGCAAAGAAAGATCGTTTAGCGTGTAAAGAACTGCCTTGGATAATGCCACCCTCCCCAGCACACACAGCTTGGTTGTAAATAGGCGAAATTAAATAATAAAAGAGAGCGAAAACGGACGCGTTTTGAGAAATTCAATAAAAACTTTATTTCCCTGTGATACAAAATGAACATTTAAAAAGTTCTTACAACAGCGCGAATTAAACATCATATAGCCCTAAAGGTCGCAAGTCCAATGATATGAAGCTTCAATTGAATTCGAGTGGTATTCCAAATGAATTTCTATAATGAATGTGTTGATGTGCCAGCAATCTTGAACGAGCTAATGTGTCAATGATCCGGAGTGTGACAATGTGCTAAACGTCATTTGATCTATTAAAATAACATAATCCAAAATGTTCCTGTCTCATTTCGTTATACTTCAAATTTAATGTTTCACTCCTAGAATATTTTTGAGCAGTTTGTAATTCCAACGAATATTAACTTGAATAAATAAATGCAGCAAACATAAAACTGAACACAACATTAAAACTGATTCTGCTTCAGATGTGAAAACAAGAATGAATAAATCTAGGTAAACAAGATTATATACCAATCTACTTTATCTATATCGCAATTACTATTTTCCGAATAAACTCTGTTATGAAGAACACAATTTCCATTATGGAAAATTGTAAGGTATTGATCAAGACTGTATATTTACCTCATATTGAAGTAAACATGCTTACTACTAACAATGATCTGAATATTTAATCTTCCATGATAGAGAAAATTAGCTATGTCTTATGTTGTTTACAAAATAAATGTCACTGGTTAGGAACATACATATCTTGATATTGGACAAGGTCAAGTACAAAGTACCGTTGTACATAACATACAATCATTAAGAAAAGCCAGCCAATGATACAAATTAAGTATACTTAGCGCACTGGTGTATTTCTGTCTTAAGAGTACACTTCGTGCATTGACATAGCAACTAAATTCACGAACGTTTTTATTTGATGCGCACATCTTATATTATTTCCTAATCCTGACGTTTATATGTGTTTAATGACAAAACAATTTCGTTCGAAGATCTTCTCAATTATATGGAAACTATTTTCACTATGGTTAGACAAGCACGCCAGAGCTGTAAAATATTGCTCAAAACGGTTTAGTTACAAACACGTAAAAATAAAGCTTATACAATATTTCCACGTGTGCTGATATTTTGTGTGCCCTGCACTGGTTCATTTCACCATCAATTTGCCCTAGTAATTCTACCTTCGGTACACATGCTCTGCGTGACCATTCTATTTAATCAGTTTTGATATATTCCTTACCTACATGTATTCTTAGTAAGAGTTAAAATATCATGATGGTCTAGTTATGCCCGTAATAATGTTTTTTTGTATTAAAAAAAATAGATAATGTCCCCAAATATTCCCGTGCCAGCGAATATCAATCACAATTTTGTATTTCGATATTCACCTTCAAATGTGTTGGTGTGCTCTGGAACCATCTACTTCCTTTGGCTTGCTAGTCTAATAATTCTAATTTTTATGAAATGCGCAAGTCCAACTGGGATAGTTGTGGTATTAAGAAGTTTTAAAAGATTTAATTGCGAACAATTTTGAGAAATACTTTCAATAAAGTGGTCGTATTTTCACTGATGTATATGATTCTAGGGCGCCTGATTTTGCCCCATGTACTCTGTATTCCAAATTGCATTATAAAACATAAAGAGAAGAAACGATTAACTATATTTTAAAACAATTGTGCAATAGGGTATATAGTAGCCACAATACAAATACCCACTAGTGTCCATCCTATGCATAACAAACAACGATGTCAACAATGTTTGGTATATCTATATTTTTGCAAGTCTATGTACCTGACAGTATATCATGTGCAATTTTTGTTCATGATTGTAAATTGGAATGATCATATATAACCAAGATATTATGGACCTATATTTTGCACACAGGTAGAAAAGTATTGTTTAAGATATAAAGTGTGTCGATTACGTATGACCTTTAAACAGGTGGCTACGCTCATCACGAATACTATTATTAAGAAAGCCTTTTACAAGTTTGGGGTTATTTTCCATTGGATAGGTCGTCAGGAGGGTAAATTGATGGGTTATATTTTTCCCATTTCATATGGGTTTATTTACGAAGTGGGATAATTGCAAAATATCTCGTAAGAAATTGTAGCTAATGCATTTTCACGCCTCATGTCATAGCGGTTGTATATTATTAGTTCGAGCCGGACAATATGTTCATTCTTATTTACTATGTTCTTTTTGTAACATTATTCTGAAACATATATTTGTGAGGAAACATTTGTTTTGATTATACATTGTAATTATAAATTGCTCTTTGAACTAAATGTTATTATGGGACTATTGGGAATTTACTCAAAGGAGGTCTGGAAAATGTCATTGTGATACAAAATAAATATTAGCACACCAGTACATTCGAGGATTTGAAATTATTTCGGTACATACGATTAGTTTGAATCGAAAATAACGCTTTACGATTAGTTTGGTTTCAGGTAATATAACTGTAAAGTTCCTCTCCACTTTTCATGTCAAAACTTTGATAATCAAATATTCGTTAAGTTTACGAAACGTATTGGTTTCGTTTCTTCTCCCAGCAGTCCTATCTTATAAATTAAAATTTTTGAATACACATGCATGTAAATGATGTTTGAATGTTTATAAATAGATAGAGGATTAATCATACAGACACTGTGGATCTAACACTACATCATTATGCAGCCTGTGCGATTTCAACTACTATCTCCTGCAAAATTACGACAGTCTTCATATAAATATTCCACTGCAGTTAAACACCATGCTTGGCAACACGCCAAATATAACTATTCTTTTGCAATCCAGATCTCAAGTAACCAAAATTTACCCTAAGAAAACATATTGTCTCTTTGAAAGGGTGATACACCATCAAATCGCTATCAGATCAATATCACTCTATTATGTGTTGCCCAGTATGCACGAGATCCATCTAATATTGCCATATCTGCACACATTCAATCGTTTGTATATCTTACTAAAGTAATATGTAATTGGCTGAAACACTTAGCACAAGCGATGGAAAATATAAACAGTAGTGGAACCGAAAAGGTCATATGATAGTAAATTCTAGTATGTGTGTTTCAGATAGGTGTTACAGAAATCAGATTTTGATTTCACTAATAAAATCTATAATTTGCTGTTATATCGGTGGTTTTGTATTTCTGCCTACGAATTATGATTAGCATAATCTTGAGAATGAAAAATCCCATCATCACATTAGTACACTTAGCTGACTATTGTTTAATCTTTGTAAACTGTCACTTTTTAAAATATTATGATGACTTTGATTTATTCCACATGCAAAAGAGAGCAATTCACGCCAAACAATGACATACCTTTTCATGCTGATCATTGATATATTTTAAAATCAAATCGGGACCTCTTATGAAATTTCTTTCAAATGTTTTAAGGATTATAATTATTTCTGACATAAACAGATAGGTAATATGAATCAATGAACTATGCTCGAGCTTATGTTGTTATTTTTTCCTTTCTCACACGGATTTTAATTTTAATATTGTCATTATATTTGTCCAAAGAAGTCGGAAGCTACTCCAGATAAAAGTTAATAATGTCTTCATATTTTACAAAAGAATACTTTTAACCACCGTTTTTAATCTCTTCCGCAGTTTTGTTTCTCTTTCCAAAAGATATTGGCGGTAAATATTTTGACAAAGATATTCAATGTGTTAAACAAGGTGCATGACTAAAAGAATAAGCTCATCAGATGAATTCATCCCTTTTAACAAACTCAGCTATGTCGGGCGTGTGGTTCATTGCTTCCTTTTAACTATGTTTACTCAAGCATTACTTGCCAGTGACAACGTAGTATCATATGGTGATGATGTAAAATTAGGAAGCGTCGCACTTAATGGCTTAATTTGTATCATTGGCACAGAGTCCCTGACCTCGAATGATGTCTACAGCAGATACTGAAAATGCATAATATCATAAAAATCTGCTTTGAAAGATCTTACATATATGTCCTACTCTGATGTTAATAAATATTTATTCCAGCCCGATGTTCCTATATATATCCATGTTTTCCTGGAGACTGTGCCTCCCCATATAACTGCACATGCTTTAAAGGCTTTGGTGGTACAACATCCAGCGGTTGCAAAGACAGTAAGACACCTATATCACGCTGCTATTAAGGTTTATGTACAACATATCGGATATTGTTTCTATTTTCCAAAGCTCTAACATACATTCTGATAAATCTTCGCATTATGTACATTATATTTTAGTTCTGCAAAATGAAATTGCATTCATTTTCTATTGTACAAGAGGTCAAAGACGACTTGTCGCGATTTATATTTTTGGATATTGCCTATTTTTCAAAAAGAAACCATCATTAGGATCTGGCACTCTGCTCCAAAGAAGCGTCCCAGACTTAAAACAAAATGAATCTAATGAATTGTCAATTTTCCACAACTAATAAAATTACTGTTATGTACATTTTAACCCCGGTATATAAAACCTGCTATGATGTTGTATGATAACACCAGTACATAATAGTTCCATTATAAACGAGAAAACGTGATAGTCTATAGACATGTCGACGAGTTTACATTTATAGTAAAGACTTAGAAAAGTGAAAATCAATGTTCAAAAAATATAGAAAAGCATGTAATATTGTCTCTCGCAAAGAATTTAACGTTTTCATTTAATATGTAAGTGATGTAGTGTTAATATTGCTGAACAAAAAGAAATAACCAATTAATTTAAAACTATTTACATAATACATTTGAATGGGCATTTCAAGGACACTTAATGAAAGTCGATAAAATTGGAGGAAACATATGCAATTTCCATTAATACCAAATTTGTTTACATATTTAAATAAGTAGAAAATGGGCGTAAAGAAAAAAGAAAATATTTTGACAAAAATAGAAGAGCAAATTCTCCGAAGAACAAAACAAAATGTGCTATGTATTTAGAGACATAATGTTTTAAAGTATGATTTCGATTATTTACAATACTTACCATTGTGTAGAAATGAGAACCCAAGTGCACAATAGTTTTGCTGTCTTAAGATTAATCTTGTATCTAGATATTGACAATATTGTATGATGTTTTGCAAATATAATCAAGCAGCAGAAAGGGCGAACAGACTCTAATTGGTTCACTCGTATTTTCGCTAGAGAGCGACTAGAAGCAATCAAATAATTTATTCCTGTCAGAGATGAGTTCAGAACAAACTTTCAGGCGAGGCAGGAAGCACAAGTTGTGTACGCAGCGGAAACGGAACAGTTATTTAAACCCGTCACTGCGGTTACTGGAAGGGTCTTAACTGCTATTAGGGGGCCTGAGAAAAAAGAGGGAGAGAAGGAAGAGAGACTTATTCAGGTATTAAAACAGACTGCTGAAAAAATAGCTGTAGCTCAACCTCAACCTGAAGGTGCTGTTGGTGAAAAACCAAAAAAAAGGGAAAAAAGGGATCGATTTTAGTGAGAAATTTACTGACGAAAATACATCAGCAATAAAAAATCCTCAACCACTAAAATCTAAGGGAATACTCGAGTTTGGTGCGTTTGCTGCCGGAAGTTATGATTCAAGAGCAAATGTTTTAAAACTCGAACATGTTAAAAGTGTAAGTCGTGATGAATGGTCTGATTGGGTGTATAAAATAAACCGAAATATTGGTCGAATAAACAAACGAGAACCATTTTATCAGACATATTTATCAGGAATGGACAGACATGATGAAATTATGCAGGAAAAACTAGAACGAGAACAACAAAAACGAGAACAAAGAGAACAATAACGAGAACAAGAACGAGAACAAAGCAGACAAAAAGAGCGAAAAACACGACGAGGACGAGAACAAGAACAACAAAAACAAAAGCAACAACAACGAAAACAACACCAGGAAGACCCTTCCTATCAACTTCCTCCTCCATTGCAACAAACAGAAAAATAGATGTATTATCCATCTGAAGGAGAAGAAATACCTTACAATACACTTTTCCCTCCAGGAAAAGAATCCAGTGCTACTAGTAGTGGTTTGGAAAATAATTATGTTTGTCCTGGTAATATCCTCAATGACGTACAACGGTTAGAGGTTCTCATAGGAGGGAAACGTGCCGGAAATAACTCACCAGAAATAATTAATGAAGCAGCTGATATCTGTCGACGATTAGTTCAAGGTGGTATCATGGATGTCGGTGTTTACCGAGAATTTATTGATGAGCTCGTTGATGATTATCATTGTGACCAGTTGTTAAACAATATCAAATAGAATAAAATGATCATGTATAATAGACATTATAGACCCGTACAGATCAGAGCAGTAAACTCACGATTACCAATCTATACAGCAACTTACGGAGATGGACTCGGTGATGTTGTTCAGGTGTTATTGGCGTGGCTAGCACCACAAGCGGGACCTCTTGCAAAACAATTTTGGATGAAAGCTATTAATTTTGTTGGTGAAAAAGCTCCTGGTGCAATCGTTGATGCTTCTCGTAAGGCGTTCTCGGCTATCAAGGAAAGACTAGCACGATTAATAAGACGAAAATCACCACCAGTAAAATTATCTAGCACTGCGATATGCCGGCAAATGTCAGTAAAGTAGTAAATCAAGCTGCAAATCAGAAACTAGCAGCCTTGATAAATCAAGGGGTTAATGAAGCAGAAAGAAATATTACTGCAAATTTGATAGCAGGTGATGGACTTCGTGCCAGACGATAATTTAGATCACCATTTGGAAAATACGCATTTATAATAAAATGTTCAAACGCATATCCGACCCAACATTCGACATAGATGAACCGGTCCCTAGAGATAGATCAGTACGTGATTATCAGTTTTATTCCTATGATGCAAACAAATCAGATCAACGGGGACGTATCGAACCTCAAGTTCAGGATATAAGTAGATATTTTTTGCCCGCTGAGGCGTTTATTGAAGTAGAAGGTGAACTTGTGAAGGTGGATGATGCTGCATACGATGCCACTGCACGAGTTGGTTTCGTCGATAATGGGATTATGTCATTGTTTAGTAGCGCCACATACGTGATTGATGGAAAAATATCGAATCGATTCAGAATGATGTCGATGTTGCTACAACAATAATTGGTCTAGCAAGATATTCTCATGATTACAAAGGATCAGCTGGTCCACCAATGATGTTTGCTAAAGATTTTACCAACAACGCTGATCATATTCAATATACTAAAATACGGACACCACGAGATACTGCATCTGATCAACAACCAAATGATTTTGAACAAACAGCCAGACCAGGTGCTGCTTTTGATATCATAGGAAGTGTTAGTGCGACTTACAACTCTGGATTTACAACACCCGAGCAATGTTGTCAGGAGAATGCACTTTCTCATATCTTCGGATTTTGCAGGGATGTTAGAAGGGTCATCTTTGGAGCTAAACACACAGTTGTGCTTTTTAGAAAAGGTGATGACAATGATGCGATCTGGCGAGGTGCTGATGTTGCTGTTGCTGGTAAAGTAAAATATAACAAAACTTACAATGTGGATGCCGGTATTAACTCCATTGGTTATAGAAGAACCGCGTATAATCTCCTTTATGAATCAAGGCGGTAAATCATTGCTATCATGGCTTACAGTAACCACAGACACCGTCCAAAGTAAAGTCAACGATATATTTATTTGTCATATAGCATCACAACAAGGTGTTTCTGCGCCACGACATATTTTTTTGCGCTGCAAAATAATGATCGGGTGGGTAGTCAGGAACGTTCGCATATGATGTTTGACAAACTCGACGTTACCTAGGTTTCGTTGAGAATAAACGGACAACAATAACCATCCGAAGATATATCATTAAGTTTCACACATAATCATGTGGCATGCGTATATCATCGGCTGCTGTCATTCCTGGCACATAATACAAATATAGATACTGGACTGCAAATATCACAGTTTGATTTTACAGCGCTGTATCCAATTTATTACTTTCCGCTGGAGCATCTTGATTAATCCAAGCAAACTATCGTTGATATACATTTCCGAGCTCGTGTTGGTGCCCCACCAGTTCTTGCGGCCGGTCCGCCAGTTGTTTATGGTCCTTACAGAGCAATCGCGGTTATCCTTAGTGACAAAGCAATGTTACTTGAAGGTGGTAGTGGTCGAATGAGAGTCGTTGATGCACCAGTGGAAAACATGTAGACAATTAGACCAATCGTATTAATTATAAAAATGTCATACAATCACGTTAATGTCACTCTGACTCCCGGTCAGGCGAATAAATTACAATCGAAAAACGTAAGCGCATGCGGGTCAACGATAACACTAGCGCGGGATGAAATTGCTAGTGGTGGTCCAAACAAGTTATCGTTGACTAAAACTCAACTAAAACATTTCAATAAAGCCCAGCAAGCAAACATCGGAGTTCAACTTGATTTCGCTCCAAAAGCCATCAGCGACATGATTAAAACCGGTGGTATAATTTCACTTCTCGCAGCAGTACCAGCGCTGATAGCTCCTATTCCAGCTGTCGCAAAAGCAGTCGCATTAGGAGCTGTTGGAACCGCAGCTGGAGTGGCATTAAAGAAAGCAACTAGAAAAGGATATAAAAAAGGCATCGGGTCTTAGACTTCCAGGAACTCCGCCCTCATGGTACGGAAAGGGCCTAAAACTACCGGGAACTCCGCCCTCATGGTATCCCAAACGTCGTTGACACCGATGTCAAATTTTGATTTACTCGATGCCACTAAACAATTAAATATAAAATATTTAAGAGGTGTTTTATGAGAGATCAGTTACCGAGTCAACCAAATAATCCAGAAACTGGAATTATTACTCTTGATAACAGTGATGGCCCAGGAACCCACTGGGTTGCTTACGCGATACATCCACGTGGAATTGTTTATTTTGATTCGTAAAGGTTAGCACCGCCAGTTGAATTTCTAAAATACGAACAAAGTACTCCATTCCCGGTTTGGTATTCAACGCTACCAACACAAACATAAATCGATCCACCAATGTGTGGCCGTGAAGTAATTAATGTACTTGATGTTTTATCATAATCAGCCAAACCACCTCACAAAGTCGTGCTCTAGTATACCGCGGTACGATTTAACATTTTAAACAATCCCTAAAGAATAATGGTAGATATTTACGGAAGATATCGTTATAATATCAAGGGTGAAAAACGCGACGACGTGGATTTATCAAAATATGCGACCAAAGATGAAATCGATAATCTTTTAACCCTCTCCGGAATAGACCCAGATGAGGTTGTTATTTTTCAGGACCGATACAGAAAACTAAAAACCAGTGATATCAAATGGCATGAAATAATTCGTAGGGTTATTGGAGCTACTCCTAGTAACATCCTTGTGTTCACTGACAGCGGAAAAATCAAAGATTCGCTGATATCAATCGCGGCGTTAAGAGATGATACACAGAAAGCTGCAGGGGAACGTGTAAAAAAGACCGGCGATACAATGACAGGTAAACTCAGCATGAATGGAAATAAAATAGTGGTGTTAAGAGATCCAACATCCCCCCGAAAATTCCGCAACAAAATAATATGTTGACGTTAACTACAACACCGTAGACACTAAATTATACACGTTGCGAGCCGAGTGTGACGATCACGTAAGCGCGTTTACAAATCTCCGTAGAAATTTTAGCAAAATTAATGAAACCGCAGAGGAATTCTTTGGTACTCCGCCCATCGCTGACATGAAACTCTCTGATATCAAAACTAACATTGATACGATTAAAAAATCACAAGTAGATGTCGTAAGAGGAATTCCTGAGATTGTTAATAAAATTAGTCTGATTAAAGTCTCACCGGGAGTTACTCAGGGGCATATTACCTATGTCGTATACACGGTGTCATCTGGATTCGCAACATGGTCAAAACATAATAATAATACTATCAAATATACCGCAACAGTCACTTGTGTGTACAGACTGTCTGTGTTTAGTGCTGCAAAATTTGAGACATTTACAACAAATCCATGGCGTCATTCCACCGACAAGTTTTCTGGGGTTTTGACTATCATATTAAATAGCGGAACCGAATAAACATTTATACTGGAATCAGCTGATAAGAAATTAACCGTAACATCTTACTGGTGGTGTATAGAATTTGTAGCTGAAACACCTCAATTAGTTACCGCGTAAAATAATAATGGTGTTGACAAAGTCAAACACAGCGTCAAAGACAACATTAAATGTCCAGTAATATCGATACGATCAAGTACGCGAATGGCAATCAGAGCTAAAAATCATCATCGACAAATACAAAACTAAAGAAAAAAGTATAAGCGACGAGCAGTCATGTAGACGTTGCAGTATACTCGGTATCCGCGGTAGTTGCGTCCACCGGAGTAATATTGGCGGCGCTAACGCCATTAACAACTGCAATAGCAGTAACAGTATGCATTTTATCATCGGCTGCAATCGCCGGCGCTTTTAATATTATCGCGAAAAAGATATCCACGTGCAACTACACGACGCTGTCACACTGCTAAACACAGCCACAGCAGTTGTTGCCCACGCCGCGAGAGAGAAAAATTCATGGAGACCAACACGCGCTGAGTTGCTCAAAGATGTTCAGTTAAGTTGTATCGAATATGGACATGGAGGTTTGTCTAATACCGAATATAACCACAAGGATGTCATTTCGGTGGATATGGTCGCGTGTTATCAGGGAAGTTTCTCGGGATGGGCGAGTGCGCTACATATTTTAAAAGATTCGGACATCCCATGCACGAGATGACATAAGTGGCGATTAATGGTGGATTACCCAGTTTTGATCTGACAGGATTTGCTCTTGTAGTGTCGTTTGAATTCGCTAAGAATCTTCATCCGTGATGTTATGTTTGGTTTGGTAGACACTTCTCGGAAAAACGTTGGGCACCAATAGTGTTATTATGATATATGATCGACAGTAGCGTATTAATATCGTTGGTTGTCAGTGAAGCAATTATATTATATCGGGCGCAGACTTCGGTTTCGTTACCAACACCGAAGCGTATCAGTGTAGATGAGGTCATTGACGAATATAAGCGGGAATGTACAAATACTCATATTGATGTCATCGTCAACGATGCTCCTAATATCCTCAGGATTAAACTCAGCAACAGTGAAAAAACATCAAAAGATCTCAGTAGAAGAATAATCGGTAAATTTACTCAAGGTGGAGCATATGATCATAAACGGCATCAAGCACGATTAATTTTAGATAATGCTGAATTAGAATTTATAATTGCTGATGGCGCTGCGAAAGATATATTTTGTGACCTGAGAAACGTTTACTTGTCTGACGGGAAAAGGTTAGGCACAACTGTTAGTTACATCGATGGAGAATCTCCTCCGTATACACATCTAAGATCTTCGATGCTCACTTATGTTTCTATAAATTTTCTATCGATGATAAATAGATTTCTGACACTGCAGTCAGAGATGCCACAGATTCATTTTATATCGATAAACAATATTCAGAATTATTGGCTCGGTTTACAAGCACTAATGAAATATGGGGTTCGTGAAGAATAAAACAAGAAATGTTACATTGTTATTGTAAATCCGTGGATGTTGCGATTAAAGATAGTTATTTCAGCAATCATATATCAGAATTGTCGTCGGAGCCATCCGTGTATGATCCAGTATCCAGACACAAAATCGTTTATTTGAACGGACAAGGGGGTTCTGGTAAGACAACTCGGGTAATCGAATTGTTTCGACAGAAACACGATGATATGACTGTGCTAACACCAACACACAAACTTGCCAGGGAGATGAAACAACGAGTAGTTAATTCTTGTACTTATCATAGTTTTTTCAAATACAGCGGTGACACATGGCCTTCCGATCGAAAGGGAGAGAAATATATTCCAAAAATCATCATTTGGGATGAAGTGTGCACAGTGTCGTTGGAAATATTAAAAACACTTCTCGATTGGTTGTCATTGAAAAATAGAGATGTGATATTGTGCGGCGATCACGTTCAACCACTTCCGTTTGTTGGACCATCTCCACATGATTGGTTAAAGAATTATGTAGATTATTAGCAGAATAATCACTGTGCGAGCTGTAATTGTATAATGTTATGGCGGTACTCAAGCAATAATCCAAAACAATTTACCGTAGATAGAAAAGATAGCAGACGCGGTCATACACGAGAAAATGTGATGATGACCTGTCTTGAATGTAATCGACGTCGAGGTGCTAGTTAAGTGATCTGGGAGGAAATTGTGTGTCTTCGGAATTACTTGTAATTGTTCACGTGTAAATCCACGTTGAGGAGCAGTTGAATCCAGTCTGTAGATTGCGGGTCTACCCGTGGATCTTGTTATGTTAGATATCTTGTGTGTCGTGATGCTCCAAATAGGACCAGTCGCTCTTTTTTTTACCACCTTCAAGTTCCCCAGGCTCATATAAATATCTTACAGTGTCATTGCCCAGCAGTGGCTGTGTTGAAAAATCACTTCGTTGTATTGTTATACGCGCGCTTTTGATTGCATTAATTGGCTTCAACGCAGTTGTTTGAGTTATTTCATTATTTAGCGCGGCTATCACACTTGGTAATCTTGCAACCCATTCGCGAGATCTCTTGTCTTGAATGAATTCCTTCGCGTATTGATATTCAAATAACCGCTCAGCAAGTGTTCGATTAAATCGCTCAATAATTGTCTGGTCGCGGTGAATTGTAGTATGTCCTCTTCTGATGGTGACGTTATGTTGTTTCATCAGCGATGATACCGCACCCTGAAATTCTTTGCCAGGATCAACTTGTCACAGCTGTGGCCATCGTAGACCACCACGCTGATAAAGTCGTTTAAACGCAGAAGCAACTTCAGCAGCTGTCTTTGTTGACAACGGCTCTGCTTCTTCATATCTACTTGCAACATCAACGGCAGTTAACGCATATTTATGTTATTTGACGTCTACCAATTTTAATAGTATCATGTGGTAAAAATAAAATATCAGCCTGATGAACTTCATTAGGAACACTAACATCAAAATGTGCAAAGTGAATTTATTTACTTGGTGGTAGATAAATTTGCCATATTGCCTGTCGGGATAACCACATTTTAGCAGTAACACGTGTAACATTTGCTGCTTCGGCGAGTTTACTAATCGCTGCGTTACCTTTCCAGTATCCTCTTGGGGAATAATAAATCGATTCCATTTATAGTTAATTACCAGCACATAGCGCTAATTTACCTTTCATTGCGGATCTTACTAACCAATTAGCTAATGATTCCTTGGAAGATTTATTCGTAATGGAATTTAGCGCATGAATTAATTTTACATCTGCTATGTGTCTGTGCTGCAGATCTTTACTTTTATAAGCTACATCATGAACATGACACGCTTTATCAATAGCGTTTATCGGATACTCACCTGGTTTTGGTTGGTCTTGGTTGTCAAATCTGATATCAAGTCGGGTTTCAGGACCACAGTAGTTATATCCTGGGAGATGTTTTTCTCCTGGGTATTTAGCCCACGGAGCCTCGGGTAACTTTGTTAATTTTGCTGCAATATCACCTCCTCTTTTTTTAAAACCCGACTGTGCGGGAATAAATTTAAATTTCTTTGTACAGCATCGTTCACACTTACCCGTAACCGCTGACCTGTTATTTTTCATTGTGATGGTTGTTAGATCACCTGTTGGGATACGCGCCCTGCATTTCACACAATATAAATCCATATTCTTTTTGTATATTTCTATAACATGGAAATCACTGACTTTTCTGCGACAAGAAAACGAGAACCGGTTACGCATCATGCTGCGCTACCGAATTCTGTTCGTATGATTATCATAGGTCCATCTGGAAGTGGTAAGACACAACTGCTACTCAATTTGATAATGAAGTGGATGAAGTGGGATAAGTTTTATTTGGTAGCCCCGTCTGTATATAACCAGCGGTGCTATGATGTGCTCAAGGATTTTAATGAAAAAGCAAAATCGTTAAATGAAAACAGAGACGATGTTGTTGAATTTATCACTGATATCGATGAAGCGCCAAGTATCAATGATATTGATGGGTTTATTAACAATTTAGTCATGTATGATGATATAATGCTGGACAAACAGTCCAATCCAGCTGGAATATTTTCTCGAGGTAGACACAAACACACGGATGTGATTTATGTAACCCAGTGGTAGACACAAATACCAAAGGTGATCAGGGATAATTGTAATATTCTTGCTGTGTTTAATGGAGTTGACACTCACACGTTACGAAATATTCATCAGACTTGGTGCAGCGGTGATATGGACATAATTAAGTTCAAAAATGTATTTAGTCAGGCTCATTTATCCCCGCATGGATTTATAACAATAAATTTACATGATCCCAGAACAAGATATCGTGTGGGTCTTGATAATTTTTTTTAATTCATAGCAGTAGAGAGGGCAAGCTCTTAACTTGACACCGATGTGATCACTGATTTTCCTGAGACTTTTTCGCGATCAGCAATAGACGGTAGGTCAAATTTGAGTCTATTAAGTTCTGAGAACAGGGTTGTCTCACGCCGGATACTTGCGATTTTCCAGGAGGGCTTATTTTGCGAAAATACGAGTGAACCAATTAGAGTCTGTTCGTCCTCTCTGCTTCCTGTCACGATGATTGTAATTTAAAAGATACGTGGGTTTCCAAAGACGTCGGCCAATGTTATACCTCGCGTAAAATTTAGTTGCTTTGTACAGGCTATTGTCAATAGTTTACTGTAATTTATATCTGACACGCTTGTATAGCACGAAATATACTAAAGCTTAGGACTCCACTGATCATGGTAGTTATGCTAATTTTGTTAGTGCACTGTTTTACAATTACTTGGAAATGCAGTTTTGCAGGCGTGGCTGGGGATGGTGGTGCTGTAAAGAGCCTGTGCAGTTTACATTTGTTTTAGTTTCATTCACGTAAGGGAAATATAACTAAGTTGATCAGACATTTATTTTAGTAATTTATCGAGTGTTCTATGGCAAATGCTAACATCCATAAGTGTGTATATATATATATATATATATATATATATATATATATATATATATATATATATATATATATATATATATATATATATATATATATATATATATATATATATATATATATATATATATATATATATATATATATATATATATATATATATATATATATATATATATATATCTGCAGTTATTTCTAATGAGGAGAAACCCCAGCTTGGCAAGCTCAGAGCAAAACTTGCACGTCTGAAGAGAATAGCCAACGCACCAGAAGAACTAAAATATGAATTTATCACTGATGCAACAAACAAGAACGAAACTGAGATGATATGGAGCAACCAGAAAGCATTCAACGTTTTGGAATTTGAATTCGAATCGTTTTACACGACGCCTAATGGTTTCCCAACTCAAAGGCCGGTGTATGTTCATGCTTATGGCATTGGGATTGTTAAAGGCAGTATACACGTTAATCTGACGAATATACCCCGTGATGGTATGTACAAATGAACCATTGTACCCGACCTATTTTTTGCTGTCTATCTAATGGATTCTGTATTAAATACATACTAAAAAATGCTCACTTGTTTGCATTTGTAACGTACTAATTAATTCTTCTATTTACGAAAATGTAGCGACGATCAGACACTGGACCAGTAAACATCTGCAGGTATGTTAAAAATGATACAGTTATATGTGGCTGATGAGACGCACAGTTTGAAACGTTCATTAATCATATCAACACAAACATATGTGTTCGCTTTTGTTTGATAACAGACGCTGCTAAATAAAAATCAAATAAATTTAATATAGTGATCATAATGAATCTCCTGTGTGCATACGTTTTATGGCTCATTATAAAACAATTTTAATACTAATGATTCAAAGGTCTTGTAAGAGTGTTCAGGCAAACTTTCGAACATAGCAAAAATTGTAGTGTCGTTACATTTGCACCATTTAATACTAAGCACAGTAAATATATACTCAACGCCATCTGCAGAAATTTATTGGTAGTTGTAGTTTGTAGAAACAATTAATATTTTGCTCAAGGAAAACTTTCAATTCTTATAAATTAAAGTACTGCTGATTACACGACATCGTACGCCTCAAAGTAGCCAAAACAGTTCTAATCATGTAAAATAAAGTATTCCGGAATCAAGAATAATGGTGCATGATTTTGATATACAATACTACATATATTTGTTTACATGAATGTGCTTTTCTGTTTTCTTATATTTATGAACTTTTACAATTAATGTGAAACATCAATTTATATAAAATGCAGATGTCAATGTCAAATAGTTTGGAAATCTTTACTTTAACATTTAACTTAATTCTGTTTATTTTTATCAGGTGGCGCAATAAGAGATGTGCATCTGGATCAAACAATTAATTGCAGTGGATTTTCTTATCTCACCCCTATACTTGCCACAACTGCCCAATGCAATATCAAAGATGATCAGTTTTCTAGATTAATATCGAATGGAGACTGGTAAGCAATATGTCTTCCATTTCACAATGTATATATTCCTGCATGTATGCTGTGAAAAGTCTGAAATATCAGTGGTGATAAATGTTACGTAGTTTGTAGAAAACGGACGAGTTAATAATAATAAAATTTCGTAGCATCCAATGGTTACATTTGCACCAACAATAACTAAGCAACATCATCTTCCAGGAACATTTTAAAATGTAATTCTATGTATGTATGTATGTATGTATGTATGTATGTATGTATGTATGTATGTATGTATGTATGTATGTATGTATGTATGTATGTATGTATGTTTGTATGCATGTATGTATGTATATATGTATGTATGCAGCCATGCATGTATGTATGGTTGGTTGGATGGATGGATGGATTTAATGGGATATATATATATATATATATATATATATATATATATATATATATATATATATATATATATATATATATATATATATATATATGTGGGTGGGTGGGTGGGTGTATGTGTGTTCTAATGTTAATCACTTGTAACTTTAGTCCTGGTTAATTAAAATTTAGTTGTACATCGTGATAGACTGATTCTGAAAAGCTTCTATGCGGATACTTCCTAAAGCGGCCTTTGCTCAAAAAAAGTCATTAAAATATCAACTACAGACATTAGGCATTCCAGATGCTAGATTAAAATTAGTATATCCTATCACTTTCAATGGAACTGGATACGAATTTGTTTAAATATAGATATAACATTTGGCTTAAAAATCCAAAACGTTGTTATTAAACAATGTTGCGACCGTTCCGGTGGCCTACTGGCCAGAGCGCCAGCCTGTATGCAGGAGGATGCGAATTAGAACCACCGCCGAGTCATGCCAAAGACTTACAAAAATGTCACTATCAGCTGACTCGTTTGGCGTTCAGCATTGAAAGGTTAGTGTACGAAATGGTCGGCGTGTTGTCAGAATAATGTGAAAGGCTGGGACATCATACTACATATCTGTTTTATGAAGCCCCAGTGCTAGACATCACCATAAACTACTACCTTAACATTCCAAATCACACATACACACAAATATTGCTATTGTTTTAAGTTACAAACAGTTTGGGGTGTCACATAGGGTCCCAACTCTCTCTCTCTCTCTCTCTCTCTCTCTCTCTCTCACACACCCACACACACACGCACAAATGTTTCCTGGTGGCACAGTTTTCAGACCAATGTTGTAATTTAACAAATGAAAAAATTTGTTTCTTTTGGGCTAAAAATGGACATTAGAACCGTATCTTGAAACACTATTCTTATGCATTTCTAACGCTATATAAATATTAAATGTTACATAAAAGTCATCTTCAATGCCGTTCTTTTAATGCTGTTAGAATTCATATTAGGCAGCGAAGATTAGCTTGTGCACCACTCAAGATACTCAGTATCTCACGTTGCTATCCTCTCTCAGAAATATACCCATAAATAGACGACCTGTATATGGAGCGAATAACGATAAAGTCAGACACATGTTTAACACTAAAGCAGATCCATCACAGCAAACGGCTGCTTTCAAAAACATCTGAGACATCTAGAATGCTTAAGATAACTTATGTTTCAATTAATTTAGGTAAGTAAAATGTAAATGTATATACATTGTTTCAAAAAGAAACATAGGAACTTGAGGAAGATATGCAAATTATCTCCCAGTGATCTAGACCAAATAATATTGTTTAATGTCTTACGTATTCTGTGATGTGTGCAGCCTACATTTAGTTGCATTGTTTGTTATTAGCTTGATATCCACTCAGCAAGACCAAATAAAACTCCTTTCGGAATATACATACATATATATGGCACATATTTCTAACACCAGACTGAAGCTTTAGTTTCTACCTTTTCTCAAGGCTTACCGTCACATTTCAAGTGGAGAATGGTGGATTTAGAACGAGAGTTAATACAGACAGTAATACACTTCTGTACCCTGACATTATTATGGGCCAAATTGACAAGAAGAGAGCAGAGTTTAGATTTGATTTTGAAGCTCCCATCCACTGTGGGGAGAATAATGGATCGTGCCAAGAAAAGCCACTGGCTATCGCAGAAGATGTAACTAAGGTATTTTGTATGTGTCCCATAATTGTACCGATTGAAATCATTGAGTTTGAATATAATTGCATTTTTTTTAAAAACATATAAAAACTGCTTTGGTTAGTTATAAACTAGTTCCCACTGTTCTCTGTCAGTTTATTGCGTATATCTTAATCAATCCTTGGCATACGCGATTTTTTGTTGAATCCAGTTCGTATGGAATGACTGTGTTATATATATATATATATATATATATATATATATATATATATATATATATATATATATATATATATATATATATATATATATATATATATATATATATATATATATATATATATATATATATATATATATATATATCATATGTTGATAGGTTTTGCTCCATTTATCGTCACAAGGGTCAGATTGATTACGATGGTCTTGATTAGTGATTGGCGTTAGGTTCGACCTTCCTTGGATGTCCTTGAGGTTTTACTTTTCTTCGGTGGGCTACTACAGGGTTGTTCGGGAGGATTAACTGTAGTGCATCCGTCGCTTCCACGATGGGTCAGTGTTTCCCGTTGATTTTACCTACTTTGGGATTGTCAGGATGGTAGGTCAGTATAAATGGTATCCTTCTTTCCATATTTTATTAGGTCATCGCGGTTTGTTAGTTTAGCCCTTTGGGTTGCCTCCACAATCTGGTCCTTGTCGTTACCTCGGTTAAAGAGATGTTAGGATAGCTCTTCAGACGTTTAAGGAATGTTTCATCGTCGGAGCAAATTCTGCGTATCCTCAGTGCCTGGCTATATAGGATGTTCCTAATGCAGTGTTTTTAATATTGTTACTTGGGGCGACTGGGGGTTATATCATTTTATGTAAAGAAAGTAGCGGAACAATTTATAGGGTCAAGGGTCAAACATGGCAACGGTATTGCAAGTGCCTGACCTTAGTCGGAAGGGACCTTAGTAAAGGCATTCTAGTTGACCTGAAGACGCACTACTGTAGGTACGGAGGTGTTAACGTGTTTAGGCTCGAATAAACAGTAACATAGAAAGAGCGAAAACAATAAGCCTTTTAAAATTTAACAAATAATTTATGTAATAATAAAAAAGAATAAAAAATAAAAACAAAAAAACAAATAAACAACCTAAGAATAATCCACAAATTAAGTAGCAAAAGTCCTAGTGATAATGTACTAATAATTTCAAGTTCAAATCCTGATGGAAAATCCAAGATGGATGACGATGACGTATGCTGTAGTCAGTACTGTGCTTTTCTACAGTTCCTTGTAGAAATACAAATAAAGGCACTGCGGTGTTGGAAATCCAAATTAAATTTGTAAGCAATGTCTTTCCAAAACTTATGTGTGAGCACTCCTCAAAATATTTCCAGAGAATAATGAAATAATCCTTTTTAAATCCAGCTGATCCGAAGAATTATTATAACTCAAATCTGGCTACAACAAATTAACTTGACATCAGTATGAAAAGTCCTAAACTGAGAAATCTCTCTCAAAACAAATGTTATATTGTATTATAAGACGCGAAATCAGAGGGGGGTCACATGATCATGTTTATATCATATACACAGAATATGGCCTTAATTAGACCAATGATTTTATTCCCAGAGCAGATTTTAAAAAGTGTTTACTCTTTTACTCCCATCATGACCTTGACAGCCACCAATCATTTTAAAATAAAATAGAACTTTGTTTACTAATTCTGAATCCAGGTTAGAATTTATATCAACACCTCTTGTTTTTAAAACTAACTGTCAAGGTCAAACAGTTTTCTGAAAAACTAACATCTCTAGTGAATAAATTATATTACAATAGCATGTAAGAAAATAAAAATTTAAAACTGACAAACAAAAATTAAATTAAAATATATATATTAAATCAGATGGAAAAAGCTATGTTAAATATGCATAGGGATATACATTTTGATAGGGACAGAATGGTTTTATAGGGACAAAGGGGTCTATGGAGTCATAAGGCTTTATTGGGTTAAAGGGGTAGGATAATGGTCAAGAGTTTTAAGTTTGAATTGTCAACATAGACACACAGAGGCACATAACACCTTGTGTTAGCTTAGAATGCAAGAGAATGAGATGAAATCTCAAAAAATATACTATCCTTACACCACACAAAATTCTGCCCATTATACTACATAGACCATCCAACTCCCTTTACACACTCTATCCAAAAACATCATGTGCTAGCTTAAAGTCCAAGAGATGGAGTTGAAAGCAAACAGACAGTTCTCTAACTCACCTTATATACCATTTAACACCACATATAAATACAATCCGTTACATAATCTATGTCGTCCATCATCCGACAGACTATTTATGAAAGCATGCAAAAACACTCTCACACGCCTTATATATCATCCAACACCCCAAAACTACTATCAATTACACCGTCTATACCATATATAACCCCACACACCATCCAAAAATCATCATATGTTAGCTTAGAGTGTAAGAGAACGATATGAAATCAAACAAAACATACTATCCATCACACCATATGAATACTATCAATCACACCACACATACCATTCCACATCCGAATACCATCCAACACCCAATACACACACTATCTTAAGTGCCCTGTGTTAGCTTAGAATGTAAGAGAAGGAAATGAAATCGCACAGAAGACACAGTCCCTTGCACAATCCCTATTATAAAACGATCAAGACCAAGAGGCACACCTTAGTTTTCTTTCTGGTATATTCTCTTTTAGAAATTATAATTACACGTCACATTACATCGAGGCAAACACAGTAGCTGAAATTGTCCATTTTCTATTTCCATTTCTTCACTTGGATAAGTTCTTCCTCATCGTCACTTTCTTCTTCTTTTGAACCCCTCTCCTCATTATCTTCTTGTTACTTCTCTTTTAGGGCACTTGAAGCCCCGTGTCCTTCTCCTGACAACGATAACAGGTATTTTGAACTTTGTCTCATTTTTTTAGACATAGAAGACATGTTGGAGACAAATGTCCATATACTTTACTTCATCAGCACTTATAAACTTTCGTATGACTCTCATGAAATCTCTGACCATAACGGTTAAGTTTTGTTGACACATTCGCCTTTCAATTATGCGTTCGTATGACTCTTTGCAAATACTTGACCAGCAGATCTGTCTTGAATCTTTCATCTTCTTGACTGCTTGAGAGTCAAGACACTTACCCTTTTATAGGGTGTCCATAATCTAGTTATTCGCAATTTGCAATGAAGATGAAACGATCGCACGATTTCAATGCAAAATGATACGAATGTAAGTGGCCACAATGTAACATATTGCCTCGCACAAGAGCTGAAGTCTTGGCTCACAAATCTATGCCAGATATCTTGAAGACAATACGCGTGAGCCTGAATCGGCACCTTCGTCTGCATACAGACCGAGAGAGTCTACTTCAAGCCAAAGTCAACCTGTAGCACCCGAAAAGTATTCTCATATTCGATAAAAGGAATAACGCTCATATAGAAACATTAGAACTACGTGTAACACAAAGAATTTAAAAGAAAACGTGCCCTGGAGAAATCAGAAGGGTTCATCGCCGATTTTTCAGATACCTTGTTAACCACACTGACACGACGATGCCAATGCAAAAAGAAGATCGCTTGAGACTATCCATTTATCACGACATATTGAAGTCGCCTGTATTTTTTAATTGAGCTGCCCAGCAGAAATTACCCTTTTAAAGTCATCGATAAGTTTCAACACGTTCACAGTCCAAAGATCAATTTCACATCACGAATGGAAAAGCTACGCTTTACATGACACGTTTTCCCTCCGAAAGGTTAAAGACAAAGCAGAAAAGAGGTTTTTGGAAGGATAAGAACGAAGGCATTGCTCCGCTTGTCAGCGAACTGATGCTAGCCCTACGTCTTACCAATAAAATATGTGACACGAGGTTCACAGCATTACTTACTTGCCAACTATTGAGATTGTTCTATTTGTAGATACGTCATACGTACAAAAAATGTGCCTAAGTTCACGTTTGTCGAGGACAGAAACTTTGGTGCCAATTCGTAGACTTGGAACATAAATACTAGATTCAAAAGTACAGGATGAGGATGATAACAAGACGAAAGCGAATTTTATCTTTTTCGATTTCGAATGCATGCAAGAGATATGTATTCTTCTGAAATGGCGTATAGAACAAAGCACGAAATGCCCTAAAGTCATATTGAACCAAGCCAAAATTATTTCCATGCAAGTAAGACAAGTACAGTTTATATATTCCCGGGGTTATTTAGCCACACCGTTGAGTTGAACACCTGAAATGTTTGGAATGACAGAAATGGCTAAAATCAATACCGAAGCCAACATTACGCCATAAGTCAAATTTGCATGACGCTCACTACTGCGACTCCGACAACATGCGCACCGAACAACGAGAAGCTTTCTATGTTTGGTACCACTCTCACACTTCGGATCCCTTCTACATTCAGGAACAAACATTAAAGTATTTCGCTCCGACATGGACATTTTACGGCGTTGCTGTGAAACGTTTTGAGAACTCTTCACGGATCGACCCCTTTCACGGAACCCAGTACTGTCGTTAGAGCTTGCACCTTAATGCACCGCAAGCGATTCATGCCCGAGAAGACCCTAGCCGTTATACACCCTCATAATGCGGAATTCATAAAGCGTCGATACTTGGTCAAAGCTGTGTACCAGCTACATTATTTGTGCGAATAAGAAGACAAATGAATACAAAATGCCAGAAACGGAGGAGGTGAGAAGACCATTGGAACGTATTCGGTGGATGTCAGGGACTTAGAAGACCCTTTAATCGTGCACGAATTTAAACGATGCTTTATTAATGCCCTACTTGGTACACTGAACATGACACTAAAATTATTTTTACAGCTTACAATGAAAGGCTTGTACGAAGAAACTTGTCAACGGCGCTTGAGGTTCGAACAGCAAGGATACAACGAAGTTGAAATGTTGGAAGACGATTACAGCAGCGTTTGAAAACCGATCCCAGATTTAAGTGCATCGTAGAAAGTTACAACCGGTTAGACCATGTCGACCTACGGAATAGTTTTTTAGGAGGACGTACGAATGTCACCTCCTTGCTGTAGCACTCGGACGAGGAGAAAGAAGAAGAAATGAAATACCTGGACGTTTGTTCGTTGTATTCTCCTGTGAAAACATCGTCACGTTTCAGTAGGGCGCCGAAAGATGCTGACGAAATCCACCGAAGCGAGAAACATTCGTCAATATAAATGAATGGTTAAAGTCTTGTATCCCATGGTTTTGTACCCTCCCGTCTTACTTTACCATTGCCAAGGAAAAATGATGTTTCCCTTGTGTGGCACCTGTGCCGAAATTTGAAACCAAGAAAAACCTTGTCATCACACTCAGGAACAACGCGCTGGAATACCATCTGTTAGAAGTGTAAGAAATTATAACTTTCCCACGACAGAAGAATACAAAAGGGTGATGACACTCAAACAAGAAGTCAGCGCTAATTCTTTTGTGTTAGACTCACGAAGTCCAAGAGAACATCAAGGAGGAATACTTATCCAACGAGGGCATCGCGTCAGTCTACGTGGAGAAAACAGGAGTAAAATGATCGTTCGCCAAAGTCATGTTGAATTGCTTGAGAAACGAATGGCACAACGGCAGTGTTTACCAAAGACGGATCACTTGAAAGAGCCTCCATTTACTTCGAGATGATTCACGACAAAAGAAAACATATGAAACACGTGAACGTGGTTCACCAAGCTCTGATCCAAGTCAGTTACGAAGAAATCGAGTTTGAATAGGCAGACGAATTTGGAAATGTAATCATTGCTGATTACATGACGGCCTAAGTTAACTTAAAATTGTACGAAGCCTTACACCACTTAAGAGATTGTCTCCTGTATTTTAACATATACAACTGCATCTGCATCGATCGCCCTAATCATCCTCACTATGAAATCGAAGGTGACCGATTGGGAACCTGGACGGAAGAGCACCCCGAAAACAAGATTCCGAGTTTTGCTGGCGGCTTCCCAAAAATTACGCCTTCGAATACCAGGAAAAAGGAAGAGAATTGCACATCGAGTGTAAAGTAAAAAAAATTGTCATCAAACCAGTGGAATTGTGGCGTGCTGAAAGGATCTTTGCATTCTGGAGAGGATCAAAACTTTAGAGTGACTACCTAAAAAACACCACCCACTCACGAAATCGCCAATCAATTCTTAGAAGCAAGGGTATACCGATATTATTCTTTATTTAAAAGGTTAAACTTCCCAGCAAGACACTTCCTTGTGACTACAAGTTCCAAGCTAGAATGATGAATAATTTCACACTGACACAAACGAATGATGGTTTCAAGTTCAGTGATGATAAATCTAGCGCTATGCTGTGCCTTGCGTTTGAAGAGATACTATACCATGCGGCATCATCGATTTAGTACGATATCGGAACATGGCTACTACTACTACTACTACTACTACTATTCTTAATACTACTACTACTTGCGGCCAACACCAGTCACCCCCAAAGCAGTAACAATCCTCTTTGGAAAATCCTCTCTAGTGACTCATCGGAAAACAGAACTCTCGAATTGTGAATAACCAATTTTACTTAACTTTAGTCAGCGACAGTTATGTGGATGTGTTTCCCTACAAAACCTTGTGAGGTTTGATTGCTAAATTACAACAGGCCATCCAGCTGGATCACGAAATGCATTGGAAAGTAGCATTTGTAGAATTCATTTATCCCTCACAAGTTCAGAATGTAAATGGAACTCAAACAAAATGTGTCGTTTAAATTCTAATTCCACTAGTGCAGTAACACACGAATGAAAGCGATCATGGTTTTACGAACCAAAAACTCCATCATCAGTCAATCCTCAAATGAGGATCTATAGCATCAAAATTCCTTCCAGCTATTAGTTTAGAGGTCAACATTTGGTGGAAACGAGTGCCATTATTTTCGACACTCAGTTTAGTAAAATCCTGGAGAAAACGAAGCGAAGTGTCCTGATCGTTTAAAATAATATAGCTTGTCGCCTGCTTATGACATTTTCTGATGCCCAAACGTTGTCAATCACTTCTTCCCCCAGTTTATTTTCATTTTAGTTGGAGTACTGAAACTAGCCCAGAATCCTAAAGACATCAACAACAACTACCGATGTTGCAGTTATCGTTATCTTGTGGAAATTAAAGAAATGATTAAATTTGATGTTTGTGTACTCCATTGTTGTGGAGTACAACATGGTGAAATACACAGCCGCACCAGTACTGAGAGTCATTATTTTCAAAGTGGATTATGCCGTTGCTGCTTTCCAAGAGAGTGGAAACACCTATCACGTTCACCGCCACTTTGCCTGTCAGTAAGTCGTATTTACACAATGTCAACATAGGTATAAAAGGATATTTGGGACAAAATATTCCATTCTCGAAAGGAAATGTCACGGCGGTGAAACTACATTTTCGTAAACATTCTCTAGCGATCTACGTTTCCTTCGGTAGTTCCTGTCTTAAAACCAATGGTGACGCGAGGATTGTATTCGTTGAAAGACATTGCTTTGACACAAGGAAAAGAATTTCTCCAACATGTCCTCACTGACAAGCTCACTCCAGAGGAGCTCACAAACACTTGCGGGAAAGACTAAGAAAAGAAGAACAACCAGAGAAATTGACGTCTTGATTATTGAACAGAAAAATAATTACACACTGAGATTATTGCGAATGTTCCAAGTCAGAACTGGATCTGTTTGCAATGCCATCCACTAGGATTACTATGCAAGAATCCCAATGGGTAGAATTTCATCCCGTCTTCCCTCTAACAGCTTCAGCACCCATCGAAATGAATCAAAGGATATCGATCTGAATCGCAGTTATTTGTACTTGAAAGACAAAGTGCTCCAACCGCTCGGTACGAAAGTAATCGATCTAGATTTTGATGAGAAATAAGCCCCCTGCAACAATTTCATTCATTCCTTGTTTAGCGAAATGGATTTGTAGTTGACTAACAAACGGGTCAGCAGCAGCATCGATACTAAACCTTAGCGAGCGTACCTAGAAAATATTTTGATGTATGGAAGACAAATACACCTGTATATACGCCTGCGTGGTATTGATCCTGACACGGCGGGGGGGGGGGGGGGTGAGTTCGACAAGGTCACTATTAAAGAAGGCGAAAATGAGGGATTCAACGAGCGTCAAAAGAAAATCGACCTGCTCCGTAGTTTAGAACTCAAGCATCATTTGCTTTAGGACATGTGATTTCAAGACAAGTATTTGTTAAAAGGATTGGATGTCCGTTTGAGACTGAACTGAAGTAGTGACGCTTTGCATTTGATGTCTGATGATACCAAGAACAAACCAAAATCTATGAAGCCAGACTCTACGTGTGCCTCGCGGAAGTGTTACCTAAATTTGGAAACGACATCCGCCAAGTACCTGATACGACGAGTGGCAAAGAAAACCTTCACCATTGCCTCTGGACTCCGATCCAAGATAAAAGATCATCTTTTCCAAGAACAGTTACCCAAGCTTTTAATCGTCGTCATCGTACGCAATGCAGCCTTCAAGGGAACGCG
This sequence comes from Sinohyriopsis cumingii, assembly GCA_028554795.2. Classification (NCBI taxonomy): domain Eukaryota; kingdom Metazoa; phylum Mollusca; class Bivalvia; order Unionida; family Unionidae; genus Sinohyriopsis; species Sinohyriopsis cumingii. The sequence goes on along the minus strand of CM068841.1, from coordinate 25,871,045 downwards.
CACTCAAAATCCTTTCGGATTCAGAACGACGTGTCAAAGATAGAAGACAGTGGATATGACAAGACCTCTTGTACAAGAACCTTTGAACCTAAGTTTCACGAAAAGAATTACTTGAGGTCGAACTTATGCATGTAAGAAGCCACCAACAGTTAGATGCCAACAACAGCCACGGCATTACGTACGACGATTATGCAAGAGGTTATGTTTTGTGGTCTTTTGATTTTTCTCCAGACCAAGGATGCGACGAGGGATATTTCCACCCTAAAATCCTGCAACTTAATGTGGAATTTCAGTTTAAAGATACTCGATAATAAGATAGACATCAACAGTTTGAGAGAAGTGATTCTAGACTGCTAGAATATCTGGAAAAATCTTATCCTTCTTTGGACTGTGGGACCTCTTTTGATATGGGGATACAGATGCCTTTACATACATTTGCAAGTAAAAACATTAGGTGATAATTGTTAGCTAATTATTATCTGAGGAAAGATGTTGGCAGACTTTTTGAAAACAAATGTTATACTTACTGGGATAAAGTGGAACAAGGACTAGTACAACCAGTTCTTCCATCTATTGACTACTTTGAAGATTAAAAACATTGATGGGAAGTAGATGGCAACAATCACTATTTTGATTGTGATGGATTAGCACCTTTGGAAGACATTATCGACTGTATGAGAATAAATGCAAAGACAACTTGATTCAATAATATGAAATTACAGGACATAATGTCCGTAGTATGTGGACAATATTGTGTATATTTTTGTCATCAACGCATTCTTGGATATCCCTTAGAACATTTACTGACGTATTTTGATAGTAACTATTCCAGAAACGATTATAAAGTAGAAAGATGGTTTTGTGAATAATATGGTTATCACTTGTCTTTAGCTAGGAAACTTAGGTATATATTGCCTAAAAAGGAAAATGGGTGCAAGTGGAGTGTGACTCAACAACGTTGCCAGCCTTGTAAATTATGTTCTTGTTTGAAAACAAAAGTGTTGACTTGTTCATGTTGTATTGAAGATATTTATTTTTATGAATAAAAATGTATTATTGAAATTTTGTTTCTAATGTTCTCTGTTAAATTTGAAACTGCATGAATGTATACTCTTCCACCTCTCTTTATCCCTCCGGGTCAAGTTTTAATTCATTTGAAATGGAAGTGATGTTTTCCTTCACCTACGTGCTTTATGAAAACACGTGGTCAGTCTATTAATCCATCATTGTTGTGTTTTGATATTTTTATACTTTAGGTATATTCTTGCACTCGCACAGACTCATACCATAGAATGATGGATAGAAGAGTTTTGGATAATGTGTGTGTGTTTGTGTCTGTGTTTATTTGTGGGTTTGTGTGAGTGTGTGAGCGTGTGTAAGGGGTGTTAGATGATATTGAGATGTTCGATGGTACAGTTGTGTGATGGATAGTACTGTTGTGGATTAAGGGATAGATTATTTAGTGCGATTTCATCTCCTTCTCTTATATTCTAAGCTAACATAGGACGCTTGTGATAGTGTGTGTATAGGGTGTTGAATGGTATCTGGGATGTTGATTGGCATGGTTATTATGATTGATAGTATTTTAACGGTGTTTCTTTTCATCTCCTTCTCTTTCACTCCAGCTAAAACATGAGGTTCTTTTTGCGGAAGAGGATAGTGTGTGACGTGATGGATGATATAGACGCTGTAATGGATTGTATTTTTATGGGGTTTTGGATGGTATAAAAGGTGTTTGAGAGTATGTTTTGTTTCCTTTCGTCTCCTTGTCTTACATTCTTAGCTCACACAGGATGTTTTGGGATAGTGTGTGGGGTAATGGATGGTATAGATGGTGTAATTGATCATATGTTGGATGGTATATAATTTGTGTAGGAGTATGTTTTGAATGCTTTCATCTCCTAATCTTACACTATAAGCTAGCACGTGACGTTTTGGATAGTGTGTGTAAAGAAAGTTGAATTGTTTATGAAGTTTGATGGGTAGTAATTATTCTCGTGGTGTAAGGAAAATTACATTTTATGAGATTTCATCTGATTTTAATTCTAAGCTAACACAAGGTCTGTATGTATATGTGTGTGTTTGTGTGTGCGTGTGCGTTGACAATTCAAACTTTGCAGCTGTTTACCTTGACCCTTCCTCTTTGACCCTATAGACCCTTTTGACACCATAAACCTTTGTCCCTATAAAATCCTTCTTTTCATACGAATCTTTTTATCGCTATACATATTTCAAATAGCCTTTTCCATGCCTACCTACCTACAATAGCGCATATTGGGGTCAACTCGAACACTGTTAGTAAGGTCCTGCCCGATCGAGGTAAGCCACTTGCAAAAATGTGGCCATTTTTTACAATTGTGTCCGATACAGTGATGTCACCCATGTTCAATTCTCGTATGACCCCCAAGTGCTATTCCCATGTTGAATTCCCATTGACGCAATAAATCTTTTGACCTATAAATATCCATGACCATATAAATTTTTCAGACATTGTATATATATATGTATGTGTTCTGGACATGATATATTTTCGTCTATTTTATATCCTGTTAAAGAAACGCAAACATTCAAAACTATAAGATATATAACGGCTCAGCAAGCATTGGTGTGTTTTGAAACTCGAATGTTTATATGTTCATCATCGAAATATGTTCTTGGCATATCAAGCATAACTTCATGTGTACGGATATAACTACCAACTCAGCTATAAATGCTTTAGTGAAATGTATATATAAACTTCGAGAGCCATTGTAAAGGACGAGCTCGATACTGTTTATGAAAAGTTCAATGTCGTATGGCAGCCTCTTTTCTAAAACTTGGAAAAAAGCACATATCGTTTTGTATTAATTACATGACTTCTTTTCATTCGCATATTTTAGAAAGCTTTTTAATTGCACCCTTTAAACAATGAATCAAGGCAATTTGGGAATGTGATAAGATTAGGTCCAGTCCACTGGAATACAGTGCGACCTACTTAAAGAAATCGTGTACTGACGATCTGTCTATGTCGATTCAGTAGAGCTTAACTCTTTATTTTTAGATTGTTTAACTTCTTTTGGACACGTGAACTGTTGTAATTAAAGTTACATGGGAGAGGCATTTTCTTCATTTGCAAACGGAACGCAGATTGTGAGCTTGTTAAATCGACCAGTTTCTTACACCCACCTTTCTGAATACAGACTTACCCCTCCCCCAAACATATGCCGGGTAACTTCAAGACACGTTTTTTTGTTGTTGAGTTTAATTATAGTGGCGTGCGCACAATTGTGCAAGTGCCACTTTTTTCTGACTGCATCGCAGCCTGCTAGTTGTTCCTGGGGAAGGGGATGGTGCCACCTCCCCCAGGCTTTTATGGATTCAAGGAACCCTGATAGTTTGGCCTCAATATGTGTGTCCATAAAGATCCCTACAGTTGAATGGTTGGCTGTCATTAGTGTTCAAGACACTTGCAGTAATTATATACATTAACCTTAGATAATTCAACAATGTAAAGTACTCTAAACCGATAAGCTTTATGCTTCTCTATAATGAATAACCTAACTTACAGCGACAACTTATAATTTGTTTTCTAAGCACATGTAAGTTGTTTCATTACAAATCTTGGAAAGTCACCTTCAAACACAAATATTAGATTTGTATCAGTTATCTAATATATTTATTATTATTAACTCTTTTGTACGGTTTTCTAATTTGTTTCTCTCCCCTTGAAACGTTGCTGAAATTTAAATTGCTAAAAACATTACAACATCGTGCTTGTAATGATATGCAAAGAAGAAAGATTAATCAATTATAATATCTTTTTTAAAATATGGTACAAAATGTTTACATAAACAGTATTCACTTGAAACGTCTTATAGTTTCTCTGACAGTGGATCATCATACAGTTTCCTAAGTGAATTCACATCAAACAACTTTTCTGCCACAGGGTGCATGTAAATTCGACAAATTTGTCATGATTGTAATTCGTTGTCATGGGATACAGGCAGAGAATGCACTCTGGAAGGTCTTTATTCCAGACTTGTGCATAAATTAAGTATGTGGGTGTATACACGATTTGCTCAGCATCACCTCAGCTCTGCAATGTTTGTCATATGTAAGAAGCCACTCCACAGTAATGACTTTTAGCGTATCTATGTTTGTTTGTGGAGTTTAAATTACACATAATTTGCCACGTACATAAAACATGTCAGTTTATAGTATCTGAAGCCAATAGATGTAAGTTTCAATGTAGAAACGGGGTTACTGCCGGGCATATGTGACTGCTTTATGCACCCGTTTAATTCTCTAGATTTTGTTTCCAGATTGTATGAGAAAATCCTGATTCTATATCATTGAGGACGTTAATGGGTTGTTAGATTGAATATTTAGGGAAGTCTTAGGCGTGACAATCCAAACTAAGGTTGGCATTGTTTTTGGAGAAGATTGAAATGCCTTTCAAACGATCTTAATGTGGATGTAGTTTCTTCGGTAGAAAAAGAGGTTTTGTCTGGTTACCAACTGGTTATAGAATTGAACGCCGTACCCTGTATATTGGGATGCTTTCTGTCAAATGGCATCAAATTCAGTTTAGTGTTCTTGAACAGAAGGTGATTAATGTGCTTTTGTTGATAATAACAGCTGATCAGCCAAATTTAGAAAATGAAAACCTTCAATCAATGGATGCTTTCTGTAAACTTTGTCAATAACTATTCAGCAGAATTTCAAAGTATTTGATATTGTACTATAGGATATTGCAACAGCAGCTCCAACCTTTTTCTCGATCATTCGAACCGTCTCTATCCATGGACGTATGGCCGCTATAGGAGACTCTAATTGCACTGAACTTACTCTAAAAGTGAGAGTATTTGTTGATGACTATTTAAACTGGAATGGTAAAGTATTTCCTTTTGGGTACTGATAACCAAGGTAATGATTAGAGAAATATGGCATATTTTTTATAACGTACTAGATGAGCACTGTTACCACCCCTTGTTGTTCTTGATCTTTAGCTGAATTTTATATATTTCCCAAATGTTGAGACAAATAAACCCGAACTCCATACAATGAATTTCTCATTTTCAGTTAGCGACTCGGTCTTACTGGTGCTTTTTCTTAACTGATTTTGTTTAAGGTCCTTGAGCCGGGATTTTAGTCCATCGCTTCTTGTATCAAATGATTATGACAAAAACATACATCTTCGAAGGCGACGTGGATTAAGATCATTAGCTTAAATCAATCAGGTTTTAATGATACAAAACATTATGAGTACTTTAGTACTTACAAATAAGTTTATAATTACTGCAAGTCTTGCTGGTCTCACATTTGTAATGTTCTCGTATCTTTCTATACGCGATGTTAAGGACAAAACTGTGCTCCAATATCGTCGTTACGTAAGCTACTTAGAGCAACCATTTGTAAAACTAATGCAATCAGGAAAGAGACTTCAGTCAATGCTGATATATAGAAATTGCAAAGCAGGACGTGAGAGAGAGATGCACCGGAAAAAGTATGTGTATTGTAACACAAAATATCAAAGGATATCCAAAGTGACAAATGATCGTGTCTAATAGTATCAGTTTAATGTTAAAGAATTTGTGATATTAACCTTCATTGCTTCTAACCTCATACTCGTATTTTATTCAAGAAACAAATCGAAATTTCCTGGGGAGGCTGGAGTGATCCTTTATCTGGTATGTGGCAGTACTATCTTGAAATTTTTAAACTGTCCCCTGATCCCTATGCAAGACTGGTTGAAATGGAACCCCTAAAACCCATACATACACAGTTCATCGATGAGACGGAGCCTCATTATGTAACGTACACCCCAAAGGAACCAGGCATGTATTCAGTTTTGCTGGAAGCTAGAGACATGGCTAACAACTCAAAAATTGCCCGTCGACTGTGCCTCTATGACAATGTGTCTACAGTGGAAATTGACACCAGCGATGAACACAAGATCTATGTCTCCACAGCTACTAATGAAAGTGGATATTTGTGGCAAGCTTCTTCTGATGTTATGACAGTAGTTTGGAGTGGACATTTTGTAAACAGAATTCATCGCGAAAACAAACTTCTTAACCAAATACAGATGTACCCATTACAGTTTACGGAAGTAGAAGAAGATGGACTTTTAAGCTCGCGCAAGTTAGTTTTGTTTCAAGTCTCAATAACTGCATCTATGTTATAAGAACAATTATGCATTTTTGTGATCTCAACACCGATAGCTAGAATTTGTGCTAAATCTATATAAGATGCACACACACACACACACACACACACACACACACACACACACACACACACACATATATATATATATATATATATATATATATATATATATATATATATATATATATATATATATATATATATATATATATCTTTGGTTTAAGTAACATAAGCAATACGAAATAAAGTATTAGCTTAATCAATTATGTTTCAGTTCTGTTAGCTAATGCGTAATACATGTAACATGCAAAGATATGATATGTCCTTAAAGTTCAAAACCCGATCAGCAGCCTAATAAAATTAAGTCTTGAACATGGACAGGGAACTGGATCCATTCAAAACATACTCTCAACTTTATGCTAAGATTTAAATTTCACAAATTACAGATACGTCTTTAAAGGACTAGATGACGAAGAAGGAAGACGATCATTGCGTGAAATTACAAACTTTAATGGAATTGTGCGATTTGAGGTTATTGAGGATTTTACCTACTCTGCTACATTGCCAGCAACAGGCTGGAAAGATGTATCGCCCTTAGCAGAGAATTACACATTTCAAGCATCTTTAGTCTATGGCAGGAAACTTAAAGTGTGGGTAAGGGCCCACGATGTTATGGGAAATAATGCATACGACTTCACAAATTTGCGGATAGATTCAACACCTCCTTTGGTTGGTACCACGGAGTTTCAAAGAAACTACCAGAACGGAACATACAAGTATTGCAGTAGGTAAGGGATCTTATTCAAATCAATTATTATTATCAGAGGGTATATAAATTGGTACAAAAACTGTTACTCGTGAAACGGGCAATATTTAACTCTGACAATTCCAACATTATTTAGGAGAACGATGCACCGTTATTTTCAAGAACAATATATGCAGCAGAGTAAAGGACCTTTTCATTTGGCTGTGTCCATATCAGATAAAATTGGGGTTCTTTTTTTCTAAATTAACGTTGAAGTCGAGAAAGATGCCGAAGAAATTATCGCAAAGGATGACAGTTCAATGGTTCATTGATGAAAAGTTTAAGCAAATCGCTAAAGCATCTGACATTAACCCTACATAATCAAGACGGCAAGCGTAATGTCTTTTATATTAAACTACTAAAACAACAACTACTACTACTACCTTAAGCATCTGTTTCATTGAACAAAAACACCATAACTATAAATGCTGCAACTGATAAAAAGTGCCACCACCACCTTTCCTTTTCACAGATTTACCTTCCGGGCAAGTGATGATGACAGTGGGGTTTATACGCTGGAGTACAAACTTGTCATAAACAGCACGGGAGAAGTTAAACACACAGGAAAGATTCACGCTAATTTTATTGTGGTTAGTACTGTTTCTTTTTCACATACAAACGCATATAGTCAAAGGAGAGACAAAACAATTCCATAATCCCAGAGCTTTTCAAATGAAATTGATTTAATAACCAGTTAAGTAATTTGATTTTTAGAAATGTTAGTTGTTTCATTAGATGCGTTAGCTCAGTTGGTAGAGTATCTGACTAGTAGTCTAAGGGTCGTGTGTTGAAGCTACTACTGCTGTGTCTGTCCACAGTCAATAAGGTATTGAGAGAAATACTCTTAATATTCGCTCTCAAGCGCTCGCTAGCTGTACGTCCCGATTGCCCCGAAAGATTGCATAATACCATGCATACTTCCTCATTTAAAACTTAGTATGATTATATTGCTAAAATATATGCATGGGAACAAATTACAACGAGCAGTACAGCCGCGACAAAAGCTCTTCTTGTCACCTCCTGGTTTGACGCAGCACACAAGATAAATCATTATTTTATAGTCCTGCTTGGAAGTAATTAAAACTGGCCAACATTAACTCTTTTAAGTTTTTGTTTAACAATTTGTGACCTCACACTGCACACAATCCGTAAGTTGAACTGAAATGAACCTGCAATCAATACAGTTCTCTACCAGAATCTGATCGGCTCGTTACACATAATAGCCAACCGATTTATTGGTAAATGTAACTAATGAGTCGATAATTGAAATTTCATTAATTTTAAAGGGAAATTTTGGGTTTTTGGTTGGAGAATTTGTTACTTTACTATTAAGCAACGTATTTTTAACCTACACAAAATGTGCAACCAAAAGCATAAAAATTCTTCAAGTTAAAGATTTTCTCCGCATTACTTACGCTTTTAAACTTATTCTCTTTTAAAAATCTGTTTTCTTTTAAGGGCTTGACTGCGTGTCTAACTGACCCCGAGTGCAGGTGTGTGGACAACATTTGTTTCAAGGCAAATCAGGTCTTGGATATTAACAATTGCTGGTTTCTCGACAAACCCGATATACTAAAATCTGCTGTGATGACTATTCAAATCTTGGTGAAAAACATGGCTGGCATGTCAAGAAAGTTTTCACAAGAGGTAAGTTCTATGATGAGTGACACTAATTTTGTTAGGTGTCTGTATACAAACATTCTCTCGAACTTATTTTAATAGCCTCATATATATGGAGTAATGTAATGATAAAATATGCACCAGATGAATTTCTTTACCGTATTTATTTAAATATATTACATGAAAATCTCTTGCATAGATTAATATTTGCAATCACTGTTAGTGTAGATGACAAAATCGGACTTCCTCTCCATCTTTAGCTTTTAACTGATATACTTTTATTTCACAGGTGAAAGAATTAGATAGACTAAGTGGGCTGACAATGAGTAAGTAATGAGCAGAAGACAAATTTTAAATTTAGAATAAAATGTAAAGATGGTTTTATGTCAACCAATAGCAAAATACATTATTTTTGAAGCAAAATTTTTCTTTGTTAAATTAAACTAATCTCAAACTCGATTTCATGATCAGCGTTTGTTGATCTCAAATTAAAAATACAATTTTAGTCTTATTATATGTGCGCGGCAATTATTTTAATTCATTACTGTAACAATGTGCATTACCTCACGGATACTAAAACTGCTTATATAAATTGGAAATATAATCTAATATTTGTAGCAGATAAATTTATCATACGATAGAGTATGTATGCTTGATTTCTAATATACAAGCTCCCACGACTATAAATATTACGACGTCGAACGAAGAGCCAAATGGGGTTCGTCTTAACTGGGAACTGCCCGATTCCTGCTACGGGGAGACTGACATTTTGATAGAGATCGTCGAGACCGGAACAAAATACAGAGTGACTAAACAATCACATTTTATCGATGTCCTCGAGCTAGGCGAGGGGAAGACGTACACTGCAAGATTCAGCATGGTATACCGAAACGAAGATCTCGGCGTTAACATATCTTATACTTTTACAACACGTAGGTCGTTCTTCATTATTATGATCTCGTAATTTTGAGTTGTTTCTGTATGCATGAACTCAACATTGTACGTTTTCAATTGAAATTATGTATCAAGGAGAATGCTTCAATTATATGATAGAATATTTATGAGGTTGCATAATACAGATTAAAAACAATAGAAACATAAAAATGTATACTGTTTTATCCTCTGCTGCGCCCGCATTTAAATATCGAACGTCATATAACTATACGCTGGTCGTAAAACTTGCCCCTAAAAGAATGAATATTGCAAGTTATCGACACAGGAGAGTGAAATTATTTCTACATTTTTCACAATTTCATTTATATTTTATCTCAGACGAAAACTCATATATAGTAGATGAAAAGATGCCTTAATTTTATTTGGTTGCTGTTGATGTTGTCCTATTTAGTTCCAGCAACATTTTAACATATTAATTACTATATCGCGCAGATAAAATGGGGATAAGTGCTTGCCTGAAAGGACACAGAGGCAGCCGTCTCTGAATGATCCGGATGGGTATAGAACCCGCGACATGAAGAGACGAATTATATATTTTTCTGTAAAACTTAATATTTATAATATAATGTACAAATTCGCTGCTTAAGAGGGTAACAATACAATTTGATACGAACAAAACCAACATTGTTTCAAAACATTGGTTCTGTTATAAGCGAAAACGAAGAAACACAAAGCAATGTTTCTTTTTCCTAATAGATTGCTTAAGTTATTAACTGCTGCGTAGTTGCAAAATGGTATGTTTATCTAACGTTATCATTTGAAAAATGGTTAAAGAGATAAATAATTATTTACATAGGGAACTGTAGCAAATATTTAAATATATTTTTGATACTTTTCCTACCGGGATACGGTTGATGTCTTCCAAAATGTTCTTTGAATATTCTGTGCTCTGACATCAATGTTGTTTTCTTTCTACGATATAGAAGTTCAATAAAACCAGCTTGCAAAATGAAACAATCGCACATTGAGAACAGCGCATGAAATATGGAAGTCAATTAAAACATTTTCGATCAATAGGTGAATCATTTTTCTGGTAATAATTTCAAACTAACTATTAAATTGGCAAGATAATACAATTTGACATGATACTTCTTGAATATTTAATTCACACACATACACACACACACCAACACACACACACACACACACACCAATATATATATATATATATATATATATATATATATATATATATATATATATATATATATATATATATATATATATATATATAAACAGGTAAGTAAAGTTGCGAGTTTCCTTCAATAACTGGCCATGAAACATATAAGTAAGCTGACATAGAACACTTTTGATTGGTTCTTATTTATGCACGTCGCTAATTGGTCGAGAGCTATGCATTATACAAAACTTTAATTAGGCATTGTACGCGAATAAGGAAAATAAGAAATCAAGAATATCAAACGATGGAAAAGTAAATATATCCACACTTTAAGCTCTGATGGTGGAGACACAGATTAGTGTATCTTTGGGGTCCTATGCGACCGACTCTATACCTGATGAAGCTACACAAGTTTCGGACGTTTAGCTTTATGTGGAGTTTTCAATCACGCTGAAAATGTCTCTAGTGGAGGGCATACGAACGTCTGCATTATCAATACAATTACGAATCAGAATATCGTGCCTATTTAGGACATAATTAGAAATTCTTTTTTTTTTTCAAAAACAATAGTCTTCGACAACCTTCCACAATAAATGTTTCTAATCCATTTGTTAAAAAAAATGTCTTCATTTCCATGCATTGGAACGTTACATCTGTTTGATAATCCACATCTCCAAGCTAATACGTTTGATAGATATCATATTTGAAAATAAAGACGTTTTTCAGAATCCTTTAAATGACAATCATGTATGAATCAAAGAGCTCAAACCCTCATAATAAAAAATACTGTATATTAATATTGATTTGGAGCTGACGCTGATGTGTAATTTAATAGGGTTAACTGCCAAATTGAAAGGTAGAGACTAGTGTAAAGTTTCGAAAATGGATAATCAGTCTCATTGGATCCTGAACATGTTCTTGCGTTTTAATACATTCTTATTTACAAACGTTTGTCCATTATGTCAATATTGTATTGTGTTTTATTTTGTTCCGATAGCAATTGCAACAACATCGCCTGCCCCTACAGCTGCATTGTTCACCAAACCCGTTGTCCAACCCACAATTGAACTCCTGGCGAGTGGTGGGGGTCGGCTTGTTTTTTATTGTGGCTTTCAACCACTGACTGACCGATCGGATTCGTACAAAGTCACGTGGCATAGAGAAAGAATCGAGGCAGGAACAATCATAAAATTAACACAGACCGTGTATTCTACAGAGGCGGAATTCAGATCAGTTACATCCTTGTCTGAGATTTACATGTCTTTGGGGACAACGGTAATTCTACATAACATATTCATGATTATACTTTCGAACGTTTGAAGTTAATCATTTTTGTAACTGATTTTAGTATTGATACTAAATCCTATATATTTGCGTAATTGAAATTACAAGTTAAAAGCGTGTTAAAAGTACCCAAATCATACTGACGTAATATGTGTCTCCACTCCTTGTTCAAACAGTGATGAGTTTAAATTAATTGATCTACTTTTTGTTTGAAGCGCTTTATCATATTGCACGTCATCAATATTGGAAGCAAACGGTTTAGACCAATGCTATTTTATTATTTCAGTATTTTTGTTCTGTCACATCAATCAAATTCAATGTGATGAGGGAGAGTGATCCATTCTTTGCTGGAATTTTGGTAATTATTTAATTATCCGGACACTTGATTAAAACATTGTTTCCATCATCTGCCTGTACTAAGGAGCTCAATATATTATCGTTTATTTACGTTCACAAACAAAATGTTTATAGCTAAATAAATGGGACTTTATCATTTGGATTTGAGGTAGAAAGCAAAATAAAAAAATAAAAATAAAGTGACTTTATGTCTGCCGCCTCGAATTAGATGTAACATAGAATCAGTCCTACCCATCCATCCCTAGAACTCAAGATTGTGTGTACAAATCGGTCTCTCAGCTTGCTTTCGGGCGAATTGTTTGTATTTACCATCACTTAAGGATGTACCAAATATAATTCCACGCTGACACTGAGAAAGGTTTGTTCTTTTTCAAGATAGTGCACTAAAAGATTGTTGTTTTTATCTAAACTGCACAACTTGTGTTTAGGTTTATAACGGATTGGTTTGATATTAGAGTAATTCGGCACCATCACATGCAGATGCGTATTTTGATTCTCAGTGACAATCCGATATTTGTTATTCTTCTTTTGTTTTGGTTTTCTTTGTTTTGATTTCTCCGAAACTTATGTTATTTTTATATCCCTGTATATAATATGGAGAATATAGCTATCTTTATATCTGCTAGAGCACAACTCTCCAACCGTTTAGGGTCTCTATGAACTTTATGATATTGGAATAGTGGTCCAGGTTTAATTTTTTCTACTGACAACTCTTCAGATGCTGTAAATCAATGTCAAGTGAACTTTGGCATGGTTCCTCATACGTCGTTTGTCGTCCGGGAACAGTTCCTTTTCTCAGGTTGTTCTCAAGACCTGTATGAACAATATACACTATACTGGTCATAGATCATTCTGGCATAAATGCGTTTCAAATTTGGCTACTTAGCATATAACATGACATGCCTTCCACTATGGCCGCCATTTCCAAAGTTTGGAAATCTGTGTTGTCACTGTAGCTCAGTTGGAAGCGCGTTGGTGTAGTTTTGGAAATACACATAGCTCCCATTTCATCTGCGTGATATAATCACTTATGTGTTCAAAGTGTCGTTAAACAACCCAACCAGCCGGTCATCCAACTACGTTAAGAAAACATCGTACTAGAAAAGATTAATTGTTTAACTGATCTTCCATTGCCTAATAGGTAGATGTCAAACAGGACAACGCACTTGGACCCATCTGAGGCTTTTGGTCATGGATTGCTTGGATATTTAGTAGAATCTTTACTTTAAACAATAGTCCGATAATAATTTTTGCAAATTTATTCTTTAGTATAGGACCCATTGCATTCTTGTTTTGTGTTTGGCATGCATGCTATTACCATATGCGATTCAAAGGATGTATTTGAAAATAATATTTAACGGTGAAAAACTGCACCAAATTATTCTGTAACAAAGACTTAAAATATGGATTAAACGCAAATATATCAACTCTCTGACAATCCATATATGTAGCACTCGCGATTATAAATCTTTTCGTTAATAAAACAGGTGATATCCGAAGATCCTATAGTAATCAGAAATTCGGACGAGGCGCTGCTGAAGATACGGTCCAATATACCTTTTGCATGCATGGATCCAAATAAGGACTGTTTCTTACATGTGGATATGTTTTATGCTGAGCAAGGGGCAGATAGCTGTTTATTTCCAGCTGCAGTGGCGATTTCTCATTGTGGGATTCGAATAAGTTCTCAGAAGTGGAATGAAACATATCCTATCAGAATCAGCACACAACACGGACAGAATCTGCAGAGTTTATCCAGAACATATAATATTATATTAAAAACCAGCCCGAATTTTGTACACCATACACTATTTCAAAATTACATGCTCCCTAGAAAAATTAAGGTAACTATTTTATCGGATTACTATTAATTTATTACAAAATTCAATAGTTTAGATTGCTTATAACTTGCTCCGAATTTAAGCAGCAACATCAAGAAGATCTATACTTATGCCAATAGAAATAACCAACATGCATATGTCCCTAAAACTGGTGCAACAAATTATCATAAAGTATAAATTTCAATACTTTTCTGAAATTAAACTTGATTGCATCATAATACTAAATGTTCAATCACGTTACAACGAATTACTAAAATGAAAATACAGAAATAATTTCTCCCAATTGATACATTTTCTGTTTCAAATAAGTTAATTATTCATTTTACTGCTGTCTCACAAGGCACTGAAAAACTAGATCAATTCATTTTAAAAGCTAACACCAATTAATTTGAAAAGTAAACGAAATGCATATGAACAAAAATAAAGGAATGCGAAAAATAATTATGAAGTAGGATATTTTTATGTTTAAGATTGGAGTTAACACTGACACATCCATTCTGAGGGGCAAGGAATGTCATGCGGTCTGCGATCCCCATATGTTAACATTTGACGGCCGGTATGTTTTTGATATTGATATTAATAGTAGTAGTAGTAACATTAACAGTAGCAGAGAAGTAGTAATATTTATTTTGTTCTTTTGCTTGCCCTTGTTCTTTTGATTATTATTATTATTAGTATTATTATTATTATTATTATTTTTATTATTATATCAGTTTAGAAACTGTATAATTGTAGTTCATAGGAAAATATATGAGGAAGAGAAACTTAAATTTCAGCCAAAGATGAAAAAGATTCATCTCCTTCATTGCCTTTTTTAATCGTTTTACTCAGCTTTGTTATGGTCCCAGCAGCACAAGACAAGAATGAAAATAGATTTAAAGTTTTGCTTCTTTCTTTCATCGATATTGTTATCCCTTGTTTGGAGATTTCTCCGTCATTCAAGCATATAGGAGTAGAGAATGTCTCTGAACGGTTGCTTTTAGTGTCTGTTTTGTAGATGTAAATGTTCATCCTTTTAATGGAGAGCTGAGCTTGCTTAGTTTAAATCATTGGGAAGCTATTAAGTAGTTACGCTGTTATAAATTTGTTATGTCTATCTGTCTATCCGTCTATCTATCTATCTATCTATCTATATGTATATATGCATGCATGTATGTATGTATGCATGTATGTACGTATGTATGTATGTATGTATGTATGTATGTATGTATGTATGTATATGGGTGTGTGCGTATGCATGTATTTCTTTCTAATCCACAACTTTTTAAACGTTTTTATATAAACAAATCATAACAAGCACTTTTATACCCAATGCCCAATACAAAAAAGCATGTGAGAAAAATTTCAAACCTTTTTCATTCGTTTAAAAAGTATAAAAGGGATGAATAGATAAAAGTGAGATATTATCACAACATATCCATTTGTATCGATTTTACAGTGGCTTCAGTAAATATCAAAGTCCAAAGGTAAAATACAGATGAGTTTTTGATTTTGTATCACTAAATGTTTATGAAAGATTTTATCCATTTGGTATCAAGCCTGTTATCGGAACTTAAATAGAAAGGCAAAAACATATTCATTATAGGTCAATACGTTAGAAGTAATGATTAAGATGCAATTTCTGTGTTAAAAATAATACTTTCAAGATTAGCATCGTCACTGATAAACACAACTGAAGGACCACAGCATATATAGAAAATAATAACTGAATTTTTTATATACATGATAATAAATTATTAGACAAAATATTTTTCATGGATAATAATAATAATAATAATAATAATAATTTTTATTCCTGAAGTACTATTGAGTCCAGTGTTTGTTTTACAAAGGATCGTCATTCATTAAAGCTTAACAGTATTCACATTATGTACAAGAAAACTCTTGAGCTGCATAAGAGAAGGGGTGTGAAATACTGAAGGCAATAAAATACGTCATTGTTGACATAAAATACGCAATTATTAACTTCACTTAAAAGAAAGTTTTGTTTGTGTTTATAAGCAATCTTGGTTGTTTTATACTTTAGCGTCATTAGGTAAGATCTTCTTCATTGTAGGCAAACCTATGTAATCATTTCATTCTTGTGTTTTGGGGTACTTAGTTGTTATTTATTCGACTCAGCACTTCGGGCTCTGGAGTACAAATGTATTCTAATAATGCATGCCATACAGTTTTAAATTGCGTATGATGGTTGATTCACTGTATTTAATTCTATTTTTCAATGGCAACCATTTGACATTTTCGAACAAAGTTTTACTGGATGTCGCATATATTTTGTCTTAAATAGTTATAGTGAGATCTTGTTCATGCATTTAATTTAGTGTTATTGTCCGCACATATGCAACATTAATCCAATTAAACGTTATCATAATAAATTTTTTAATTTGGTCGTAAAATGTACCTAATTATATTGGAAGGAAATAGTTTGAAGAGGATTATGTTTACTACCGATTTGATTTTTTAATATAATCTATCACAGCATTGGTAGTACACCAAGTCGATATTGGTGAGTTTAGCTTGAATCATACATTCATAAACATATCAGGATTGTCAGATAGCAAGGAAGCTCATGCATAACTTGCAGAATAATGGTCTAGAACTTTAACTAACTTTGGAGGAATTTTGACTGTATCTTGGGAAGGATCGCTTAAAAGTCCATTAAACAAGTCCTTTCAGATGTACCAATAACAAAGCACGTGAGAAAAACATGGGCTTAACATGTGCTAAAAAGAAAAATTCCAAGATTAAGTAGTCAAATTTTGTGATTGACCAGCTCCAACCTTTTTACTAACATCTATCAATAATAAAAAAATTAGATTTCGTTACTTTTTCCAGATAGAGAGAAGTAGTATTGTGTATTAAAGCAGTGTAAAAATAATTTAATTTTAATAATCCTGATTGTAGTTTGGAAATATAATTGTGGAGAGGTAAAAATATAAAGAAATGTACACATAGATGTGGTGCATATAGTTTGTAGTTTCGGAAAGGCGGTAATTGTTCTAAAGTGTGATACAACGTCTCTAGGTCCTGCTTTGAAAAGAGGTTTGACTTCAACAGATTACCATTGGTATTGAAAGGAATTGGTTTGTATAACATAGTGAATGCATTCGGAAATGGTCAGCACGATGTTTCCAAAATGGTAATTAATTCAATCTAGCCCATCGACTTTTAAGACAAAATGATTTCGGAAATTTGATCGCAGCTGACTTTAAATGGGTGTAATTTAAACCGTGGCAGATTATGAAAATTTCATAATAGAAAACTACTAGAATTTCTTAGTAATATCATTATTAGGATTCTTGTATACTTTAATGGATTCTGCGTGTTTTGGTAATTGTCTTGTAAAGAAAGTAGTAACTTTTTGCATCATTTATTTTCATGGCATATTGTTTTAAGCTATTCCCAAGTGTTGAACAATTCATCAGATTTATTATATTTTATTGCTACATGGCTTTTATATGCATCTGTTTTCTTGAATAGTTGCAACTTTTTTTTAATAAATAACCATGTTTGTCATATTTATAGAACTCTTGCTCGTAGAACGTGCTCTCTATTTACTCTTTCTTAAAACATATATGGGTATTAAACAAATGAATCACCTAAAATTAAAATCCTGATTTTAAGTAGTATCTCTTTTAGTTCAGAATCGTAAATGTTTCCAAAATATGCCTTTTATTTTGACGTATTAATTCTTCGTTTTAAATTTAGTTGTTGTATCTGTTGTCCAGGAACACAATATGTTCATCCATGCGATTGAAATTGTTTCCTTACTTCTTTGACCTAAATGAAAATATGTGAGAGTCATTTAAGATGAAATGAAAATAACCAGATAAAAAGTTATGTTTAATAGTTTGCCTGTACGTGTTTTAAGACAAACCAGTAAAATATTCAGCTACAGCAGGAACTTTTAATTAACAGTTTTACAATGCATTCTGAACTCGTTGAAACGTACGAATTATTTCATGTTTTTGTCCGCGTTTACCATTCCTGTGTCTGATCCTAAAACAGCTACATGTGCCTCATACACTGAGACAAGGTGTTGTCTGATAGATCATACGATTGTCCCGTAAATGCTAAAATTGTTCTCTCAAGTCGTTGTAGAATTTACGCGATCTTCAATATATCCTTTTTACTAAGACGATTACAAATGTGCTGACTTACAAATCGCAAGTACATAATTTACTCTGCATTGTGCATTGTTTTACTCATTTTTAAACCGGAGCTGTCGCTTCCACCTTTAATGTTATCCTTTGTGAAAACAATATGTAAATCGTCTCTGAATTATTAGACTACATCGTTTGTAATGTTTGAAAACAAAATGTAACAATGTCGTGACTGTTTTTCTTTGGTACAACTAGCATTAACTAGCTTTTAGATAATTGATCCCGTTCAATCTTATGAAAAATATGCATTATCTCTAGATATCGCCATGTTGTTTGCATATTGCCTCTGTACAAATCGTCAAATTCAATACATTGTATCTTTGTGTCATGTTTAGCATGTATAACAAATTAAGACTGATTATATTACGACGTTAATTGTCTTCATTGTTCCAGATGTCTCGTAAGTTTAACTTTACTAAAAAAAATACATTTCTAGTATACGTGTTCACGTATGTTTAGATAAGTAAATATATTGAAAGAGATGGAATTGTATTATTCAACAATTTTACGATATATTAATTTATTTATGAATGGGTGAAGCCCATGGGTAAAAGAGTCTACAGTTTTAAATATCACTATGATACAGTATATACATTATAACAGATAATATCATGTCCGAAATGCGAGAAGTATGCTCTATATCATTATATGCTTTACTTTGTTGCAGTCATTACGAGAACCAGAACGGGGGAACGTACATTCTTTATCAACATACAGTAAAACCTGTACAGGTAAAAATAAGTACGGTTCTATTAAAATTATCATCCTTAGTATCACAGGGTTGTGCTGATACAACATGTATTTCATAACAGGCAAACACTCAAATCTGACTATTTTCAGTATCCTGTAAGCCTGGATCAAAAATGTTAATATTTTCGATGACCATATTTGTTTACACGTATAAGATAATTATTTATGTCTGATTATTCCGTGAAGTTGGCAATTTTGAAATGTGTAAGGTCATGGAGTATATTATTAAATTGCTGTGTAGATTTCCAAACATATGGAAGACATTTCTTATAACACCAGACGCTCTTTTAGATCCTAACTAGCAATATCTAATAAAAACAGTTTAATGTTTGTATCAGAAACAAAAAACATATTCATATTTAACGTTCATATTTATATTCATCGTAATGGCTTCATTTAAATTCCGTTAAATTTTCTCACATTTACGTTCCCAAAATAATTATACCATTTCCTTTGTTGTGTACCATCCTTGTTTATGTATAGGAAATATAATTGTAAGTTGCCCACTTTTCTTGCATTAGTTAAGCTACTTGGCTGAAGAAAATTACCTTTTCAAACAGCGGAATGTGTTCAAAGGTCGTTTCGAAATCCAACATGTCCTACTAATTAAATGTAAGTAAACATGGCAGCATCCCCGATGTCTGCCGTCAAGTATGATTCATGTATTTCGTCTGGCAGGTGCGAAACGTTCATCTCCTGGTTCTAACTATTTTTCCTTGTACAATAAAGCAAAACAAGATTATTTATCCACTTTTAAGGAATCCATATGTATGGAACAAACTCGGTCCCTCTACCATGAACATTGTTATTATCTACTCTATACTGCAAAACATTTAGATCACTAAACTTTATAAGTTGAAGAAAATGCCTTGGAAATATGTTATATGTATCATTACCTGTCTTCGTTATTATTCTTTCAATCTGTCGGCGTACATGGTGAACAAGCTAACGGACGATCTTGGCAGATATATATATATATATATATATATATATATATATATATATATATATATATATATATATATATATATATATATATATATATTAAACCGAATGATCAGTATACCGGAGTTACTTCTAGATAGACATTCATTTGAAGTTCCAAAATGATTCTCCCTTAATATCATCATTTTTGCCCAGCGAGCCGAAGCCTCTCAACGCAGAATACTGAAAACGAATTTCGATCCCAAATTTCAAAGTACGCTGCAAAGCCATTAAAACAGAAACTCCATTTAAACTCTGAAATGTATCTGAGCTGCTAATTTCATACGCTGTAACAGATTATTTACGGTAATCATGCAATGTGTTAGGCTTACTTGTAGGACAAATATCTGAAAAATGTTCCAAGAGCTCGCGATGTTTAACCAATATTCCACATGCGCGCTGACACAAATATGGGTGAACAATGGGCTACTCTGAAGTCTTTCGATACAAAAGAGCCAGTTTTAAGGAGAACTAGCTTAGCTAAACTCTTTTAGGTAGGCCGTTTAAATAAGTTAATGATTATATATTTATTATCTGCAATTTATAATATTTACATGCATGTACGGTCTTTAGATTATCTTGTGTTTGAGTTTTTATAACAAAATTTAAAAGCTTTATAAATTTGGAATATGGCATTGCGTTTTGATGTTTTGCCGACGGCGACGGACAAAACAATGTTCTAAAAGCTCGATTCACTCATTTGATATTAAATGTGTAACAACGGTTATATGTTTGTTTTGGGTAACACTGAATGTGATTTGTCTTCACGCACATGTCCATATGTCATAGCAAAACGCTACGCGTTGTAGGAGTAAACAATTCGCACATGAAAAATGTCTGATCAATGAGTACGACTGTGACAAAACTTCATTAAAGAAACTATGGGAAAATATGGCATAAGAACATCTAATGTCACAGATATTCTAAAGAAAATCGAACCACACAAGAATGAATTTAATGCAAACAAGCGTCGTTAATTTGAGAAATTTGATAATTGTGTGTGGTAATGATTTAGCCCATGTATGACCCAAAACATTACAATAGCAGGTTTTCTCTCTATATATATATCCTTTGACCATACATAAGGAGAATTAAACTGTTTATTGAAAAAGAATATTACCATACTGGATTAATTACTGTGTATTTGTCCCTTTCTGCAAATCGAATCCGAGCCTCTGCTTCTCACGGTACACATCGCCTTGCATGCAGACACCAACCGCATACATTCTCGACTAAATGCCTATTTCCTCAAAATGATGGACTCTAGTTGTCGTCATAAGTGTATGCGTTTATAAGACACATCGTAATTGCGACTCTGCGATTAAATCTCATCTTAATACATAATTGAGCAGGATTCCTCATACATAAATCAAGACATATGGAAACTTACCAATGGGCATCAAGCACAACGGTAAGTGGAATCTTTGGATCATATGGTATGATTTGTGATAATATGAGGTGAAATTATATATGGAGAATGGATATTATGATAAAGATTTTAGAATGTTTCATTCGACCCACATAAAGAATCAACACCGGGTCTTAGAGGGCCACATCAACCATCGTTTAACCTGGATGCATCCACCACCATATCTTTTCGATAAAGTCCCGCGATGAACAGGGCGAATCTTTATGGAGCAAGTTTTATCAGTCGTATGGATGAATTTGTTTTATTTCAGGTCTTGGAATTTGATAGTTGAAAAAGCGGAGTAAAAGTAATTGCTATGCAAAATTGGCTGCAAAGTATTTAGATATATGTAGTCTGCAATGGATAAAACAATCTGCATACTCCGTACAACCTTAATTATTGAGCCTCTAGATAGTCTTTGCATATTCATGCGGAAACGATGCCTCTCTCTAATATAAGTATGTTCTAAGGGCTGTTGCTATACAAGGTTTCATAACCATGCGCTGCAGGTGGAAAATAAAAATATTTTCTATCCGATCATTGCTGAGTCAGGATTAAAGCCATTATCTCCAGTATCAAATAAATTGTATAAATAATTTACAAGTTGCATTTATAAGCATTAACGCCTAAACGTCATAATGATCCAGAGAAAGACGGTGAGAAGGAAAAAATCAGAAAGAGGGAGGCTATGTTTCTGTTGGTCTGGAGCGTACATTATTCAGACAGATATGTAACCAACTAGATAATCATTTGCACGTGAAATGCAATACACATCATCTGCAAAGCTGTCAAACTAATTTGTTGAACAATGTCAAAATGTTACTCTAACACGTAGTGAAAATTCCCGTTTTGCCATTAATCAATTGATGGGATACAGTAAAATAGCATAACTGTACATAGTATTCAGGCCTGTTATTAAACCACCGGTATTAAATCTACTAAAAGGTAAGAAACGGTCTATTGGTCGCTTATTCAAATGATTAGCGTCGATAACTACCAGATAATAAGCATATAAACATAGTCATTCTAAACTGGATTATTTACGTCGCCAAGGTATTAACCATTTACCTCAAAAGCTTTCCATGTTATAACGTGCAAAAACTGCTTACTCTAATGTTGGCATTACAGTTTATCGCACTTGTCGTGTTTTGTTTTTACCTCACGGGACATCTCCTGAATGTTTGCCACACCAACAAAACCTACTATATATGGTATTTGCTAAGGCTAAATAATCGGGCCTTGAAATTTTCAAGTGTGTGTTTTCGCTTAATGCATGACCACATGCAATTTACGCACTATAGTAATCGATCGGAAAATATGACTGACATATAATGGGCTTAAGGTTTCTCCACACATGTACATTCAAATTTAGTAGCATTACAATGAGAGGTTTAGATTTTATTAGCTGAGATATGTCAAAACCCTTCTATATTCCATGACTTTACGAATCCTTACCGCGCTTCAAACGCAGGTGCATGCGGTGTGGCTAAACGTTAGGCAGTGAAAATTAATCTAACGCTGTAAAATCAGCTAGTGTAAAACTGAGGTCAAAATCCAATCTAGTATAAGTTGTAAACCTAGCATTACAACAAACTCTAAAGAAAAATAAATATCCGTCCGGATAAAGGTTGGGTCCATCGAATTGAATTTCATCTTCAGCGGCTGATGGTGTTGAACTGTATATGTAAAATGTTCTGCAAATGCTGTGTACGGTCTGTCGAAATGTGTGATTGGTAAGAGAAGGTCAAGACGCAACTTTGTTGTTGTCAGTATCGCCATTCTACAGCACCAACCTTTATTTCCGCTTAAAATTAACACATATTCTACGGCCTCACGCACCTTTATTATGGGAGGTTTAGATTTGTCAAAGCCAATTTCAAGATGATTAAAAGCATGTCCAAGATCTGATAATATTAATAAATTAGGGCTTTCTTCTCTTTATTTTGGTTAATATATCTTCAACATATCTGCACGAGGTTACTATATGTGGTCATTGGAGCATTTCTATCATCTTTACATCGACATACTATTGTTGCAGTATCAGCATCATCAATGGTCTCTTGAATCAGTTGAATTACATGTCCCTTTATAAGAAGGTCTCAATTCATCGTGTGAGCAGACGTTTTAACGTTTGATCTCATTCTTCCGATTTCATTGATTTCGGCCAAGTGTTTTGCAATAGCTCCTTGCAGCTTCCAAACAACATATTGAATGTCCATCTTAAACGTGTTATGTTTTCCAGTCAAATCTTTGAAAATCACAAGTTCATTCGGGTCGACGTCAACACCAATCCGGTTGGAAAACTCAGTAAAATCAGCTTTGATGGCAAACATGCTCAGATCTGAGTCGGGATGAGTAACGTCCGTAAATATTAATAGGCATTTTGTATACAATTAAGCCTAGTTTCTAGGTGCATGCCGTGTTGGTGAACCCTCGAGTGTTCGCAATATGTCAACGGTGTGATGTCCACTTATAAAGCCATGCAGCGTAGTTTCCAACTGCAACATTAAATAAAAGATCGTAGGTAAATCATCAACAACATCAATTGGTGATGTAAGCCTGCAATCAAAATACAATAGTTGTTGAGGTTTTGTCATATATATGACTTAATGTGTTCCCAGTCCCTGTTGATAATACAGGTTAGCAATCCCGGTTTCTGTGTTGCAAGGCAAGTGCATATCTTAAACTAAAACCTCCAAAATACTTAATTCATTTGCCAGATCGAGTGAATCAGCATTCATCAATGGACACAATGACATCCTAAACGGCGATGCCTTTTGGGAGTCGTGGTGTGTAGTCCATGATCTTTACCTCATGTTATTCGGCAAATGATCCTAAGAAGTCGAAGGCCTTTTCATCTTTTATTCGTTTACGATGTGGTCCAAAACTGCATTTCAATCTTTTAAACTATTCCAACATTTTCTAATCCAGACTCCTTTGCAACGGCACAAACCTCAGCTACTAACAACACTGTAAATTACTGCGAGTAATGAAAAAATTCAACCTATTATTTTGCAGTTGTGCCACCTCTGTCATAGATAATATTATTTTATTGGCCGTATTGAGCAGATCAAGTTGTGCTTGCGTAGGCCACAGCTGGACAATCCCAGGTAACTTTGGCAGAGAAAGCATCTCAGTGTCTACACAATCATTCCGTAGTGCCCTCTTTAATTTTGCAAACTGATCTGAGCTAAAGCCAAGTTACCGCTTGTGACAGGACATTGTTTTAATCACAACTACAACAATTACATCTTCTCCAAAGGCCCGTTAGTAGCCAATATACGATACTATGTGCCCTCCTACAATAACAATTTATCAGAGAGAATGACAATAATAAATCTGTAGCTACCAAGGACCTGATTATCACATGCATCCTAGTTCACGTCGACTACAGTCTGTCTATACAGATCCAGTTATTCCGACGAAAGATAATAAATCTAGTACCAAGTAGTAAAGTTATGCTGAGAAATCTGCGTCACATCATAATATATGCATGTGCGACATTATTGTTTATGATGCCAATTACAATTTATGTGGACAGTTTCTGCCAACCGTTTAGCGCAGAGAAACTTAAGACGCTCGAACTTCTCCAATATCATTTGACTAACGGTCCAACGCGCGCCGAACTACAACTTAAAATGCTATGGATATATATCTTGGCTCGCTGATACCTTAATTGTACATTATCGATCTAGCCTGATACATTTTTTCCGTCCACAATCAGTCCACAACAGTAACCCGCTTCACATTGCCGAATTCGCAATAATATAATCAATTGCGTGTTGTTGGTCGGCTTCATTCATGATTTTACTGACAGACGCAGGCATTTTTGATGGTAATGGAAGTGTAATCGCATTTGCTTGTACCCACGATGCTTGTTTCTCAAATTGTCGTAGTCGATCTTGACGCAATTAAACGGCTCTCAATCCCAGATATTTCAACCGACTCGCAGTTATGTTTGTGATGCTACAAACAACTCTCATTGCAAACTATTTAGCAATCAGTGGCGCGAAGACGAGGATACATGCACCTTTCGTCCTCCTCTAAATAATCCCGTTGACAACATCACCAGATCATTTCCGTAATATGTAATGTAAATGTGTTTTATCACTTTACCAAGTTTCATGTGTATCGGATATTAGGCCAGCAGTAATATATGTGCAAAGACACTAGTACGATCTCGGCTGTTGGTTGTTGATATTCTGGTGTCGTTGCTAAGATTGTAATCATCGAGATAGCGCTGGATTTAGAACTGCATGGTGTACCGCAACATAAATTTGTTTCAGTTGAAAGTGTTTTGTAACTCACCACAGATGTGGTAATATATATCATTGATGTATTAAGTGCGTTTGTGCGTCAACAAGCGAAGCCTTCCAGTGTGCATAAGTATTTAAAGGGTGCGATATAGTGAAAATGGAAACTCCAGTCAAAAAGGTCGTGGGCCTGTATAGGGACAAGATTTATGGGAACAAGGGAAGATCCAATCAAAAACGTATTGGGCCATTATAGGGACGTATCATTAATGTAGGGACAATAGGAATGGAACAGGGAGGTGATGTCATGGTACTGACAATTAGCAACAATATATCAAGGGGTTGACTTCAATCGGAGAAAACAAAGGGATAAAAAAATAGAATGTTTGGCAGGAACGTGACTGGCAGGACAGAGACAGAAAACACGGGCAATAGACATAATACAAACAACTATACAATTAACTAAAATAAATTTAGGCAAGTAAGCAAATCTTTTCGAGGCATATGAGTGGCCCTGAAAAGGGCCTTTGGGTTCTTCTATTTTTTCTATTTCTTCCACCATTTACTCACGTTTTCAATCATTCCTTTCTTCTTCTTTTTCTTTTTCTCTGGCATCAAGTCAGGATAGTCCATCGATCTAAATGTTTCCTGCACCGTTAGTCAATTTTGATTTAGTCTGTAAAACTTCTCTTTTTTCTTTATGTTTTCTTTGTCCTTTCTTTCTTTAGACCACCTGTCGTTTATTTTCTTCACTTCTTCTTGCAGCACTTTTCACATTAGTTATTCTGCTTTCCTTAGTTGGTTCAGCCCGCACTTCACAATGACCACTCTGTCCAATTCAATATCTCTTCTAAAATACACCTTACTTTCATTACATTATCAAGGGGCTTATTCAAGGTGCCCTTTCTCAAAAATATTGATTGAAAGAAGCCTCGTAACTTTTCTGCTTCCTCTTGGATCATGCCTTGTACCAGATCACTGGCTACTCTCAGGTTGGTCACTTGACTTGTCACAAAGTCTTTGGTGACTGGATACCTCCATTCATTGTAGCCTTTCCACCATATAAATGGCATCCACCATCCAGTACCAACTGTCCTTCAACTTGTTAAATAACTCTATTGTTATTCTATTTTATTCTGTGTAGAATGGCGCGAACGACAAAGGCTTTGACTTTATATTTCTCAAGCACGGACGTGAAGGAAAACATCCCTTACACTCACCTTCACATATTATCTACTATCGATACATAACTTAACCTATATAACTATTACATAATATGAAAACACCACCAATATACTATCAACACAAAGGTAAGGAGCAAAAACAAAACCTAAATATATTAGCCACACACAAGAAAGAGAAAAAAAAAAACTTAATTATACTATCCACACACGAGAAGGAGAAAAAAACCAAATATACTATCAAAACCCTCAATATCTAATATCTACACATGGGAAGAAGAAAAAACAAACCCAGTTATACTATCACCACAGAGGTGAGGAGCAAAAGCAAATCACACATATACTATCCACGCACGTGAAGGAGAAAAAACAAACCCTTACAAAATATTCACAAGCACAAATATACTATCAACACAAAGGTAAGGAGCAAAGGCAAACCCAATTATACTATTACCACAGAGGTGAAAAGCAAAAACAAATCACAAATATACTATCCATACACGAGAAGGAGAAAAAACAAACCCTTACTATACTATTCACAAACCACAAATATACTATCAACACAAAGGTGAGGAGCACAAATAAACCCAATTATACTATCCACACACAGGAAGGAGAACAAAACAGACCCAAATATACCATCCACACAGAAAGGAAGGGAAAATCACACACTCTGCTGTTTACACAAACGTACGCGAATGCTTACAAACCCCCAAAATCTACTATCCACACAAGCGTATGCTCACTTATGCAAGCACACAATCTAGTCTATTTTCTAGAGATCTGAGTAGCACTGACAAGGGCTGTTATGTTTTTGTTTTAACTTCAGATGCACCAGCTTGATTGTGACACCTCCAAGCGCGAGCACCACAGACACAACGGCGACTCCAATCATTGCCCCAATTGATTCTTGTGGTTGTGAACTCAGATTGGCTTCACGCTCCCAGTCTTTACTTTCAGGGATAGTGAAGACTTCCCTCTGTCTTCTCCTATTCCACACTGTTGGATGTTGAGGCCTCCTAATATATTCCTCACGCACCTGCACTGCTACTTGCTGTGGTGCTGGTAGAGGCTGCTGTGTTGGCAGTGGCTTCGGTGTTTTTTCTCTGTGGAGGCGTCATAGCCTCAGGCTTGACCTCACACACAAGTCACATAATTACGTGAGGTAGGATATATTTTTCTTTTCCTCCTCTTCTTTCTTTATTTTTCCTCCTCTTTTTCTACCCTGGCATCTTCGCCTATCGCCACCATAGCCAGCTCATCAAGGAGACGCCTGGCATATTCCATGTGCAATTGGAGTTCCATCAGTTTTGCGAGTCTGCTGCTCATTCTTCACAGTTGATGAATCAACAAGGGTATCCAGACTGACGAGCGCTCCCTTTATATGGGTTGAGCACGACCGTGAAGGAAAACATCCTTGTCACCAAAACTTACATTGTCCATATCATTACTACAACACACATTGATCGCGCGGACTTAAAAGAAACACTAACTCACCTTTTACTTACAAACACTAATTACAATTACAAACTCACTGACTAATTGACAAGCTAAGAAAACGAAGTGCTTATAGACACACTACTAACAAAGTTATAGAAACGAAGTGTCATTAGACACACTTCTATTATCCATTTTTACGAGGCACAGGTAAATAGTAAAGATGTACAAATTCGCGGTGAACGTTATAGGTATTTCCACCTTCCTGTTAAATGGTCGTGGTACTATCAACTTTGAATGTAATGACACGCAGTAACGGTACGGAGGTGTGTCTCAGCACGTTATACTCCACTACATCGGAGTACACAAAGATTAAATTGAGTCTTTCGTTCAGTTCTACCGGGGATCCAAAAGCCCTGTAAAGTTCCAAATTACTGTTGATCTTTGGGCCCAGATTATGTGGTACCATCTGCGGATGTCCACCCAAAATTTCAAACAAATTACCATTAAACCTGAGAGACAAACTGTCGATATCCTGAATTTTTATCAGTAGGTTACGAGCCACTTTATGACACGCAATTTTAACACTCCTTTTGGCTCTGTTTAGGGCTTTGCCAAATGCTAACTCGAACCTGTCCGCAATGGTGTCTACCAAATGTTCACCACTAAAATAATAGCCTGAATTTTCAACGTGTAGATGCTAAAGGATGGATTGCTTGCTGGCGTTGTGTCACCTGAAAACCCGATTTTATTTATTTCTTCTTGCAATTGGGCGTTCAGGATTTCGAACGGGAAATTGCTTTGCTTTTTCAGTGATGTTTTCGTTTTGTGTTGGGTAAGTCATTTCCACCAAAGCCACTTCCCAATGGGCTTCGTGATCCTATTGGATGGCCTGAGGTAATTTGGCCGTGTAACAACACACTGTGTTATTGGGAAACACCTCCATGTAACTGTCACTGGGTAAGGTTAAGTAAATTTGGTTGTTGTTGTTCATAATTCTAGAGTTCTTCGGCTGTCCGAGGGGTCACTGGAAGTCAGAGGAGTGTCTCCGCCCAAAATGTTGTTGTTGTTGGATTGGTGACTGACGCTGGACGCAAGATTCCCGTTGTTCCCGTTCGAGGAGTATTTCAGGGAAGTTTTGGGAAGAAGGTAACCGATTCAGCTGCTCAATTAAATGGTCTACAGTTGTTTGTCTCCTTGTTGCAGGCTCAAATTGGCAAAGGCCGCACCGATAACACAATACACTGCCTTTCTGAGTCTCGTCGCTCTTGTGGTACTGTTCTGGCTTGGGAAATTGGTAAATTGATCGATGTGTTCCGTAAGCAATGGCGGGTGCCCTGTGGGAAAAGACAATATTTGCACACGTAAGGATACAGCGAATACACATCCAAGTATTTGATTTATTCTCCTTTCTCTTCGTCGGCTTGGTACAGCCAACAGGTGGCATTTGTCCTTCCTGCATACAAACTGTCTTCCGGGTTCACTGGGTCCACCAACTTGTAACTTTCCATGATGCGTTTAAACTCTTGATCGGTTTTCAAACGGTGATCGTACTCGTGTTCCCACATTTTCACCACATGGTATCCATGCTGTTCTAACTTCAATAGCTGCTGAAAAGTGGCCTGGTACAAGTCTTCCATGGTCTGTTGTAAAAACTGATTTTTTCTGTCAAGCTGAGGGTAACAGAAGGGACATCCGTGAAATAAGCAACCGTTAAACTCGTACACCATGTTGGGGTTTTCTAAGTCACAACCATCCACCGAATACGTTCCGATGGTCTTTTCGCCTCCTACGTTGCGGACATGTTGGATCCATTTGTCTTCCTTGTCGCATAAGTAATGTAGCCAGTGTAGGGATTTGACCGAGTATTGACGTTTGACAAAGTTCGTCGTTTGAGGGCTAATTACATCCAGGGTGTTTTCGGCATGAAACGTTGCTGGTACACTAAGGAACACGCCTTGGCAATGGTATAGGCCTCTTTCAAAGGATCGATCTCTCCGTATTCCATGAAGAGGTCTCGAAATTTTCCACAGCAACGCCGTAAAATGACCACGTCGGAACGACGATACTAGAACATTTGTTCCTGAAAGTCGAAGGGGTCCGAGGCGTGAGTCTGGTACCAAGCGTAAAAGTTTCTGTTTGTTCGGCACGAATGTTGTCAGGGTCGTAGTCGTGAGCCTCAGGCAAATGGGTTAGAATGGCGTGTTGATTGGCTTCGGTATTGAACAAGTGCTGTTCCGTACGGACTTATCCATGTATGTGAAATCATCAAGGACAATTATCAGGATCACGGATGCGAATGTTTGGAAAAGAAGAATTTATGTGGAGAGACAAGGATGCTTGAAAAGGGTCCTTATCTACGGACCAGAAGTCAGAAGAAGTTTGAGGAAGAGAAGAAGATCTATGCGTTGCTATCTATGTTAACCGGAATGATCTTAACAAAAATCGAAAGGCCCTTTTCAGGGTCACTCATATGCCTCGAAACGATTCGCTTTCTTGCCTAATTTTCTTTAGTTTGTTGTATGATTGTTTCAGTGTTGTCTGTTGTAAATATGCCTCGAAAAGATTTGCATTCTTACCTAAAATATTTTTAGTTAATTGTGTAGTTGTTTGTATAATGTCTATTGTCTGAGTTATCTCTGTCTGTCCCGTCATTCCCGTTCCCGCCAAGCGTGCTAGATTTGTTTTTTATTTGTTTTGGTTTTTTTTCCGATCTTTGGTCCTTACTGATGTCATCCCCTTGCTACATTGTTGCTAATTGTCAGTACCGTGACGTCACCTCCTGTTCCATTCATAGTGTCCCTATATTAATGATAAGTCTCATTGTCCCTAGGCAGGCCCAATACCTTTTTGATTGAATTTTTCTTGTCCCTATAAAACTTGTCCCTATACAGGCCTAGTAATTTTAGACTCGGTATTACCTTGTCTCTATATCGCCCCCAATAACTACTGACATGATGTCATTGGTAAGCAAACCGTTGACTAATCGATGCGGTCTCATTGATTTATAGCGTGTTTTCCGCGCGAACATACCACTCTAGTGATACCAACGGATCCGCGAGTTCATTAATCGGGTATTGGTCCACAAACATTAATTTCAACTCTCTTGTTGTCATGTAACCTTTCCTTGGCCCACATTTGCGTACACGACCACTGAGACTTTATCCCCGTTTTGGTGGTTCTTCCTTCCATGGGGAGAAATATTGTTCTTACTTGGAAAGCACATGCTCCTTGGGAGTCTCCCCATTATAGTTTTCGTGCAAAGCTGTTTAAAAATTATCTTGAAAACATTTAAGTGCAGTTCGACCTTTACTTCACCAATGATTTGATAAAGGTTAATAAGCTTATCATACAAACTGGATGTCTACTGTTGTATATTGTGTGTCTATCTCTTGTTTACCCACCCTTGTCACTTGCTGGCAGTTGACGCTACTACATGTATTATTTTAATATTTCAAAATGTTATAGGTAAAACGTAAGATCCATTGCCTTGCTGTCTGCTCACATTTTCTGAGCATTTGATTTCAACTTTGATATGCACTCATGGGTTTGTCCTGCACGAACAAGCGCAAGAGTTTTTCTTGCACTTGTACGTGTAGGCCTTTTAAGCTTGTTTCAATTTTTGTTGTGATTGGTTTGGCTCAGGCGTGACTGGAAATGGCTCTGCTTCTTCTCACATCCTCACTCCACATATTCATCTTTACATAAATAAGCGCTGACCTTTCTCAATGATCAGTTCCAATTCCACCTTGGTGCTTTATAGCAGCGTAACCCATTGACTTTCGGAAGATAAAAAGTATTGTGCGGTGTCTAACCGATGCTCTGTATCACGGGAAGTCTCAAACACGTCAGCGAGGAACAACAGTACGTATAAGAGCAGATACACATTGCGATAGTCACTAGGAAAAGTGGCCCAGACATTATTTGCATGTGCGTTGTCGCTGGCAAAAATTTCCTCTCTCTAGAGAAACCGATGAATGAAAGACCTTGATAGGTGGCAACTGAGTCTCATCAAACGTATTCAACAACTCTTGCTTTAGCATGGATATATTCATTTGCACGTGAATACGTGAAGGTTTCAGGGTCACATTCACTGCATTGACAGGTAATTTTAAAATGGTCGCCTCCCTTCGCTACCATATTCAGCATATATATATATATATATATATATATATATATATATATATATATATATGCAGACTTTCATTTCTAATTTCTGTTTTTCGTTGTAATCTTGACCACTCGTATGTCGCTGTTCTTCCAAAAATGTACCAAGATCAATTAATTTATTAGTACGCTCCGAATATGTATTTAAAAACTCAGACAGCGCCTTATGAGGTTCGTCGACAAATCTGTACGATGTATTTAAGTCAACCGGCGAGTTAATCTTTTCTGTGTTGTTAAGAACAATCCATTGTTCGAGTATTGCAATTGCTGCGTTAGATAAGCTCATAAAGCGTTTTCAATTTTATACACGTTGACATTTCTGTGATTACATTTATACACCACGCTATTTATCTTGCACAATGTCTACGAAATATGATGCATAAAATTATAGGCATAATATAAACAAAATATCTGTAAAATATATCACATAGAAATATAGATACAATCCTTAAGATATATTCTGAACAACCGAAACAGCATTATCAGTATATTTAATATACAGTAAAGTCTTGATCAATAATTCGATTCCTGTAGTGTTTGTCTCACATAAACAAGTCTCTGCAAAATAAAGTATATACAAAATAGTCATAATCTAAAATCATAAAATGGCCTGACTGTGGCAAAAGCAGATATACTTTTCAGTATAAGTTACGCTACCAAAGTCGTTTACATGAGTTGCCAAATTATTCAAAGCGAGCAAAGTAGATTCCATTGTGGTTGTGTGTAGTTTATACAATAACAACGCATACACAAAGACGGGATGGTCTACATCTGCAGTGGCGTCGTTGTTGTCCGTGTCGCCGTTGCATTTAAATGATTTCGTAGTTGTATACCTGTATATCGAAATAATTAGTAATTGGCGCCGCCAATGAATTATTAATTATATTCCCCCCCCCCCCAAAAAAAAAAAGAGTAATCACTACATCGTGTACCACTAACCGAATTTGTGACACTAAAGCGCTTACGCCAAAGTATGAATAATTTTTGCTGCCTAAATTTTAGCGGCACCACATACCCATGCTTGTGACGAGCAGGAACAATTTGTTAAACTCATGTGCTATAGAAGGGTACTGACCTACCTCAGCTAAAGAAATCTAAACTGCCCACTGTAATACTACTCTTCGTAAACAGTTGTACACAATAGAAGTACATGTCAACAATCATCAAACGGCTTTACTCGGTCGTTCCAGCAGCCGAACCCATGATTGGCTCGTGTCAAAAAAGTTATCACGGACATTTTGGCATGAAGTAATTTGTCGGGGCAATACTGAAAACAACATACATTACATAGATGATAGTAATGGATCGGTACAACCTACTATGATCAGTGCCAATGTCCCAATTGCTCAAATTCGAGTCGAGCTGTTAGCAATGAATCTACTATGTCGTCGAAAACAGCTCACTCAGAAGCTTGGTACTGCACACGTATCTTGTGTTGCAACTCGCGCTGCAAATCATAGTAGCACATAACCTCAGTTTTCAGTCTCACATCCAAGGTTAGCTAGTCAGTCGCGTAAAATGGGCAGGATTTCTCAAGGCATTAAAAAAGCAAGACCAGACATGTCAGCTGTTAGCGTTATTACAACCGTTGACACTTACGATTCTTCCCAGGAGTCAATATATCAACATGCGCAGGAGGAATATTTTTTTGCACGATAAATAACAGGGTGCAGTTATTCATCTGGACTATTTAGTTTGAACGGATAAGATGATACTGTGCTTTGCATTGCTAGACATATACGTTGTAATTACCCAAAAATGGCCAATAAACTGAAAAGCGTTGAACTTAATGAAATGTGCAAACGACAGGAAACTTCACCTTTTACTGAAACATGTACTGATGAATTTTCCACTTTGTATGCAGATAAATTTGAACATTTTATTCAGCATTAAACAGAAAATAAACAGTTTCTCAACCGTATTAATCTTAATATTTAACCAGGTCCTAAATATAATAAATGCAATGTAATCATCTGCAAGTTCTCCAGTGAATAATTGTATTCCAGTTTGTAATTCTTTAAGACATATGCTTCCAGTATAACATGTTGAATGCCTGTCTCAATATTTCTCGTTCCACAAATTGCCTTGAAGAAAAAGTGTCTACGTGACCGTACTAGGGCCTGAGATATATTTTTCAAAATGTCTTATGTTACTAAATGCAGGTAATCTTTAAATTTGCTTGGCAGAATCTCGCCGTGGAAGTACAAATTTTAATTTTTTTGTCGAATTGTTGCATTAGTTTTAAACAAAAGATAAATACGGCTACGACACAAATTTAAACACAATAGCGAAACTTTGGAGGTCTTTGTTAAATTATTTTATTCATGAACATTTTTGTACACATTTTGATTATTTTTAATTACACTTTAAGGACAAACTCTGAAATTTTAAATTAAATAGGTATTTTCGCAAAGGAAATGTTGCTATTATAAAATCCCAAGTACAACAGATTTGCTTATAGTTGTTCAATATTATGTACAATCTTTTGTATTTCTCTTTGTGTCAGTCTGTATGTCTGTCTGTCACCCTCTCTCTCTGTCTCTGTCTCTCTCTGTCTCTCTCTCTCTCTCTCTCTCTCTCTCTCTCTCTCTCTCTCTCTCTATATATATATATATATATATATATATATATATATATATATATATATACATGCAATAAACTGACAAGGAACATTTTAAAACTAGTATCTAGAGGCTAGTTAGATGCTCGTTTTTCCCTGGTTGTTGTCAGTTTATTGCATTTATCTTAATCAATCCCTGACACACGTGATTCCTTGCTAGATCCAGTGCACTTGAAGGACGGTTATTCGTTATATGATGTGTATTCTTTGTGTGTGTGTGTGTGTGTGTGTGTGTGTGTGTGTGCATATATACATTTAACATATTGAATATCTGAAAATGTTTTAATCGGTATATGAATCCTACATATGTTCCGTGAACAGATGCTAGCATACATAGTTTTATTCATCCAGTCTTTTAGTAAGGAAATTAAAATAGATTAAGACAAGATGATTGTTTGGCTAAGGTGTTTATATATTAGTTGCTTCTCTGGTTGTTATGCTTAAATCAAGTGTGTATCCTCACTGGTGTTATTGCCTTATATAATATAAAATAAAACAACATATCAACATTTGATGCAATTTAGCACATACAAAGTTGAAGTAAATTTCATTTTCTGGGGTTGGAGATAATGTAAAAACTAAAACTTGAGACAAGCATTGGCATTGGTTTTCAGAGTAGAGGTGTTTAGGCTTACCGCAGTAAGCATGAAATTAAAGTAGGTGAATTAAAGAATTAATACCAAAATTCGTATTACAGGGAATGTTGGTACACTGGTTGTTGTTTTATTGTTGAGTGTTGTCAAAATTAAAATATAACGACATAGGGAACGACCTAGGCATTAGAAGGCGACGGATCATAGAGCGTTTAAACTAAACCAAACATGAAAGCAAACTATGAATGCAGAAAGTCCATAATTACAAAAACAGTGCTGATAAATTAGCAATGATGTTTTCCCGCACTATTTTGCCAGTGGTGTATATATATATATATATATATATATATATATATATATATATATATATATATATATATATATATACAAATATATAACCTAAGGTTGTGTAGATACAAAGAATATACGAACTTTGGAGCGAGAAATTACCATCGTCTGACCATCTGAATGATTTTAAAATATTAAACTTACTATACTGCATTTCATGCAGGTTCAGATAGTCTCAAAATCTTGCTATGGACTTCGAGAAGGACCCCCTTTCTGTCCCTGTGCAGTGGCTGTCATGGCAGGAAAAGATGTTTTCGTTGTGGATCAATGCAGCAAACCCATACGGATCTATATGCCTTTATGTGAAGACAGTACCCTAAAGGATAGGATTAAAAATGATGGTAATTCTTACCAGGTAAATACACAATGCACTTGATATTTGTTTTAAATCTTACGGCTTAAATCTCGATATCTTAGGTCTATACAGCAGTTAAGTGCTATCATAAGAAATCGGCCACAAAATATTTTAAAATAATTTTTATTTGTCGATATGTTTCAAACACCTGCAATATAGTATGAAAATGAAGTACGTCGTATCTTTTGAACACATGTTTTTCTTTGTCTCTTGTTTACAAATATATTTATCTTATTAATTCAAAAATGTTTTTGAATAGTTATTCTGTCCTTTTAAAGTCATAATATACAAAGAGGAAAACTCACTTTTGTAACTTTACAATATTTATAATCTTTTCTAGGTCTATCTCCCAACTGGAGCATGGGTAAAAATAACGACTGGAATCTCCTTTAACATATATATTTATCCATCCGTTTCGGACCTCACGGCTTCATCTGGATTATGTGGTTACCTTGACAACAGCGTACAGAACGACTTTATGCTTAGAAATGGATCGTACGTTCCTGGAGAACAGTTTGAGTTGTTTAACGCCAACTGGCTGTAAGACTCTTCTCTTTCCATTTTCACTGACTATTTGATCGCGCTGATGTCAATTGAATTAAGAATTGTTCATTCCACAGTCAAAACTGTATCTAGGTTTAGAGATGTCGTACAAAAAGCACGGCAAATAGCAAGAAGATCAGTTTATAATTTCATATAGCATTTACGGCACAATTTAAATACTAAGTCAGAATGACAAAACAATACCGTTAGAGATTTAAACCCCGTTTCTTTTGTAGAGTTCTTCCTGAAGAGAATCTTTTCAACATATCCAACTATGCGTCACTTCGAAGCTGGAATAGAGATGATTATCTCTGCCTTTGTAGTCAGTTTAGTTTGGTAGGGCAGTCAGAATCTTGTAGTCCTGATACACGGAAAATATGCAATGACAGCAACTTAACTGACAGTTTGGCCGCCCATTGTGAGGGACAGCTGGAAAGTAATATGTTAACACCTGTAGAATTGGATGCTGCTGATGCTGGGACGGGTATGGGAGAAAATGATTTTCTGATGGTAAGGATTCTAAATGTAAATTCATCTCGTTCGTACATGATCCTTGCCTTTCATATAGCCCACACAGATTTTAACGTAGCTAATAACGTAAGTTAAATCAAATATCATACTACAGAAAAATTTGTTTAAAACGGTTGTATATTCATGTACATGTGTCTGTGCGTTTATAGTAAGAGCCAAAGACAAGCTTGCTGCATCTGTAAACATTTATTTAAGAGTTTAACGTTGTTTTTTTATGAGTTTTTATCGTGGTATTAACTGTAATTTGCCGATTCACAGAGCAAATAACGCCAGAAGGGCGTTATGTAAGCTGTGTGAATTGGCAACTGACAGTTTATACCACGACAAACTTGAAGAAAAAAACAACGTTAAACTCTTATAATTGAAATTTCAAATTATTCCTTATGTTATTTTGTTTGCATCATTAAAAAACAAAAATCTTAATTGAGCGTAGTAATACATCCTTGGGGTTTTCTGTTACGTAGCTATTTATATCATTTGGGATCGTAATATATTTTTCACAAATTTCTACAAAAAAGAATGATTTTATTCATAAAAGATGAGAAATATCGGTTACTTTAGTCTTTCAGATTAAATTTATTGAATTTTTTTTTAAATTGTAAGAATTTTCTTTTCATTTAATGCTTACTTCCTGTCTGCCTTCACTGGCAGTGTTTATCTTATGATGTACACGTGACTCTATTTATAGAAGTGGTTATTATTAGAACAGTAGTTCTCCATACAGTTCATACAGAAATAAACGCAATTCATTTTGATCACGTGGTAACATTCTGACCAATGGAAATGTTACTTTCGTTTACCAGCAAGTGGCATTGCAATTATTGGGAAATATTGACTTGAATGATGCCATGGAGAGCGAATCCCTAAGCGGCTAACTTGACTTTTTCTACTTGACAGGCAATCTAGAAGTACGTCTTGTGTTACAGAAACATATGCGTACAATGTACAATATCCAACAAACCATGTGTATTATTCAAGATATCAAGTGATTACAGTATTTCTTTCAATTTCCTTTTTCAATGACCTAATTTCATTGTGCTTTTTTAGAAAACGAATTTTGATTAACGATAAATGTTTTGTTTTCAGCATATTATGGATTAAATAGATAACTATGTGCACTTATAAGATTTCACCGATTCTTCCAATTTTTACTTAGATAGTACGTTTACCGTGCACTTGTCAGGTAAAGGCAAAAACAAAACTAATGAAATGCGAAAATAAATATAAAACACAAAAACGTTTATCTGAAATTAATAGAAGAACTATTTTTCAGGATCCTACAATGTACATCCATTTATATAGCTTGAAACATCTGTAACTTGTAAATAATTCCAGGATGATAATTATGTGTTGAATAATGCATTTGGAAAATTTTCGATGCATAAACAGCACACTCTTTATTTTATTACTGGATAATTACCTTATATAAATGCTGCATATTTTGATTTTATTCCGCTACAGATTATATTTAGTCAGAAAGGGTAAATTTGTCAATACAAAACTGTTTGGTATATATTTTTCTAAAAGGAGAATCAGACAAATTATACCGAGGACACCGCCAGGCAAGAATGTTGGTCACAGCTGAACAGATCTATGTTGTTCAGGAAATGTTCCGAAGTTCCAGATATTGATCCAGAATCCTTTGTCAAGACCTGTGTACAAGATGCGCTGGTAAATATATTGTTCAGAAAATGCTTTCAGTTATTAATCTCGTGGATTTCTTGTATTGTATATAGAGAATATATTGCACCCGTATCGCCTGGCTCGGTACTACCGATGACATTCGAGGAGTACAAAACTAGAGCTCTGTCGAAATGTTTACTCCTTGAAGTATTCACTGGCGATAAGGACCTGGACTTACTTCTTCGTTAAATTTGATGCTTTGTATGTAGGTAGGGAGGTTCCTTTTTACATACGACTTTAATAATTGGTTCGATGTGTGTATGTGTGTGCATGTGCGTATGTGTGTGTGTGTGTGAGAGACACATTTTCTTGCACTGTCGGTCGCGAACTGTCACCCTATTGCACAGTGCATCTGCATGCCTCTTGAAGAAACGCGTTGGACAAAAATTGTTACAACTTATAACTATATATATATATATATATATATATATATATATATATATATATATATATATAAGAATGGGAAGTACTATCACTAGATCCTTCTAGACTTAAAGTAACTTCGCACACAGTACAAATGAAAATTAGCAAGATTTAAGATCAATACTTCGTCTCTTATGAAAATATTATTCATGGACTATCCCGCCCAGAAATGACACTCTGACTTATCTTTCATCTCTACCAAGCGCGCATATATATATATATATATATATATATATATATATATATATATATATATATATATATATATATAGAGAGAGAGAGAGAGAGAGAGAGAGAGAGAGAGAGAGCTACATTGTGTATTCTCCGATGCTGATCTTAGTCATAAGACGTTGCAGTAAAACGTATCCATTTTGAGATATCCCCTTGTATATCAAAATGTTCGTTACCCGTTCGCATATTTTTAGAACACTATAAGATTGTTAAAATAATTACCTGACAAAAAGTCGAATATAGCTCCAGGTACTCATAGGCAGACGAATTTTATACACGCGAATTTCGGCACACAAAGTTTGATTCAGAAAATTAGGACCTGTTATTTCAAACAACATAATTTGTCCAATGATATTGTTAACAAACAGGCTGAATCTTAGGAATTTACAAAACTGTTTGAATAATACCCACTATGGTTGTAATTACAGGTATATTTCTGCACAACAGATTGAATTTGTAAACTGTGAAGAGTATAATTTTCCTTGCCTACAAAAATGTTATGACTAAATATGACCTGAATTTTTATCTTCTTTGACTGTTGATTTCAATCCCTATTTCTACGAACAATCGAACCCTTTTAGCTTCAAAATCTGGAAAATATAAAATCATTTCTTGTTTTGCAGACCCCTGACGTTATTATATATATATATATATATATATATATATATATATATATATATATATATATATATATATATATATAGATGTGTGTACGCGTTGCTGAATTCTTATCTATTTATGTATTTGCCTTTGACATAGCCAGTAAGTGCATATATATGGTTAAATGTTGTGGATCTCATCAAGGTATATGTTATGATCCAGGGATTAGGTTTATCGTAGGGTTTGAAAAGGACACAGCGTCATGACTCTTCGGCCCCAGTTATCACACGTCAATTCTCAAACAAGGTGTAGATACATCTCCAATGTTTTTTGAAACTTCAGTAACATCACCATAGCCCTAGCCTCATCCTCAGTGACATCTGACATGCTCAAACTTCGAAAAATATTGACACAGTCTAAATCCATATAACTATCAATGACTCAAGCTTAACGTGTATATTCTTAACGGTTTAGTAGGAGTTTAGTTTTATTCCACACTTACATACATACTAACGTAAAGACGCTCGAACTGTACCACTATATTCCAGCCCTTTTTGAAACGCGCGGATAAATATCATTAATAGAGTATGGAGTAAATGACGTCAAGATGTAATAATAATAACTTGTTTACTATTACTACTACTGATGATGATAATAATAATACCTAATAGCAGTAGTAGCAGCAGCAGTAGTGTCACACCTACGTAATCATGTCGATATATATTAGTTACTTTTCCCGTTAGTGAAATGTTGGTCAACAATGTTGAAATTTCGGGATAACGTTTTAGTAAGTCAAGTACCCTGTAAAATAATTGTTGCTTTCATTCACAATATTCAAACGGTATGCTTATATGTTCTGTGAGTTCGTGTCTTGTCTGTTTCACCTAATTTATCGAAGCATTGTTACATCGTGGATTCATGGTAAATTATGCCAGTTGTGCGTTCATTTTGTTTCGAAGTCACATGTCTTATACATCACTAACTGCATTCAGGTGAAACTCTAAGATAATATTACAATATGTCTAAAAATTATAGTGTGATTGCCTAGGAGTTTATTACCTTGCTTGTCATCTTCTCTCAGTAGAAGTATGGTTTATCATTGTAAAGAATCTTATAGATTTGTGTTATAATATTTGTTAAAGACACGCATATTGAACATCATATGCTGTATTAAACACAAGGTTTGGATTAATATTACTTTTACTAAAGAATCAATTTTGAGTTGGATATGCTAATATGCGATGAGTTGCAGTTTCGTCTAATTAGTTAGACGACGTAAGCATCATTGTCAAAAATGTTAACGTTTTAAGTAGCTGTTATCAACAATATGACACAGGGGTTATTTTGGTAGGTATGCCGACGCAGGTTATACAACAGGTCGCGTGTAACTAATAATAATAATAATAATAATAATAATAATTATTATTATTATTATTATTATTTAGATTACAAAGACCATGTTCTGGGTATCTACTCACCTTGAAAGCGCACGGAAAAGTTGTCTCTACCAGGTGACAGTTAACCAGGTACCTCCATCCGAACTCCTTGAACAAATGAACGTAACTCGCATTAAAGACTCTACTGAAGGAACGATGAATAAAACGAAGGAAGAAGCTTATAATGAAGAACTTCTGCAGGAAGTAAAGAACCTGGCTTGTCTCATGAATTGTAGTGGCCGGGGAAGTTGCATCAGAGGTTTGTCCAGATTTTGTATATTTCCAGATGCATGTACATGACGCAGACATCATTTCTAAATACAACGTCCGAGGGCTGAAACTTTTCGGTCATTACTAAGGGCTACTAAGCATGTGATGCGTATGAATTATGATTGGTTGAGAGGATATAGTTTTGTTACATAATCGTATCAGAGAAGACACTATAGGAAGATGTATACGTGTCAATATTGTGTTGCGCTGAACAGTATTGCTAATTAGCCTCTTTTCATGGGCATTTAACATTGCTCATGTGGTCATTCGAAAGTCAGTCATCTTATCAAGTGGTTTAACACTGTTCAAATGGGTATTGTACGATTTAATGCCCTCTGTAATCCTAATATCCTTCTTTTACGAACAATCTAAGACGTTTAGCCAGGACCGTAGTGCCACATGCAATGTTGATATTCAAGTACTGTATACAGAATAAGCATTTTGCGATATAAATAATTCATTTTCCTCGCGTCACATTTTCGGTAGATTAGTTTCTTCGCCACAACACAGCAATCTTGTTTTCGGACAACCTCGAAAACTTGTTCAGTAGATAGTAAAGATCTGGAAACTTTACATATGCATGAAATCTACGATGTCCTTATCGGTTTCA
The DNA here is from genome assembly GCA_028554795.2 of Sinohyriopsis cumingii. Taxonomy (NCBI): domain Eukaryota; kingdom Metazoa; phylum Mollusca; class Bivalvia; order Unionida; family Unionidae; genus Sinohyriopsis; species Sinohyriopsis cumingii. The sequence continues at coordinate 25,828,328 of CM068841.1, read as the reverse complement.
CTTGGAAATAATATGTTGTATCCAATCTGCATGGTTATGAGAACACAGAAGTAAATTTTGCATTATAATTGAAGTTTTAGGTTACTAGGTATGCACATGAACTGAAAGTGTCATTTCCTTCATTCTCTTCCTACTTTAACATACATATTGGCGCATAAAAATAATATGTACAGTGTACTGATTCTTAATTTACAGTTCTCTTATATATTATAAAAGATCAATACATTTTAGGAAAAAGGTTATATTTAAATAGAAATAATTCTCCTATGTGAACGATCCTTCTTTAGCAAGCTTTATCAGTTAATTATAGTGAAAAAGCAAAACAAAAATATATTGCTAAATATGATTTTTCGCAAGGTGCCTGTCAATGCAGAACCGGATATGGAGACGTTGACTGCTCAGTGGATTTGAATGAACAGCCTGAGGTTTATGGCATACCCAACAGAGGGGTTTGTGATCTTCAGAAGTCAAACTGTGAAGTGGTTTCTGTCCTGGGAAACAATTTTGTTGATTCAGAAAGTTTCGCTTGCCAGCTCTTCCTTTTCCAGGTAATCAATTTTATAAATTTGGACATGTAGTGGTGTATTTTGTCATTTTTATATGTAATTGTATTAAATGACCATTACAACCTGTCTGTTTGTATCGTCTTTAGCAAAATAGAATGTTGGCGGACAGTTTCATAAAGGCATCGGTCTGGACGTAATTATGCTAACTCTAGTCACAGTTTGTTTTCCTTCTGTTATGCACTGCTGTCCAAGGGAATGACGAACTACTCATGTATTTAACGCTACCAGCCAAGGCAGATCAAAATATTAGCGAAACATTTTCTACTTTTATATTTAGTTATGATCAAACTTTATATAAAGCCACCGAGTAAAAAGAAAGAATGGAAGTCATATTGTCCACTAAACCTTCCTGCGAAAACAATAAATAATGAATTCACAAATATAATTAATGGATACAAGTTTTATATCTCAGTAAATGATATTTAATTTCTAAGCCAGAGTTTCTAGCCTAAATAAGCATTTTTATATATTGAATGGAAAATAATAGGCAGTATTCACTCCATTCTCTTAGCAGAATTTAACATAAATATAGTCCACATGATATAGATGAATTTACAATTCAGACCGCGATGACATACAGATTCTAAAATATTTTTCAGATAAAATTAAATGAGACCATCTTCTATGATAATACATTAGTTGTTCTTAAAGCCAAGAGAGTCAGCTTTGCCGAAGCGACCTGCCCAATTGCTGATGTCAGATTTAAACGCTCGGTAGAATTTCAGGATGACGTTAACACTGTTGCCATCGGATACAGGGTTGCCATTGGTAACACCAACCAACGATTCAGCCGCAATGTCAGTTTCTTGATTACAGACTCTCTCTGTATTGATTGTTACAAGAGTGGATTTTCAATTCAATGTTCAAAGAAGGTATGTATATTTCCATTAATATTCTTATATATGTACATACAGTCACTCACTATAAGTAGAGTGATGTGATGTTCTTACGAGTAAATTATACAAGTTACAAACCAGTACAGAAAAAAGGAAACAAAAAAGAAAACTAACGTAAGCACCGATGGGTTATGTAGTAAAAATATGTCAAAAGGAAGAAAAACAGGAAAAACGGAATACACTCACCAGATCCTTCATGCAGCAAGATAAAGGCAAAATTGTATGATTGCATAAAGACAACTTAGACTTAAATGTGCTTGACGCTGACCATATTCGAGACTTTGTATTCAGCGTGGATGATATTGTGAACCAAACATTAACTATATATTTACAATGTAGCACAGCTATGTGGACAAAGTCTATCGAATAAATGTGGTAGCAAATGATGGAACAATGAACATACAACACTATACAACAAGTGTCAGACTACAACCGCCTTAAACAACAATAAATGCCACTTGTCTTGGTACATTTCTGGCAGCCTCCAAAGATGAAAGATTAACAAAATTGCATGTATGGAACATACATTTATAATGTTGGGCTGATCGAGTGCTAATGCATCCTACATGCGAAAGGATCATACTATGTTGAAAACAAATCGCGAGGAACATTGTTGTATAATGTCCAAGAATATATGCGAGGATAATGCGACATTGGAAGAAATAATATTTACACGTAACGGGACAGATGCCTGCATCATAATAGTCTAAGGGCCTTTTGTCTTGAGATGAAGCGTCAACGGTCACTTTTTCTCAAGATGGACTACATGTTACACATTTGGGCCACGTTTTCTCAATTGGAAGCCTTGTGGAGCTTGGAACTCAAGTCCTGTGAAAGGTCGAACTCACTACTGAACTGCAGATGAAGGAAGAAACTTTGAGGACCTGTGTGCTTCCTGTATTAGCTAAGTGTCACCCGGAGGCTAGCAGTCCAATGTGTGGTATAAATAGATATGTTAGGATGGAGAAACTGGTCATCCCAGCATTGCATGGTACTTTCCCTGTCAATCTGATCTATGAAACCCACAAAGATAAAGTAATACAAACGGATGAAATGCAATCCTCATTAAAGTGGAAGGAAATATTTGCAAAGTCGTGACCCTACTGTTAAACCGTATGTATGTAATAAATGCATGCGATTTCCAGCGGTCTAAGTACCTTATTTGACTGTCACTGAAACTTGGACTGGTAGACTCAGTGGCAGCCAAAATTCTGAGCTATGGCACCTAAAATGATCGAAATAACGTACAAACACAACGTGCTCTTCTAAAGCCTTTATTAAGTTATATTACGTAAACCTTTTGGCCGTTCTTTGTACACGAAGAGCGGCACTTGATTATTACCTCAGATGAGTAAGTACTTTTGAAAGCAAGCTATGGGATAAGCTACCTGGGTTTTGTTAAGTTGCAACATACATTTTATACGGTTACCCTGAGAGACGTGTTTGTTGTGTCGAAAACTTAATGAAGACAGTTTGAAGAATAGCGAACTGCGACATGATTCTCGAATTATCATTATATTCTGCTGTTGTCCGCACTGATATTTATCATATTCTACGAAAGTAAAATAGCAAAGGGAAACATAACCTAATCATCTTACGCACGAGATGGTCTGAAACGGTATAGACTAAAATCTCTCTAAGATTACGTAGTACACCTTTGTCGATCAGCAAGCGAACATCGTGATAATTCCTCTTGTGAATGGTTTGAAGGAGTTCGAATAAGGAAAGAGGAATAATGGTCTGAGAGGCCGTTAATTTTGTGTACATATCCGAGCGCAAAAACAAAATTTATAATTGAAGATGGTGTGTATTTTTTCTGATTAAGTGCACTATGGAGAGGCCCAGATTGGTTATAGAACTTGGTAGAGAGAAATCAGTTGAAGTGACGAATGTGAAGTCCTTATAAAGAGCCCAAGCCCATATCGATGTGTTTTGTTTGGATCGGTTTAGCATGTTTTGAATCAAATGTTCTAGTTTTACTTTCTAGTTTGGCAAGGCTAGATTGGGCTGAACTTAACTTGGGTGTTGTTTCGCTTTGATCATTATCTCACAGAAACTCAAAACCCTTTCCGAGAAAGGGTATGTTATATAAACCATGTAAGTATTTGTTTACCTTGCACAATAAATTTAACTTAAGACAAGAGAGTACACACAACAGAACGAAGTATATGATATTTATATCTTCTGGAAGATTGTTTTATATGACTTTCATAAATGTTTGATTTTCGGTGTGAAAATGGATGCATCTTATTTCAAGAAATATTTTCATTGTTCTGTTTCAAGAATGGTGGAGTACAATTCTAAAAGCATGACATCTTGATATCCCACAGTCCATAGCAATAATATGCATCGATGATCGGAGCGTATCCCACAGACCACGAGAAATATGTGTATAAGTCCTAGGAGACGGAAGTAATCGAACAAGTAGGCATGAACAAAGATTTACCGCTAGAACAAGTTAAATAAGCGTGCCAGACCCTTAAATCACAATATACCTGATTTTCACCTCTGAGTGTGAATGCAGTTTGGAGATGATATTTGTCAATTCACGAGTCGCCTAAGAAAAACACGCTCTGGTAAATCAGTCTCTCTAACATAGCTGAGAACCTATGATGAATTGTAGCTCTTATTTTAGGTTGATGCACTTCGACCCAAATATGATTGCACGAGTGCATTATATTACTTCAGTTTGCAAGCGGGAACGAAAACCTCCATTCAAGCCAAATCTAATTAGAATCCGATTAGTCTATATATATATATATATATATATATATATATATATATATATATATATATATATATATATATATATATATATATATATATATATATATGTGTGTGTGTGTGTGTGTGTGTGTGTGTGTGTGTGTAGATAACAAGCTTTATTTCATTGTTTTATTCTATTGGCCATTACTATGTTTGCCACCTCTATGATATCATATCGGAGCGATTTGAACAAGTGAAACTCACCTTTGTTAGACAAGTAACACCTTCCACCCATAACTTTTGCAAACAAATCGTTGAACTGTTAGAAAAGAAGAGATTATTGTGATTCCACGAACTTTACATTTTCTGTACATATGGCCCACGGTATTAAAAATGATGGACCACACTGGTAGAAATCATATATAAGTGTGCGTAAAGAAACGAACAATAACGGACAACGCGAATGTACTTGAAATCTAAGATTATTACAAATGATAGTTATAACATAACTGGTTCATTATTTCCTGTTATTATTGGTGTATAGACAAAATGTCGCCTTATATCACAAGATTGTTTTCAAATGCAGGAAGTTTGTAACGATGCTATTTTTTTCTGTTGTGTACCATACGGACTGAATATTATTAAGTGAAGTAATTAAAATACCGGTGACAGCAGTGAAGGCAATAACAATGCCATTATATTATTTTCAGGAAGGATTTGACCTCGTCAGTAGACGATGTACCAGGAGCAACGTTCAAAAGGCACAGGAAACAGGTATGCACTCTTATTTTGACATATTGGTTTTCTAAGTTTGTTATTAGATCGACATTTAATATAAATTTGCTTTTGTTCTTCCGGACCATCTGATCAGAAAATGACAGTTTTAAGTGGTATCCTTTGGCTTCGATCTATCTTCAAATTCACAGGCAACATTACTTCACTGATGCTGTTTGTAATTGATTTCCTAAAGAAATATATAAAAGGCACATAAAAGGTCATTTTTACTGCAAAGTGGTGTTCATTATTCGCCGCCGAAACCACTTTCTTAATTTGCAATTTATTCCTTTATAATCAATATGGCAATAACGGGTGAAAAATGTAATACCATCCACGGTATTTAGATAAAATATATTTATTAGATTAAAACTTACGGGAATAATATATTTCAGTCAAAAGATTACATAAATCATTCATACATATGTCAGAAATCAATCTAACTTATTTTTAATTTAATGTTCATGTAGCTATACGAGTTAATGCATAAGCGTTAGTAAAATGGCTTGTATGTTTTTATTTTTCCCAGGATGGAGTGTTGTGTATACAATTATTTGTGCCGTGGTCGGGTCCGTAGTATTGGTTCTTGTTGTTGTAGTGATTCTGGTTTGCTGTCGACGGGAAACGACGAAGAGGTATAGTTAATAAATAGAGAGAAATGTTTACAACTCTGTTATGTTTTAACTTAAAATATGCATCTTGCCTACCAGCAGCAGGAAGGGCGAACAGACCACTTGGTTGAAATATAATTAGCTTTAAACAAAACATCATACAAAAAAAAAAATAGGTCATGGGTTATTATTATTATGTACTTTGTTTACATATATGAGGTCGCGCCCTTCCTGCTGCTATTAATTTATCCAAACATTTTATCAATTCCAATTCAATATTTTGTTCTGGGATCATGTAAATTTATTGTTATATATCCATGCGGTGTAGCTTGCGCTCGTGAAAAAAAGTTTCTAAATTTATTTATATCCATGTCACCGCCACATCGAGTTTGATGAATATTTCGCAACGTATGAGTATCAGCTCCATTAAACACAACTAAAATATTACAATTGTCTCTAATCACCTTTGGTATTTGTACATATCGTTGAGTAACATAAATCACATCAGTGTTTTTATGCCTACCTCGAGAAAATATTCTAGCAGGATTTGATTGTTTATCCAGCATCACTTCATCATATACAACCAAATTATTAATTAATCCATCAATAGAATCTACAGACTGTGCTTCATCAATATCGGTTATAAACTCGATAACATCGTTATCTTTGTCCAATAATCTTGCGTTTTCATTAAAATCTTTAAGTACATCATAACATCGTTCATCTACAGACGGGGCTACCAAATACAACTTATCCCATTTTAGCCATCTCATTATAAGATTAAGTAATAACTGTGTCTTTCCACTTCCAGATGGTCCTATTAGTATGATCCAAATCGAGTTCGGTAATGCAGGATGATTTTTGACAGGTTCTCGTTTTCGAGTCGCTGAGACATCAATTATATCCATATTATATAAATACATGAATCTATATTGTTTACGCTGTAGAACTAAAACCCCAACTAATGATCTATCCACGGTTACAACAAAAAATGCGAGAATAGCGTATGGTGGAAAATGTGCAGTATGTAACAAAAAAAAAAAGGTTTTCTTTTTTACCTAAAAAAGATGGTGGTGATATTGCTAAATTAATGTCAAAGTTAAGAGGCACTCCCTTGGCTAAATACTCTAGAGAAAAACATCTACCAGGATATAATTACTGTGGCCATGGAACCCGACTTGATATTAGGCTTGATAATCAGGATCAACCAAAACCAGGCGATGAACCAATAAACGCTGTTGATAAAGCGTGTCATGTTCATCATGTTGCGTATAAAAGCAATGATTTACAAGACAGACATATTGCAGATGTGAAATTGATTCATTCATTAAATTCTATAAAAAATATAAATATAAGATAATCATTAGCTAATTGGTTAGTAAGATCCGCGATGAAAGGTAAATTAGCGCTAGGGGCTGGTAATGTATAAATGGAATCGATTTATTCTTCCCCAATTGGATACTGAGGGGTAAAGCAACAATTAGTAAACTCGCTAATGCAGCAAAAGTCAAGCATTCTACAGCCGCAAAATGGTTATCCAAACAAGCAATATGGCAAATTTATTTACCGCCACCTTATCAAATTCACTTTGTACATTTTGATGTTAGTGTTCCTAATGAAGTTCATCAGGCTGATATATTATTTCTACGATATGATACCGTTAAAATTGGTCGACGTCAAATAATATACAGATACGCGCTGACTGTTGTTGATGTTGCAAGAAGATACAAAGATGCAGAATCATTATCAACTAAAACATCATTTGAAGTAGCCGATGCGTTTGAGCGAATTTATCAACGAGGTGGTTTACGATGGCCACAATTATTACAGGTTGATCCTGGCAAGGAATTTCTTGGTCCAGTATCATCGTTGATGAAACAACATAATGTCAAAATACGACGAGGCCATACTGCAATTCATCGTGATCAGACAATCGTTGAACGATTTAATCGAACACTCGCTGAGCGGTTATTTGGATATCAATAAGCGAAAGAATTTATTCAGGATACGAGATCTCGCGAATTGGTGGAAAGATTACCAAACGTAATAACTACATTAAATAATGAGTTTACTCGAACAACCAACATGAAATCTATTCATGTAATTACCAAAGCGCATATACCTACATAACAACGACGTGATTTTTCAACACAACCAGTATTAGGTAATACCACTGTCAGGTATTTATATGAACCCGGTGAACTTGAAGGTGGTAAAGAAAGAGCGATTGATCCTATTTGGAGTATTGCGACGCACAAGATATCTAGCGTAACAAGATCCACTGATAGACCCGCAATCTACAGACTGGATTCAACTGCTCCTCTACGTTTATTTGTACGTGAACAATTACAAATAATTCCCGAGGACACACAATTACCACCCAAATCACTTACCTAGCACCTCTACGTCGATTACACTCAAGAAGGGTCAACATAGTACTTTCTCGCGTGTGACCAAAATTGTTATTTTTTCTATCTACGGACAATTGTCTTGGATCATTTTTCAGATACCGCCACAGCATTATACAATTACAACTTGCACAATGATTATTCTGCTGTTGTTTCAGTGTGTTAATAAATTCAACATCAAGATCAAAATCGCGTTTATCTTTTTTTTTTTTTTGTCACTTTGTTTATAACCAGCCAATTTATTTCTTATTATATCATTATCGAGGCCATCATTGATCACTGACGAGTCCATGACAATTCTCGGCAGTTGAGATATTTTTCTAACTCGAGATACTGCAAGATAAACTAAGTTCGACCATTCGATACGATCATCAACGATCCAAACAACTGTATCAGTAATAGTTAATCCCTGAGATGAATGAATCGTCATCGCGTATCCAAGCGTCCACGGGGATTTATATGAATGTAGAGCATCTTCAACAGCATCAACATCAAATGCGACAATATCATTCAACACAAGATTCTGTTTCCCCTGTCCTGGTATATCAACGTCAATATTTTGACGTCGCGTATCTGCTGGTCGATAACATAACGGAACTGGCAATGTTGGAAACTTTTCTCGTTGTAACTGAAACAACTTCCGTTGAAGTGTATCACGAACTATCTTCCTACTTGCCACTATCAAATCGTTTGGTCTCCACGTTTGTAAAAAGCCTTTCATGGGTGTTTCTAAATTATCTCGCGCATTACTTCACATTGAATTTTATTCGGTTGTAGTCTGATTAATTTTTTTTAATTCTCTTAATTCTGCATCAAGTGCTCTATGATCGTCAGTTATTTCTTCGTAATAATCAACGAAATTTTTCAGCCAATCATGTGGAGATGGTCCAACTATAGGTGGTGGCTGACCATGATCGCTGCACATTATCACAGCAGTATTTCTTGTTAATAACCAATTGAGAAATGTTTTTAATTTTTTTCTGATGATACAGCACATATTTCATCCCGTATTATGATCTTGTAATATATTTTTCTCCCATTCGATCAGGAGTCCAAGTATCACTTTTGTACCTAAAAAAGCTGTGATAAGTACATGATTGTACTCCTAGTTGTTTCATTTCTCCCCGAGTCTGTGTATATGTGTTAGCACGATCATATCTGAGTTCTGAAATAGTTCGATCGCTCGAGTGGTTTTACGAAAACCTCTAGGTCCGTTTAGATAAACTGTCTTGTGTCTAGTTATTGGATCGTATACCGATGGTGCAGACGATAGCTTTTATCAGGTAAATACCTTTAATTGTAACATCAGCGAATTCGGAATAATTAAGTATATTTTCCTTTTTTATTCTCCACGAACCCCACGATGCACAAGTGCCTATATTTAATTTTTCTATCAGTCCTGAATATTTTTTATTGATATAAAACGAATCCGTAGCGACTCTGACAGCAAACTCAGAAACCTTATTTATCATCGATAATATATTTATTGAAACGTACGCTAACATTGATGATCTTAAATGAGTATATTGAGGTGACTCACCGTCGATATAACTCACAATTGTACCTAGTTTATTTCCATTTGGCAAAAAAACTATTTCTCGACTTATAAACGTGTTTTTATTCGTTGTATCAGCGATTATAAAATCTAACTCAGCATCGTCCATGATCAATCTTGTACAATGTCGTTTATGATCATATGAACCTCCTTGGGTGAATTTACCGATTATTTTTCTGCCGAGATCTTTTGCGATTTTAGTCTCCTAATCAGTTTTGTTGGGGTTTTCATCATCGGAATATTCCTTTTGTTTTGGTAACCAAACCTCGGATTGTTTCCGATATGATATAATTGCTTCGCTGATCGTCAGCGATATTAATATCGCACAATCAAGCATATATCGTAATAGTACTATTGGTAGCCACATTTTTTCTGAAAAATGCCTACCAAACCAAACATAACAAATTGTATGAAGATCTTTAGCAAACTCGAATGATTCGGCACAAGCAAATCCAGTCAGGTCAAAATCCGGTAATGGTCAATTTATCGATACTCGCGTCATTTCATGTGTCGGATGACCGAATCTTTTAAAATATACAGAACAATCTCCGTATCCGAGAAAACTTCCCGCATAACATGCAACCATATCAACCGGAATAACATCTTGATGATCGTATTTAGTATTACATAGTCTACCGTGGCCGTATTCGACACAACTCGATATTATATAATTGAGAAAATCAAATCTAGTTGGTTTCCACGAATTTTTCTTTCTAGCAAAATGAGCCGCAACTGACGGAACAGTAAAACACTTGCTTAATAGTTCGTCAGTATCATCAGTATATTGAGCGCAAGATTTTTCATTTTCTCGTGAAGAAGATCTGTTCGATAAGTAACGCCTTCGGTCTTACAAATTGATCAAATTTACTCTTTCTTCCATATCCGATTCGTCGTTTTCAGAACATTGAAATAACCATATTGACACGGGATCGTTTTTCCTGATTTCTGTTAATAAAATCAAACATGCCTCCCCCAGAATTATCTGGGAGATAAAATTTAACAGTTCGATCTCGTGGAAATATTGTTACTGCGTTAGTCCACGCGTGTGCGTTATGATCAATACTTTTAATCGAAGCTCCTTTTGATTTATATTTTGATTGATACAAAATCGCTCCTGTTATCGTCGCTATGGTTATTGGAAATTTTTATTTTTTCCTAACACAGCGACATCTTTGATAGACGCTCCGGTATCTTTAACCATTTCTCCCCACTCGTTTATTATTTTACGTTTTTTATCTGTTAAACCATTTCCAGGAGTCGAAACGGTAAAATGTTCTGTTACTCGTTCAGCTACACAGTTTAGTTTTTAAAATTTCATCGGCTTCAGCCTATCAACTCTGGGTTTTTCATTTATCGGATAGATTCCATAGATAACTGCTGTTACAGGATACGCTCGCTCATAATAGGGTTTGTCAATACCAGTCAATAGACCTGGTTTGGAATCTTTACTTAGTATGACAGTTTTTTTTTAGCATGAACAGGATCATATTTGTCACGAATAATCCAATCATCTATCTCTGTTAGCACGACAAATTTTATTCTGAAAAGATATTTGCGATTGTCAAGGTAATTCATGATAGTTGCCGCTCGTTTGTCGTTCATCGTAGCGTCGATGATATCTTTGTTGCGTATAATCTTGAACGTTGGCAAGACATGAGATACACCATCAGCAAGAAATTCTTTCTTGGCATCGTGAATTTTATTAATCAAACTTTTATTTTTCGGATCAACCAGATCTTGCATCGGTAGGTCAGGAGATATTCCGTCAAGCCGAGCTTAAATGTATCTGCTTTCCAAGGCTTGATTCTGGATAATCTATCGGATTCGTTCATATTATATTTCAAACAAGTATTTTAATTAAAATATTAAATATGCAATGTCTCGATGCAAATGGTTGATTATCGGTTCATTGACTCCTGGTAATAAATCCTGTAAAAAGGATGTGGTGTCGCAGTACGAAGAAAAACACAATTATGCGCAAATTGTGGTGGAAAAAAATATCGCGAGCTTAAAAGATATTATGACAAAAGAAAATAATAACAGTAACAACGCTATAAAATCCGTGGAGGATTATCTAAGTTTCAGATAAATTATGATTTAAACAAATAATATTATTATATAAATGGACCAAAATATGAACCACAAGTTTATAAAGCATTCTATAATAACGAACTACAAACCAAATCGTGATGGCATGATTAGAATTGCAGGTTGAAGAGACCTGTTGTTTTTGTTATTAATACTGGTTATCTAATGTTTTCTATTGGGAAGAAAAATTATCTCTGTCATCGTTTCACATACGAGGGTTTCTTTGGGGTGATCAAAGCCGGTCTTCTGATCGATCATATTGATGGAAATAAACTTAATAATAATTTATACAACTTTCAAGCTGTTACACAGAGCGATAATTCTGCACGGGAAGGGACTGGTAAATATAAAAAACAGTAGCAAGGAGGGTTGTTAAATCTGCAAATGTAGATACTGGTGAAGAGAAAACGTTTCAATCAATGTATTCTGCTGCGAAATACTTTGATATTAACTCGCGTGTGGTAAAATACGTCGCTGAAAATATAACCAAGTCCACTCTTTCCAAGAAATATAAACAAAAAATTATTTTCCAATACCATTAGAGCAAGTAATTACCTCAAATTATATTTATTAACTATTTATTTATTTTTTGGGTAAAATATTCCCACTCACATACTACTTATTTTTTTCGACTTGAGCGAAGGAAGATAATTCTGTAAACATATATTTCTCCGTAGATTATGATTTCATTTCGTAATTAGTTAATTAATCGTCTACGTCGATATTAATATCAATAATTATACTCGTAGAAGGATTTTTATGGTTTCTAACTTACCAAATAGAAAAATAAACGTGGTTACATCGTACAGTATAGCAAGTTATTTTTAAATCTGTTCATAACACGCTGTTTTAATACAAATATTTTACGATCTATTCAGAAACCGATGTTTTAGTACAGATATTTTACAATCTATTCAGAAACCGCTGTTTTAAAACAGAAATATTTTACGACCTATTCAGAAACCGCTGCTTTAATGCAGAAATATTTACGATTTATTCAGAAACCGCTGTTTTAGTACAGAAATATTTACGATCTATTCATAAACCGTTGTTTTAATGTAGAAATCTTTACGATCTATTCGTAAACCGCACCCTCCCACCACGTCACCAGTGGTGGATACATGTTTTGTATCACCCAAGGGCAGATTATTGGGGGTGGGTGTCAAAATCTGTTGAGTGTAGAGAAGACCCCGTACATGTTTGTACTGTCCTTGGTGTTGTATCGTCCATTAAGTTTGTGCCGTCCTTAATTAAGATTTATGTTTGTACTGTCCTTCATTCATTTATTCATTATACATGTTATGCTGTCCTTGAAACACACCTTCTTGAGCTCGCTAGAACACTCGACTATGGGCTCGCATAGTAGTCTGTGTTTCAGATACCCTTTGAACTCGCTAGAACACTGGACTAATGGTTCATAAAGGCATTATATGTTGTGTTGTGTATCCTCTGAACTTGCTAGAACACTCGACTAGGGATTCATAAGTGGATTATGTTGTGTGTCGTCATTCATTCATTATGTATGTGGTGCTGTCCTTGAAACATCCTCCTGAGCCTGTTGGAACACTCTACTAGAGGTTCACATGGGATATATATTTTTTTATTATATATATATATATATATATATATATATATATATATATATATATATATATATATATATATATATATATATATATATATATATATATATATATGTATATACTAAATAATGAACCATGAAAATATCAATGATGTAATTGTTGCTATAAAAAAATAGAAAAAGACGGTATTAATATATCTGAAAAACTGAATCCTGAAAAGATTATTTCTGAATTTGAATTTTTAGAAAAGCGTAAAATTGATGGTGGTTTTACACTGTCGTCTGAATACAAGTTTATAAAACGAATTCAGGCAGCGATGTTCCAGTCACTAGCTGCAGTAAAAAATGATCATGTCAAGGAATTCGTGCCGCAGTAGAAAAAAATTAGATTGAAATTATCTCGTGAATGCAAGGCAAAGAAAACAATTAATGCTCATGTAAGACAATTAAGAAAAATTATGTTAGATCGTGAAACGATCCAAAGTAAATTCGTTACTGAACATGAGCACGTGTAATATTTTATTATTATTCTGAATTATTTTATATTTTATTATTCTATTTTTTCCATAAAATCTGAACGATTTTGTTAATTTTGAGTACCAATCACCCAATCAGAATTAACAAACTGATTGATTTGTATAATTTTGAGTACCACCCACCCCCATCAATTTCAGAACAATAATAAAATATTTCTGATAAAATAAAATATTTGTGATAAAAAATATTTCAGAATAATAATAAGATTTTTTTGTAGTATTTTTTGCAAAATTGATTGATTTTGTTAATTATGAGAACCATCCACCCGATCAGAATTACAAAATTGATTTGTATAATTTAGACTACCTAACTACCCATCAATTTCAGAATAAATAAAAATATTTCAGAATAATAATAAGATATTTCAGAATAATAATAAGATATTTTTGTAGTATTTTTTGTAAAACTGATCTATTTACATGATTTTGACTACCTAACTACATATCAGAATTAACAAACTGATTGATTTACATGATTCTGAGTATCAACCACTCCATCAATTTCAGAATTAAAAAAATATTTCTGATAAATAAAATATTTCTGAGAAAATAAAAAAAATATTTCAGAATAATAATAATATATTTTTTGTAGCTTTTTTTTGCAAAACTGATCGATTTACATGATTTTAGGTATCAACCACCACATCAGAATTAACAATCTCATCGATTTGTATGATCTTAAATATCAACCAACCTATCAGAATTAACAATCTGATCGATTTATATGATTTTAAGTATCAAACAACCCATCAATTTCATAATAATAATAAAATATATCAGAATAAATCAAATATTTCAGAATAAATAAAATATTTCATAATAATAATAAAATATTTCTGATAAAAATAAAATATTTCTGATAAAAATACAATACTTCTGATTAAAGATCATTACGATAAAAATCTTACGACAAAAATCTACGATTTTACATACAGATTCACAATTAATTCCTCTCCCCGTAGGTCATTTAAGCGTCCCAGGTGGTATGTGAACTTAAAATGTATTCGTGTTAATATATTAGTATGACACCGCAGATAAATGAGATTAGTTGGTTCTTGCACGATTAAACTTCCAGGGGGAACTTGTGGTGTGAGCGTATATAGAATATGTCCTTGCTGAGCCTGATTTGATTTTCCAAGGTCTATTTGATAGCTACCTTCGATCACATCACGAACTAGATTAACCGCGATTGTCGATGTTATATTAACTATTCCGGGGGATACATGTCTACCGCCTCCTTATGCATCATTATTGTATCTAAGAAGAACCGGAGGTGGAGCTATTTTTCTCCATGCCTCAACAATTTTAAGAAAGTTTTCGTTGATAAGATCATTGATTGATTTTGTCAATTCGTCGGTTTCAAATCCTGGTAGTATAAAATTTAATAAATCCGCTTCAGCTATTTTATAATGATCAATATATATTTGTTCGATACATTTTATTTCTTTTCTGAGTATATAAGTATTAACTTTTATTACCTCAACAATATTCTGATTAGTGTATTTAAGGTCTGAAATAATTTTATTTAAATGTTGTATCGTGCAATGACCTGATTTTTTAGATCGATATTGGGATACTCCATGATATAATTTTTAAATAAATGCGCTGATGTCGTTAATGTAGTTGTGTATTCAGTTTTAATTCTACTAGCTGTTTCTCTGAAATATCTTTCATAAACAATACTAGTTGAAGTTTTACGATCATAATCAATGATAGAAAACGGTACTATAGGATATAATTTTCCATCATTAATAATATGAGTATCCTTACCAGTCCATGGATACGAATTTCGGTATTTTGGAGTTGTTATAAACTTTGCTTCGTTCGTGAGAAATTCATTTAACTTCGGTTCTGGTGGTCCTTTATGCACGGGGGGAATATCCGGCCATCCTAACATCGTTCTGATTGAACTCTGATAAATATCCACGATGTAGTCGGGAGAGTTTATTTCGATTGCAGAAAACAGCGTTGGTTAATGGACTGTTATTGTTATTTTTGATTCTTTCCCAGTGATAGTTTTTATTCTGCGCTGAAATTCATCGTTGATTTGCTCAATCTGATAACTACCAATTGGTATTCCAACAGCGTTCTAGTCAGGTGTTCCATCCAGTTTGTTTTTATTAGCAAATACAATTTGCTGGTGTACCATTAAATGATTTTGATGTGATATTTGGCGGACTATGATATACTCGTAATTGTGCTAGTGCAATTTCTTTTAGTGGAATGGCAGTTGGAAAATTGGTGCTAAATTCAGGATTAGTCGAGTTTACTGAGATCATCGTGGTCTTGTGCGGGATTGTGCTTGTCACGATCTGCTGGAGTAGCTCTACTGATGTCATTATTAATACTCGTACCTTTAATACCAGCGCAGTTGCATATTTTAATCATCTCTGAAAACTCGAAATGAGATATAATTCCATCACTGAGAGTCGCTGATAACAACGAAGATAATTTGGAATATGCCACCGTAGCTGTATGTAATTTGATCATGTAATCGGATAATTTTTCATTTGTGCAAGTACATATTTTTTTGCGATGATATTAAAAACGCCTGCAATCGTTGTTGTAGTTGAAATACAGACTGTCACGGCTACTGGTGCCATCATTGTCATTGTTGATAATATCACACCGGTTCCAGCAACAACAGCGGATACTGAATAAACAATCACGTCGACGATAACTAGTCGTCGTCTATATTTTTTTATTTTTACTGTATAATGTTCGACGATATCTTTTAATTTTACTTGCCATTCACGTGCTTGATTGTACCTGAATGTTTGAACGTCGATTGGGGTACTTATTATTATTTTATACAGTATATAATTGAGGTGTTTCAGCTACAAATTCCAAACACCACCAGTAAGATGTTGAGGTTAATGTCTTATCAGCTGCTTCCAGTGCAAATATTTCTTCGGTTCCTTTATTTAATACAACAGTCACAACCCCGGAAAACCTATCGGTCGAATGTCGCCAGGGATATGTTGTGAATATCTCAAATATTGCAGCACTGAACACAGACAACCTGTACACGCCATTGACTGTTGCGGTATATTTGAGAGTATTATTCTGCGTTGACCATGTTGCGAATCCAGATGATACCGTGCATGCGATGTTGGCAATATGCCTGGGAGTTATTCCCGCTGGAAGTTTAATCAGACTAATTTTATTAACGATTTCAGGAATCCCCGCTACGATGTCTACTTGTGTTTTTTTAATCGTATCTAATGTTTTTTTGTTATATCAGATAGTTTTGCGTCAACGATCAACGAATTACCAAAAAATTCGTCTGCGGTATCGTTAAGTTTTCTAAAATTTCTACGGAGATTTGTGAACGCGTTTACGTGAACGTCATACTCGGCCCGTAATGTGGATAGTTTACCATCTACGGTGCTGTAGTTGGTGTCAACATATTTTTTGTTGCTGCGTCTTCGTCGGATGTTGGATCTCTTAAACCTACGATTTTATTCCCGTTCATGCTGAGTTCTACCTTCATTGTGTCACCATTATGTTTCACGTGATTAGCAACGCTTCTTGCAATTTCATCTCTGATAGTTGCAAAAGATATACTTGAATCCCTGATTTTCCCGCTGTCAGTAAACACAGGGATGTTATCCGTGACCGCACCGAGTACTCGTCGAAATATATCATTCCATTTGATATTGCTGGCTTTTAGTTTACCATATCGATTCTGAAAAATAACAACCTCATCTGGGTCAACTCCAGCAAGATTCATAATAACAGCGAGTTCATCTTTAGTTGCGTACTTCGACAGATCACTGCCATCTTTCTTTTTTTTTAACGCCGGATAAGAAGATCTTCTTCCGTAAATATCAACCATTATATAAGATCTAAGAGCTGTTTAAAACGAATCGGTTACTTGTATAGTCATGCACGACCTTATGTGGTGGTTTGGATGATTTTGATATAGCATTAAGTACATTAATTACTTCACGGCCGCATATTGGCGGATCTGTCATTGTCTGTGTGGGTAACGTTGAATACCAAACTAGCGTGTGAAGTGACGCGACATACTTGATAAACTCAGGCGGTGGAGCTAACCCGTATGAATCAAAATAAACGATTCCACATGGATCAACCGCGTACGATACCCAGTGAGTACCGGGTTCTGAATTCGAGTCGAGATTAATAATACCAATTTCGAATTCATTCGGTTGTTTCGGTAATTGATCTCGCATAAAAACACCTCTGAAGTTTTTTATTTTTAGCTGTTTAGCATCATCAAGGAAATCGAAATTTGACATCGGTGTGAAGTTTAGGTTCCTGGAATCCTCAGACCTTTTCCTAGATATGTCCCTGGTAATCTTAGGCCTCTCCCCAGGTAAGTTTCTGGTAATATTTGACCCGCTCCCTTTTTGATATCCTTTTCCTGTTGTTTTCTTTAGAGCCATTCCAGCAGCGGTTCCAACAGCACCTACCGCGACTGCTTTTGCTACGGCCCGAGCGGCAGCAGCTATGAACGCTGGTATTGCTGCAAGAAGTGGGAAAATACCACCTGTTTTAACCATATCTTTAAAATAACTCGGAGAAAGAACAAGTTGAACTCCAGTTTTTGATTTCAGTGCTTTATTAAAGTGTTTAATCTGAAATTTTGTTAACGATAATTTATTTGGACCACCACTAGAAATCTTATCTTGTTTCAACGTTATTTTTGTTCCGCAGTTTTTTGTTGAATTTGATTGAAGTTTTTTCACCTGACCGGGAGTCAGAGTGACATTAACATGACTGTATGACA
Source organism: Sinohyriopsis cumingii (assembly GCA_028554795.2). Classification (NCBI taxonomy): domain Eukaryota; kingdom Metazoa; phylum Mollusca; class Bivalvia; order Unionida; family Unionidae; genus Sinohyriopsis; species Sinohyriopsis cumingii. Next base: position 25,809,853 of record CM068841.1, on the reverse strand, counting down.
TTTTATGATAAATACTTGCCACGCTCCAAATAATGATTATAGATTTTCAACTGGTGCATCAACGATTCTCATTCGACCACTACCACCTTCAAGCAACATCACTTTGTCGCTGAGTATAACCGCGATTGCTCTGTAAAGACCATAAACAACTGGTGGACCAGCCGCGAGTACTGGCGGGGTATTAACATGAGCTGTGAAGTGTATACGACAGCGAAAAGTAATAAATCGGATACAGTTTTGTAAAATCGAACTGTGATATTTGCAGCCCTTTGTCTATGTTTAGATCACGTCCCATAAATGTCATCAAACGATGATATGCGCGTGCCACATGATTTATGGTATAATCTAAAGATATATCTTCGGATGGTTCTTGTTGTCCGTTTATCCTTAACGAAACCTCGCTAACACCGAAATTGTCAAATATCATATGTGAAAGTTCCTGACTATTCAACCGATTATTAATTTGCAGCGCAATAAAGATATCTCGTGGCGCAGAAACACCTTGCTGTGATGCTATATGCCATGTAAATATACCTCTAACGGTACTTTGAACGGCATCTGTGGTTACTGTTAACCAATACAGTAATGATTTACCGCCTTGATCCATAAAAGACAATAATTTCTGTTCTTCTGTGACCGATTGAATTAATACCGGCATTCACAATGAGAGTTTCGTTATATTTACTCTACCAGCATCAGCACACCATCCCCTCGCCAGATCGCATCATTATCATCACCTTTTCTTACAAGTACAACTTTGTCGAACTCCAAACATGACTTTTCTAACATCTCTGCAAAATCCGAATATGTGAGACAGCGGAATCGCACACGAAAAATTTCTATTTCCTAACAACATTGCTCGGCGTGTTGCAAATCCTAAGTTGTAATTTCCATTAATACCTTTTATAATATCAAAAGCAGCACCTGGTCTATCTTCTTATCCAGGTTCAGCTGGTTGTGGATCAGATGTAGTATTTCGTGGTGTTTGTAACATAATATGTTGAATATGATCAGCGTTGTTGGTAATATCTTTAGCAAACATCATTGATGGACGAGCTGATCTTGTATAATCATCAGAATATCTTGCTAGACCAATTATTGTTTTTGCAACATCGACATCCGGCTGAATCGATTCGATATTTCTTCCATCAATCATGTATGTGGCGTTATCAAATAATACCATGATTCCGATGTTGACAAAACCAACTCTTGCATTGGCATCGTATGCAGTATCATCCGCCTTTACAAGTTCACCTTCTACTTCAATAAATGCCTCAGCGGGTAAGAAATATATACTTGTATCCTGAACTTGAAGTTCGATACGCCCCCGTTGATTTGGTTGTCTTGCATCATAGGAATAAAACTGATAATCACGTACCGATTCATCTTTGATGACCGGTTCATCCATTTTAAATACTGAGTCGGATATACGTTTGAACATTTTATTATATATCTTCGATTTAAATCAATTATCGACGAACACGAAGTCCACTTCCTGCTATCAAATTTACAGTAATATTTTTTTTGTACTTCATTAGTTTCTTGATCCATCAAGGCTGCTAGTTTTTATTTGCGGCTTGATTTATTATTTTACTGACGTCTGCGGGCATATCTGTAGTGCTTAGTAATTTTACTGGTTGTGATTTTCGTCTTATTAATCGTGCTATTCTATCTTTGATCACCAAAAAGGCCTTACCAGCAACATTGACAATTGCACCAGGAGGTTTTTCACGAACGAGATCAATAGCTTTCATAGATAATTGTTTTGCAACTGGTGCTACTTTTGGAGCTAATCTTCTAAATAACCATTGAACAACATCACCAAGTCCATCTCCGTAAGTTGCTCTGTAGATTGGTAATCGTGAGTTTACCGCTCTGACCTGTACGGGTCTATAATGTCTGTAATACATGATCATTTTTATTTTATTTACCATTTATCTACCAACTAGTCACTGTAATCATCAACAAGTTCATCGATAAGTTCTCGGTAAACACTGATATCCATGATACCACCCTGAAATAATCACCGACAAATATCAGCTGCTTCAGTGGTTATTTCTGGTGAGTTATTTCCGACACGTTTTCCTCCGATAAGAACTTCTAATCGTGACACGTCATTGATTATATTATCAGGACAAACAAGATTATATCCTCCTGATGTGGTCAAGAAACCACTTCCTACAGCACTCGGAAGATCATCATCATCATTTCCTGCCAACATCTGTTCTCTTTCTTTTTCAAACTCCTCAATTCGTTTCCTCAGTTTAGTATGTTGTTGGGTGTATAATCGCTGCAGAGGTGAAGGTTTTTGTTGCGGTGAAGAAGATTGTTGTTGTTCTATCTGTTGCAGAGGTGGAAGAAGTTGATATGAAGGTTCCGGCTGTTGTTCTATTTGTTCCAGTCTCTCTCTCTCTCTCTATCAAGTCTTTTTATTTCTTTAACAAGTTTATCGTGTATATAATCATTATTTTTTACTTGTTTTATGTTGTAATATATACGACATACCCACTTAATAAAATTTTCATTCTTTGTTTTTCATAACCGGGTTTTAAAATATCAGATTTATTAAATATACCAAATAATATTTTTCGGGTAATTTTTCTTCTTTAGTATTTCCAATATCTTCAATAAACCCTTCGTTAAATTTTGCAATCAATTCAATATTTACTCTTCCTGTTTTAGGATGAGGTGCAATTTTTTTTCACGTTCGCGACTTCAGTACGTATTGTTCAAATACCCTCATGTATTTCTTCATCGACAGGTGGAGGTTGAGCTGCAGCAATATTAGTTGGAAGTTTTTGTAAAATCTTTTTTGTTTGTATGGTTCTTCTTGCTATTTTTTCAGTTTGTTCTGAGGTTTGTTTCAATACTGGAAAAATACCATTTTTCCTCTTCTCATCCTCTTCCTTAATATCTCCCCATATAGTTTTGTTTTTCAGCAGCCGCTGCAGCTTTTTCTGTAGCTGTAGTGACGGGTTTAAATAGTTGTTTAGTGTCTTCTTCGTACTCAACTTGTGCTTCCTGCTGCGCTCGTAGGTTTTTTGTGAATGAATCTCTAACATGAAGAAATTTTGTGATTGATTCTAATCGTTCTCGAGCTATTCTTGCAGTCTGAGATTCCGGATGTACCATTATTTATTACAACATAATGATTTAATTACAGCAGCAGGAAGGGTACGACCTCATATATGTAAACAAAGTACATACGACAAATAACCTGTGACATTATTTTTTTTTCGTATGATGTTTTGTTTTAAGCAAATTATATTTCAACCAAGTGGTCTGTTCGCCCTTCCTGCTGCTCTACCTGATGCATGATGTGAAAGAATCTCTTCGCCTCAGTTTATTTATGATTGTCAATATGTGCTCTAGTTAAGCAAAGTGGTTATTTTGAATGGCATTTTAGAGGTTTGGAGCATATTATTTATGAATAATATAAATATTGAATTAGTGTCAAAGCGGCATGTGTGTATCTATGTGTGTGTGTGTGTGTGTGTGTTCGTGTGTGTGTGTGATCTGGATTTTTAACGTAGCTTTAAAAAGATCAGTCATATCGCTACGATGTCTGCAGTGTGACAGTTCATAGTGATTTCTAGCACTGGGGCATTATACCGCAGACATGTAGCATGATTTCATACCCAGTCACATTATCCTGACACCAGAATAATGACGACTATTCTTAACACTAACCTCGTAATGCTGAGCGCCAAGCAAGGCAGCTGTTAGTACAATTTTGGTAAGTCTCCCGAGGCGGACACTCTAACCACTAGGCCACCGGAGCGGTCGCTTTTGTGTTAGTAGTATATTTAGGTTCTTGAAAGATAGTATGTTAGATTGAAAAGGAAATAAACTAGCTAAATTGCAAAACTAAATTTTCTTTCTCGAATAGCTCATTCTTATGGTTCTAAAATTCATCTCAATTTATACATAGCTACTGCGTAATGTAGTTGAATATACACGTATGATGATTCCCTAAGTGGAACATGTGTAATACGATCTTATGGCACTATTATTGTCATCATAATTCATGCTAAACACTGACCTAACGATCAGAATATCCCGAGTATATTTCAATGTTGTTTCATTACACTGCAATGAGATATAATATTATGCTACAAAATACAAACATCGGATATTTTATAGTATAGTTTAATAATAGATAACTTTTATACAGTACAACATATTGAGATTGCCATATGAAATACAATTGCCTTCGAACAAAGGAGGAAATTAAACTTTTTTCTCCCATAAAAGTTCTAGACTCCATTCCATGATAGCTTTGTTGCTAATATCACTCCTATGTATTATATTTCTTTATGTAGCTTTGATTATTTTATACAGACTTGAAAATAACGTTAGATGTATCCATTTTCCATAGGGCTACACACGAAAACAACGCGACAGTTCAATCAAACATAGACATTCAACATGTGGAGAACAGGGTAGAGGATATCGAGATTATTGAAGATGTATACCAGGAGATAAACGATCAACCAGCGACACACTCCACAAGACTTGGCAATCCATTCCCGACAGCTGAACCAGAGCCTGGCCATAACACCTATATGCAACTGACGAAAACAGAGAAAGACGCATCAGATGGATATTCATATTTGAATAAAATTTCCGATACCATCGTCGGGCTGGCAAAACCTCAGCTACCGGAACGCGTGCAGTCCAATGAGAAAACTTTCACTCAGCATCACCCAAGCACTGAAGTCGGGTCAGAAAATGACGAAAGATATCTTGAACCAGCAAGAAAAGGAGCATTCTAAGCAGCGCTTCAATCTATTTTGATGTGCAAACAATACAAGTTGACTTGATTTTACTCTGTCGTCAACGTTCATCTTACCAATTTAAATTACTAAACAGATTTCTCATTGGTCTGTAAAAGAAGCATAATTACCATTGACGTATTATTGTACCGAAAACATACCCAATCATAAGTTTCCGACATATTGATAACTGTATATAGTAAAATATTAGATTAATATTTAGCAGTATATATGATATGTCAACATTTTATCATGCATATAGTAATATATCCAGTTTATTCTTTTACATTATGGGTTTAATGACTGTGACGTGTAGATTATGGATTTAATGACTATGACTTGTATATTATGGTTTAATGACTATGACTTGTATATTATGGGTTATATGACTATAACATGTATATTATGGGTTTAACGATATGACTTGTATATTATGGTTTAATGACTATGACTTGTACATTATGGGCTTAATGACTATGACTTGGATATTATGGGTTTAATGACCATGACTTGGATATTCTGGTTTAATGACTATGACTTGTATATTATGGGTTGAATGACTATGACTTGTATATTATCGGTATAATGACTATGACTTGTATATTATGGGTTTAATGACTATGACTTGGATATTATGGTTTAATGACTATGACTTATATATTATGGGTTTAATGACTATGACTTGTATAGTATGGGTTTAATGACTATGACTTGTATATTATGGGCAGTTGTCCATATGCCATGCTTAAAAAGTGATTTGCAAGACACCAACTATTGTAAACTAAAACTGTAGACAAATTTTACGAAAGGCTGATAACCGTGGCTAATTTGGGAATTAAAATATCAGTTCATGACAATATTCAGATATTGTATCTACACACGGCTCAAATGTATCAGTTATTTTATTGATTTTAAATTCAAACAACGACATCGCATGAGCATGGGTGTTTTCTATATCTCTATAAACATATAACATTATCCTCCCCCTCCCCAACCTATCCACAAACGATATTCAGAAAGGATGAAGTAGGTGTTTCTCACTGAGGGTAAATCTCTAATAATGAATTAAATGGGTCGGCTTCATCTAACATGGAAAAAGGAAATAGGTAAAACAACGATCAAAGAAAAACAGAACGTTGTGAAGAACCCTTCCTATTTTAAATTTAAGTGAAATACTAATACTAATCATTTTAAAGTACAACCTTACTAACATCTTTCTTCAGTTAAAGATTCAACCAAACTGAGCCTTAGAGCCGGTAATTTTCATACATAAAGAGTGCGATATGCAATGATGATATAACTCGTAAATGCTAATTACTCTACTGGTCAAGTAATAGAAAAGGAAAATATTTTCCTGCAATACTTAACAATTGTTTTAGAAGGAATCGAGAGATTATCTTCATTAAATGTCGATTTCACGAAATATGACAACATTCCCCGTAAAGAAACTACTAATATGCATCAATCTTCATCAAAGTAGCTATGGCTTGTTTAGGATAGCACACACACACATACACACACACACACACACACACACACACACTATATATATATATATATATATATATATATATATATATATATATATATATATATATATATATATATATATACATTTTTTATCTATTGTATAATTGTGTTATACCCTTGTAAAACACTATGTAATAGCTTATTATTCTTCAAACATATTGTAGTATACTATGTATAACAGTACATTTAGAACAACATATGAATAACCTAGTCATATGAATAACCTAGTATGACCTGCCCTTCTGAAAGTTAATTCACACCATTCTGTATTTGCAATAATCTTTCCATACGCGAGTTGCATATTAAGTCGACCAATAATTTGTTTTACTAGCAGAATTTATAGACAAAAATTCAGCTGAAAGATGATTTAATACTAACGTGTACTGTTGGTAAAGTAATTTTAAGTAATTGGAAATGTTTTTAGATTACAAAATGTTAGATCATTGCGTGTGTGTGTGTCTGTGTTTGTGTGTGTGTGCGTGTGTGCAAAGCTGTCAATAACTTTTATATATGCTTTATATTCAACGCATCGTGTATTATAACATTATCGTATAATGTTGATAGATACAATCTGAACAGACAAACAGATCGTTTAATTTATAGAGTTTGTACATAAATTCTTTTATAATTTTCAATAAATAATACATTAAATAACCGTTTTTTGTTATAATAGTTTACTTTCTTATAGTTGACTTATTGAACATATTTCATTGGCTCTTTAATTTACCCTGAAGTAATCAAACCCAGTAATGCAACTACAATGAAAACCTGGGCAAAGTTGATCAAAAATGTTTCCTTTGAAAACTATTATTCCAGAATCACGCTAAATACAAGGCGAACATTGCTTCCCAAACTGCAAAAAATCATTGCAAAATCATCCTATGCCATGTCGTGCGGGCCATAAAAATATCATAGGACATGTTCAAGATCCTGACCTGGAGATGTAGTGAGGAAGTTTTATTGAAAATTGATGCCATGTTGCATCATGTTACCCATTTGTAAATTACAATAAGTACTTTCTCACAGATAATGCAAGAAATCATAAATTGTTATAACGAAATACAAGGAACAGTGCATTTAACATTAGTATTTACCTCTTTAAATATGATGTCATGCTCTATATCCTCTTGATTGGGGAGGATTCAATGTCAATCTGGGATGAAATGGCAATTAAAAAGAAAATAATATACTTAGAAATATTTTTTTTAAAATGAACTATCATTTGATCTATAAATACAATGCTACAAATAATCTGAAAAAATTTATAATATGAAATAATCGGCCCTCTGTTTTTTTTTCCTCAACACATTTATATATAAGAAAAAGTTATTAAACTAGCCTCCACAGAAGTCTTACGATAGCGTAAGCGTCTATCGGACTCAATGGCACGCTCGCACTGTCATTACTAAAAGACGCAGAATAAACGTAACGTTCTAATATCGAATAAGTAAAAATACTGCTGAAAACTACCTTTTAAAGATCATTCCTACTTTACACGTAAGTACTTTTGAATTTGCAAATGATCAAAATAATTTTTTTTTGGGGGGGGATTGTAGAGCTATCGTGATGATTGAGGAATATAATATTATACAGCTCTAGCAAGATTATGTGTTGCCGCTTTGTGATGAGGCACAAAGACATTATATTCGGGAAAAGTTGGATTAGATGATAGTTTTTTGTACACTGGCGAGCTTATATCAAATAATTTGCCTCAATATAAATGTTTTCAGATGCGAAAGTGTTAAACGTTTCCACAACAAGACTTGGTAACAAACATTTGCAGATAGATGCCTTGGTAAAGTTTAGATCTTGTTAAGCAAATACGCGCAATACCCAGGCTCGTTCCAGTCAGTGGCATACAAGGTAAGCGCCAGAAGTCCCACATAACTGTAGTAAGGCCTTGCTCTGTTCCCCATCCTATGTTCACGACGACTTGTATTAACTTTAAGACATAATTATAATTGTCCCTGTGATATTTACTATTCGAAAGGAAAGTTAGTTTATTGCCAGCAATGAATCATGCAACTATGGTTTACTCTGTCAAGATATAGTTGGGTCATCATCTGTAACTGCACATATGCAGAGCGTGCAAACAGTATTAGATATTGATTAGTTCTTGAAGTTTTTTAGAGACTGAACAAAAACTTGAAAGTATCCCAGGAGTTTAGTATATTTTTCTTTGTATGGAAATGATGTTAATGTAAAATATGATGACTCCGACATAACGCCATTGCATTACATGAAGAAATTATTAACGCCAAGAAGTACAAAATTATGACGTTCATATAGTATTCAAACTAGCATAGTATTCATATTATAAGTGACAATATTATATATCGATAAAACTAGAATATTCTTGAAAGAGTAAATAATAATGGTCGTAAAGTATTCGCAAAACGTGACATCCTCGATAATAAAAGAAGACTTGTAAAGTTTCCAGCATTAATAGAGCAATTTAATGCATTATTATGAGATGCAGCAGGCGTCTTAAGTTGTTGCATATTCTTCCCTCTTCAAGGGTGTATGCTAGTATGCCACTAAAATAGAGGTGACGTCAAAAACGAAATCACAAAAAGAATAAAAAGCAATGAAAACAAAAATAAAAATATAAAGAATACATCAGGTAATCATGATAGGAGGGTGCGAGTTAGTACATGTGTTGAAAGCCCTTGTAAATGTGTTCGTCAGATTGATGCTAAATAACAACAGTTTAAACCATTTGAAGTGGCGTCGTAAATACACATGGGAAGTTTGAGTAGCATGCTCATAATACCATATTGCTGCGTTAGCCATAATACCCCTGCATGAGACCTTTAGAATCTACGGTAAATCCCCTTCCAGTTGTTTTACTTTCGTAACATATGATAGGCATAAAGAGAGGTACCAATTAGCGATGGCCACAATGAAGACATATAAAATCTATGTTGGAGTTTGGACAGAGACAGGGAAATCCCAGTCAATGGGTTATATTATTTGTCTCTCCACGATTGGGATTTCCTTGTATCGGTCCAAACCCCAAAGTAGATTAATTTTCTCACCAAATATTTCATTTTAAAGTAAAAATAATTCTTCATTAGTGTTCACGTCCAATGTTTACACCCGGCGCATGAATATAACTATGTTAATGAGGGCTGTGGTGTGACCGTTGCTTCCGAAATGCACAGTTTATTCGCGTGAGCGAAGAAAATTAACAACATAAAACATTGCTTAGTAATGAAGTATTATCACATTTAATATATGGATGTTATATGAAATTGGCATCAAATAATATTTATTACAAGAAACTGTTTTATTTTCATCAGATCCAATTTTGAAAAGTTATATTAGCCACTCAGCTCCACTGTAGTTATCCTTAGTACAAGCTGTAACGAAGAGTAACATCTTGCTTTAGATTATTAATGGATACTTAGAGATCTGTGTCACAATCGTAAATCCAAAAACGGACTCTAGCGGATAACCATGTGCTAAACTTTCAAGTTCACGGATTCTTTGAACATTTATTTTTCTGTCCTGGAAATTTGGAAAGTGCTACAGTGAAGTTGTCTTATCGATTTATGTGTTGACAGATAAATGATTTATTCTGGCTGGTAAATATAGTAGGTATACATTTTTTATTCAACCGGGGCACAATGGAGATGCTTAACAAAATTAGTTTGAAGTGTGTTTTATATAACACCTTTCTGGCTGTTACTAAATTTTCCGTAGTTGTTAAGAGAGTTGGAAGGCTATGAAGTGTATAAGTCTTTAGCGTGGAGAATTTTATACTATCTGTAGCACAGTCATTTTTCAGGTCAGCGTCATTAAATGTAGCTAACAGTATATAATTTGTTTCACACTAAGTATTTAAAACTAGTTAGATAGCTTATACTACATTTAATGACGCTGACCTGAAAATGTACTAAGCTAGCCCTGCATATAGGATAAATTGACCATGCTGTGTGGAATGTACTATCATAATACGAGAAGGCTCGACATCGTATGTGTTTGTGTCTTTGTCTCCCTCGAAATCTTTTTGTAGGGTGTGCTCTCAAAGATGGATTTACCTTAAGTTACTATGTTTTTGATATATATTTGTTGCTGTTGTTGTTGTTATTGTTGTTTGATTTTAGTACAACTACGTCAGGCACAGCAGAAGATAACAAGGGTTTCTTTTTTTCAAAAGTAATTCTGAGCGCGGTGACACCTTGACTGTGACGACTGGTCTGAGATGACTAAACTGAGATAAGAAAAGTAAGGTTAGCAAAACAGCTAGATGTCTCTGTCGCATGGATGAGAAAAAATGAAACATATAACTGTCAGTACACATTTTATTTATTAAATAAAGGCAGTCGTCTCCAAGCATAACTGATAGAAATAACAACATTGCCTTATTATTGCCTTGGTCAGCATGCATAGAGATATACTGAATGTCTGCCGGAACAGTATCCTGACCCGTGAAGGTTAACCTGGCAATCAGAACTGACACAGAATCCGCTCTTGGTATGCCCGCATTAAGATGGCAAGACCCAAAGTCTACATTATGAGATGACGGACCTATTCTGACCCTAGGCTTCCTTAACGTTACATTGACTTGGCACTCAATACATGTAATGAAGTCCAAGTCTGTCGCTCAGGCCTGCTCTGAATTGGTTCATCCTTTCTACCGCAGATAATGTAATACCTAACCCATTTGATAAATGAATATTGGATCCATTATTAGTGTCCAGTGCTCAGGCCACATGAGCGGCCTATAACCATCCAAGCACACGTATGATATTGGCTTTCATGTAGTATGGTGCAAGTAACCATAATTATTTATGCAATCAATCAATATTAACATTCACGTAGAGAGCAACACAACTAATGTGCCTATTGAATACATGTAAGTTGTGGATTAATATTGCATGCAGCTTACACAAGCTTCTATATATACAATACAGTAACTCCTATAGACAGATTCACTATGAACCATGCCCTTTTTACCATAACGTGGTATCATATGGCATATTTGACTACTTTTGTTCAAAATTCCACGGTTTGGTGATACGTGACAATATTCTAAAATAAAAAATACGGCCAATGAAATTATATCGATGGATGAATATGCTCCTCGTACATTTATTTGCTGCTTGTTTGTCATCATTATGGCCAATTTACTTGTTAAATAAATTACTGGGATCGGGCTGGAGTTTACTGCTTTTCTGGCGATCAAGAAATAGTCGCTCTTTCCATGGTGGAGAGACCGCTAAGGTGTCGTAAGAGGGTAGAGCGAATACTTGAAATAGGAGGCGAATACTTGAAAACGTTTAATGGCTTTCAACAAATTTCCAAGGAGACCTTATATTAATCTGCGGATTGAGAACAGTAATATTTTATGCTTTGCATCAAATCAATATAAGTAGACCTCATGATGGATAAGACGTGTATGCAATTATAAAAGATACATCACCATCAGAAGCTGCATTAATCTTGTGTTTAGATATAATTTGAGAGGACTCGTCTATTTGGATTATCCACTGTGATCAAATGACGCACTGGACTAAAGGATCATTTCGATGTTATCGTGAATTCATCTAAAGTTTTGAGAATATAATTGTGATACATCAGTGCTGCTGACACTTCAGCATAGGCAAGGATATTGGTACATCAATATATTCATGACCTGGGAATCATTCGGAACACAAATGTTTTGGACTTGTGATAGAAATTTTAGCATTATTGTGAAGTGAATTCACAAAACTGTAAGTTCCTCTTAAATGTTCATTTTATAACTTAGATAACTAAATTATTTGTTTACAAAACTTTTTGGTTTTTCTTCTTTCTGTTACGTGGTTTAAGACCATAGTGTAGTAACGAACAGAAAGAATGGATTTTAATGAGAATTTGTCCCATAAAAAAACACTGCACGATTCTGGCAATGTCAAGTTAACAGAGACAAGTATTTGCGTATAATAATAGAATCCTTTTGCACGCACCACGATAGCTAGTTTCATATATAACCAATCTGTCTAGGTTCAAAATCTGCCAGCAATATGCCGTGTCTGATGGATATTTGTGACATTTTGCAACGAGTGAGAGAAAATGATGGAACTCGACCTCTGTATATTCTGATACATATTGTTGCTGTTTTCCCTTGTAGTCTATGTATATAATGAGTCCAGAGCGCCATACCAATTTCAAACAATTAAACAAATACACAAAACAAATAACTAGTTTGATGGGTTTTGGTGGAATTTATATAAGTACTATAATCTTCCTACATGATTTATGTGGAAAATGTGCAGACAAAAAAGCAAAACAGTTGAAACTATGTTTTGATCTCGGAATGTAATTTGTGTGCATAGATGTTGGTGGTTTTAGTCATGCCTCAACCTGCATTTGCATATAACTTTGAGCTTCAGTCATTAGAGAATGACGGTGCATTGTGTTGATTGGTCCTGAGCTGAGATTAGTATGAAAACATATTGATGTCAAATGTATGAGTTACAAAAACTTCAGATTATAAGGTGATTCTGCAACATTCCGACTGATTTGAAATAAAAACGAAGGCAAAAACACCCCAAATTCAGGAAAATCTCTTAATACTACAATAGAAAAAGTCTCAAGTATGACAGTGGATTATGCTGCTAATCGTTAGCGGTGGCAGTATGTCATACAACTGCTGCCAGGGGTAAGAGTAGATATAGAGATAAAATTAAATTTTAAATTGAGTAATTCAGCGACATCAAGGGCGAGTTGACGTACGACGCCATGGTAAGATCATTCGCAATTAATCATAAGAAAAGTCGATGTATTGCACACATACGACAATTATGATAACGGGTTGAGCTGTTTAGTTCTGAACAGGGGTTGATATGACATCTTACCTAGGTCAATAACCGTAGCAATTTACAGTAAGAAAACATATGACGTTAACCCCTGGGTGTGGCTAATGGAAACACTCTGCTCCGATAGAAACCCCAAGGTAATGTCTGGTCAGAGAGAGCACGTGAGCAATTTTGGACAAATGTATGTCAAAACTTTATTGACATCCTTTTCGCATACCTAATTATTAAAATAAATCACCAAGATATTTATGCTTGATAAGGCTAAGCGATTTGCCAAATAAATTACCTTGCCCAATAAGATAAACAAAGCAATGTAAAGAAGTTACATCAGTTTGTGCAGTCGTGTCCCTTGGCATCTCATAAACATTCCACAGAATCAAGTATGTTAAAGACATAAATCAGTATTTCCCAACCATTTCTGGTCGCATCCCTAACAAATACTGAGTTTCACGACCCCATTTCCACATTTTGATAAGTTTTGCCACCTTAAAAAAATACCGACCCTTCTGGACCCTCGAGAACGTCCTCACGACCCTGATTTAGGTCGTGACCAGGGTGTTGGGAACAACTGGGTTAAACGAGAAGCAAATTGCAACACATTAGAGACAATCTGCTTAAACTTTACAGCTTCAGAAATAGCCATACTTTGAAAAAGATTGAAGCTTATTGTGAGACTGACCGTCAGTTTGCTATCTTTCATGTCTAGATGTAATGATAATTTTTTTTAGGTTAACAATCTATGTACAATGAAATAGTCTTAGCCAATTTAATCTATTTCTTCAACATTGTTTTGACAGTTGATCTATCCTGTAACCCGCTAGCTTCTGTATCAGTATGTTGTGCGAACTATTTAAACTCGCGTCCAATTCTGCAGTTAAGTTGTATTTCCAATTTTCTTTTTTCTCGTACATTAAATGTGCATAAAATTGAACTATTTACAATGCAAAACGCACAACATTTCAAGAACGTAATTCTTGTAGTCAGGTTGTACAGTCGGTTTAATTTTCAAAGTCTCCATTGCTTGTTTTTTTTGTGCTCAGTTTGGTTTGTAACTGAGTTTTGTACAGGTGGTGATGTCTCATATTTGTGTATAGGATGGCCAATACCACCGAGCAAGATACTGTGAGATGGACAATTCCCCAAATAAATTCTTCCAATCTCTGAGTTTTGATTTAATTTCAAGCTATCTTCCGTGTCATCTTCCATTTGTTCGAGGTCCTCATCTGTTAATTGTAACTTATTTTGTTCAATTCTTTGCAAAATGAAATGCCTGTTTTGACCTTACTCTGTCATATAATTTTGAAACAAAATGTCCATGTTCTCTCCTGGAATGTTCTTGCCTTTGAAAACATCTTGAATGCTTCCCCGGCTGCCATTTTGTTGTCTGATTAAACCATTTACTGAGCATCCCACTGAATTGAACTTATTTTTAACTTCTATGAGCGTTTGATCGTCAAATGTATCGATAAACCCACATATCTCTTGACGTGTTTGGGCGTTGTGAGCGTTGATGGAACATTTATTTGTCTGCAATGTGATAGCTAAAGTTACATTTGTAACATTTTGTGATCATTTGGTTGTCACATTTATAACATTTGTCCATTACATTTGTAATATTTTTAACATTTGACTGTCACATTTAAGACCTTATGTAAAATTTGACTGTCACGTTCCAGGACAAATTTATGCCCAGATAATTCTTACTATGAAACAATATTTTAAAGCTATGGAAGGTCTCATCTTTGTTAGCGAAGGTTCCGATGTGTTATCCCTATCTATACCTTGGCGGATCGTACAGATCGTCCAGAGCTTTATCCTAGTGACATTAATTGGATTTCATGAGTTGTCTCACTTAGTATGTAAATGCCAACTAACCAACAGGTGTTACAGCAGCGCGTTGTACCTCGGCTGAAAATTGTGGAGGCAATTGACTTCAACAGGATACTTTATAAGTTTATCATCGAAAGTATGACTATATACCAGAGAGAAGCCATTACTGTGTATTTTCAAGAAAGGATGTATTTGTACAAACTGGGGCCGTCAATGGAAAATTGCCTATTTTTGAATCCACTATAGTTGTGTGCTCCATTTATCTCGAGCTCGTGGGAACAGTGTTCATATTTGAACTTGAGTTTCACTGAAGTTCAAGATGTACGAAATATTTACAGTATATATAATCTTAGCTCTAAGGACAGCACACACCCTATGTGAACGTCTAGATTGCCAAACAATATTCTAGCAAATTCAGAGGTACAAAATATTTACAGTATACGAAATCTTATCTCTAAGGACGACAAAATACATAGTATAGCATATTTGCAGCATTATATAAATCTTAGTTCTAAGGACGGCACAGTACATATAGTAGCATATATACAGCATTATATACAATCTTAATTAAGGACGACACAATATATATAAAGGGGTACGTCTCAACGTTCAACAGATTTACGCGCACCCTCCCCCATAATCAACGCCGGGAGACTGCAAAAGAGCACTCTCCACGTGGTAACATGGTGGCAAGCGGTACTTTTTCTGTTGAAGTTTGATCATGGGGCTCGGCCCCCCCCCCCATCTATTAACAAATAAATTGCGATTATCGGTCACCATCGACAAATGTATCATCATGAGATTAGAACGCCAGACCTCGAGTGTGAGATTCCAACACGTTAGCACTGCACCACAGACCATCCTAGCTGACATATGTTTCAGAAATGATTATGAAGTTACCTATACTAGTTTCCTACAAATGATCATTATGATGAGTAAATCATAATTGTTGCAAACTGCAGTGTGGATTTATTTTCATTTCCAAACACACCCTAAAAAATAGGCACACATATTTCTGATGAGTAAAAATATGTGTCTGTATACAGTTATATTACCTAGACATCTGAAAATTGCTTAGCTATATTTCACAAGCGGGCATGACTTACTGTTATCAAAGACGAAGTCAAAAGGTGTAAATATCCTCTACGAATTTGTACTGTCACAAATTACGCTTCTACACTAACAGCTAATTGCCATATAGGTAGCTAAATTACAGTATAATAGTTACCGAATGATGACAAAAAAATTTGTGGTAGTTATTACGTAGTAACAAGCGGGGTAGCTACTTAATTGCTCTACTCAGAGATCTTTGCTTGACAGAGTTATCTACCTTCAGTTGTATCGTACACATTGGGATATACTGAAATATTATTTTATTTTATATTTCTTCGAATATGATGATATGATAATATTATCTGCGGCAAAATATATTGAACTCCTGCAAATATCAAAATATATTTGTGCTAGCTGCATATGTCGATGGAAATATTCTTTCTTTGCCAGACCCTATATTCAGAGAATGAACAACTTTTGCGCTCTTATCATTACAGCTAGTATTGAAAAATTTGCAATATTTGACTTTGTGTAACGGCTCGTAAATTAACCAAGGAATTATTAAGTTCTTGGCAAATGAAACGGTCGATTACGATATGACCATGAAAACATTCATAGATAAATTGATGACAAAGATATCCTTTTTCAACAGTATATCTAAGATAACCAGCACTTTCAACAATATCGACTAGTTTTTTTTTAATCGACAGTTACAAATTACACCATCAAGTGATGCTTCATAATTACTCATGATGGGATATTTTACAAATTCATGTGGCTCCATTTATATAGTAATATTATTTGTCTAAATAATTATTTTGAAAATCTAGGTAGATATTCTTCATCATTTTTAAGGGAGATTCATTGCAGTTATTTTTTTTAAATCATAATATCGTTTTAGCTCCCTGTATTTTGTACCACCACATTGCACACACAACTGCATTTCTTTTCTAACTCCTTTGCTATATTTTAAGCACGGTTTCGGTCCTAGACTCCCTCATCGCACGCTTTGCATATGAAGTCCCCAGAATTCGTTTACGCAGGCTTTGTTACAAGTACCTGAAGAACCGTTCATTAACCATTTGCAGTTATTCTTTGTTTGAATGAATATATATATATATATATATATATATATATATATATATATATATATATATATATATATATATATATATATATATATATATATATATATATATATATATATATATATATATATATATATATATATATATATATATATAATTATTCTTCAATTTAAATAAGTTTTTGTCTTAATTATAATATGGAAGATTTGGAAATATTATCTACAATTGAAGCTTCCAAACTTAGATTAGAACGTAACAGACGAACCCCTGACTTGCGGAGGCGAGCTCTGGTTCATCAGAGGAAAACTCTGATTGAAACTATTCGTGGCGCCAAGAAAAAATTTGTGGCGATGGTACATCTCATGTGATGTCAACATTCAGAATCATGCGCGACGCCAAAGATGTTATACGTGCTACAATGCATTACCAACGAACAGGGACAATTATTAATTATCTCGACATTCAAATATAATTTTTAGAGTAAAATTTATTGTAGCGGTAGATACTTGGATTACCCATGACAAACGTGACTCTGTCCATCTTCACACTAGAAATATTGTTACATTAAATACAAATTCCAAAGCAGGAATTTTGACTGGTATTATCGTACCGTATTATGAACGAGCGTATCCTGTGACTGCAGGTATTTCTGCCATATATCCGAGAAATGAAAATCCTAACACTGGCGAAATCATGCAGATGAGATTTTCTGAAATGAATTACGTCGCAGAACATGCAATGGAACATTTTACAAATGTAACACGTGAAAATAAGCTAACAGATCTACGACGTGAAAAAATAAATAAATGGGCTGAATCAGTCAAAGATAAAGGAACAACAATAAATGATGTTGCTACGTCAGAAAAAAATAAATAAATAATTCCCAATAATAGTAAAAGCAATAACAGGAGAAGTATTATATGAGCCAAAATGTTTATCGAAATGAGCTCCGATAAATATCGTTGATCATAATGGGCATACTTGGACTTCTGCTATAACAATATTTCCAAGAGATAGAACCGTTATATTTTACCAAGGAAATATATTTGATTTTATTAAAGAAATAAGTAAGAACGATGCAGTATCAGTGTGGTTATTTCAAAGTTCTGAAGAAAATAGCGACGAATTAATTAAACCTGATGGAAGTATCTGTATGGAAGAAAAATAAATTTGACCAGTTTGTAAGACCTAATGGTGAGATTTATCGAACAGAATTTCTTCATACAAAAGTGAAAGATCTTGTGTCAAAATGCACCAATGATCATGAAACGTTACTCAGAAATTGTTTTATGATTAATTCGGTCGCGGCTCATTTTGCTAGAAAGAAAAATTCATTGAAACCAACTCGGTTTGACTTTCTCAATGATATAATATCGAGTTGTATCGAATACGGACACGGTAGATTATGGAATATCAGATGTGATTATAAGGATGTTGTCTCGGTCGATATGGTTGCATGTTATCTCTGAAGTTTTCTTGGAATTGGAGACTGTTCTAAATACTTTAAGAGATTTAGACATCCAACACACTAAATGAGCAGAGTTGCGATACACGGACCTTTACCAAATTTTGACTTGACTGGATTTGCTTGTATTGGGTCATTCGAATTTGCACCGAAACACCTTCATCCGGTTGTTGCTGTTTGGTTTGGAAAACATTTTTCAGAAACACATTGGGCTCCAATAGTTTTATTACGATATGTGCTTGCTGGAAAAAATATTGATATCGTTGTTTGTAAAATATAGTCCGCAGAAACAAGTTTGGTTACCACAAAAAAAGAAATATTCTGATGATAAAAAATCCTGATATGACTGATTTTGAGAATAAAATTGCAAAAGATGTTGGTAGAAAAACAATTGCCAAATTTACCCAAGGAGGGTCATATGATCATAAACGATATTGTACAAACTTAATTATTGATGATGCTGAACTCGATTTTATAATTGCTGATACAACTGAGTGAAACACATTTATAAGTCGAAATAATGTTATAATGTTAACTTATCGGACAGAACTAAATTAGGTACAATTGTGAGTTACACAGATGGTGAATAACCGCAGTTTTCTCATTTTAGATATTCAATGCTAACGTACGTTTCAATAAATGTATTATCAATGATTAATAGATTTCCTGATGCAGCTGTTTGAGTTGCCACATATTAATTTTACGTCAATAAAACTAAAGGATTCCTAGAACAACTACATATCGGCGCTGATGCATCATGGGGCGAATGGAGAATAAAACAAGAAAAGATACTTATTTATTCTGAATCTGCTGACGTTGAAAATAAGGATATTTGTTTCAAATAAATCAAATTTCAAAACTGTCATCAGCACCATCGGTATATGATCCTGTGATCAGATTTAAGCCTGTGTACCTCAATGGAGTGGGTGGTTCTAGTAAAACAACACGTGTGATCAAATTTTTTGTGAACTTGATATAATTGTATTAAACCCTACAAACAACTTCTTCCGAAGGAAGGGAGATACATGGACTCCTGAACCAGTGGGTGAAAAGTATATTCCAAAGATTATTGTCTGGGATGAAATATGTACAGTTTCGATGAAGATATTGGGAATATTTCTTGATTGGTTGTTGACAAAATATAGCACTGTGATAATGTGAGGCGATCATGGTCAACCACCGCCTTTAAATGGCTAAGTAAAAGTACGTAGGTTATAATGAAGAAATTATTGATGATCATAGAGCGCTTGATCCAGAATTAAGACAGCTTAAGAAATCAATCAGACTACAAGTAAATAAAGTTCAGTATGAAATAATGCGTGAGATAATTTCAGAAACTCCTATGAACAATTTTTGGAATATGTCGAGACCAGATGATTTGACAGTGGCAAGTAGAAAGAGAGTTCGTGATACAATTCAACACCAATTATTGATGTTATATAAAGAAAAACCTTAAAATCTACCCGTGCCATTGTGTTATCGCCGAGAAGATACTCGACGACAAATTATAGACGTTGAGATTCCATGCTGCGGTAGTAAACAAAACCTTGTTTTAAATTATATTGTGTTATTTATATTTGTTACCAGATTTAATTGTTTGTAAGTTTTAAAAATATTTTTATTTTTGAATTTCATTTATATGTCAAAAATTATGTAGTTCTGTTTACAACTCATACTTTTTCCAAAAACTAGTTTGACCTTGACTGTTCATATTTGTAAAATAAGGATGACCTGTTTCCCGACCTTAATTCAAAATTAGTAATTACCACGTGACAAGTTATTTTTAATTTATTTTATTGTGGAAATAATAAGGTTGAGATCAAGGCTGTGTTGGATACGTGACCCTCGACATGTAAATAGTTCTGAATGAAGTAAACAACTTTTATTCTCTGAGTAAAATGATTGGTTCTTATCAAGGACATACTGAGGCTAAGTGATTTTTTATCATTAAACATAATCACGTGATCCTCTATTTCGCAATTAGACATTTCCAAAATTGCGCATTACTTAGTTCAAACAGTGATGTTTAGAGAGAGATCTCACAGTCTGGGCTTAAAAACGGTTGATGTTAAGTCGTTTCCTTCCGTTGTAACCAGTTTTCGAGCTATATGTTAATTTTTCTTCAGAATATTTTGATTCAAAAGGATTAATTCGTTTCTCTGGAAATATTTTTGTGCTTATACAGAATTCTTGAACAAAGACATTTCTTAAAAATTTGATTTTGATTCCCAAAACCGGGGAATTAAGTATTATGTTTCGACAAGGAACTGTAGATAACAACATTGAACAGGATGCAGCATACGTCATCGCCTTCCATCTTGGATTCTTATTCGGGACTCGAACTTGAGATAATTTGAACATTTCAATATTAGGACTTCTAAAATTTTATTAGTGGTTTATTCTTGGATTAGGAGCAGTTGAATCTAGTCTGTAGATTGCAGGTCTACCCGTGGGTCTTACCAGGCTGCATATGTTAAGTGTGGTCACACTCCAAATAGGACCAGTTGCTCTTTTTTACTACCTTCATGTTCACCAGGTTCAAATAAATATCTGACAGTCACATTACCCAGTACTGGTTCTTTTTAGAAGGAGTCATGTTGTATTGGTATGTATTTTTGTGATCGCATTGATGGGTGTCATAGAAATTGCACGAGTAATTTCATTATTTAACGCAGCTATCACACTTGGCAGTCTTGCAACCCATTCACGAGATCTCATATCTTTCTGAACTTTCTTCATGGATATTTCTTATGCATAATGATATCCAAATAACCGCTCAGCAAGTGTTCGATTAAAGCGTTTAACACTTGCCTGATCCCGATGAATTGCGGTACGTCCTCGCCTGATTTTGACGGAATGTTTTTTCATCAGAGGTGATACTGCACCAAGAAATTCCTTGCCAGGATCAACCTGTAGCAACCGTGGCCATCGCAATGGTCCTCGATGACATATTCGTTCAAACGCAGATGCAACTTCAGTTGCTGTTTCAGGTGATAGTAGTTCTGCTTCTTTATATCTACTTACAACGTCAAAGACAGTCAACGCGTGTTTGCATGTGTGTAATTGACGTCTACCAGTTTTAACGGTATCGCTGATGAACTTCATTAGAAGTACTGACAACAAAATGTGTTTAATGAATGTTGTTAGGTGGTGGTAAATAAATTTGCCATTTTGCATGTCGTGCTAGCCAATTTGCAGCAACAGAACATGTGACATTTCCTGTATCTTCGAGTTTACTAATCGCTGCTCTACCCCTATAATATCCTCTTGAGCTATAATAAATCGATTTCATAATAATAATAATAATAATAATAATAATAATAATAATAATAATAATAATAATAATGATAATAATAATAATAACAATAATAATAATAATAATAATCAGATGAATAATTACCGGCCCCTAATACTAGTTTACCTTTAATAGTGGATTTTACTAGGAAGCTAGGAAGTTGTTCTTTGAGAGATTTTATTTGAATAAAAAGAGTGAGTAAAATTCACATCTGCAATGCATCGTTGTTGTAAATCCATCATTTTATACGCTACATTATGAGCGTGGCACGCTTGATCAATCGCATTTTTTTAATATTCTCCGGCTCTTGGTCGGTCTCGTTCGCCAATATCATGTCAGGTTCCAGGACCACAAATATTATATCCAGGAAGATGTTTTCTCCTGGATATTTAGCCCATGGAGCTCGTGGTAATTTTCCCAGTGTAGCAGCGATATCCCCACCCGTTTTCCTTGGCTTGTCAAGGGAGATAACTTTGTATTTTTTGTACCACATTTTACACACTTGCCTCTAAGCGCACTTTTTATAGTTGTTGTTATTATTGTTGTTATTCTACTTATTGGGGCGGATGCTCTGCTCTGCATCACGCAATATAAATCCATGTTATTCATTATATTTCTACAACACGGATGTCCTTGATTTTTCAGCGACACGAAAGCAAGAGCCAGTCAAACATCATCCAGCGTTATCAAATTCTATCAGAGCAATTATCATAGGTCCATCTTGGTCTGGAAAGACGCAATTATTACTTAATCTGATAATGAGATGGCTCAGGTGGGGTAAGTTATATTTAGGGGCTCCATCCGTAGCTGATCAACGATGCTACGATGTGCTTAAAAGTTTTAATGACAATGAAAACTGTTGGGCGAGGATGGTAATAATATTATTGATTTCATGACCGATATTAAAGAAGCCCCATCTGTCATATACTGTATATTTATTAATAATCGCGTAGTATACGATGATGTGATGCTGAACAAGCAATCAAATCCAGCTCGGATATTTTCTCGAGGCAGACATAAAAGCACAGAGGTGATTTATGTTACTCAGCGATCTACAGAAATACCTTAAGTGATCAGAGATAACTG
The DNA here is from genome assembly GCA_028554795.2 of Sinohyriopsis cumingii. Lineage (NCBI taxonomy): Eukaryota > Metazoa > Mollusca > Bivalvia > Unionida > Unionidae > Sinohyriopsis > Sinohyriopsis cumingii. Next base: position 25,786,925 of record CM068841.1, on the reverse strand, counting down.
CAATTTTTTAGCTGTGTTAAATGTAGTCGATACACATATTCTGCGAAATATTCAAAAACTTCTTTTCACGTCCGCATGCTACCCCACACGGATATATCACGATAAATTTACATGATTCTCGGTCGCGATATATTGTAGGTCTTGATAAAATGTTCAGTTAAGACACATCAGCAGACAGGGTGACAACCAACAATGAGTGTCCGAGTGGGTAAACGAACACACGAAAACACAAGAGTCAAAAATAAAGTAACCCAATAAGAGAAATCTCGGTCAGTTAGAGGCTTCTGTTTGGTATTATTGACCTTGTATTTATCATTTTCGTAGCAAGCTTTATTTTCGTGAATGGAATTGTCTAAAAAGTGGTGTATTCGCCCTCTGTGCTGCTTTATTAGCCTTAAATGTTAGTTCGAGCAAACAATCTGTTCGACTGAATGTAATACTTTAACGTTGCTATACAATGGATAGTCTCACAGACATCTAAAGCAAACACTCACTTGGAAATATATGGTATTGGGCAATAGGCAAATACAACAACGGATATGAAAATTTGGCGTAATCAGCGTTGCAGGGCATTTTTAGCACTGTGCGAACAAAATGCTGTTAGTTCCAAACCGAATATAACCTGGTGGACACAGATATATAGAACAGTTTATGTTACTACACTTTTCATTTCAACTATCCAGAGTAAATATTTGCATGCTAATGCCGAATATAATTGTTTTATCGTTATCGACTAAATCTTTTCGCCTGATGTGGAGATATCTAGGAAATGACTTTTTGTACTCTGGCATGATGTCATTATAAATCGAAATTGCTTTCTATTGTGAAAGAAATCCAAATGTAATGAAACAATCAATCATAAGGGTGTAAGACATTGAGGTATTGATTGGTGGAAAGAAATATATATGTCATTAGTGTGTGTTTCTTTTATTTGAGTATTATTTTTCCCGAATTGTAAGAGGAAGAAGACAGCAAAGAAGAAGAATAATAATGGGAAATGGTCATCAACATAATATTAAAACACATATACCACGTCGTTTCATTGAACATACAATGCTGCCACCTCGAAATTTATTCGTTATACAAAAGTTATAAACTACATATTTCGGAACAACAATAGACCAAAATATGTTTTCTGGTGCACACCAAATATCGATACGACTTGCCTTCAGAATAATTGGTGATTAAAAGTGTTCAGCATCATTTTCGTTTGAAAATAACTTAACCTGATGAGAAGCCTTTAAATGAAAATATTTGTTGATATGACCATATATTCAGGAGAAATATTGATAACAATATTTTCAAATGGAACCCAATGTGTATAGGACTTTTCTTTCAGAAGGGAAATGATCACACTATATTGAATGTAGCTTGCTAGGTGTCTATACTGAATGTCATGCTGTCAAAATTTAATTTAGGACCAACTAAATATCAGAATAAGTCTCTTTGTAAGCACTCCATACCGACATGATCATCAATTCAGTAGGAGTGCCGATAATAAGATTTAAAATGGCTTCCATGATATTAAAGAGGCAACATTTTTCTTAGGAGTATCTATATATCATCCGAAGGCTTTTCGTGTACTCCCCATGCTGATATGACTTTCTGTTCGAGACGTGTTAATGGTGCCGCCCCGATATCCAATAGAGCAGACATTTTGAAAACCTTCCTGTCGCTACTCCTCAGTGGAAAGCCAATTCAATTTGAAGTGTTTCACCAGAATCCTTTTCACGGCGTTCTCTTGGTCCAGCATGGAATTTATGCAAAAATGAATGCCAATATGGCTACCATAGTTTCTATCATGAATATGTTGTTATCGCTGATCCTCCAGATATGACGGGTACATTTATACAGGGTTTCACTAAAAGACTTGTTATAACATATAAGTTGGTCCTACATGGAAATGGAACCTTTATTAAATAAAATATTGCACCCATGTAAGCCTTATAAATTTCGTTATGTCTACTCCTTTTGAGTAATGGGTCATATTGACATGAAGTTATTAAACGAAAGCTCTCTAATGATATATAATTTGTTCATTGATGCAAATGACACCAATCTTGCATCCAATAAGACCCCATTATAATTTAATAGGAAAATCCTATTGATCAAGAATATTAGAGACGGCTTCAAAACACAGCAGTTAAAAACAAGAAATAGTTTTATCTTGAGCTCCTTGAAATGTTTTCGGACAGTACAGAGTCAGTTCATGCGATCGTTCATTTTATAGTATACTCTGTATACACGCATCGGCTATGTTACACATTATAGCAACTACAATATATCAAATAATCAAATATAACAACGAATGACAGATCTTTGCAAATTGCATTCACTTCTTTAAAGTACTGGATCATCCAAATATTCGTATTATTGAATATTTTAGGACACATGCGTGAGGCAAAGATTAGTGAAAACCATCATTGGGGTTCCCAAAAACAGGTAGTCCATACTATATCCAAAGAAATCCTTAACGTGCCATCGTTCTGTAAAGTCATTGAAACTCTTCTATTCCGTGGCAGGGCATTGAAATTATTTATTTGATGTCCTCTATTGCTAAACCTTTGCTATTTTCTAAGATATTTTAGAGGGGCTAACGGCTGTAATTAATTCTTCATAATCATTTTTGCAGTTTCATAAGTACACAGATCCGGTAACCTCTGAAATACATGCGATCGCACGAATGTTAGTTTTAGAAGATCACTTGTAACAGTAAACAGCGAATTAATAATGAAAGCATGACTTACAAGGTCAATCTCTCGACAACTTATTATCAAAACTTTCATGTGGTTCCATGCATATAATCTTTAGGACATGTAGCTGGACACATACTGCATTGGAATTTATTCCTCCACATTACACATTTTCTGACTTGATAATCCTTATTCCTGAAGTAAGTTACTGATGGTCGGCAATATCGTTGTACGTACAATAATACATATAGCGTACAACTTTCTATTATTCCTATATTAAACAATAAAAAAAAGCTAAAGTAACCTTTAAACACTAGTATATAGCATACTGTAACATCATCTAATATGTACTACTTAAAATTTCCAGTAAAAGATAATTTTATTTCTTGTGAAGTTTAACTTGGTCCATTTTAAATGAGTAGTTTTACGCTTGTTGCTTCCACTATGGTTAATTTACAGCCTTGTTGTATTTTAACCGGACCACTCATAAGATAACTTTTTAATTTGGTTGACACAGGTTGACATAGAATTAACTTTCATTCAATTCTGATTATCTATAACTAATATGATTGGTTTAACACATCATAGGTACTGTTTTAATGCATCTGTTCATTTAGACATTATGATGGCTTATTCATATTTATAATCTGAATTATCTCTCAATGCGCATTTTCTGTGTTTATATTTCGACATATCAGCTGCATAAATGTATATATAATATGAATTATTTGATTTTCCTTTTGATTTTTCTTTTAGTCATTTTTCATTGTATTCCATTTTTTCTGAGTTTCCTTTATTCTGGTTAACCACAATAGATATATGTAACTGCGTGCGCATTTCAAATCTCTTTTAATCATGGCTATTCCCACTCTACCCCCTCAACAACTGTATTTGCGTAAATGCCTTTTTTCAGTTTAGTCATATAGTTGAATATTATGTATGCAAATATATATACGATGCAGATAAAGCATGTACACATATGACAATACATTGATTTATTTATTTTCCAGAATACTTAGGCAAACACATTTCTTTGTTCGAAAATGACGCCACATGAAAACATGTTTACATGTGCACGACAGCTTTTGTTGCGCAAACAATCAAAAATTAATCCTTTATCCCAATGAAAACGCTATCTCGTATGGCCTAAGATTATAACCCAGTCTCATTGCAAGTTTTCATACGGGATACACCCTGCTTATGCGAAAGAAGAAGGAGAACTCCTTGGTGTCTACATGACAGTCCATTAAGTCTCTCTCTTGTACCTGCTGTTGTTGAATTTGTTATTGCTGCTTTCTTTGATGTTACTTCTGAAGTCTATACTTCTATGTCAACCCTTATTGCTCCATTTTGATTTTTTTTCTCTAAACCCTCTTATAACAGGCCTAGTGCCGCCTTAATCATCCTCAAATTCTCTACATCTTCCTGCTTTTACATCACGTTCTTCCTGACACGATGTAAATTGATGTGGGCACCATTCAGCATGGTAATTTTGGAAGTCGTCTTCACGGGTGACCAGTGAACATTCGATGGTTAGACTAGAGACCGCACCGCTTAATATGTTTCAAGCGCGCACGCGACAGAAACATTTCTGCGTTGTTTTTTAGTAGGAACGCTATAGCTAATCTAATAAAGAGGGATATATAGAAGTGAAAGAGCTTATATATTTGTACAATATTCATCTGTTGTAAAAAATAGAGATACCAATTTTTCAAAATGCAACATTTTCATTCGGCAAGAAACAATCAACAACCAACTATTTAATACAATATCAACTATTTATTTTTCAAACAGGAACTTATTTGAAGGGTTGACAACATTGTGAATGTCAAGCTCGACTTCCACTGATCGAGGTCATGGGGCCATTGATGCACACTACGTTTCATAGCTAAAGGAAGATATTCATAATGGTCACAAAAGCATCTATCTACTTTATCATCGTTTATAGAAAATTCACGATCAAACTAAGTCACTAAATGTTCTAAAGGATATGCAAGACTGTGTTGACGAAGAAAATGCACACAATCTTTTCCACACACCATCGAATCTGTGCTTTCTAATTTCACATTTTTTAATCTTGTCGTCTTGGCATTTCTTCTCATAAAGTCGATGATGTAGTCTTCCAAATGCATTAATCAATATGAATCGAAATATTCCACATGGTCATCGTGGGGGAAAAAGACGGCTACCCAATGGGTTCCTGGGAGATGACTGTCATCCGTGTCGATGACATAAGCTTGATAGTCTTGAGGTTTGCGATAACGTAGTTAATCTTTAGCGCACACAACAGGATTCCGAGAAGCGGTGTAAGAACTGTTTTTCAAAAGGTAATACAGTTCCCAAGTATCCACTTTTTCCTTTTTTTAAAACGTAATGACAAGTCATCAATTCAATCCTGACTTTTTCTTGTAAATCTCTTTGGAGTAAGCTGCTCTTTGCAGCGATTTGATACGTTGGATCTCCAGAGCTGTCAATGAAGGGGAGGAATAGCCACGCAAGTATTTATACCACTGACGCAACACTGCTTCTTCCGATACAAGACCCCAAGCTTCATCCAGATAATCGTTCATTTTTTCTTCTTGGCATCATGCATCTATCATGTTGGATTTGACTGGGATGATCGTGTTGACATCCATGGCAATGTTTGTGGGTCAACTCTGTAATTGTATTCCTTTAGATGTTTAGCAAAGCAAGAAACTAAACGTTCTTCTTCTTCTGGCCATCTGGACATCACCATGCTCTCTTTGTCTTTGCCTTTATTAGTGAGTGGTTCTACTGCCAAGAAATCCTCGATCCCCATCTCCAAAGAGACTCCACCGTTCAAAGAGTATTCCATAGCTTCTAATAGTCTTGAATCACTTATCTCAAACTGTTGAATTCTATCGTATTATTAAATTATGCATGCAGGATGACGTTCACCGTCTCCGTCAGTGGACCTTCAAGCTGAAGTTATACTGGAAGTTTGCAGGATTCTGTAGGCTGGAAACGTCTCTCGTCGTTGCCTTGGTGAACAGTGGAATCAAAAGGCCCAAAAGCTTAACATCCTGTATAATCATCGTACGAAATGCCGTGGCTGGTGTTGATCCCTAACTGTCCGGTGGCTTCGTACATGGACAAGTACGACCTCAAGATGGTTCTGTTGATTGGTAAGTTCGAAAGATCTAGTACATAAAGTCTTGCCATCTCTACTGACTTCGATCTTGGACAGGTCGAAGTGCTGAAACTTTGAGATTTTCATTGTGGACTATATTGAAGGCTGAATTCTCAACGATACCAATACCAATGATTAAACGTTTGGACAACTGTCCTTGGAACAGATGATCTTCGATCATGGATCGCTGTCCAGCGGAAATGGTGAAGGTTTGCACTGTCACGCGTCGTATCGAATATTTGGCAGCCATTCTACTCAAGGCAAGATTGATGTGATTTGTCATTGTAGTTTAGGTAACACTTCCACGCGGCGCACGTATAGTGGGGCTTCTTGGATGATGATTTTGTAAGTGATATCAGCTGAGCCATCAAATGGAAAGCGGTACTGCTTAGATTTAAACTCAAGCGGACATCTACTCCGTTCATCAAATACTTGTATTGCAACCACATGTCCAAATGAACAAATGCAAGCGTTCCATGAGCTCTAAACTACGGTTGTCTTGAATTTTGCTTTGACAGTCTTTTAAGTCCCATATTGCTGACATCTAGGCTGTTGAACTTTCCCGACGCGTCAGGATTCCATACCACGCAGGCATCCAAATGAGTCTCTTTGACTTATTTTCCATACGCTCTATAAGGGTATATGTCCATGCTACTATCGATCAGTTTCTTACTCAAGATCAAATCCATTGAGCTGAATAACGAATGCATGAAATTGTTAACGGGGTCTATGCCTCTTCGTGGTCCAGATCGGTACCGTTCCGTGTTGGACAATTTGATCTTCAAGCACAAGTAACATCTATTTAGATCGATGTAAACTTTGGACTGTCTTTTGATTTCAAATTTGAAGGGGCTGACCCTGAGTCTTTTACAGAGTAGACGGGATGAAATTCTACCCAGATCGATTCTTGCCTCGTCATCATGGTGGGTGGCATGGCAAACAGATCCAGTTCCGACTTGGAACATTCGCAAGGTTCTCGGTGCGTCATTTTTCTTTATGTTGACTTAATAATCAAAAACATCTAATTCTCTGACAGTTCTTCTTTTCATCGTCTTTCTGGCAACATATGTATGAACTCCTCTGGAGGGATGTCCTCGTCTAACTTTCTACCTTATCCTTGGTGTGGCGTCAGGGAAGAAGGAATGTCTAGCTCATCAGCGTTCAGTGCATTTATAGGAGTTTCTCGTCGGCCCAAAATGCTTTTCCAGTTTGAAGCAAGACATTTTCGCCTGCTCGCAAGAAGGTTTCTTTAGGATTTTGTATGTCGATGATAATATTTAGAGAAATTCTTTTTCTTACGTCAGAGCAATATCTTTCAAGGCGTGCAATCATCGTGTCATTGGCAGGTACACCGAATGAAACAGATTTCACCATGTCTCCTACAGCACGGCCTCGACGTCGAGCAACTCCTTGGTACATTGGATCCATGAATTACACGTCATTAGAGAATCTTTATCAAAATGGAGTTTCACCATGCCTTTCCCTTTCCAGAATGGATACAGCGAACCCACGTCCAGGTATTTGAATTATTCTCCTTTCTCCCCGTCGGCTTGGTAAGGCAAATAGGTGGCATTTGTCCGTCCTTCGTACAAACTATCCAGGTGATTCAGAGGGTCCACGAACTTGTAACTTTCCACGATGCGTTTCAATTCGGGATCGGTTTTCAAACGGTGGTCGTACTCGTGTTCCCATATTTCTACTACTCGTTCAAAGTGATTCTAAGACGTTCGGTGCTTTGTTCTACACCGTGGCATAGAGATGACAATCTCCGTAACATTCGATGTAATCTTGACTCAACGTTACGTCTATAGGGTCTAAGATCTATTGGGCAAAACCGGCCAGAGAGTTAGGTCCCGAAAGATTTGTTAACGTTCTCCAAGAATCTTGCCACAGTGAGAGCATTGACAAAAGATAGGTTCGAGGATGCACTTCTCGCATGCTCAATGAACCACGCATAAATTAGGAATGTAAATGCCGGTCTCGTGCATTATAAGCTTCATTGTATCTTCTATTTATTATTTGTCCGTCTTCTTGATCAAACTAATCAGGTCCGTAGAAGTGGATTTTCTATAAAAAGCGCATTTTGGATATGTATTCATTTACATGTGTACTATTTATAGAACTCGCGATCGACGTCGCTGCATTTAGTCTGGAAGTTTGACTTTGATGATCTATGAAAGTTCAAATGTTGGGCATGTCCAGAGGGGAGAAATTTGTCTTTTAGTAGGAAAATACTCTTTTCTAGTTTCCTAGAATATTATGTCTTTATAGTATGCAGCAGTGCTCAGTTAATTTTTTTTTTGCAATAATTCCATTTTATCGCACATGACGAGCTGGGTGTAACAAAACTTTATGAATTAGAGGAACTAGTATTCCTGTTTTCTAAACTAGTTTATTTTCTTTTATACTGGACATAATATCTTACTATAAAAAACCGAACAATAGAGATTTTTTTCCGACATTATAAATATAATTGTGCTATTAATGTGTAAGCCCTAACAAGCGGTACTAGTCAACAAGGAGACATATGAGGTTATTCAGCAGCTGATACTGTCAACCATGATATTTGTTAAGTAATCAGTTATATCCTCAATCTAACATGATACATCTCTAGAATGTATTTATTAACTATTTATATACCAACATTACAATATAGCATTTAGACTTTTATCTGAATATTGCAGTAGCCTCCTTCGCCGTGCCCAGTCGCCTGCATATAGTACTCACATTAGCCAGGCCATCGTACTAAATGTAAGTTTTATCGACAAAGTTAGAAATAAGCTTAACAGTTTTGCCAAAATCCTCTGTACCTCATGCTTTAACTTTTATGAGGTTTCAGTAATGAGTTATACACAAAATATTTCTTAAAACAATGTCGTGATCGATTGTTAGCAGACTGAAAGAATATATAAATGCACTAGGTCTCCTATTCATGGTTCTAGTTTCAATAATAGGAATTATCTACACCAAGGTCTTATAAAACAAGCATATATAGTGAGAATAACAATTTATCTGCCATGGATATATACTGGAATTCAAAACTCTGATATATTTTGTTTCGCGTTCTCTTTACACATAGTCAAACGTGATTTAATGGCATCCAAAACATTCAGGCGCATTAATTATCCACTATCTACTTACCTCTTAGCAAATCGCACAATCACTGCATATTGGTTTCAGTTTGAAACATGCATGTTTATATATATATATATATATATATATATATATATATATATATATATATATATATATATAAACAGTAGCAGTCGGCATCAAGTTAAGTACTCAAAAACGTAAAGTTCATTTGTCGTTGTATTCTTATGGTTATTTGCATGTTATATGGAACAAAACGATTCTCTTTCCTATTAAAATAAATTATTAATTAAAAATTACAAATCCGTAATTCACAATGTTTTCTTTTACCCAGAACTTTCAATCTGAATACCATGACTGTTGACACAAATAAATTCATCATTTTCTACAAAGCGAGTAATCGTTCACTCGAACAATATGTTATGTATATTTGATTCAATTTATATCAGATTTAATTGGTTGTAAGTTTTAAGACTTTATATCTTTTAATTTCATTATATGTCAATAATGTATTTCTGTTTACTAGGAACTCGTACTTTTTCCAGAAAATAGTTTGACTGTTCATTTCTGTAAACACCATAGGGCTGGCCTGGTTTCCGACCTTAATTCAAATTTAGTTACAATCACGTAAACAATTTTTTTTTAAAATTATTTTTATTGTGGGAATAAATAGGTTGAGATCGAGGCTGTGTCGGATACGTGACCCTAGACATGTAAATGATTTTTAGTGAAATAAACATCTATTATTCTCGGGATAAAATTATTCTTATCAAGGATATACAGGATTACGTAATTTATTATATGTAAACATGATCACCAGATCCTCTCTTCCGCAACTAGGCATTTCCAAAATTGCACATTGCTTAGCTTTAGTAGTGATGCTTAGAGAGAGATCTCACAGACTGGGCTTAAAAACACTTGATGTCAAGTCGTTTCCTTCTGTTGTGGCCAATTTATGAGTTATTTGTTAATTTTTCTTCAAATTATTTGCATTTTAAAAGAATAATTCGTTTCTCTTGAAATATTTTGAGTGCTCATGCAAAATCTTTGAACAAAGACATTTCTTTAAAATTTTATTCTGATTTCAAACATCGGATTACTTCTTGGGTTTCTAAAAGGAACTGTAGACCACAAAATAATACAGGATACAGTATACGTCATCGCCTTCCATCTTAGATTCTTCGTCGGGACTAGGACTTGAATTCATTAGAACATTTTGTTATATGGATTTCTAAAATTTTATTCGTGGATTATTCTTGGATTATTTTTGGAACTGATTCTTGAAACTGAAAGTTCTTATTTTTTTTATTTTTACAGTATTTTTCCAGGGAAATAAATTATTTGGTAAATTATTCAAAGCTTTTTGTTTTCAGTCTTTCTTGTGTTGCTGTTTTTTCGAGCCTAAACACGTAACATAAGATATACATGATACATTACTCTTAATCTGTGGTAATAGTCATGTATGAATTAAAATTAGAGCAAAAAAGCGTTTGATAGTCAAGACAATTTGTTTTTACTGTGCATGGTTTTGTCGATTATCCGAACTCGTACAAACAATATCAATGCACATAAAAAGATGACATGTTTATGTAATTTAAGTGATTTGTTTTCAATATTTTGAATACTCAGTTAAACATTTTGTGCTTTTTAATCACGAATTTGTATGTCCATAGTCAATCATTAAAGCACTGTGTGATTTTTTGATTTTGAATTTAAACGAAACGTTCATATGATAATAACTGCATAATATTAAAATATGGACAATATGAAATATAGCACAAATATTGCATAAAATACACAAATATAATATTAATCATTATAATAAAATGGTTGAAAAAGCAATGTTTCCTATTAATATATTGATATAAACTGAGTCACAATTGAGAAAGAATGATCGGACAATTATTAGCAAACAGAAATCGAATCCTAAAGAGTACATACAATTTAGCTAATCTACAGATACAATTACAATTATAATTGTCTTTATCTGCATACAAAATTATCAATCAAAATACGAAAATTAAAGAAAGTTCATTCACTTCATTGTTAAGAACCGTTAATTTTGACAGTAATATAATTTTAGCAAAATAAATGCAAATCCGAGATGACCGATTACAGTTAGACTTTTGTGGTATTTGACTGCACAAATAGTTGGTCCAGTTCTCTCCCAACTTTAGCGAACATCGGTCTCATCTCTGAAGTTAACGTCCAACTGCATTCACCAAACCACCTGGCCAATAGAGAAAAAGAGATTGTTTTATTGCATTGAAGCGAAATCCTTCGACAAAAGAGAGACAATAACAATAAATTTGCACCAATCAAGCATAATGTTTGCATCATTATGTAACAAAATGTCAACTTATATATGCAACATGCTAATTGAAATGTTTGTTCCTAAAGAGATAAGATTATTCTACACATATTCTAAGTAGACTGGAACACATTTTCTTCAATGTAAAGACATTGAAGAGACTAATTTTGGTAAAATCATTCATGAAATTTGCCTCTAACTAAAGTCTTGCTCAGATTCAGTAACAGGGTGCAATTCAGTGCGATCAAAATTTGACAAATATTCTTAACGATACACGTATAATTTTACTCTTTACCCGTCTCTACTTGATGGCAAAAACTCATTCATAACAAACAATTGTAAAGGTGACTCACTTCGACAAATGCCTTCAACCTAAAAAGATCACAATATACCAAACGATATCGGAAGGGATTAGAAATTCTACATGGTTTAGGGCACGTGCATACACCATCACTGTTAATAACTAAGTTTATAACTGTATTAAGTTCAATGTTTTTGTCGCCTATGTAGCCGACGTTTTGAAGTGATATTTTATATATTTGTGTACACATAATATTTCGTCAATAGTGAAAGGGAATACTCTGGCGACAAGCGACTTCTATGTTAAAGTAGAAGGCATGTACCCTTGCGTCGAGTGGAATATAACATGGGGAATTTTAACATGGGTGGGACTATAGAGCGTCAAGGGATTGGGACTCTCTAGCGACAAGGGATTGGGGCTGTTTAGAGTCAATGAAAATGGAACAGGGGTGATGTCACAAGTTGCAAGTGGATGACCCGGATCGGGCGGAGCAGTGTGGCAACCTGAGACACAGAGACAAAGATACTTGGTTAGAGACAGGGTTAGATACATAGACAAAGACATAGAAAAACAAACACGTATACACATACACACACACAATGTACAATTGCACACACACGTACACCACACACAAACGTAGATGTGAACACATATTTAAACAAACACACAGATAATAATACAACCTACTAAACCAATTTTAAGCATGAGAATACATTTTTTTCGAGGCAATGGAGTAACCCTGAAAGGGCATATGGTTTCCTTCTTCTTCTTTGTCTTTAAATTTCTTCTTTTCCTGCACAAACATCCTATTATCTGATCTACATTCTTCTTCTTTGTCTTCTCCTCTTTATCCTTCCCCTTCTCCTTTTCCTTCAGCTCTTCTCATTCTTGTTTTCTTTTAAATGTTTTCTTTCCATCTTTTCATTTGTTTTTTATCATCCTCACCCTCATTTTCTTCTTTTTCCTCTTTTATTATGTCCTTTAATATTTCTCCCCGTTTCTTCAGATTATTGGTCTCCATGCTTAGTCTGTGCAGGCTATAAGCTCTATACTGCATCCTAACCAACATGTTCTCCACCATTCCTATGCTATCCAACACTTCCTGCATCTTGTTCATTTTCTCCAAATGGTTGCTGGTCATTTTATTGTTCTGTGTTGAATGACGCGTATGACGAACGCTGTGCTTTATATACTTGAAGCACGACGTGAAGGAAAACATCCTTTACAATAACTTCACATATTATCTACTATCAACACAAAGGGAAGAAAAACAACCCATTATCTAATATTAGTACAGAGGGGAGAAAATAACCAATTATCTACTATCAACACAGAGGGAAGAAAAAAACCTCATTATCTAATATTAACACAGACTAGCCAAGGACTCAGTGTTTATAGTCACATTACGCATTCCCCAACGTACGGGCGCACACAAAACACACGCATACACATCAGTAAAGGAGTGTTTATAGTCACACTACTCCACATTCATACAAACTGGCAACTTGATCTGTCTTTTTCTTATAAATTTTGTTAGCCCTGAAAAGGGCTGGATGATTTTTTGAATTTCAGATGCACCTCGTTAATGGTATCATCTCCCAGGCCGGGCACCACAGACACAACGGCAGTTCCAGTCCTGCTCCCAATGCACAGTTGTGGTTATGAGCGCAGAGGTCTCTTAAGTGGCTTCAGAACCCCAATCTTCAGTTTCTGGGATTCTGAAGACTTATTCCCTTTGTCTTCTATGCCACACACGTGGATGATGTGGCCTCTTTATCTCTTTCAGACGCAACTCCTACTTCTAGTTTTCTGTCTGGGGGACAGCGGCAATTAGTACTGGTACTGGTTGCGGCCGACGTTGTTGTGTAGTTGTTGGTGCTGGTAGTGGCTGTGGAGACGTCCTCATCTCTGGCTTTGCCTCACACACAGGGCTCAGTATGAGGTGAGACAGAATCGTTCGTTTCTTTTCCTTCTTTTCTTCTTTTTTCTTTTCTTCCTCCTTTTCCTCGAGTCTTGCGCTTTCTGATATGACCTACATAGTCAGCTCATCCAGAATGCACCCGGCATATTCCTGGTGCATCTGTAGCTCAATCAATGTAGCTATCCTGCTCATGGTAACGAGTGAACACTGGGGTAGCCAGAATGACGAACTCTTCACTTTATATACTTCAAGCGCGGACGTGAAGTAAAACACCCCCTTACATAAAAAGTAACAATGCCCATATCATCCTCATCCATCACATCACCTAAAAGAAACATTCACTCGCTTTTTAACCTATAATACTGACTACAAACACACACTATCTTACAAGTCAGAGAAACGAAGTGCATACAGGCACACTTCTATCTTTTAACCACACACACACACTCACACACACACGCAGAGACACTATCTTACAAGTCAGAGAAACGAAGTGGTCATAGACACACTTGTATTTTCGAACAATGAACACAAATTTAGATGATATAATAATACATATTTTCTAAATGGTTAAGTTAGCCCTGAAAAGGGCCCTTTTGTTGGGGTGCTATGGCAATCTATTATCGTATTAGATTGCGCCCCCGTATGTCTGAAGACTTTCCAGCAGAAGTTTCCAGGCATCCTGTTTTGTTCTGGGTTTTCTTCTTCCACAGGTAATGATAAGTCATCAATTTAATCCTGACTTTTTGCTTGAAACATCTCTGACAAGTAACCGTTTCTTCGCTTCTTCTCCGCACTCTGGTCCAAGAGAGCTTCGATGTGATGGATATCAATGGAGGAAAGGAATTATCACGCAAGTCTTTATACCACTGACAATCTGTGATGAGACCCCAAGCGTCCTCTAGATACTCGTCCAATTGTTCTTCTTGACTCATCATTAGATATGTATCGTGTTGAATGTGACTGGGATGATATCATCATCAGATATTTATCGTGTTGCATGTGACTGAGACGATCGTTATGACATCCATAGAAATCTTTCTTGGTCAGTCCTGTAATGATTTCCGCTAGGTATGTGGCAAAACAGGAGAATACATGTTGTTCTTGTTCTGGCCGTCTGGACTGACAACCTATCTTCGGCAATGTCTTTATGAGAGAGCGGTTCTGCTTCCACAATATCATCGAATTCCATTTCCATTTCCAAAGGTTCTCCTCCATTCTAAGAGGGATAAGAGTCTTCCATAACTTCTAATAGTCTAGAATGACTTCTCTGAGACTGTTGACTTTTAGAGTGTTGTCGAATTTGGCATGCAAGATTACGTTAACCGTGTTGGATAGAGCTTCTTCACACTAAATTTCCACACGCAGTTGGCCAGATTGTATAGGGTGGAAATTTCCTTTCTTCTTTGGGTTGTCGTCCTCCTCCTCTTGTAGGTGCTTGCATTGTTCAATGTTGCATTCATGTTCGAAGTCTACGATTTGGTGACAAATGTTACATCGTTTTTTTCCTGGACATATGTGTGACTTGGCACTTTTGGTACGTATGACTTGTCCAAAAGTAGAACAACATTTCAAGAGTTGACAAGCACTTTTCTCCTGTGAACATTGCGTCTTCAGATGTTGTTGTTAACATGTTGGGCTGACAAAAGTGCGCTGGTAAGATGAGAAATGCACTCGTTCATGTCTTCGCCAAGACAGGGTTTAAAACCAAACATCACTTACATTTCGATCCGCAATGCTTGTCTAGCTCTCGATTGTTATAGCCATAGTTACATTTCTAACATTAATAACCGTATCCCAGAAATGTAGTGATACTGGTAACGACATCAAAATGTTCATCGTGATGCAGGACGTGAATGTAGCTTCCGTCTTTAAACCTTTTGCATCGATATGACAGAGGTCCACGCACTTCTTGAGGGTGTACTTTCAAGGTATGGCTTAGAACTAAGCTTTCTTGCAATTTTCCCATTTCTGGTCAATCTGACCAGAAAGAAGGAAGAGCCAACACAGATCGAACTTCTGATCAGAGCTTTGCCAAGTGTCATAAGAAGGTTTTCTTCGGAGGAGCCGACAGACTACTCCCCTTCTTTTGAGATAATAGTCAAGACACTTGCTATATCTGTAAAAATAAAGGGCATTGGTCTTCGAAATGTCTGCAACATCAAAGCAAGAGAGGCGTCAGAAGAGACAAAGGTCAAGATACCTGTTATCATTGTCAAGAGAAAGAGCAATGTTCTTCAGATTGCCCTGGAAAACAACAGGAGCAGGAGGATTAGAGGGGTTAAAGACAGGAAGAAGTGGTACGCGCCGAAAAGGAACAACCCAGACACGTTCAGAAAGAGACGAAAAGAAGACGACACGAAAGTGAGGGAGAAGTAGAAGGAGAGGAAAAATATGTGACAGTGGAGAACTTCAAACAAAAGAGAGAGAGAGAGAGTGAAACGACAGAGAAGAAGTCTATGAACTTTCGTAAATATTGTGTTGTGACATTGGGTTGTAAATATTTACAGAGAATATGCCAGAAAGAAAAACTTAAGTGTTTCCTGAAACTGATTTTTATCATAAGGACCTACACCTACGCACTCACAACCGTTCATCATGGTGAAAAAGAGAATTTTAGATTTAATTGATTTTGGCAAATGAATTCTTTTTTCTAGAGATATGGCTGGCCCTGAAAATGACCGTTGGGTGCTTGTTTTTTAAAAAACAAACTTAGGATCGGGAGGTAATGAGCTTTAACTGCCTTACCCCTTTTCCACGACCAAGGACCTGCTGCTGATTTGATAGAAATCACTAGGGTGGGTATCTCAAGCGTAGTGGGGCTGTGAACGGGATTGGAGTGTATAGCCTAAGAATGTCGTTTTCTCTTGGGTCGTATTAAAGAAGTCTGATACATTTCTTTCAGATTCCTTACGTCTGGAAAATGTCCAAGACTACCGTCACCGTTTGACTTCCAGTGTCCTAGACCTTGTTTCTTCTCTGCTTATTCTTCTTCCTCTCGTTTTCTTCTTAACTCTTGTTCTTCTTCTCGCTGTTGCTGTTGAATTAGAAAGACTTGTTCTGGTTCTTTCTGCTGTTGCAAAACTTTCTGCAATATTTATTGTTACCTCAGTATGAAATCCTTGAGTATCGGTAAGGAAGGAGAAGGCAAAGAAGGTACTGGTACCGGAATAAATTCATGCAAAGAGAGAAAATCCACTAAATCCCAATTCAGATCTGACAGTAGGACTGTGTTTGCTTTGGTAGCCGCTGCAAAACCATCACTTCTCGTGTTCACAGCCGGTGCATCCCAATTCATGGTCTACTTACTTTCCGTCATGTTCTAACTCTGACGTATTGATTCCTTGCGCACAGACGCTGCCACACCTATATAGGGTGTGTGACGTTACAGGCAACTCTCCTAGGATTGGAAGAGAAACTCCGCTCTGTGACTGAAGTTTGTTAAGTATTGGTGAAATAACTTAAGCCGTTTAAATCCGCTCTTTCACTATAAATAACAGCGGTTCACTTCATTTAATTCACTTGTTCTCGTCACAAGAATCGTTTACCCTATTATGGTCGATGTTGTTAAACCCGGACTATCCCACGCTTGTCATATCATCATGGACAATTACCCAGATCACAGAGACAGCACTTTGGAAACGAAGGATCTATGTGTAGAGGCAAGGCTGTCTTAAGCGAGTCTTAATCTAGGGTCCAGATGTTAGACGAACTTTGAGGTAGAGGGGAAGATCCATGCAATGATTTTTATGTTAACTGAATGGTGTTAACAAATTAGGGCCTTTTTCAGGGCATCTCCATTGCCTCGAAAATATATTATTGTGCTTACATGTTTTAGTAGATTGTATAATTGTTTATGCGTTTGTACATGTACTCACTCGAACGTTTGTGCACTCGTACGTTTGTGTGTCTGTTTGTGTGTTTGCTTTTCTATGTATCTGTCTATGTCTGTAACCATGTCTCTAACCTTATCTCTGTATCTATGTCTCTATTTCCCAGGTTGCAACACTGTTCTGCCCGATTGAGGTCATCCCCTTGCAACATTGTTGCCTGTGTCCAGTACCGTGACGTCAGCCCTGTTCCATTTTCCTTGACGCTAAACAGGCCCAATCCATTGACGCTCTATAGTCCCACCATGTTAAAGTCTCCATGACGCCAGGGTACATGCCTCAAAGTTTGACATAGAAGTACCTTTGACGCTATAGTATCCCCACTCAGGTGTTTAGTGATCTTGTTCTGATTATATGAATCGTTCATTAGATGTTGTTTTCAAGTCTGGTTTCAGTCAAAATCTTTGATGGGTTGCTTTTGATTATTTCGTAGTTTCTAATAGTTACATTAAGAAACAGACTTCTTTAACAATGTAAATATCTTTCATAGCATTATGGTACAACTGATATGGCTTACATAACTCTCTTACTGTCTCTGTATATATATATATATATATATATATATATATATATATATATATATATATATATATATATATATATATATATATATATATATAAGATACATACATACATACATACATACGGCTTGAGTCTATGATTGCCCCTGTCAACTAAAATCCAGCTCCTGACCTTCGCGAGTGGCTTAGACTTGAAGTCAGGCAGACCATGTTTTCCACTAACCGGAGAAGGGGTGAAGGCGGACCACTGTCGCCTTAAAACCAGTTGATTCGGGTAGATGGGACCCGTAAACCTTGGTTGGTAGCTCATCTAGGAGAAGAAAAACTCCGATTCCAAACCTCTGCTGCCTTGTGGCTATATCCACTCATGGCAAAGGCTAAGGGAGTAAACCCCGACAGAAAATCAGGAGACGGAGTCCCTAAGGCGGTCTGACATTGACTTCAGCGTCATTCCGGCAACTCCTGCGAAGCCGTTGGTGCCAAGCTGTATCGGCATTTGTCGTTCCATTGGGCCCACCAGCAGCGTGGAGAGGGGGGATCTGCTTCATGGACATCAGCTGATTCTTCATACCACCCTGCCCAGGCTTCATAGCTCTACTGGAGAGGACACTCCAGCGTCGTCGTAAGGTGTCGGCACAACAGGAGAAGTAACAGTTTACCGGTTCTAAGTCTAAGCTCGATTGGCGTAGAGCTTGGCGCCAGGGGTTACTTCTGACGGTGAGAGATAACCAGGTCTCACTGGACAGCTACCGCCGCCTCAAGCTGGCAGCCCCCAGTCAGTAAGGTGATACCTTCCATGGCCTGCCTGCTTCACTAGGTGCGTGGAGCTTAGAGAACCATCTCGACAAGTGGGCCACACATCTCCGCACCAGGAAAGACTAAAAGAAGAAATAAGAAGACTCCAACTCTTCGTTTTGCAACCTGGAACATCAGGACCATGTGTCCTGGATTGATCGCTGACCTACAGCAGATCGACGATGCACGGAAGACTGTCATCATTGACAGAGAACTCTCCCGACTGAACATCGACATTGCTTGCCTCCAGAAAACCGGACTGGCTGACAGCGGCATCATCAGGGAAGCCAATTACACATTCTTTTGGCAGGGGAAGCCCTCGGATGAACCTAGGCAGCATGGTGTAGGCTTTGCAGTAAAAAACACGCTAATCGCCTCCATTGAATCTCCATCATCAGGTACTGAGAGAATCCTTGCCCTCCGGGAATCAACATCCTGAGGCCCGTTCAACATCTTCAGCGTGTACGCCCCAACCCTCTGAACCACCCACGAGGAGAAAGACAAGTTTTATGAGGCTGTGGATCAGGAAATATCCAGTATCCCCAACAATGAAGGCCTTTACTTATTAGGAGACTTCAATGCTAGAGTGGGCCTGGTCCACCTGTCTCGGCTTTTACGGAAGGGGCAAGATCAACGAGAATGGTCAGCGACTGCTGGAGATGTGCTGCTCCCGCAGCCTATGTGTGACCAACACTTTCTTCAAATGCAAAAAGATTCACCAGGTGTAGTGGAGACACCCACGTTCACGCCACTTGCACCAGCTAGACCTCATCATCACCAGGCGTGCAGAACTGGCCAGTGTCCTCTTCACCCGCAGCTACCACAGTGCCATTTCCTCGTGGCCAGAAAGGTGCGAATATTACCCAAGAAGCTGCATCACGCCAAGAAGAAGGTCACCCATGCATCAACACCTGTGTGCAAGCAACCCAGAGAAAACACAGCAGTTCAGCAGCAAACTGAAGGAAGACCTCACCAAATTGACACCCGATGTCACCATTGACTGCAAGTGGTCCCATATCCGTGACTCTGTGTACAATTCAGCCATCACAGCTTACGGGAGCAAAAGAATGTCGACTGGTATGAGGCAAACAGGGAGGAGATGGAGCCCGTGACGGATGCAAAGAGGAAAGTCCTCATGGCATACAGGCTGTACCTTGCCCCAGAAAAAGTATACAGACAGCTGCCGACACCGGGGATGCAAGAGGAATGTATGAGGGTATGAAAAAGGCGACAGCCCCCCCCCCGCCAGCGACAAGACCGCCCCCCTCAAGTCCAAGACGGGCGAAGTCATCACAGACCAGGGGAAACAACTGCAGCGATGGGTTGAGCACTATCTCGAGCTATATGCAACCCAAAACAATGTCACTGGAACTTTCCTGGACGGATTCCAGACCTGCCTGTGATGGAGGAGCTAGACACACAGCCCACCCTAGAAGAGCTCGGAAAAGCCATCGATTGCCTTGCCTGTGGGAAGGTTCCTGGAAGTGACGGCATTCCGCCTGAAGTCCTCAAGAGCGGAAAACCAGCACTGCTCCAGCCCCTATACACACTCCTCTGCCTTTGCTGGGAACAGGGATACATCCCACAGGACATGCGTGACACCCACATCGTCACTTTGTACAAAAACAAAGGAGACAACTAACGGGGCATCTCCCTCCTCATCATCGTCGGAAAGGCTTTCGCCCGTGTTGCCTTGGCGCGCCTGCAGATCGCAGCCTCCCGCATATACCCAGAATCCCAGTGTAGGCATGATCTTCTCACTACGTCAGCAGCAGGAGAAGTGTCGCGAGCAGCAGATGCCCCTCTACATTGCCTTCATAGACCTGACGAAGGTGTTTGACCTGGTTAGTCGGAGTGGACTCTTCAGACTCCTGCAGAAGATTTGCTGCCCCCCCCCCCCCACGTCTGCTAGCTGTCATCATGTCGTTCCACGAGAACATGCACAGCACAATGTGCTTCAATGGCGCAACATCTGAAGCCTTCCCAGTCATCAGCGGAGTCAAACAAGGCTGTGTCCTTGCGCCTACGCTCTTTGCCATCTTGTTCTCCATGCTTCTCCAGTACGCATTCAAGGACTTCAGCGAGGGATTGTACATCCATACCAGGGCTGACGGCAAGCTGTTCAACATCGCCCGTTTCCGTGCTAAGACTAAAGTCACAGAGGTACTGATCCGTGAATTGTTCTTCGCCGACGATGCAACCTTGACATCACACAAGGACGATGGACTTCAGCAGCTGTTATGCCGCCTCTCCCATGCTTGTAAGGAATTTGGACTGACCATCTGTTTGAAGAAAACGAACGTCATGGCGCAGGACGCAGACTCCCCTCCCTCTGTCACTATCGATGGATACAACCTGGAAGTTGTCGAGAACTTCACATACCTCGGGTCTAACATCTCCAGCTCACTCTCCGTTGATTCTGAGGTGAACGGCAGGATTGCCAAGGCAGCAGCAGTGATGGCCAGACTAAACCAGAGAGTCTGGAACAACCCCAGTCTCACCGAGAAGACCAAACTGCGTGTCTACCAAGCCTGCGTGCTCAGCTCACTTCTCTACAGCAGCGAAACATGGATCGCCTATGCAAGACACGAGAGGAAACTCAACAGCTTCTACCTGAGATATCTGCGGCGCATTCTGGACATCCAGTGGCAGGACAAAGTACCCAACACAGAGGTTCTAGAACGCGCCAACATGAACAGCATGTTCTCCCTTCACAGCGAGAGGCGCCTTCGCTGGCTTGGCCATGTCAAGAGAATAGACCCAGGCCGCATTCCCAAGGACCTGTTATATGGGGAGTTAGCAGAAGGTGCACGACCAACTGAGCGACCACATCTTCGCTACAAAGATGTTTGCAAGAAGGATATGAAGACGACAAACATCAATGTCAACGACTGGGAGAGCTGTGCAAACAACCGTTCCAGCTGGTGTCTTGCTGTCAGGCAGGGAGGTCAAAACGCAGAGGAAGAGAGAAAAATAAATCAAGCTGAAAAGAGAGCTAGGAAGAAGGATAAACAAAAGCTTACTTTGGAGCTACGCCATCGTCTC
Source organism: Sinohyriopsis cumingii (assembly GCA_028554795.2). Lineage (NCBI taxonomy): Eukaryota > Metazoa > Mollusca > Bivalvia > Unionida > Unionidae > Sinohyriopsis > Sinohyriopsis cumingii. The sequence goes on along the minus strand of CM068841.1, from coordinate 25,765,204 downwards.
CCGTAGACGGACGGATGCCAAGATTTCCAAGAAGACATACATACATACATGCATACATACATACATACATACATACATACATATACATACATACATACATACATACATACATACATATTTCCTAGAGATTTCTATATGGTTTTCTGTATTTATATATCTCATTTTGTAAATGCATTAGTTGACGATGTATATATCATGCTTGCGTTCTCGTCTATGATGTGTCTCATAATCCTATGATATGTATAATATGTATCTTAGCAACCTGATATACTCTTTGTTGAAGAGGTAACTAAGTCATATAGACAGTCAGTCATAGATAAATGCATGCACGCACGCATACGCGCAAACAAGTATATATATGCATAAATACATGCGTCATATGAAGAAAAATAACTATATATAGAATTACACTGTTATAAGTTTTTCATTTCATTTTCGTAAGCACATAACACTATAGACGTATTAACTTTTCGAAATATTATCATCATCAAGCAACTGTTAAAAGATCAGTGCCATGCTCCGCCAAATGATTGCAGATTTGCATAATTGCAGGTATTGAGATATTTCGTTTTGTCAATACGGTAGTTGACACAGTATTACTATTGTATTTTTGTCAATTTTCTGTTCTATTTTATGATCTTGTATTATCATGAATTTGTTTAATCTGATGCAATCTCTTTTTAAGAGGAAATAAAGTCGGCCAGTCAGTCATGCATACATACATACATACATACATATATACATGACAGAATATTCACACTTATATTACGCATCTTCACCACAGCAATAATCGACAAGAGGTCCATTTAAGTAAGGCAGAACGTTCACCAAATTTTCAAAATATGTACACGATAATGCAAAAGATGTCATTTAAATGTTTCCGGTTTAAAAAGACATCTGCCTCTCAGAATAATATGTTAGACTTACTGCTGAACATATTCTTGTTGAATATACCCGATTATTTAGTAAAACATACTTAGGGTTGCCCTGATATTATTGCGTACTGTTGCACACATGTACATGATGACAATGTTGATAACATACCTATACTGTTGTCTGAACATGCGCGGAGTTCATTTTATGTTCTGCTATTGACCCCTATTTTCAATCTTTGAGAAAGAAATACGTTTTTAAGGTGCATGTGCAGCGCATAAGAAAAACACCTGAACAAACGAAAAAGATCAATTAGGTCAATTATAAAATGACATAATCGAGGGCATCCGAGCTTTTATTTCAGAATCGAGTTACCATATTCGTCGGCTGTCAATAATGTTAATGTGATTTTTGTGGACAATTCGAAAACAAGCGATTAATGTTCATGGTTAGAATACGAAAAGAAGAGAAAAAACAATTTCCAGCAAAAACACTCATTCACTTTGTGTCTAAAGTAATGATCATCGAATCAATACATCCAACCACAACTGCAAGATAATTGTGATATTTCAGAATGTGGATCTTCAGGTGAACCATATAGTTTACCTCATTTCATGCCAGTGCATCAACAATCTGATTAAAATCAGATCTCCACTGTCCCATGTGAATATCTGACTGCGACCTCTTAGAGGTCATGTTATGGTGACCTTAGAACTAACCAATGGAAATGTAGTTTTGAAAAATCAGAACGTTAACCAAACCGTTCGGCATACGGTGATGCTCTTCAACCATACTACTTAGTTTCCCATACTTCAAAAGATAAGACTTCATCAGTTTGGCTGATACAATTAGCGATCATGGTAATAATATAAATCAGCAGAACACGACCCATAAGTTTTCACTGTCAGATATTCAGGTAGGACAGTGGAGATCTGCTTCAATCTGAGCATCATAAGTCTTGAATTAGCTGCGCTAAAAGAATTGGGTCATACAAAGTGATATATCTGCATGCAAAACCGGAATGTGATGCGCATAAAACTGACTTTGCTTCAGGGTTGTCATAAAAATACTGCAATAGTTCCATCAACGAATATTGAGCTGAATTGCAGATACACAGACACAGGGATTACAATATAAAGTCTCTCGTCTCTCGGTATAAAAAATTCACAAATTTCAAATAATTGTTTTTAAAAAAATGAGTTCAAAAAGGGCATTTTTGTTCCTTTTTAAAAAAAAAGTGTAAGTATAATGTTCATAAACATTAAAGTGAAATTAAAAAACTTTTAAAAAGGTTTATGAAATTAAAACTAAAGAAACGTGAGGGTTATTACTTCGTTACTTTGCTCGATGACACTTCAGAAATAATTAAAATACAATTTAGTGAAGGCAAGTTGCATGATTCGACTGTCTTTTAATTTTACAAATGCTCTCATTGTACAGTATACTTTAGTATATGTGAGTATAGAATCAAAGCCTACTTCAAAAATATAGTATTCATATGAATGGAATCACACAAGAGTTTCTAATGTAGTCTTTCTTCATTCAGTATTTAATCAGTATATGTAATCACTACCTTAGGATGTTCTTAGTGACACTATAGAAACTAGGGATTTAGTAGAACTTGAAAATTATATATTCCATGATATGGCAAAAATATAGCTTTAGACTAAATTCGGAACAATGCTTTCAACTGTTGCTTAAATTCGTGTCCTCTTTAAAGTGATGAAAAGCAAATATTCTGATTAAAATTACTAAGGTAACCTAGTAGTGGAGGATGATGAAGAAATGTGGCAAATGTTATCTCGTATATAACATGGAGTTACTTACTTGTCAAGCAGCCTGTATCAGGCCCATCATAACCTGCCGGGCATGCACATCTGTTCGGAGCAATACAAGTTCCGCCGTTCTGACATTGTGGGTTGCACACAGCTAGATAGTTAAACAAATTAGTCGAATATTTAATCTAAATTACAACAGTGATGTGTTTCCCTTTATGCAAATGGTTGTTTTGTGCTTAACCAAATTTGCATTGGGGAATATAAATACTGAGTGATTTTTAAATATGTTGATTAGTGATGAAATAGGTATGTTGATCATAGGGGGTCTCACGGTTACAACGGAGTTACTGATCGTAGCGCCTAAAATTACCTCCCTTAGCTTCAATGCGCATGCCCACATAAATTTTCCAGCTCCGGATAGTTCACCGTTCTAGACTTATTAGCGAAACATAAAGTCAACAAAGGAAGGTATCTTAGTTGTACTACAGATCATTATGGTTAAACCAGTTAATCAATTATATATGTCAAACATCATTTCTTCATACTAGGTGAATAATTATAAACATTAAATCAGATAATTAGATTCAGTGTCCATACTTACATTATATCAAATAATTAAATAATATTTACTTTCCATACTTAAATAATAAAATAAATACACTCTCCATACCTGATAATATAAATTCATTATCCATAATTTCAGATACATTTGTAGGAACATTTTACTCTGCTCTCCGATTTTAAACATTTATTGCACATTTTTGATTATATAAACTTAACGAAAACATTATCAACAATTTGTATTTTTCATATGTTGATATATCCTTCTTTCTCAGTTATTTTCGCATTTTCGTTTATAATACGAGTTAAGAAAGTTATAACACACGTTCGATAATAAATTATAACACAAATTCGATAGGTCAGCTGATTTGTAATGCTAAATATTTTCAACCAGAAAATTTCTTTAAAAATTAAAAAGAGGAACACGGTATTTTAATGTATTCAGATGAACTTAACAAAGCAATAATTTCATTAGCTATCAAAACGATAAATGGGTGTAATTAATGCAGATGGAATATTTATTCATATTTGGGTGTAAATATCGTACAATATTCAGATGAAATAACATGCCCAATGAGTTGTTTTTTTTTTTGGTTTTTTTTACTTTTGAAGCATCAAATATCGGACGGTACATGCAATAACATTCATCATGATTTTTCTTTGCTTATGCTGACACGTAATAACTCTCAAATTTGCTGGGGTCTTTAGACAACATTTATGATTGCCACCAGCAAATTGATCTAGAACAGCCTTCTTAAAATTAGTTTAATTCTGTTTAACTTTCCTTTCATCAAGTATGTAAGTTTTAAAGATCCAATTATTTCACAGATTCCGTCATATTACTTTGGTTCGCCTTTTAAATCAATATTGATCCACGTGACCGGATGTAAAATTGCAAACAGTATGATTTAAAAAAGAGACTGCTTGTAAGAACATACTCTACAAGTTTATAATAATTGAATACTCACAAATATTCATCTTTGTTGTCTTTATCTATCAGTCACTCTTTCTAACTTGCATCATTTTATACTCGTTTTTAATCAGAAGTATGTTTATGTAATATACGTATGCGAACACACATTCATTCGAGAATATACATACCCATGCATCAGATGAAAGAAGACAGACATACATACAGACAGACAGACAGACTGGTAAGTGAGAGCCACAAATGTCCTATACATCCATAGTGTGTCTAACATAGATATTTCTCCAAATTGTATGCTCTAAAATTTCCAACCGTTCAAGGAAATAAAATTAAAATAATCATCAAGGAAACTCGTACGTGCGACTGTCTGTTCAAGCCTGGTTGACATTTGTGCATTTTGAAAAAAAATCAAGTTATTTCATGAAATTATAACGAACAAGAATAGAAAAGCCAAGGAAATAAATTTAATATAATAATCAAGGAGACTCGTACATGCGCCTGTTTGTTCAAGCGTGGTTGACATTTGTGCATTTTGTGAAGAAAAAAAACTCAAGTTATTTCATGAAAAATATAATGAATATTAATATTAATTTAGACAATTAATAATAACATAACCTTAAGAAGTTATGATTTTTTTCTCGTTGTCGTTCAACCGCCATTAACTGCTATGATTGAAGCTGTACAAAATAAACGTATTTTCATTATTCTTCAAGCGGGATAAATTGCAAGAACTTTTTACACAGCGATACACTTTCGCACAATCAAATAATACAAACTAGAGCATAATGTAGTAATGGAAAGATAATGAAGTTCTGAAATGGGCAGATAATATTTATTTGAAAGCTGGGAGCAGCGCAAGTTAGTGAATAAATTAAAAGATGTAAAATTAATTGATCAAATATTGATATAATTTATTTTTAAGATAGTGAGATATCGATCCTGCTTGCATAATATGAGCGGTCTGTCACATTTTCTTGATCTACATCTGCCATCTTAATTGATTGAACTATTCGGAAGTGAGTTGCACCGATATGCCCTCTGGTGATCTCAATGGGAGATGCTAACCGTGAAACCCCTTATGGGATTATTGCATATGCTTCATATTAGTCTCTCTTAAATATCAACAATACATAAAACGTCTCTCTTAAAAATCAACAATGCAAATCATGAAACGTATGATTTCGATTGCTCCGTATAGCATATGATGCATCTTTCACCTCTTAAATATGGATAATTGTATTTACAATATAACTAAACTAGCTTCTTCACTATATATCGTGTTTCGTTTTATTTATATCATATTTAAACATATATAGACTCGAACTGTATTGATATTGGTCCAAGTCATCAACAGTAACCTGTGTATTTATTTTTTATTACATTAACATGATGTTTATGAAACGCTAATTTCAGATTCTAGTGTTATTACACAGATTTGCAAAGAATGGAATCTGACGAAAGGATGTTATGTCAGCATAAATATTTCAACTATACAAACACGTTGATTCAAAAAATTAAACTCTCTTCTTTCAAGTATCAAGAAACATGAAGAGAGAATTAGTATCTGACAGAAAAGTTTTATTTCTTTACTTCACGTAATGATGTGCAAAAACAGTAATTTGTTGATGTGACATACCATGCAAAATAATGTTAAACTTAATGTACTAAAGACAACATTTCCACGCAATAATAACTTTAGTTGCACTAAAACCTCAGTTTAAAGGAGACTAGAAATCAAAATTTTCCTTTTACGTATGTAATTCTCTACAGATTTTAATTCGACTGCAATGTTTATAAATTAAATATCGTAAGCGGGTAGTGATTATATTGCGTGAAAGATACCACGATTCCGTAAATTGCCGAGTTTTTCCCAGTTTTGATGAGACGACAGATCACGTGGTACCGTGACGCTATACTAGCCAGTCCTCGAATACAAACATAAACATTGGCGAGCGAGGCAGACAGGAGACCACATTTGGGTTACACATTCAAAAGTTGAATCTGCAGTCTGATATAATAGTTTATGTACTGTACTGGTAAGTGCTAAAAGAAATTTGTTAGGCACAGGCCCCGGGCTGGTGACTTAAATAAACTAAAAGTCCTGAATGAAATTCCACAAGCCCGGACAATTCATACCTGTCAACTCTCAAGCCGGGAGAAAAATCTCCCGATTTTTGGGGTATTTCCTCATCTACCTCCCGATCTCGTAATATCTCTCAATTTTGCGCAGCGAAGTCCCGACTATTACATTAAGTCTGTCAATTTTCATTTGTCAGAAGAAAAAAACCCAACCCCAAACCATTTATAAATATAACGTATGCAATCCACAGTCTAAACTGCCACACGGCAGACATCGTAGCGATATGACTGAAAAATTGTTAAAGCTACGTTAAAAATTAAAATCACATGCACACACGTCTAAACCCGGCACTGGACGAAATAATTAATATCATACAACAGTTTTTTTCTTCTTTTATTCTTCTTCAGTAAATAGAACGTGAAGATTAAACATTATTCAAGTAAATTTCAGATGTTTTTAAACAACTACAACATTACTATAGAAAAAAATATTAAAAGAATAAAATTGTCACAATTAGCTTAAATGAATGATCACTTTGAAATTTTCTCTGCAAACAAAATCGCATCTCCATTTCCGCCAAAGAAACTCGGCCAGTTAACACCTGACATTCCTCTACCGTATATGAAAAGTTTAATTACCATGATTAAATTACAAGGAATAAAACAAAATATACCATGCAATATATGTGGCCCTAAAGAACTAATTCTATAAATATTTTAATCAGCAAACAGTGTTACATGCATTAAGACTTAAACCTAAGGAAATAAGATGGGGCATAAAACTTGAGAAAAACAGTTGCCACATGTACGGTAACTTGTGACTGCAGATTTGAACTGTTAAAATGAAGTCCATGGCATTGTAAGTAACAACAACATAGGCATCGTTTACATGTATTTGGCAATCAATTGCTGGTGCTTACACATACAAACACTGTCGAACATGGTTTCTTTGAAGTATGTCCGAAGGGCAGTCCTTTTCACAAGATCAATGCAAGGATAAGGATTATGTTCATTAGTCACACCGGCTTTATTGTTTGCGTACTTAAATCAAAACTTTAGCTATTTTGCAATTTAGCCAGACCTGACCAGAATATGCAAAAGGGGCTTGTCATGGGGGAATAATAAGGCGTATCACAGGGAGAAAAGGCACGTCAAATGGACCGTCGCACATTGGGGCAAGGGGTGGGGGTCAATAGTCCCCCCCCCGTTCTATTGTCAGACAGTTAATGTGAAACTTTGACGTCTTTTTTTTAATCGCTGCTTTTTAAACTGCCCAAGGAATAGTTTTATATCAGTTCCAATTATTACAGATTACCGTTTATGCATACTACATGTATACAATGCATTTTTTAAAAAAAATTTTAATTTGTATAAGATTACTGAAAATTGTGTTTTCTCGAAACACGACAGGTTTAGAATCTTATTTTTAGCAAAGCTTCCATTTGATTAAAATCAAATCTAAATTTCACCTAGGACAGTGGTGATTTGATTTAGATTGTGCCGTGTTAAGGCATGTATGTCAACATCTTGAAAATACATTTACTCATTTCACCAGCGCGATCAAAGTTTCCTCAGGCAAACAATTTTTGTTTCGACAAGCCTGACGGGCACCTCACTTTGAATACAGGATGGGCCGGAACTAAAACCAGAAGGGGCCCAGGGTGTCGGGCTATCAGATTTGATTTTAGCACTGCTGTTTTAGATAAAAGATATGTGGATTAATTGTTGCATTTTGTGGTCACTTACTCGTCCTTCTGCCTATTTTCGTAACTCACACGTTTAACACTTTTCACAGGATTTAAAATGTCCAAAGGTATGTCTGGAACAGCGCCAACTTTTAGTCTAGGCCTAGCATTTGCGTATCTTTGAGCTGCCATTTTTTCATGATCCCTCTCGTAACATTCCTTTGAAAAATGTAACGAACACATAGTGCTGTATGGTGTTGCTTTGAAATCGACTCGTTTGTAATAATGTACCCATTCTTTCATTATGCCTTTGTCTTTCGGAAAAGAAAAAAAAATTATGTCCACAGTCTTTTCTTAATGTTCTATTACACCCGTAAGCAACGCAAAACGGTATTGTCTTTTACTCTGGCAACTCCCACTTGGGCTGCTGGAGTCGCTACTATGACGTCACATCCCGAAAGTAACCGAATAGGCGCGGAAATTTTGCATACGAGGTCACGGAAATTCAGCTCCTAGAAGATAGGCCAATATTTAAATATTGGCATTACGGTCGCAGATGATACTTCAGAATAAGGTTTTCTGCTATAGTACTTTTATTATTATTCTATATTGGTTTCTGGTCTCCTTTAATAGTAACTGCCATTTTATTCATTCCAACATTTTGCAAAGACAGCGTATTTAGATATGTCAGTACATGCAATATTAATATACTTACCAATAACGCAATTTTCATCTCCATTTGTGTCTATCCAGCCAGGTGAGCATTTAACAACCGTTTGGAAGCTCATTTCTTGCCTATAGCCAGTCTGAGTGCACCTGGTTGAACAGGAAAATCGAAATTACCTCGTTTTAACAGAGTTATAAAACAAAATTATTTGACAATCAATATTTTTTCGAAAGGTAACTTTAGTTTCGCAGAGACATGTGATGCTTGCGATCCTATCTACAACTGATGAAGTAAACAATTGTTACAATTTTACATTTTTGCAAAAGCACAGAGAAACACATTTTTGCAATTATTTTAACTTGGCTTAACTTACAACCAAGAGACATATTTAGTTAATCCTAGAAAACCATCACAGACAACACAAAATGTATACGTGTCGACCGAGCTGGTAAGTGAAAGTGAAATATGCATATTTTTTATAATGAACAAGCTGACGGCAGAGGCGCTGACATAACGGTAATCCTGCAGAGTAATCAGATCAAAGGTAAGCATAGTGACCTTAGAGCTCAGGAATTCCTAACTTAAAGCCAGTCTAGACTTACCAAAGCAAAACACATAAAGTATGAGCTGTAAGTGTAACCAAATTAAGTGTGTATAGAGGATAAAATGAGTGTGATAATGAGAGTAATCATTTACTTGCTGGAAAATGTGTCAAAAGAAATACATGTTGAAAGGTAACGACGACAATTTATTTTTCAAATAATATTGTAGCGATTAACTGAATTAATTTGGATTATTAGGCAGTTTATTTTAATAATATAAATTACCTTTTGAAAATAATGTTTTTCCGTGTGCAATTGGATTTACGTGTTGATGTTTTCACAATAAAGAGACACTTTCATGCATTATAGAATTTCTACAATGTCATATTGTTTGGAAACAAACCACTGACATTAATATGAAAGTTGCAGATTTGTCCTTTTTGTCGCTTTTTCCGTGTTTACTACCCACCATATCCTCTACCCCCCCCCCCCACGACCTGCTTAGCCCATAAGCGACCCATGCATGTTTAGCAATTTTAATTTCCACACATGGCAAGCAGTTATGGGAGGGGGATAGAGTCTACGACGGATGTTTGTGCACGAAAGGGATTCCCAAAAATGGGCCACACATCAATTTGATAATACTCGTGTTTGTTATGAATTTGATTGCATTCGGGACCGATTAATACTGCCCAAGCAGCTAATAATGTCAGCTGCTGTTCCGATAACGTTTTGTAAATTCGCAGTGTTTCTTATTTGTGTCCATCCGTGATTGTCGGCGATTTTTCTATTTCTATATGATACTTTCAAATTCAGCCGCACGGATTACTTTATCCTTAATTACAATTAAATACAGTTTTACTAATCGTAATGAAACTGCCCTGTGCGGCTGATAACAGTTCGGTATAGGTGCTTACTCATGAATGCAGTGCATGTAATTTAATTTGATAGCACCAGCAGAAACATTTCATATTTCACGATCAGCGAAGATCTTTTTAGTAATTTCATGTTTTTTTGTTTTGCTTGAAATATTGTTTCATGTTGGTAAGATTGAGGGTCGATCATAGGTCTTCTGTTATAATGCAATCAGTTATTTTAATTGTATGTCAGATAGACCTTGCGCGGTCTCACAGTCATGCGCAGGCGCAATGCACACACGCATTTCTAGCCAGTTACCGGTACTCTCTTTTATTGATACAATTGTCATACAATTATGATAAAACTTCTTCCTCAGGAATACTTAAATCTCCAGCGATTGGCCTTTCTAGTGGTCTGGCGACCCTTTCATTAAACATACACTGAGGAAAGCAGCAATGTTTACATCTAAAGATCGTATTTGCCCAATAACGGTGAATGACATTTTGCCTCTGTAGAAGCAGTCCCGGAGTGGTGGTGATGTATGTGCGATAGTTCCAACCTGGCCTTGCTGATAGTGGTACATCAGGGTGGTTCCAAATAGCTATTTCCACTTGAACCTTAACAATATCATATGGAAGTTCATACGAAGGCTTGGTAACGCCAATTTGAAGGAGATGTTCATCAAATGGTGGAACAAAATTGTTATCAATGTTTATATCTGATGCCAGTTGATCCAGCTCCATGTCGGTAAACTCAGCAACCATATTACCGCGGTCAGGTGTCATTACTATAATTCTATTGAGCGTACACTACTTCAACCGGTGATGCAATCTCAACACAACACTCACCACAACTTCATAGAGAGCACGATCTAGAATATACTACATGGGAAGAGGAAGAACGTAAACATCAGAAACAGAGAGAAACATTTGAACAAAATGGAAGAATACAAACAGTGGATAGGTGAACGGGCAGATAGGTGGATAAATGAACAAAAACGACCGCTTCACCTGCCTACACCAACACGGAAAACGGTCCAACTAAATTTGCACCAAATCGAAAACGCAAACCTGGAAGCATTACACTACTCCTCGCAGAGATAACAAAACAATGTGCTGAGAAAAGACAAAGACACACACAGACTAGAAGAAGAAGAAATGATGAAGTGGATTCATGAAAAAAAAAGAAACGAAACAGACTTGTGGATTGTGTAATCCTATCGATATTGCAGAGTGATTGGAAGCACTTGTAGGTTCCGTTTGCGCTGACAGCAATGCGTCAGAAGTCGTCAATGAATTCGCATCGATTTTTCTGTGTTTGCGCACCACTAACATCAGGGACAGAGACACATATGGAGCGTTGTGTATAAACTGTTTTACATGAAATATAAATTGCCATGCAACAGGTAGTTGTAAATACAACCAAAGCGTGACCTCGATCATCAAAGAAACCAGCATTCAGTATGACTTTTAGGCACCTGTAACCGCTGTTGATTCAATCACACATGAGATCGCAACTAACATGAATGCGAGTATATTACACTGCCCTAATATGAGATCCCGTGGACAAAAGTTAACTCATTATATAAAAATTATACTGGTATAAACAAGCAAACAATGTCCACAAAAAGCCGGACATTATACAAAATATACTATAGACATCTTGAGTATTGGGTAGTTGAAGCCGCCTGAAACAGTTAACCACTCATGGGATTGCTCGAACTTGGTTGACCAAACAAGCGCTGTCGCACATTTGTCTAACAGTACTAAAAACAAATTCACTTGGATGGAGCGATATGCAAAGACGAAATAGGTCCATCAAGCAGATTTGTTGTTTCTTACATATGATCATGCCCGACAAAATAAATTACACATATACAAGAACTCGTTAACAACTGTCGATGTATTGAGCAGATAAAAATAAGCTAGACGTTGTCATCCAAGGAATTTGCAAAAGTTGCAGATGCACTCGGTCATATTATATTCACGCAGAGCGCACACATGGCCATTCGTATTACATGTGCATCCTGGCAAAGAATTTCTGAGATCTGTTGTTTTGATTTCGACCAAACACCATCTGCGAGTACGTGTCGGACATTGGCATATTTATCATTATATTGTGGAATTACTATTCGGTCATCAGTATGCACAAGAATTGTTGATGAGGCCTGAGCGGTCTCACGAATTGGTACCTCGATTTACATTTGTCATAGCAGCACTGACCAATGAAATTACGATTGGATAAAAACCAGCCAGCACATTTTCACAAAAGACTGTCACTGCTACTCAGAAAATGATGTCACAGTCAGCACCATTACAACAATTCAGAGACATGTTTGTTCGTTTTGTTTATATACCTGGAGAGTTAGAGGGTTGAAAACGTCGTGACACTAATCCGATATGTTCCGTCGATGTTTTCCCGATTTCAGAATGGATTGATACTCAAAAGACAATGAGCGTGTTAACTATTGGGACCGTCGCCTGGTGGACCATTGCCTCAAAGCTAATCATTTATGCGAGAGTAATTGCAACTCATTCCAGCCATTTGGGAGCTGTTTATACACTAACCAGTATCAACCATTAGTTGATTCATAATAGCATTATGACCAAACACGTGCGTGGTGATTCCATCCGTAAATATCCACCTTTTAGTATCAATTGGGGACAAACTAAACTTGTTGCATCGGTAAACACCCATACAGTTTTTTGGACATCGTATCACATTTGCCGTCTGTGCGAACTCACGTCGGTCTCAAAGACATTCCACGTACAGATTGTGTTTGAGATCTTTTTGCACCATCACATGTGGAACACCTTTGGACATTTGAATGGCTTTTTTGGAGCTAAGACGATTCTGCGGTCCAATCACCATCGATTACATTTTGGTCGCTGTCGCATATGCTCTTCAATTAGGTTACATAATTATTCGTCTTTGAACTAGACAACAATCTTGTTGCTCGTGTTATCAAATAACAATATTATCAATATCAAAGAACTTCAAATACTCGCTGGTATCATATTCGTAAAATTCGTACAAAGTAAAATATTTTGTGAATTCCACCATAATACTTTAGTGATTTAAATTAGATGCAGATGTGTACTAATTTTGTCATATACTTGCGTTGCTATTCTTGTGCATCATCTTGGTATATTACTTTTAACACAAATAGTGTTGATAGGTGAGTTTTGATGGCTTTCTAATATTAATGCCCACTATCACTTGTTTAATTAGCCTGCTCTTTTATATCATCATCATTGACACCATCAAAAATGTCACTCGCTTCAAAAGTAGTCAGCGCAATGTTTTCTTTTGTGACTACTATTTTATGCACAATTATCTGCAGTTTATTTCATTCCATTTCTTAGGTCACTCTCAGGTTAACCAAAATATCAATGCATTTCGGAAATGTTTCTGGTAACAGAGATGCCATTTTTGTGCCTCCTTGATAAATCTTTATGATGAATTCAAGCGACACAGCTATCTCAGTTTATCACTTTCACTTTTGATATTCCAATCATTTTGGCAAGTTAAAGCATCTGTTGGGGACAACTAGCAATTCGTTCAGAATACTTTCAGAACAGATCGCCTGACTATTGTCTAACATTCATGTTAAACCCAGCGCAAGCAATTCTTCGATGCCAAAATATTCACAACTCAAATTCGATGTCAATAGCTACATGAGTAGGCATTACTAACAGTAATATATTTGCATTTATTGTTTTTATTTAAAAATTCATTATAGGATATGGCTTATGTAAAATTGATTTTGTAGCTGACATTGTCCAAATTTAAGTTAATTTTCGTAAGTTACTCGTGTTATCAAAAAAGCTGGTTAAGGTCATAACACTGGTCAACAGTGAAATCATTACTGACTTGAAAAGGCCCTAATCTGTAGTATTTTGGTGTGCCGAACACGAATATAACCGTGAAAAATTTGTATTGGCTCTCGTTTTGAAGATATTCATATACCTCATTTTCTATGTTTCACTGTGTAAATTTCTCCAGTAGGACTGCAGCAACATCCGGAATAATGATGTAACATTGCATAATACCATCATGCTCACATCATCCACAGTTGATTGCATCATTTTCTGATGCAATGCAATACTAATGCCATGCGGCTGCTGAAGTAAGTTGACGTCAGCAGTGTACTATACATGTGTAGGCCTATTATACTAATGCCAGGCGGCTGCTGAAGCTGACGTAAGCAGTGTACTATATAAAGCCCAATCAGATAGGTTCAGCATTTAAAATATTTTAGACGTTGTGCGAGACAGTTCAAGCTACTGTTACATAAAACTTATTATTTTATCCATTTACGTACAATAAAGAACAGTAATGCCTCGAAAGTGTGTTAATACCGCGGACAATTTTTGCTATATTTGTGGGGAAGTGACATTTGCCAACCAGAAGAAAAGTATCAATTCTCAAGTGAAGAAGGCATATCATCTTTACTTCGGATGCAAGGTTGGTGACCAAGACAAGCCTTGGGCTCCGCATATATGCTGTGCTACATGTACAACACAGCTTTCACAGTGGTTGAATTGCAAAAGGTCATCAATGCCGTTTGCAGTCCCAATGGTGTGGAGAGAGCCAAGCAACCACCTAAATGACTGTTACTTCTGCTTGGTTCCTCCTCTTTCCGGCGGAATAACGAAGCGAAAGAAGTCGAGAATAGTCTACCCAAACATTCCGTCTGCATTGAGACCAGTTCCACATGGTGAGGGACTTCCTATTCCAGAACCTCCAGCAGAATATTCTCTTGATTCATCTGACGAAGACAAAGGTGAGTCGACCTGTTCTTCTCCTGGTCCATCAGCATGCAGTGATCCAGATTTTCACTGTGGTGCATCATCAACCCCACACAGAATAACACAGGAAGAACTAAATGACCTGATTCGTGATTTGGACTTATCAAAGAACAAGGCAGAATTGCTAGGATCAAGACTCCAACAATGGAATCTTCTAGAAGAAGATGTCACAATTACTGCATATCGAAAGCGCCACCAGCAATTGGAGCCTTTCTTCAGAAAGGAAAGTAATCTGATATTCTGTTCTGATATTGAGGGCCTCATGAATGCTTTAAAAATCACTCATGACCCACAAGAATGGAGACTATTTGTGGACTCTTCGAAACTGAGTCTCAAGGCTGTGCTTTTGCACAATGGAAACATTCTTCCATCTATTCCAGTAGCGTATGCTGTCCACATGAAAGAGACATACGATAACTTAAGGCAGCTACTGAATTCCATTGAGTATAACAAGTACAGCTGGCACCTCTGTGGTGATTTGAAGGTAGTTGCCCTTTTAATGGGACTGCAGCAAGGATATACAAAATACATGTGTTTCTTATGCGAGTGGGATAGCCGAGCAAGGGAAATGCACTACATGAGGAAGGAATGGACTCACAGGCAGAATGTAGCCATTGGAGAGAAGAATATCCAACACCCAGCTCTGGTTGAGGCTCAGAAAATCTTGCTACCACCCCTTCACATCAAACTAGGTTTGATGAAGAACTTCGTGAAAGCCATTGACCGGACTTTGCCAGCATTCCAATACCTGCATGAAAAATTCCCTCGACTCAGCGAAGCAAAGATTAAAGAGGGAGTTTTTGTGGGTCCTCAGATTGGAGAGCTTTTCAAAGATGACCGGTTCAACAACTTGCTGGAAGGTGACGCGAAACAAGCATGGAATGCTTTTCGCCTAGTTTCTACAAACTTCCTCGGAAATGTTAGGGCAGAAAACTATAAGGAACTAGTAGAAGACATGTTGATGAAGTATAAGAAACTTGGCTGCAATATGTCTCTAAAGATTCACTTCCTTCATTCCCATTTGGATTTCTTTCCTAGCAACTGTGGTATTGTTAGTGATGAACACGGCGAACGTTTTCATCAAGATATCGCAACAATGGAACAAAGATACCAGGGAAAATGGTCCACTACAATGCTGGCTGACTACTGCTGGACACTCCTCAGAGATGCTCCCGAACAGCTGTACAAGAGACAGGCGAAGAAATCTAAGATGTAGTCAATGACTTGATTTTTTATAGGTAGGCTATTACAGTTGACCTTTTACTATTGGAATGCATTTCGTTATGTAAACATTAATTTCTTTCAGATTACAAAAAAACTAGAGCCAATTTTGCAATTTGACTGTCATATTCGTGTTCAGCACATAAAAATTGATAAGAATTGACTAATTTTATTTCAGTAACATGACTTTTGTAAAAATTTGTTGTCCAGTGTAATCATTGGGTATTTTTTGTAAATATGTTTATCTCAGTCTGAGCCTAGAATACCCCATGAAATAACGTTTCTACGGGATTTTTTTATCACATTCTTTATTATAATTTTAATAACATATCTTATGTCGTCTCCATTCTTGAATCTGATCTGATAATCATCTAGAATTGAGTTTCAATCAAGCAGACTTTGTATTTTCAGAAAATACTAATTACGACATGGACAGAATAGAGGGCTTTATAATCTTATTTAGTCCGAAAATTATTTATTCTTACTATAAGATCTTGCGAGAGAATCATTTGTTGTATTCAGTATCTGATTTGGGATGAAATTATTTAATTCAAATTATAAGTTTATGGAAATACAAAGCGCACAGTAATATTTTTGGAAAGAAATACTGACTGGGAATTATAGAGAATTTGAAGAAGAAAACCTTAGATTATATTACTGTGATTCAGCAAAAGACTGTCGGAACATCATTACAGTCTAGGATACAGGTACACTTGTACATTCGAAACTATTGGCCATTACAGTCACATCAACACCTTCAACGTTGGAAATATTTCTGAATACTACTAAAATCTGTTCAGGACTTTATTCATTACACATTCTAGAGAATTAAATTATTTGCTGAATTTTACAAAGCTTGTGGGTTCTCATTCGTATGTGTTACCTATTTTAAGACCATAAAGTCGTAATAATCACTTACAAACACAGGAACATTGCTATCACAGCAACTTGATTGTTGGTCAAATGTTATCAAATTGGTCATTTGCCCTTTCTTTTAGAAACTCATTTGGGACACTGACATCCGTCGTAGATTGAAACTTAAGAATCCTTGAATTGGTCACTTGTGTGTATTTGAAAATTGCTAAACACGTTTTCGTAGCTTGAGAGATAAGTAAGTCCAGGAGTCGAAGATAGGACGGGCTGCATAGCCCGATGTGGAGAGATTGAAGAAACCAAATGGCAAAATGCCCTCTTTTATATCACTTTGCATTATAGCTTAGACATTACTGGGTGTATGTTCAGTATTCACGCACAGAAGCGAAACACACACACACACACACACACACACACACACACACACACACACACATATATATATATATATATATATATATATATATATATATATATATATATATAGCAGCGGGGGGGGGGCAAACAGACCGAATAATGGAAGCGTCCAAATGCCGAAATAAGCCTTTCTAAAAAAAGGTTCCAAATGCGAAATAACCCTTCCTAACAAAAAGATTGGACGAACAGAAGCGTCCAAATGCCGAAATAAGCCTTTCTTAAAAAAGGCTCCAAATGCCGAAATAACCCTTCCTAACAAAAAGATTAACGAACAGAAGCGTCCAAATGCCGAAATAAGCCTTTCTAAAAAATGACCAGATAGGCGCGAAACTAACCAACTTGAGATCGCGACTCTCTCTGCTGTTGTAATTAAATCATTATATTATATCATAATATGTACATCCAGAATCCTACACAACTAAGTTAGCACGAGAACGACTAGAAGCAGTCAAGAAATTTCTTCCTGTCAGAGACGAGTTCAGAAAAAAACTACAGGCACAAGTTGAATACGCAGAAGGTAGAGAACAGTTATTTAAACCCGTCACAACAGGTACTGAAAAAGTCGTAACCGCTATTAAGGAAGATCTTCTTCCAGTATCAAAACAAACTGCCGAACAAACTGAAAATATAGCAGCAAGAACCAAGAAAACAAAACAGATTTTACTAGACCTTCCAACTGATATAGCTGCAGCTCAGCCTCCACCTATCGATGAAGAAATACTTGAATGTATTGAAAAATTCGTCATGAAGTTGCCGATTTGAAAAAAAAAACTTATGCCTAAACCCAAGCCGGTAAAAGAAAATATTGAACTGATTGCAAAATTTAACGGAGGTGTTATTGAGCAATTTAAAGAAATTAAAGAAGGGTATTTACCAGCTGCAACATTAGCAAATATGACTCAAAAAAGACAAAATTTTAAAGCCAAAATATGTTACCGTAAACTATGATAATTTCATCAGATGGATATATCGTGTGTATTTCAAATACAACCAGGCTAGAAATGATGATCTAAAGTTTACGAATTTTGTAAGGGAAATATAAAGACTTTAAACAATATACATCACAACTTCAACAGCCATCACCTCCCTATTCACCATGTGAGCAAGAGTCCTCTTATCAACTTCCTCCCCTGCAACAAACAGAACAATCCAAATCTCATCCAAAATCTACGTTTCGACCTGCAATAATGTTTACCGACGAACCTCTTAATACTTTTACTGACCGAGATAAATTAATTAATATTGCTGCGATTCAGTATAATTCTAGAGAAAATTATCTGAAACCTGAATATATTAAAATAATACATCCTAGAAATTGACTTCCTGTATTATATTTTGCTTCTAAAAATTCGAGTATTGATATATTAAATTCAGAGTATATAAAATTTAAACAGGATGTAAAAAAAGTGTAGGAACAACAAACTCCAGAAGATGCACCAGGTGCTACTGGTAGTGGTTTTGGAAATAATTTTGTTTGTCCTGATAATGTTCTTGATGATGTACAACGGTTAGAGGTTCTCATAGGAGGGAAACGTGCCGGAAATAACTCACCAGAAATAATTAATGAAGTAACTGATATTTGTCGGCGATTATTTCAAGGTGGTATCATGGATATCGGCGTTTACCGAGAACTTATTGATGAACTTGTTGATGATTACCACAGTGGCTAGTTGTTACTGTGATTAGATAAATAACAAATAAAATAAAATGATTGTACACAATTGTCATCGTAGACCGATCATGGACAGGGTGGTGAACTCACGACTACCAATTTACAGAAGGATTTACGGAGATGGAATTGGTGATGTTGTTCAAGGTCTATTTGCGACGATGTCTCCAAAAGTAATACCGATTGCAAAACAATTATCAATGAAGACTATTGATGCTGTTTTTGATAAAGCTCCTGGTGCAATCGTCAATGTTGCTGGTAAGGCGTTCTCGTCAATCAAGGATAGACTATCTCGATTAGTACGAACAACATCTCAGCAAGTAAAATTATCTAGCACTGAAGTTATCTCTGCAAATGTCAGTAAAGTAATAAATCAAGCTGCAAATCAAAACCTAGCAGAGTTGGTTAATGAAGCAGAAAGAAATATAACTGCGAATCTGATAACAGGAAGTGGTTATGTCCGACGACGAAAATTGATATCATCATTTGGAAAATGGGTAATTATAATAAAATGTTCAAGCGTATATCCGACATTTCATTTGACATAGATGAACCGGTCTTCAAAAATAAATCAGTACGTGATTATCAATTGTATTCCTATGACGCACTACAACCAAATCAACGGGGTGGTATCGAACTTCAAGTTCAGGATACAAGCAGATATTTCTTACCCTCTGAGGCTTTTACTGAAGTAGAAGGTGAACTTGTAACGAATGTTACGGCTAATACGCCATATTATGCCAATTCGCGAGTTGGTTTTGTTTACAACGGGATTATGGCAGTATTTGATAGCGCCACTTATATGATTGATGGAAAAAATATCGAATCAATTCAGAAGGATGTCGATGTTGCAACAACAATAATTGGTCTAGCAAGATATTCTGATGATCACACAAGATCAGCTGGTCCATCAATGATCTTTGCTAAGGATATTACCGACAACGCTGATCATGTTCAATATACTAAAATACGGACACCACGAAATACTGCATCTGATCCTCGACCAGATTATTTTGGACATGCTGCTAGACCAGCTGATGCTTTTGATATCATAGGAAGTGTTAATGCAACTACAAATTAGGATTTGCAACACGTCGAGCAATGTTGTCAGGAAACAATATAAATTTTTCATGTGCAATTCCATTGTCTCACATCTTTGGATTTTGCAGAAATGTTTGAAAGGTCATCTTTGGAGCTAAACACACAGTTGTGCTTGTAAGACAAGGTGATGATAATGATGCGATCTGGCGAGGGGCTGGTGTTGCTGATGCTGGCAAAGTAAATATAACAAAACTCTCTTTGTGGATGCCTGTAATGATTCCATCAGTCACACAAGAAAAAAACTACTCTCTTTTATGGATCAAGGCGGTAAATCGTTGTTATCATGGTTAACAGTAACCACAGATGCTGTTCAAAGTACAGTCAGAGATATATTTACTTGGCATATATCATCACAGCAGGGCGTATCTGCGCCAAGACATATTTTTATTGCGCTGCAAAACAATAACCGGACGGGTAGTCAGGAATCTCGCATATGATATTTGACATTTGAGGTTTGCTAAGAGAATAAACGGACAACAAGAACCATCCGAAGATGTATTATTAAATTACACACATAATCATGTAGCACGCGTATATCGTTGTTTGATGTCATTTTTGGGGAGTGATCAAAACATAGATACTGGTTTGCAAATATCACAGTTAGATTTTACAAGTCGGTACCGATTTATTAATTTTCGCTAGAGCATCTTGATTTATCCAAGAAATCTGTCGTCGATATACACTGTTAATGACCCGCCATTTGGTTTTGCCGCCTACAGATCAATTGCGGTTATATTCAGTGACAAAGCACTGTTACTTGAAAGTGGTAGTAGTCGAATGATAGTCGTTGATCCACCAGTAGAAAATGTTTAATCGTGTTATTTAAAAACATGAGTATTATCATAAAAATGTCATATCATCACTTTAGTGTTAGTCTGACTCCTGGTGAGGCGAAACAATTACAATCAAAGAACTCAAGCACATTCGGGGCAACAATAACATTCAAGCGAGATCAAATTGATAGTGGTCCAAACAAGTTCTCATTGACTAAAACTCAACAAAACATTCCAATAAGGTGCTAAAAACACAAACCAGAGTTCAACTTAATTTCACTCCAAGTACCATCAAAGACATCGTTAAAACAGGTGTTATTTTCCCGCTTCTCGCGACTATTCCAGCATTAATAGCCGTAGCCGATCCAGCCCTAGCAAAGGCTGCTGCGTTAGGTGCTGTTGGAACCGCTGCTGGAATGGCGTTAAAGAAAGCGACAGTGCGAGGATATAAAAAAGGGAAACGGCTTGAGACTTCCAGGGACTCCACCGTCATGGTACGGAAAGGGTCTGAGACTATCAGGAACTCCGCCCTCATGGTACGGAAAAAGCCGTTGAAAAAAAAGTGTTTTACCAATGTCAAATTTTGATTTACTTGATGCTGCTAAGCAAGTCAAAATAAGAAACTTCAGAGGTGTTTTCATGAGAAATCAATTACCACAACAATCAAACAGCGTTGAAACAGGAATTATTCATCTTGATAATAGCGATGGTCCAGGAACTCATTGGGTTGCTTACGCGATTGATCCACTTGGAATTGTTTATTTTGATTCGTATGGGTTAGCACTGCCAGCTGAATTTCTAAAATATGTCGGTAGTAGTACTCCAGTTTCGTACTCAACGCTACCAACACAAACATTAACCGATCCTCCGATATGTAGCCTAGAAGTAATTAATGTGCTTGACCCGTTATAAAAATTAACCAAACCACCTCACAAAGTCGTGCACGAGTATACCGCAGACAGGTTTAACCGTCCATCGTCTTTTTAAACAACCTTTAAATATAATATGGTTGATATTTGCGGAAGATCTTTCAGCAAAAGTAAAGGCAAAAAACGCTATGATATTGATTTATCAAATTATGCCACTAAAGGTGAACTCGGCAATCTTATAAACCTCTCTTGAGTTGACTGAGATGAAGTTGTTGATTTTCAGGACTTATGTTTTAAAAACGAGTAACATTAAGTAGAATGACATAGTTAGACGTGTTCTTGGTGCTACCACCGATAAATCCCTGTGTTTACTGACAGCGGAAAAATCAGAGACTCAAGTATATCATTTACAACCATCAGAGATAAAATACAAAAAGTGTTGCTAATCGTTTAAAATCAACTGGCGATACAATGACAGGTGAACTCAGCATGAACGGAAATAAAATAGTAGCCGTAACAGATCCAACATCTGATGGCGACGCGGCAACACAAAATATGTTGACGTTAACTACAGCACCGTTGATGGTAAATTATCCACGTTTAGGGCCAAGCATGACGTTCACGTTAACATGTTTACAAATCTTCGCAGAAATTTTAGAAAAATTGATGAAATCGCAGATGTTGTTTTCTTTGGTACTCCGTTGACCGCAGACATGAAACTCTCTGATATCAAGACGAACATTGATACAATTAAGAAAACACACGAAGACATCGTAAGTGGAATTCCTGATATCGTTAACAAAATTAATCTGATTAAAATTCCCCACAAACATTCATCTATAACGGATACACGGTGTCACCCGGGTTCGCAACATGGTCACAGCAAAAACAATACTATCATACATACCGCGAAAGTCACTGGTGTGTAAAGACTGTCTGTGCTGAGTGCAGCAAAATTTAGTATCTTCACGACATATCCCTGGCGGCATAGGCTGACAAGTTTTCCGAGATTGCGACTGTTGGGTTGAATAGAGGAAGCGAAGAGATATTTATACTGGACGCAGATGATAAGAAATTAACCGCAACATCTTACTGGTGGTGTCTGGAATTTGTTGCTGAAACGCCTCATTTGGTTACTGCGTAAAATATTAATGGCCCTGACGAAGTCAACGACGGAGTCAACAACAACATTAAACGTCCAACAATATAGATATGATCAAGTACGTGAATGGCAATCAGCGTTAAAAACCATCATTGACCAGTATACACTGAAAGTAAAAAAATACAAGCGGCATGTAGTTGCCATCGATGTTGTGGTTTATTCATTATCTGCGTTAGTTGCGTCCACCAAGGTACTATTATCTGCGATAACGCCAGTAACAACTGCAGTAGTAGTAACAATATGCGTTTCATCATCAGCGGGGCTTGCAGGTGTTTTTAATATTATCTCGAAAAAGATATCCACGTGCACGAGCACAAAACTCGGGAACTACGTTGTAAAGTTAAACACGGCAGCAACAGCATATTCTAAAATATCGTCGCTGATATCATCAAGCCTCGGCGATACAACGATATCAGATTCCGAATTTGCGTTAATGGTCAAGATATACGATGAAGTAAACCACCATTTGAAAGAAAATGAAAACAATAACAATGACAGAACTACTTCATCAGATAGCCGCAAATACAACTCCGCCGAAAAACCACGATACTATTAATAAGCTCAACAAAGCCTGAATTTGGTATTAATTTTCCAACTGTGATTCTGGTAAGCGAGATCGCGTTAGCACAGTTGCGAGTATACCATAGTTGGCCAAATATCAGATCAAAATCATTTGGTGGATTATCAGCAAATCATTGGCTAGTGTTTGCATATAAAAATAAACCAGATGGTATACCCAACTGGAACGTTGTTGTAATATCCACCGTGTACTATCAAATCGAAGAAATCAATGTGGAATTCCAACGTCGAATAAAACGTATCACAGGAAAAGAATCCAAGATAGCAGCAAACAATCATACCACGAAACTACCCCATCATACAAAGATCATTTACTTGATATAAAATATGAAACTTTGACCAGTTATATCTTCTTCGATAAGGACGATGTAACTTGGCATTTTGTTGATAAACATCTCGGTCTTAAAGCATTTGAACACATAAGTATTCGCCTAGATGAAATTACTGCATACTTTAAAATTATTAATCAAGAATATAAACGACAACGAGAGTGACTACAGCAAAGCTTCCAAGAAAATCTTTTTGATATAGCATGTTACGCGAGGAAATCATGAAACAAATTGAAATATTAAATCAGTTTGTATCTGATATGAAAGATATTAGCTATCAATTAATTCAGGTAACAATTAATTCAAAAGCGATAGACCACAAACAAAGATTTTTTTACAAATACAAGATAACAGAAGCTGATCTACCGAATTTTAAATTTCCCGGGTATAACCCAGACGAACTTAATGAAATCCGTCAACGATATCATTGATGAGTTCTACCCTAAAAACACCACCACTGGCAACTATTCTCCGATACAATAATAATCCACACGGAGAAGGTCACCATGTATCTCCCGAAATCGTAAATATAACTCCAACGGTCGCTGTCATTCTCGTGTGTGATGTAATTGATGGAAGTTACAACACAGACACAACAATATCAAATCAAGCGCAGCAAGGGTTTATTCTCTACTCGTTCACACCAAAGGAACCACCCGTATATCTGATTGCACAAGAAACGATCAATCCGGTCTATCTACGATGTCATAATCCACTGTTATCAAGAATAAATTTCAAACTAACTGACCAGTCTGGGCATTTGCTGGATTTAAGGAATATAACGCTAGGTATAAATTTATATATAAAGCCGTGAAAATATATGATTTTTCGTAGTGTTTTAGTACATACTGTAAAAACAGCACAAAATAAATTCTCCACGGAGTCTTTGATAAATCAAACGTGGATTTTTTTACTTGACATATTTTCACTTTCACTATCCTTCACTCTCAAGAAGTCTAACTTTAATTTTCATTAGACATAATTTTTCTTAGTTGCCTCACACGAGTATTAATTATCTTCTTTGCTTCATATTCACAAGATAATTCTGATCTAATTTTTTCGATTGCACGAGAGAGAGAGAGAGACAGACAAATTCGTTTACTTCACTTTCTTTTATTGTAGCTAGTGATTGAGACATCGCCATCTGAATCTTCTTTATAAATCTATACTGAGATGTTAAAGTATATGTTCCTTCGTCCTTTCGCTAATGCAGTGTTTCAAAATCAGAAATATTTTTTTCAGGATTTAATTCATCAGATATATTTATGCCGTCGCTCTCTAATTTTTAATAGCAGAAATTGCATCGTTGATATTTTCGTAACTCATTATACAATATACATCTATCTATCTATTTATCTATCTATCTATCTATCTATCTATCTATCTATCTATCTATCTATCTATATATATATATCTATATATATATATATATATATATATATATATATATATATATATATATATATATATATATATATATATATATATATATATATATATATATATATATTTAAAAGAAAAGCATTTTACACCAAAACGAAACATTATCCATGTGAACCCCTAGCTTACCAAGTGATATTCTAGCAGGCTCAGGGGCTCGGAAACTCAACAACCTATGTAAACCCCTAACCTGTCAAACAACAGTCTAGAAGTCTAAGGACGGCGTGTTTTCGAAGACGAAACAGTCCCCACGTGAACACCTAGCTTACCAAATGATATGCTAGCAGGCTTAGAGGAATACATCTAAGGTCAGCACAACATGTATATATATATATATAACAACAGCACATTCCCCATATGAGCTTCTAGATTGCCTTATGACATTCTAGCAGGCTCAACGGGTACATATAATCTTAATTGTTAGGACAGCACAACATATTTACCGTGCCTCTCCTAGATTGCCTTATGACATTATAGTAGGTTTGACGGGTACATCTAACTTATCATAAGGACAGCACAACATACATTTTTAACTATAGCTTAATTGTAAGAACAGCACAGTATTATGTGACTCCCCTAGCTTACAAAATGATATGCTAGCAGGCTTCGCAGGTCCATCTAACTTATCCTAAGGAGAGCACAACATGTACCCTTTAACTAGAACTTTATTATAAAGACTGCACAACATACGGATGCCTTCTCTGCATTCAACAGATTTCAGCCCAGTCCCCCTTCGAAATCAACCACGGGGTGCAAAAGTGCACCACACCGTGGTGACGACGTGGAGAGAGTGTGAATTTTTTTCTGTTGTAGCTCGAGCTTGGAGTGAACCCCCAATTATACATAAAAACGCGAAATATCTCTTACGTCGACAGTCACTGGATTCAAAGCGTCGATACGATAATTCGGAACTCTACCAATGCGCCACGGAACCTTGTTATTGATATATGTTCAGAAATTATTATACAGTTGCCTATGTTGGATTGCAAGAAAATAATAGTTACGTTTGGATTGCAAAAAAAAAATAAAACAACTTGAATTTAGTTCTACTTAACAAGTCAGATTTGACAATTTATTTAATTTCTGGATAGTATATAATATCTATAAAATAGGAAATATTGTGTATTTCAACATTATTGTGCAATCTTCTGAATGTCAAGGGAGGGAACTCTATCATTAAATTTTACACAATTGCGGCAGAGTTATCTCCGTTATCTGTATCTACCACTATTGAGACATAAGAAAATGAAATCCAAGTTGTATTCAAGTATGAAAATTATGATTTGGTTATTTTATCTGTAACACGTTGGACTGAACTCGGATGAATACCGAAATACTTAGCAGCCGCGTTCATTGACTGAAATATTATCTCTTCGTTGGTTTCATTATTGATAGATCTTTCCTAGCCATTATTTTACATCTCCCAGTATTCTCACGTGCAGAATTTTTGCTCTGCGTGAAAGCTTGCAGGTTAGATAAATTATTATTAAGTTTTTGCTATCAATACGATCGATCACAAGACCGTCTTTGATCACCCCGTAAAATGTCTCGAATATCAACCTATGATTGTAATACCATTTTTTATTCCCAACGGCGAACGTTAGATAACCAGCATTATTAACAATACCAACTGGGTTTTCTGCTGATAGTGTCTTACTACGCCATCACGAGATGCTTCATAATTCTCAATGATAAGATGTCTGACAAATTATTTTTGCTCCATTTATATATAATATTTTTGTCTAAATTACAGAACCTGGCTATATAATCTTCAGGGGTTCTTATAACTTTGTCGCTGTCGTTATTTATTTATCATAATGTCGCTCCAGTTCTCTGTACCTTTTACCACAACACTGCACACACAATAGTGTTATATCTCTAACTCCAGCATCACACCGTAAACAGGGTTTTGGACCTAGACTCCCTCTCTTTACATTTGGCGAATGTTGTCCGCAAAATTCATTTACACAGTATTTGTTACAAGGAGTTGCAGACCCTTTGATCAGCCACTTGCACTGATTTCCTTTTTGATTCATTATATATAATATGTTTTATTTAAATACTTGTCTTAATTATAGCACGGATGAGTTTACGAGATTATCTACAATCCAGCCTTGGAAAACTTAAAGGTTCGATCTTGACAGAAGAACCCTTGACTTGCAGAAGCGAACTCTGACTGATCCGACTATTAATCTGATTAATATTATCAGGTATGCTAAAAAAGAATTTTGTGATGATGGGGCATCTCACGTGTGGTCGACATCTAAAATTATACGCCTTGACTCTGTCAAGGACAAAGTCATCGACAAAGATGTGGACTCTGTCAATGATGCTACAATTAACGATACACGGGCGAAAACGATTATCAACTATCAGAAATATCTTTTCTGGATAAAGTTTATTGTGCTAGCAGATTCTGCTACGTGGATTATCCGTGAGAAACGTGACCCTGTCCTTGCTAATGGAAAAAGTGTTGTGTCAAGTAGAAATTCCAACCTAGGAATGCTGACTAGTATTGAAAGACCATATTACGCGTATCCTGTGACCGAGGTTATTTATGGAATTTATCAGCTAAATGATAAAGCCAATATCGATGATCTTGCACCAATGAGATTTTCAAGACTGAATTGTGTAGCCGACCAAATAACAGAGCATTTAACATATGCGATGCGTGGAAATGGTCTGACGGATCTACGACGTAAAAAATAAACAAATGGGCTGATTCAGTCGTGGATACCGGAGCTACAATAAATGATGTCTCTATGTTAGATAAAACACTAAAATTCCCAATAAGTGTAAAACAATAACAGGTGAAGTATTGTACGAATCGAAATATAAATCAAAAGATGCTCCGATAAATGTCATTGATCATAACGCTCATGCGTGGACCAGTGCAGTGACAGTGTTTCCACGAGATCGAATTGTATGATTTTACCACGGAAATATGTTTGATTTTATTAATGAAATAAGTAAAACGATCCTGTGTCAGTGTGGCTATTTAAAAGTTCAGATGATGAAAATATGTTGAATTTGTACGACCTAACGGTGAAATATATTGTAAAGAATCACTCCACGAAACAATAGAAAACTTGCACAGAAATTCACAACAGAAAACATTAACCAATTAATAAATAATTGCTTCACTGTTCCGTCAGTTGCAGCTTGCTTTACCCGAGAAAAGAATTCGTGGAAACCAGCGCGATTTGAACTTCTTGAGGACATACAATGAAGTTGTTGTGAATACGGACACTACGGATTGTAGAATACCAAGTATAATTACCACGACGTTATTTCGGTTGATATGGTTGCGTGTTATCCGGGACGTTTTCTTGGAATTGGAGAGTGTTCTGGATACTTTAAAAGATTTGGACACTCCGTAAACGAGATGACGAGAGTGGCCATTAATGGACCACTACCTGATTTTGATCTAACCGGATTTGCTCGTATTGTATCTTTCGAATTTGCTAAAGGTCTTCATCCTATTTATTATGTTTGGTTTGGTAGATACTTTTTGAAAAAAGCTGGGCACCAATAGTGTTATTACGATATATGCATTCATAGTTGAATATTATCATCGTTGATTGTAAAAGTGAGGCAATTATATCATATCGAAAACAGACCGAAGTTTGGTTACCGCAACCCGATAAACTCAACATAGATGAGATTAAAAATGATCTTATCGATCCCTGCGCAGATTTTATAGCTACCTGTGTAAAAGAACAAACCGCAAAATACCTCGGCAGAAGAATGATCAGTAAATTCACTCAAGGTGGGGCATTTGATCATCAGCGACATCACACATGATTAATTATAGATGATGTTGAATATGATTTTATAATCGTCGATGCAACAGCGAGAAATATATTTATTAGCTGAGAAAACTCTTATTTATCTGACGGAACACGGTTGGGTACAATTGTTGGTTATACTGATGGAGAGTCACGTCAGTATACTCATTTAAGATCTTCAATGCTCGCGTATGCTTCTACAAATCTAGCATCGATGATAAATAGATTTCCTGACGCTGCAGTTAGAGTTGCAACGGATTCGTTTTTAAAAAAATACTCGAGATTACTGTTTCGTTTAACAAACAATGATGCATCATGGGGTTCGTGGAGAATAAAAGAAGAATTATTTTATTGTTATTCCGAATCCGCAGATTGTGCGATTAAAGATATTTATTATAAATCAGAATTATCGCCTCGACAAATTTTGAGGGGGGAATTTGTGAATGATCTAGTATCCAGACACAAGACCGTTTATCTAAACGGGCGAGGATGTTCTGGTAAGACTACTCGAGCGATCGAATTATTTCGACAGAATTCAGATATAATTGTTTTAACACCTACACCCAGACTCGCAAGAAAAATGAAACAACGAGGAGTGCAATCACTTACCTACCACAGCTTTTTTCGGTACAAGGGTGACGCATGGATTCCTTTGAGGATGGGAGAAAAATATATTCAAAAAATTATAATTTGGGATGAAGTTTGTACCGTACCGTTAGAAACATTAAAACCATTTCTTGATTGGCCGTTGTTAAAAAAAACACTGCTGTGATAATGTGTGGCGATCACGGTCAAACACCATCCATAGTTGAACCATCTCCGCACGAATGGCTAAAGAATTTTGTTGATTATTATGAGGGAGTAACCGATGATCATATAGCACTTGATGTAGAATTAAGAGAATTTGAAATGTTGATCAGACTACAACCGAATAAAATTCAATGTGAAATAATGCGTGAAATAATTTCAGAGACTTCAATGAACGACTTTGTGCAAACGTGGAGACCAAATGATTTGATAGCTGCAAGTAGAAAGATAGTTCGTGATACACTTCAACAGCAGTTGTTTCAGTTACATAAAGAAAAGTTTTCAGAATTACCAGTGCCGCTGTGTTATAGACCAACTGATACACGACAACACAATGTCGACCTAGATATACCAGGACAGACCGAGAAACACAATCTTGCATTAAATGATGTCGCAGTTGATGTCAATATTGTTGAGGATACGCTAAAAGCAAATAAATCTCCGTGGACTCTAGGATACGCAATAACGATCCACTCATTTCAAGGGTTTACTATTTCTGATACGCGAGTTTGGATCGTCGATGATCGTATCGAGTGGTCAAATTTAGTTTATCTCGCAGTGTCTAGAGTCAGAAGAATATCTAATTCTGGGGAGAATTGTCATAGACGTTACAGAAACCACTGGCGGTGTCCTCGATGATGGTGAAATAATACGAAAAAAAAATAGCAGGTTATAAACAATCATTGTGCGAGTTGTAATTGTATAATGTTGTGGAAATACTCGAGTAATAATCCAAGACAATTCACCGAAGACAGAAAAGATAGTAGTCGCGGTCATACACGAAACAATACGATGTTAACCTGTCTTGAGTGTATCGACGTAACGGCGCTAGTTAAGTGATCGCGGTGGTAATTGTGTATCATCAGGAATCACCTGTAGTTGTTCACGTGTAAATCCACGTTGAGGAGCAGGTGAATCCAGTCTGTAGATTGCGGGTCTACCAGTAGATCTTACTATGTTAAATATCTTGTGCGTCGTAATACTCCAAATAGGATCAGTCGCTCTTTTTTACAACCTTCAAGTTCACCGGGTTCATATAAGTATCAGACAGTGACATTACCTAATACTGGCTGCGCTGAAAAAATCACGGCGTTGTATTGATATACGCGCGCTTATGATTGCATTAATTGGTTTCAACGCAGTTGTTCGAGTTATTTGTTTATTTAGCGCAGCTATCACACTTGGCAATCATGCAACCCATTCACGAGATCTCTTGTCTTAAATGAATTCCTTCGCGAATTGATATCCATATAACCGCTCAGCAAGTGTTCGATTAAATCGTTCAACAATTGCCTGATCACGATGAATTGCAGTATGTCCTCCTCGTATTTTAACGTTATGTTTTTTCATCAACGATAATACTGCACCCTGAAATTCTTTGCCAGGATCAACCTGTAGCAGCTGTGGCCATCGTATACCACCTCGTTGATAAATTCGTTCAAACGCAGAAGCTACTTCAGATGATGTTTTCGTTGATGATGGTTCTGCCTCTTTATATCTACTTGCAACGTCAATGACAGCGAGTATTTGTATGTTATTTGGCGTCTAGTGTCGTGTGGTAAAAAAAAAATATCGGCCTGATGAACTTCATTAGGAACACTAACATCAAAAGACGCGTACTGAATTCGTTTTGGTGGTTGTAGGTAAATTTGCCATATTGCCTGTCTGGATAACCATTTTCAGCAATAGAGTGTTTAACACCTGCGGCATCAGCGAGTTTACTAATCGCTGCTCCACCTTTCCAATATCATTTTGGAGAATAATAAATCGATTCCATTATAATAATTATCGGTTAATTAAGTACCAGCTTAGGAAACTCCGTTTCCGATACAAGCTTACCTTTCATCGCGGATTTTACTAACCAATTAGCTAATGATTCCTTGAAAGATTTATTCGAAATGGAATTTAGCGCATGAATTAATTTTACATCTGCGATATGTCTGTGCTGTAGATCTTTGCTTTTATAAGCTACATCATGACCATCACAAGCTCGGTCAATTTCATTTATTGGATATTCACCAAGTCTTGGTTGATCTTGATTGGGTATTTAGCCCACGGAGTCCCGGGTACTTTTGTCTACTTTGCCGCAATATCACCTCCTCGTTTTTTTATATTGTCTGGCACTGACTTGTCACTTGAGAGTGTCAGTGGAATAAATTTAAATTTCTTTGTACCACATTGTTCACACTTACCTGTAACCGCTGACGTGTTATTTTTTGTTGTAATAGTTGTTAGTGTACTTGTGGGGGTACGATTCCTGTATTTCAAACAATAAAATCCATATTTATTTATCTTTTATATAACATGAATGTAATTGAATTTTCTGCAACACGTTCGCGGAAGCCGGTCAAACATCAAGCTGCGCTACCAAATTATGTCCGAATGATCATAATAGGTCCATCTGAGTCTGGTAAAACACAACTACTACTTAATTTGATAATGAGATGGCTCAGATGGAATAAATTGTATTTAGTTGCTCCGTCAGTTGATGATCAACGATTCTACAAAGTACTTAATAAGGAATGTAACGAAAATGCAAAGTTGTGCAATTATGCACCATCTGTAGACCATCTAGATTGATTCGGTAACAATACGATGATGTAATATTGGCTAAACAGACAAACCCTGCTAGAATATTTTCCAGAGGTAGGCATAAAAACACAGATGTGATTTATGTTACTCAGCGGTATACACAAATACCAAAAAGTGATCAGAGATAACTGTAATATTCTTGTTGTGTTTAACGGGTTTGATACGCACACGTTTAAAAATATTCATCGGACCTGGTGCGGCGGTAACATGAATATAATTGAATTTAAAAACTTTTTTCAAAAGCACAATCAACTCCGCTCGGATTTATAGCGATAAATTTACACAATCCCAGAACGAGATATCGTGTGGGTCTTGATAAAATATTCGGATAAATTAATAGCAGCAGAGAGAGGCGCGACCTCAAGTTGGTTCATTTCTGGTCATTTTTTAGAAAGCCTAATGTCGGCATTTTGACACTTCTGTTAGTCCAATCCTTTCTTTAGAAAGGCTTATTTCTGTATTTGGACGCTTCTAATATTTGGTCTATATAGATGTATAACCTGGAAATACAGATCTTTATCCTCTAAGGAAAGCATATTTTACTTCAAATAATTTTTTATATATTTAGTCGACGAAACATTTCATATCAACACCGCTTTGGTCGTTAAGTGTCTCATGATTGTTGGATTCTGTATTGCATACTAGCATTGTACTCTAACTGATATGTAGTTTAGCACCCTAGTCATGATACGAAAAACGACGATATTAAACATTACAGATTATCTAGTGTGAAACAACTAGAAGCTAAGTATAGTCATCTTCTATTTGTATTAGTGCAATGAATGAACCGCTCCGGTGGCTTAGTGTTTAGAGCGTCCGCCTCGATTGCAAGAGGTCGTGGGTTCGATCCCCGGCCGAGTCATACCAAAGACTTAGAAACATGATAATAACAGCTGCCTCGCTGGGTGTTCAGCATAAAGAGGTTAGTTTTAGGACTGGTCGACCTGGTGTCAGGATAATGTTACTGGGTGGGACATTATGCTACATGTCTGCGGCATGATGCCACACTGCTAGAAATCACTGCGTTAAAAATCCTAATCACATCACATCACAATGAATGGTGTATACAAGTTCAGTGACAAGGAAAATACGGCATAGAAAGCCTTCCAGTTAGTGGCAACTACAGGGAGTTGGTGGAATAAATACTCAAGGCATACAGAAGCCTCGGTTGCTTAGAATTTTAGGATTTTTTAAAAATAGCTTGAGCCATATTTCAGTCATATCGCTGGGATGTCTGCAGTGTGCCAGTTTCTAGTGTTTTCGCAGACATGTACCATCATGTCCCACCAAGTCACATTATCCTGACACCAGGTCGACCATTTCTAATACTAACTTCTTAATACTGAGCGCCAAGCGAGGCAGCTGTTAGTTCCATTTAATAAGTCTTTGGTATGCCTCGGCCAGGGATCGAACCCGCGATATCCCGCATCCAAGGCGTACGCTCTTGGTTGCAATATGTCACTTAGGATACATATTTAGCACTCCCATTTAGACTTTGTTCCACCAAACTGCAAAGCAGTGAACGACGAGCCTTCCGAGGGATTACTCCAGGACATTAAAACAATGGAAAGGTGTTATCAGGGAAAATGGAGCCCATCAATGTTTCTGACTATTGTAGGACAGTGACAAGAATTGCTCCATTTAATGATTGCAAGAGACAAGCTAAGAAGCCCCGAGTAGACACTGAATAAGGACGAATATATGTACTTATATACATAATAGATTTTTTGCCTTTGGTTTCATATTAAATTTTATTCATATAACCATTTTGCTGTTTCTTAAAGTATTACATAAACAGGACAGGTGAAATAATACGTAAAGCAACCACAAACACATGAAAAGTAAATAGTGATACATTTAAAAACTTTAGTATCTTGGAAACAGTAGCAAAATCAGTTGTTTCAATTGTCCTATTTGAATTAAGCACATCAAAATCCATACTAAATAGCACATTTTATCCCTGAAGCAGACGACTTCTAAAAAGTGTTGACCAGTGTTATTGATTTCGTCTTAGTTGTAATTTAGATCTACCCATATATTAGGTTAGCGAAATCCGGTTTGTATATGTTTAACCTTCAGAGTGATCAGAAGTTACAAAAACACACTTTTGAACAATTACCTTTGAAGTTTCGACCTGTCTTAATTGTAATTTCGAGTGATTAGACCGAAGATTATATCTCGCTACTTCACTATAAAAGATATAATGTAACGGGTTTATGTCTGAATCCTCTCTTAAAATTAGTTTTCCTTTTAATAACTCCAATTGTCCATGGACAACATGTCTAAAATTTGGTTCAAAGAAACTAAAACTGGCCAATTGACAACTACTACAAGATCTACAACACTTTTATTTTCCGGTCAAGAAAAATGATGTAAGATGTTGTAATAAGTCTTGATAACTCCCAAAATACCAACCAAATGGGTGTCATTGGCTATATTAAGAATTTCCTGTCTCAATGACCAGCGGGTACCTCAGATATTCTCCATTTTCCCTTAAGAACCCCAGTTTGAGCAAATACCAAGTTGGTACGTCTGCGGAGTCATGTTCATTAATAGCACTCTGAATGGGAGTTCTCAAGATCTTTTTCTTGTTTGACTACAAATGAGTGTCGTTTGTCACCCTGATTAGAAATAAAGAGAATAGTTAGTTACAGGAGTATAATCAATACATTTGGACTAATCAGGAACAGGAGGAAATGTGGCCTCATCAAAAGCGTGCCCAATACATATGTGAGCTAACCGAATAATTTCCGTATCAACTTCATTCAGCAGCTACTTTTGCCATAGTTATAGAAACTTCACAAGCAGGGTATAAATAAGAGATTTCACTGACAATAGGATCATCGTTGATATCCAAGCAAGGATTGTCAGTTACAAATGGATTAACTTCAACCTTATCTCGAGCTATGTCAGTGACCAGCAATAAATGAATACCCTCAAGGCGCCGACAGTCACTGGACCAGAAACTAAGCCTGACAACAAATTAACATTATGCGGAGAAATAAAGCCGCAGTGTAGTCCCTGAACAAGAAGGGCAAAATTTCGAATATGTGATACATCACCCTTTTTCATGAATGTTTCATAAGTTTTCATAATATAATCAGACTGTATTGTTTCCAGTAAATGATCATAACTTTGACCTATGAGAAACAAGAGCATTTAGAACTGCTCTTTATTTACAATGTTGTTCGTTTCTTAACTTAACGCAATCCGAAATAACGTGCCCAGTTTATTACAATAAGCGAACTTAGGAAGATATACGGATTTCTGATCCGTCTTAAATGACCTTGCATTCCTGTTAGTTGTACCAGATTGAGATTTTAAATACGCGTTTAAGTCTGAGCTGGTTTCTTACTAACGATCTGCTTAGAGGAAAAGTTATTAAAAAATAAAACATTTTGAGCCCAGGAATAATCGTCAGCTGTATGTGTCACTGTGGACGAAGCTTTCTTATAGTCTTCTACTCAGATGAATTGTCTAAGTGTCATAACCTTTCACAATCTTGTTAGAGGCTCACCACCTATAGAATTGTCGCGATCTTTCTATACAAATTCGACACTTGTTTGGTCTTTCTTCTTTCAATAATTCCTAAAACTCTGCATATAGGGCTCAGGTACCGATTCATAAACCATCAAAATATATTCCGTGACCAGATCATACTCATCACTTACTTCTACTGAAAGAAAAACATATACGTCATGAGCTTTGAAACAGGTAAACCTGTAAAAACAAAGTGCAGTCTTCTTGTGGTCCTTTCAAAGTTTCAGCTATTTTCTCACAATTTAACAAATATTGATCTACCGTTTTCCTAGAAAGGGGGAACTAATTTGAACTGTGTGTTGTAACATCAGAAGCTGAACATTTACCAGTGGGGTTACCTTATTTTTACCAGTACTAATGTTTATACAAAATTGCATTTACATTAATTTGTCTTCTTTTAGTATTTTAATTTTACTTGCAACTCTTTTTTTTAAATTTGTTTCTTTCTGAATTTGTCTCTTGCTTTATTCTACCTGCATTTGTATCTCACCTTGTTCTTTTTGTATTTGTGTATATCTTTCTTTTCCTTCATTTGCATTCGAATTTGCATTGTTATTGGTATTTTCTTCCTTTTAAAATTTCTCTCCACCTTTCTACTTTTTGCATTTGAAGTTTTCTAAACTCTTTGTCATACTTGTATTTTAATTATTTCTATTCCACAATGTGCACGTTAGAGTCAGATTCAGACTTACTAACTCAATTCGTTTATTTCAAAAATGATCTTTTGTACCAGATACTGAACCATTAAAGGTTTTTTCTTTTCTTGTGCCAACAACGATAGTTTTGCCTCTGAAAGATTATATTGTCTGGATAATTGGAGTATTTCATCCTTTTTCAAGGACTGTAATTATTCTTGTGTAGGATTTAAACCAAAAATCTCCAATTTGGTTGACACTGTGAAAGGTTGTTAGTTTCACTTTGTTAAGAATTAGAAAAACAGGGACTAAGAAAATTCCGAAATAAAATAAATTTAAATTTTCTATATCTCTGAAGCATTTGTACGATTCGTCACCCTGACGAGCGCACACTCTCTGTTAGGAATCTATGATCAGTAACAGAACGAAGCACAACCAACACGTTTTGTAAACTTTAACAAACAATTTAATTATAAAATGTCAAACAGTGAAAAATGGAAAATGAACTTACGGTATTCCGAAGCAGGCAGAGACTAACCTTTGTAAATTTCTATGAATGTTCAAAACAATGAAAAATTCAGCATAAACTTCAAGGTCGGAAATATATTGGTCCTTCAAGGGTTGTGACGTTCAAACGTTAGCGTTGTCCTAAATTCCTTTGAATAATTCATAACAGTTCCAAAATAATATTATAGTCAAAATAATCAGAATTGCATATTTCCACTGAACAGTCGAAACAAAATATTTCTTCTCTCGAATAATACATAAGCACAACATAAAATACATATGCAGAACTACTAAACCAAATGAGGATAACTCCATAATCGGATTCAATGTAGTTGCTTAGCTCTCATGCTATCTAACCCATCCAAAGGGAAGTTACTGAAAGTAGTATTGGGTGCTGGTGGTTCTAGACCAAGCGTAGGATGCTCATTTATATTATGGGCCTCTGAACCATCTCAAGAATGAGGTGATGCATGGGGTTTTTGGACTATATATATGCAAACCACTGTATTTGTTGTGATGCAAAAAAATGTGGGTTCTGTACCAAACGTATGCTGATGAGAAAACCATGGGGTTCTGGACCACTGCTCGGTGATCATAACGATTTTGGTTGTGTACCAGTGCGTGATTATTAGAGGTTTATTATTAGTATCAGGAAAGGATCAGGCATCTTTGCTTGAGGAAACGTCGTTTCCAGAGGCGTCAGAGCTACTGCCATGGCCATGGACATCAGCGTCACTCGAGCTGGATGCGAGTGTTAAAGACTCCCTTGATGATATGTTGATACGTTTCGGTGAGGCTGTGGCGATAGCTAATTAGAATCTGAGTTATATTTCGGTGATTTTTTTGGAGGAGGAGGAACATGATGTGTATGGAGATGACCAGTGGAGGATAAAATGTTACAGCCATCAGAGATTTACGCAGCGATACAAGCAACAATATTATATATGGAATAAGCATAAGCGTTTTAACATGACTGCGGCACAACGAGATTTTGTCAGGTAGAATGAAATTTATCAAGCGTGATTATATGTTTATGCATAATTTTGAGTTGATGGGATTACCAGAGCAAAAACGTGTCAGCAGCGTACGATAAGATTATTTTGGGGGCATTAGCACTGGCGACAAGGTCCAAGCCGCCATCAGGATCCACGGGTTAAATTTTGTCAGGATAACCAAACCATTTGACGAGAGATTTTTACCTTTCGTTGGCATGACTTTTTCGATTCTGAACATTACCTGGTTGGTTTTCTGCGATATCTGCTCCTAAAAAGAACAATCGATAGAGTCACTTGAGTCATGTTTTAGAATCTAAGTGACGTTCATCGTTTCTTTACCGTATGCACCATAAACACTTCCTAGGTACAGTTGATTGTTGATCTTTTCTCGAACGTGATTTTTGTCTGCTGATTAACACGTTATCACCAATCATAACTGATTGATTGATTGATTGATTGATTGATTTTTAACGGCGCATCAGCACTGTTAGGCTATTTAGCGCCAAACAAAGTGTTATTTTATCTTTTAAAACTTACAAAAGGTCCTATATCGCCCAGCGATATAAAAGAACAAATGGTTGAAATTAAAAACGGTAAGATGGTAACGGTGCAAAATAAAGCTTCCCGATCAACGGGAGATGTAAAAAGATGAATAGGTATTAAAATGGGACGGTATATATGTTGCATAAAACTGCACAAGGTGATAGCATAAAAGTCAGAGTTTAGAGTAAGTATTTACGGCTTTCAGGAACTCTATAATACGAGTGATGTTTACAGTATCAAAAAGTTCTTTCATGTCATGCACAATGTAATAACGATCGCGCGTAGGTTGTAGGTCAAAGCACTCTATCATAAAGTGCTTGACAGTGAATGGTTCATTGCAAGAAACGCAATCTGGTGGGTCTTCACCTTTTAGTATGTGGGTGTGGGTGATATAAGTATGACCAATTCGGATTCTTGCAATGACTATCTCCTCCCTACGAATGGTTCTGTAGGAAGGATTCCATTCTCCTAGAGTTGGCTTGATTGCATGAAGTTTGTTATTCACGGCATCATTCCATGATGCCTGCCACTTCTGACGAAAGAACTTTCTGATACAAGGTTTAAAATCAGTATATGGTATTTTAAATCAGATGGTTCTTGAGTAAGGGCCATTTTAGCAGCGCGATCTGCTTTTTCGTTACCTTTAATGCCAATGTGGCTAGGTAACCAACAGTATACTCAGCTCGGTATTTTTGAAGAGTATGTTTTTTAATAATGGGTTCTCCAGTTTTCTATTGTGTAGTGACTGGAGTACGGATAGCGAGTCGGAGAAGATGATACTGTTTAAAATATGTTTCTTTTCTATATGTTGCAGAGCAAGGTCTATTGCTCTGATTTCGGCTGTAAAAATTGATGCTCCATTTGGTAAGCGAACTTGCGTTGTGTGATTTCCACAAACAAAGGCTGCAGCAGCCTTTTCCTCATCCTTTGATCCATGTGTAAATTCTGGTGTAGTTTTCAAATTCGGTGAGGAGTTCATGGTAAGAGTTGTGTAAGACAAAAGGGTTTATTTCTGATTTTTTCCCATCGTGTAGCGTAAAACGTACTTTTGGTTGTTTAATTAACCAAGGTGGTGTTTCGAAGATGGACGTTTTCTGAATTTTAGAAAGATCTATATTTGTAGTGTCAAGGCTGGGTGATATTCTAATGCCAAAGGAAGGTATGGCATTTGGTTTATTTTCGTATAAAGTTTTGTATTTTGGTTGAAAAACAGCCGTAAAATTAGGGTTTAGAGGGTTTGATTTTAATTTGAGAGCATACTGTGCGATGCGATAACGGTGGTTCATTCGCCTCAGCTAGAAGGCTTTCACACGGGGATGTTTTAAATGCTCCCAGTGCCAGTCTTATTCCCTGATGATGAATTGGATCAAGCATTTTAAGATATGACTTTCGGGCTGAACCATACACAACGCAACCATAGTCCAGTTTGGAGCGAATAAACGTTCTGTATACATTTAGGGTGACTTTTCTATCAGCACCCCAGTCAGTGTGCGCTACTACTTTAAGTAGGTTAAGTGCTTTTAAGCATTTAGCTTTTAAGTTCTTTAGGTGTGGAATAAAGGTCAGTTTTCTGTCAAAGATTATACCTAAAAATTTTGTTTCCTCAACAACTGGAATAGGTGTTCCATCCAGCGTGAGGTTCGGTTCATCGTGATGTTTTCGTAGCTGACAGAAATGCATGCATACCGTTTTTGATTTCGAGAATTTGAAACCGTTTGCATTGGCCCAATTTTGAATTTTGTTTATATTTTGCTGCAGTTGTCTTTCAATTGTATGCATGTGCTTTGACCGATAACATATTAGAAAATCATCAACGTATAACGAGCAATCCACACCAGGAGTCAAACACTTGGTGATGCTATTAATTTTGATGTTAAAGAGCGTCACAGATAAACTACTGCCCTGGGGCACACCCATCTCTTGCTCGTGCAGATCTGAGAGGGTAGAGCCCACTCATACTTTGAATTGTCTGTCTGAGAGAAAATTGGATATGAAAGAGGGCAGACGGCCTTTTAGACCTAGATCGTTCAGGTCATTTAGTATCCCGTACTTCCATGTCGTGTCATAGGCCTTTTCTAAATCAAAGAAAACCGCTACTAAATGTTCTTTCTTAATAAATGCGTCGCGAATAAATGTTTCCAGTCTAACCAGATGATCATTGGTGCTCCGGCCATATCGAAAGCTACTTTGGAAAGGATATATTAAATTGTTAGTTTCCAAATACCAGACAAGCCGAGAATTGATCATTCGTTCCATTGTTTTGCACACACAGCTTGTGAGTGCAATTGGTCGATAGCTGTTGGGGTCTTCGCTATCTTTACCGGGTTTGGGGACTGGTATTACAGTTGCTTCTTTCCAGATTTTTGGTACATTACCAGTAATCCATAAATCATTGAAGAGTTTCAAAAGAGATGTTAAAGATGATTCTGGAAGGTGTTTCAAAAACTGGTAATGTATTTCGTCAGGCCCAGCGGATGTATCATGGGCCTTATCTAAAGCCTCCCTAATGCGATATATATTTAAGTTTTCGGGCGTCGGGTGATTGTTTAATTTTTTTAATGCTTCTCGGCGTTGCCGTATGGCTTCCTTACATTCCTTAGTGAGCCAAGGTTTTAGGGTTCTTTTACAGTTTGTTGAGGACTTGGGAATAGATTCTTCTGCAATATCGGTTAAAATAGATGTAAAATGCTGAATGGGATCGTTAACATTGAAAAGTGTATCCTCATTCAGCCTAGTTTTACAGAGTGTTTCGAACTTGGCCCAGTCGGCCTTCTTTAAATTCCATTGTGGAATTGCTTCATCAATTGTAGAGTTATGATTTACAAGGGAGATTGGGAAGTGATCGCTGCTGTGAAGGTCATCAGCGACCTTCCATTCATAGCAGCGAAGGAGAACAAATTGTCAAATCGATGCATGTGTATGTACCCGTGCCTGGGTGTAAATATGTAGGTGTTTTGGTATTATGTAGACACAGATCGTGTCTAGAAATAAGGTCTTCAACTTTGTGACCTCTGTCACTTATATGATTCGATCCCCATAAAATGTTATGAGCATTAAAATCCCCGAGTAAAACAAATGGCGCGGGAAACTGTTGAACAAGGTCGTCTAATTCGTT
This sequence comes from Sinohyriopsis cumingii, assembly GCA_028554795.2. Taxonomy (NCBI): domain Eukaryota; kingdom Metazoa; phylum Mollusca; class Bivalvia; order Unionida; family Unionidae; genus Sinohyriopsis; species Sinohyriopsis cumingii. Next base: position 25,723,467 of record CM068841.1, on the reverse strand, counting down.
TGGTACTAGGTTAGTGTTTGGTGGTAAGTAAATAGAGCAAAATGTAATCACTCGATGTAGAGTGACGCTTACAGCAATGGCTTGTAAATTGGTGTTTAAATGAATGAAGCTATGAGGAGCTCTGTTGTTCACAATAACAGAAACTCCCTATCAACATTTGGAGAGCAGGTGTTAAACAGGGAGTAGTTTTTAAATGTGATATTGTCCGTATCTTTCAAGAATGTTTTTTGAAGGCATAGTACCGCAGGATCATGTTCGTTTAAAAGCAGGAGAATATCATTGTAATTTGCTTTAAGTCCTCGACAAGTCCATTGTATGATAGTGTTTTTCATTATAAATTTAAATTAAAGATTGTGGAGCTAGGTTAGACCTTTCGCAGAGGGAATTTGTTTTTTTATTTCTCTGAAGGAAGTACGGGGGTGAATTTTTTGTTTGTAGGTCTGGAGTTCCCTTGGGCGCATGGAGCAGATTCTTCTGCATCCATGCTCTCGATGTCTCTAAACCTGTTATAAAGTTTGATGGGGTCATCTGACCCCTTTTGTTGCCTGTTTCCATGAGATTTAATTTTGTTTTTTGGTGATTTAGGTTGTTGGGTATTGCTGAAAGTAGTTTGTGTAGATGCCGTGTTTCTCTGTGATTGGTAATGAGGGGTGTTTGAGCTTGGTGTTGAATCGGGTGCTTCTGTTTGTGTTTGAGCGTCCTTCGTTGTTTTAGGATTGCTCTTCACTATAGTGGAGAAGGATGGGCCAGGATGGGCTGTTTTCGCCTGTACAAGTTTTCTGGCTTCTGGATAGGGAATATTATTTGTGTATTTTACCCTCTGAATTTCCTTCTCCTGTCTCCAGGTATCGCAATCCTTGGAATTTGCGTGGTGCTCTTTTCCACAGTTGACACAATGCGGAGTTGCTCTACAGTCAGCTTCCTGATGAGAATTTTCTCCGCATCGGCCACATATTTGGGTTTTAGAGCAGCGGTCTTCGTGGTGGCCGTATTTTTGACACTTATAAAATCGAAAGGGGTTTGGAATGTAGATGTCAACCTTCACTTGCAAGAAGCCAACTTTGACCACTTTGGGTACAGTTGGCTTGTTGAAGGTGAGTACAATGGTGTTGGTGTCCTGCAGGTTATTATTACGTTTGATACGTATTCGACGGACTGCAGTGACACCTTCACTTTTCATTCCTTCAATGATATCTGCGTCGGTGACTCCAGCCAAGTCACGACAGCGAATCACGCCTTTGGACGTATTGAGTGTGGTGTGAGCGAATGAGGTCACTGGAATATCGAAGAAAGTTTTTATTTTCTTGATATTGTCTGAGTGACCTCGTCGCTCACATTCAACGAGAAGGCAACCCTATTTCATTTTTTTGACGCTCTTTGGCGTACCAATCAAACCTGTAATTGTTTTCTCGATCACAAACGGAGAGAGTGAAGCAAGGGATATTGCGGCATCTTTAGATTGTATTACCATGAAGCGTGGAAATGTGTCCACACTACATGGTTCGTCGTCCGAGTCAGATAAAGTTTTCGTACGTTTATTTTGATTGTTTTTGGAAATATCCATTTTGGCTAGATTAAAAATTCAGCACCCTCGCTCCCCACCCACCAAGGAGCCCAACAAGGGGACACTTTCCAAGTGTCAGGGATACACAGATGCCATACTCAGTTGATAAAATTACCTTTGATTGACCCTGAAGTCGCCAATTTCTAAGGTCGGTAAAATTACCCCCCGATTGACCCGTTAAACCACCGCCTTCTAGAAAGTCTTCTAAGACTTGGAAAAGGGAAAGATAAAGGATTAGAATATAGGGGCAACGGTGGTATCAAGAGAGATACAAGGAGAAAGATAAAGGAGGTGAGAGAGTAAATAAAGATTTCCTAGGGCTCGGCGTGACCAGCCAATTTGTCGGAACCGGGCCCATCCCGACCACCCGTCTAAGAGAAGTAGAGGCCAAAGTAGTGTATTGCAGGGAAAGCCTCTGCTCAACTACCAGGATCCTTTCCTCCTCCGACACGGGACGCAACCCACGGCAAACAGGTTGCCTCTACTTAGTCGCCTTTTACGACACGTAGCGAGGCACGTCGGGCCAATTCTACAACCCCGGACCCGCAGGGGGGGCCAATCATAACTGTATTCATCAAACGTAAGGCATCAGTCACTTTCTGTTTTCGGTTTTACTCAGACGATTCCACGGGCGTCATTTTAATATATCTGTGATTGGTGTAATTGTTCAGGTTTACGGTCTCTGCCAAAAAAATCTGAATACCTGTTGCAATTATCGCTAAATCTCTTCCACATGTGAATTGTGAGAGTTATATTAATCCTTTACACGACAGCAGATTTGACTTGATTTTGTGTGCTGTTTATTGATCGACCCACACTTTTTTGTGTTTTCATACACCAACAAAGCCGTCACCAATAGAGTTTCCTTTTTTTGTTTTTCAATGGAACCACCGAGGTGTTCCTGCTAAACACATCGCAGAACGTCAACATATACTTGAAATGACCGTTGTATGTGCTGTAATGTCTCATATGGACGACAAATGCTCACCAGCTGTCTTCCATCATCACAGCAATGACCTTTTAACATATAAAATGCTTAACTACGGGTTTGTTCAGCTCCATTGCTGTCCACGTTGTGGCTTGTGTCTTTTGAAGTTGGCAACTACATTGCCTATGACACCACACACGAGATCACATGTCTACTCGTTCCATAAACCTTTCCCGGTTTTAGCTCTTTTAAATCCCCAATCATGACCTCATCGTATCCAGCTTTGTTGTCGGGATGATCCTTGTAACAAATATCACGCTGCAGCGCAATGGTAATCACGCATTTATACAGGTCCGTTCTAGGAAGGGGCTGATCGTTTTAGTACAGTTGTTTTTTTCATGGGTTTCATGGCCCGGTGTACTCGGGTCCTCGTAACGTCCCTCCACCGCGAGGCCTGGGAAGCTTTCCGATGATTTTATGGATGTCTACCGCTCCCCCGAGAATTGATGTTTGCCACTTTGTACATGTCCTTGTACACACAGATTCCGCTCTTCCATAATTCCTCTCAGTTCCTGCTAAGATCAAAATTCCTGCAGTAACACCGATGCATATTTTATACGGAAAAGTACGGTTAGAGGCTGTTGATTCCGGAGAAGCTACTGGAGGCGACACTGTCATTTGGAGACATTTTCATTCGACCCTTCACGATCTGAAATTTTAGGCTCTACGCACCAGGCAGAACGATTTGACCACAAGGAGATCATTTTTGGTCATCACCTCTACTGGATTGTTGCTACCTATTCTCGCTCTACACTCAAGACACCATGAGGTCATGTGCTATACCTAAAACATCCACTAAAATAGTTTATTTTCGCAGTGCTAAGATGGATTCCTCAAGTGACAATCCATGGTATCTTTGTTGAATGTAATGAATGCATTACCAGCCATACGTACTGTCGTCGACATACTGAATCTGTAACGAATTATGCACAGCACCTCGTCGGGAGATGGTAAACCAAAATAACTGAAATACTCCACGTCGCGTGGTCGTGGATATTTCAATACGGCGACCCAGTGAGTTCCAGATTCATCGCAATATTCTTGGAAGATAATCACTCATCTCTCGTTGATTTGTATTTGATCAAGCAACTGATCTTAAGAAAAAAACACCTCTGTAGTGGTGGACACTCGGTTCTAGCTATATTTCGATGTCAAAGTTGGGCAAGGGTACCTTTACAGTTATCTCCTTTCCTCCGTGGACAAGAGAGGCATCTCCGTGAGATACCAATCTGGGAAATTCCTTTGCCACGTGTAATTCCATACAGCTGATCCAAGCGATCCTAGAAGTATTGTTCCAGGCGATGCTGGCTAAAGTGGTGCAATGATTCCTTGTTTTGTCAGCTGGGGCGCAAACAATTTCACCACAAGTTCTTTCTGACCACGACATGTTTAGCGATAGAGGTAGCCTGTCGATGGGTCAGCATTAGCAGATCTGGCCCTGATAATGCATCCGAGCTCATCTTTATCGTGATGGTTTATTTTTGAGCGTGTTTCCGCAGCGTGTCTGTTCTGCTTTAATTCCACTTGCGTAAAAAACAAACGGAACTATCGCGCTGACAAAATATCCTTTGTCTGTGTTTCTGGAACAACTCTGGGCAACATAGTTACCACAAGTAATTTAGCTCTACTACGTCGTATTTGGCTCTGGCGACTTTGTCATGTTGTATAAAAATGGTTTAAGCCACACGACAAAGTTTATTTTACCGTTGAGTACGTCAGTGTCATGAATCGACATGATGTCACCAGATCATAATACACATACTCCCCGCCAGGACTGCCAATGGTGCACCGGACCTCGATATCAGCTAGGGAATATTTGATGCATTCAAAATGCTTGGAAGCATCAAAATGGAGAATGGGATACAGCCCTGCGAAATCCTGCAACAACACCTGTGTGCCCATGTCAACGTCCTGGATTTTCTGCATGGATTCCAGGAGAATCATGTACGCCTGAGTATATTTTCTCGTGGTGGCAACAAAATTACACTCAAATTCTCGTTCTGGATACGTTCTGGAATTGATGCTAACGTGAATGTGAGATATTTTTTATGGTCAAAAACGGGCTTGTTTCCTTCCTGGTTTTCACATTAATTAAAACGCCATGAACACGTGCCTGTGATGCTCGCTGCCAGTATTAGTATCGACTCTCCACGAATTGGTCAACTGCACAGCGGAACACTGCTGTATGTAAATCAATTCTTGCTCAAAATAAAACTTTCTAGTGAATCTACATAGCGTGGTTTCTATCTTGAGTGCATGGTACGCCGCTTTGTGTATGTTCTAAGTGGGAGAATCTCTTTATAGTGTGCTTGACACCTCTGTAGACTGTGCGAATATCACGGCACACTCCGAAAATGCTGCTATGAGGAAATGTCATGCAAATTTCCCTACTTGAGTCGTTGAGATTTTTTCCGTGTAGCAAATTCTTGGTTCTAATTTCCAATATGTGCCTGTACTAACGCGGAGGCGATGACGTTCCTCATATTGCAAGATCATGCAGCATCTCCGTTCATCTCCGAAATCAGATAAGCATTGGCTTCAGCTTCCTCGGCTTGATAAACAATAGCGTTATCAGGATCTTTTTATGTCATTAGTTGCGTTTACAGGTAATGCACGTCTGTGAAGTTCATTACTCGCTGCTGCACCCGTGGTAGTGTCTCTAACCACTACATGTTGCTGTCGCACGATCTCATGTAGCCGGTGCCAAGCATGATCAAATTCAGGTACGTGCTGACCTGTGGCAAGTAGCCGTTGATCTCGTCCACAGTAGGATTGTTTAGCTGATACTGTGCCAACTTGAACAGCGACCATACGTTGTTGTGAAGCATGATCTCAGAACCAGTGGCGTAATTTCCTCCGAGGGCAGGCTGAAAGTTTCCCACGGACCTCCACGAAGGCTTTGAGTTGAAGCAGGTACGCATCCTCATCACGCGTCTTGATTTTTCGATAGGTGGTGGCATTGAGGTTGTTGATGTCCGTGTCCTGGTAATCGACGTACTCGTATTTGATATTCGAGTCATTGATGGGTGTATCGTTATTCAGTCGAGTACATGTTTCAATACTGTGTCAGTGTGATTATAACCGCACATTAGTCACTATAATCTTATCAGGCCGCATAGGAAGCTTTTATATCGATGTCACTCAATATATGCTCAGACATAGCACTCAGTGACAGTTTTTTGAGGTTGTTTTTTTTTCCTCAATGTCATGCGTGGTCTGTGGAGACATGGTCTCTATAGAAGCTTGTGCTGCCTGTGTCACAGGCGCGGGCAATGCGGTTGCCTTTGCCCGTGACCTTGCTGCCATTTTTTTTTCTGACTGCTGTCCCAGCTGTGGCTTTGGTCTCTCCACCTTCGGCGGCGTTTAGAGCAATGGGAAGGTCTTTCGCAGAGACTCCAGGGAAAGTCGATCGAATAAAATAAAACAACTTCGATAAAAATCCTCCACAAGTTTAGGTCGCGCTCTGTGTAAGGGTCTCATATTTTATACTTCAATCAGTGTCACTTCAATCCATCGCTGTTTTGGTAACTGTTTTGCCCGACCGTATTCTCCGCCTCACGTACAGGTAATAGGTGATTATTTCGTTGTTGTTATTATCAATGGCATTCCCAGACTGCTCCAAATGGTGATTTTCGAGATTGCGTATGTTTTCACGGCGGGAAAAATGATGAAAGGATTAGGCCAAATCTGCATCAATTATCCTGGAGGCACGCTAATCGCCGTAGAGAAAATGACGTTGGAAATCGAGCCGGAGAGAGGTCCCTGAGCTATCGATTAGATGATGATTAAATTGGTCTTGTCGGTGATATTCACTTTTAAATTTCCCTTGTACACACCATTACCTGATAATACAGTTTGAATGTCAAAACCAGGATGGTCCCGACTGAATGGGAGATGTCAAAACCTGCATGATAACTGTCTGATAAGGTGATTCTCGTGCGCAGCGTGACATAATTGTGCTCGATTTTGATGATAATGGTGATGTGTCCGTTGGCCGTAATCAGCTAGGACATGTTCGTGGCAATGTCGGAAATATTGTAACTGCCTGGTGAGATCGTGATAGTTCGACGTTTTCCACTTGCCCAGTACGAGAACTAATTGTTGTTCGCGGCGACATTAAAAAACAAACTATTCCAGATCCTTAGGAAATCATAGCGCATTTTGGTATAATTCAAGGGACGTACTGTATCTCACAGTCAAACGTAATGATCGCGAATCGAATAACAGCGTGGTATCATCGAATGGTATTATCTTTTCAGAGTTCTGACAATACAACTTTATCAATATTTGACAGTGCGAATAAATCGGTTTAGAAATGGAAATGATTTCCACTGTTGTACAATCAGATCATAGTACACAATTAAGTGCTGACATATTGTGAGTAGAGAGCTGTCCAGAATATGATTTAAAATCGATCATATCTTTATTTATTTCTGCGCCAATATTATCTGTTTGCTTAGAAGATGCCAGTAATTTTAATCGTTTCGATCGCTGTTTAATTCTTTTAAGTTGTCGAGCCTGTCGTTCATTTGCTCTTTTCTCTCGCGATCTGGCGTGTTTGCAATAATTTTGCCACATCTATTTCACTCTAGCTAAAGTGTTAAATTAATCATCTTTAAGAATTGATGGACGCACTAAACTTTTTATTCGCGAAGTATTCTAACCATTGCTGGGATGAACCATTGGGTAAATACTGAAGCTCTGAAATCAGCTTCTTTTGCACTACATCACGCATATCCTGCTCCTTCAAACGACAGCTCGTTTCTTTTTTTTTTGCTGCATTTATTTAGGTATCGTTTGAGTCCTTTCTTCCTCTTTTCCCATATAAGTTAACCTGTCCAGAATTATTCTATCCTCGTCTCTTCTCGCATCTCTTCAAACCTGACTTGTTTAATCCTCTCTTTCTGCAGCTCCTGTATTTTTTCTGTTTAGTTTTTGCAGCTATTTTTAGTTTTAGTTTTTTGTTTGTTTGCCATGCTACTGTGTTTCCGTCCTGCTGATAAGCTTAGCCATATCTTCACCGGGTTCATAGCCATCTCTTTGCACTAATCGATCAAGCAATGTTTCTTGAGACTACGTTGTCGCATTTAAGGTCTCCAAAAGCTGGTTCTGTTTCACATCGTGAGTTGTTTTCCTTTCATCCATACTGGCTAACATTGGTTGAAACAGTTCCAATACAACATCGCGCTGAATCGCGTGAGAGCCCACTGTATCTTCGATGAGCTGTTGAAGTAATACTGCTCGTTACTCAACAAATTTTGTGAGTGCGTCCTTGCGCTGGTGCTTACTGATGTTTTTCTCAAACGGCATGTTGTTATACTGACGGAGGCATACTAAATTTGTCAAAGTCCCTCTGTATTTTTCTGGCACAGTTTCTGCATCGTGATGAAACATCATGAAATCATGATTGCATCCGGACCTCGTCGTGGTGTAACAGTGTTTGAATTCTTTCGCGATGATTCCGCTACAGTTGTCGCGCGCAACTTCATCGATGAAGTTCATTCCATTTTATTAATTATGTCCTACACTACCTTTTTAACGCTCATCGGACCAGGCAGCACCGATGCTGCGGTCAACATAGCTGCCTATAAGGAAGAGCTGGATAAACAAAGGTGATTCCATGCAGGGTGGTCTCCACATGAGTGAGCACAATAACACGAATCTCGACAACATGAGTTACACGACGGTTACATGATATTCGACTGGCAGATAATAAATTCACCAGAGTAGAGATGACCAAAAACATTTACATGGGAAGTAAACTATTGTTCGGTCTACTGGCTTCCATAGGACAGGCTTCAGCATATTCTCAGGCTGTCTCAGTAGCGGATCTCGAGGCAGCTCTTGCTGAATACGATGAAACAGGCGGATCCGTGTCAAGAAACGTGCAGGTTAGGAGTACGTTGTCCATAACTTCATGAGTCAATTCTAGTTTAACGATGGTAACACCCAGCTCTAGCACGAGCACGCATAATATGAGACGTGTGGGAGTATACATCTGGTTCAATCCTAAATCGACTATGGGGAATTATTTGGCACCTCTGGGAGGTTTATCGGGGTCGTTCGATACACTTCGGGAATTTACTGCCAAGCTATATATCTTAAGACGAATGTGCTTTTACTGGCGGACGTGTTTCGAAATTTCAGGGAAACCTGCCGGAAACATTTCTGGCAAGACCCTCTCTGGTACTTCTCCGCGCTTGGGTTGACGTGAGATGCACTGCTGAAGACGAGTGGAGTACAGCTCAAGCTCTTTACAGCCACGGACATGTTTTCGTTTACCGAACAGATCGTACAAGGTGTAATATCAGTTGTCACAAAAAATCACTGCCATTGACAACATCAAATACCTGTCCACCTACGATCCCACTAAGCCACCCATTTAAAGCATTTATCTGGAGCTTACAATATGTAGGATTGGAATATGTCACAGTCATTTCTTGAGTGTTCTGCAGGAGCGTTCGGGCGGTTATGTCGACGACATAGCTTATTTCGTCAAAGTCGACTAATCTATCCTGAAAGCCTACATGGGCTCCACAACGATTATCCATTATGCGTTCAAACATTTCTGGCCGACAAACAAGATACTGTCTCCAGAGCAACTGGCGCAGAAGGGCGTGTTTGGTCTGGGAGACGCCAAAATTAGAAAGCTTGTGCCGAATCTAATGAACAAGACCATGTAAATGTTAGAACATCGGCAGCTCTATCAGGCTCCGAAAGACGACGGAAAATATCAGAAAACGGAATAAACTGAAATCGTCAACGATGTGTGCACCGTGACAAACTCGTTTCATCAGATGCTATCGGCCACATGAGAATCTTTCACGAACACATGGTAGCCGTCGCAGCCAGAAAAATACACGTCTGAAACTCGACAAACCTCTGTGCGTTCGAGCTGCCATACTCGATACTTCCACAATGCTCATGTTGCATTTCCATTAAGACTTCATCAAGTCATGAAATGGTTTTCACACTCATCTTCTCTTGACCGACACCAATTTGCTTGTCTACGCGATTCAAACGGATGATATTTTACAGGATATCTTCGACCAATGAGAGCATTCGATCTCATCGATTACCCACACCATAAGCAGACTTACTGCACAGACAATAAAAAGGTCATAGGCAAATGAAAAGACGCGTGTAACGGTGCGCCCGTTGCGGAGCTTATCAGTCTGCTCTCCAAAATGTCCTCTAAGATGGACACAGGCGCGGTGAAGTAAAAGGACAATGGCATTAAAAAATCCCGTCCTCAGTAAACTTGCCATTTGCTGACCCTTTCAGGAAGATCTTGGTTGTTGGTCTCCACTACTACACGATGAGAACTTTCAAACTGGATAGGATTTCCACTCTGCTCATTAGCGAAAAGGGTTTGTGCACCTTCGACGATGAACGAATTTGCTTCCACTGCGTTTCAACATTGAGGCTTGGACATAAAAGTAAACATCAGACCGCCGTCTGTTCCTGCGATGCAAAACACATATCATCTCATCCTTTATGTTCACTCACTATACACCACGACTTGGCCTAGAACCACCATGGTGCAAAACCAATATCGATCTGATTACCACCCATTGGTCCAGAACCCCATGTTTTTCTCTTTAAATACGTCTGTTTCTTTACATAAAAAAACACATGGATTTCATAAGTTTGGTCCGGAATCCCCACACTTCACCTCATTGTTCAGCTGACCCAGAGACGTTATCCCATATAATAAAAGGGCTCTCCTACATTTGGTCGATAATATCCATTTGCCAACACTACTAAGGAGCTCTTCTAGAAACGTCGAAACCCCATTAACCAATGAGAAATTAACTATTACGTTTCATTCATGCTATTATTAGTAACAGCCAGCCATACGTAAGGATATATGTATAGATGCTATGTAGTACTATGCTTCTAAAAAGTTGAGGTCAGGGAGACAAAATCTAACTAAAGATGTTAAGTACAATTTACAGTCATGAATAAAAATTACAATAATTCGATACAACCATGTGCCAATAGTTACAAAGTACAGATTTTCATAGCAATGTATATATATAGTATGCTAGCTGTATCAATGCTATACGGCGAGACGTATACATTTGTCATTTAAAGGAAATTAGGCTTGACTCATATAAAAAAATATACAACGGGTAGCATATCATTGATACAGCTAACATTAATGATCCAATTTTAGAACAAATTATAATAGCTTTAAGATACAACAAGAACAACAATAAAACAATAAACACATCACAGTATGTATACCACGTGACAGAGAAATTTACCGTATAATGTTGAAAGGGTTTGCAATTTTTGTACCATTGAGTATATAAACACTGTAGACAAATCCAAAGGAAAGTGTACACATACTGTTATGATGAACAAAATTCTTGTAGTTTACTTGGTGTAAGTTAAATTTCAAGGTTTCCAACCAGCCAAAAACGTTCCTCTATTCCTCTAGATTTCTGCGTAACTTGTCCCTTATGCATGAGAGGGGATGGGAACGGAAAGCAGAAAGGATTGCGATAAAATTGCGTACCATATTAAATTCATTTTAAAACGGCGATTATTGCCAGCACACAGTTGCAAGTGACCCGTTATATATATATATACATATATATATATATATATATATATATATATATATATATATATATATATATATATATATATATATATATATATATATATATATATATATATATATATATATATATATATATATATATATATATATATATATATATATATAATCATGTAGTAATTATATTGAAAATGTTTTTGATTTTGTTTATTATGCATTAGAGACCTTAAAATTAATTCGTACTCCTACTCATAAAATTTTAAGCTGATGCTAGGTTTTTGGAAAATGAGGTACAAACTTTTGGTACTTGTTGAAAGGTTTTAAAAGGCAAATAGGACAGTTTTCTGTAATACGCGCTAGATGAGATAGTTTCATATATTGAAGATGTTTTAAAGCGATCTTACAATTATTCTAACATGAGAAAGTGCATAAATGGCGGAAAATGGCTATCTGTATAAGCATGTGTATACATATTTGAAAACAATGCATGACAAAAGCCTGTGTTAATTTAATCAATATTTATCTTCATCATAATCGACATTATAACAATAGCATAAAAGAAACATAATCTCATAACATTTATACTTACCACCACAAAAAGTGGACCGTGCAGTAGCTTGTTTGTAAAGGTATGGCTCTGGTGTAATTGCTGATATTCCTGCAATATCAAGATTGATATTTGTATACAAAAATGTCACATGTCTTGTAATGCCCAGCTTCTTCACAAATTCACTCTGATGTGAGTTAAACGAAACGGAAAAGAAAAAGATTATAAAAGGACCAGAGAAGACTGCTTCTTCCCAATCTGTTTATTTCAGATTCAGTGATATTTTCGAAAATTACTATCAGCGGGATATTTAGCTGATGTTGAGTAAAGTGCATGGAAATCTACATCCTAGTGCTTCATTGGTGCGGTGATAGATTTTATACACAATATTGAAAGGCAGAAACTAGGGTTTGAAACAACAATCAAACGATCTGTTGATATTTAGGTTGATAATATATGACTGACCTTGATGTTATACACATAATGTGCATTAACCTATATTTTCCCTCGTGATGTCTTTACCATAAGTATTCCTTGGCGTCACTATGGTTGTTGTCAGCAAGTGGGGCAGCTCATGGTGTCACCCACATGGATCTCCTTCCGTAACACACTATACAGAATCCTTAGTAATGTTTTTTGTACTAATGTTACTCGTAAATCGTAATTCCCGTATAATACAGAATGTAATGGGATGCACAATTTTTTTAGAGACAGTTATTTTGGCGTCACCTCCTATGAAGGTGTAACCCGGTGCGGTCCAGACCCCTCGCCCCCCTCCCCCAGTGACGCAACTGTATATATTAGTAGCATACTTCTTCCACCACTGATTCCATACTGAATAAGTGGTTAAATAAATAATTCTAACTATATCTTACATTACAAAAATACGAACTGGAATCGTATACTCTCAAATTTCTTCGAAAACGTCTTTTAACATTAAATTATGTTTCCGTACGTAATGTATTTGTATTGTTGTATTCGCTATTGTTCTTATCTCTTCTAGTTCAATGCCATTGGGATCTCATTATATTTGCAAAATTTTGAAATCTTGCGTACTTAGTATTTCGACATCACGTTTCATCAACAAATTTAATTTGATTAAACGAGTAATATGCAATTGCTTCCATTCGGCTAGAGTAAATCTACAAATGATGATACAGTGGTTTGTATGAATGTTAGAGCTTAAGAAACATCTTTTTAAAGAGTTTTTCATGTAGAAAATTAGTGTGAAATATTTCTTATTGTATAACACTTTGAATCGCTTTTCAGCATTCACATGTAATTTGTTTAGGTTATTTCCTTTTTTCTGATCTCCTCCAGTATAATATCTTTAAAACTTTATTATATTTGTATGCTCCTTGCATCGAAAGTAATGAAACGTTTGACTTCTGTTTTTATCAATAGACCCAAATCCACGTTTATATTAGTGCAACCTACTTTCATATCATTCATTTGAGCTTATGAAGTTATAAATTATTAGTTATTTTTCAATGGTTAGGACCCTTGTCATAGTTATTTTGTACTACATAGTAGGAGCAGATGGGAGGGTCAACAGAAAATATTTTTAGTGACTAATTTTGAAAATAAAAGTCAATAATAACAAACCGAAATCTCTAATCAATCTATACATTCTCCTTAATAGGTTTATCTCATTTTGTTACTTTATTTTTGACATTTGTGTTTTCAAATTTTTGGCGTGTTCGTTTATCCCAACTGAACACTCATTTTTTGACAATCACCCTCCCTGCTGCTGTAGTGTGGTGTAATTAAATCATTATTATTGATGTACACCTGCACTGGAAACTAGCACAGCGAGACTAGCTCCAGAGCGACGAGAGGCAATTATATAATATAGTCCAGTCCGTCATTCTGTCAGGCAAAAGATACAAGCGTGCCAGGAGTCTCAGGTGGAATTTGCAAAAGGTACAGAATAGGTATTTAAACTAATTGTCGAACCAACAAAGAAAATTGTTGCAGCAACTGAGGCGGCTCAAAAAGCTCTTGAGATATTATCTGTTGATATTGTTGGTCGTCGTCAAGCAGCTCAACTACCACCCCAGCAACCTCCTCAAACACAACTTGAAGTTCAACCACGTCAACACAACCTCTGCCAAGAGTTAGAATTAACATTACAGATAAATTCACGCCTAAAGGTATTGTCGCTATCAAGGATCAAGAACAAGTAATTAATAATGCCGCGTTTAGATATCATGAAATATATATGTAAAACGCGAATATGTTAAAACGATGATATCTGCCAATTGGATTAGGGTTGTATATCGCATCGCTACTGACACTCCGCAAATCAGATCTGATACATTTGTTAATCAGTTTAATATATTTGATCGGAGAGTAGATGAGTATATTAGACAATCAAGGCATAAATCAAGAAAGAAGATAAAAGCAAAAGCAACAAGGAAACGAAAAGAAAAAGAAATGAAGTCGAAACTTAAAGAGGTTGAACGAACAAGGAAACAAGAAAAAGAAGATTTGGAATTTGAAGAAATTAGACGAAGTAAGGAATTATTTTCACCAAGTAAGAAAGAAGCAAAAGAAACAACTGGAGGTAGTCTCCGGTAATAATTCACCAGAAATCATTAATGAAGGTGCCGCTATTTGTCAGAGATTAAGTGCAGGTGATATCATGGACGTTAATGTTTATAGGTCCCTCATTTATGAAATCATCGATGATATCTATGGAGGGGGATTACCGCCATAATTCTATGCTTGTATTTTCTATTTTTCCTTGATGCATTATTGTAAATGGCTGCTTGCAAGTGCTACATTCGTAATTCCATCCATGTATATTGTATTCTTCATTGATACAAACTGTAAAGAACTAGTTGCAAATGCTTAGATCTACTTTCCTTCTGCGTCATTGTATCTTGCTTTTTGCTAAACGCTGAATTTGTTCTCTAATTTGTCGAATGGCAAATGCTATGTCAGTTATTACAAGTTTTATATTCTGTTTATAAACTTGCCATATTACAATTTACACCATTCTAACTCCTAATTTCATTTAAATTTGGCCTTGCAACAATCTAATTTTGTCAGTATCGTCTTTCTTGTTCAACTCGTGTCGCCATCTGTTGTCATAATAGGATACAACAGTATTAGCATGGCATTATGACAACAGGTGGCGCTCTAAATTTCCAAGTTGTTTTTTCTCAATGAAAATAATGAATGCTCCTCACGGGACGTTAGATTGCTTTACGGCACTAATTTTGTGTGCCAGCAGCATATAAAGTACTTCACAGATGTACGTGTGGAAAGAAAACAACTCGTAATTATTTCAGTCCCGTCTTTTTTTAAGTGTAAGTTAGCGACGAAGTTTTAACCGTTCTCTAAAACCATGTGCTTTTTCGAATCTCTAAGTGATTTATAGCACCTTAAGAAAACAAAAACGCCATCACGACAGCAGGTTGGTCTTTAGTCCAACATTAGTCCTACAGGTAAGACCTGACGCTGATATTTATGTTTTGGGCTTACCTAAACAAAATCAACATGTACTATGTCTTACCTGTAGGACTAGATGGTCTTAGACCAGGTTTATCTTCTACCCCGCTGGCCATATGAACCCAAAATTGTAAAGCTAGCGGGCCATACATGCTTATATATGCTGTAATTATAGAACTTAGTTTTTTATGAGCGCGGGCCACACAAAAGATTCCCGCGGGAATGCAGTTGGACCACCTTACACTACAGTACTGTATTGTCATATCATAGACTCCCCAGTTTTGACGCACTTAAGCATTGGCTTTCACGTTTTCATAAATATACTTCTTTCATACTGATATCTCATTATTTTGGAAATATTAGTTATTTTAGAAAAGTACGGTTCAGAAATGACAATGATATATTCCTTCTTTTCTTCACGAGCTTTCATAAGACGAGCCTTGGTCATAAAGATCTTGTAGTACGTCACCCATTTTGACACACCTCACATTTGTTGTTGTTGTGGGGTTTAATGCCATTTTTCAACACACAATAAGCTATACATGGCAGCCAGTATTAATGGTGAATGAAAACCCTGGAAAGAACCACCAACCCACGAGTAGGTACTGGCGCAAGCTTTCTCACATACCAGCATTGGCTGAATCCAAGACTCGACGACACGCAGACAGAGGTGAGATGGCTGTGATCTGTAATGGAGGGTGCTTTAGACCACTGGGTCCCTGATACACCTCACATAAGTCAATCTTTTCTTGTGATACTATTGCACATATGCTCCGGAGAAAATAACATAGTTCAGATATACATCAATACACATAAAATAAAGATTGGAGCACACACCCGAGCCCTCTATTCATTGATGGAAACATATATTTTTCTTCGTAGTGAGCCTCTGTACATCTCACTGCCTAAATAAACAACTTGTAAGGGGAATGAGGGGAGTGACTGATCATCCCAAGATACACCAAACCCTCTTGAAAACACCCCAGGACACTTCAAATTATGTTTTAATGTTGAAATTCTTTTATTTGAACAGATAATCGTTTAATCTTAAATACTCCAAAATTGAAAATAAAAAAATCCAAGAAATGTTTAAGCCTATTACCTAGTCACCCACGGCAATAAAAGAGTTATTGTACTTCTGATTCTAAGCATTGAGTAAAAGCATTCTGTTATGTATGGATATATAAATGCCAAATGCACTGTACAATAATTGAATACTCATTTTATTTTCATTTATCAATATGTATCCACAAGGAGGTACACTTTCCATGGTCCATTTGTATTGATACTTGGGACGATTTTTGATCTTTTTTTATTTCATACACACATATATATTAATTTTTGTCATGGTTCTCTTTCATTCTTGATGTCATTTAGTATTACTGTTACATGTATATACATTTACCATTTCCCATTTAAAGTCCTGCAAAAAGCAGTGCATTTTTGTCCTTTTGTCCAATAGATGCTGTCACTGTCTTGATTTGCATGCTGTTCCTTTTGCCTTAATAACAACTGAACATTTCTTGTGATGTATTGAATTTTGAATTTTGTCCATAAAGAATTTTAGAACTAAATATAGAACCATTAGGTTCTAATTATTCAGCGTACTGCACTTTGTCACATTAAAGATTATAAAAACAAAAACTTTAAAAGAATTCTTGAAATATTAATGTAGTGACACACCATTCTGACTTACTAAGTGTGTTGCTCTTTATCATTTCAAAGTGGTTTAATTAGAATTATCTATGATCAGAAAGAGACAGAGAGAGAATGCACCAACATTTGCATATTTCATTAAGTTATTGTAATTGTATACATGTATCCTAGGTAAATTAGTGTTTTGGGACAGTCTTATAGTGTTTTGGGGTCTTTCCTTCAATAATTATCAACACGGGGAAAAACACAATTGATGTTACTTGATAATTATATTGATCACTGTCCTTTTTTTGGTTTGATTTTATTTAATTGCCTACATGTATCCTGGGTAGTGGAGGGTCTTTTGGGATAGTATTTTACTGTTTTAGGGTAGTCATGGATTCTTTCATTAGGTGATTAAAAACATGGGGGAAAAACTCCTGATCTTACTCGTTCATTATATAATTCAGAATTTTACTGATCACTATCATTTTTTTTTTGTTCGATTCACTATAATTGTATAACATGTACCTTGGGTAGGTGAGAGTGTTTTCAAACAGTTTAGTGGTGTTTTGGATTAGTCTTTGTCTTGGGGTCTTTAGTTAGACTTGGAAACAAGAGACCAAATGTTCATGACCTTGAATGAAGTGTTTAGCCCAGAGTACTAAAGTATAACGGGTGTTAATATTAGGATTCAACAAACAAGTAATTAAAGACACTTAAAAGTATTATATATGTCTATTTACTGTTCTTTGATTATTATTTAATTGCATTTAATTTCCAGTTTCAGAAAGATGATTGTGGGAAAAGGTTGTGAAAGACGAGTTACTCTGATACCTCATTAATACGGGTGAAATATCTGTGATGGCATATATATATCCGAATGTAGGGATCCTGATGTATATATTGCTTAAAATTCACATGAAAGTTGAGGAAATCTGTTAAGAAAACCCAGCAGAGTGATATATTCAGAATATTAATGAGTATATTATTTACGTGAACATCTCTTGAGTTCTTTTTTCAGATATTGATGATGCCTGTAAATATTGACCTAAACGTTTAACAATATTTAAGTTTTAGCATTTATAAAAAAAAGAAATGTGTGTTACATATTGGTTTAAAATTAAGGCAGTATGTATTTTTTATATTTTTAAAACACACAAACACACACACACACACACACACACACACACACACACATATATATATATATATATATATATATATATATATATATATATATATATATATATATATATATATATATATATATATATATATATATATATATATATATAATAAACACTACAAATACTGGGCAAGACCAGCTCAATTAAATGGTCAAATATATTTTGGGAACTTTAGTTTCACCCTGGGGGAAAAAGTGCTATGGTCAGCAACAAAAAAACTGGGACAGTCAGGCAAGTGGAAGTACACATTTGTTTTTATACGTAATAATTATGTCCAAAATGAATTGAAGACTAGACTTTAATGTTGATGTCAGAAATTTGCTCTTTGAATTTTTTGTAGCCTGGTTTCTTTCACAGATGGTGTCATCTCCTACACTGTTATTGTTGTATTTTGCACTGATAAGATTTTGTGACCAGAGCATTCTTCTTTTGATTTCTTCATGTAGATTTATTGATGATTTATGTATAAATGTGTTTTTGAGAATGCACATTATGTAAATCGGTTGTCAATAATGCTTAGGAAATGGTTTTGTTTTTAAACAAACGTATGCCAGTGATAAGTTTTAAATGCACATTTAATGTGCTAAGAGTTAAAGCAACACAAAGTTTTAAAGTCAACACCTGTCAATTGAAAAAGCTATCAGAACTTACAGAACAACATTAACATACTTTACATTTTGACTCGTATGTTTAGATTCAATCTATTGTTTCTTGACCAATATGATAATCATGTCATCTGACTCTTGCATGTCATCACAGGATATTTAAGATGACAACTGGCTAACAGATTGTTAACAGTTAAATAGATTTTAAAAAGATGTAGATATTATTTGAGAACATGGGATATGACCAGTATTGGAAACACTGATGTTCACAGATCTAGCTGATGATGCAGAACAAGTAAATTATGGTCATCCAGTGTATGGTGATAAGCATGTGATAGGTGGTGCTTGGCAGTAAAATCCTGGAAACTTGGAAACCAGTGATATCATAGGAAGGATATTAATCATTTGTTTGGTGTTTTTGTTATATTGTTCATTTGAATGTTTTATGCATGTTTATCTCATGCAGTCTTCTGTTTTGAAAAGATAGAAGTGTGTTTGTAATACTTTTATTTCGGTAATATCTCCATACAGAACCTCCTATGTACCAAATAAATTTGTAAATTAAACATTTTATTACCCGATTCATATTCATTGTATTCGCTGTACAAAAGTGCTGTTGTTTTGAAGAATTTAATTTTTTGCAGGTGATAAAATAATTTTTTTTTTTGCACTTAATATTGGCAGAAACCATGAAAAGGATTATAATTTGTAATTTCTGATGTTTTGACCATTACAAAAATACCAGATATATATCTGAACCGTAGTTGAAATTTGGCCAGTTAAGTTTGCCAACTCATGTGGTATTCGCCAGTTTTATTCGAAATAAATCATGGAACCATCTGCTGGTCTGATTTTGTGTCAGGTGTTTTTTCAAAGTGTCTGATCTTTAAAAAAAATCTTTCTTGCATTTCATTCTGAAAGTTGAATCTAGTACTGTGTCTGAAGGGTTCTCCTGAAACATAATAATGTCCAGTAATTAAGATGATAATACAGTAATGTTAAGGAAACTCCAGTAATGGAGCAAGACAATAATCATTTTGCTCATATATGATTGATTAATTCATTTATCAACTTGTGTTACACTTAATATCCTGGAGTGCATTCTTGGGATACATTACATATTAAAAGTGACTTGGCCACACCAAACTAAGATCACTGTATCCTACTTGTCATGCTTTAGATACCTTTGTATGTTCAGCCTTTTTGATCACTGCACCTTCAGTATATTGCACCTTGTTTCACCTTTAGTTTTTAAAATGTAATGAACAAGATTAACTAAACTAACCAGACTTAATTAACTTTTCAGCCCTCATTTTAAGGTACTGTCTAATATTTCATGCATTGGTGTAATATAATCACATATCAATAGTTCAATCAATTCATTACCTCTATTTCATTTGCAAGTAGTCCATATGCTAAAGTTGTGATACAATTAATGTTTACAAGTAAATCAAACATTATGCAGTCTAATTAGTACAATAAATTGTTGTTGATGATTTTTGATAAGGTTTCTTGCATTCAAGTTTTCACCTAAAAGCAAATAGTTATTTTTGGCCATTTTTTTGTTTTCCTTTTTTACTAATAATATATCCAGTTTATTGTTCAGCAGCTTGCAGCGGAAGGCTGCCAATGCCCTGTCTTCAGCTATCACAGTCATATGTGCAGCAAGTACCACAGGTGACTCAACACCAAGACATATTTCAGAGATTAACGAAAATTTACACAATTTATTTGCTCCATACAGCCATCACAGAACTGCTGGAAGGTTCCCCAATCCAAGATGGGGAAACAGTAAAGGCAGGGCCATGGAACCCATGTCATATTGGACCCACAGCTTGGTAGCAAGCAGATCTGAGGTATAAAGAAAAACCCAGCTTTCTTTTAAATCATAGATTTTTTCACTTTGAACAAACTCCTTTTGTTTATATGGAATCACAAACTCTGAATGTCCCTTAATATTTTTGGCAACAATTCATATCAGCTCTGTATGACACATAACTAGGCATAATTATCCAGTGTGTGTGCGTGCACGTATGTGTGATTTGGATTTTTAACATAGCTTTAAATTATTTTCAGTCATATCACTTTGATGTCTGCAGTGTGGCAGTTTATAGTGATGTCTAACACTGGGGTATCATGCTGCAGACATGAAGCATGATGTCCCACCCAGTCACATTATCTTTACACCATGATGACCAGTCCTAACAATATCCTCTTAATGCTGAGCACCTAGTGAGGCAGCTGTTAGTAAAATATTTTTAGGTTTTTGGTATGACTCATCCAGGGTTCGAACCTGTGACCTACTTCATCAGAGACAGACATTCTAACCAGTTAGGCCACTGGAGCAGTCCCATCCAGTTTGGTTTGCTTTGGTGTTTATCAGCACAGCAAGACAGTTTCGTTATTTAATGAAAAGGCAATTGGAGTAAAGTGTCTTACCCAAGGACACACCACAGTAGCTGACTTAGGCTGGTCCATTGGGACGATTCTAACCTAAACCGTTTCGGTAATGAGTTCTGCATGCTAACCAATGAGCCATTGTTGATACATCCAATTTTGGGTGATGGAGATACCAGGAAGAATATAGCATGAGAATATCTTTTTGTCATGACCTCTGTTCTATCTCCGACTCATTAAGTTTGTCTCTCACAGACCTGCCAACCCTGATGAGTCCATCTCAGTAAGGCAGTTGATTTTTTTGCCACAAGTTTAACTAGTTTTCAGTAAGGTATAACAAAATATTAATAACTGCTATTGCAAAGGTGGAAAATGTCATCAGTTCGACGTATCGACAATGAACATTATATTCAACTGAAAAGTTTGTAAAGTGTGCATAGACTTTATTTACCACCAGTACAGTTGCACAAACTCTTGTTCCAAACCCTATGCAGCTCACTGGCTTTTTGCTATCTCTCAACTTTACATCATTCTTGGAAATTCTTTTCTATTTCACATGACAACGGCAATGATACCTCCTGCCACAAGACATGCTCAAATTGGCACAAGATGTCCAATATACATAATTGTGTCCTTTTCAGCTTTTATACACAAGAATATGAATACTCCTTTTTAGTCTTCTGTGCTGATTAACACTTTTCTAGAAGCATATTTTCCCTTTTGTCTTCAACATGCATCACTATCTGGATGCCATTTTTAAAAATTCTATAATCAACAGTTTGATATGCAGACGCTTTGCATGAATAAATAGTTGCAGTTTAAAGCATCTGAGGTGCTGCTGTAAAGTTAGTCTGGTTTTCTGACTAATTACACTAATTCTAAGATGAAACCCGGATACAAATAAAACACGGATGAACCAATTATCTAGATTTTTCGGCAACGATCATTTTTCTATATATTTTGCTAGTATGTCGTAAGTCCGTATTTTACAGGTAATTTTTGTAAGACTTATGGAAAAATTGTAAGAGTTGGCAGGTCTGCTCTCATCCAATGCAGTATGTCTAGTCCTAGTAGTGTACAACTGAGACTAAAAGGAACATCATAGGAATATCCACATTAAAAAAGAGACCCAGGTTTCTAAATACTCTGACCTACTTCACCACACCTAAACGGTGTTCACAATAAGATAATACTGTGCGACTCCGTCATAACACGAATTCGGATATAACGCGGTCATGTCATGGCTCCCGAAATTTCATATACATGTATTGTTCTTGTGCAAAGAAAAAAGTACGAAGAAAACGTAAAAGGTTGCTTCTCATTTTAAGGAAGAGATCGCGTATGAATAATACAAGATGATCGTGGCTTGGCTCCTGAAATTTTATATGTATTCTTCTCGTACACGAAAAATAATTTTTTTCCTTCTTAAAAAGTAAGAAGAAAAAAACGCATAAAAAGTTTATTCTGGGATCGCGTAGGTCTTCGCTAATGTCTCAAACTTGGATTGTTTTTCCTTATTGGGTGCAAAACATACCATGTGACTTTTTTATTTGTTGGCGACATTGTTGGCCATTTAAACTTTCATATACAACCATTGGTTTGGAGTGCAGAAATTCAGAGGCCCCATGAAAGGAAGCCGCAAACTGGATATAAAATGCACTGAAATTTATCAGCTGTTACATAAACATACTTTTTGTCTATTCTGACAAACCATCTAAACAGTGCATTGTTATATCATAATCCGCTTATTCTGACATCTAGCATGAGTTCTGTATGTTGTGAAATATCCGATTTTTTGTTGTTGACATTTCTGGTAACGGAGATCAACCGGACGAGGCATTGTCTCGTAATCTATCTTCTATCAGATTTTCGGCCGCTCGCTAGTAATTAATATATTTACAAAGACTGACATTTGTATGTGGATGGTAAGTAAAATTCCTCTTCGTTTCACTCAAAATTAAATTGTTCAGAATGCTCACGTTTTCTGTAATAACACCTGTGTCTCTATCGTTTGTTGACCCTTTGTTAATTTTCAGACGCATGCGTGGAAGGCAGCATGACGCTGCTACCACAAAGGAAGAAAAAAATACATCTTACTTATTGGTTTATTCAGTAGGCATGGAGGGAGAGTAACTAGAATAGTCTAAACGACGGCCAATTCCTTTTTAAAAATGTACCCAGATAAAATAGTTTGCTGAAATTTCAAAGGAAACAGATTACATTTCAAGCACCAACTGTTATGAAAACGTGCTCATCAAATGGAAAAAATACCAGTCTCAATTATTTGATGTTGCCACCACAATAAGAAATGGGGCATTCGTTTGGTTCTCCAAAGCTATCCTTTAGTGGTGACTTCAATAGCACATGCACCCTTCATCAAAGAAAGCCAACTAGTCTTTCAATATTAGCAAAGAACTTTTCTTCAGACTAAGTCAGTACCAAACTTAAATAAAAGTGATTGAATCTGATGGATTTTTGCATTTTCCAACGTGACTGGAACACGTTAACTATGCTGTAAAAGTTTCCGTTTTGTAGGAAAACGGTTATGCCAACGGCGGCTTAAAACGCAAACTAACTTTTACCGACTTGGAATGTACTTTAGAGTAAATGTGCTTCGTCATTCGTTACGTGATTGTGCTATGTTTTTCCACTGAATTCAGAGCAATATGACCTGTTACAAAATTAATAAATATTTTAAAGCTGTGTGTGCATATTTTCAATTAAATCACGTGTATTGTGGATTCAATGTATATGATGAGGTTCGCAGGTGAGTACACGGTCTTGATACTATTTATGCTATACATTAGACATTTATATATAAACGGGATTCACGTATATGCACCAATGCATGGTTCTCTAAATAAACTATTATATTATGTCTTCTGTTTTCACTACAGGTTTATTTCTCGTTTAATATGTATCAATTGAAGATGGTAACTGTGCCGACGAAGCACGTTTTTACCGCCCGCATTTATTAAACCCCCCCATTTTTTTTTTTTGAGGGGGGTACATTTTATTCAGCTAACTGACTTGGTTGCATATAACACGGTTCGGTATATAACGCGGTCGGGTTTTATGGTTCCCAACTACCGTGTTATAGCGGAGTCACACTGTAGTAGCAACATTAAGTGAAAATATCGAGAATATTTTTGGACACACCAAGATGTATTGTGACTGTAAACACAGAAGTGTGCATATTGCCATGCCTGTATTATTTCTGTGGTAGAAGCTTAATATGGTGAAACTTATAATATTGTCATGACATTGTCAGAAGGTGGTTTCAATATCACAGTCACATCATAGGTATCTGTAATGGAATGATAGACAGGACAGATTTACTCACTATTGACATGTAGTAATTTTGTAACTAATTTGGGTTGGTGGGTACTGAACGTCAAGGATATTGCTGATCTTTACTGTTCTCATCTTTGCTGCTGATGCCACATTGGACTTCGTTTTGGGTGGTAGTGAGGGTCAGGCTTTTTATGTGCTTTCACAAACACTAACAGATTATTTTCCGTCTTTTCTTCAGGACAATGTTCCCAGCAGAGATGAACAAAAGTGCCTTTATGATGCTGGTCTAGGAGATAAAAAGATAAATTTTTGTAAGGACAGTGACCCCGCATATTTCAGGACCAAACTTGAAGAAAGCTTTCCCAGATTAAAATCTGGAGGGGGATTTGAATTGCCGAGGCCAGGCATTAGCAGCCGTGTGTTCTTAGAAAGGATTCGGATGCCACATGGTGGATACATCAGTGCTTACCTGGCAGATGAAAGCGACTTGGGGCAAGCTGTGTGCTATATATGACCCATTCAAAGAGACCTTGATTTATCAGCATTGACAAATTGCCAGGAAGCACAGGTTTGTTGCTTATATTTAAAAATGCATAGAACTGCAGTGCATTAACATTGCTCTCAAATTTCCTTCATACAATTTTAACTACCTCACCTGCACAACTGTGGCAAGGTAGTCACATCCAGTGGCAATAGCATTGTCAACAGTATTAAAATTTTGTCATAGTTTTTAAATTATGTTATCAACATCATTTACTGTATTCAGACGAAACTTTGGTATAAGATTTCTTTCATATCCAAAACTTGTGCACTGATATGTTTAAGCAGATGTGTAGTTGTATCATTATGAATAGTTGTATGATTATGAATAACTGTATCATTATGAATAGTTGTATCATTATGAATAGTTGTATCATTATGAATAGTGTTCTAGTTTTTGAAAGATGTGTATCTTTTACATCAGTAGTTGTATTATACTGCAACTATGACTGTTACTGCAAATACAAATTTCATCATGTATCATCAAAACTGAAAACTATAATACTAGAAATAGCTTATATTATTAATTTCTTAAATTGAGAAGGGTTCATTAACAGTAACATCTAAAAATCACGTGATGAAATCAGTATTGTTTAGTTAAATATGTACATGTAAGTTTGTCATGTGTATTTTGTGCATTTGCTGTGAATTCTCTTCTCTCATGCTGTTAAATAAGTTTTGATTGTTTCAAAAACACCATAACACATTCACAGATTTGAATACTCATAAAAGTGTCCATTTGTTTTTAAAAGCACACAAATTAATATCTATAAAAGTGAATTTATGGTAATTGTTCTTAAACTTTCTTATTTTTTATTTGCAGGTAGATGCACAGAAAGAAGAATATTTGACATGTGGGCAGATGATTGTTGTTGGAATGCTCAAAGAACATGTATCATCGAACACAATAATGCTTTATTTTACATCAAACTCAAATATGCATCTGATATTATAGTAGTTAAAACAAAATGTTGTATGAATTACACAGAATAAAGCAATATATTACTTCTATTCACATAGAGTTCATCTTCAATCTTCATTATCTTTTTTCCAGACATCAAATATCATTGCTGTATTCTTGTAGTATTATATCAACCTCCACAACCTCTACTTTTCATTTTTTGTTTAATGAAAATGAGGGGACTGATCACTGAATACATCCAGAGAAAGAAATAAACTAATATACACTTCAGAATGTTGCAAAGACAACGTCAAAGACAAACATTCCTTTTCAGTTTTGGAACAGTTTCTCTGATGATTGTTCACTTTTTTAATAGCCGTACTTGATGATCTACATTTTTATCTTCTTGGATTAATACTCCTCCAACCCCTACATCACTTGCATCAACAGACGTTTTAAATAATTGAAATTTGATGCGGAAAGAACTGGTGCACTTTTAAGCATTGCTTTTACTTTTTCAAATCAAATTCCAGACAAATGAAACTTAAATTTCTTAACAAACTTGACCTAGGCTCGTCAATTATGGAAAAACATAGCAAAATTTCTGACAATAACCATCCTTACCCAAAAATCGCATAAGTTCCTTTTAATGAGAACTGGGAACTATGATGACCTTGACCATAACTTCTATATATTTAACTTAACCTTGTCCCACAATATGTCCTAAAAATGTGAAATAAACCTGGCAAAACTCACTTGTACATAAATTGTCAGATTTGCTTCACGGAGTTAATAAAAAAAAATTCTGAATGGTTTCCAAGTGATCTTCCCAGGTGTTGTAGATAATGACATCATCGATGTATGCATTCTAATTATCTAGAACAGATATCAACATTCATTAAACACTGGAATGTAGCCAGATATTTTTTTTTGTTCCAAAGGACAGCACACCATACTTTGGAAATGAATCTGTTTTAGTGCCAGTGTTGACTTTTGTTTAGTCAGTACACATGTGGAAAGTACATGTATTATCTGGTTTAGACACAAGGATACATGGTGACCTGCAATTACTTTTACTTGATTCTATGATCTCTGTAATCATTCTCCAGTAAAAGTGACTTTCCTTTTTCAAATATTCCTGCTTGAGAGGATTCATCCTATAGGACTGTTGTTTCACATATGTAGAATCTACAACATCATTGTCCTGATAGAGTATACATCTCGATAGATTTTATTTATTCGTGTTCGAACATCAGGAAACACATGTTTATAATCATTTAAAATTGTTTCGTTCACTCCTTCCCTATTATTCTAGATATGAAAGTTTTTGGTCCAGATTGTTTAATAGCTCTGAATTCCAAATTCTGGTTAAACTAAAGTCACTAGACATATTGCATTCCATCATGGCATCGTTTACATTCTCACTGTATAGGATAAATAAACTAAACTGACTGAATCATTAACTGTTCTATCTCTATCAAAATACTCCTTTACCATACCAAACAGATGTTTATGTTTCTGCCTCCCAGGGCTCTTAATGATATAAATTAAGTCTACTTTCTTTTCAAAAGTATAACAGGATTCCTGCAATCTTTAAAAAAAATATAATTCCATGACTTTTCTACAATTTTACAAGACCTCTTTACCAATTTAAAGAGTACCTATTATGCAAATGTATAACCTCTAATACTGACCTAACATGTAAATTTAACACAAACATTTTACAGTTGGCTTTTGGACATACTTCATCCAATCAGATAGATCAATCTCTTTTCAATGCCATGATTACAATGATTTTGAATGTTGGTAAAATCCCTGGATGTAGTGTAACTTAAGTTTATGGAGAACCTACTCTAACAAAATCCAATTGAAGAAGTTAGGTTGGTAAAACTTTTGTGTCTGCAAATAAATGTGACCGGATAATGCAAAATAACCAAATTCCATGACTTTTCCAAAACTTTGAATGACTTAGAAAAATTTCAAAACTTTTCAAGGCCCTTTAAGTGCTTTTCTGTAATTTACAAACTTTTCCAGGATTTTCATGACTGCAGGAACCCTGGTGTAAGGACCATAACACTTAGCCTGAAGATGAAATTGAGGTATTGGTAAGACAGCTAGAACTTAAACACCAGGCTTAAAGTTCCCTGTGTAATTGTGTCACACCTAAACTTCATTTTTGACTGAGTAAAGTGAAAATTAGTTCTTGCTACTTAACAAATCTTTAATAACTTAAATTTGAAATAAGAGAGATAGTCAAAAAGATTAATCTTGGAATCTACATTTGAAAGAAGTTTCTATTTTAATAACTGGTCCACGGACAGTATGTAGAAATACCAGTTCAAAAAATCTAAACCCCAATGATTCTTAAACTGAATGACTAGCAGCAAATAACGGAAAATGAAGACCATCATACCAATCCCTTGCTTTATTAAAGTAAATCACTGAGTATCGTTCTTCAAAATTTGATGAAATCGTTCCATATCCCTTTGACTTTCTGATAGGCAGAACAATTAAACTGTTGGATGTCTAATTCATACTTAAGTTGTCGGAAATATCCAAACATAAAATCTGACCCTTGGTCAGATTGGACAGATTTGGGGAAGCAAACAAATGTTAACAAAATTCCCCAAACTTGTAGAATAGTTTTTGCTTTATCATTCTTTAAAGGAATAGCCTATGGAAATCTTGTGGATGCACCCATTATGGTGAACAAGTATTGGTTGCCTGACTGATATCAGGTAAGAAACCGACAGTTTACCATTTTTCTGCTAAATGGTTCGACAAATGGTCAAATGCAGGAATAGGTTGCAGATGTGCCTTAGATATCTTCTGATTGGGGCCTCCTACCATTTAACAAGTGTGACAAGATATATGATATTTATAAACCTCACTTTCAATTTTCAGCCAATAAAATGGTTCAAGTTCTTGTGACAAGTCTTATTGACAATGACAGCTTAGGTGTTTCATGGTCTCGACTATGAATTTCCTGTCTATACGACTTTGGAACAACAATTTGATTGCTCAGTGACCACTCATCACCAGTAGATACATCTCCATTTTCTCATAATGACCCCATGTTTCACAAATTAATGAACTGGTACGTGTGTGGCTTCAACTTCTGAGACCCAGTCTTTTATCTTATCTGATGAATAGTACATGGGGTCTATAACTTAGATTAAATGTATTTCATGTTTATAAAGTAATTGTTACTTACTTCTAAGACCTCTTACAATGTAGTCAGAAACTGGTAAGTGGTTTTTATTATTCTGCGAAGAAATATGCTTATGACTCTGTCTTCTGAGCGATTAAGTCATTTAAATTATGGAATTTACTTTATTCATTGTTCCAAGGCAGATATATAGATGCATATGATTTTAAATGATACAAAATTTAGTTTCCAGTTTGAAATCTGAGGAAAAAAGCATCTCATAATTGGAAATGTTCTTTATGTTTAGATATAGAAAACAGACCCATATTCTTAGAATTTATTTTCTTATATAATGAGGCTATTGCAACTTTGTATCATTTATGATATAAACACTGTAGATAGATTACAAGGGATGTATACACATGCTAAACCATATTCTTGCAAGTTACTTAGTGCAAGTTTAGTGTCAAGGTTTTCATCCAGCCCAATTTATTTTTCTCACTCTTTCCAAATTTCTGCACATTATGTTCCTTATGCATGAGGGGAGAGGGAAAGAAGGAAAGGATTGCGATGAAATTGTGTACCATGTTAAATTCATTTGGAAAATGGGGATTATTATTACTTTTTGTCGTTATTGTCATACATCATTAATGATTAATGAGTGGAAATTCATCATTGATCTATCAGAATAGAACTGACAGTGCACAGTTCCAAGAAAGTATATATATGCATATTATAGCACCATGGGTGGATCACAATTTGATATATAGCAATAGTATTGTTATATCAAATTGTTTTATGCCAATACTTTAAAAGCAATTATATATATATATATATATATATATATATATATATATATATATATATATATATATATATATATATATATATATATATATATATATATATATATATATATATATATATATATATATATATATATATATTTGGGCAAAATATATTTAATATTTTCTTTTCAATTAAAAAAATACGAATAATATCGGAAAACAAAACACATGCCTCCAAAATCCAAAAATAAACGTCTAAAAAAATTTAGGCCATATAATTCTCAATATATTTATTTTGAGAACAATCGGAAAGATGACTCAGCAAATTGTAGTTCATGCAGGTATGACAACACTTAATATCGTTTAAGTTTTATTTGTATTCGGCTATACCATATGATACCGGTTGCGGTATATTACACATAACTTTTACAAAATGTCCCAGTCAAAAGGGGGTGTGAAGGGTCAGCGAATATATAACATTGTGTTGAAATATCTAATTGTACACAATTAGATAAGTTTAATTTGTTCTATGCTTCTTACAGGCCACCTACTTTCTGAGTGTTAATACTCTGGGAAACCAGCTGAGTGTAATATGCCATTGCCCGCAGCACAATAACTCGAATGATATTTTAAATCTGACGACAAACAGTACCGTAAAATGGTATAATCTCATGTCGCTAGAGTCAGGGAGTAGTCGTTTTGAAAGAAATTGACATTTCACAGCGCCATCTGTTGTCATATGGAGGCTTTATTTCATGCCAACTTCCTTGATTCTAACTTGCAACATGCCTGATGCCTCATTATAATCACGATTTTACCAGATACGTTTTTTCATAAAGCATGGACTATAGGAGAACAATTTGAACTTACGGTGTTGCGAGGCAAAATGTGTAAAATGCAGAACAAAATCAACAGCTGGAACAGTATAATTTGCGATATAGCAAGTTTATTAAAAGAATATTAAAAACTTGTAATAATTGATATAGCATTTGCCATTCGACAAACTACGGAATGAATTCAGCGTTTGGCAAAAAGCGAGATACAATGACGCAGAAGGAAAGTAGATCTAAGCATTTGCAACTAGCCCTTTACAGTTTGCATCAATGAAGAATACAATATACATGGATGGAATTATGAACGTAGCACTTGCAAGCAGCCATTTACAATAATGCAGAAGGAAAGTAGCATTTGGAAACTGCCACGTACAGTTTGCACCAATGAAGAATACAATATGCATGGATATAATTATTAAAGTAGCACTTGCAAGCAGTCATTTACAATAATGCATCAAGGAAAAATAGAAAATACAAGCATATAATTATGGCGGTAATCCCCCTCCTTAGATATCCACTGTGATTGAGATACGCAATTAGATACAATGACTAAAATAAAATGATTATACATAATGCTCAGTGTGGACTCAGGAGATAAATTCGCGATTACCATCATATAAGGTTACCTACGGAGATAAATTCGGTGATGATGCTCAGGGTCTATTCAGAAGGATAGCCCCAAAATCAATACCGATTGCAAAGCAACTGGGAATGAAGGCTATTGACTTTGTTCGTGTTAAAGGTATTGGTGATGTTGGTGATGTTGCTAGTAAAGCGTTCGCAAGTATAGGGTAGCACGATTAGTCCGACGACAACCACAGCCAGTAAAATTACCCAGTACCGAAATTATGCTTGCGAATGTTAGTAAAATAATAAATCAAGTTGCTAATAAAAAAACTAAAAGAGTTGGCTGATGTACCCATATCAGAAAAGGAAATAAAATATAACTGCTAGTCTGAAAGCAGGACGTGGTCTTCGTGTTAGACGATAACAATTATAATAAAATATTTAAACGTGTATCTGATCCCTCATTTGACATGCATGTGCCAGTTCTCAAGGCTGAATATATGCACGATTATCAATATTATTCTGATTAGAATAAATGGACATCAAGAATCAGCTGAGGATGTATTATTGAATTTTGATCGAAATCATGTTGCACGTGCATATCATCGTTTGGTGACATTCATGGGGCGTGATCAAAATATTGTTTTCAGTCCGCCAATATCACAACTAGATTTTACAACGCTGCATCCGATCTATTACTCTTCGCTGGAACACCTTGATTTATTTAGACAATCAGTCGTTTGTGCACATTTTCGAGCTCCTGTGGCAAGAGGAATTATTGCTAATTACAGAGTAATCGCTCTTATACTCTTAGACAAAACAATGTTGCTTGAAGGTGATGAGAGTTATTGATACCACAGTAGAAACATATAAATGGATCGCAAACGATCAGTAATTAAATAGTTCATGATATTATAATGTCATATCATCATGTTTGTGTTACTCTGACTTCTGGTCAAATTAAAAATCTACAGTCAAAAAGAATTGTGGAATAAAACTCTCACTAAAATAAGAACAAATTGAAGGTGGTACGAATAAACTATCATTGTAAGAACGTCAACACAGGCATCTCAATGAAGCTAAATGATCAGTGGTCGGCATACGACTTAATCTTTCTGCAGGCGCCATTAATGACATCGCTAAGACTGGTGGTTTATTTCCATTTTTGCAGCTATACCAGCGTTAAAAGCCGCTGCGGCCCCAGCTGTGTCAAAACCAGCTGCACATGGTGCTGTTGGAAATGCTGCTACGATTTCATTAAAAATAGTAACAGGTCACGGAATAAAAACTTCCAAAAAGGGAATGGTCTGAAACTGCCAGGAACTCTCCATTCATGGTACGGATAAGGTCCAAGACCTCCTGGGACACTACGTTGAAGCTTCCTGCGTCCAATATTGATTTACTTAATGCTGCGAAGCGATTAAACGGAAAAAATTAAGAGGTGTTTTCATGCATGATTCATTACCAAAACAACAAAATATCCAAGAAACTGGTATCATTAATATCGATGGAAGTTCTGGTCGCAGTACTCATTTGGTTGCATAAGCGATTGATCCACGTGAAATAGTTTAATTCGATTCATATGGACTGGCGCCACCAAAGGAATTTTTAGATTATATCGGCGGGTTTCAAACTCCCGTCCGGTGTTCAACATTACCAACACAGACAATAATAGATCCACCAATATGTGGCCGTGGAGTAATTACTGTATTCGACTCTTTGTCAAAGTCCCTAATATCAGTCCCTAATATCACCTTATAAAGTCGTGTACGAGTATACCACGTTTTCCAACGTTTTAAAGATCTTAGTTAATATATAATGGTAGGTATTTACGGAAGGTCTCGCATGAATTAAGGTCAGCATTGAGACATATTAAATAGCCAACTCTTAACGAGTTCATATTTTGAGTCTCGCCAATGTGAACGAAAATGAAGTTGTTTTTCCGGATAAACAAGAACGACTAAAGATGAGCAATATCTCTTTGACAGATATTATTCTGCGGTTTATAGATGCAACAGAAGATAACTAAGTTTGCTAAAAACGGTAAAATTTAAAACAAATCAGAGGAATCAGGATTAACACTCATGGGAGAGATCACTGAACGCATCAGAAGAATTGAAGATATTTTGTATGGCGATTTCAACATTTAAAGAAATACAATTATCAATGTCGGAAAACCAAAATCGGACGATGTAGTGGCACCTAAAAGATACTTAGATAGCAAAAACGCCACTATCAAAACTGAGACTGGTGATCGTTTACTAACCGCAAGTGATACAATGAATGTTTATCTCAATGATAGAATGACCACATTTAGGAATGAATTTTCGAATCTCGTACAAACGTCCACAAATTTTTGTAGATACACAATTAGGATCATTCATGAAGTTTAATAGAATCCAGAATCTCTGGAGTAAAATATATCACGGACAGTGTACTATATAAAGTAGCGTCTGGATCAGCATTACGGTCACCATGCAATCATTTGTAGTGGATCCGATGAAAAAGGCAACCCCGTGTTGTATTATTGGTGTCTTGAATTAGTTGCTAAACTACACATACTTCATTATATTTTAAGTAGGTGTAGTTTTAAGTAGGTGTAGTTTTGAATCGACGTTGAAAGTTTTAGATACGATCAAGAAGGTAAATAGAAGAGACAACTGAACAAATATCATTGATGTGTTTACAGTAAAACAAAAAAATACCGCAGTCGTGTCGTTACTACTGATATAATTGTATGCTCTGCATCCGCGGTCATCGCTAGAACAGTAACGGTTATAGGTCCATTGTCAGCTACATATGTAATAGCACCAGTGATAGTAATTGGTGTCGCAGTTGTAACATGAAATGATGCTATTGTTAATATCATCGCAAAAAGATATCCACGTGCGTGGTTGATAAATTACACAAGTATACAATACAATTACATACAGCGATGCTACCATACTCAATATTATCTTCGCTGATGTCATCAGATCTTAGCGATGGAATAATATCAGATACTGAGGTCACATACATGGTTAAGATTTACCACGAAGGTACAAATGTACCTTTTGGAATGACTGTGTCAGACTCTACTAATGAATTAGAATCAGTATTCAGCAAATAATGTCAACGTGAAACGAATTACTACAACAGATCGTCGCTAATGCAACACCGTCTAAAATCACGATAATATCAGCAAGCTCAACGAATCAGCGTTAACATTCCAACTGCCATTCCAGCCAAAGAAATGGCACTAGCACAATTACGAGTATATCACAGCTGGCAAAACATTAGATCAAAATAGTGCAGGCTTCACTGGTATTTTCGTATAAAATAAACAGTATGGAACCCTAGACTGGAATGTTGTTATCAAATGGAACAGACCAATGATGAGTTTCAGCGCAGAATCAAATCTATCAAAGGACAAGAATCCCAGATTGCTATCACTATTCATGAGCAAACATTATCAGCGGCGATATAAATATTAACTAAATATTATGCGATAGATATATATCAGTCATCCATTCTTGGATGATCAAAGGTTCCACGTGTTTATCAAGGACCACCACAGCGTAAACGAGTCGACTTTGCCACGGACAAGAGAATATTTGAAAACATCCAGAATTTTGAAAAGGACAACCATAGAGTTATGTGGAATCTTCATTCACTGCATCTGATGATACAAGGCTTCCTGTAATGAGACCACAAATCGACAAAGAATATGTTAATGAATTATCCGACTGCATCAAGTCAGAATACGAACTTATGTTCAGTCAACTGCACAATTTGTTTTCAAGCGTCACACAATATTACAGCGACTATACAATGCAGCAGATCATCGCAACGACACAACAGTTAAACCAGGTTGTATCTGATCTTAAGTTTGCAATAAAATTATCAAGAAATCAATAATTGACTGTGCTAATGAAGTAATTGAACACTTAACAGCTAAACAATTATTCCTGCACGCACATGCAACTACAGAAGAACAATTACTAATTTCCATAATACCAGGATATAAAGCCGTCGAGCTAAATAAATCAGTCAACGATGTCATCAATGAAGACTTCCCAAAATTGTTGTCACGTGGAGAAAAAGATCCTCCGAATATTCTCACAGCAATGATCCATACGGTGGTGGTCGTCAAGTATCACCATGTATTGCTAATATAACATCAACAATCACAATCAATCTTGTATGTGATGCGATGGATGGAAGTTACCCAGTAGATCTTGAAAAACCCAGTAAGGCCTAGCAAGGATATATTTTATATACATTCACACCTCAAGAATCCATTGGAGTTTTGATTGTGTTAGAAGCCATTAATCCAGTTTATCTGCGATGTCATAATCCGCTATTGTCACAGATAAACGTCAGACTTACAAACCAGACCAGACATTTGCTTCATTTGAAACATGCCGTTTTTAATATTAATATGCATGTAGGATCAGATATCTTCACGTTCGTAGAGGATTTTGTAAAATCTGTTTCTGAGTCGAAGTTGGCGTTTTACAACCGCTGCTAACGTATTCCTTGACTTCATCAAGTGGTATTATATAATGTACCAACACGCGAGTGATTTTGTATACAACAAGGAGGTACTCGAAAGTCCTGTCAGAGCAATATTGACACCTCCACACACAGAAAAATTTAGTGTTAATATAATTATTGATGAATACGTCGATGAAGACTTTGTTTACGCTGGAACAGTTAAATGAACTGTAGCGAGAATATATTACTACAATTGTATGCGATAGAGATCAGATTCTGAATTATGCATATTTTTGCATTGAAGTTCATCAGCTTAAAAAATATTATAATCCGATTTTCTTGACAACGTCAAGGATAAAAAATATTTTTTTTTCTTTTCACTATGAATTATTCTCTCCTTGACGAAGTCATGGACTCTGCCATCGACTCTATCAAGGATTTTCACTTTTGTTTTCACAATCCGTTACTACTTTCACTTTGCTTAGCAGTTACTGACAGTCCTTTCACAATCAATACGGTCGCTGGTGACAGCGCTTTTATTTTCACTTTCACCAGTAACAGCGTTACTTGCAGATATCATATTTCTCAATTGTCTGATCTAATTTTCTCAATCGTGTTTGCGAGCGAAACGAATGGTTTAACTTGTGTATCTTTGACTGTCGCTAAGGATCGTAATATAGATTGTTTAATCAACGTAATGAATCGATACTTTGCTGATAATGTATATCTATTTTTGAATCTTCGTTTCTGTAATGATTAATAATCAAAAATAATTTTCTCAGGATCAAAAATTTGTTTATTGTTATGTAATTTTTTTAATTCATAAATAAAATCATTAATAGTTTTGAATTTTATTGTATAATAACTAACTGTTTCAAATTAAAAAAATATTTACACAACACGTATCATATTTACAGCATTATATCATATTAAGCTATTTACAGCATTATATACAATCTTAGATCTAAGACGGCACGACTTCTGTGTGAAGCCTTAGATTACTAAACGACATTCTAGCAAGTCGCAAGGGTACATATATATACTTAGTTATAAGGAGGGCACAACATACAATCTTAACTATAGTAGCATATTTAGAGCATTATACCATATCAAGCTATTTACAAAATTATAAACAATCTTATTCTAAGGAAGGCACAACATTAACTGAATTAACTTAATTGTCAGGACGGCTCATCATTAACTTAATTAACTTAATTCTATGTACGGTACAACACAAACGTAGCCTTCTCTACGTCCAAAACCGGAACACTTCCCCCCAAAAAAAAATCAACCCCGGGAGGGAGCAAAAGACGACCCTCCATGTGGTGATATGTTGGAAAGGTGTACTTGTCTGTTAAAGTTCGAGAAAATGGGGCGGACCCCCAATGATAACAACGGTCATATGTTATAAACGCTGACCAATACTTTGAAATCCCAAAGTAGCTTACACAACGGGCGTGGCTTGTTTGCTGTTTTTTTTCTTTCCTGTTTTGTAATTATTATCGTTGACAACATCTAGAGGAAGCAAGAAATCTGACAGATTCAGAAGCAAAGATAATATTTTAAAAACAATAAACAAAAAAAAAAACAGAACCAAAAATAGAATTACTTGAAAGTGAAGGTGGTGGTAACAAATACAAGTAAGATAATCATTTAATCTTTCTATTCATCCTTGACACAATCAAGACAGAGTTATATCCCTTCGTCTTGCCATGCAATTACAACAAATTGCTCTGTGCAACTCTTACCTGGATCAGCGCACTAACGATATGATTCTTGTTTTTTTCTTATTTTATCAGGGGAAATCATACAAAATAGGGACGGTCACCCTGACAGAATCCCCAACGACAAAATTCGCCGACGTAGTAAATGTCTGAGACACAACAAAAAAGTAATCGCGGTAGTCATGTAATATTACGCAGTAACAAGCGGGGCACTAATTAATAATAATAACAATAATAATGAGGACATTTTTAGCGCCTATCTTTAGAAGCTCTAAGCGCTTTACAAAATTAGACAACACCTATAAGATAAAAAAACAAATATAATGATATGATTACAAACACAAACACCATGCAATTAGAAAACATAGAAAAAAATAATGCTGAGAATGTTTAAGGTCCGAAACATTATTAGCTCTTTAGGTTTGTTCTTGCAGTCGAAATAAATGAGTTTCGAGAGCACTCTTGAATGTGATCACTGCTTCTTTGTGTCTAAGTTCGTTTGGCAATTCATTCCACGTTGTTGGGCCCTGGTATGCAAAAGAACGATGTCCATATCACTTTGTAATCACTCTATCTGAATTCTTAAAATACATCGATTTTTATATTTTCTCCACGATATGTTGTACCAAAGGCATGCAAAAATATCAAAATATTTTCCAGCTGCATTCATTGATTTCAATATTTTTTCTTCGCCAGTCTCTTTATTTACATAAATATCTTTACATTTTGTGTTTAACGGTTCCTCCAAATATGCAATTTAGGCCCTGTTTAATAGCTCATAAATTATTTAAACAATTACCTTTCGGATCTGAATTTCGATTAATCCTTTTCCACCCCGTACTGAATATGAGATTCCCAGTGTTATTGACATAACAGATTGTTTTTTTAATCGACGGTGACTGATGAGATGCCTCATAATTATCGATCGTGCGATCTTTAACAAATTCATTTTGCCCCCTTTATACAATATCATTATTTGTTTAACTAATTATTTTGAAAATGTGGCGAGAATATCTTCGACGTTTTTATGGAAGATTCCTTGGAGTTGTTTTTTTATGATAATATCGTTTCAGATCTCTTTATTTTTTACACCATATTGCGCACACAACTGCTTTTCTCCTCTAACTCCTTTGCTACATTTTAAACATGATTTTGGTCCTAGACTCCCTCATCGCATACTTTGCATTTGATATCCAAATAATTAATTTACGCTGGTTTTGTTACAAGGGGTTGTGGAGCCGATCATTAACCACTTGCATTTATTCTTTGCTTAATTAAATATATATTTGCCTTAATTATATGAAATAATCTACAATAAAGTCTTCTAAAACCTAATTCGATCTTTATAGAATATCCTCTGATTTGCCGAGGCGAGCTCTGGTTGAATTTCGCAACGATGGTGCAACTCATGTGTGGTCAGCATTCAAATTATGCACAAAGCTGACTCACGTCGCGTCGATGTTACAATTAGTGATCAAAAAGCAGCGATGATTATTAATTATCTCGACAAAGATATGTTCTTAGAATACAATTTATTGCGGAAGTAGACGATTCTTGGATTATCCGTGACAAACGTGACCCTGCTCGATTACATCACACTGGAAATATTGTTACGTTAAATAAAAATTCCAAACAAGGAGTGTTGACTGGTACTGATAAACCATATTACGAACGAAGCGTATCCTCTGAATGCGGTTATTTATGCAGTATATCCGCTGAACGATAACATTGATAAATGCCGAGGCTAAACTGTGTTGCTTAGCGCGTTACAGAACATTTCACAAACGCGATACGTGTAAATGGTTTTTTAACGGATTTATGACGTAAAACAATGAGTGGGTAGAAACAGTTAAATATAACGGAGCTACAATCAATGATGTTGCTGAACTGGAGAAGAAATTAAAATTCCCCAAAAATTATTAAAAAAATCAACCGGAGAGTTTTGTATGAATCGAAGCATAAATCGAAATGAGCTCCGATGAATATTATTGATCATAACGCGAATGCATGGCCTCGGCTACTACAATATTCCTACTAAATCGAACTGTTAAATCCTATGACGGTGATATGTTCGATTTTATCGAAAATATCAGTAAAAGCGGTCCTGTATCAGTGTGACTCTTTTAAAGTGCCGATAATGGAAACTTTGATGAATTAGTATGACCTAATGGAGATATTTATCGTACAGAATCTCTCTACGAAGAAATGATGAATCTTGCGTCGAAATATTCCGATGATGCTGAATAATTAATGAGTAATTATTTTACAGTTCCACCAGTTGCTGCTCATTTTGCTCAGAATTACCTCTGAAGTTTTCTTGGAATGGGAGTGTGTTCTGAGCATTTTAAAAGCCATAGACATCCAACACACGAGATCACCAGGGTTGTGTTCTGATGATGAAAATCCCAATATGACTGATGTTGAGAATAAACTCCCAATAGATCTTGTTAGAAAAATAATTGATAAAGGTATCAAGGAGGAACATATGATCATAAATGTCACATTACAAGGTTAATTATAGAATGATCCTGAGTTAGATTGTATAATTCCTGATACAACGAAGAGAAACAAATTTCTAAATCAAAGTAATATTAACTTATCGAATGGAACTAAATTAGGTACAGTTGTGAGCTATATTGATGGTGAATCACCACAGTTTACTCATTTAAGATCTTTGATGTTAGCTTACGGTTCGATAACTTATTATCGATGATAAACAGATTTCCTGATACCGCTGTTAGAGTCGCCACAGATTCATTTTATA
Organism: Sinohyriopsis cumingii; assembly: GCA_028554795.2. Taxonomy (NCBI): domain Eukaryota; kingdom Metazoa; phylum Mollusca; class Bivalvia; order Unionida; family Unionidae; genus Sinohyriopsis; species Sinohyriopsis cumingii. Next base: position 25,683,481 of record CM068841.1, on the reverse strand, counting down.
TCAATAAAACATATAGGATTGTTAGGGCAATTATATATCGGCGCTGATGCATCATGGGGCGAAAGGAGAATAAAAGAGAAAATATCCTTAGTTATTCTGAATCAAGGAAACATATTATAAAAATAAACAGACGTCAGAATTTTCCCTTGCACCATCGGTATATGATCCTGTGACTAGACATAATAATGTGTATCTCAATGGACCGGATGTTCTGGGAAAACAACACGTCCGATTTAATTGGTTATATGGTTGTGTTGACACCCACACATAGAATCTCATACTTATTACAGCTTCTTCCGTTAGAAGGGAGATACATGGACTCTTGAACGAATGGGTGAAAATATATTCCAACGATTATTATCTGGGATGAAATATGTACAGTGTCGCTGGAGCATTGAAAGTATTTCTTGATTGGTTAATGACAAAAAATATTGATGTTGTCATGTGTGGCGATCATGGTCAACCACCGCTTTTTGTTGGATTGTCTCCGCATGCATGGCTGAAAATGTTTGTAGATTATTATGAGGAAATAACCGATGATCATAAAGCTATTGATGACACATTGAAAGAATTTTAAAGGTTAATCAGACAATAACCAGATACAATTCAGTGTGAAATAATGCGTGAAGTAATACCAGAATCTCCTATAAATGATTTTTGAAAGATGTCGTGTCCTGCTAATTTGAATGTTGCAAGTAGAAAGATAGTTTGTGATACACTTCAACAACAATTATTGCTGTTACATAAAGACAAACTTTAAAATCTATCTGTACCATTGTGCTATCGCCCAGCAGATACACGACGGCAGAATATTGAAGTTGAAATTACAGGAACCCTAACAGAGTAAATGAAAAAAATCTTGTATTAAAAGATATTGTTTTAGTACCTGTGACTGTTGTTGGATGGACAAAACATTGTTGACTCTAGGATATGCTATAACGATTCATTCGTCACATGGATTAACTTTTTCTGATACAGATATTTGGAATAATGATCGTATTGAATGGTCAAATTTAGTTTATCTCGCAGCGTCTCGAGTCAGAAGAAAATCCCAGCTGCGGAGAGTTATCATAGACTTCACAGAAAATACAAACCTGCTAGCAATTGTGATGATGTAGTAAAGAAAATATTAGCTAGTTATAAGCAGTGTGACAAAAAGATATAAGCGCGACATTGATCTCGATGTTGAATTTATCATAACATTGAAACAGTTACATAATGATTATTGAGTAAGCTGTAGCACAGTGATGGTGTGGCAATATCCAAATAATAATCCAAGACAGTTTACCGTGAAGTTTGCGGGTCTACTAATGGATCTTACCATACTGGAAATTTTATGTGTACTCACACTAAAATTGAATGGAATTGTTCTTTTTTTACCCCCTCCAAGTTCACCAGGTTCATATAAATAACTTATAGTCACATTACCTAGTACTGGTTGTTTTGAGAAGGACTCATGTCGTTGTATTGGTATATATTTTTGAGATTGCATTGGTTGGTTTCAGATAAATTGCGCGAGTAATTGCGTCATTTAACGCAGCTATTACATTTGGTAGCATTGTAACCTATTCACGAGATCTCTCTTCTTTCTGAATTATTTCCCTCGCATACTGATATCTAAATAACCGCTCAGGAAGTGTTCGCTCAGGAATCGTTCAACAGTTCCCTGATCGCGATGAATTGCCGTATGTTCTCGTCTGATTTCGACGTTATGTTGTTTCATCAGAGACGATACTGCACCAATAAATTCCTTGCAATAATCATCATGTAGCAACTGTGGCCATCGTAGACCACCAGTTGATAAATTCGTTTCAACAAATATGCAACTTCAGTTGCTGCTTTAGTTGATAGTAGTTCTGGTTCTTTATAACTAATTGCAACGTCAACGTCAGTCAACGCGTATTTGTATGTGCGCGATTGACGTCTACTGGTTGCAACGGTATAGTGTGTTAATTGTTGCTTAATCTGATAATGAGGTGTCTCAGGTGAGATAAGTTATGTTTAGTGGTACCATATGTAGATGATCCGAGATGTTACGATGTGCTTAAAGATTTTAATAAAATGCAAAATTATTGGACGATGATGGCAATTATAGCATTGACTTATCACCTATATTGTTGAAGCCGCATCTGTTGATGGCCTCGATAGATTTATTAATAATATCGTAGTATAAATTGATGTGACGCTGGACAAACAATTAAATCCAGCTTGGATAATTTCTTGATGCACGTACAAAAACACAGATATTATATATGGTACCCAGCGATATACACAAATACATAAATTCATCAGAGATAACTGCAATAATTTAGTAGTGTTTATTGGAGTTGATACACATATTCAGCGAAACATCCACCAGACTTGGTGTTCAAGGAACATAGATATGATCAAATTAAAAAATTTCTTTTCACACGCTCAAGAGATTTCTCATGGATTTATCACGATAAATTTGCAAGATCCTCGGTCACGATATCATGTAGGTCTTCATAAAATATTTGGTTAAGAGACAGCAACAGGGAGGGTGAACGAGAAAAAATGAGTGTCCAAGTGCGTAAACGAACACGCATACAAATTTGAAAACACAAATATAAAAATTAAAGTAACAAAATAAGCTAAGCCAATTGGAGACCATGTCCGTTGGTTAGAGGCTTCGGTTTTGCGTTAATGACCTTGCATTTTTTTCGAAGGAAGTTTTATTTTCAAGTTTTATTTTCAAAAATAGACACTCTAACAAATTGTATGTTCACCCTCCCTGCTGCTATATAATTGTTTTCATTGGTCTCTAACGATATAAACAACTGAACGCAGGTCAAGATGACACACGAGTATTGATTGCGGGTCGTGCAAATAAGCGTTGGAAATCAAGTTACAATTGACCTGGCAAGCGCGCTCCAGCATTTGAACGGTAAACGAGATTTTAAAGGTCAAAACAGTTTGTTTTATTTGAAGCTGTTTCAGTTTTATTTAAATAGTAAGAGTTAAATATTTGAGATTGTTCTGTGTCATAGATGTTTATTAAAAACGCAAAAGAAGATTACTTAAGGAAGATACTACGTTTATTTCATGTTCAGTTATACATAGCGTTTATATAAGTCTTGAGAGAGAATTTGGGATTCATTGATATGTTTTTTTATGTATTTTCAGAGCTAATATTCAGTGATTTATAGAGTACTTTGGAAGTATGTGATTATTATTCAAGGATTGAACATCTAACTAATTTCTATCGGATTATATGAAACTTTACAGGTCTTCGGTGGTAAGCTAAATTATATTGGTTTCACTAGTGTTGTAACGGTAACCCGCAAGCACTATACAAGCTTACCTGAAAACAGTTTCCGAATTAGTGGAAACTTTACAGAACATTTTCATGTTTACAGGATTACTGTATATGAATTCAGACCCTGTAAGTTATTTTGAATTCTTTCACTTAGATTATTTTATTTTATTTAAATAAATGTATATTTTGGAAACTTAAATTCTTGTTGGATTTTAAACCTTGTTATTTTGCTCAGGGTGTGTGTGTGTGTGTGTGTGTGTGTGTGTGTGTGTGCGTATGCGTGTGTTCATACCACATTTGCAGCATTTATAATCTTCATTTTGTAGTACTAATATTTCGAATAACAAAATGTGATGTGTGAACAGGGGAAGGAAACGCATTATTTTCTTGCGCTGTGTAATAATAAAACCATCTTTAAAAGATATGAGCATCCAGAACAAGAACGGTTTAATCTTCTATCGTCCAGGGTGAAAGTTGAAACACTCGACAGTAATGTGTAGTAACTTTAGGTGGACACTAGCAGAGCATGTAACTTGGTAGAAAGTCTTCCTTTAGGCGGTATGCACGGTCATACGCAAGTTGGACAATGCAATCTCATCTCTACGATTTGTACGGTCCGAAGAATAACATTTGAAGTTATTATACTGAATATTGCTTGCTGAGATGATAACCATAAGGTGGTCAATAATTCTTTATATACGATTTCAGTACCCATAATATCAATGTGACTAAGCCGCAAATATTACAACACTGAGTAGGCATAAGGCACTAATCAATATTTCCTCCATAAAATACGTGATAAACATCAGGTTACTCCATAGCAAATTCCACATTATCTATCGCCATCCAGAATCTATGACAATATATTGAATACAATTTTGGTGCTGTGGTAAAGAGAGAGCATGTTCTGGTCATCGCATTATTACAAGAGCACAAATGCTTTGTCCCGCATAATCTGCGAGCTCAGACGTGCTCATTTTCTTGCAGAGATGATAACGCCAGCCAATAGCTTACATATGCCGAAACGAATTTTGTCTGCACAATTGTGTTGCTGAAAATCTCTAACGCAATTTTAATAACTCAATGGGTGATTTTAGAAATCTCCTTTTACTATTCTAAAAAGTTGTCTTATTTACACAAAAATGATGGCCCAGCTTTAAGATGGTGGTATTGCACAGCATCTTTAGCTTACAATTATAACCTTAAAGGACATATGATACTTACACAATGTTATGTATATTTGATTTAATTTATATCTTATTTAAGTGTTTGTAAGTTTTAAAAAAATCATTATATGTCAAAATAATGTAGTTCTATTAGCAAGGAACTCGATAGTTTCCCAGAATATAACTTGACCTTGATTGTTTATTTTGTAAATACATAAAGCTAACCTGGTCCCCGACCTTAATTCAATATTGGTAACAGTCAAGTAAAAATTTTTTATTTCAAATTTATTTTTATTGTGGGAATAATAAGGGTGAGATCGACGCTCTAATTGAATACGTGACCCCAGGCTTGTATATAGTTTTATTGAAGTAAACATTTTTTTATTCTTTGAGTAAAATGATTGGTTTTTGTCAGGGCCAGTTCAGAGTAAGTGATATAAGCATGATCACATGACCCTTATCGTGGAATCTGTTTTGCGCAATATTCAAGTTTTAAACCATTGCTTAGAGAGATATCTCTCAGTCGGGCTTCTAAACACTGGGACGTAAAGGTGTTTCTTTTATTGTGTCATTTTGGGAATTAATTTTTAATGTTTATTCAAATTTTTTGGATTTTAAAAGACTAATTCGTTTCTCTGGAAATATTTCGAGTGCTCATGCAGAATTCTTGAACAAAGAAAATTCATTAATTCAAACACTGGATTATTTCTTTCGTTTCTACAATGAACTGTATACATCAGCACGTTACAGGGTACAGCATACGTCATCGCCTTCCATCTTGGATTTTTCGTCGGGACTCGAACTTGAATTAATTAGAACATTTCAATATTAGGACTTCTAAAATTTTATTCTTGGATTATTTTTGGAATATTTTTAGATTTGATTCAAGGGTCCCTTTGTTAGAGACTTCAGAAAGGTGCCCAATTATTACTTGCCAGATGTGCTATCTGAATTCAGGTTTTTGTCTTAACATCAAAGCCTGTCAAATTTCTGCTTCCCGAACGTGAACTCTAGTGTACGGAGAATATACAATTTATATTCACAATATTATTTTATGCTTCAAGAGGATGTGCAAACCTATAAGGACCTGTATTCAGGAACTCAAATATCGTTGAAAATTGCATGAAATGGTATAACACAAGAACACTCACTGAGTGACAGAAGACTTAGACGAAGAAGAAAGGAACATTTTGTGACGTAAAGCGTTGTTAACCAATCTACGTAGAAAGCTATTATCAAGCAGTTAGCCACCCTCTCTCTCTCTCTCTCTCTCTCTCTCTCACACACACACACACACTGAAATTCAAAGTAAATACACCATCAGTAAAGCTTTCAACATAAAACTTTCATCTGGTGGTGACAAGCTTATGTTGGCAAAGCTCCAGCATGACACGGTGAGCAATCAAGCGCAGCATGATTATGGACACTAGATATCATTTAAAAATATACAAAAATACTTTTGTTTGCTGGAGAGTATCTTATACTTTTGATGTCGGAACAACGTTTCGAGTTTAGCCAAATGTATGGGTAGTTCACAGAGATGAAGTTTATAAAAATACGTTTGAGACGTGGTTTGAGAAAAACAGAATCCATTTGTATTCTCCGTTTAATGAAGGTACGGTGGATGTAATAGAGAGTATAACAGGACTCTGAAAAATGCTGCGTGGAAGCATTTCTTAATAAATAAAACAAAATGATCTCTATTATTGCTAGCGAACAAATGCAATAACACGTTACATGAGTATTGGGTTGTTGCCAGCTGAAGCTAGTCATAAAGAAACTCAATACGGCATAGCAGACACATTATTGTTCAGGCGAAAGTATAATGTAGGCAAAGGGTTAGACTTTACAGAATTAAGATAACATTCGAGAAAGGTCAAACGATCTACTGGAGCAAAACAATTTTTACTCTGTCAGAATTATTAATATGACATACTAAATAGCAGACTTCAGTGGTGAAACCATCTCGGGATCACTTTGTCAGCAGGAATTATCCACAACATCTCTCTGACACAAGCAGCAATTAAGTATCGTGTTCACTGCAATTATTATCATCGCACTCAGCAACAAATACATTATCTGCTTTTTACTGAGAAATTACATTTATTTTAACGTCTGTGTTATTTGTTGGTAGGTGCTGATAAAAATCACGTATTCTGACGTCACTTTTGTGCTAGTTACAGACTTACATGCAAAAGAAATATTTTTAGAAGACGTAATCGAACTTGTTAAATCTGTGTCACCCTTGCAAGTTTAGTGCGATGAATCTGTCACATATTTCGTAAAATCGCTCCAATTCCTCATACGACAACTTGTTTCTGACGGGATATTTTCCAGTCAAGTATTATCATGCAGGTAAGCGTTTTTAGAAAGAACAATCGCAGACTTGTTTTTCTGAGCCTATGTATTTTTTTCCAAACGAAATTATATATTATGTTATATACTTTTGTTCATATGACATACGTCCATTTGGAAGATTCAGAAATACTGCTTGGTACTGTCTGAAATTTACACAGAGATCCTGATATGAAATTTCTGGAAATTATTGTCACCAGCAGGAAATCTTGAAATACACCTGTTGCATAATCCAAAGGTTGAGCGCATGTCCTGTAGCAAACAGTCTTCAATGAGCAGACAGATATGAATATTGTGTCAAAATGAGACTATATAATATTTCGATAAATGTTCGTGTGAGTGACACTGAAAGCACTTATCTTCTGCATGTTTTCTCTGTGACATGTGTAAACGAAGTTGACTTTTTCTATCTGCAGAGCGAAACCAAGGACCGCCCGTACTGTTGGATCAAATATTTACCAGGCCTGATTAACGATCAATACAACAAACACAATTGTTTTACTGCAGAAATTGTATCCACGTTTTCAATAACGATGAACGTTTTAGTGGTCACGGCAGAGACTGTGTCAACGTCGTCAAAGCTCTCATGCCAGACCAACAAAAAGCACTGCAATTTAAGAGCTTCAGTCCCTGACATGTGTGCCATTTATAATTTTTTTCAGATTTTGAGTCATTGCTTGTTCCCATATAAGTCTTAGATGGCGATTCAGAAAAAATCTCGATAAGAAAATATCAACATCATGTACAATTTGGCTACGCTTACAAAATCGTCTGCGTCAACAGTGATATGAGAAAACCATGAAACGTTATCGCGTAGAAAACTATGGTGAACATTTAATACAGTGTCTGCAAGGACAAATTAACTCACGTGAAACGTTTTCCACCAGTAAACAAAATTTGTGATGCAGATAATAGGGCAAACTTCACTTCTACCTCGTTATCGATTTGCGAGTAACCACATGGCAATAACAAAGTTCGCGGCCTTTGTCACTTAATGGTCAATAATAATAATAATAATAATAATAATAATAATAATATATTCAATCTGAAATTCAGGCTACCAGAATTTACTCTATTAGTCTTTCAAATATCAGAAATACGACTGGAAAATATATGAACAAGAAAACTTGCATACGAAGAACCTATATAAATATTTATCATTTTCTCAAGACAAATCGCGTTTAATAGACACCTTAAACTTCATAAACACTTCAGTTGAGAAGTTTGTTAAGAATACAAAATGATTTTGATACATTGCAGGAAAATTTGTGGTGAGAATGCTAACTCGCAAAGAAATGTACCCACATGACCAAATGACATCATGGAAGTGAAAATGATGAGACCGCGCTGATAGAAAAAAATAGTATTCTACAGCAAGTCGGACTGCACTGCTATGTTTGATAAAGACTGCACCTATGATAACAGAATCTGGGATAATTTAGGTACGAAACTTCTTAAGCGAGCTTCGTGATTTGGTATTTCAAAATAGTGGTGCTGCTTGCCGATATGTCTGAAACATTTTGTGATCTCTGTCTGTCGTATTACACGCTTGCAAAAATATTCCAGGTTTAGTTACTGATGGAATTATTTCTTGCACTTTGGTTTCCATATGTATTGCTTCTACTAGATGAGGATCTTAAAACCTGTTGGTATTTCCAATATGCTCTCTCCTACAATTTCCTTAATTCCAAACTATCTATTCGACAGGGCAAGCTGTCTTCTTGAGTTTTCCAACTTTACGACTCTAATTATTCGTCTGCCTCGACACCGCTTCTACGTTTTATAGATCTAACACGTTGCCCGTAATGTGGTCGATAATGATGTCTTGATATGGTGCCATTTCAACATTAAAAATAAATCGATGCTCGTTCAGTATCATCTGGCCACTGGCGAATGTAATCAGGATATAACCAATTTTATTCGGATTATTCTGATATCCCCGTTCTCGTCAGCTTTATATGGATGGAAGGTATGATGCTGTCTTCATGTCATGATAAATAAGTAGATTTCATTGTCAAATTGCAGAATCACGAGCTTTTGTGTGACAAAAATCTGTAAGAATAATCATCCTTCGACTATGCCATCCATGTAACCAATGCATAACCTATCATCATCTGTCATAATTGGAATTCATTTTGACGTAAAAGCATTATAGAATTGCAAGAGGGCTATCACCATCTACCTTATTTGTTATGTCAAGTCATTATATAATCACATGCAGCTATTATTCACTTGCTGGCAAGCATCAGACGGTTCTAATTACGATTGCCTAACACAACTAAAGTCAAAAGGTTCTAAATAATGGTAGAGGTAAGTTCGGCTACTTGAAATGTTATGTTTCTCTGTGGTCTCTCTGAGTTTTTCCGTTTCTTATAAAACTATTTTGCGTTCAAAATTAGTTTCCTTCTGAACATTGGCTGTTAACGGCGTCTTCAATCTCCGTGGAAAGCATCATAGTCTTTGGACTCAGATTATAAGAAAAAGAGAGGCGAGCAAGTGTGGAAACATAATTTGTTTTCATAGCCCCCTTTTATGCATACTACTCGTGTTTTCAGTTTATGAAAGACGTGTTATTTAATATTTTGTCTAGCTAGGTCAAATTTCAGTTGAACGTCGATTATAAACTATAAGTTTTGACATATTATGTAGTGGCGCATTTTAGAAACGTAAAGAATGTTCCAGATGTTGCAACTTTTGGCTAAGGAGCATTAGATAATACAATTTACAATATGTTAGTCAAACTAAAGCCTGTCAATCATTTATCTTCAGATAAATTGGATTGGTCAGTTGTTGATATGATTTGACGAAACGAGAGAACCTAGAAAAAGCAAATGTTTTGGAATAGGCTTTAAATTATTTCCGTTATCGGAACCGGCCGTTAATCAGGGATCGCAGAGATGCAAATATAGCCTATTTCCAGGGTGCCATATTGACACTAAAATGTTTGTGTTTTTTTTAAATATTTTTTTAAGAAATAAAAGGGATGTCACTTTAATAGATAAATCAAAATAAATATTTGTGTGCAAAACAATCTTTATGATATCAACACGATATAAATTTGAATAAACAAAACAGTGCATAATCAGCAATAACTTGAAGGAAATATATATGGTGGGATAGAACGCCGAAACATAACATAAAGTAATTATAGCAAAATACGAATAATTACCAGCTATTTTAGTAAAACATCTTGTATTCACTTGAAAGTTTGATGCAGTTTCTGATATCTAAAAGTGTAAAGTGTACTTATACAACACGAACAAACAACTACATCCTTAGTTACAAAACCACCTGTATTTACAGATAATATTATTCCGTATTTTTGCTACAACATTAATAATCATAACAGCAATTGCAACGACTACTGTTTCCATTTCCGTTTTTGCAACTGTTCAATATTTATGTTGTTACTCATTTACTGACAATGCAGTTGAAATAAAATATGTTGGAATAATTAAATAAAGTTTAGCTTCGCTTAATCGTATAACTATTTTATATTTAAGCTTTTATAGGATGCATACGAAGTTTTCTTCACTTACCCCGACCATACTTCAACAAAGGGTATTTGAAGCAAAATCAGTCCACAAAAGGGTACAAGTAATATCACTTTACGCCACATCGTTAGTCTGTAATTACAACTTATTCTCTCATTCGGCTTGTATGAAATGTGCTGTCTCCTATCTGTGATACCCATTTTAAGGTAGCTAACTGCTTGAATAAATGGCAGAACTTAGCAACGCTGATATGCTGCTTTGAGGATATAGGGGTCTGAATCATTGAAACAACTTGCTCAATCACGTCCCTAAGGCATGACATATATCATGTTCAATGTATGTCACATAGTAATCACACATGACATTAATCTCGTGTGTTGTTATATTCCCAAAATCGAAACGAGAGTTTAAAAGACATTTCCCCAAGTATCAGTTCTTTTGCGGATACTGACTAGATTCTGAGATGCAAAGTATCCGCTGAAGTTGCGGAAGGGCATAAACCGTGGAACAATCATGATTATATATATATATATATATATATATATATATATATATATATATATATATATATATATATATATATATATATATATATATATATATATTTGTGTGTGTGTGTGTGTGTGTTTGGGTGGGTGTGCAAAGTAGATTCCCGACTATACGACGTCTGGGGACTTGAAGGTTACTTCTGATGAAACCGGGGTTTGCATAATCGAAGTTCACAAAATTACAAGCGCGTATAATCTACAGAAAAAAGAAACAAAGTACTATTTCAGATATTATTTTATTATGTTTTCTTACTCCGTATCTAGGAAACAATTTCGTAATCAAAACATTAAACAAGGACAAAAAACAAAAGACAAAACAAGAGTGAAAATTTTCATTTTGATCACTATAATAATCTGCATGGCATTCACAACGATAACATTATCATTGTCATCATCATTTTAATATGGAAGAAAATGATGAAAATTTTTTTTATTTGAGATCTGATGAGCCAGTGGATAACTTGATGAGTTAATTTACTTGTAGGTAATATTCACTTTTAATCAACTGTGATCCTATTATTATACAACACGCTGTAAAAAACACTTTTACGCACAGTTTGTATCGCACAGTTTATATTGTAATTGTCACTAATTTTGCTAAGTCATGCTAAGAGCTCACTGGCGTTTCTATGCAATCTTATGTATGCGCAGAGAATGTCACGTTCTCCTAAATCGTTCTCAGTCGTGGCAGCTTTGATCTAATTCTTTGTAAAATCATTGGTATCTCATTACATTTACTGTCGTCGTCACCGGAATTTGAGGTTTTGCGTTGATTTCATCTGTGATATCGTTGTACTGCACTTCCGACGAGGTTAGTAAGTGTTCATGAATTGTAAAGAATCAGTCCATTCCGTGTCAAACCCCCCAGTGAAGTACGAGACGGAAATGTGGTATATCATCATTCGGGTCCACTTTGCCTGCAGTTGGCTATATTGTTTGCGGTGAATTTTGACCATGTCATCTGAAGCAAACTCATAGCGTTCGGTAATGTTAGAGACAGCTCCTGTTATTTCCACCGGAGCTTTTAGGTAGCGCACAATAACCCGTTTCCTGTACTAGCTCTTCAGACTGCATGAAATCCTGGTCCATCGTTTATGTCTTTTAGGGAGTGTCTGGTGGAAGAAAAATCAACTGTGTTTCAGCCTTTTGATTTTCAGACGAGCGGGAGTGTTGTCTACCACTAGCGCTACAGAGCGTTCCGTTGTAATTGACGTCTTTGAACTATTGTGTCTCATAAAGTAGAAGATTAATGCTTTGGTCCAAATTTAATATAGTCATTTGTAATCCTTTCTTTGTGTGTCAGCCATGCTGTTAGCGTTTTCACCGGAAAGTTGTACTGCTCTGTAATCTCGGCTTTGCATAAAGTACAGCGTTCTGCTACTAGGATGGCTTTGTATATGGTCTATGTATATTTCGGCTCCCACTTTCGCATTCTACCACTTCCAGTTTTCAAATATTTAGCCTTTTTTCTAATTAAATTCCTATAACCAGTAAAATAATACTTGTTTCTTCACTGTAAGATAATGAATTCAGACTTGTTTGTATCTCAATGGGTTAAAGTTTTGAAATTCGCTTTATACTACCTTAGAACGCTAAAGTCCCGAAACAATGAATTTCAGAGCCCATTTGAACCAAGCCTCTTTTTCATAACAGTCGATGAATGTCAATATCAGAACCGCATATACTGAGGCGTTATTTGTGTCCTTATGCGACAGAAATTACTAAACCATATAATCCGTACAAATAATATTCTGCACTACATTAATATAACGGACTATCTATAGGTTATGTCACCCTCCAGAAAAAAACTATGTTAGATTCAGACTTTAAAAAAATGAAGCATTTTATCAGCTGACTAATTAAGAAATACACCTTCATTTCATTTTGTAAACAGCATGTTACATAGCTAATATTTGTTTATTATAATTGTATATTTTTTTAAGATAATTACAATTTGTAGTTAACGTGTTTGTTTGTGTCTGAGGTCGGGACATTGAAAATTCCTGGTCTTCCTGATATTCGTCTTGTTCCTTGCTAAAATGGTAAGAAAAAACCTGACCGTGTTTAAAACTGAGAATTTATTGGGAAAAAAACGTTTGACCCTTGTCTTAGTCTACTTTATTTTTGGTCTTAGGGTTTTACATAAAGGTTGTATATATCATAACTATTTGTTGCTATTTTAACATCTGTCAAGTGGAATCAGTCTTTTTGTTTTGTTCAGTTATAAGTTGAAAGGATCGATGCATCTAAATTATTCATTGGAATTTAGGACTAAATCGCTATTTTGGAATTGTTGTAAATTCAGTCACGAATATTATGAATTATATCACTGATACATCAAGACTATTGAAACATTAGCCCATTCAAGCTACCGACACGTCAACACATTCAGGATTGCAACTTATTTCGGACACCTCTGGAATTCATTCGGAAAAATCTACACTTTCGGACTTGCGATAAAACTTTTAGGACTATTTTGAGATTTAATTCACAACAGTAAGTTCGTTTTAAAGTTTCACTTTATATCCTAGAGAAATAAACTAGTTATTAAGGTTAAGAAAACGTTTTGGTTTTCTTTATTTCTGTTACTTGGTTTAAGACCGTAGAGTCGTAACACGCCTCACTGATGTCTCTTTGTTTGCCGCAAATTAAGATTGGAAATATACGACATAAAGTGAAAGTTTCATAAAGTCGATGAAATGGTACATTTGGTGCTCATGCAACAAGGCTAGAATTTAGAGAAATGCTTTAAGTGGAACATTTGTGATATGACTGTTTATCAATTTCCAGGCAATAATCCCAATCCACTACTTGAGACAAGCAATTGATATGGCTCATTTGCCTAATATATAGTATTTACTTTCAAACAGTTTGGGAATGAACATCAATATCAACATTTCCTCTTGCCTCTTCGTTCCTTATGGAACATATGACCTTTATTACTGTTCTCCTTTTGCCACTGTCTTGGTTATATGATTTACCTCCATCCAAGACATGTGGATGATTTGAAGTTCAGTGTCTAGGGTTCTTTTTGAAATCATTATTTGGTGTGCACTTCTATGTTTCAATTAAAGGCATGTCGATAGACCTTGAACTACCCATAGAGCAGCAGTGTTTAACCTTGCACTGGAACAGTTTAAGTTTTGTTTTTAGGGGTAGGTTATCATTCCTGCTGCTTTATCTGAGAATGGGAAAAATCATGGAGATGGCAATCTTGGCCTTGTCGTCCTTATCCTCAATGTAACAAGATGACCGGGTTGGATTTCGGATTTATAACAGAACACTTTTGATGATGATACAAATATAGTGTTTATTGATGAATGATTCAAATGGAAAAAGAAGTATGATTAGTACGTGCGTATATATGATCCACATATTGGACAAAATTAACACAATCCGCACGAACCTGATAATGTAATATAAATGTAAATACAAGTAAATGACCTTACACAGTACAAGAACAAAGGATAATGATTTACAGTAATTTCACACGACTAAGAGAATGATGCACTTTACTCAAATAGTAAACAAGATGTTCTTTACTCATATAGTAAAATCTGTATTCACTCATATAGTGAAAAATGAGGTATTTTACTCGAATAGTAAAATGATAAAACGATGGGATACATATCATACGAAATAGCTTTACACTCACAAAATACTGGGCATAAAAACAGCAAATATTAGCCCACGGCTAAAAGATCACATTTAAGGAATTACACAAAACACTCCGTCACTGGCATACTTGGCTACCAGTCACATTGGTCAATGAAGCAGTCAACGTTACAGGTAGTTACCGACCACCATACAATTTCTTGGTCAATCAAGCAATCAGTGCCCACTAATCGGTCAGTAACACCTCATCACCTCTTACTCTACTAGAAACACACTGTTCATTTAACCCTGCTGCTGCTATGGTCAGCTTTACGACTGATATGGTCAACGTCTATAGTCAGCTCCACAGCTAATACCTCGTTGACTCTGATCAGCTGAAATTGAATCTAACACAGTGTACCAAGAATGGCACGGCCATATACGATAACACGGAATGATGTTATTTAGGGTAAACTGTACAAAGTACATTATCGGCATAAACATGTTCAGAAGTGAATCCTGTGGCACTAAACGGTTCTTAATAAAAATGCAATTTTATTGCTAATATAGATCTCTTGTTAAACACATGCAAGATAGAAAATATTTGCATTATACTATGCAAGCTGAAGCTATATAGAAAATGCAAAATAAAATAAACGTGGTAGTACAATAGTTACAACCTATACTATACATAAGAAATTAATAAATAACTCTCATAACTCTACAACTGACAATGTGCAAGTCCTCAAGTAGACTGCACACTAGCAGGGCGTTCCATAATGAAAAGATTTCGTCCTTCGGTGATGCATTTGTGCACAGACAATGAAACACTACATTGCTACATTGTCTACGCGCTTAATGAATCTGTTTTCCCATCGAAAGCACTTCGCACGCGCAGCATAGGATAAACCGTACTCACTGTTTCGAAATATTGTACAATATAATAAATTAACCCCGGATATCGTTGTACATACAAAAACACGAGTGCATGTATTTAATAAATAAAGGGACTTTTACAATTCCGTGACAATCAATGGCTTGTCCATCTATGAGAATATGAACATTTTTGTTTATATTGACTGGCAGAAAGTTTTTCTTGTCGGCCTTGATCTCCAGGCCGGGGTTTCTTGCTATAGTATTTAGGCCCTCTGTACCAAATGTGCTGAAGTGTTGGTGATAGTAATCCGCTGTCATTAGTAAAGTCTAGATCTTCCCGAGTTTGAGTCAAGGTCAATTGTATTCCACGTGGCTGGTCCATTGGGATGATCATGACCCACTCTAAGCTTACACAAGAGGAGGTCAAATGCTTTTCCTGAACTCTCCATAATTTACATATAAAGGTGGCCATCATTCTTCGAACTATTCGATGATTATGCGGAAAACTGCTATGTGGTTTGTACACGACCTCCCAATCAGTAATACAGCAGGTTCGTCTCTCAGTTTAGAATCAACTTCAGACCTGATCCTCTCCTAAACCGGCCTTGTTAGAACCTTGCTTCGTAGGCATAACATATTCATGCTCCTTAAGTTCAGACTGTTGCTAATGTCTCATTATTATTTAAGAGTAACAATATAGCTTTTTATCTACTATTGCGGCACATATTTATTGTCTATTATTTCCTGTAGAAGGTCAATAAAGGTGACCCCTTTAACTGTGGCATCTACTTTTAAACATTTTAGGCTTCTATTAGGGTGTTGGCCGCGCTATGTACTTTACCACTGCTGACTTGGAGAACCCTTTCGTCATATCTTCCTTGGTAATGGGTCTCTGTTGATATTCAGATCATCTGAGTAAGCTGCTGATATGCACTTTCCACCTGCTGACCTGTTCCGCTGATTTGTTCAGGATATTCTCAACGTTTCCATGTACAGGAGTCTTTGTCGTTTATTTTCACAGCTAACTCTGCATCTGTGGCAAGTTTGTCTGCTAGTTCATGTACATCGTTATTCGCACTCGTCTTGACTTATTCTTTTTTTTGTATTCCTCTTGAAGACGCGCCTGCTGCTTGTTCCCTCTGATTTCTTGTCTGGCTTCAACGTTCTGGACTGTGTCATCTCACAGCCAGTTCTTGGGTTTCCGTTTTTCATAATCATGTCATCTCTCAACAGGTTAAAGCGGTTTTGCGTCCAACTCGTTCTCACTATTAGATGGTCTGATCATCAAGTCATGAATATATTGGCTAGGGAAATTGCGAACTAATGTTGTTTCGTAATCGTGTCCTATCTTGAGTGTTTATGCAGTCCAGTATTCTGATTAAGATATTCAGTTTTGCGATCAATGTATTGATTTTTATATATATGTAGTTTGTGCTTCTTTTGGTCCGTGATTAAAAGTTGTGTATGTAGTTTTTGCCGACCTGACCGTTGTCATGATTGTAAGGGTTAAGCGAGATGTTTACTAAAATCTGACTTAGGGGAATTTTTCGATACAATTCCAGCATATTCTATTGCGTTCAACGTAAAGTGAAATTCATATATGGTACTTGATAAATATAGTTTCATTTCTGTATGAAGATCAGTTAATCAAATGAATTGCAGTTATGTTCGATATGATTTGTGAGTAATTATTCATTTTCTTACATGTTCCAATATAATTACAAAGTGCTCAGTGACCTTTTGGACTAAAACATTGTTTTAGATTATCGAGAACTTAAAGACATTTGGATTGCATTATTCTGTGCATCAGGATATACTAGACCCTTCAAATTTATTCAGAACATATTATACTTTTTACATGTGATTTTTATATTTAAACTGGAAATATTTTGTGCTCATACATAATTCTTGAATAAAGACACTTATTAACAAATTCTTTGGATTTCGAAGACCGGAGGATCGATTATTGTGTTTCTACAATGAACTGTAGACTTCAGCACAGTACAGGTTACATCATACGTCATCGCCTTCCATTTTGGATTCTTCGTCGGTACTCAAACTTGGAATCATTAGAACATTTGAATATTAGGACTTCAAATATTCTATTCGTGGATTATTCTTGGATTCATTTTGGATTTGATTTTGGATACCGTAAGTTCATATATTTTCATTTTTACAGATTTTGTCATGGGAAATAAATTATTTGTTATATTTTGCAAAGCTTGTTGTTTTCACTCTTTCTTGTGTTACTGTTTATTAGAGCATACACATTTGACATAATATTACTGACTCGTAACAGTATGCACATGATATTCTACCAATATTATTATGATATGTGTGAGAGTATATCCATGGCATACACACAAATCTGCTCAAATAATACATCATGCACAGTAGGTTGTAAATGTACTTATGATATATTGCACATTAGTAAATATAAATTATTTAATCTCGTTTCTGAAAACGTTTTGGAGCCTTGTGTGGCATTGAGGAAAATAAGTTTCTGGTTTCTGCCATTAATAAATAACATAAAGTGTCACTCCATAATCATTAGGCTACTAAAATATTTTATTATAGAATGCATAATATTATAGTGAAAATGTATTTGTGGAGGGAAAATGTGAATGGCCAAAGAGGCGATACCAGTTTTACAGCAACAGAAGTTATATTATGTTTAAAACTTTCTTTTCCAGTTAGGGAATACATCTGCCCTTATGTATGCTATTCAAACTAAAAAGTATATATTTAGACCCATTTCCTTCTTCTCGCTCCTTATAGTCCTTGTTTGGTACCTCTCTGTGCCGAACGAAGAGATAGATAATTTGGCAAAGGGTCCATTTGAATTCTTTACTTTCGAGGTAGGTAATAATTACAAGTTATCCAGATCATGCGCATGATCTGTATTCGTTTTATGTGGCAACATATATGACAAAGATTGTTCATTCGATACAGATATTGCCTCATTAAATAAACAACTAACTTAGCATAGTGTTTCTTTTAATTTAGATCAGCAACGAAGTCCTAAGTATGGAGTCCGGATATGAGAGTAAAGGGGTATACGGCAGAACTTTTTTCCAGCTACGGTATAACGTAATTACGGACGTGGCCTAAATTTATGGGTGGACATGTTCCACACATTATTGGTCTTTTGTACTCGTTACTAATTATCCTCAAATATAGCACAATAATATACCGATTGAGTCTCAGACATACATCAATATAATTTAACAGACACTTGCTTTGCAATCATATGTATAAGTGCAAAAATGCAATAAATATTGGCCTTTGTTTGAATATTGCTTGGTGATCTTTAAATGCTAAATTTGATGGATTATCATATGTCACCACTGCAGCCGTCATATAAAGTTTACATACGACGAATGCGTCGAAGTGCAGTATTGTTGGATGTCAGAAGACAGTCCTTCTGTTATTCTTTCCATTATATTGTATATGAGGTCTACAGGGTTCTTTATTTATCTTTCTGTGGGTTTTCTACATCCGTGTTAGATCAAATATTATATTTTATTAACCTTTCTAGAATCCTTTATCAACCTGTCTTGAGTCCCATACAATTAACCTAACCAAGGCAAAGCTTTGTCTGAACTTCGACATCTATCAGTTTGATACAACTGATGTGTTCATGGGCATGAACTCCCTTCGGTACACTAATCCATACACGATGGCAATGGTAGAAGGTTCCTGCGAGAGACTGATATCTCCGTGATCCAAAATAATTATCGAAATTTTTTACAACAATATCTGAAAAAGATATCATATTTATTACATCACACAATCATAGGTGAATATCATGGCCCTCTAATCACAACGGCACTTTGTATGCCTCATCTCATCTCCCCCTCCTCCTCTCTCTCTCTCACACATAATCACACAGACATACAGAGCTTAAATAAAATAATGTTGATATGTATTATTTAACACCTCATTTTGCAAAGGTAGTATGTTTACAGGTCAAATGATACTGCCGAAAATGAAGACTAAGAATATTTTACCACAAGTTCAAAAACTTCGTTCAAGCAATTAAGAATTCTTTAGTAGCGACGACACAATGAAATGTGCGTGGTGCTGGATATCGGTAACGGTTTGCAATCTGCAAATTACAATGGTAGTTTAGACCTGTTTAGTGATATCAGACCTCAAGTGGACATTCTTCCTGGAAACCAACACTACTGGGTCGGGAATGACTAAGTTTACCGTAATGTACGGTATTTATCTTTCAAGTGATATAGATTACATATGTCTGTGGTCAGGTCAAACATGTGTTGATTTGTTGAGTGTCGATTACATTGTCATATTGCAAGTATGTAATCCTTGGATACTAGCACTTGCTACAGCTCATCTCACTGGTCCAACTTAGAGCCCTTGAAAATTTTGAAATGTGTGTATATCATCCTGAATAACTTATTAACAAGATATGTTCATGGCAACCACCTAAACGTGTACTGTACACCGTACGAATATAACAGGGGATTGGGCAGAAAACTGCCTTTATTGTACATGTTCCTTTGAATAGTATTTCACCTGAAACTGGATAATATGAGCAGTATTACCGAGCATTGGATTGCCTTGATATTACTCAGACTGCTTCACTGTAGTTAGTCTGATAGTGACGACAGTTAGACAGCTTCAGCCTCAAGAGAACACCGCCGCTGTAGGGACTACTTTTAGTTAGTTCGCTAATTATTCGTACTTATCATGCTACTAACTGGTTTGAGAGGATCAAAATCTAACATAAAATATCCCTTAGCTGGCATTGCGTTATCTCTAACAGATTTAAATAATGATAGTGGTGGCACTGATTGTGACGACAAAAATAACTATTCAATAATATTTAATTTGTAATGGTCCATGGTAATGAGGTTATGACCTCCTAAGCGGCCATGATAGATCGGTTCACTAATATGATTTTATGTCGTTTTAAATGTATATATGTATGTACGTCTGTGGGTGTTTGACTATACGTGAGGAAATCAATTTTCGTAGTTCATAATAGTATTCACATAATGTTGACATTTCACATTACAAATGTTTTTAAGTTATAGCATCGTTATTAATATATAATTATTAAACGGTCAAATTTAATTGTATATTTTTCTTGAATAAATGTAACTATCAGAGTTATGAAACGACCCACTCAAGACGCAGAAACAATTGAGTAATCACACAGGTTAAATAAATAGCAGAACAAGTGATGATGATTAACAGAGTTGAAAATGGATGATTTACTTGAGTGTTTTATTTTACGGTTTAAATGCCAAATTTTGATAGGAAATAAGCGAAAGTAAAAAACGTATCTTGACAGAACTAAATATTTGCCATTGTACACTAATAAACACCAGCCGCTGTGAGAAAATAAAATGTATTTACTTTAATTCATTCAAGAATGAAGACCGCAGTTTGTACATGGGTCTTCGTCGTACGTTTAATTGCAGCTAAACCCGCTAATGGTGGATTGTCTCCAATGGCATTCAGCCCCTTGCACGCTCTGTATCTAACTATCTATGTCTTACTACATGTATTTATGCAGGTAGGTTCGTTTGTATGCCTATTATTTTGCAATTATGTATAGAACAAAAAAAGAAGATTACAAATGATTACACTAAATAAAAAACTCACAGTATATGCAATTTCTTTTTCGTTCTGGGCATCATACAGAATGATATTTGTTTCTAGTGGAGATAATCAGCAATACATTTTTGGTAAAGATCAAATTCATTCTCAATGTAAGTTATTTCAATATATATTCTCCGAGAGTGTTTCAGTTTTACCTGCAGTATATATTCGGGAAATGTTCAGTTTCATTTTGTTTTGTGATGGTCTCTGTAATAATAGTGTGTTCGCGTCATTTGCCTACTCGTGTTACGCCTGTAGGTTATTACTCATCTGACACTGAAGGCATTATCATGATATAGTCAGTATCATGATAGGAACAGATATAACATATGTCTCTGACCAATAATTATCATCAGGTTGGAAAATGCTGGGTACGTATTCTTCCAAAATAAAATATATTCAAGGAGTTAACAGTATATATGGGCATCGTTCTTTATTTACACGTTAAAGTAATAACACAAATACTTGAAATATCTTTATGTACCTCTACTCGAGATAAAAATGTTCTTTATTTCCAAGGGATATTAAAGTGTCTGAACTAGGGACATAAAACTGTTTTGCATCAAGGATTCCAAATCAGATATAATTACGCATGCAAGCCTTTCTTGTCTGTACTTCAAGCCTCACATAATCAAAACTGGTAGGTAATGTAGTTTGGGTATAATCTACATATTCTCCCACATTTACAAACACACTCTTAATCGTCTACAAGAATCAAGTCATAGGTTTATAGATTGTGTATTATTGTTTCATTCATGGAACATACATCTTAACGAGTTGCCTTTCGATTATCGCAAGATGAGTTCGATGGAATATAATTAATGGAGATTTTTTTTATAAAAAAAAGATTATCGTATCATTTAATAAGAATATTAATCTTCTTCTCTAATATAAAGTTCAGAAAAACAAAAATCATCCTTTAAACCCGTCTCTCCTTCACCAACTTTGTGTTTTCATGTACATTGTACACGTGTGATGAAAATCATAATATTTATCAGCTATGAAAAAAGAGTTAGTTTTTAAATACCTAACCTGGAGTACCGAGAAATAAACAAGATCAGAAAAAACTTGAGCAAAGCAAAAGAAAATTGAATTCGACAAAAGTGCACAGAAATGGGAACAGTCTGATAAAGAATAACAGCAAAAAGGCGTTCCAAATTGTGAACGACCTCACCAGACAGAAACAACCAAGAGTCAGTACCATTCAAGACAAAAATGAAAAATACCTCACAGAAGCGAGTGACATTGCAGAAAGATGGACTAAGGATTGCAAAGAACTCTATAACCATCAGTCCACAGGAGACCCAGAGGTGCTTGAAGTTTCAAACTCCTCAAATGATGATGACTTCCGCATTCTAAAAGAAGAGGTGGAGTCAGCAATAAGAGCACTGAAGAATGGGAAGGCAGCTCGAGTACACAACATCCCAGCTGAACTTATCAAGAAGGGGGGAGAATCAGTGAAAGAGCTACTAACAAAAATCTGTAACAAGATCTGGCAGACAGGTGAATGGCCAACACAATGGACCCACTCACTGATTATAACACTTCCCAAAAAATGCAATCTCCAGCTGTGCCCAAATTACAGAACTATCAGTTTGATCAGCCATGCTAGTAAGGTAATGCTGAAGATCATCTTGAACAGACTGAAACCACAAGCAGAAGAAATAATCGCTGAAGAACAGGCCGAGTTCCGGAGTGGAAGAAGTACAACAGAACAAATATTCAATCTCAGGGTTCTGTGCGAGAAATATTCGCAACACCAACAAGACATCTATCATGTGTTCATAGATTTCAAAAAGGCCTTTGACGGAGTGTGGCATGAGGCATTGTGGGCCACAATGAAAAAGTATAACATGGGTCAAACGTTAACCAATACCACCAAGCAGCTGTACGCCAAGGCTACCAGTGCAGTAATTGCCCAAGGTTCTGTGGGGGACTGATGCCAGACAACAGTGGGAGTGCGTCAAGGTTGTCTCGTGTCACCCACGCTTTTCAACATCTACTTAGAGTGCATCATGAGTGAAGCCCTGGAAAACCACTGTGGGACAGTCAGCATTGGAGGGCGTATTATCACCAACCTCTGCTTTGCAGACGACATTGATGGGCTGGCAGGCAGTGGAATCTAGCTTGCCACCTTAGTGAAGAACCTGGATGAAACATCTTCCAGATTTTACATGGAGATAAGCACTGAGAAGACAAAGCTGATGAAAAATAGTGGCAAACAAATCTCAGCCAAGTTTAAAGTCAGAGGACATGAACTGGAAACAGTGAGCCAGTTCAAATATCTTGGTTCCATAATCACTGAAGAAGGATCAAGAGCAGACATTTTGTCAAGAGCAACACAAACAATGGCAGCTATGTCAAAGCTAAGACACAACTGGAGAGACAAGAATGTCTGTCTGAAAACTAAAATCAGACTATTGCGAGATTTAGTCATCTCAGTCTTTTTGTACTCATGTGAGGCATGGACCCTGACAGCAGAATTACAACGAATAATCCAGTCACTTGAAATGAGATGCTACAGAACCATCCTTGGCATCTCTTACATGGACCACATCACAAATGAAGAAGTGCGTACCACGATCAGGCGCGAAGTAAGCCAATATGAGGACGTCCTCACCACCGTCAAAAAGGGAAAGCTGAAATGGTATGACCATGTCACTAGAGCCAATAGTCTATCCACCACAGTCCTGCAGGACAGCGTCCAGGGTGGCAGAAGGAGAGGTAGACAGAGAAAAAAGTGGACTGACAACATCATAGAATGGACCAGGAAAAGTTTTGCGGAGACACAGGCATAGGCACATGATCGAGATAAGTGGAGGGAACTGGTCAGATGTTCAGCAGCACACTGCCTCGACGATTACACTAGGTCATGAGACTGATGATGATGATGATGAACCCGATCAGCATTTTGACATATTAGACCGTGTACGACCAGAACAGCTGTTGGAGTGAGAAGACACTTATGGTTTCAAATCTCTTACAAGATTTCTGCAATGAATACAACGCATCAAACCGATATAGGTCAAATAACTCGGGTAAAATAAAAAATGTTAAAAAAATAAAATTAAAATGCCCAAATTATTATAACATTCTATTTATGAATTTACCTCTAAGGCATATACTGTCACTCATATTACGTATTTCTTCCTAAACACGTATACATATTTTTGTCTTTCCAGCATTTTGGGGAGAAATTATGGGAGCAGCTACAGCTGATGTTGCTGCACCTGTCTCTTTACCAATGATTGGTTTCACTGGCGCCGATATTTCAGCAGGTTCAATAAGTGCCTCAATGATTGCGTCATATGGAGGTTACTGAGGGCTTAGTCGTGGCCGTGGCGCAGTCCGTAGGGGCGACAGGGTCGCATCCAAAAGTATTGGAGCTGAGGGGGCGAAGATTGGATGATTTATTGAGAAAACAATTGAGAGACATAGTAGAGCCTCATTGGAGACGCATCAAATACCAGTACTAACACAAGTCCAAATTTATGTCATATTGTTGCGGTATCCCATTTAAAAATCATGTACTTGCTGTTTATACTATATCACATTGAAATTGTTATATCTTCACTTGGGAACACTAAATGATCCGTTACCACAACGATAGCTATACAAGATAAGCAAATTAGCTAATTTGCATATTGAAAGAAGCACATTTACATTAAAAACATCTGACCCACTGCATTGTCGTCTCTACATATATAGTATTACTGTGTTAATATGTATGAAAGCAACTCGAATGAAAAAAGAATACAAGCACTTCTATAACACGACAGCCTCTCGTACTACTACCATGCCAACTAATCAGAAGTATCGGAGAAAATGGTGAATCATTCTCTGGTTTTGTAATTTGTCAACATGTTAACCTAAACCATGTAAACTAATATATCTAAGACAATGAGAACTGTTACTCTAAGATAATACATTTTTTTAATAAATGTTTCTGGAGAACTTAAATAACTGTAATAAACATGTATAACATAAAATTAAGAAATTTCAATAGCAAACATGTTTGTTTCTGAATATCTATGTGTGAACAAAGTTTTGCATAGATTCATACTGTATTTTGTTTTCTTGTATTTATTCATTTGCACACATATTCCAACGCATACAATATCGATACACATTGTTAGTTTTAGTAAATGACACATCTTTCCCGTCGATACCTTAAAAACAAATGGAATACATTAAGACATTGCACATCTATATTTGCGACTTTATCACCTCTCCCTCTCACATTTTAGGCGTCGATGTCCTCCCTGACTCAATAAAAGGGGGCTGTTTTCTATATCTTTTAGGAAGTAGTTTGCGTGGTTGATGCAGAGTCTCTAATTGCTATGGTACACGTCTACAAACAATACACACTGTAATTCCATCAAGACTGATTATATGTTTCGACCTATCTGGGTCAATTTAAAACTAATCAAACCTCTGTAAACTTCTAGTGCTCAAAGGGTTATTATTGCAAGTTCTATTTTACAATCATAACAGTATTAAATAAAGTTTGCGGAATAACCTCGTGTGCTACAGCTGTTATTTTATAAGAAGAATGTATTTGCCATGTTAGTCCAACCTTGATCCAAACTTTACCATCTTGTGCTATATATTTAGATAGTTATATGTGTTCATTAAAAATATGTTCCTTGCATAAATCTTAGCTCAAATGTGAAAACACTGGTGTGGTCTTATTTAAAAGGATTTGCCGTTCTGGTTAAATATTTCTAACTGATAATCGGTTTCCACAATTCTGAATTTACTTTTAAATTCAAAGCTAAAAATCATTATAACTTTTATGACATATTTACAGTTGAAGTGAATGTACGAGGAAGGAGAAGCAAGGACGCGTTAATGGGGGTTGGTTTTACTTTCTAATTTTCTATTAATGATATACAAACTAATCAAAACAAAGCAATATCCTTAAGTACATCTCAATCAGGATTATTTTGTTGCACTACATTACACATCACATCACGATATTCATTTCCTGAATGAAACTATGAAACACATCTGATTCTCTAGCGAAGATTCAGAATGTTATTCTTAATGTATCGACATAACTTATTTTATTACCTCAACCACCACTCCTGCCAGGCCTTACTATGTGAAGCACAACGGAGGAAAACTTGCATTCTTATTTATTGTAGCATTCATATCCTCGTTGCAAACAAAATCTTATGAATCCTAGTTCAGACACTATTAAATATATTAGCTATTTCTCCATAAAGGTTTGGCAAGCCCTTTTAAGTTACTGTTATTTTTAAATCAAGAATATTACCAATAAATATTGATAACGCCATAATTATATTTTATATTGAACAAATATGTATTGGGCATCAGGAACTGCACGATTACGATGCGCACGAAATGCATATTAATTGTTGCTAACTTTCTTTATCTTCGTGCAGTAACATTAACACAATTATCAATGCCGTACTGGTCATATGAGCACTACTTGATCACTGGGCGACGAATATGTAAATGAAGCAAACGCACCATTATAATGGAGACCATCAAAACGTACAAAATCAAACGGGTTATTGAGAAATAAAATAACGAAATATATAACCAGGGAACAGTTAAGATTAATGTGCTTATCGTTTTACTGAAAATAAAGCGTTAATTATCTTCCTGAAGTAAATCGTGTTATATAATTCCCAAACGAAGAAACAGTTGTATATGTGTTTTCCTTGTTTAATGCCATTGTATGTATTATATTTCTTTCATTTGTCTGCTTTTCTTAGAAAATGTCCTTTAATTTCCTTTAAAGATGTGTATAATGTAAAAGGCTTTACAGTATGTATTTTATTTAAATCGAGGTGCCTTTAATGAGATGTATCGATAGATCGGTAGAGCGATTACTACATACATACACACATACAGACATAGATACGCACGTACGTGCATGAAAGTATGCATTGCACAGATGCATCAACGGACAGTTAGATAATAGACAATTTACGGGAATTTCATGTTAAACTTCATGTACTGAAAATACAGTTAAAACGATTTTCAACTCTCTTAAAATACTGAATATGTTTCTAATGATTCTTATTCACTTTTCATTGTGACGCTAAGGTTCAGCCACTCTGTCAGAAATCTACCATGCACAATATGAAATATCGACCTGCGAACCAACATGTAGATTAACTAGCTATATAATGGGATTACCTGAGTTCTAGGCTTGATTTTTCTTGTACTACATGTTAGTTATATAAACTGATTGCGGAGATTTTTTTAACATGCCGAACAACCGATAAGGGGTTTGCCGAACCTATGCAGATTATGGGCACAACTATTATCTGCCTGTTAAATCATGCTTAGAATTTTTGCATACTACAGAAGACCCAAATTCACCAATGAGGAGCAATTTGACATATAAAAGTGGAAGAAAAAATGATCTAAGAACAACAACTCTATTGGCCTATTTTGCAGAGAAATATCTCAAACTTAAATTGTAAATATTTCAACAACACCAATTGACCCATATTTTGTTGATGTTTACTCACAATATGGTCTTATTACCTTAATTCTCAAGCAAACTACATACGTTACAAGAGATCTCGTATTTTAAAGTATATTTTATGATTTACAAATACAATTCTACCGGGAAAAGGTTGAAAATTGTATAAATAGGTATTTTGAGATAATTTCACACAAATTTAATTCAAAAAGCTATTGCGTTTTTGCTATTATAAGTTATGAAATAAGACGGATAAATATTCATAAAGTAAAATGCATCTTTACCAAAATTTATCGTATCCTAAATTTCATTTAAATTGATAATAGTGAAAATGCAAAATATTATACACATTTCAAGTCATCAAAGTAATACCATCCTAACCATAACAGTTTCCGATTCAAAATATAAGCACCAAAGTTCAAAATGTGTATGCCTTTCCACTCACTCCAAACATATAGCGTATGTATCAGATACATGCGACAAGAGACTATTCATTACATTTACAATTGTTTTCACTCAGTCTTCTTGGTTCCCTTTTGTTCATGAAAATATGACATGAAATTATTACAAATATGTTTGATTAACCATATTAAACACGTACATTCGTGATTTTAGTATTTTTCCTGTATGTGACAGATGAACATCATCATTATTCACATGATCATTGATCTGATATAATCATTATGACTTATTTTATATTTTAAAGGAAGATAAAATGATTAAAATTTGTGTGCCAATTAAGTGAATTTACGAGTTTTAAAAATAAAACAAAATAACTAATGCATTTTATAAAATGTTTTTGTAACGAAAATGGCATCGTATGTGTCGTAGTGTAAAACATGGAAGTTCAAATAACTATTTTGACGCTTTTATTTCAGACAAACTGCATTGCATACAAGGAGTTTTCTTCTTACGAAATTCAGTGTTTTGGGGTCTGACAAAAGTTCCCAATATCTCCAACGTCTCGTTTACTTGGTGTTAATTCCTTAGGTGCTGTAAACAGTCTGAATTGTTTACTTAGTCGCTCAATTTTTTTCTTATTTTTTGTGTGTGTTGTCTTTATCTAATGTCTTAGGTTTGAAACATCCGGTTTCTAAATACCTACATTTTTATGGGAACGCGCAAGAGCCACACGCCTGATAATCTGCAAACCTTTCCTTTATTACTTTTAGTAATAAATGGCATCCTTACTATCAGGTGAACATTCTGCTCTTCATTTCTTGATACAATATCACTGTCATATCCACTG
This sequence comes from Sinohyriopsis cumingii, assembly GCA_028554795.2. Taxonomy (NCBI): domain Eukaryota; kingdom Metazoa; phylum Mollusca; class Bivalvia; order Unionida; family Unionidae; genus Sinohyriopsis; species Sinohyriopsis cumingii. Next base: position 25,654,828 of record CM068841.1, on the reverse strand, counting down.
GTCTGTTCACTTATGCTTTCGTTGCTTTCTTCTCTTTTCTGAGCCGTGAAATTCAGTTTCTTAATTTATTTTGCATGTTTCTCTCCTCCCTTTTCTTCTTACTTACTTGTGACAATGGCACATAATATTGCCTTTGCCCAGCTCTCTCTCTCTCTCTCTTTGGAGGAACACCGGACCTTTATCCGTCTACCGTTCCCTGTAGGCCTTTTTTATTTCCTTTCTTGTTTTGGCCATTCTAAAATAAACAAGTGTTATGTCTATTTGATTTAATTTATATTTGTTTAATTGAATTGTGTGTAAGTTTTAAAAAATGTATTACATGTTAAAGTAATATATTTTTTTTATACTGAATTTGGCATTTTCCAGAAATTAGTTTGTTATGAAGCTGACCTAGTTCATGATCTTGATTCAGAAGCTAGTGAGTCAAGTAAATAACCGTCTATTTTTATCTTATTCTTGGAGTAAAATGATGTTTTTTTTTGTCAAGGTCGTACTGGGAATACGTGACTTTAGATGTAAACAGCCTCTATTTCGAAATTCTGGTTTTACTGGAATTGCGCAGTAGTCATGTTTAATACCGATGTTTATAGAGAATTTAGTCAGTTTGGGCTTGAAAACACTTGATATCAAGGTGTTCGTTTTGTTGTGACCAGTTTGTAGTTACATTAAAATTTTTGTTCAAATTATTTGGATTCTAAAAGATTAATCCGTTTTCCTGGAAATACTTTAGTGCTAATACATAATTCTTGGAACAATGCATTTCTTTGAATTTTATTCGGAATTCAAAACACCGGAATATTGCACTAATACAGGGGTGTCAAACTCAATCGCTCAGCGGGCCAAAACTCAAATCACACGTAAGGTTGCGGGCCGAACAGGATAAACATTCAATAAGCGGAAAATTAAACCTTTTTTAAACATTAATATAAATTAAAACAGAAAAAAGTTTTAATAATAAAAACTCATTGGCATACCCATTTTCGCTCTTATGCCAATTTGTCAGAGCTGGATGTTTGGCAAGGCTGCTAATTAGGGAATTTGATTTGCACTTTATATCGCAGGGCCATTAAAAATATTTTTGCCTAAAATTCTCTCTCGAGCCGGATATAATTGTACGCCGGGCCTGATGTGGCCCGCGGGCCATGAGTTTGACACATGTGCTGACTAATATGACCCAGTTTGTATTATATTATAACTGATAGTGAAAGTAGAATGTGATTTCCATAATCAGTTTTGAAACATGTCTTCCATTCGGATACTACTACCAGAGTATTACTTCCCAGTATCAGAATACTGTAAAATATTTAAATAGACGCCTCATTATTTATTTACCACCACTGACTCTATGTGATCTCACCTATGTTATAAATGCGTGGTGTGCATGCACTGTAAGTTTTGCTTTATTTTGGATTAACAAGTCTATCCGTTGGTAAAGCGGGTTCGGCCTTTATCTCTACAATTGTTTGAATCATCAAACTATAATATATAAACGACTATTTTACTAGGTCCACACTTTGCTTCATCGCCTATAAGATCATAATGTAGACTTGTAGTGTGTACATGTCTACTGTTCAAACATATCTTGATCACATTATAGCTGTGCATACGACCGCAAATATATTTTACATACCTTTATGTTAACATTATTGGATTGTCCTTTGTTCACCTGAGATGTTGATGCATATATTATCAACGTGGGTGTGGGTTGCACTTGGTAGAGTCATAGTATCATCTCATGTTTCGTTCTGTAAATTGACAGTTAATTAGCTGAATCATTGCCTCAAAACTTTGTTTAATGACGCGAATCCAACCAAAATGCATTTTTAAAATATCATTACAAAATTGCTCTGACATTACCTGATTTGTATAAGTTATTTGGACCGTTATGTTGGGTGGGAAGGGCAGAGCACGCAAATTATTGAAATAGATCAAAACGATCACGCGAAGCAAGCAGTTTATCAATAGAACAGGCCAAATCAAATATGTAATGTTCTCTCTTATGTAGGCCATGCAAGTTGTGTGCAGTCCTGTATAATCGGCTCTCATATTGCATTTTTGAGTTACAAATTGTTTTGAATGGTTAAATGTAAGACGATAAAAAGCTACTTATAATTTTCATGCTGGTGGCTACATAGTTCGTTCCAAGGTCAATGAAATATGGATGATCCTGCGGAAAAAGAATATCTATATTATATTTCGGGACATGACTATTTTGAACTCTTTTTAATAAAAGAAACCCACATATAACTACCTACATATCTAGCACTAGATGGTAAAGGTTGGATCAAGATTGGACTAACATGGCAAATTCATTCTTCTTGTAAAATGACAAATCTAGCACACGAGGTTATTCCACAACCTTTATTTAATACTTTTATGATTATAAAATAGAACTTGCAATAATAACCCTTTTAGAACTGGACAGTTTACAGAGATTTGATTAGTTTTACATTAGCCCAGAGCGGGCAAAACATATAATCAGTCTTGACTGAGTTACAGTGTGTATTGTAGACTTGGATCATGGCAATTATGGACTCCGCATCAACCACGCAAAGTACTTCCGAAAACATATATAACATAGCCCCATTTTGTGGCGCCAGTTAGATCATCGTCGCCTAAAATGCGAAAGGAAGAGGTGAGAAAGAGGCAAATATAGATGTACAATGTCTTTATGTATTCCATTTCTTTTTGATTGTTTCGGCGAGAAAGATGTCAATTACTAAAACTAACAATGTGTATCGATATTGTATGCGTTGGAATATGTGTGCAAATAATTAAATGAAAGAAAACAAAATATAGTATGAATCTATGCAAAACTTTATTCACATATAGAGTTTCAGAAACAAACATGATTGCTATTGAAATTTCTGATATTTTGTATTTTGCGTGTTTATTAAAGATATTTGAGCTCTCCAAAAACATTTAATAAACAAAGTATTATCTTAGAGTAAAATCTCTCATTTTTTAAGCTATATTAGTTTACATGGTTTATGTTAACATAAAGACAAAATACAAAACCTGAGAATGATTGACCATTTTCTTCGATACTTATCATCAGGTGGCAACGTTGTGGTACGAGCGGCTGTCGGGTTATAGAAGTGTTTGTATTCTTTTTTCATTAGAGTTTGTTTTATAAATCTTAACACATTAATACTAGATATGTAAAGACGACAGTGCAGTGGGTCAGATGTGTTTTATGCAAATATGTTTCTTTCAATATGCAAATTCGATCACTTGCTTATCTTGTATTGTTATCGATGTGGTAACATATCAATACATGTTACCCAGTGAAGATATGAAATTTTGAATGTGATATAGTATAAACAGCAGGCAAATTATTTCTTAGTTGGGATACGGCTATAGCGTAGGTATTTGATGCGTTTCCAACGAGGCTCTACTCGTTTCTCAATTTTTTCTCAATATATCCTCCAATATTTGCCCCCACAGATGCCACAGCTCCAATACTTTTGGATGCAAACCCTGCCGCCCCAACGGACTGCGCCACGGCCACTACTGAGCCGGCCGTAACTGCACCTCCATACGATGCCATCATTGAGGCACCTATTGAACCTGCAGCAATACCAGCGCCAGTGAAACCAATCATTGGCAGTGCGACAGGGGCAGCAACAACAGCTATAACTCCTCCAATAATTTCTCCCCAAAATGCTGCAAAGACAAAATATTTATACGTGTTTTAGAAGAAATATGTAATATGAGTGTAAGTATATACCTTAGATGTAAATGCAGGAACAAAATGGTATAATAATTTGTGCATCTTAATTATATTTTACCGGAGTTATTTGACTTGATTCTCTATAAATGTTGTAATCATTGCAGAAAGCTTGTGAGAGACTTGAAACCATAAGTGTGTTCGCACTCTAACTGCTGTTCTGGTCGGACACGGTCTAATGTATCAAAATACTGATTGGGTTAGGCATTTTCAAACTAACAATTTTTATTCATTGCTGATAATTTTTATGATTTCATCACACGTGTACAGTGTACTTGAAAGTACAAAGTTGGCTAAGAAGGGGCGGGTTAAAAGGAAGTTCTTTTTATTAAAAAAAACTGTACGTTAGGGAAGAAATTATTATTAATATTAAATGAGATTAATATTAATTTTCTTTTAAATCTCCAGAAATAATATTTCATCAAACTCATCTTGCGGTAATCCAAAGACAGCTCGTGAAGATGTGTATTTCCTGAATGAAACTATAATACATATACTATCTACCTATGACCTGCTTCTTGAATAATACGAGTGTGCTTTTAAATGTGGGAGTATAGGCATCATCTAAAGTATACTCGAACTATATTATTTACCAGTTTTGATTATGTGAGTTTTGAAGTACAGACAAGAAAGGCTATCGTGCGTCATTATATCTGCTTTGAAATCCTTGATGCAAAACATTGGTATGTCCCTTGTTCAGACAACGTAATATCCTTTGGAAATAAAGAGCGCTTGGGTCTTGGGTAAAGGTACATGAAGATATTGCAAGTATATTTGGGTATTGCTTTAATGACTAAATAAAGAACGATGTCGATGTATACTGTTACCTCCTTGAATATATTTTATATGGGAAGAATACGTGTCCAACATTTTCCAACCTGATGTTCGCTATAGGTAAGACGCATGTATTATACCTGATGTTACCATGATAGTGACAATATCTGAATTGCACTGAGTGTCAGTTGAGCAATAACCTACAGTCGGACAACGATTAGCCAATGATGCGAACACACTATTATAACAGAGACCATCACAAAAACAAAATGAAACTGAAAATTTCCTGAACATATCCTGCAGTTTATAGGCACCCAATCTCGGAGCATATATATTAGGATAGCAATAAATAATAATGAGTTTGATTTTAACGAAAATAGACTGCTGATTATCTCCACTAGAAAACACATCATTCTGTTTGATGCCAAAATAATAAAACAATTGTATATACTTTGAGTTTTTTATTTAGTGTAATGATTTGTATCATTCTTCTTTTGTTTTATACATACTTGCATACTAATAGACATTCAAACGAACCTACTTGCATTGATGCATGTAGTCATATTTACAGATATATAGCGTGCAAGGGTCTGAGTGCCATTGGAGACAACCTACCATTAGCGGGATTAGCTGAAATTAAAAGTACGACGAAGACCCATGTACAAACTGCGGGCTTCATTCTGAAAGAAATTAAAGTAAATAGATTTAAATTCCGTCGATTTTCATTAGAGAAGAACTATAAAACCAATAGGCTAGTATAGAAAAACAAATGCTTATTAGAAAAATGCCCTTGTCATTTCAGTTTTACGGGTGAATATTGTTTAATAGATAGCAGTCGATTAAGTATTTCGAAATGATATACGCGTCATACATATTCGTTTGCTACCAATTTAAATCTGCAAGATTGTTCATTTAATCAACTGCACTAAACGTCTAAACAGGATGTGGAAAGTTTCTAGTATACGTTTATATCTGCGGTTTTAGCGTGAAAGTCAAAGTATCTGTATCTTATCTGTAAAGCTGTCGCGCTTTAACATAGCTACTTGTGCAGACTCCCCAACGGAACGAACGTGTCCAAAATGTAGCGACTGGCCAGAACATTCATATTCCCTGTATTTGATAAAAAGTGGGCAATCGTCCTGCAGTGGGATTTTGCAGTCATTTTAAAATGATATTGAGTAGATAGGTTCTATAACCGTGTTTAGCATAATAAAATCTCCCCTTGGATAATAGGTCACTTTACTAGTTACTGAATTAAAGCCCTTTCAAAATAATTCAGTCAATACACTTGGTCGATTTCTTCATGGATAATAGGTCACTTTACTAGTTACTGAATTAAATCCCTTTCAAAATAATTTAGTCTTTACACTTGGTCGATTTCTTCATGAAGTTCGATATATGTCACATTCAGCTGAGTTTTCGACATATTCTATTTTGTCGCTCAGCAGTGTACGCATATTTTAATGATATTGCGGTAATATATATAGAAGTTGTGGCAGTGGAAAGCAATTATTATTTTACGATCGAATATTGTTTTTCAAATTTGAATAGCCATATTACAGTTAGTGGTCCTTCCATGGACAGTTAACCTCTTAATAAAGTAAGATTTAATTAAACGTTTTCGGTATGATTTCTAAAGTACGGTATAGCTCAAATTATCTTACCAATAACTTAAATAGAGACAGTTAAGCCTGGTCACAAAAAGAAAGTTTCGTGGCATCTCAAAATGCAACGCAAGAATGTAATAGAATAGAAGAGTGTACAAGGGTTTAGAAGACAGTAATATTCTTTTCATCATTTGTAAACGTTTATGTCATGTATGCGTGAACAACGTTTTGAAAAAGATTTTACGGGAAATCACCTCATCATGTGTGCAATTTACTCAGCAAACATTCACACACATAAGCCATCTTGATACGGAAAGATCAGACATTACTAAAAGCTGACAATTGTATTTAATTACATGACTTATTTTGTTATATTCTAAAGCCATAAAGTCGTTGGTGAAATGGTTTAGGTAATCTGCAAATATCAACCGATTTTAAGCCTCCAATGGGGTTTATAAGATCTCCTGAAAAACAAGAATGTAGAAACTAGATAGTAAGAGTTAGAATAAGAAAACAAGAGCATTCATTTGTTTAAACGCCATTCGCATTAGTTGTATGTACACGATCAATATTGAGAGACAGGCTAGATTATTAAGTCCATTCTTTGAACAATCTTTCCGTGTCCTTTTATTGTATAAGTACCAGTTTTAAGTTTTGCACAGTTGCTATTACTTCCTAACTTCTGCAAAGCTAATGAAGGTAACTGAAGCCTTGAGTTGTCTTACAGAAATACCATCTACTGTTAAAACTTAAGGAAAGATAAAGCTTACCTCGTGAATAGCAGTCAAGCTAAAATGCCTCCACTACCTATGTGTCTGAAAACCACCCTCAACTAATGCACAATTAACTCTGCACTCAAATTGTATATAGGAATGGAGACTAGGATTATTTTGGAATCGTTGTGCTGCAACGTGGCACATTATTATTTACTCATACATGCGCAGACTCGAAGTTATTATCGATTTTCAAGTGTACAATGGCACCCAATACCTGTAATGATCACCGATCATTGCCTACAGCGTCATTGCAAACGGTATGCGGATCAGTACTAAATCTTTTGAGATGTGCCCATTGACTGTTAAATAATTTTGACACTGGTCTCAATATCACATACGTCACCCCGTAGTATTTTAAAGCAAATTCCATAACTGATGTTAATAAAAGGAACATATATAACTTAAGGTATTTTTTATTAAAACTTTCAATTGACATATTTCCAGTTTCAATATCCATGCACAATAACAATAATATGATATAAAAACTCTGTATTCAGTATTGGTGGACTTAGATATAACGTTTATTAGCAACATGTGCGAAGTATTACAAATATAACTTTACATTTAACATAATGAGCTCCATCGAAACATTTGTGTCTTTTTATTATCAGAGAAGAGAATCATCACGTTATCATCAAAATTATCTGATTCAATCAATCGACTATTGACTTTTATAAAATTTTAAAAATTATCTTACTCTTCTGTAATTTTCTTTTGCAAACAGAGATAAAGTTATATGGACCTCCCAAACCTGTATTGTGAACAAACAAAGATACATACGCACAAATGGTATTTAAAATATATAATATATCAGCGAATGTTTATAATAACTCAGTCTCGTATCAGATATGTGTTCAGTGGTCCCTAAATGAAAATCACATTACTTGATATGTATACTTAGTTTCTTAGTCTCCTACAATTTAACTTATTTATATTTGATCAATATCTACTTTTTATAAAACAATTCAAAAGAAAACGAATGAAAGTACATTTTCGTCTTGACATAAGAATGACATAAGCTATCCACAACTTAGCCCACACTGTTACAATCGTCGTAAAGAAATGTATACAAAGAGTCGAGTAGCATAAACATTTCTGGAAAGTCGTAAGATCATGGTAGGTAATCCTGATTGCGTTACCTAAATTGTGTAGCGTTTTTGCAGATTAAGATGCCACCTTATAGCATGTTGTTCGGTGATGTGTTCGCCGTCTAAATGGTATAGGGGATGGTGAGTGCCGGCAAGGCGATGGATCCGTAACCATTCACATGGCTTCAAATCTCCGTAGAGTAAATCTTGCAAAATACCTGACGGATTTGATAATATTATTTAATCTTATTTTTGTAAATATGTAAATGCCATCAAGGAATTTTATGAAGGATCCAGGGATAGCACTTTCCGCTTTGTTTGCTGTATACTGGCATTTTTCTAGTATAACTTCTACCTTGATTTATGTAGTAAGATGCTTCAGTGATATTGTGCTCAGATTAGAACTAATTACTGGATGGATATGACTGTGTGTATTCTCTGCGAGAAGGTATTATATGGTGATGTGTGCACAGTCAAACATTGCATGAGGGTTGGTGTTTGTAGGCAAGGCAAGGGACGCCGTAAACCGTGAACTTGGGTTTGAATTGACGTGTATATATATATATATATATATATATATATATATATATATATATATATATATATATATATATATATATATATATGTATATATGTGTGTGTGTGTGTGTGTGTGTGTGTCACCCTTAACAGGATCGATCCTTTGCCAGGTTAAGTAGAGAATAAAGAGGGCAGACTGTTTGCTATATTTCACGAACAAAAGGTTTCAAAATTAAGCTTAAATGGGCTAATCTTCTTCATTGATAATAATCAATCATTAGGTACGAACTTAAAGGATTAGTCCAAAATAATTTTGCTTTTGCATATAAAAATGATTACAGCTCACATGAAAGCTCATCAAACATTATAATTTACCGTGTCAGGACAAATAACTTTACCAAAACCATTGAATTTCGTTTCAGAGTATTTTACCAACGACACTTGTTAACTGCATTGTCAATACGAGATTCTAATGTGGATTAGCTTATGAATAGAAAATATTTGAAAAGAACGACATAGATTCAAGCAGTCTATTTGTTAAGATTCAAGTGCTTACTGTATTTGATAAGATAGCTACGTATACCTCCCATGGATTCTTTCATACACTAACATGCAACCTTTTACAGGATCGAACTGATATTGTTTCGCTCTGTTGCCAAAACGATATCGAATCATGGTGACAGAGTTACGTACAAACGACTCATATTTCCATTTAATATGGCAGAATACGTGTGTGTCGGAAGGCAAATGTGAATTACATGCCTAACGAGACATAGGTAATCACTTGCAAAAAGATCTCATTTTAATATGAATATTTTGCAGTTATAAGAAACAATATGTAAGTAAGAACTATCTCAAAAATGTTCATACACACAAATGAAGTGAATTGTTATATAACACAAATTTAAACATGCATAAAAGATCAAATACATTGGCAAACGCATTCTGAAATCAGTCTATTAAAAATGAATTCATGCCCTTTTGTCAAGGTTTTTTTTTTATCAGATATACCACCATCAATAATAATTTGTATCTGTATTGAATCAGTTGGGAATCACGTTCCGAGTAGTTTTATTTTTTACAAATGCTCTACTGTGACAATATATCTGCTTACAAATGAGTTCAGGTTTTCTAAAGGTATTATATCAGTGAGATTAAATTGCTTCGTATAAAAAGTAGGAGGAGAGAAAGATGAAGAAAACTGAAAATTCAATTACATGAGTCCTTTCAGAGTACAAATTCTTCTGTATATATTTGTATTGGCATTATACTTTTATATTTTGATTTACTGGACCAGATGGTTGATAATAATCATGCGTATTAATCCAATTTAATATGAAATCTGTGGAAAGGGGTTTGAGAAAAAGAGGATTGAATGGATATCTAGGTTAAAAAAGAACGTGAATTTCGTTAAACATGCGAATACCATTAGAGAACGTTTGTTATATTACATTTATAGAGCATTTTGTACGTGTTGACGATAAAATGTGTTCACAAACCGACTACTTATATAATGATTTTTGTGGGGACACACCAGGTTTTTTCTATTCTCCATAGAACGAATGAACATATAATAAGTCACACCGTATTCCATTTATTCGAGTGTTTGTTGTCTGATAGAAGTCTTAATTATTATGTATCTTGCCTTAACAAATTAAATATAATAATTGGAATATCTGTGTTTACTTCAATCCAATAAGGAATTTGCCAATAACTTTATCGGTCTAGAATACCGATGACTCGCTTGTGACTTTTTCCGTTTAACCTCGAAATCTAGCCATAAGTTTTCATATGTATAAGCCCGTCAATATCTCTGCTTACTTATGTATCTGCATATTCTCCAGCCTTTTATTTGTCTCGAAAGTGTGGATGTCCTTCAGTTCCTTATGGATCTGTCAGCCAATGACCCATCTATCTATTCGCACATTGATAAGTAGAGTTTGTCTTTTGTCCGCCAATCTAAGCAATAGCCTGTTCAACTACATGCCTACAATGTATTTCAATTGCAAATTTGGAAATAACATTGTATTTTGTTCGAAAGATAACGTTTCAAACACACTTGTTTACAGTTTTCTTGATTATTGTCCATTTCAGGAAACATCCAAGGACATGATCACTAGAAAATGGTCGAGATTTAAAAAATACAACGATACAATTATATTTAAGTAGAATCGGAATGCCGGATTTAGATTGTTTCCCCTATAGGTCTTGACCCAAAGCTACAGTTTCTACCCCGTCCACATTATTTGGCAAGCATGAAAATAACCCCTTTCGGTAACCTCATTATCTGCCATTTCTTTATGAGCTCTCTAGTGAATGAAGGTTACTCAAGCAACATTTCCGGTATATATTGCTATTGGTCAGCATGTACTGATTGCAAAATGAAAGGAAGTGAATGAAATTATATTAATCGCCATGGAAAGATTTTCAGTTAAACGCACTAAATAAATGCGCGATAAAGTAATTAACGGATAATTGTTAGGCAAAATGGATATAATCATATATCAAAGGATATGTATATAACCAGTGCAAATACTTGCAATTGATTTTTTCTTTAGATTTAGAAGATGATGTGGGAATAATACAATAGTGAAAATACCATTCCTTGGCAAATTAGCAACAATAATAACAAACATATAACAAAGCGAATCACAATTAAACTGAATGTTGAAAACTCTTTTTTATGTAAGTTAATTATAAGCCTTCATTCATAGATTTTTTTCTATGCAAAACGCTTCGAATATGCATCTGATGATGAAATCCTTCTGTTAACCTTCCTTAATGAAACAAATAATTTACAAATAAAATAAATCACTTTCTCTGTGTAGTTTGTTTCCATTATGTTAAGGGTTTAAACTATCAAAACATTTGGCAATGGCAGTTACTTCGCGTGATAGTTTAAATTTGCATACGAAGATTGCACTTTCTAAACAGGACACGATTCATACCATTATTTCGTCAGTTTTGAACATTAATTATATTTTCGGGTGTGCAATTCAAACATATATCTATGCATCTGATGATTAAAGGCTTCTTTTGATTTTTTTAATGAAAGATTAAAAGCAAGCAAAAGTAATTTTCATCGCTTATTTTATTTCCATTGCGTTCCATTTTTTCCGCTTCTATGAAACTGAAAGGTTTAGTTTCAGAGACCGTGATAACTGTCACCTTACTGGTTGATACAGATGAGCCGCTTACAACGCTTTTAATCTACAGTAGAGAAATGATTTCCATTTAATAAGGTAAGCCGTAGTAACGGCGTCGAAATCACCATTAACTTTTATCCCCAACAACATAAAAATACATGATTTTTAGGCTCGGATAATTAAAGTACATATATTCATTATAGTTTGTGAATTTGTCCTCGGAAAATGTAGCTAGCTATTTAACGGCGGATAACGTAACACTGACTTGTCGGTGCTGTTCATCCAACACAGGCCTGCTATCCGTACAACTACATGAGTGAGAGTCAAATTTGCCAAGAATCCGGTGCCACAAATTCAAGCGTTTTTCTTTTTCTATTTTTCTTTTTTTATGTTTGATCGAAGGTACGTGAAGGAACCTTATAAAAAGAATACGAGCCGGTAAATAAAGTTTGGTCATCATCTTATTTCCAAAACGCAGACGACTATCTAGATATGTATGTATGTATGTATGTATGTATGTATGTATGTATGTATGTACTGATGCGCGTTTGCTCGTTGATATGTTTGAGAAATTTCGTGACTTTGCCATTCATGTGTGGAAGCTAGATTCGACACATTACTTCACGTCACCGTGTATGGATTGGGATGCGTTGTTGTCCTAAACCAAACTCGATTTAGAAGTGCTCACGGGCATTGACCGGCACCTGTTTATTGAGAAATTTCTTCTTGGCGGGATTTCTATGGCGAGTTACAAACAATCCCAAACGTCGACGGTAATAACCCCGCTGTTTCAAATAGTAACATCCTGTATCAATTTCAAATAACTTCATGGGCAATGAGGCAACCATTGCCGGTTGGTAGCATTAAAATGATTAATCACACACACATTTACCTGCAAACATTAAATACTTTCAACAAGAACAGTGACCACAATAACTGTGAAATTGACTTGGAATACCGTTATCTGAAGGGCACAACGAATATACAATGGCACCGAGGCGTTGTCGATTTCTGGTTTATAGACGTCTCAGTATCATTCGCGATGATGAGTAAGTATGCAAATACACTGAATGAAAAAATATAACACCATTCCTTAGGATTAAATTACGTACCGCACGTGCGAAACCTCCAGCTGTATCTACGATTGTGAATGCTTTTATCTAAGATCCATCTAGTGACTGAACTTCGCCAGCACGTTGGGATGGCCCCGTAGATACAGTTAGAAACGGTTCTGAGAAGAAAGCCAATGAGATGAAGAAGGAAACATCATGGAGAATCTGTTCAGACGCGTTCGAGTCGATCTTGTCCGTGGTAGAGAACACGCTCGTCGCAGACCCGGCCTTTGGATCGATAAAGACTTTTGATGATGGGCTTTTTGCCTTTCAGAGTAAAACAAATTGAAAACCCAAGCCGACAAAACCAATCTACCTTGGATCGTCCGTCTTAGACTTGTAAAATCTGCTCATGTACGAGTTTTACTGTGATAAAATGAAACCGTTTCACACAGCCAACGATGTGCACACGGACATGGCACTATCATGTTCGGTCATAAAGCATTGTTATTCAATGCATTTCATACCAGCGAGCATCCGAAAGAACATCCTTTGTTTAGAAATACCAATATAACGGATGATGTTGATTCAAAGCCGTATGTTTTGGTAAACCAGACAGGCTTGTGGGGCTTCGACCTTAAATGTATCCAGCTGAGCTTGGACATTTGCTTCTGAAAGTTAAAGGAGAACAAAGATGATTCACAGGTTGATGTGCAAAAAGATCTTGGACACGACATGTGCGTTGAATATTTTCTAGACCGACGGGAATTGGCGCAAAAGGCAAACATGACATCATATGGGTGTCTGAAAATGTACTAAATTGCGTTTGTCCCCTCTTAATAGCAACCGATTGATTCCTCCTGAGGGAATCGCCATTTACGCTTCTGGCAGTAATACTATATCGGCTGACACGTGCAGTTGATGCACTCGCGTGTTTTAAACAAATGTTGTGGCAGTGAGTTTTGTCAGAACGTCTTTCAATAATTCTCGCACCAATGTCCTACTGGGAGGCTTTCATCCACCGAGTAACGGTCCCAGACGATAACGTGTTGATTTTTGTTGAGTACCAATCAGTTCAGAGGTCGTAAACATATCAAACACACATACAGGAACAGTTGCACGACGTTGTCTGCCTTCTCACTCTCCTGGCGCATTCAGATACCGAGCAAACTTGTCTTCGAGTGGTTTAAATATACCAGCTGTGAGATCATTTTGTGAGTAAATGTAACAATCGTTTGTCAAATCGTTTTAGCTTGTTTTTGCCGATAAACCTCAGGGACTAACTCATAACCCTTTAGTATTCGTTCCTTAATCAAAGCGTAGGCAGCACTCTTCTGTACTGACATGGAAGCATGGATGTCTCGGAATTTGACAAAAGGTGCACTCTGTAATAATATAGTTCTATCTGCTTTGGCAATTTCGAATTTTCCGCAATGTTTTCAAAATATGGACAATATTTGTCTACTTCTTTTTCTCTAAAAGGGGGCACTAATCTAGTATTCTTAGTAACATCAAAACTTGAATTTATATGTAAAGTGGGTTTGTGATTTTCATTTTCCAGCTCTAATTATCTTAATCTAAATTGAAATTCTCATTCTTCCTTTTCTGTTTGCATTTGCATTTGCATCTCTCTCTCTCTCTCTCATATTTCTTCAATTATAGTTCCATTTATTTATCTCTTTCCTCTTTCTCCAGCAGCATTTTATCTCTTCCTTCTGTAACTGCATTTGTTTCTCTCTCTCTCTCTCTCTCTCTCTCTCACTGTCTCTTCTATTTCTCCAACTGAAACTGCATTATTATCTCTCTTTCCTCTTTATCTAACTGCATTGGCTTCTCTTCTTTCTGATGTTCAAGCTATTTTAACGCTAATTCTATCTTTTATTCTAGTGTTAATTCTTTTACCTTAATGTTGTAGTCTAATACAGACTTCCTGATCAAAACCAAGGCACTTTTGTCCAAAACATTTCCACCAAATATTGCACCAATATATTTCCTTTTTGCGTCTTTGCAAAAAGCTTTTGTCTCAGAAAAAACACACTTTCTGGCATATACAAGCAGCTCATCTTTATCAAACAGTCTAACTGCTCCTGGGTATGATTTGAAATAAAGATTTCCACTTTTGCTGATATTGTAAAAAGCTTGCTAAATTCACCTGCAATTTATAGAACGTGAAATAATACTAGGGATTTTAATATTCCGAAGCCAGGGGAATTTAAATTTCAAAAGCAGTTTTCTGAAATATTTTAGCCTAAATTCCTACCCCGGAATATCCCCCAATTTTCTCTTGCGAGTGTATGATCTTAAAATAAGTAATAGAAAAGAGTGAAGACAATTACCTTTGTACCATTTAACAAAAAATTTATTTCTCTAGAACACAATGTGAAAAATTAGATAAAGGAACTTAGGTTTTGCGAATTAAATAGAAAAATAATCCATAAATCGAAACCAAAAGTCCTAGTGATTTAAAATTGAAGGCGATGACGTGTCTATTGTGACCTGCGTCATACTGATGTGTCAACAATCTTCTGTTGAATAGCTGAACTATTATTCCATGTCTGAATTTAGTAAAAATTCCAATAAATTTTTTCCAAGAATTGTGTCATAGCACTTTTGTATACCCAGAACAATCACTTGAATTCAATTATTTGATTACAAAAATGCGGCCCAAACCTGACAAAACATAACAGAACTTAAAGTGCCAGATGTTAAAGCACAAGTGGTAAAATTCTGACAGTCACAAGATAATATAGTTTTCTGTTTGTCCTCGGGTCTCAAATTAGCATTTTTGATATAAAAAATTACCTAATGGAAAATAACTTTCATGCATGACTTAATGGGCCTTATTGATTTAAAATATAATACCCTATACAATTCACTTGGGGTATTCCAACACCCTGACCCTGCTCGATATGTTTACGGCTTATTGTTTTCTTGAATAGTAATTTGGTCAATCAGGTCACACACACACACACATATAATAATGAGGTTATTATTAATTAGTTATTTACATAAATGAAATAAAAATATATAAGAGTCATTCAGGTCAACCTAAAATTAATCTCACTTTTTGAAAGTGTTACTTGACAATAACATGTAATGGAATAAAAAAAATTAAAACTAACAGACTATCAATTAAATTACATATACAGTATATATATATATATATATATATATATATATATATATATATATATATATATATATATATATATATATATATATATATATAATTGTATAGAATAGTACCAAGGCAGAAAATTAATAGCTTCCGTCACGAGGAACAATCTCCGTCGTCAATATAGAAAATTCATCTGCCTTTGCAAAAGTGCATAAATCCTGTTCGCTTTGTTCATGCCTCAGCTAAGACCATTACGCCGGAAATGTCATACGTGAAATGGGGGAATATGTGACAGATGAATGTATTTTCCGAAAAGAAAAACATCCAAGCATGTTTCCACTCATTGTTGACCTATCCTATCTGAGAATGCGTGCATGAACTGTACCCATTGATAAAGAAATACATCTACTTTCTCTATATGTTTCGTTTCAACGTATAAATCCACCTCACAATCGTAAACATATATTAGAATAAGAATCGGTTAAAAATGACCTGATTTGTTTAGAGGGCTAACTTTACATTCTGTTGTCCCGATACCGATAAGGGAATATAGTGAATTTAGTGATTGTCACCATTTTGTTAATACGTTTACACTTTAAAATGCAGTGTTTCACTATCTGGTCCACTTGAAACAAAACGACGTAACTATTATTACCTTTGATTTTAAAAATAATAAGTTACCAAACCTAAGCTAGCGACGTCAAGCATTGCTTGCAAATTCGCAAGGGTTGTCTTACATGGTGATATAATCACAGATTGCAGATTTTCAGAAGGAATTGAAAGTAAAGGTACCACTATTTTGGCATCTTTCTTGAAAAATGAACATATCTTTGATACGTGTGAGGCAGAAAGCTTGGAATCCATCCTATCCTGGCAAATAATTTGCCTGATTGGTGTAGATTCAAGTTCAGTGTCATGTATTGTTCTGCAGACATTAGAGTATGATCATTTACTTTAAGGAACGTTTGCCGTAATGCCCAATATGGTAAATTGTATGACCATACATTCGTGTCAGACGCTATCAAAAGTTATTATTAAATACAAAATATGTCATCGACGTGTGATTTTAATTCCAGGTTAGCAAAGCTAACTTCCAATAATTTAATGATGACGTTATATTACGCAATACGTTTTCACCGTACAGATGTTCATAGTCGGAACATTTATCATTTTCGTGTTGTTCTGTGTAGTAAATATCTATATATTTATCAAACAGTTTGTGCCAAAGATATAGCATTGATACAATCATATAGATGTCAAAGTCATTGATACACCTTCCGCAGATCTTGTAGATTGTTAAACTTAGATAAACTTTCCAGTTACATGGAATGTAAAAATGTTTAGTACCGCATGGAATAGATTTGCAATATTTTTTCAGATTCCTGCCACGAGAAAATACATGATTATATTGTGCACCATATTTCTCCATCCTTTATGTAACGTAAGCTGTCTCATGCATGCAGTAATGTTCCGTTTAAGCACAACATACTTAAGACTGGTTTCGTTGTTCCAGAGAAAGAATTTTCATCTGGGTTGATAGTATTTGTTAAACAAAGTAGTAGTCGTTTTTTAATTGCAATATATTTCTTCGTTACATTTTAGTTCGAAACGGCATTTAATGTTTCTGCACATATTATGTTTTTAATCATTTAATTTCAGGAAAGGTTCAATACCTAATAACTCTTTTCATCTAAATCTTTAAACACACTTCCTTTGGAAGTATTAATAGCTTGGTATTATCCTTTAATGTTATGTTGGCATCATTCTGTTGTATGCAGCTGACATATATGAAGCACCTGTGCCTCCCATTTTCAATCCATATCCATTTAAGCCGTTTAGCTCTGTCATGGCATTCACTGACACAACGTGACTAATACAACATTGTTTATGAATTATAGTTATTTTAAAGATAGTCAAATCACATCTATACACAATGTAGATAACATTATGCCACTTAAGCACTAATTAAATATCTAAAACCATTATCTGGCATCAGTATATGGACACATGTAGGTAAGTGAGCCAGCAGCACAGTGACAATATGTTCACAAAATATATTCTGGATTGACGTGTCTTATATTAGCAATCACAACAATCATAAAATCTTTGTTGTAGTAGTAATAGTAGACAATATAACATACATTTCGCCTACACATTCAGCATACCAGAGTTAACATCGTGATAGTTATTGTAACAATCAGAACTACGTGCTCTATATCTTTTTAAAACATGATCGACTCGAAAAAGAGCAATCAGACATATGGTTAGCGCTTTTTAATGTTGTCGTCCTATATAACGAATATATTCATTCCTTACGCTCTCAAAACCTGCCGCTGTACTTTTAGCCATACTTTTCTCTTTTTGCTTACCTCTAAAGTAAAGGGTGCACTGTGTATGTATACTTATATGCAATTATTTGTATTTAGGAAACCAACCTCTATGCCACGAAATAGATAATCAAGCAGTTTCTAAAAGTTAATTGAGGATTCATTTACTCCTTTATGATGTGTTCTACAAATATCGCCATCATTTTAAACTAGAAACAACTCGTAACTGCTAAGATTTCATTGCTTGTTCTTCGGAGTTAGCCTAGTATTTGATTGTGTAAATTGCAGGATTTCCTGAAAATAATTCTTTTGTGTTTTTGTCAGAGAGCAGCTCCATCTGGAATGTTGTTGAACTTCCCACTGGCGCATATGAAAATCATTCAAACACTGAAGAGAGCCGGTTCTCATAAAACAATCTGTTAATACGCTAACATGACCACAAGTGCCAACATTTTTTTTAAGACCGCACCCTAATAAACGTGATATTCTTTGCTCCACATCGGGTACATGTTCCAATAATCGCTGCCCGTCCATGACGTGTTTGAACTCTAGATGAATTTGCAATATGTCTTTTTGTACGACATTGCACACACTGTGTTATATACTGTATACCATATTATTCCAGGACATCACTAATGGGAAATTCATTGATGTTTTTATTGGTTAATACCTAAACCATTAAAGCAAGGCGATATATTTCCAAACTCATTTCGTACACTAATTATCGGTCCTGCTAGATCAGGAAAAACGCAACTATTGTTGAACATTATATTAAGATGGCTGAAGTGGGATCAGGTGTACGTTATTGCATTAACTGACTAAGTCAAGATGACTTCGTCGTCCACCACTGATTTCGTTTCCACCATCGATGAAGCCACTATCAGTGATGATTTGGATGCAGACGAAAACAATCATATTGTGTACGACGGTGTGATGCTTGAGAACCAAGTCAATATCCCACAAATATTTTTCACGAGGCCAGCACAAAATGCACCAATGTAAATTATTTAACGAAACGCACATATCTCAAAGTAATCCACAACAACTTAAATATTTTGTGGCATTGACACGCATGATCATGGAAATATTCGTTGGACTTGGCCTGCCGCCGACCACACGTGAGATGAACTTCGACACATGTTTGCGCGAATCACTATACATCAGCTGTTTCTCACTATTAAT
Organism: Sinohyriopsis cumingii; assembly: GCA_028554795.2. Lineage (NCBI taxonomy): Eukaryota > Metazoa > Mollusca > Bivalvia > Unionida > Unionidae > Sinohyriopsis > Sinohyriopsis cumingii. The sequence continues at coordinate 25,635,509 of CM068841.1, read as the reverse complement.
CTAACTCGAACTTTCAATGGTAAATATCGTGTGGTTTGGAAGCGAAGTTATCCCACGCAGACGCCTTTCAGGCATCAATTTAACAATCACAACAATTATACACAATGCCGACCAGTAATGTCACAGAAGATAATGAGAGGCGGCACTGACAAGCTGCCAGCGAACACCAACAACTGTTTCATGGTGTTAGTGCAGTTTGCAAATTATCAAGGAACTGTTATAGTTGATACAAACTGCACGGGAAGACCTTACGGAGGTAACGGCGTTGATCAATCCAACGAAAGACATTCTCGAATGTGCAGATGATATCAAACATGAAATAAAAGAAGAACAAATCACAGCTCTAACGGGTACAGAAGAAAAACCGCTTCCTATTCATATAATATCAAGAGCTTTAAGACTATCGTAAAAACAAACAAAACTCCAGAGACTACTGGATTATTGCTGCAAGCGATTGAGACAGTCATGGAAAACATTGGAGAGGCGCTCATACATCTTCTGGAAGAAAATACCATCCGAATATAAAGTAAGGTTTAAAGAATCAAAAGATTTAAAATTTCAAGAAACAGCAGGGCATAAATATTCATCCATTATATACAGTTGGCATTTTGAGTACCTACTAAAATACAACAAGTGAAGTATATGTTGGAGAACAAACTGACAGGAGTTAAGAGACACGATTGCTATGAAAAGAACTGGTCCGTTTGGGAATATAGGCAGTGGACTGAACAAAGTAATGTAACGGGTAAAGATCTTATGTGGCCTGAGTTTGGAACGTTTATTGACTTCTGTTGAATCTTAGGTAAAGAAATCGCTAAAGTATGTGTAGATAATTTTGTAAAATATTGTCAAGGGGCTATAACCAAAAAAGGTGGTAGAAAACCCGAGCAAATAGATGTGCCTGATGAGGAAGCATTTTTGTCCCTTCAGAACGGAAATCACCTAAATATACAACAACATCCTACTCTCGAGCTGAATCGTCTAAAATGATTAAAGCCAATAAAAAGTTAAAACAAGTATTTGGTTTACATATAACGAACCGACTGTGCCAATGCCCTAATGGGATTTGTCAAGATTGCACGCTATCCCACTGATGCTGATGCATAGGAAATCTAATCAAATATTGATAAGATGGCCGCAGCCACAACTATACTTGGACTAACCAGGTACAGTGACGACTACACGAGAAAAGGTTTACAAAGGACCTGGTATTTTGACTCGTATCGATTTACACCATCAGTTCAAGTTGATTAATTATTTAACAAATGTCACTAGCTTCCACGATATACCTGGACTACTGAGTCTTATACTACTGTTTTATTCGACTTTACCAGCTGTACAGGCTTGGATAGATTGTCCCACGTAGGTCATCTCGCTGATAAAGTGTTGCAAGCATGTGAAGGTTGACCACTTCTACAAGCACTTATCGATTTAACAATAAAGTGCGTTTAATATTGTACAAATGTCTATTAAAATTAATAGACACTGCTTGGCTCGACGTGGTGTTGGTGTGGATCTAAGTAGATTTTCCCCGAAGCCGATTTATCTGAGTTTACCAGATGTGTTGATATTGGTGTTGATTAAAGTAAGCTTGTATTATTTGAAAATCAAAATGGAAAACTTAAAACTCCTAATGCTGACATTCAAAATATCGTTTCTTACGTTAAAAGGCGCTGTCGCCATAAACCGTCTTTTGGCGTTCCTGTCTAAGATTAGATTTATCATTGCATATAGTTAATAGATTCTGACCATGTTAATGAGGCTATGAAATTTAACACTGGAGTTTTAGACTGCGTAGCAGCTGGTGTTAAAATTGATGATAATTTTGTTCCACTTATTGACGAATACATGTGCCATGATGGTGTTATGAGATCTTCGTATACAACGAAATATAATCTTGTTAAGCACCAAATTAAACTTTATAGTTGGAATCATCCTGATGTACCAATACTAACTCTAGTCCAGCTTAGAATCATTGCAAGTGCACTTGAAATCGCCAAAGCATTGATTAAACCGCCAGGTGCAAAAACACTACTGGATGTTTTCTGTAATGACGACGTGGTGTTCGCCAATATATGAATGAATATTTTATGCTAGCACTGAGCCAACTGAGAAAAGAACTAAAATGTAATTCAACAAATAAGCACTTGCTCGGATAACAAATATTGGGCAAAGTATAGCAAATAAATTTAAATACGATCACATTCACGAGTGCACTCTTATTTTGAACTGCTTCAAGATTAGTAAACTGTATTTGTTAGCTATAGAGGATAAAAGAATTATCGCAGCCGAGTTCGACAGTGTGTTGGCGGAAATGGAAAATCACGAAAACTCTGAGCAAAAGTGAGGAACCGAGTGGTTGCTGATTTACAGAAAATAAAAGTCGAGGAAAACAATCTTCACTCTCGTGGATTACTAAGGCTACTTAGCCGCTGGCTGCACATTTTATGTCACTTGCTTGCCAGATCGCGAGGGATAGAGGCTTTCGCAACTTGTCTGGACCCAAAGAGACAAAAGTGAGTAAATCCCACACTCTGACACTACTTACTGCAGGTTGTGAATGGTCTCGTGATTGGTATGTTTTATTCAATCGGTCGATGCACCTTTTTTAACGAAGGTCAAACATATGGTTTAGCCAATTTGGTGTAAAATATAACAACTGAAACCTAAACTAACGGAAACTATGTGCATGAGTATCTGAAACCTAATATTCTTATTTATAAATAAATTTGAAAACAGCAAAATGTTTTGAAAAATAAATTAAAGCGCACGAAATGTATCTGTTCGACAGTAATCCATTGCCATATCAGAGATAGTCACACAAGACTGCAGTTTTAGTTGACATGTGTTACACAATTGTTGAATTTAGAGCAGAACAACATATACATTACAGTATGATATTGAACACGTGCCAAATGAAGGAACGAATTCAAATATTATTATTAACGGCGGCTGCTTTATTATAATTAATTATAATTCTGCGCAATGTTGTTACTACCCTACAATGAATTTGTATTTATTTTCAACATTAGTTTCATGCACTTCTTACTCCTGTCTTGGATTTATTCGTTTGTAATGAACATGTAGAACATGTAAATCATGAGTGTATCTTGCATCTCCCATCGTAAATGAAACACGTGTGAAATATTTGTAACACTAAAGGGACAAATATAAATGTAAGTTTTTACAGAAGATGAACAATTGAAATCTAATGAGACATACAGTTTTAGTGTGCTATAGCAAGGTTTTAGCGAATTGATACTGGTCATTTGTAAAAGTACATATTTTTATGAATTACTCTACATACTGTAGAACTCTTAAATCATATCTTTGTTTTGAAGTCGCCCATGGCCAATCCATTGACCTTTATATACATCATCCTTTCATGTTATAATTTGGATGGTTATTGATATATGATGTTTGGATCTAAATCGTATTAATACTTATTAGGAACCTATACTCAGGTTGGACAGAATCATACATGTTTCATCTTAGATTCAGGAATATGGTTCTGGTATGTTTATGTGCAAGTTTGTATGATATATGCAATCCAGATTCATGAAACAGGAAAAAGTGACCTCTTTTTGTCCTTCTTTTGTGATACATTTGTTCGTAGAAGCTAGGTTTGTCCATTTTGTTTTAACAGAAGACGTTATCAGTGCTTTGTTGTGTAATATCATATATGTCCTCTATGTACAGCAAGCAGAAAGCAACATCCACATAATATATTAGTAATTTTCGTCAAGGGTAAATGGAATCTTGTGATATATTTCTGTTAAAGGTCCTTATTGTATTACAGGATAGCAGCACGTCGACGGTAATGGGTCTTGGAGATACAGCAACAATACACGCTTATTGCATTCAATGAAAACTTAGAGACCGCCTTGAGACTGTGAGGTAAAATAAAATAGACATAATTCAAGGCTCGCTGGGTATGTACATTTGTGCAATTTCAATATAGATCAAATATCAAAATAAATTCGTATTTCGTATAATTTCCGCGACCTCTCATATCGATTACATCATGCTGATGGATAAATGAAATTCACATAGATCATATGTAGATACTTTTATATATAAGTATACTATTCCTTGAGATTCAAATCGAAGTTAATTCTACAATATTATATGCCATGGTGACACACATTATACTGGAAGTCTTCTAAGGTCAAGATAGACAATAGTGGCACATATCAAGCGCTTTTCTAACATCTAATCGTTCTTAAACTGATCTCTCTGTAACCTAGTCAATTTGGGAGACATATAGAATTTTAGAGTGTAAAATGAAATGTTTAATAGCACGTATTGCACTGTTAGTGTTAAAATATGATATAAGATATGCTACTAGAACATGACCCATAAGCGGTCGCTGTCAGATCTTCAATGATAACAGCGGAGATCTGATTTTAATGCGATTGCCTTAAATTAGTTTCGGCATGGAATTAGCTTTTCATGTTCTTCCTATTCTTTAGCTTTAGAGTTTGTATATCACCTATGGGCAAATTATCACATATATTTCCATTTATGTCTGGAGGTTTTTTATTCAAATTAATAATTCTTTGTATCAACAACAAATTTACATTCTTCATAAATCTAGTCCTTTTACACATTAAATCGACATCAAAATACGTTATATTTTAAAAAGAAACATTGTTCCTTTGCTTATAGTAGCACCCATCAGAGACGTCAAACAACAACTCGGTAGACAGCCACAAATAAATGTGTTGGAAACCAAATATGTTACGTTAAAATGGATATTAACCGGCATATTACAGTTTATATTGACCGTAACAATGTTTTTTTTTTTTTTTTGCTACTTCAAGTGACAGTGCAGATGCATATTGATTTTGCACTATTGGGTAATTTTTCCATTATTTTCTGAAGAAACAACCTGTGCCCAGTCGATACACAGTGGTCACGATTTGGTGAACACAGGAAAAAGAATTCCACTGAACTGGAGATCCTATGCTGAATGAGCGATCCTGCTTGTCCTTTTGAACCCTAAACTCAAGATGTGTCTTTCTTAGCATAAATAAAAAGCCAATTACAAAAGCAAAGTCAATGTACGGGTATACAAATCCAGTTATCATGCAGAAACCAAGCAGAGACCAGATGGATAGGTAGAGGCAATACATCATAAAAGGATATGGTCTACTATTTAGCTGTAAGAATTAGTAGATATTTGAAGACTGGTATTTGGAATAAAGAATTGCATAGGCATTTTCATTCTAATTAAAACTTGCTAGATGAGTGATAAACTGTTTTAAATAATTCATCGGTTTCTATATGCAATTTCTTTGATTGTGTTGTAGCATTAGTCTTTACTTTTTCAGAGCCTTCTTGCCGCTCCCTAAACACCATTCAATTATAATGCACTATTTAACTTTTATGCAGTTGTCCAAACCTGGATTCATATAGAGGCCCTGATGTTTAATGTTAGACTTCATTATAGCACTTTAAACAAAAGAGCATAATGTCATGCAAGTACTCTACTCTAATCGGGTTCAGGATGTTTCATAAATATCAAACCCTTCAAAATCCAAGTTGTGAAGCTTTCAAATATCTGCTAGAAACCTTAATAATGATTGTACTTTGCCAGATCAGGCTGATAAAAACTTATCGTCATTTGTACATTAGTCTGTGTGAGTCTTAGAGAGCTTAAACAAGCCTTGATGTACTAGCACATTGATTGGTAGTGAACAGATACAAGGAAACATCCGAATAATACGAACAGATAAACTCTTTTAGCTGACAACATGTATGGATATCTTTTACAAGATATGGATTTCTAAATGTAGTTGAAGATAATTGGATTATGGCGATCCATCTGCATTATTCCTAGTCACCAAGGCTTATTGTTTGCCCCATCGCTTCGGTATCATTTTCTCTGCATTGCATAATGCCTTACATAACTATGGCACTGGGACCAACATCAGATACCTGAATGACTGCAAGATCGTCAATGTGATGAAACTGCAGGCAAATATGCAGTTACGGGAGGTGACTGTGCGTGATCTATTATTTGCTGCCGACAGCCCCTTGAATGACAAAACTTAGTCTGCCATACAACATAATATGGGCCATTTCTTTTCACTTTGCGACAATTAATATACCATAATTAGAATCAAGAAGACAGCGATAACTACCAGCCGGCACCACTGTGCATGCGAAACCTGGATTGTATACAGACACCATGCAAAGAAGATAAGCCATCTTTACATGGACTGCAGTAGGCAACTGATGATGATAATACAGAGGACGGAGCCCCAGACACTGAGATTCAAGCATTCGTACTCTGCTGATGGAATTAAAGATGAGATATGCAGTCCGTGTCACCAGGATGTCAGAAAAATGACTACAAAGAAAATATTCTAGAGTGAGCTGATGGAGGAAAAGACTTCAAAGATTCCCTCAAATCACCCTTGAAAGATTTTCACATCAAGCCCGAGACTAGAGAAGATCTCGAAGAGAATCACACCACCTGCCGCAGTCTCATCCATACAGACAAAGAACTGAAGGGACATAAAGATTCAGTGCTGGCGCGCAAGCACCATACATCTCATTTGCAGCTCGTCCTCTATTGATCAAGCAAAACTGAAGTAGTCGGTCAAGTGTGTTACAGTCAGTTCAGAGCACAAATTAGTCTGATCAGCTACTCACGGAAACCAAACCAATTAGTGATAGCATGGTCATCTTCGAACTCGAAACACGAGAAACGATGCTTTACTTGTATCTTTAGAAGATGTTCTTAGATCTTCTTTTGGGAGTTGGGTCTTGCATGCTAGCAGCTGTACCTCAAATATAATAGTATCTATAACAAATAATTACGAATAAAATAACCTAACGATCCAGAAGAGGAAATACATATATCATATATCCTATATCATAGATGCATATTAATGTTTCATTTTTTCTTATGATTACAGTTTATTTGTAAAAACGAGATGAAGATGAAGACAATCCTTCATTAATCTTTTTTATAAAAAATATTTTTAAATACCTATGGTAGTCATTATGATCAATATTAAACATAGACTCATACATTTTCATATTCAATGAGGCAGACTTCGGATATAAAAGCATTCTGGAAGAAAATTAAAACACATTTTGCAATAAATAAAATCAATCTGAAAGAAGATTGAAATACGTTTTAAAATTGTCAGAAACGTTTTCTATTTTAAAATGTATAATAAATGTTCATGTCTCTAACTTGTATCAATGTTAGTCATATGTTTTTGTATTATGTTCTGCATTTAATTTGTATTTTACCTTTGCCCATGAATGGGGATAGTGATTTGGTGTGCACCTGCATTTGGTCATGTTTGTAAGTTATAAATAAGTTGTTTAGTTGTATTTGAACTTAGAATCTAGCTTTGTTGACACACTTAGAACATTCTAGAAGGAACGTTTTACCAGTATCCAAGATTGTTGTGTTATCTGTTATTTTTTATATGTAGTTGAGATAAACCAATTTATATCATTCCTGCCTTAAGAACAGGCCTTAGAATCATTTTCGCTTGTGTCCAGGTATAATTTTAGATGAATAATATATTTAAATATTTCGTTGGAATGTCAAAGTGCTCATAGCTATTTTGGACAAAACGCAACTTTTGGATTATTGTGAATTTGTTAAAATATCTTCTGTCGTATATCATTGTGATACATTAAGACTGTTGATACATAAACCTATTCAATACTATTGGTGCATAAGCATATTAAATATTATATGAATTAATTCGGAACATTGTTTAGTTTTGACTTTGAATATAATTTACAATTTACAATATTCCAAGTTCCTCTTGAATTGTTTCTTTGTAACTTAGAGAAAGATATTTATTGGTTGATGTTAATAAACTTATAGGTTTAGTTTCTTTCTGGACTTTGGACTTCCAGTAACATAATTTGCAAGAATTCTAATCTAAACGTTATATTGATTAAACACTGTTTTGATTAGTTTTGACCATTTGAACCGAACAACCAGGAGAAGGTTAGAAAGGACATGAAGTACTCGAATCGGAAGTGAAAGGTGTACTCAAAGAACTGCAGCTTAAGAAAGCAGATCGAGTGCATATTGTTCTAGCAAAGTACCTCGAAAAGCTTGGACAGAAGACAAACAAAAGCCTTATAGCACTATGTAGGAACCTGTATACAACCTGGAGTTTTCGGAAGAAATTACAATTTCAATAATAGTCACCCTACCAAAGAAGCCAAATGCATTAGAAAGCACAGACCACAGAACAATTAGCCTAAGATCACTTAAAACCACGCTAAAGCGCTAAAACGGCCTTTAGAATAAAAAAATCTACGACCAACCACTTATTTGGCTAGACTCAGTTGGAAGTTTGGAAAGGTTGCGGTAGTACAGAAGCTATAGTTCTAGTGAGAACCCTATACGAACGTACTCTAGAACACAATGAAGAAAATTGATTTGCTTTGATGAATTGAGAAGGCTTTTGATGGAGTAAAGTGAGTTAAAATATTGGAGATACCGAACAACATCGGAATTCACCATAGAGACAGGAAACTCATCACCAATTTATACATGAGGCAAGAATTAGAATAGGAGAAGTTAATTCAGAATTAGGACAGATCGATTGTGAAGTCGAGCAGTGCTGCTTGCTATCACCTGTCAAAGGCGGTATATATATATGCTGAAATGATGATAGTCGAGCCATGGAAGATGTAGAAGAAGGAATAACTATAGAAGAATGTAAGATTTTCAGTTGACCAAAGCATGATCGGGGTGGAAGATGGATTACAAAAACTATTGGACTCCTTCAACAAGAACTGTAAGCGATAAGACATGAAAAACAATGAACAATGTGAAAAAGACCAAAGTCATGAAGTATGTAGAGAGCAAAACAAAGATCTCGTTATCACAAATAATAGTAACCAACTGAATTGACTCTTAAGAACGAAAAAGGAAGAAGCTTAGAAGTTTTGAGGTGAGGATTAGGATATGCATGGAGAAAGTGAGCTGGTGCCATAGGAAAGCAAAAGAAAAGAATATTGCCGCAAATAATTTTAGAGAGGCCGGAACGATGGATAGGACTTATCTCAAGAGGTGAAAACCTACTAAAAGAAGTAATATAAGATAGAATGGATTGAGAGCAACCAAGATGGAAATAAAGATATATGCAACTGAATGATGTCAAAGGCATAAAACGTGATGATGCTCAGAGCGGTTACAAGCGAAGATTGGAAAAGATAAACGCCTCAAACCAGCAGCATTGCACAAAACTAATGAATGAATGAATAAAAAAGGATTATTTCTTGGACAACCAGATTTTTTAGTTTGGTTGCTCCACGTGCAAGCAATATTTGTGACACGTTTTCTATGTATGTATGTATACAGGTAGGTCGGTAGGTAGATGTTATCATCTGTATATTCATACGTGTATATATCATGATGGTTTTTATTAATCTTTTAAATTTCCATGATTCCTTAGTTTTATTTCTAAATTTTTTTTTAAATGAACTCAAAATTAAAAGTTATGCATTTAATGGGTTAGTTTTTATTCAAGGATTGAGAACCTAAATGCCAATCGAGATGTCTAACATACTCTGTAGGCTGTTTCGGGTATTTAGGCGTTGCTTTGACATTGTTGCATTGTATCAACGTGCATTTGTGAATCAAAAACAATATTTTATTGGGAATGTATCACTCACATGTGCCGCTTTAATGACAAATATGTTTCACCAGTATGTTGTATTTAGTCAGCTCTTTGAGGTAAACAGTATAGAAAGAACAAGACACGAATTCTACTGAATTTCACAATAAATTGTAAACATCCGATTCGATTTTGGGGTCAATTTCTTTGCTTCTTCATCTTTTCTTTTTTTTCAGCAATTTTTTTTTTTGGGGGGGGGTTGCAATAAGGGTATGAGTATTATGATGATATGCTCTTGTCTATGGAGTATGCACACATAATTGTTCTTTATGTTCATTAGCAACGTAAGAAATTAGAATAATGAGAAAACTATTAATAATTTCTGTTTTCGAAATGGTTTAAAACTGGTGCACAATTTCATCAAAAATCATTTCAATCCCCCCCTCTAATTACGTAAAGGATATACTATTCAGAACTCCGTAGAGTGAAAGAAAAATGATACAGTCTTGATCTAAACCTTGAAACGGAACTTACACCAAGCATCCTATAAGAACCTTGTTCATAATACCGTTACATATACACCTACCAGGAGATTTAAAGGCAGTGTTCACAATACCAATGATACAAAGTTACAATAACTTGTCAAAATTATATGGAAAATGTTTAGTTACGAGGGACATATATGATGTAATCTACTTAATGCTTGTTTATCCTGCTTATTTTTTTTCATAAACCTATAATAAAGTTTCAAAAACCGATCATGTTTATATATTACTATGTCCAAGGGCAATTCAACTAATTCTCTCTTTCTCTCTCAGTGTTGTGGTTGTTCAGGCAGCAAACTAATTGACCAAAACAGAAACATAATGATGTACAATTAAAACACACACACACACACACACACACACACACACATATATATATATATATATATATATATATATATATATATATATATATATATATATATATATATATGGTCTAAATTGAAATAACAGAAAAGAGCTAAATCCAACATGTTTTATGAAATGCAGCATATAATTTAGTTTTGTAGAATACAAAGTGAAACTTTGAAAAGACGTTACAGTACTGTGAATCAAATTAAATTAAATCCTACGTTGTCCAGAGAGTACTATCACCAGTCCTAATGAATACAGTACTAATTAAACTCCAGCGATGTTCAAAATACGATCCAGCACTGAAGACGTTGTAGTCTCGAATTTACTACTGCACCAGGGTCCTGAAGTTTTGTGATGTTTTAACGGTCTTCTAATTAATCACAATGATTTAGTCCAAGGAAAAATTTAATTAATTATTTAAGGTTGTTTAAGTATATCCTTGCAAATACATATTTTCTTTGGATCTAGTTATTTGTTCGGGGGAAAAGCATAATCAAATCAAACATGTAATCAGGTTAGTATATGTTCAAGATTTACATTTGGCATATTTGAAAAAAAGTTTGCGTTTCATTAAAAAATAACATGTTGGTAATTACTCTTTCAATCAAAATTGAAATTAAAAATTGTATATAAATCAAAATATAAAAAAAATATTTTTACAAACTTCATCGCAGGTAGGTAGCCTTGATTTACGATTTGCACATTCTCAGCTACGTCTACTATGACTATTCTAGCGTCGCCAAAGTTTACAATGGTTTCCATTATGTTTTCATTCTCGGGGATCTTTCTTCCTGGCTGATAAAAGATTAGCAATTGTTATCATAAAGAAAAGCACAATTATATTCTTTTATATCCACACTCTTATTGTATAGGTAATGAAATAAAATAAAAGACCTAGAGAACGAACGAATGTAGCAATTGATTTATTATCTCCATCTATAGAAGATTTTGCAAATATTATTAGTGAATATTTAGGTCAGATGCCTTAGTCCTTCATCATCAATTATTGACTACGAGTATAACGTGTATACGGAAGGTGAGTTTATGATCAACATAATGTTCTTCCTGACTAAAGAGGGAACTAAACTCGATACCAATGAAACACGTGCTAGTAATCATTTATGTTATTTGTTTCTATCACAACCCCCAATCTGCTAAAGTTAGTTCTCATTTTTATCCTTTATACAGGATGCTTATTCAATTAAATCTAAACTGTATTTTTGTTAGGTTTCAAATACCTTTTAGAACTACATTATACAATCATTCCGATATAGAATAGAATATATTGGTGAAAAGACTGGAATACATCACAGTACACTAAATAGTCCGAATTAAACCAAAGTACAATAGATCTGGTGTATAGTTTACGTTTAATCAGAATAAGTGCGTAGGATGAACGATTTTTAACTAACATACCTTTTCTCTTCAATACATGCCTAACTAATGTATTTGCATTCTTCCAAAAATACTTCAATTAAATTTAAAAGTTGAACACATTCGTACCTAAATGAATGGGTCAACAATATTTTTCATTTATAGGTTTTCGAGGTATTGTATCTTTCATACAATCTAAATTGAATATGTTATTTATTTTAAATTTCATTTTCTCAGTCTAAAAGACAAACTCGTTGTCATTAAGAGGATTAACAAATCCACCTGTCTTTACAGTATATGGGTAGACATAGAGCATATTTGTGTCTGAGATGCTGTATACATCATATTCAAGAGTACCATCATCTAAGTTTAAATTAAGAATGTTGTAACATTTGCATACATATTAATTGGGACGAATTTCAGAGATTTTGCTCCAGTACATTTACTTGATTTCTCTCAACAAATCAAATGAAATGTTAACATTCACTGAAGAAACTGGGAAATAAATCAATTGACCAAATAATAAGGCCAAATGTTGCTGTATAAAATTGCCACACAATGTATTACCAAAGGTCTTCTGTTTGTGTACCAGGCAGTTCGTTTTAAAATATATTAATATTACATGCGGAAACTCTCACGCTTTAGGCGCCATAAAGCTCCTATTGTCACATCAGTTTTATGTCATCTTAGTAATAAGTTACTTTTGTAGTTACAATATGTTCCTGCCTTGTTATTTTTAATTTAATGATAAAAGTATATTTTTTTCTTGCCTATGTTTAGAAGGATGGGTATTGTGCATGCTTGTGTTTGAAAGTAATTTGATTCATACATTTTTATATTACGTTGTAAATGTATGAAGCTTTGTTGTCTCAAATAACTGCATTTGATCAATTAGAATTGTCGTCGTTTGTTTAGTTGGTAATAATCATAAATGTTGCTGTGCAACTGACGTACCTAATAGCAGATATGTGAATAACCATTTCAGTATAGCAAAAATCTCTAAATGTGTGCATAAGTGTCAGCTCATTCTGTAGTAAATTGCATTTATTGTCAGAAACATCCGTAAGTTAGCCTGGCATACATATATGCATACGCAAATACCCACCTACCTACACACATACATTCATAGGATTACATTCTTAGGGGATTACTTTACGCTAAATTCTTCATGACCAGCATTCACTCTGTGTGTATAGAAAAATGTATGTTTATTTATGAAAAAAACAAAACAACCACTATGCTTACGTTTTCTACCTTATCCAAGTCATCTCACTCATTCCGTAGCCAAAAGTTGATACAGTGGCTACTCAAGATTATTTTCCAGGATATCCGAATCATTTGCGCTTGTGTCATGGAGGTCATAGCTATCCTCACTATTTGCCCTTGTGTCTTGGAGTTCAAGGCTATCTTAAATATTTGCCCTCGTGTCTGGGAGTTGAATGCTATCCTCACCATTTTCCCTTGTACCTAAGGACTTCATAGCAAGGAGGTATGATACAAAGCGAAATGCTAACAAGGAAAAATGGAGGCTTTGCCATCATCTAATGTAAAAATCTTACTGAAAAATTAATTTGGCAATGAATACCCAAGACCACTGTTCTTCCAGTAGCCTCCTATACAAAATACATGTTGAAGATCTAATATCCATTACCGTATATAAAGCCACATTCAAATCGCTATCTAAAGCTTCTTTTCTTTCAAGCGCGGTATATGAAAAGATTCGGCCACTGGCGTGAATATCTAGCTTGCAGATTTCCTGCACGTTTTAATAGTGGAAGCAAAATGGTTATTTGAGTCAGACGCAGGCAGCCTCTGCATCTGAGTTAATAGTAAAGGAAAGGTAACGTGCATTACTTCAATAAATGATATTTTCTTGTTAATTCTGCAAATGGTATTTAGTCAAATCTTATACTTAAATTGTAAATGTCGATATAGCAGTAGTATATAAGTAATATATTACAATAGTATATATTTTGTAAAATAAATATATACGTTTTGACAAGTAGAGCTGGAATAAAAGTTGATAATTTTCTAGTCAAAATAAATAAATGTTTTTGTCTTTTTTCTCTTGTATTTAAATAAACTGTCGAAATTGTGTCGCTTAACATGTTCAGGTTTCTAACTTGAGCAATTAGATGGTGAGAAAGAAGAGAAGAAAAAAATTCTGCAGTGAAAACAAATTACCTTCCAACAAACCCTTAATTAAGAATAGTGAACTCTATTTCATTTTGAAAGTTTCAGCCAATTACAAAATAGTGATAGCTGTGTAGTATTTTTAATACTAGTTGTTACATCTCTTTCATATATATATATATATATATATATATATATATATATATATATATATATATATATATATATATATATATATATATATATATGTGTGTGTGTGTGTGTGTGTGTGTGTGTGTGTGTGTGTGTGCGTGCGTGTTTGTGTGTGTGTGTGTGTGTGTGTGATGCCATGCTATTGTGTTTGTTGCATTAATGTCTATATTCACTACTAATTTTTGTTCAATGTTTTAATTTTTTATGTGTGTACTAAATCGAGCGAAGATGTTAGTTCGTGCGTGCAGACAAAGGGGGAGGTGCCATAACATCCATGATATAAGTTCGATTCCATGAAGGGAATGAACCATAATTATCTACTGTACCATTATAAATTTTCCGAATATAACTTCACTTTATATAACAACACATCTTCTTTTCGTATCCAAGGATAGCCCTCTCCATTTTATATGGCATATATTTGCAGCAAGGAAAAGAAACATATTTATGTCTTTTTGTGACATAGAATCCTGAACTATGAATTTCAATGAGAGTTGAATTTTTGGTCACCTTGCGAGTGTCTTCTGCGCATGAATGTTTATATCATGGACTATGGAGATGTGTTATTTATGAGGATTGGAAATAGTGTTCTCAGGCATGGTGATTGTACCATAACTTCAATTTTCATTAAGGACTAGTAATTATTTAACTTGTATTATATTTCTCTCTCTCTCTCTCTCTCACATACACACACACACACACACACATGCATACATACATACATACATACATACATACACACACACGTACATACATACATACATACATACATATGGGGCCCCAAGTGGTCGAGTGGTCCAAAGCGCTCTCCGTTACGGATCGCTGCCATCTCACCTCTGTCTGCGTGGGTTGGAGTCTGGGATTCGGCCAATATGGGTATGTGAGAAAGTTTACCAGTAGCTTCTCGTGGGTCTGTGGTTCTTTTCGAAGTTTTCGCTGGTTCTTCCTCCACCATTAATATTGACCGCAATGTATAGCCTATCTTGTGCTGAATAATGGCGTTAAACCATACAACAACAACAAAAACACATACATGCATACATAAACACACTTGATTTAAAGGTGAACTTTCTTTAGCATGTACACTTTATTAAAGATGATCATGCTCTCCTAATTCGATATCAATCAGTATTAGTATAGTCCTTAAATTAATCTCGTTAAAAGGAAGAATGGTTTACGTTTTTACAAGCTATATAGCCATTGCTCGTGACAATTTTGCGCAATAGTTGGAAATAGTTCAGTTTGGTCGTGGATACAACAGACATTTGTATAAGCACTAATCAAGAAGATTGTACTATGCTATTTACGGTGTTATGTAAAGCACATTCAGACAATAGCTCGAATATAAAGAATATTGACACTGCTGACAAGCGTTTTCAAGCTAATTGATAAGTCGCCAATTTATCTTATAAATATAAAACAGGTGCATTCCTAAATCATGCGGCATGATAAGATATTGTCTATACCGTCTCTGTTTTCATTAGCTAAAAACTAAAAAGACTGCATATTTCTCGCTTTGTTTCCTTTGCAGGAATATGTATTTCAAATTACGATAACCACTAGATTTATTGATTGATCTATTTTCAAGCAAAGTCGATCAAATGCAAATTAACCTGTGCAGATTATATATTCATGTATGTACATATCGCGACAGAAAGCAGTTTCTTGTTTGCCATAAGAAAAGATTGTATTTGATTTTATTCGTTTCGATGACTAGTAGATTGCCTTTGAGAAAACTCGTTATATGCTGCAATACCGAGTTTGTATTTACTGTAAACATTATGTGTTCAGAGAAAAATACTTTCACTCATTGATACGTTTTCACTCGAGGTAGCTTTTATAATATTTACCGAAATAATTTTGGTTAAACAATGAGAAACAGCCTCAATAGTATGTATGTATGTATGTATGTATGTATGTATGCATGTATGTATACAATATAGACAGATATTCAACCATTTTATAATGGTTTATGTGATCGTAGTGATTACAAAGGTCTACAGCCAAAATGCTTCCGAAATAAATGTAGTTAAACGTTACTAATTCTTTGTCATTGAGAACGAAAGTGCGTAAATTTGTTTATTGGCTCTAGTTTAAAGATATGATACTAGGCCAGCATATATGAACCTTGACTGCTGAGGATAAGTGAGTTAGAAAGCGAAGGGATCTCACTTTAAGCAAGAAATAACTAATATACATCTTTGCCTGGATCTATGATAAAATCTATGACTGGGTTTGGGCAGTAAAAGCTTTATAGGTAAAATAATGAATTGTGCAATTGTGCAATCTGAAGCTGGTATTGCGTCATACATGGTATGAATTAGATCATGTTATTCCTAGAAGTCTTGGATGATGCAATCATAATTAAGCTTACATCACTCAGCGGAACAAATTGACATATATCAGCTCTAGAAATCATTACAGTTTCAGGGTTTCTTTGTCAGAGTTTGATTTTGCAAATTGACATATTTAGGTTTAACCGAAATGAGCAGAGATAGTCATCATACGATGGAGTGAACAGTCGAAATCGTTGCCCTGCACAATCGCATAACCTGCTTAGCTCTGGTTCCCTCTAATTTCACTGTAGCTGTTGTCTGTCCTTTCGCCCCTTTTTTCCTTCCTTTTCTTTTCTCCTCTCCAACCTTTCTACTGCTTTGCCTCCCTTCATTCTCTTTCTTTGTATGGGTAGGTGGTTATGTAAGCATGTAGACACACAGCTAATTGATTACGTCAGTTCGTAGGTACATCTGATGATACGTCGAAAGAGCTATTTTCCCCATGTGCGTTTAACGTTTTCTAGCTCTTACCACAAAACTGTGACTATTGGACAAGTGTTTTATCAGAGAGAATATCTTTTAAATTCCTCTCGAACTCCACATTCGTTTACTCTTGCAGAAAAGCTTAGACTAACTAAATTTATTCGATATGGCGATATCTGAAACTAGGGAATCTAGTGTGGGAAACACGCCCCCCTTTTAGCGTAACTAATCAGGATTATATGTATTTACCGCCTTGTATAACTAGGCTCTAAATCTTGGGTCAATTTGACCTCCTACGTTGCGGCTAACGGTTTATGGAAATTTTCAATTTTTGACAGTTCCATTATGAATTCGAAGATTAACTGTGTCCCTAATAGTCCGTCTAGCTGCTATATAAACAAAAGTGTAATTAGCCTCATTACCGTCCCCGAACCAGACATTTAGAAATTCTTCCGGTAGAGCGATTTAACAAGCGTCTGTCTCCATAAATCTAATTAATTGTTCTCGGGTCTCAAACTAATTTGTCCTTCATAGATCAACATAAATTTGCCCCCTCTCATAGTTACCTATAATAGAGAGATGAACGAAGTATTAAACATAAGCCTTTAGTCTATCACCAGTGTTCTGATAAATATACATTGCGAACATACGTTCATTCGGATGCTTGATCGAAATTTCATTTGTGACTCGGTGAACTCGTCAGCATAATTAACTTTATCATCTCTGCTTTCAAATAGAGTACACAGATTGTTTAGTTCATCCACGAACAAATCTAACAAAAAAAGAGCTGAAAGTGTCACGGAATGGTGTAAAGGTTGTTAATTAAATACATGTACTCGGGTTTCGTTTCTTTTCGCTGTACAACGATGCCCGAGGGTGATTATATCAGGGTCTATTGTATTTCAAAATCGTGAGTACGATTCGTCCTGTGCCACACGTGCAAGGTGCCTTTGATAAAGAATAACGAAAATTCTAAAGGTATAAATACGTTACTACATGTAAAGGACCTTTACAATACTAATGGTTTTGTCAGCAAGCGGCCTGCTAAAAGGATGGGGGGAGATAAAACTATGAATAAAATTAAAATTAATACAACAACAACAACAACAACAATTACGGGAAAAGAAGAAGTAATGGAACAAATTAAAAACTATTATACTAAACTCTACGAATCCCAGCAAATAGCAGATAATGAAATTGATAATTACTTAAGCCAAATACCTGGTGATAAAATCAAACCCGAATTTAAAAAACTATGTGATGAGTTTATCTCGCAAGAGGAAATTTTAGAGAGTATAAACTCAATGAACAAGGGGAAATCACCAGGAGGAGATGGACTCTCTGCAGAATTTTACATGACATTCTGCGGAGAGTTGTTGCCCATTCTTGAAGCGTTATATAACAACATTTATTTACGGAATAAAGGAATGACAGAAACAATGAAGGAGGGGATCATTATTCTAATATATAAGGGGAAGGGGGATAGGGAAGATTTGAAAAACTGGAGGCCCATCTCCCTCCTCAATACAGACTATAAGATATTGAGTAGAATACTAGGTAATAGAATAAAAAAGGGGATAGGGGATATTATAAACATAAATCAAACCTGTGGGCCAAAAAATAGAGACATACAACATAATATTCTAAACATAAGCACAATAATAGACTATCTACAAAATAGGAAACAAAAAGCTGCTATGGTACTTTTTGACCAAGAAAAAGCCTTTGATAGAATAGAGCATAATTATATACAAAAAGTCCTAGAAAAATTTGGATTCGGAGAGCCTTTCCGAAATTGGACAAAGATACTATATGATAACATAACGTCTAAAGTACAAAATAACGGAGCCATGACAGAAAAATTCGACATAAAAAGATCAGTGCGGCAAGGGTGCCCACTATCTATGCTATTATATGTAATAGCGATTGAAATGCTGAGCATTAGTATAAAACTAAACAAACAAATTAAAGGCATAAAAGTTCCAAATATTACAGATGAAGTGAAAATGCTACAACATGCAGACGATTGCACCAACTTTATAGATGATCCAAAATCCTTTGAACATCTAATAAAGGAATATGAGAAATTTGGACAAGCATCCGGATCAAAAATAAATCATGACAAAACAGAAATATTAGAGATAGGCAACTGGCGGGGCATGCATTCAAGCATACCTGCCCATTTATTCAGAGATACCGTTAAAGCACTCGGAGTGTGCTTTGGCAAAAACGAAGAGAAAGAAAACTGTAAAAAAATGGAAAGGGAGATTAAACGGAATATTGATATCTGGGCACTTACGCCGATATGCTTAATGGAACGAGCACAAGTGGCCAGAACCTATATGTACAGTAACCTTAATTATATAATGAAATCAACCAACATAAATAATGTAATATTGAATAATATAGACAAACCGATAATGAATTATATATGGGATTTTAAATTACACTACGTAATAAAAGAAGTTTTGTATAAAACGAGAGAATTGGGGGGACTAGGAATACCAAGCCCATTAATTTTAAAAACGACTAATATACTAAATAGATTCAAAAGACTGAGCGACAATCCAAAATTACCATGGGAAGGGATATATATATATTGGTTTGGGTTCGTATTAAGAAATAGGGAGGGGATATACAAAAATAATAATGTCATGAAATTACTAGAAGCACCGAGAAAATATAGAAGTATAAAAGATTTATTAATGAAGTATAGAGATAAAAAAGAATTTTGGGACTTAGACGAAAAACTTTCATACGATTGGATTAGAAATGACTTGACCAAAAATACAATACCTAAAATAGAAAAACAAAACTTATATGTGAACTGGAAGAAAGCATGGGGGCACTGGTCTAGATTAGGGTCCCTGAAAATACAAAGCCTCACCTTCAAATACATGCATGATGCGTGGTTGACAGGAGAGGTGGCAGCGAGACGGCGTATGGTCAGAGTACCGCCAAAATGTCCGCTGTGCAAAATAGGGCCTTATAGTAAAAGACATATTATTTTACAGTGTAGAGAAACTTTAAATGAAAGAACAATAATAATAAATGAAATAAATAAAAATAGCTCTTTTAAGCCGCAGAGTCTACTATATCTAGACGGCGATTTTAACAAAGAAATACTATACAAAATTTCTAGCTTTATAGTAAACACAATTAAAATATGTGGACCGATTAAATTTTAGCATAGAGTAGATTTCAAGAGGGAAAGTACAGATGATGAGGCCATGGGGCTATGTCACATGGCGCTACGCGAAGTGAACAGGCCCATGGCAGAATCTGGAAAGGAACCCCTCTTGGAAAATATAAATTTTAAAAATAAAATTCTATCTATTCTATCACTAACCCATTTAAAAAAAAGTTTTTTGTTTTTTTTTTTTTTTTTTTTTGTTTTTTTTTTTTTTTCACCTATCTCTCAAATATTAATTTGAAACAAATTTAGATACAATTATAAATACAAGATAGACCGCTCCATGGGGGAGAAGCATAATAATTAAAAAACAATGTGAACCCTCCATGGAGCTCAGTCTAATCTTATTAAGAAAGGTGATACAGCAAATACATAAGAATCATTAAGATTCAAAAATTAAGGGGAAATCACCTTTCTCCAAAAATTCAAAAAGTACAAACAAGATCTTCCGTGATATGAGAACACGGAATATAGTAGGAAAACTTATACACTACAAGAATTTGATTAACAAGCTATCCCAACAGAAATACATTATAGCATACATAACAAATAGCACAAACATATAACATACATGGGATGTAGGAGACCCTAGCAAGGTCACAGAGAAAACGAAAAAGAGGAAGTTAAACCGAGAGGATAATCTAAATCACTCTCGGAGATACTCCTCTATAGATACACTAAGGAACGAATAAATACCCGAACTCCTAAATTCATTTTCCAAAAAAGATGGAATAATACATTACAACACATCTGGGAGAATACAAAAACACATAAACAAGTTATGTAATTAGGAAAGGGGGGGGGCATCTGTCTGGTGCCCCAACAGAAAAAAACAGAAAAAAAAGCTAAAAGGATTCGCACAACT
Organism: Sinohyriopsis cumingii; assembly: GCA_028554795.2. Lineage (NCBI taxonomy): Eukaryota > Metazoa > Mollusca > Bivalvia > Unionida > Unionidae > Sinohyriopsis > Sinohyriopsis cumingii. Next base: position 25,614,483 of record CM068841.1, on the reverse strand, counting down.
CCAGCTGTAGGGGTAGGTAATTTTTGGGTTTTAAGTGATAACTAGTGTATTACCATATTTGCCTTTGCATGTTTGTTATAGTTTTCTTTACATACCATAATGCGTGCATTTTTTATTCTTGTTGCGACGTAGTGCAGGACTTATATTGGTAATGTAAAGCTACATTTTTTAAAAGAATTGTTTACTATTGTCTTATCAATCAGGGTTAGGTTTACTATTGAACCTCTGTTTTGTAATTGCCATTATAATATAATCTTTTTAACTTACCATGTATAACGTCCTTACGTTATGTCTGTATCAAGTTTAGTACACTGTATCGGGTATATTTTCAGCTGAGTGTTTTGATGGTAGGAATATCCGGGGTGTCCGGTGTTGTCAGAGTGTAGAAACGTCCGTGTGTCCGGAACGTTTAAGGTGCCGGAGCGTCTAATGTCTAGCGTCCGGAGTGTCCAGAGGGACTAAGGTGACCCAGCTGTAGAGCCGTCAAAGGACCAGGGGGTCCGGAGGGTCTAATATTTCAAGTGTCCGGAGGGTCTAATGTTTCAAGTGATCATAGTATTCCGAGGGTCCGGAGTCTATATTGGTTGTGAAATTGATTCAGAGGAGCTGTGGAGCGGATAAGATGCACGGGTGACGGAGTGCATCTCCACACATGTATTTTTAGCTGTATGCTAATTTTGGGTTAGTAAGACCCAGTGTATTATTCAGGACTGGAAGGATATTGTATATCCGTTCTTGTTTAGTGACATAATTTCGCTACCTGAGCGAATACATTTTTTTACTATGTGTAAAGACTTACATTGTTTACTATTTGAGTGAACTATATTCATCTTTCCATTATTGAATCATTTGTGAAATCATTTATCCTGTATTTTAGGGTTACTGAACTAATTTATTTGTATATTTTTTCCATCTTTGAAACTGTGCGTTTTTTATGTTAAATAGATCCAATATTTGGATTATAAATACGCACACATCTTCATAATCCACTATTCATATAAATCGCCACATTAAATCATATATATGTGTCGTCATTACGTGTTCTGTTGTTAATCCGAAATATCCCACCCGGTTATCTTGTTACAAAAAGGTCTTCTGCATGAGCGTACATTTGTTTAACCAAGTAGTTTCTAATACACGATGAAATCTTTAAGTACACGTATGAATATGTCAAGTTCACTGAAGCATTAATGAGTATATAATAAAATATTTTATGTTACAAACTTTTTAAACCTGTACTGACATTCAAATTCACGTCTGCAGCTAAATCATCTTCATTGCACGCACCAGCCACACTATCTCGTACTTACATATTAGTCTGAGTCAACGATATTATGTTTAACGTGTTCTTTATTATAAATGTAGTAATCGACATTAGCTAATTATAGCTTGTATTGTTCCTGAAATGACTGTTTGTCTTGCATTCGTACTCATCTTTTGTGTCTTAGTTATATAATCTGGTTTATTTAGAAACTATTAATTCTTGCTATAAGATCTGGAGGCAGAATCATTTGTAGCTAATGCTTGATGTGGGCTGGAATTCATGTATTCAAATTATTTATTCACTGGAAATACAAAGTACGCAATAGTAGTTTAATATGATCAACCATCTAGACTAAGTATTTATAGCAAACTTTTAAGATGGCTACTATGACGACCGTATTGGAATATCAGCACATTCTCATCGTAACATTTTATTATTTGTCAAAAACCCATATAAATATTATTTTTGCCCAGAAGAGTTGGCAATATTTTCAAGATGGTTACAGTGTCTGCCATATTGGACAACAGATCCCCAGTAATATTTTGAGGTAATCTATACATCACAAAAAGTTTTTCGTATATTATACCTTAAAGACCTGGCACAAAAAAAACGAAAAACAATATGGACTGTTTCAACATAATAAGCATACTAAACACTGTAGCATCAGCATATTATGATCCAAGTAGCACTTTGTATTAAACTCATTTCAAGGGTAAATACAGATTTGTTTATTCAAAACAATCGGATTATTATGCAGCACAAAAATTAATGAAAACAATAAATACGAGCGAAAATATAAGGTTAGACGGAAGTTATTGTCCAGGCTTAGTTACTGACCACATAAGAATGTAAACCTCTGTAGCTTTTTAAATACATCTCTACATAAATAATTTTTTACCTTTTGATCTTGTCAAATGTCTGGTTCATAAACATTGTTTATCATGCGCCAAATGTTAAATTATATTCATGTATTCATTAGCACACTGGAGGAGAAAGTGTCACTAGGTGTTCGTTACTTGGAACAAATTATGGTAGCAAAAGTGTATGATTCATTTCTCATGAAGAAGCAAAACAATAAAACGAGTAATTTGTCAACTGATAATATTATTATGATCCCAAATTTACTTGATTTATTAAATATGCTAGAAACATAGCCATTCATGACAGACCTCAGGCTAATCTTCACCAATCAACAGATAATAATCTATTGAAATGGCATTACAGTAATACAAGACTGAATACTACAGCAGTGTCTTCTTAATATGAGCTTATTTACTATTGGGTTTAATGACATGCAGCTATGTATTTTAAGAGTGACAACAAAGTCTGCACTATACTTGAATTATATCTAAGAGGTGTACATGTAGATATCAAGTTGTATCCAAATGATCAAAATTACAAATTTGTATGTTTCTCCAAGTCCATGCGATCATAATAGTTTGGCAGTCATTCATGATGTCAGTTTAAAAGCTAATATTGCGTCTTCTTAACACATCCAAATGGCTACGTTATGATAGGATTTGCATCATAACCTTCTTCTCATCTACTGCTATTAGAAGGGATAGATTACTCATAAGTTAATAAATTAATTTTCTCATGGTTAGAGAGATAGAGAGAAGAGGGATTTCAAACTCTCTAACAAGGGTGTCGCCAATAACCGTGTAGATACGACTACTTCCTGGGGAATGAGGTACAGAGCGGTTCTAACTCGAGGAACGAACCTTATATATATATATATATATATATATATATATATATATATATATATATATATATATATATATATATATATATATATATATATATATATATATATATAATGCTACATTCTAAAGATACACGTATAAAGCCTTTATATTTTAAATACAAGAATACATAGAAAATTACACTTTCCCATCGAGCTTACCAACTTCATTGTATACTTTCTGCCTTTTACAATGTAATACAGATAGTTAAATCTCGATTACTTCATGATATATAATGAGTATACAATTCAATAGTTGCTATTAATGCAACAATCATTTTGAAGAAATGTATTTTACTAAATTTAAAATAGAATACTAACTTGGGATATGTTACTAAACATTACTCATTATTACTTAAAGAATCTTTTATTTCCAAATTAAATATAAATATGAATTTGGTAGCGAATTCACCTTTTACAATAAATAATACAAACCACAAAGACAATTAAACATTCTATTATATTATAATATAAAATAAAAAGAACTCAAATATTAAAAAGTTCCCATTCTTTAAAGAAGTTTGCGAACAGAGATGATTCTTACCTGTAAGGAAAAGACAGAGCTGTACTGACTCAAGGAACGAGCAAACCCTTCGTAAGCCCGCTTCTCTATTTATACAGTTTTTGCTTTCGCTCAGTCCAGTCAGAACAAGACTTTTGACCTTTCCCAGGAAAATCGTGTGAACCATCTAGGTAACTCGTTCATTATTGATTTAATAATTTGTCTGTTCAGCAGCTCCCCCCCCCCCAATCTAAATTGCTGACATTTAGATACAAGCGAAATGTATTTGATGGATTTCTGCACCTCCTCATAAAGCATTATCTTTATAAAATAGTATACAGTTATATTACACAAATAGATAAAATTGATCGCAATATATTTTAGTGGAAAATTATTTTCATTATAATTTAATGAAAAATTACTTTTAATACAATTTAGTGATAATTTAAATCTTAATACTTTTATTTAAAAGTTATGTCCTAATAGCTCTACTAACAGGGACGCCATAGCATAATGCAAAATTCAATGATCATTCGGTATCATGATGTCAAATAAGAAAAACAATCGTACACTACAAATTACTGATTTGTATTTGTCTTTGGAAATACAAAAAAAAATCTAAAATCTGTTATTTTCGTACATCTATAGCGTTTCCTAACTACGTGGTAAGTATTATCTCCCAAAAGTAATTTTACAGAAATGTAATCACATATGCGTGAGAGAAACATTCTAAACTGGCGAAAATACACAAATGTTACTTTATTCCATAACTTGAATAAAAATCTTCTGTGAAGATGATACAACATTGGTTCATGCAACGGTTCTAGGAATGTTATCATCTGTATGCAAATTAAAAGATTGGTAATACACAGTAATAATGTGTGTGTGTGTGTGTGAGAGAGAGAGAGAGAGTCTGTGTGTGTGTGTGTGTGTGTGTGTGTGTGTGTGTGTAAATTGGATTTTAATGTAGCTTTAACACTTTGTCAGTCATATCGCTACGATGTCTGGAATGTAGCAGTTTATAGTGATGTTTAGTACTGGGGCATCATACCGCAGACATGTAGAATGATGTCCCACCAATTCACATTATTCTGATACCAGGCCGACCAGTCCTAACACTGACGTCTTAATGCTTAACGCTAGACGATGCAGCTGTTGGTACCATGTACACGACTCGGTCGGGGTTCGAGCCCGTGACCTGCCGCATTCGAGACGGACGCTCTAAACACTAGGCCACCGGAGCCGTCCACAGTAATAAAATCTTCAAGCTACTTATGATGACAAATATCAGCTAGATTTAAATTTCAAGGTATTTGTTTATGATCTGTTCAAGTGTGACCACGGTTCGGCAACCAAATGCATATATATATATATATATATATATATATATATATATATATATATATATATATATATATATATATATATATATATATATATATATATATATATATATATATATATATATATATATATATATATATATATATATATATATATATATATATATATATATATATATATATATATATATATATATATTCAGACACTGTGCATATAGGGCAAACTGCCTGGACAAGATGAAATTCTACAATTAAGAACAGGTCTTTTTAAGATGAAGACAGTACTAAACTTTAAAACTGATTAACTGTCCAACGCTATCTTCCTTAATTTAAGATACAATATATATTTTAAAATCACTACATATTTGCATGTTGCTCTTTTAGTGTTACAATAATAATATTATTAATATATTATTAGCAGTTTTAGTCATTAAGCAATATATACAACAATCATTAGAAAAATACTTATCATAAATTGAAAAAATAATTACAGTGTTGGAGCCTCAAGCGCACACTTAAACGCTAACGCTTTGCAAGTAAACATAAAAAAAAACAAGGGCACGACAATGTCGCTCTCCTAGGTATACATTATTCCAGTGCTTTGCTGTAATACTATGATCCAAATATGTACCATTCTGATGAATCCTATTCTGCCTTAAATCCGTCCAAAGGTAGATTATTTTCTCCATTAATGTCTCTATAGTATTCATTGTCGAAACGTTTGCAAAAATTGTGTCATACTCAGGCAGCACAAGTTTTAGCTCTCCAGGTATGTATAAGAGGAACTTGAAAACACATTGATGTCAAGTTGAAAGGGAAGGAAGTCTTTACCTCGTTCTCGATGAACACTGTATCTTGTCGTAGTTGTCTACCTTGATTATTTCTTCACCATGTACAGATATGTTTCCAAAACAAAATATTCTTCTGCCAATTGTTTCTCACCTTCTCGTGTGATTTTGTCGGCTTGATTATCCTCAGTGACGCAGGATTAGAAGTGGATATTATTTTCAAACAGCAGATGGAGGGTCTACATAATCTGAGGAAGTAGTTCCGCACTTATGAGGGGATTTATTATCTGCCATGGCACTGCTCTATACAATGTAAAAGATATATCACGTAAATCTATTAAAGTAATAATTTTGCCTAGTACACTTAATCGAAATTTTGAGATCCTCTTAATGTTGAGCGCCGAGTGAGGCAACCGTTAGTATCATTTTTATAAGTCTTTGGTATAACTCGACCGGGGTTCGAACTAGCGATCTCCCACATCCGAGGCAGACGATCTAAATTCTAGTCCGCTATCAGAAATTAACTCAATTTTAGACAATGTCAAGTCCAACATAAAATGTTACATTACAATAGCACGTAATGAAATATAAACATTAAAAGCAAACTAACTAACAAACAATGCAAATTAAATATAAATAACAAAATGTTATAAGTTAAGTCTTATGTATTATTTACCCTCGATAGACTCTGTAGTGTGTCAAAGTTCGATGTTTATGTACTCTAAGTAGTGATAGGGGGCGACATAGCGTCCATGGGAAATCCAGTCCAAAATGTATCTCGGCACTATAGCGTCAAAATTTATAGCATTAATGGGAAATCCAGTCATAAAGGTGTGCCGGCACTATAGCTTCAACACTGACCCTATGCCACTATAGCGTGAAGGGAAAGTTAAAGATAGGTTCGGTTTTTGTATAGGGACAATATAAATGGAACAGGTATTGTGACTTCACGGTACTTGACATTGGGAATAATGTTGCAAGAGTCTGACCTGAATACGCTCTTGTCTATGTAGAGACAAATATAGAAGAGACATAAACATATATAACAAATACGTAGATTGATGAACATCAATATATCACCTAAAATATCAAATCCACTGAAAATATTGTAGTCAAGAGAGTACATATTTTCGAGGCAAACATAAAATATAAAATCGACTAAAAATAATATAGTCAAGAGAGCAAATCGTTTCGAGACATATGACCGGCCCTGAGAAGGACTTTTAATTTTCTTCTTCTACCATGCTGACTTTTTTTTCCGGATTCTCGGAGGTCAGAACATGAAAGTCACGTTTCTTTAAATCGTTTTCGGAAGCTTGGTTCAGAAACTCGGTGTCTTTGTCAGTTTGCCATCGAAGAGGATGACAACCACTCTATTTCAACACCAGTTTTAATGCTCGCACTAACTCACTGCTCGACTTGGAAGACAGTGGCACGACATAGGCAATTTGTAAAAGATGGCGATGACACAAAACAAATATTTGTAGCTACGATTGTAGGTGGTCAAATGAGAGACATCTGCTTAATCGGATTGCCATTGATGATCGATGCCCTACACTCGGGTGGGACGTTTGGAAATTTTCATACAATGGGCTTGTGTAAGGTGTAAGTGGCTTGTTCTTGTAACCATCGTTGCACTTGAGGTAAACATACACTTTTCAGTCAGATTTTTTGGCAGCACGATGAAATTTATGAACTGCTCTATAACCTGCAGGATGGGATGGATCGTAGTAAATGCTGTCTAACATCTTCTTCATTCTTTAATAAATCACCCACTCTTTGCTGATGCTACTTTGAATGGGGTGAAATGATGTTTTGGAAACGGCTATATGTTTCTGATGTGCCACGGGAGTAGAAGTCTAGGATAGCTGTGGCGGTGGTGATGGTAATGGGGTGGTTTTGGTTATCTTTTTTCACTTCCGGTTTCCCTTCTTTCTTTTTGACTTATGTCGAAGGAGGAGTGGACATCATCTTTTTAACCCAAGCTTTGAGTTCTTCTCGTTGAGGATAGGGGCAGGCGTCAACAAGGACGCTGTAATGTTACTAGGAATATGAGTTAAGGCCGGTGTTTGAAAGACTTTTCGTGCCTCTTCTTTCTCAGAAATCCGTGGGGCTGCTGACTCTGTCTTGGTCACTGGGGCTAGTAGTGGTGGTGATGGACTTTTCATCAGGGTCTTAAAATCTTTCAGAGTTGGTAAAGTTGTTTCGTCTAAAGCTTTCTGGTGAAAGAGTTGCAGTCGTTGTAACACTTTACCGTAGCGTTGAGATCGGTTAAAGGAGGAATGGGGATACATGTGGGGTCGGGTTCTTGTTAAAGATGGAATTCCATCCATCGTTCATAAGGCACTATAGCAACTTTTCGTCCTTCCATCTGATTTCAATGGTCACGTCCGAGATCTTTTAACTCCAGAATCCTCATTTTATCCTAAAATGCCTCCCCGGAATCCCAACGCTAGCCCTACTATTCATTTGGCAACAGATCCTAACAGGGTAAAATCCTCCGCGTTGGACCAATATCTTTTTCTTTTGACGGATCGGGACTTTCTTTTGGACCATTTGGCGACGAACGTGTCGATATTTGGCTAAGCACTCTTTTGGATGTGGAGACAAATGTATCTTTAATTTTAAAACATTCAAACAATATTCGCTCACGGTATCGATGACGTCTTTGGAGGCTGTTTGAGTTAGTTTTTTTCGCATGCGTGTTGAAGCTTTGTACATGACGAACAATATGTCCCTTCTGGCTCATCTTCCCGTCCTTATCTTCCCTTTGGGGGATGAAGAAAGGATCTCTTCTGGAGGGCGGAGGTGTTTGTGTGTTGATTCCGGAGCTCACACCATAACATACATTGGCATCGATGACTTGGCACACGCCTTTTAACCTTTTGTTGGACTATTGCCTTTTCAAAAAGGTGAAGATTTGTTTTCCGAAATTGCCAAAGAATCCTCCCTTTTGGTTACTCATCTTTTTCTTTAGACGGCTGTGTCTTTTCTGGGGGTGACGTCGTTGCTTGGCTAAGCGTTCCTTCGGATGAAGAGTTGCATCGTCGTACGCATGAGTCAGCCCAGGCGTTCCTAACTGTTTGGCTAAGACTTGCACTTGCGTTTTATCTCTAATACTTTTAAACAAGAACACGTAATGATGGTGCGATAGGTTTTACGTTGTTGAAACAAATGTTGAGTGATGTAAATCACGTTGGCATTGCGATGATGCCATTTTTGCGTACACCACAGCTTAATTTCTTCTTCGTCTTATCCTAGCAAGTCGTCGAAGATGACCAGATGGTTTGCCTGGGGTCAGACACGATCCTGTCGTGATCGCCAGGAATGTCTTCCGCAAGCACGATGGAATTGCCTTGACGTTTTCGCAAGAGGCTGTACGACGATTGCCACTCTTTGTAACACCACACGATCCGTTTATGTTTATGTTCGATCAAGCGTTTGACAAGTTTGGTTTTGCTTGAACCGCTGGGTCCGGCAATTCACACGTTAAAGGGATGGCAAAGATACAAGGCTTCCCAACTAGTACGATCTAAATTTGTGTCGATGTCTTTGAAAGTCGAGGAAGAGACAATAGAGGTAGCCATAGTGTATGGAATATTACTTTTGACACAACGACATACAAAATAGTTTTTATACTTTTTTCAGGACAAGTTTATTGATTATTTTTAATGGGACAACACGAAAGACAAAAATACATAAAAGCCAAATGGTTAAGTACATCATTAAAATACACATCACAACGATCAAAGTGGAATATAAACAAGCCTCTGTACAACATTTCTTATGACGAAGGTGTAGTGTCCTAGGGACAGTGTGTAATTTTCTTAAAGTCTTTACATTTGGTACAGTCAAACAGGTGTTCTCGCGGTATGGCATTTCGTGAATATCCATAACAGTCCAGTCCTGAAGGGTTCTTCTTCTGACATTGTCACTAACACAGGTCTAAAAGTTACATTTTTTGCTGGATGTTTTATTTTAGGATCACAACTCTTGGGGATAATTTGCCACTTTTTTGTCAAAGCCTCAAATCCACAAATTTTCCAGTCACATACATCTGTCCAGTGATGGTGTAAGTCACAAGCTACTCACACATCACAAGCTACTCACACATCGTCCTACACATCTTCAGTACCTAAACTTTGACGAATCTCTTTTTTTCCCGTAAAGGTCGAGAAGTATCCAGATGAAAGCGCAAGGCTTTTAACATAATGAGTCTCTCGTGGACATTTAAAGATACCACTTTCATGGATTTTTTTTGCGTACCTCGCTGTACAGATTGTGCAGGAATCGTCTGGTAAACGATATCCCAAAAATCAAGTCATAAAGACACACACTACACGACGACCCAAATTCATAGGATACAGTGCTCGTGAAAAGAGATGGTAGTCCACCACTGACTGAATACTGTCATTGATTTCCTTCCACGGCAATCGTTGTATCGCGAGTGATAAATGTCGTGGATTTGTAGTCCGTTTTTATATCATCTTTGGTGTTCTATAATAAGTGTACTTTTGAACGGCATCTGTTTTATTTTACTTCCGTACCAAAACTGTTTAGACACTAACTCCCACACCACACGTCGTACAGAAGTTTTCCCTTGAGCCAGTATTTGCTGATGTAAAACGTTTTGGTAATCCTCTAGCTCGTCCGTTGCAATAAGGTGTATTAGAATCACCTTGTAAGTAGAATGAGTGGCGTCCCAAACTTTATGAATCTTCCACGATTAATCAATGTCCGACCAATGAAACGCCTTCAAATGAATCAGTGCTCTTATTTGCTTCAGGTACCAGTGGTTCCAACATCGGTGACTTAACGGATCCAACTTTCCTTTGCGTTCAACTTGTATTTTGACCAACTCTCGGCAAATGCGTTCTCTCAGTTCCAGAGGTAGATTCTAAATGTCCTCTTCTGAACAAAACACAGAATTGGTAATATGTGTACTTTTAGCACAGAACTGATCGTACTCCAGTAGCGAATTCAAAATTTTTAGTCACTAGTTTACACACTACACATCGCACAGAAATTTCCTCTACAGACACAATTTAAGAATTGGGTAATCCTTTAACTCTTCCTCTGGAATTCGTTGTAGTATGGCCACATTGTAAGTAAAAGGATGCGGAGCCACCAAAGTCTTCTGGTCCTCATCAACTTGAACAGTGTCTGACCGATGTAACGCTTTCAGATGTATCAGTCCTCTTTTAGCATTCAGGTACCAGTGCTTCCAACATTGGTGACCTAACGGATGCAATTGTTCTTTGCGTTGGACTTGTGTTTTGATAAATGCGTTCTCTCAACCCCACAGGTAAAGCACGAATGTTCTCTTGTAAAGTATACATCCAGAGATTACTGAGGTCATCCCACTTAACATAGTAAGTGACAATCCGGAGACCATCGAGCATGTTCCAGGTAAGTTGAATCTTTCTGCTCCCACTCGTGAAGTGACATACCGCAACTGAAGCACTTGACGTTATCCACTTCATCCAAGTAGATACATTCGGCTCTGGCTAATTCTTCGGGGGTAGGTCCTCCCAGATATTTGCGCCACTTTCGTCGGAAGGTTTGAAATCTACTTTCAAAGTCGAAGTATTCAGGCAAATGCACATGGAACAAATATTCATTTTTCACAGGTTCATTTCGATGATAGTACGATGCAATCCGCAAGAGTTTGCTCGTTTTTGGTTGACATCCTTAGGGTGGTAGCTGAATGGTTTCCCGTGGTTGGTGACGCCGACAATAAAACCAGTAAAGAGTCTGCGATAACGAGTGTCATCGCTTTAGCAACCGTCAGGTGTGACACGCACATCATCACTTTCCATGGTAAGTGTAGTTGCAGTAGTAGTAGTAGTAGTCATATCAAAGTTCCCATGATACGGTACAGAATCGCTCTTATCACAGCGTACGGCATCCCTGCAATCACAAGGTAGAGCATCGCACTCCACTTCAGAATCCCCGAACTTGAATAGTGTGGTCTGTTTGAAAGTATTCATCTTATTCGCTTGGTTTTGTTAGTTACAATTGAACTATCGGTCTTGGACGTTTTCCCTTTTTATATGCTGACTAATACCGACGTGACCGTACGGTAAAGCGACGTGATTGGAAAGCCGCATTCCTTTCTGGTACACGATTTGATGCACTTTTTCCAAAGGTCGACTGATGATTTGGTGTGTGGGTAAACGTACAATCTCGTGCGGTTCGTAGGTGGTCACTCTAAACTTTCGATCCTTTCCAGACTGCAAGGCGTCTTTCAGCACACCAAAGTTCACCACTTGACTGGTGCGATAACTGAGAGTCAATCCTTTCACTTTACACTTCGTGTGCACTTCTCCCTTCTCCTTGTTTGTCTCGGTATTCGTAGTCATAATTTGTAGGACCGTCACTAGCAAAACTTGAATCTTGTCGTTAGGCTGCTCGTCCGTCCAGGCTCCTAAACGGTCTCTTCGATGTCAGGTTGCCGGTGACCCAGGCGATCGATGTAGATACAACTGTCCGTGTTAAAATACAGCACACGATCTCCTAGTTGGTGTAACGCTTCGTACAATTTTAAGCGAGCATGGGCTGTCACGTAAGCCGTAATGATGACATTTCCAAATTCATCAGCTTCTCCAAAGTCCAGGACTTCTTCGTAATTGAATAGGATCAAGTCCTCACAAAGGACGTCTACGTGATTCATGTATTTGGTTTTGTCATGAATCATTTTGAGGTAGCGAGAAAGATTGGTCAAATACTCTGTCTTGGGTAAACACGGCCGTTGTGCCATTTTATCCCACAAACAGTTCATCATAACGTTAGCAAGCGATCGCCTTTGTTCGTTTCCCTCGGTGTGGTCTAAAGTGATGCCATCCTGCTTCCAGTATTTCTCTTTAAATGTATATTGGTCTTCGGGAGTGTGATACCAGTAAGGATAGCCAATGGCTTCCTGTTTCAATTTCAAAAAGCATCCAAGGATGCAATTTCAAGGTCAGGCGTGGAATCAAGACGTCTTGAAATTTTTGCATTTCAGGACTGCCACAGAATAAGTCTTTGGATATTCCCGCTTGATGTAACAGGAGTTCTTCTTCTCTTCGTTGTTTGGCTAGGTCCGATTGTTGAATAGTTTTCCAGGATCTTTTCCATTCTGCCGTGTCGTTCTTGTCGGCATACGTTCGTCCCATCACGATGGCACGGGCTAAACACATCTCGTCTTGAGTGTTGTAGGATTTGAAAGAAAGATTTCTACTTTCGACGACATTTTAGAAAAAGCTTGCCGATTTCACTAAGATTTCATAAACATGGGGAATTTAACTTTCACAAAACAAAGTTTTCTGAAATATTCTGTTCAATATTCAAAAGTGTCCTTAGGATGAGCGCCCAATTTCTTATGTCACTTTTTTAGGCTCGAATAAACAGCAACACAATAAAGAATGAAAATCACAAGCTTTTAAAATTTCAGTAATTTCTGTAAAATTGAGAACAACAATATGAACTTACGGTTTTATAGAATCAAATCCAAAAAAGATCCAAAATTAATCCAAGAATAAAATTTTAGTAATCCTAATAAACAAAATGTTCTACTGATTTAACGTTCGAATCCCGACGAAGATTCCAAAATGGAAAACGATGACGTATGATACAATCTGTGGTGTTGAGGTCTACAGTTCCTTGTATAAATAAGAATTATCACTCCCGTTTCTGATAGCTGAATACATGTTTATAAAATTATGTCCTTGTTCCACAATATTACATCAGCACACGTATTTTCCAGAAAAATAACAGAATTAATCCTTTTGAATCCAGGTAATTTGAAATAAGTCCAAACCAAGTAATTTGAAATAACTCCCAACACCACAACACACAACTAACAGCTTAACAGCCCAACTTCTACTGAGATTAATTCTACAAAACATGGTTATATGGGCTTTCTAAAACGTAAACAAAGGTCACGTGATCATCTTCTGGAAGTTTATGGAAGCAAATAATTGTTACAGATAACGTTTAGCCGGTGTGACCCTGACGAATACCAATCATTTTTACTCAAACAAATAATATTTTTAAAAATTTTAACATCTTATAGATAAAGTCCCATCATGACCTTGGAAATAACCAATCATTTTAAAATAAAATGGAACTTGTTTAAGAAGATTGCTACAAATTCTAAAACAAGGTCAGGATTTAGATCAAAACCTGGTGTTTATAAACTAACAGTCAAGGTCAAACTATTTTCTAAAAAAATAATTATCTTTAGTGAATAAATTTACATTACAATATCATGTAATGAATAATAAAAAAATTAAAACTGACAATTAAATTGAAATAAATATATATTAGATCAGAAATAATTAAATCATATATTCTTAACACCATGCCATTTGAATGAGTATGTACAAAAGCATTGCGACGGAAATCCGCCAAGGTAACTTGTAAACAATATTAGTTAGGATTATGTTTTTTCCATCCGTGGTTAGTAGATTATTATTCATGTTGTGGCTATCAATAATCCTTGATGTACTAACTACTGTGTTTAGTATCTGTATCTTGACTTAAGCTGATCAGTAAACAATTACTCATAATATCAATTATTAGCGATTGGAGGCCTACCGACAAAAGGGTAGAATATTCATTGAAATTCAACATTACGATTGTTATCCACACTATTAACCAAAAAGGAATATTTTTATCTCAATTCATATTAGCATACTGAAAACGGAGAACTCAAAGATCGACATTATTTCATCCATATTTCTAGATTTAATTTTGTTGGATGGAGAATTGTTTTTCTACAAAGGTGCCCAAACTACTATAGTGATGAAACATATGGGTAGTTTGTCTAATTAGAACTGGTTGTTAGACTAGTGAGACAGTGGGTTTATATATTTATGCATAAATTTACCATGCCAACTATCAAATTCTGCATATTAAGCCCATGTCGGCAGATTTTTAAAAAGATCTTAGTTGACTGTGTTTTCTGAAGATTATCCTTAAATTGTATTAGATTATGATGACGCGGTCTGCTAAAAGTCAGCACAGTTTATTTAACTCAATGAAGATGATCTACAGTGATCTTACTAATCTGCAGAAGATTAAATGCAACGCGAGACCCATTACATCTATTAAGCACATTTTTGCAAGTAAGGGTTATGTTTAGATCCCTTTTATTATTTACTTTGTTTTCTTTTGTATTGTTTCCAGAGAAGCAGATTTTGATTACAACTTGACTTTTATCCATCAAAGGAGAATGAGAAAATAAGTTTACATATCATGTACTGCGATTTTCATTCAGGAACAGAGGAGTTTGCAAACGTTATCTGCACCTTAATACCATTTGAATAACATTAGTAGTGGCAAAGTGTCTGTTTTGCCTTTTATGGCCTCTTTCGGTCACTGATACACGTCATAGCATCTATCCCATGACATTTTAGACGCTCAGTGAGCCATGTATAACCCATGATGAATATCATTAATAATCCACGTATGTGACCCGTCATTGTGGGTTGAATCTACGAAGTAAATCAGTGCACAAAGAGACCACAAAAGAGCCAAATGGCAGTTTACAACTACTGTGCTTGTTATGGATGTGTTTGCATACTGTTCCGATAGCTGTTGTTTCGATCCACGAATCAGGTATTAGTATTATCCATGGATGTTTATATTACGCATTACTGTTTCTTATTTGTTCTTTTAACTGTCTGTGATGATCCATTTCCACCAGAACTGTTTCATACTCAGTCGCACTGATTCTGTTATCTTCGATTGCCACTTAATATCGTGTACTAATAGTATTGAGACCTTTCTGTGCTGATGCAAACTGTTCTGAATAGACACGTTCTTGTGAATGAAATTGAATAGAAATGAATTTGATACATCATCAGAGACACCTGTTAGTATCGATTTAGCCCCGACAATAATTCTGACTGATGCACCTACAATGGTTGTTGTTGCTGTGATTACAGTCAAACGAAAACCAAAAGTCATTTCCGCAGCAAAACAACATATAGCATCTACATCCAAACACTCAGGTTTGAATTTTATAATTAGCTGTTTATCCGCTTCGATTATTATTTTCACGTTGTAAAGATTAAGGGTTCATCATAGTTTTTTTCTATAAATAATACAATTTTATTATTACGACAGACTGACCTTGTCCGGTCTTATCATCACGGGCAGGTACGATAAGCACACACACTTCTAGCCATTTCACAATTATAGAAAACTTCTGTCTCGGGATTATTTAAATAAGCGGTGATTGTGCGTCTTGTGGTTTGGCCCCTTTTTCGTTGAAAAACACCGATTATGCCTGCACCTTTTGCATTGAACGATTGTCTTTGCCTAGCAATTGTTACCCTGAACAAGTGCCACAAGTGCCTACTTGTTAAATAACAGTCGATATATTTATTCTCTCAACTGAGTGTGCTTTTGATTCTGGTGCTTCAGTCAAACGCTTAGACGTTTCTAATTGCACGTGCGATGATTCCAAGGTGACCCGTACCTCAGTGTCATTCCAACAAGAAATTTCTACTTGACCCTTAGCAAATGTATATGGCAGTTCATGCTAGGGTCTGTAACAACACATGGAAGTAGCTGTTCCTCAAGAAGTAGTGAAAATTTGTTATCAATGTTAATATTCACTGCCAGCTGATGCACAACTCCGTCGATAAACTCCTCAGCCAAATCAACATGGTTAAATTCCTCTACTTATATATAACAATAAAATCTAATCTTAACGCAAACACCAAAGACTGTTTAGTACCCACAGGCTAAACGTTGAGTGCTTGGAACTGAATTTCATCTTCGGCTACTATAGATGTTTATAATATTGATAAGGCAACTTTGTACAAATTATAAACAAACAACATAACATCTATGTCCGGTTTGTTAATACGTGATATTACTGGTAAATGATGCCGCTTATCATTTATAACTAATGATACTGATAATGCAACTGTGAACAAATTTAGAACTTCAGATTCACAAAATATGATATGAGTGGTACAAAATCAAGAGCAATATCTTTCATTAGCATTCCCACTGAATCTAACGTACCTTTACTACCGGTTATGATACACAAGTATATTCGAGGGTCTTTAAAATGTGAGGTTTAGGACTATCACAGCCACTGAAGAAATGTTTTTAAAAACAAAACGAGTAAGCCATTCACTTGGATTATATATTCAATTGGTTGATAGTGCGGAAACACTGGCGATTTCATTGATTATTTATTGACTTGTTACAATATGCTAGAATCAACATAGTCATTGATAAACACAACATACACATAGGTCGCTCTGATCTCAGCCAATGTTCTTTGAGACCCCAACTATCAATTAGATAATAATATTTTGAATGTCAACATTACACGTTTTCAGTTTACCGGTGTCGTTTTCAACAATCACGATCTAACATGGGTCAACGCCATCAACAAAACAACTAGTAAACGCAGACAAATCAGCTTTGGTGGCAAATGTGCTTAGATCTGCATCAGCGTCATGTCGTCGAAGTGGGTAGCGTCCGTAAATGTTATTAGATATTTGTTCTAATATTAATTGATCTGTTATATTAAATAAATAAGTGTTTTTGGGAATGGTGAACGCTGAAGCCTGCTCAACGCTTCAACAATAAGATGACCATGGTTGGGTTGGGTCCAATTAAATGAGTTTGTATTAGAATAGTCGAATGAAAGAACGGTTATTTACTGTGCCTGGTTAAAATAATTAACAACTTCAACTGGTGATGCAAGTCCATACGAGTCAAAATACAAACGATGCTGAGGTGTTACCACGTATGCAATCCGATGAGTTCTAGGTCATTTTGATGAATCGAGGTTGCCGATACCGGTTTCACGTGTGCTAGGTGGCATTCATGGCATTTTATTTCAATTAAAGTCACCAGGAAAATGTTTTATTGCTTTATCCACCGAGAGCTAATCAAGATTCGTCATGGAACGAGAGGGTAATCGGAGACCTCTGCCCACGGGTATCAGGCGATTTGTTTCCTGTAATCGAAGATCTTTACCTTATTTATACGTCAGCCAGACGCTATGCGTCTACCGATTGCCTTTCTTAATTCCATTCTTCATGTAATCCCAATAATATATAAATACAGCATAAAAAGGAGTTTGCAGTATTGGTGCTATAGCAAGAAAGCAAGAAACAAGAATAAAACAATTGTAAACAACATATACGTATATACAGGCGTAACAGGTAAAACACGCATATTTCCCCGTATTGTTACGTGAAAAATTGAAAATCTCCAACGTCATTACCCATACAATGGGAAATAAGTTAATTTTTCTAAGAACCCACCTGGATGACCTATCAAGTAGGCATCGGCCCGAAACTTGTCAACATATTTGCTAATACTTTTATTATTAGTAACTCTAAACACGTACGTAGGCATCTATTTATAGATCTTGTGCAATTTTACGTTCGTAGTATCTTACAATATAACATATGCACGTACGAACATTTCACTACAGATAATGACTAAAATTTACACTCATGAATACAAATTACAAATAATATAGATACACAAATCAATCGATATATATATATTGTAGGTACTGAAGGAACATGGACCGCTGGTGCAATTTTCTTATTAACGTAAAATGGGATGAACAAGCTGTTGTTAAACATCATTGTGATTAGTTATTTGTTCCAGTACTGGTTGCAATGTAAACCATGTATAAAGAAATATCATTAAAGTTATGCACACATTTCATCGTTTTACTGTTTTTCAATAAATTATCTACATCAATTTAAACAGACGTGGTCTATTTTGATGTTTTTCTTGGTATAAGGTTACATAAAATAAAGTTTTAAATTGCTGAAAATCAATGGAAATCAACCTGAATAACACCTGATAAAAAATAACCTCTAACTTAATAGTCAATAAGGACTCGTTTTAAGTTCCGTTTTTATTCCTTTCATAAGCCGCGTTTCCTTGTTTATGAAACATATGCACGTACGAAAATTTCACTACAGATAATTACTAAAATTTACACTCATGAATACAAATTACAAATAATATAGATACACAAATTAATCAATACATATATATTGTAGGTACTGAAGGAACATGGACCGCTGAGTGCAATTTTCTTATTAACGTAAAATGGGATGAACAAGCTGTTGTTAAACATCATTGTGATTAGTTATTTGTTCCAGCACTGGTTGCAATGTAAACCATGTATAAAGAAATATCATTAAAGTTATGCACACATTTCATCGTTTTACTGTTTTTCAATAAATTATCTACATCAATTTAAACAGACGTGGTCTATTTTGATGTTTTTCTTGGTATAAGGTTACATAAAATAAAGTTTTAAATTGCTGAAAATCAATGGAAATCAACCTGAATAACACCTGATAAAAAATAACCTCTAACTTAATAGTCAATAAGGACTAGTTTTAAGTTCCGTTTTTATTCCTTTCATAAGCCGCGTTTCATTGTTTATGAAACTATGTCATCGACTAGTGAAGATAAACGTGCACAGCTGATCGTCGCCTTGTTTACGAAATTGTCATCAAATATTGAAGATAAACATGCACCGCAGATCGCTTCTACCCTTATAAAGGTGCATTCAAGTGAACGTAAGACAAGAAAGAAATACTACCTTCACCTTAGGTATCCCAGGTATGTTTAATTTTGCATACACATGGTCACGATCCTTTTAATACTTATAAAATGTATCTCAGAAAGCTTTATTTATTAAACAATTAATCTGCAGAACATACCACATGTTGTTTTGT
Source organism: Sinohyriopsis cumingii (assembly GCA_028554795.2). Lineage (NCBI taxonomy): Eukaryota > Metazoa > Mollusca > Bivalvia > Unionida > Unionidae > Sinohyriopsis > Sinohyriopsis cumingii. The sequence continues at coordinate 25,595,118 of CM068841.1, read as the reverse complement.
TTTATCATGATATTTATATAATAGTTTCAGATAATGAGTTCGTATGAATTATTTGATTTACTAAAAACTCTCAATTTGATGGGATTGAAGGAACGTATCAAACGAAGATAAGGGGCTTTTTGTTGGAATAATATGATGAAACTAACCAACAACTTGTAAAATAAGTTTTGTTGCCTTTTGAACTGGAAATCTAAGAGACCACAAGATGCCCTTGCCAAGTAGTATATTGGCGCGATATATGGTCTAACGGAAATTAACACAAAGCCATAGGTTTAACACGACTACACCCTTACATTCTCATTAACCCTAACGGTGAATTGGGCGAAGTGAAAAGAAGGTAAAATATATTCACTTTACACACAAACAAACACGATTAAAATAGGAGAAAAGAGTAGGAATGCTTACAAGCTTACACAAACATATCCTATACACATTAAACAGGATTGAGAGAAGAACAAACATGCAGTTAAGCACAGGCCTCAGCTTACTTTCACGATGTAAAATGTGTAAGAACAGATCCGACTTCTTTAAACTAAACCGACATTGACATCAGTGCTGTGTTCAGCCAAGTAGGGTTTATAATTTGTAATAAGGTTTTTCGTAAATAAAGACCTACCTTTCATGCGGGACAGCTGACGGTCAGGCTAAAGAAGAAAATATCTCATGTGTTTATATATTTTTTATGTACAAATGCGCATACGTTATGGATGGATGGACGGATGGATGGATGGATGAATGGATGGATACTGTATAACGGCGAGCGATATAGTTTCGATTTCTGGAAAATTCGAGTTCTGGAAAAAGGCAAATAAACCTAAACAATTTTAAAATGTAAACATATCCAAATAAGCATAAACATGAACTCTTACGTAAAAATGGAAAGCTGTCAGAAGTCTTGTAAATCTGTATAAACTGAGAAATATATAATGCAAACATAAATCCTAAAATTATAGGTTCATCTTCCTTTGAAACCACATACTTATGAAACGTCCAGAAATTTCTTTGTGGCTGGACTTTCTAAAGTTCCCTAACTGAATTCACATGAAAATAGCATGTTCTGCAGAGTGGAGTTCGATACATTGAGAAGATATGTGTCCACTGTCAGTGGACACTGATAAGGAATGCACTCTGGTCGAAGGTTACCCCGTAGGAGGTGATGAACGTGCGTGTTACACACTTGAGGCAAATTGTCACCCTCTCTACATGAAGAGCACCGTTCTCAGTAATCTAGGTGAATGTCACGCAAGAAGAAAGCTCCGTGAGGCCAACAGCTTTTAAAATGAGAAAATACTCTGGATTTTATGCATTTTACTTCGTTCTTTTGAGGAAAAATCTTCCTTTTTGCACTTAAAATGCTTCCGATCAGATTTACATCCGAGTCATCAAACAATAGAATTAAACCTTTCCTGGTATACTTCAAAAGATACACTTCAAATTAGAACCATACAGAATAATCCATACAATAAGATAGCTTACCCCCATTATATTTGCCACATGCCGTATGCCTCACAAAACAATAACTTATACTGCAAGATAACTGACTCACTTAAATATATGCCACCAGCCAGAGGATTGGAATATATGTAAACACATATATATAATTTGTAGGCAACATAAGCATAATGGTTAAGTCCAACGATCACCGATAATTCAACCACTGAGTTATCCATTTATTGAAATATATGTTCTTTTCCCTTCCCATGTCTACATATCTTAAAATACTTTTTGAATAAAAAAATAAGGGATTTCTTTATAAATCATGTCGCAGTCTACAGTGAACGTCCTAGTAATTTCTCACCCAACTAAGGTGGATAGCCAAATTCTCTATAAGTTTTGCTTTATTTGCTAATCCAACTACAATTGTGATTTTAGTTTCCTTATGTAATGATGGAAGATGATTACAATGAATGTTGTACTTCAATCGATTTTTGCGATACTCCTACATTTTAGATGTCGAAACATGAATTATTGCAATGATAATAATAGTTTTTCCTCATTTTAAATTTCCTGAGTAGGATCAATTCAGATCTGCGTGCATAAATATCCTTTTAATCAATACAGGTAATATGAAGTATTAGGTTCACTTAAAGTCGACAGTAAGTTTGCGTATGTCAACTGAAAAAAAAAGAGATTAATAGAATCCTCTCCGATGAAGTTAGGGGGTCTTCTAAGAAAAAGGAAGCAAGATGATGCTGACGTCTCTCCAAACCAAGTACTTCAAGCCGCTCGGAAGGCAGAGCATTCGCACCATACACTTTTGGACCGATCCTTGAATAAATTCGTTAACGTCTACATACGCGATGACTTGGCACATCCGTCAGAGTGCACTAAGAGTGAAGCTAGTATCCTCAAACTCAACTCTTTTCAAATCCACGGGACGTATTGGCCGGAGGTTAGGGCAACGCCTTGCACTTTTTCGCGCTGCCTCCTGAACTGTTTTGGTATCTTTACAGAGTTATAATAAACTGTTTACATGCTTTTCTGCCCATCTACTTCACGCATATTACTGAAAAATTAGACTTCTGATGAGATTTGCACGGTAAATTTAGATATATTAAAATCGATATTAGCTTGGCTGGGAGGGAAAAATACCGCTGTAATAATGTGCGGCGATCACGGCCAACCTAATCCTATCGATGGCGAATCGCCTCAAGAATGGCTCAGAAACTTCGTTGATTATTACGAGGAAATCGACGCTGATTATAGATCGACAGATATTTTGTTGACCGAGTTTAAAAAATTGATTCGATTACAACCAAACAAGATTCAATGTGACGTCATGAGGAAAATAATCGACGAGACTCCGATGAACGATTTTCTAAATTTGTGGCGTCCCGATCATCTGATCGTCGCTAGTAGGAAAATTATTCGTGATATTATTCAGGAAATGTTATTCAAGCTACATTGTGAGAAATTTCCAACGCTGCAGGTACCGTTATGCTACAGGCCCGCTAATACTAGGCGACAAAATATCAACGTTACTCTGCCATGTGGAAGGGAAAAAAACTTGGTCCTAAATGATATTATCTTTGTTGATATTAATCTTGTTAATGACGCGATAAATGCAGAAAAATCACCGTGGAAATTAGGCTACGCAACAACGATACATACATCGCAAGGATTGACCGTCGATGGCCAAGTTTGGATCGTCGATGACAGAATTTCTTGGTCAAATCTAGTGTATTTGGCCGTGTCGAGAGTTAGAAAATTATCCCAGCTAGGACGAATTCGAGTAAACTACCTCAGTGACGCTGGCGGTAGTTGAGTATCTTCGGGGACTATTTGCAATTCTTCCTTGGTAAATCCGCGTTGTGGCGCCAGTGAATCTAGGATATAAATCGCTGGTCTTCCAGATGATCTTGTTACGGCGGATATTTTATGTGTTGTAACGCTCCAGGTTGCGTCGGTTGCTCTTTTTCTGCCTCCTTCGGCCTCGCCTTCCTTATATAAATATCTGACTGTGACGCTACCTAGTACAGGCTGAATTGTGGAACCTCGCTTTAGGGGTATATTCGATTTTGTAATTGCAATTACAGGTTTCATTGCTATTGTTCGAGTTATTTCGTTATGTAACGAGTTAATTACCTGAGGCAATCTTGATACCCAATCGTGAGATCGATTATCCTGAATAAACTCGCGCGCGTACTGGTATCCAAATAATCGTTCTGCGAGCGTTTTATTGAATCTTTCAACGATAGCTTGATTGCGATGAACACCTACAATACCGCGACGGATTTTAACGTTATTTTTTTTCATCAATGCAGTAACCGCGCCAAGAAATTCTCGACCTGGATCAACCTGGAGAAGATTCGGCCATGTCAACGGGGATCGAGAATAAATTTCGTTAAACGCCTTAGCAATTTCCGTCGCTGTTTTATTCGATAATGGCTCTGCTTCTTTATACCTGCTAGCGATATCAACGATTGTCAGAACATATTTATATGTGACTCCGTCGAAGGTATCGTGAGGAAGAAACATAAGATCCGCCTGATGGACCTCATTAGGGACACTGACGGTGAAACTCGCGTACGGTATTTTCTTAGGCGGAGGGAGATATATTTGCCAAATTGCCTGTTTTGATAGCCACGATTCAGCGACGGATGATTTTACTTTGGCGGCTTTAGCGAGTTTGGCAATTGCTGATTTTCCTCGCCAAAATCCTCGCGGAGAATAATATATCTGCTCCATATCTATTTACCAGCACCGAATACTAATTTGCCTTTCATCGCGCCTTTTACCAACCAGGTTGCTAATTTCTCTTTGAAATTTTTATTAGGAATCGCGTCTAATGCGTGAATTAGCTTGATATCAGCGAGATGCCTTTGTTGTAAATCTCCGCTGCGATATGCGAGGTCGTGGTAGTAACAAGCTTTATCGATTGCGTTTACCGGATCTTCACCCTGAAATGGTTGATTATTATCGTCGAGTCTGATATCGAGTCTCGTTCCGGGCCCGCAATAATTATATCCAGGTAGATGTTTCTCTCCGGGATATTTTGCCCAGGGCAACCCAGGTAGATTTTTCATGGAGGCGGCAATGTCTCCTCCTGTTCTATTTTTTTTTTTTACAAATCTAAACTTGCGTGTCTTGCAAACTTCACATTCTCCTGCGATTGGGTTCCTGTTGTTGCGTGTAACGATTTCGGTTGGATTTATCGTAGCTGTGTGCTTGCGGCACTTCACACAATATAGATCCATGTATTCTAGTAACATGAATGTAATTGATTTTTCAGCCACGAAACGACGCGAGCAGGTGAAACATCATACGGCATTACCGAATTCGATTAGAATGATAATCATCGGCCCGTCAGGATCTGGTAAGACACAATTGTTATTGAATTTGATTATGAGATGGCTAAAATGGGACAAGTTGTATTTGGTTGCACCATCCGTCGATGATCAACGTTGTTATCAAGTGTTAAAGGAATTTAGCGACAATGCCGATGAGGGCACAATCGAATTCATCACAGACATCAACGAAGCTCCATCCGTGGAAAATTTGGACGGCGATGCTAATAATCTTGTTGTTTTCGATGACGTTATGCTGGACAAGCAGACCAACCCGGCTAGGATATTCTCGCGTGGCAGACACAAGAACACCGATGTTATTTACGTAACACAGAGAAACACGCAGATTCCAAAGGTGATCAGGGACAATTGCAACATTTTATCTGTGTTCAACGGCGTAGACACACACACGTTGAGAAATATACATCAGACCTGGTGCAACGGTGACATGGATATAAATAAATTTAAAAATTTATTCAGCCGCGCTCAGTCAACGCCGCATGGTTTCATCACGATCAATCTTCATGATCCACGCAGTCGGTATCGAATTGGTCTTGATCAAATTTATTCATAAAAAAGCAGCCCCGCGTTGCAACAAAAAATATAACACAAAAATTTATTCCCGATAATTTATTTTCCTGTCTCGGACGCTATATTTATTAACACACACGGCGCGACCACCCGATGCATCCGGTCTGAAATGCATGAAAATTAGCTTCCGTAGAAGGCCGTAAAAATGAAATCCGAGGCTTCTACGGAGAAAGTTCTCGTAGGAAGCTTTATTTTGGCTGGAAACTCTGGTCTGTTCAACTTCCCTGCTGCTATATCATGCATCTTTGAGTTCTTATTTATGTATACAGATTTTTTGTTATGTTTATGTAATTTAATTGTTTCTTTGTTAGTTTTACAATTTTTTTTCCATTACCTGCTAGTATAATGTAATATTGTTTACACGATTTGATTTTGTTCAGAATAAAGTTCAGTTCTGTTTGACTTTTTTTAAATTTTCTATTTTAGATGTAAATAACTAATAATAGAAACATTGTACCTAGTTGCTAGCCTTGTTTCAAAATCAGTGACAGTTTTAGCAAACAACTTTTATAAAAATGTTGTATCCTTCTCAGAGTAAGAAACATTACGTTGAGTCAAAGTCATGCCTGGACTATGTGATAATTATCATATAACAAACTTCTATTATTTCCAGAAGGTTAAACTCTTGATCACCATCCGGGAATCTATTGGGCGTTTTAGTTAGTCTTATAACTGATGTTATGTTACGAATTATATCAGTCGTGCTTTAAACACTTGAGACTCCAAGTTGTTTTATGTTGTGTCCAGTGTGGGCTGAGTTTTTATGTTCTTTAAAATATTGAATTTCAAGTGATTGTTTTCACTGGAAATGCAAAAGTGCTCTGATAATTCTTCGACAAAGATATTTACTGGAATGTACACGGAATTCAGAAACTGGAATATTATGTATTGTGATTCGCGAAGAGACCATTGACACATCAGTACAACGCCGACTATTATAGACGTCATCGAGTTCCGTCTTGAATTTCATCTCGATTTAAAATGGGATTCACTTAGAACGTTTCATTGATAGGACCTGTCTTTTTTAATTCTTGGATTCTTTTCGGATTTAAATCGCAATATCCTAAGTTCGTTTTCCTATTTTTCAATTTGTGGTCGTGGGAAATAAATTATTTGTTAAATTTTACAAAGCTTGTTGTCTTTCACTCTTTTCTGTTACTTAGACTCGAACATTTTATGTCTCACATTCCGGGATCAGATGTTTAGTTCAACATTGAAAAATTATGTGATTTGGTTTATATTGGACTAGAAAAGGGCGAACAACCTACTGATGAAACTTTACTCTTGTCGTTGTCATACTATAAGTATTGGAACATGGTTATTGAAATCAAATATCTATCATTTGTAAAATATGTATTTAATCTCTGCACAATACGTGACGACGACTTATCAGTTAGGAACAAAGAATTCGGTTCGGGTTATCTTTCCAGGAAGTGTTACATCGCCGTTTCATTGGAAGCATGATACAATATTCTGGGCATGCCCTTTATCTAGCATATCAATATTTGGGGAAGGAAACATGAATATGTTCCATGCAAATTTTTTCATTTTGTGTGCGTTCTTTATTTTTTGTAATCAATCATAATTCCACAAAAGTTAATATCCGTGATTACTTAGGTACAATAATAATAATAATAATAATAATAATAATAATAATAATAATAATAACTTGTAGAAGAAGAATAAGGAAAAAAGGAAGAAGAAAAAACCAAAGAAGATGAATAATAATTCCAGATGGTTATCAACACAAAATTATAACAAATATAACACGTCATATGATCAAAAGCGTAGAATTGTGGAACCTCGAAACTAACTCGTTATTGCAAAGCTATGTCGCGCACATTTAGGGGTGAAAGATACCCGCCAAAAAACGTTTTCTGGTGAAAACCCAATGTAGCTGTGACTTTCCGTTCAGAATAATTGGTGATAAGTTTTCATCACCATTTTCATTCAGACATCTAAACATGATTTTTATTTCAAGAATAATAGTGATAAAAGCAATTTTGTGGACGGCTGCCTTGGCTGCAATACCGAATGTCATATCAGCACAATTTTCATTCAGTACCAACTTAAAAATATCACTAAAAAAACTTTTTGTTACTACCACATACATGCGTGATCATGTATTCAGGCGGTATACTGATTAAATGATTTAAACATGGCTCACGTGAAGGCTATATTGGATATCCTACATACATACAATACATCTCTTAAGGCCATCTATATATCAAAATATGTCTTCTAGCGAAATCCCTATGCTGATGTTATTTTCAGTTCGAGAGGAGTATGTTGTGCTGCTCTGTTCAGGGACGTACATTTGAAGATTCAAGTTTCTTGTAATTAAATACAACCACTCCTGCAGTAAGTGCAAACAGTATGATTTATTAGCACAAGGCCTTATTTTGGTAAGCCGTTTCTTAGTACACATATAACAGACACCCTTTTGGCATGATCGTTTTGTTAAAATACTTCTAGTTTAAAAGAGAATAAATGAAAAAGGAGCGTGTGTATGTGTGTGCTTGATTCGGATTTTTAACATCGCTTGAAAACATGTTTCAGTCACATCGCTACGATGTATGCAGCGTGGCAGTTTATAATGATATCTAACACTGGGGTATCTTACAGCAGACATGTAGTATCATGTCACCCACCCAGTCACATTATCCTGACGCCATGCCGATCAGTGCAAACACTAACTTCTTAATGCTGAGCTCCTAGCGAGGGAGCTGCTAGTACCAGTTCAGAAAGTCTTTATTATGACTCGGCCGGGGTTTGTACCTCTCGCATCCGTGGCGGATGCTCTAACCACTTAGACCACCGGAACATTCACTATAAACTGAAACTGGCAGAAAACTTTATATGCATACATTCTGAACAATCATCGTGTGCATACTCAATGCACTCCTTCTGCCGATTTACTTTTGGGCAGTCAGCGTTCGACTGTGTCAAAATCTCTGTGCGTATTTAATGCAGACCCGATGTTTGTATCATACTCACCACGTCGTTTATTAATATAAAAGGCGTATCAACTACTTAAGTTAGTAATGTCAGGTCTCGGTATGTTTTATACAGTCCGGAAGTGTGCTTTACAATTTGTGGTGTAATTTTAACGATAAGGAATCAAAACTAGCGCCAACAGCATTTTTTAGTATCTGAAACATGATGTAGATATTTATTATTAATTTTGAAAAGAGAAAAGTTTCAGAAAGCAAATTAAAGCGTACACTATTTATCGATACTAACCTAATCCACTGGCATGTTACGGATGACTGCAGTTTTGCCTGACATGTGACATGTAGTTGTTTGACTTGAAAAGAAATATCACATACGTTAACTACATGACTTTTAAACCTTGGCAAAGAAAAGAATGAATTCAGATATTGTATTAGATGCGTCTGCTTCGTCATACGTTAAAAAGGTGTAGCTGCCACAGTGGTTTTATCTACAACTGTCTTAATGTATTAGCAATTTCATGTTATTTGTTACATTGTATGATTGACTGATTATCTGAGCGCACTTCTATTAGACTTTAGCGTTTTGTAATCAACAAAGTACAGGAGTAAACCTGGTCTATGATAGTGCATTTGTGTAAACATGGCAATGGAGCAGTTGCTTCAAGGCCCGCGCCCAGCACGGTTTTCAGCAACATAGTGAAATGGTATGGAAGATGCTTTCAAAATCTTGAGAAGCATTCAGTTTAATATTATTCTACTCTTACATCTCACTTTTCAGGTAACTAAAATTACACATTTGAGAATTCAAGATACTTTGTTAAAGTGTTTTGTATCGCTGATTGCTAACGTATAGGGAACGGGAAGGCATTTTAAAACTGATACGACAATAAAAAAGTTAGTGGATTAGGAAGAAGAAACAAGATTCATGCACGGAAGGCAAACAATTGAAGAGAATAGTTAAAAGTAAAGCAATGACGATGACACTAACTTCAGTCCGGAAAATGTCATTGAATCTATAACTCACTTTTTATATCTTAATTGTGTCCATTACCAAATGTTACATTGTTATATCTTAAACCGTATCTAGTCATGCAAACGCTTATAAACTACAGTGTGCTGATCATCATAGTATATTTACCGTTAAATATATTGATTTTTATGTTATAGAGTCATTCTTAATGTCCCATTTTACATATTATGTCTTCAACCGTTTTGTTCCAACATATTCGCTTCTTCACTTATGTTAGAAACAATTCATTTCGATGTGTCCGCATGTTGTGGCATGTTTGGAATCCTTCAATTTTTAATACTTATATCATGCTTATTACGCACATGTTCAGATTTCAACAGAATCCAGGTCGCTAATAGATCTGATTCCCTATGTTTATAAAAGCAGATTTATGGTCGCAAACGCCTAAAACACACATCTGATCGAGATAACTAAGTGTAAAACATTTTAGCATATAAAGGTCGATATCGGTGTATGGCTTACCACCACCCGTTGTAAAGCAAATATATTTGTTTTTGTCTCGAAACAAATAAAAACATGTGTCTATTTAGAAATAAAATGAAACCACTCCTTTGAAAACAACCGTTGCCTCCTTGCATTTGTGGATGTTCGCACATTAGTACATGTTATAATTTAACTACTTTGTCAAACAAACCTCACACAATTCACCCGAAAATCTAAGTACATTGGAGTATATATTTGTATAGAGTCTAGAGGATATTGGTATTTATGCACTTCGAACCAACACTTTCGGCTCTTAGAACAGCGTTTGCTACCTTAACACATCGTGTTAAACAAGTGGACATATGCGTTGCAATTAAAATCGTTAGTGTAACCGGGTTACACGAGTTTCGGACATAACGGAACGTGCAGACATATCGGAACGAAAAGATGCGAGCATAACGGAAGCAACTGGCATATTTAAAAATTACATTACGGATGTAATATAGTGTACGAACATATCGATACAAACAATTGCGAGCATAAACAAAAGGATTGTTTTGTTCAGACATTGTAGAACATGTCAATATAACTGCAACTGACACACACGTGGCATTTTTGACGTGGATATCCTGAATGTCGCCGTAAAAAGGAGGATGTGTTCTATATCTATTAGAAAGTACTTTTGCATGGGTGATGCGGAGTCCTTCACTGCCATGGTACAAGTCTACAAACAATACACACTGTAACTCCATCAAGACTGATTATATGTTTCGACCGATCTGAGCCAATTTAAAACTAATCAAACCTCTTTCATCTGTCCAGTTCTAAAAAAGCTATTATTGCTAGTTCTATTTTACAATCATTACAGTAATCAAATAAAGTTTGCTGATAAACAACGTACACTAGATCTGACATTTTAAAAGAAAAATGTATTTGCCATGGTAGTTAAACCTTCTTCTAAAACTTAATCATCTTGTGCTAGATATGTCGATAGTTATATGTGTTTTTTTGTTTAAAAGACAGAGATCGAAACGATCACGTCCCGCAACATCATATAGTTATCCTCTTTCCGCTAGATGTTCCATACTTAATTGACCTTGGAGACAACTGTATAGCCATTAGCATAAAAATTGTTATTTTCATCTTCTTTGCTTTCATTATTCGAAACAATCTGTAACTTAAAAATGCAATATGAGAGCATATTTTCCAGGACTGCTCACGACTCGCATGGGTTTAGAGAGATAAAAATGATAAAAACTTAAAACTCGTCTCACTTTCCTTCAGGAGTTATGATGAAATGTAAGGTTGGTATCAGTAGCAAGTATGATGTTCTATTTTGTTATTTGTGCCTTGCTGCTGTTGTTGTTGATGACGATGATTAGGACGATGATGATGATGATGATGATAATGATGAAGGTGGATGTGGTTTAGCGGAAATTCGTTGTACTGAATTAAGGGGTTAGATAGATTAATAAGCAATGTTTCTTTATATTCTTATTGTATCATAGAATATTTGTATTGTAAACCTCGGGATATTTATACCAAATATGCATAGACTACAACACTGTAGGGCGAGGGTTTCAAATGTGTTTACTTCAGTAAGATATATCTAAAGTTTACTGGCCCGAGATAACTCTCAACGTGTCAAATGAACTGCAACGTTTGCCTACCGAAGTTAAAACAATTTGCACGTGATATAGTATAATATAGATGCATCCTGACCTTGACAAAATGTTGAAATTGATGACTCTTCCAGTATTTTATTATTTAGCTGTGTCAGGACTGCAATATGAAGAAAAAAAAATGTTTTGTTTCTTTATCCCCTAGGTAATAGTGTTCTGAGAAACGAAAAAGTTTCTCAGATGTTCTACTCTGCTCTCAATTTCTTCTCAACAATATTAACAATATTTGCTCCCGCCGGTGACATATTCACACGCGATTCGGACTCTATCAGTGACGAAATTATGAATCCCTCGTGCCGTATAAGCGGATACCCCTGCTCCAACCATGTACGACAGAAAAGCTGGAAGGAAAAAAAATAGTGATGCGTGCAGGGTTTTGTAAAATACATATCAAATATTAAACATCAAAACTACATTTTTGTATATGCCCAACAGCTAAATGTAAAAATGCATTGGTAAAATATGGTCGCCATGACAACTATTTTTCTTTATTAAGATATTTTACTTATATCATGTTGTTTCCCCCAAAATATATGTATTACGCATAAATTTGTCAACGATTTAAGAGTATAGGTGATAAAATTGTCATTCCATCAGACTTACTGTTTCGGTCGGATACAGTCAAATAGTTCATCATGGATGATCAGCTAATGTCATTCCAAACAAAGTATTATCAATCTGAGACTGATAATTATTATAATTTGCATGATGTATATAGAACTGAGGTGAGCATAATATGTGGAGGAATAAAGGGTGGATTAAGTCAGAGAAGTTTGTTTCCTAAATTTCCATTAAGGAAGAAGAGTAGTATAGTGGGATACTATAGCCTCACGTAGACTTCTATGTCAAAGTTGGAGGGTTGTACTATAGCCTCTAGGTTTTGTTGCACACCCTGGGACACTATAGCCTCAAGGGTAATTGAACATGGGGAATACTGGGACTGTGTAGCGTCAAGGGAAAGAGGGTTGTTGTATAAGGAAAATAGGAATGGAACGGGCGAGGTGACGTCACGATACTGAAGATTGGTAACAGTGTTGCAAGGGGCTGACCTCAATCGGGACCAAAGAGCGGGAAACCCCTAGAATGTTTGGCGGGACAGAGACTTATTAGCACATACATCATAAGACATACAGACACAGACTGATGAAAATCAATTTATCACACACAAACAGCTATAGAACCGACGAAAATATTTTTAGGCAAGAAAGCAAATCTTTCCTAGGCAAATGAGTGGCCCTAAAAAGGGCCTTTGGGTTCTTTTTCTTCTTCTTCTTCTTCTTCTTATTCTTATTCTTCTATTTTCTCCACTTTTTCCACTATATCATCACCTTCTTAATAATTCCTTTCTTCTTCTTCTTTTCCGTCTCTGGAATCCAATCAGGATGTCCCATCAATCTAAGTTGTCATGTATCGTGATCCAGATTTCTTTCAGTCTTTCAAACTCCTCTTTTTTCTGTTTTCTTTGTCCTTTCTTTCTTTAGTCCAGTCCTATTTAATCTTCTTCACCTCTTCTTCCAGCACTTTTCTCATCATTTCTCATCCTTTCTTTAGTTGGTCCAGCCCCCACTTCACAAATCACCACTCTGTCCAATGCAATGTCTCCTAAAAAGCACCTGACTTTGATGATATTATCAAGTGTCTTCTTCAAGCTTCCTACTCTCACATATTTTGGTGTAATTAATCTTCTTAACTTTTCTACTTCCTCCTCTTGTACCAGATTCCTGGATACTTTTAGGCTGATCACAAAGTCCAGGCTACTTCCATACTTCCATTCCTTCTCAAGTCTTTCCACCACATAGGCTGCATCCATCATCCACTACCATCTGTCTTTCAATTTGTTGAACAAATCTATTGCCATCTTCGTTTATTCAATGTTGAATGGCGAAACGACGAACGCTTTGAATTTATATTTGTCAAGCACAGACGTGAAAGAAAACCTCCCTTAAACTCACATCTCATATTATCAACTATCCACACACGGGAAGGAGAAAAACAAACCCCAAATATACTATCCATACAAGGGATGCAGAACAATACAAACCACAAACATACTATCGACACACGGGAAGGAGAACAAACAAACCACAAATATACTATCTACACCTGGGAAGGAGAAGAAAAAAAAACCAAATGTACTATCCACACACGGGAAGGAGAAAAAACAAAATCAAAATATACTATCCACACACAGGAAGAAGAAAAAACAGACACAAATATGCAATCCACACACGGGAAGGAGAAAAACAAACCTAAAATATACTATCAATAACCTTAATATCTACCATCCACACAAGTTAAGGAAAAAAACCAAACCCAAATAAACTAACCACACAGAGGGAAGAGGAGAAAAATACAAACCACAAATATACTATCCACACACGGGAAGAGGAAAAAAAACAAATATACTATCCACACACGGGAAGGAGAAAAAGCAAAATCAAATATAAATATAATATTCATACAAACGAACGCTCACCCATACAAACACAGACTCTACTATCCACACAAACGCATGCGAGCTCATACATATAAACACACACACAATCTCATCAGGAAAGGAGTGAGTATTTATAATCATACTAATCCACATTCACACAAATTGGCAACTTGAGTAATCTCTTTTCTGGAGTATTGGGGTAGCCCTGAAAAGGGTTGTTTTTAGAACTCCAGATGCACCTCTTAATGTCGGTACCTCCTAGGTCTAGTCCCACACACGCATCGTCTGTTCCAGTCCTCATCCTAATTGATGATTGTGGTTGGGAGCGCAGAGGTGGGTTGACTGGCTTCACTCTCCCAGTCTTCACTTTGAGGGATAATGAAGATTTCCCTCCTTCCCCTGTTCTGCACACGTGGATGCTGCCTCCTTACTTCCTGCTCACGCTGAGGCTCCCGCTCTTGCCTCTCGAATTCTTGGTCCTAGTTCTCTACCTGCGGGACCACGGGTCTGTCCTGGTTGTGGCTGTGGTGTTGCAAGTGACTGTGGAGGTGTCCTCACCATGGGTTTACCTTTACAGATCTGTGTTAACATCAAGTGAGCCGGATAATTTCTTTCTTTTCCTTCTCCTCTTCTTTCTTTTTCTTTTCCTCCTCTTCCTCAAGCTTGGAAGTTTCCTGGATTGCCTCCACTGCCAGGTCATCCAAGAGGCGCCTGGCATACTCCAGGTGTATTTCGAGTTCAAGCGATTTGCTTATCCTAATCATCTACTTTTCTCTTTGGCAATGGGTAGCCAGACTGACGATCGCTCCCTTTATTTATGTGAAGTGCGTAGGTGAAAGAAAACATCCCCCGATACCAAAACGTACAAGACCCACATTCCCATCAATCACATGGAACGCGCGAACCTAATAGAAACCATCACTCACTTTTTATTTACAATCACTAACTACAAACACAAGCACATACAGACTACATGTTGACAAGCTACGGAAACGAAGTGCTTATAGGCACACGTCTAAGTCAAACAAACGAAGTGCTTATAGACACACGTCTATTTTTTAACTTACTAACATACCATTGGCAATTGAACTAGTATCTCTTTTCTAGAGTATTGGGGTAGCCCTGAAAAGGGCTGTTTCTGTGGACAGGGAGTTATGGCAATCTTTTATTGTCTAAGATTGCGTTCCCGTCTTGCGACAGGCTATCCCACATGATAGGGCCTGCTTCTTCGGAAAGAGAAGGAGAACTTTTTTTGTGTCTACACGGCAGTCGACACATCCTCCGTCTGGTTCCTGATGATGCTGCTGTTGTTGCTGCTGCTCTCGCTGCTTTACCTGCTTCCGAAGTCTGTACTTCTCCGTCAATTCTTCTTTCTCTTTCTTGATTTCCTCTCTGAAAAGCTCTTCTATCAGGTCTTCGGTCCCTTTTAACATTCCGACATTCTCTATCTCTTCAGGCTTCGGTATCAGGCTTTGCCTGACACGATGTAAATTCACCTTAGATTAGTTCAGCTTAGCTAAACTTGAACACATCTTCATAGAAGGATGAGTCATTAATAGATGCTCAGACTGGAGACTACCCCACTTTATATGGTTCAAGCGCGGACGCGATATTAAACATCCCTACGATTTTTTGTTGATTTGAGGGTGAGGGATAGAGAGAAGTCAAAGAGCATGTATCATGATAAAAGTTGGAACTAAACGACAGACATGTTTTTTCTAAACACAGCATTTTTTATTCAAGCAACAAACAATTATCAGTTAACCATAAAACATTTTTTCAAAGAAATAAAGAAATTTTTTCAAATAAGAAACTATTTTTGACAAGGTTGACAAAGTTGTGAAGTGAAGCAAGACATCCACTGATGGAAGTCATTGGGCCATTGATTTACACTACATTTCCTAGCTAAAGACAAAATATAGCCATAATGGTCACAAAACCATCAATCTACTTTGTCATTGTTTCTAGAAGAGTGACGATCAAAATAAGTCACTAAATCTTCTAAAGAATATCCAAGACTGCGTTGATGAAGAAAATACTCACAATATTGTCCCCACACCATGGAATCTGTGCCTTGTAATTTCACATTATTAGATCGTGTCGTCTGGACATTTCTTTTCATAAAGTCAATGATGTCGTCTTCCAAAGGTGGCAATCCATGAGAATCAAAATACTCCACACATCCTTCTTTAGGAAAGTAAACGGCTACCCAGTGGGTTCCTGGGAGATGACTGTCGTCCATGTTGATGACATAAGCTTGATTGTCTTGAGGTTTCCGACGAGGAAGTTCATCTTTACCACACACGACAGGATTCCAAGAAGCAGTGTACGAAATGTGGTTCAAATGGTAATAAAGTTCCCAGATATCCATTTTTGTGTTGTTTTTTCTTGTTGATTTTTATTTTTCACAGGTAATGACAAGTCATTAATTCAATCCGAACATTTTGCTTGAACATTTCTGACAAGTAACCGTTTCTTCGCTTCGTCTCCGCACTCTGAGCTAAGAGAGCTTCGTTGTGATGGATCTCTAGAGCAATCAATGGAGGAGAGGAATGATCACGCAAGTCTTTATACCACTGATGCAACACGGCTTCTTCCGAGATGAGACTCCAAGCTTCGTCCAGATACTTGTCTAACTTTCTTCTTGACTCATCATCAGACACTTTTCGTGTTGAATTTTACTGGGATGATCGTTTTGACATCCATAGCAATCTTTCTTGATCAATTCCGTAATTTTATCCGCCAGGTGTTTTGCAAAACAAGAGACTAAATATTGTTCTTTTTCTGGCCATCTGGACCTCGTCACTATGTCCTTTTCGTCTTTATATTTGGGTTCTACTTTCACTTTATCCTCCGATTCCATTTCCAAAGATTATCCACCATTAGGGTGATAAGTGTCTTCCATAGCTTCTAAGAGCCTAGAATGACTTCTCTCAAACTGTTGATTTCTATCGTATTGTCGAATTCGGCGTACAGGATGACGTTCACCGTGTGGTCTAGAGGTGGGTGTGCAAACTGAAGTTCCATAAGATTGTTCCCGGATTTCATAGGATGGCAATATCCCTCGTCGCTGTCTTGGTCTGGAGTGAAATCAAAGCCCAAAACGCGTAGCCTCCTGCATAATCCTTGTACAAAATACCGTGACTGGTGTTGGTTCCTAACTGTCTGGGAAAGTACGATCTGAAGTAATTTTTCTGCTTGAAATTAGGTTCGAAAGTTCTGGTACACAAGGTTTTGTCATCGCGACTGACTTCGATTTTGGACGCTTTGTAATGCTGAAACTGAAAAGGATTTTCGACGTAGGCTCCATTGAAGGCTGAATTCCTGACGATGCCAAGAATTAAACGCTTGGGTAACTGTCATTGGAACAGATGATTTTCGATCATGGAACGCGGTCCAGCGGGAATAATGACAGTTTTCACTTCGACGCGTCGTATTGGATAATTGGTGGTGGTTTTATACTCGGCGGCATTAGCCATCAAATGGAATGCGGCCCTGCTACGATTTATTCTCAGGCGGACATCCAAGCCTTTCAGAAAATACTTCTTTTGCAACCACATGTCCAAATGCAAACGATCCATCAGTTCTAAACTACGTCCTTGCAGGATTTTCTTTCGACGATCGTTAAAGCGCACATTGTTAGGATCGCCGCCGCTACACTTGTTCACACCTACTGTGTCAGATTTCCATACCAAGCAAGCATCCAGATGAGTGTTCTTGGCATATTTTCCGTACATGAAGAGATTTTCCAGGTACGCTCGGTAAGGGTAAGTATCCATACTACTGCTGACCAGTTTGTTATTCAAGTACAAATCCACTTTGCTGAACAAGGAATCCATGAAATTGTTGACGGGAGCTACTCTAGCAACGTCTGCGGGATCGGTGTTGTCCATTTTTTCATTTTCACTTTCAGGTACAAGGAACTGCTATTCAGACTGAAGTAATCTTCGGGTTGTCCTTTGATTTCAAACTCGATGGGAGCGGAATCCGTCACAAAAGAGACGGGATGAAATTCTACCCATTGGGATTCTTGCATCGTCATCATAGTGGGTGGCATGACAAACAGATCCAGTTCTGACTTGAAACAGGCGCAAGACTCTTTGTGCATCATTTTTTGTCTCTATGATTTAATAATCAAAAACGTCTAAGCCTCGAACGATTCTTCTTTTCTTAGTCTTTCTAGCTTTATGAATATTAAGGCTTCTGAAGGGGTGTTTTCGTCGTCTCTTTCTACCTTGTCCTTGCTTTGGTGTCAGGGAAGCAGGAATGCCTGACTCGGCAACGTCATGGGCATTCAGAGTAGTTTATCGTCAGCCCAAAATGTCTTTGCTTGTTTGAAGCAAGACATTTTTGCGTCCTCTCAAGAAAGTTTCTTTATGGTTTTGTTTGTCGATGACGACATTTTGGAGAAATTCTTTGCCGTGCGTCAATGCGGCATCTTTCAAGGCGAGCAATCTTCGTGTCATCATCGGTTTCAACACCCGGGCCTCCGAACGAAAGGTCGATTTTTACATATCTCCCAAACAGTGTCCTCGCTGTCGAGCGACGCCTCCGTACACTGGATACATGACTTACGAGTTGTTAGAGAATCTTTATTCCAAAATGGAAATTCACCGTGACTTTCCCTTTGGTGAATGAAATATTATGTCCCAGATCTCCTTTTATAGCAATGTTGACAATGTCAAAATACGACTTACTGACGGACAGTTAACGAGGATTTACTGATTCACGCTGAACGTTTTAGGTTTATCCATCTTCCTCGTCAGCGTTCGTGGCAGAATCCACTTTGAAATGAATGACACGCAGTAACGGTACGGAGGTGTGTCCCAAAACGTTGTACTCCACCACATAGGAGTAAATAAAGATTAAATTCAGTCCTTGGTTCAGTTCTACCGGGTAACGAAAATATTTTGCAATATCCAGGTTGTTGACAATGGTTAGTATGGTCATCTTTTTGGTAGTCTTATCCGTGACCAGATTGAGGTTTTCACCCAAAATGTCATACAATTCAGGGCAAAATCTAACACCTATCACTTTGTCCTATTTTTCAAATTTCATCAGATTTCCTTGGCTATGGTGAGATAAAACTGGATGGTACAAGTTCGTGGGAGGCAAGACTTTGCATTTAATCAATCCTTCATATTGTCGAATGTTGTCCTGGTCGATGTGTTCCGTCAGCAATTGCGAGTGTCCTGTGGGAAAGCGACAATATTTGCACACGTAGTGATAAAGCGAACACACGTCCAAGTATTTGATTTCTTCTCCTTTTTCCTCCTCGGCGTGGTACAGCAAACAGGTGGCATTCGTCCGTCCTCCGTATAAACTATCCCGTGGGTTCCTGTGTCCACCAGCTTGTAACTTTCCACGATGCGTTTAATCTCGGGATCGTTTTTCAAACGGTAATCGTACTCGTGTTCCCACATTTCCACCACTTGGTATCATTGCTGTTATAATTTCAAACGCCGCTGAGAAGTGCTCTTGTGCAAGTCTTCCATGGTCCGTTATCAAAATTGATCTTTAGTGTCACGTTGAGGGTAACAGAGGGGACATCCGTGAAATAAGCATCCGTTAAACTCGTACACGATTTGAGGGTTTTCTTAGTCCCAACCATCAACCGAAAATGATCCGATGGTTTTTTCTCCTCCCCCGTTGCGGACATGTTGGATCTATTTGTCTTCCTTGTCGCACAAGTAATGTAGCCGTCGTAGGTTTTGACCGAGTATTGACAAAAGTTAATCGCTTGAAGGGCTGATGACCGCCAGGGTGTTTTTGAGCATGAATTGTTGACGGTAAACTAAAGAACACGCTTTGGCAATGGTGCAGGCTTCTTTCAAAGGATCGGCCCCTCCGTATTCCATGGACAGTTATGAAAATTTTCCACAGAAACGCCGTTAAATGTCCACGTCGGAACGACAATACTTTAACATATCTTCCTGAAAGTCGAAGGTGTCCCAGGCGTGAGTCTAGTACCAAGCGTAGAAACCTTCACTTTGTTCGGTACGCATGTTGTTGGGGTCATAGTAGTGAGCCTCAGGCAAATGGGGTAGAACGGCATGTTGATTGGCTACGGTATTGAAAAAGTGCGAAAATAGCCATTGGCCATTTCTGGCATTCCAAACGTTTCAGGACTTCGACTCAATGGCATGGCCAAGTAACTCATCAAATCTTTAAACTGCACTTGTCACACTTGCATGGAAATGATTTTGGCTTCGTTCAAAGTGACTTTCGTACGTTCGTACGTTCGTACGTTCGGTACTTTGTACCGTATAGTATCTGAGAAGAAATTGTCAATCGTATCCCATAAAATTGTGAGCCATCACCGTGGCATAGCGATGACAATCCTCGTAACCTTCGATATCCTCCTGGCTCCACGTCTCGTCGATGGGGTCTAAGATCCATTGGGCGAAATGAGCTAGCGTGTTCGGTCCCCGAAAGATTTTTTCACGTTCTCCAGGAATATTGCTGCAGTGAGGACAATGACTAAAGATAGGATCTTGGATGCACTTCTCGCACGCTCGATAAGCCACACAGAAATTAGGAACATGAATGCCGGTCTCTTGCATGGATTCGAAATCGATAAAGATGAAATTCCCTTTCTTCTGGTCATCGTCTTCCTCTTGATGTTTGGAATGGTATTTGTGAATGTAGCATTCGTGTTCCAAGTTTATGGTTTGGTGCCAAATGTGACATCGTTTCTTTCCTGAACAAACGTGTGCCTTGGCATTGTTGGTAAGTATGACTTGTCCAAAAAAGGACACAATCTAAGGAGTTGACAAGCACTTTTTTCTGTGGACCTTGCGTCTTTAGATGTTGTTGGTAACAGGCAGGGCTGACAAAAGTGAGATGACAAGTTTATCAATGCACTCGTTCTTGTCCTTCCTCAAAACACTTTTTAGATGCCAAACATCCTGAGAATTTCGATCCAAAATGCTGGTTTTGCTTTCGATTGTTATAGCCGTAGTCACATGTCTCACAGTAATAACCTTATCGTAGGAACCCGTTAATACTGGTAATGGCATCGAAATGTTCATCGTGATAATAGACGTGAATGTATTCTCCATCCTTAAAGTTTCTGACTCGAAACAAGAAAGGTCCTCGCACTTCTTGAGGGTGCACTCTCAAGGTGTAGCGTGGAATCAGGACTTCTTGCTATTTTTGCATTTCAGGAATGCCACAGGGTGTGTCTTTCGATAGATCCGCTTGCTGTAACAGGAGTTCTGCTTCACTTCGTTATTTGGCTCAGTCCGATTGTCGAATGTTCTCCCAGGCTATTTCTTATTCTGCCGTGTCGTTCTTGTCGGCATACGTTCCTCCCACCATGATGGCACGGGTTAAACACATCTAGTCGTACGGGTTGTTAATTTGAACGAGGCTGCACATGAAGCTGCGAAGTTCGTCCACCTCTACTCCTTTTTGCGTCCTGTCCCTTGGGGAAGAGAAACTTGGGTTGTGAACAGTTTAGCTTTTCCATCGGTGATGTGAAACTTGTCGTTGGATTGTTGCACGTGTTGAATCTTGTCAATGACTTTGGAAGGTGATAATTCTGCTGGGCTACTAAAGTGGATCCAAACAGGGGACTTCAGACTGTCGTGATGGATGGATAGTTTCAAGCGATCATCTTATTTGGCTTGATATTGCCGTTTCAGTATGCTTAACACAGAATCCCACACCACGCTGATGAACCCTTTGCTTTCTCCAGCGCTACGTCTGAATCGAAATTTTTAAATTTCACCGTGTACGTGTAAGCCGTAGTTCTAAATGTTCTAGAAGAGAGCTTTACCGTATCTCGAATGTGGTAGTACTTTTCAGGGTTTATTAATGGCGGTGAACTTTGGTTAAGTGTAGACTCTCAGGGCTTGGATTTTGGCTCACTCATGTCAACTTCAAAATCACTAGCTACTGTACGAGGCGATAAATCATGTTTCTGCCTCTTACTTTCTTCTTACTTTCTTCTCCTTTCTCCACTACATGATGCGATCGTTTCATCTTGACTGAAAAAGTGAAATGACTACATTTTAAACGTTATGGGTTCCTTTATATGCATGTCAAGCTAGTGTATATCTAATGGGTTAGTGTCTTCCCTTCCAGTATTCGTTTCACTCTCAAGCCGACCACAACTATGGAAGAGCCCACACAGATCGAACTTCTGATAGGAGCGTTGCGAGGTGTCATACGAACGTTTTCTTCATACAAGCCGACGGACTACTCCCCCTGCTTTCGAGATAAAAGTCAAGATACTTGCTATATCTGTCGAAACGTAGGACATTGGGCTACAGAATGTTCATACCGTGAAAAACGCAAAACAGGTGTCAGAAGAGACAAAAGACAAATTACATGTTATCATTGTAAATGGAAAGGACATTAATATTCAGTCTGCTCTAAGAAACAACAGGAGCAAGAAGAAGCGAGGGGTTCCGAACATAATGAAGAGGTACCGTCTCCAAAGGAAGAACCCAGAGACGTCCAAAAAGAGAAAGAAAAGAAAAGAAGACAAGGAGAAAGTGAGGAAAAAGAGGAGGAAAAACCTGTAAAAGTGAAGAAATTCAAAAAAAAAAACAGAGAGAGTGAAAAAAGACACAGAAGAAGTCTTTAAACGTTTTAAAGTGCTGTGGTGTGACTTGGATTGTGAAATTTGTACCAGAATAGACCAGACAGAAAACGTAATGTCTCTTGGTTTTGATTTTTTAGAATATGGATCTACACTCACGCACTCACTAACACACGTACAACAGGTGTAAAAAAGAGGTTTCGAATTTTAATTGATTTTGCAAAATAAATGCTATCTCTTTTCGATAGAGTTGTGTGGCCCTGAAAAGGACCGTTGGGTATTTGTTCTTTACAAAAACTCAGGAACGGGACGTAATCCACTTTATCTGCCTTAAGCCTTTGCCACGGCCAAGGCCGTCGTCTGGACTGGCTCCTGTCGATGATGATTTGATAGAAATCACTAGGGGTGGTATCGCATGCGTAGTAACAGGGTGAGTTTTTTTGGCTCGGGAAGGTCTTTTTCTCTTGGGTCGTACATTTGTTTCAGACTCCTTAACTCTGCCAAAATGTCTGAGAGTACCGTTACCGTTTGACTTTCACTGTCCTCCTTCTCTATTAGACCTTGCCTTGTTTCTTCTCTCCTGCTGCTTCTTCTTCCTGTTGTTTCCTTCTTCTTGCCTCTTCTTCTTGATGTTGATGCTGAAGGAAAAAAACCTTGTTCTGCTTCTTCCTGCTGCTGTAAAAATTTCTCCAATTCTTCTTTCTGTCTTTGTTTAAAATAGTCAACGTGTGGTAAACAAGGAGAATGTGGCGAAGGTGCTGGTACTGGAACAAATTCTTGCGAAGGAGAGAGAAAATCCACTAAATCCCAATTAAAAACGATCTGTTCTGGAAGTAAGACTGTGTTAACTTAGGTAGCCGCTGATATACCATCGCTTCTCGTCTCTACGGCCGGTGCACACCAATTCATCGTCTTCTTTGTTTCCGTCATGTTTGAAAACTTGGTCGCATAGATTCACGGCGAACAGACGCTAGCGCACCTAAATAAGGAATGTGACGTCACAGTCAGCTCTCTTCGGAGACTCCGGACTGTGACTGAATTTTGTAACGCGTGTTAGAATTGGTGAATAAACTCAATCCGTTTCGATCCGCTCTTCCATTATAAATAACCGCAGTTCATTTCATTCCCTTCACCTGTTCTCATCACAAGATGTGGACAAACGTAGAATCATCTACCCTCATATCGTCGATGCTGTTCCGTACGGACGTACCCATGTATGTGAAATCATCATGGACAATTATCAGGATCACGGATACGAGCGATTGAATAAGAAGAATTTATGTGGAGAGACAAGGCTGTTTGAAGAGAGTCCTTATCTACGGACTTGAAGTCAGAATAAATTTGAGGAAGAAAAGAAGACCTATGTGATGCCCTCTATGTTAACGGAATGATGTTAACGTAAACCAAAGACCCTTTTCAGGGCCACTCATATGCCTCGGAAGAATTTGATTTCTTGCCTAAAACATTTTTAGTCGGTTGTATAGTTGTTTGTGTGTGATAAATTGATTTTCATCAGTCTATGTCTGTATGTTGTATGATGTTTATGTTTAATAAGTCTCTGTCCCGCCAAACATTCTAGGGTTTTTTCCCGCTCTTTGGTCCCGATTGAGGTCAGCTCCTTGCAACATTGTTACCAATCTTCAGCATCGTGACGTCACCTCACCTTTTGCATTCCTATTGTCTTTATACAACAACCCCACTTTGTCTTGGCGATATACAGTCCCAATATTCCCCATATTCAAATCCCTTGAGGCTATAGTGTCCCAGGGTGTTATAAAAAACCTTGAGGCTATAGTACAACACTCCAAATTTAGCATTCAAGTCTACGTGAGGCTATATTATCCCACTATACTACTAAGAAGATTAACATACGCCGTCCAATCTTTAAAATAATCTCCGTA
The DNA here is from genome assembly GCA_028554795.2 of Sinohyriopsis cumingii. Lineage (NCBI taxonomy): Eukaryota > Metazoa > Mollusca > Bivalvia > Unionida > Unionidae > Sinohyriopsis > Sinohyriopsis cumingii. Next base: position 25,570,765 of record CM068841.1, on the reverse strand, counting down.
AGTAATACTCTTATCATATTGACCTTGTGGTACAACAAGCGCAACTCTTTAAGATATACATTTCCAGAAACTATGTACCTAAGTAATTATCCATGAAGATTTTAGGGTGAGCTTTTAAATTTATCAGTATCAAGACCAATAATATTTTACACCGTCCTCAACTCACTGGAGTCTCTTGATTGTGCGAAGCTCGAAGCGCAAAGGAGTACGGCTTGCATGTATATTTATATCCGCTTTCAAATACTGGTTGCAAAGAAACTGTTATGAGTACTTGTCTAGACATATTTGTATTCCTTGGTGTTGTGGTTGGGTGTGGAGGGCATGGAGAAGATGTGCGACAAATAATTCAATCACGTTGCTTTTACTTTCATTGTTACGCAAAAACATGATCATGATTGCTGACCCTATGGAACTTAAAAGTTTGTATTGGTAGAAACGTATTGACCTTTCTCAACATGATAATTACGATAGATCCTAATATCATATTATATTTGACCACATTAGATTCTTTATCGCCAGTGCAGCGACCTTAATCATGTCATGACTACGAATAAGGCTAGATGAGTTCCGCCATACTAGCTTCCAAGGAGTAATGAAATAAAGCGAGCACACCATTATTACTGACACCATCAACGCTTAATAAAATTAAGCAGAAGTTTCTTTTCTAATGTACAATGCACTTTAGAAAGAAGCTCAATCTCTGAACATATCAACTGGTCAAACTAGAAAGAAATTCGCTTGCAATTTTACTGAAAATACAGTGCTGATTATCTCGATCAAACAAATCAAATTATTTGATATTCAAATTATATATATATATGTATATATATATATATATATATATATATATATATATATATATATATATATATATATATATATATATATATATATATATATTTGTTTATATCTTGTAATTATATTATTTTTATGTATTGCGCTTATATGGATTATTCTTCTTTTGTTATGTGCGTGTTGGAATAATATGGAGAATTTACAGCAAAATGTTCCACAATATCATTTTTAGTTTCTAAATTGAAGATAGAGAGAGAGACAAAGAGAGAGAGAGAGAGAGAGAGAGAGAGAGAGAGAGAGAGAGAAAGATAAACAAACATACACACATATAGACATTCATACTTAGGTACTTGCATGTATCCATCCATATATAGACATAAAGTTAAATAGTTTACTAGTGGTGCAATGGCTTGGGTGCCGTTGGAGACGACTTACCGTTAGCCGCCTGGACTGATATTGAAAGTACAAAAAGGAGGAATATACAAACAGTGGTCTTCATTCTGAACAAAAAATAAGAAAATACATTTTCAATAAATTTTAAACGCAAACTAATGGGCTATTATGGGTAAACAATTATCTATCAAAAGCAAAATACATTTTGTTTGCAGTTGAGTTCAACGTTTGAGAAGAACTTTAACAAGTATCAGACGAGATTTGTGAACATTAATCTGCATGAGAATGCAACCAACAAAATCTGGTGGATAATCCTCTGAATCAGCTTTACTGTGATTAAGTTAGAAATTTCAGTTGGATTTAGGTATTGCATGGATAAATGTTAGATCTGCAGTTTCAACGCCAAAGTCATAGTACTGGTATCCCTCCTTTTAAACTGACGCATTTTAGCACAGTTAGAAGCATTTCATGCATAACCCTTTAATATTATTAGCATTGTAATAGAATGATTGAAAGAATTGTTTCTTTATTTCAAAGCGATCGTTTGCTTGAATTTACAAGTCCGGCTGGTAAAGTGTCATGGGGAAATAAATGGCCAGAAATCACATGTTTCATGTGTTTTGGAATTTTTGGACAGTCGTATGGCACTGGAACTTAAACGCCATGTTAAATTATATCGAATCGATAAGATTTATAATTTTTGTTGCGATTATTAAGCTAGCTTTTCACGTAAAATAACCATATTTGTTCCCTAATTCAAAATGTGCAAAATTGACTGCATACTTACCATAGCTATGGTTCTCATTTAGTTCGACAAATATAACATACCGCTGATTGATTAGCATTGCCTTATTGTCGCCCATCTCTAAAATATTTAACAGTGTATACATGCTCCAAAATCATATATTATATTGACTTTGCACTAATATTGATATAACGGATGGGGAAAATTGTATGCTGACATTGAGTAGTTTCTCTCAGATGCGTATAACCATATTACTGAAACATAAGTGGCTGTTCAATGGACTGTTAAAAATGTAGAAACATACAATTTATTTAATAGCTTTTGGTCTGATTTTCAAAGTATGAAACTGTAAAAATCACCTCACTAATGCCTTTGCCACTAACAACTAAGCACGGTTACACAGGTAAAGTCTTTGTACGAATATAAAATGAAGAGCAAAAAAATGAAACAAAAGTGAAAGTGTAGGAGAGTGACCTAATGTCTCAACATTTCGGAAGATTTTTCTCAAATAAATATTTTTAATAGGAAAACATTTATATAGACACCATTGTCACATCAATTCTGCACTTTAATGAAAGAATATTCATCCTCAAAAGCCATCCTAACGCGGAAAATTTAGAAATATTACTAATTACCAACAAATCATCTGTGATAAAAATGACTTTACGTAATCGACAAATATCATGCTTTTTCTATCCTCCAAACTGAGTCAATATTTATTGCTGATAAATGGAATGTGGAACGTTGGCGAGAAAAACGGTAGAATTAATAAAAATGATAAGGTATTAGTATCAACGCCAAACCCATTAGTTGATTGTTGGTACACTATAAACAACAAGTAACCTAAGCAAATGTCCTTGCCAAATACACCAGGGTTCTTTATTCTGTAAAGGTTATCCTTCGGTTAGTTTTACACTACTGCTACTTTAACAAGTCTGCAAAGATATATTAAACACGTGGTTTTGATTTGTGCCATAGAAATACCCATAAACTGTTAATTATTTATCCAGGAAAGAAAAGATTACCTGACAATTTAATTGTAAAACAATTGGATTGTGACAGTGAAAGTGAAAGTTGTAACGGATTGTAAACAATCAAATAATAGTTCGCGTTTTGATTATTTTCTCTCTCTTGATTATATCAGGGTTCCAATCTAAATCTGATTATAATGTTTATTCTGATTCTGATTATAATATTTTTTTTAAAAATTCTGATTCACATTATTTATTATTATTCTGATTCTGATTTAGTTTTATTTTGATCCTGATTCAGGTTATAATATTTATTTTTATTCTGATTCACAGCAGTTTTTTTATTCTGATTCTAATTCAGATTATAACATTTTTAAATTAAAATTTCAATTCAGATTATAACATTTTTTAAAAATTTTGATTCTGATTTTATTATAATATTTATTTTTATTCCGATTCTGATTCAGATTATAACATTTTTTAAAATTCTGATTCTGATTCAGATGATAACACTGTTTAAACATTTTGATTTTGATTCAGATTATATTTATTTTTATTCTGATTCAGATTCAGATTTTTCGTACCTATAGACGACACCTGGATTATTTGTGACAAATATGACCCTTTTCGAGAATCACATTGCGATGGAGATATTGTAAAGTTAAGTAAAAATTCTAAACCAGGAACATTGGCTGGTATTAATAAACCATATTCTCAATGAGCATATCCATTGAAGGCATTTATTTATCCGATATACCCGCTGGGTGATAATCGATGATCTTCGACCAATTAATATTTCGACCTTGAACTGTGTATCTGAGCGAGTTATAGAACATTTTTCACAAACGCGATACGTGAAAAGATTTAACGGATCTGAAACGCAAAAAAAAAAATGAGTGGGACCGGCACGTTAGAAAAAATTGAACTTCGATCAACGACGTTGCTGAGTTGGAAAAGAAATTACAATTTTCAATAAGACTGAAGACACTAACCGGTGAGATTTTTCACGAATCAAAATATAAATCAAAAGGAGATTCGATAGAGCTCGTTGATCATAACACGCATGCGTGGACGTTGGAAGTAAAATTTCCACGAAATCGAACTGTTAAATTTATGACGGTGATATGTTATATTTTATCAAAAATATCAATAACAGCGCCCCTGTATCCGTGTAGTTGTTTCAAAGTTCCGAACATGATTAGTATGATTAGTTTGTGCGACATTTTATGGAGATATTTATCGTGCAGAATCTCTTCATGACGAAATGAAAAATCTTGCTTTGAACTATACCGATGATGCTGAAACGATTACTCGGTAACTGTTTTACCGATCCGTCAGTTGCTGCTAACTTGCGCAGGAGAAAAATTCATGGAAACCGACAAGATCGGAATTTCTTGATGATGTACAACGCAGTTGTGTCGAATACGGACAGAGCGGGTCCTGGAATACTAAATACGATTATTATGATGCTACTTCCGTTGATATGGTTACATGCTATCCTGGAAGTTTTCGTGGAATAGGAGAAAGTGCTGAATGCTTTAAGCGGTTCGGACATCTGAGATAAATGGATCTTTACCAAATTTCTATTTGACTGGATTTGCATGTATTGAATCGTTAGAATTTGCATTGTTCCTTCATCCAATTGTCTTTGTTTGGTTTGGTCGTCATTTTAGCGAACGCGGTTCGACTCCAAGTGTTATTGCGATATATGTTTGAAGCAAAAGCATTGATATCTTTAACTGTAAGTGAAGCAATAATATCGCATCATTCACAGAAACAGGTTTGGATGCCTGGCGTTGAGAGATCTGTTCTCTACGAGATTTTTTAATGCAATCCCGATGCTGTAGAATACGAAACTAAACTCGCAAAAGATCTTGACAACAAAATAGTTGGTAACTTTATACAAGGCGGTTCATGTAATCTTAACCACATTGCACCAGATTAATCATCGACGACGATGAACTTGATTTCATAATTGCTAATACAACAGTGAGAGACACATTTAAAAGTCGGAATAATATTAGCCTATCAGATGGAACCAAACTAGGCACAAATGTGAGTTACATTGCTAGTGACTCATTACAGATTACTCATTTAAAATCTTCGATGCTAGCGTATCCTTTGATAAACTTATTATCGATGATAAACAGATTTCTTGATACCGCGGTAAGAGTTTCCTGAGATTCATTTTATATCAATAAAAAATGCAGGATGGCTAAATGAATTACAGATCGGCGTTGATGCATTATGGGGCGAATGGAGAAAAACAAAAGATAAAAGATAATTAGTTATTCGAATGTCACAACCATCATCAGCACTATCGGGATATGATCCCGTATCCAGAAATAAAACCGTTTATCTCAATGGATCTGGCTATTCTGGTTAAACAACACGTGCGACAAATCTGTTCAAGGGTTTAGATTTGGTAGTTCTAACTCCGACGCACCGGCTTGCCAGAGAGATTAAAGAGCGATGAGTTCAATTTTATACCTGTCACAGCTTCTTTCGATGGAAAGGAGATGAGTGGACTCCTCAACGAATGGGCGAGAAATATATTCCTAAGATCATTAACTGGGATGAAATATGCACAGTATCCCTGGGTGTATTAAAATGTTTCTTGATTTGTTGTTGACCCGAAATACTGCGGTGATCATAGTCAACCAGAACCTTTTGTCGGATCATCTCCGCATGGATGTCTGAAAAGATTCCTAGATTATTATGACGAGATATTTGATGACCATATAACTATTGACGAATCGCTGAAAGCGTTTACAAAGTTAATCAGACTACAAACATATAAAATTAAATGTGAGATAATGCGTAAAGTGATTCCAGAAACTCATATAAATGATTTTTGGAATATGTTGAGACAAACTGATTTGAAAGTTGCAAGTAGAAATATAGTTCGTGATACACTTCAACATCAACTATTTCTGTTACATAAAGAAACGTTTTCAGATTTACATGTGCCATTACGTTATCGCCCAGCAGATACACTAAACAAAACATTGATGCTGCGATTCCTGGAATTAATGAGAAACACAAACTTCTATTAAATGATATTATTTTAGTTGCGATTGAAGCTGTTGAGAAAGCATTAAACGCTGGGTCATCATGTGGGCTTTAGGATATGCAATAGCGTTTCATTCGTCCCAAGAACTGACAATTAGCGCTACCAATATTTGGATTGTCGATGATCGTATTTAATAGTCGAACCTAGTTTATCTGGCAGTGTCAAAAGTCAGAAGATTGTCCCAGCTACGAAGAATTATTCCTGAAGTTAACAAAATTAATTGGTTATCAGTGATGTGACAAAGAAAGTAATCGCGACTTCGATCTTGATGTTAAGTTTATCATGACACTAAAACAACAACAAAAAGATCACTGTGCTTACTGCAACACAGTAATGTTGTGGCAGTAATCGCCGAATGACCCTCGACAGTTTACCGTAAAGATAATTAATAGTAGTCTCGGCCATACACGCGAAAATGTGCTGCTGACCTGTTTTGAATGTAATCGATGCCGAGGAGCTGGTGTCCTGCTTTCACAGAAATGAACCTTACAAAAGTGAAGGCGGTGGTAATTGTGTATCTTCTGGAATAACTTGTAATTGTTCACGTACAAATCCACGCTGAGGAGTAATTAAATCTAGTCTGTAGATTGGAGGTCAACCCGTGGATTGTACCACTCCAGACTGGGTCAGTCGGTCTTTTTTACCCCCTCTCTCAAGCTCCCAGGGCTCATATAAATATTTGACAGTCACATTACTTAGTACTGGTTATTTTGAGAAAGAGTCATGACGCAAAAATGGTATGTGTTAATTCGAGATTGCATTTATAGGTTTTGCACGAGTAATTTCATTATTTAACGCAGCTATCACACTTGGTCGTCTTGCAAACCATTCACGAGATCTCCTGTCTTTCTGAAATTTTTTTCAGGGGTATTTCCTGCGAGTATTGATATCCAAAACAATCGCTCAGCAAGTGTTCGATTAAATCGCTCAACGACTGCCTGATCGCGATGAATTGCGGCGTGCCCTCGTCTCATTTTAACGCTATGTTGTTTCATCAGAGATGTTACCGCACCTGGAAATTCTTTGCCAGGATCAACCTCTAGCAACTGTGGCCTTCGCAGGACGCCACGTTGATAAATTCGCTCAAACACAGATGCAACTTCTATATCTCCACTTGCAACATAAACGACATTCAACGAGTATTTGTATGTGGGCGATTGACATCTACCAGTTTTAATAGTATCATGTGGTAAAAACAAAATATCTGCCTGTTGAAACTCATTGGGAGTGCAGACATCAAAATGTGCATACCTAAATGTTTTAGGTGGTGGTAGTTAATTTCGCCATATTGCCTGTCAAGCTAACCAGTCAGCAGCAACATTATGTGTGACACCTGTTACATCAACACGTCTACTAATCGCTGCTCTACCCCTTCAGTATCATGCTGGACTATAATAAATAGAGTCCATTATAATAATAATAATCAGTCGACTAATTACCGGCCACTATCACTAGTTTACCTTCAGTAGCAGCGACAGCAGCAGAGAGGGTTGGACCAACAGTACATGTTCTGGTCGGTAAACGAAGACTCATAAAATCTTAATACAAGCGCGGTTAGAAATCTCGGTTTATCAATGGAACAGGCCATATCAAATATTTAATGTTATATCTTATGTAGGCCACGCAAGTTGTGGAGTCCTGTAAAATCGGCTTTCATATTGCATTTTTAAGTCACAAATTGTTTCGAATGGTTAAATTTAACACGATAAAAATGCTACTTATAATTTGCATGCTGGTGGCTACATAGTTCGTTCAAAGGTCAATGAAATAGAGAAGATCCTGCGGAAAGAGTATAACTATATCATATTTCGTGAAGTGATTTTGTCAAACTCTGTCTTTTCAATAAAAAAACGCATATAACTATCTAAATATCTAGCACAAGATGATACAGGTTGGATGAAGGTTGGACTAACATGGCAAATAGATTCGTCCTGTAAAACAACAGCTCCAGCAAACGAGGTTATTCTGCAAACTTTATTTAATAATGTAATGATTGTAAAATAGAACTTGCAATAATAGCCCCTTTTAAAACTGGACAGTTCACAGAGAGTAGTTAAGTGGGATACCCTACGTACAATGGGAATTAGCATTACAGGGACCCCTGGGACACTCTACGTACAATGGAAATTTAACATGGCGAAAAATCGTGGGACACTCTACGTACAAGGGGAATTTAACATGGCGAAAAATCGTGGGTCACTCTACGTACAAAGGGAATTTAACATGGGGGAATAGAGTTTGGTTTTGTTTAGGGACAAGGGGAATTGAACATGGGATTTTTTTTTTTTTTTTTAAATTTTTTTAAATTTAAATTTAAATTTAGGCAATTGAAAGGCTATCTCTTTTCGAGAAATATGGCTGGCCCTGAAAAGGGCCTTTGGGTTTTCTTCTGCTTCTAGTTTCTTCTTTTTCTCCACCAAGTTCTTATTTTATCTCCAACACTCTTTCTCTTCTTTTCTTTCTTTTTTTTCTCCTGCTCTTCTTTCTTCTTCTCTTCCTCCTCTTCTTTCTTCCTCTTCTCATTTTCTTCTTCTTTTTCAATCTTTTCGTTCCATTTGCTTATTCTTATTCTTTCCTCTTCATCCTCCTTCTCCTCCTTTATCTCTTTCATGACACCACTAATCTTGTCCTTTACCTTTTTTAAGTTATTAATTTCCATCTTTACACGATGGGGACTATAGGAATAATGGTCTTCAACCAGTCTTATCAACATCTGCTCCATCATTCCTAAGTTGTCTAAAACGTCTTGTAATGTTTGTATTTTGTCCATTTGGTTAGAAGCCATCTTCTTTTTTATTCTTTGCAGAATGGTTTGAACGACGAATAATGTGGGTTCTTATACTTAAAGCGCGTACGTGAAGGAAAAACATCCCCCTAAAACGTAAAAATGATCTTACCTAGATCATGGCCAAACAACGCGCGGACGTGAAGGAAAACATCCCCTACTTTTTCATTTCATATAATAAAACCCAAACTATACTCTCCACATACGCTAAGAAACAATAAACAAATCCATAATCTACTATCCACACAATCTTACGTGAGCGGGTACAAACACAAACACACAAACACAAACACACAAACACATACGCTAAGAAACAATAAACAAAATCCATAATCTACTATCCTCACAATCGTACGTGAGCGCTTACAAAACCCAAACTATACTCTCCACATACGCTAAGAAACAATAAACAAATCCATATTCTACTATCCACACAATCGTACGTGAGCGGGTACAAACACAAACACACAAACACAAACACACAAACACATACGCTAAGAAACAATAAACAAAATCCATAATCTACTATCCTCACAATCGTACGTGAGCGGTTACAAAACCCAAACTATACTCTCCACATACGCTAAGAAACAATAAACAAATCCATAATCTACTATCCACACAATCGTACGTGAGCGGGTACAAACACAAACACACAAACACAAACACACAAACACATACGCTAAGAAACAATAAACAAAATCCATAATCTACTATCCTCACAATCGTACGTGAGCGGTTACAAAACCCAAACTATACTCTTCACATACGCTAAGAAACAATAAACAAATCCATAATCTACTATCCACACAATCGTACGTGAGCGGGTACAAACACAAACACACAAACACAAACACACAAACACAAACACACAAACACATACGCTAAGAAACAATAAACAAAATCCATAATCTACTATCCTCACAATCGTACGTGAGCGCTTACAAAACCCAAACTATACTCTCCACATACGCTAAGAAACAATAAACAAATCCATAATCTACTATCCACACAATCTTACGTGAGCGGGTACAAACACAAACACACAAACACAAACACACAAACACATACACTAAGAAACAATAAACAAAATCCATAATCTACTATCCTCACAATCGTACGTGAGCGCTTACAAAACCCAAACTATACTCTCCACATACGCTAAGAAACAATAAACAAATCCATAATCTACTATCCACACAATCGTACTTGAGCGGGTACAAACACAAACACACAAACACAAACACACAAACACATACGCTAAGAAACAATAAACAAAATCCATAATCTACTATCCTCACAATCGTACGTGAGCGGTTACAAAACCCAAACTATACTCTTCACATACGCTAAGAAACAATAAACAAATCCATAATCTACTATCCACACAATCGTACGTGAGCGGTTACAAAACCCAAACTATACTCTCCACATACGCTAAGAAACAATAAACAAAATCCATAATCTACTATCCACACAATCGTACGTGAGCGGTTACAGAACCCTAACTATACTCTTCACCTACGCTAAGAAACAATAAAGAAACCCATAATCTACTATTCCCACAAACATACCTTAGCTCTTACAAGCACCAACACACAAACACATACCCTCACACTATCTTAGAAAAGAGTTAGTGTTTATATTCACACTACTCTACCTACACATTGGCAAATTGATGGTTATTTCTTTTCTAGAGTATTGGGTAGCCCTGAAAAGGGCTGTTTTTTTGGAACTTCATGGACACCTGGTTAATGGTGGCACCTTCCAGGCCTGGCGCCACATACACATCTTATCCCCCAGTTACTTTTTACTTTTTGGGGGAGAGAGCAGAGGCAGGATATGTCGCTTCAGAATCCCAATTTTCGCTCTCTGGGATTCTGAAATTTATTCTTCTTCTCTTCTTTTCCTTCTCCTCCTCCTCTTCTTTGTTTCTTCTCTCCTCCTCTTTGTATCTTCTTTCCTCTTCTTCTTCTTCTTTATATCTTCTCTCCTCCTCTTCTTTTTTTCTTCTTTCCTCCTCCTCTCTTATCCTTCCCTCCTCCACAATGGCTTCCGCGGCCAGTTCATTCAACAGGCGCCTGGCATATTCCAGATGCACATGAAGTTCCAACAGTTTAGACAGTCTCGTGTTCATTTTTGGTGTTGATCAATCAACAAGGGTAGCTAGACTGCCCAGCGAGTTTCAATTTATAGTGAAAGCGCGGACGTGAAGGAAAACATTACCCCTAAAAAACATATTGATGTTACCTACATCATGACCAAAAACAACAACGCGCGGACCTAAAAGAAACACTCACTCACTTTTTTATGCTACCCATCACTATTTTAAAATTTTTTATAAATCACTTCAATAGACTATCCACATACGCAAAGCAATCCAATCTGACTCCAAATATACACCTCAAACACCAAAAAAAACATCATTTTAATCTACTATCCATACCAACTTACTTAACCACTTACAAACACAAACACACAAACACATACCCTCACATTTTTTAAAAAAGAGTTAGTGTTTATTTTCACACTACTCTACCTACACACATTGGCAAATCGATCGTTATTTCTTTTCTAGAGTATTGGGGTAGCCCTGAAAAGGGCTGTTTTTTTGTTTGCTATGGCATTCTTTTTTTAGTTTCTAAGAATGCGATGTCCTCTGAGGATAGACTTTCTGGCGATAGGTCTGCTTCTTCTGAAAGAAAAGAAGAACTCTTTGGTGTCGATACGGCAATCGACAAAGCCTCTGTCAGGTTCAGGTTGCTGTTGCTGCTGCTCTTGTTGTTGTTGTTGTTGCTGCTGTCTCTGAAGTCTGTACTTCTCTGTCCATTCTTCTTTTTCCCTGTTCATTTCTTCTCTGAAGAGCTCTTCTATCAGGTCTTCAGTGATTTTTAACATTCTCACATTCTCTATTTCTTCTGGCTTCGGTATCAGACTGTGTCTGACCCTATGCAAATTCACGTAGGCTTCGTTGAGTTTAGCTAGTTTGGAGCACATCTTCGTAGGAGGATGAGTCGACAATGGATGGTTAGACTGGAAACAACCCGGTTCTTAAAGTCAAAGCGCGGACGTGAAGGAAAACATCCCCCACACGGTTTTTGAGTCGCAACGTTTAGTGAGTGTCATGAGAGGGATAGTAAGAAATGAAAGAGCATCAATCCAACATTCTTATAGCTAAACAAAAGACAAAGGCATTTTTTTCAAAACACAACATTTTTTATTCAAAAATCACTTAACACTAAACAACAACTCTAACATTTTTAACAATAATCCAACAATATAACATCAAACAATTTTTTTCAAAACACATTTTTTATTCAAAAATCACTTAACACTAAACAACAAGAACTCTAACATTTTTTAACAATAATCCAACACTAAAAGTTTCTCCACTAGGTAAAGAGGGATAACAGTCTTCCATGGTTTCTAGTAATCTAGGATGACTTCTCTCAAACTGTTGATTTCTATGGCATTATCGAATTCTGCATACAGGATGACGTTCACCGTTTCATCAGGGTCTCGGTCTTTAAACTGAATTTCCACACGAATCTGGCCGGATTTTATAGGGTGGAAATGTCCCTCGTCGCTGCCTTGGTCTGGAGTGAAATCGAAAGCCCACAAAGCGTAGCCTCCTGCATAATCCTCGTACGTAATACCGTGACTGGTATTGGTTCCTAACTGTCCGGTGGCTTCGTACAGGGACAAGTACGATCTCAAGTAATTCTTCTTGGTAAAGTCAGGTTCGGAAGGTCGGGTACACAAGGTCTTGCCATCGCGACTGACTTCGATTTTGGACACGCCAAAGTGTTGAAAGTAGAAAGGATTTTTTTCGGCAGCTCCGTTGAAGGCTGTATTCTCGACGATACCAACGATCAAACGTTTGGGTAACTGTCCTTGGAACAGATGATCTTCGATCATGGATCGCTGTCCCTTGGGAATGGTGAAGGTTTTCACTTCCACGCGTCGTATTGGATACTTGGCGGTCGTTCTACTCAACGTCTGACTGATGTCGTTTCCCACTTTAGGTAACACTTCCACACGGCGTACGTAGAGTCTGGCTTCTAGGATTTTGGTTTTGTAACCGTCACTATCAGCCATCAAATGGAAAGCGGCACTGCTACGATTCAGTCTCAGGCGGACATCCACCCCGTTCAGCAAATACTTTTCTTGCAACCACATGTCCAAATGCAAACGATCCATCAGTTCTAAACTTGTGTCGGCTCCCGTGATTCTCTTTCTTCGTTCTACAAATCCATCATTGTTGTCTTTCTTTTCATCAGTTTCCAATATTTCAAACTTGGTAGGTTCGTCAGCTTCCCATACCACACAGGCATTGAGATGAGTGTTCTTGGCATCTATTCCGTACGTCAAGAGATTTTCCAGGTAGGCACGATAAGGGTAAGTATCCATGCTGCTACTGACCAGTTTGTTATTCAAGTACAAGTCCACTCCACTGAACAAGGAATGCATGAAATTGTTGACGGGAGCTACTGCTTCATCGTCTATAGCACCTCCAGTCTTATCTAGAATTTTGACTTTCAGGTACAAGTAACTGCTATTCAGATCGATGTAATCTTCGGGCTGTCCTTTGATTTCAAACTCGATGGGAGCGGAATCGGTCAGTGAGGAGACGGGGTGAAATTCCACCCACTGGGATTCTTGCATCGTCATCATCGTGGAGGGCATGGCAAACAGATCCAGTTCCGTCTTGGAACAAGCGCAAGATTCTCGGTGCATCATTTTTTGTCTCTTTTTTCTCAATAATCGAAAACGTCTAAGTCTCGAACGGTTCTTCTTTTCTTGGCCTTTCTCGCTTGAAGTCTGGTGAAAGGGTGTTTTCTTCGTCGTCTCTTTCTGCCTTGTCCTTGCTGAATGCCTGACTCGGTAGCGTGCAGGGCATTTATAGGTGTTTCTCGTTGGCCTAAAATGTCTTTGCCCGTTTGCAGCAAGACATTTTTGCCTGCCCTCATGAAGGCTTCTTTAGGGTCTTGTTTGTCGATGATGACATTTTGGAGAAATTCTTTGCCTTGCGTCAGTGCCGCATCTTTCAAGGCGTGCAATCCGCGGGTCACCATCGGTTTCAACACTGGGGCCACCGAACGAAAGGCCGATTTTAACATATCTCCTAAGCCGTGTCCTCGCTGTCGAGCAACCCCTCGGTACACTGGATACATGACTTACTTACGAGTCGTGAGAGAACCGTTTTCGAAAATGGAGTTTCACCGTGACTTTTCCTTTGGTGAATGGAATATTTTGTCCCAGATCTCCTTTTATAGCAATGTTGACCGTGTCCAAATACGACTTGCTGACAGGCAAATAGTGAGGATGGACAAATTCGCGGTGGACGTGGTAAGTGTTTCCACCTTCCTCGTCAGCGCCCGTGGCAGAATCTACTTTGAAAGGAATGACACGCAGTAACGGTACGGAGGTGTGTCCCACCACGTTATACTCCACCACATCGGAGTACACAAACATCAAATTCAGTCCTTGGTTCAGTTCTACCGGGGCACGAAATAACTTGCTAAAAGACTCGTTGTCGTAAACGATGGGTAATTCGTTTTTCTTGATCATGGTCTTTCTCATGTCCATGTCTCCGCCCAACATGTCAAACAATTCAGGACAAAATAAAATGGACATGATTTTACTCCGTTCAAATTTCATCAAGAAGCGACGAGCTGTTTTGTGGTACTCCATGGTGACACTTTTGTTGACATGCTCCAAAGCTTTCAGAAACACGACATTAAACCTGGAGGTTATGGTGCTGACCAAATGTTGACCACTAAAATAATAGCCTCGGGGAATGAACAAGTGATAGGTGGTGTACTTTTGATTTTGTGTACGGGTTTTCTTGTCATATTTGACATTGCTATCCATCCACTGTTGCATTTGCTCGTCATGAACTTCCACATCAATAAAATTTTGATTGGGAAGGACATTGAGGACTTGGGTCGGGTGAATCATTTCTACTAAAGCCACTTCCCAATGGGCTTCGTGATCTAACTGGATGGCTTGAGGTAATTTGGCCGTGTAACAGCACAACGTGTTCTTGGGAAACACCTCCATGGAACTGTCACTGGGTAAGGTTAAGTAAAATTGGTTTTGGTGACTCATAATTCCAGAGTTCTGTGGCTGTCCGAGGGGATATTACTGGACGTCAGAGGCGTGTCTCCGTCTAAAATGGGGTTCTGGTTGTGGTTGAAGTGGTGACTGGCACTGGCACTGGACACAAGGTTCCCGGGGTTCCCGTTCGAGGTGAATTTCAGGGAGGGATTAGGAAGCAGGTAACCGATGCAACTGCTCAATAAAATGGTCCACAATTGTTTGTCTCCTTGTTGCAAACTCAAATTGGCGATGGCTGCCCCGATGACACAATACACCACGAAGATTTGGCAGAAAAAGACGATTTGCGTTTTAGGCACACGTTCTCCACATCACACCCACAAGGGTTGTTTTTGTAAATCTTGCACAGAAGAACTAGGTGAAGGAGGAGTGGTCGACGAAGCTGCGTCTACTGTGTGAAAGGGCATGATGGTCACTTCTTTTTATAGTCGATGACTTGCGAAGCGTCGATCCAAGAATCAAAACTGGGTGGATATCCTTTCCAACGTACTTTGACTTCTTTGACACGTCGTTTGCCCACTTTACGGGTTCTGCGTTCGAGAATGCTTTCGATGTCGTACACGTCGTCTTCTTTTTTGGTGACACGTTGTAACTCGGGCAAATAAAACGTTCCTTTGAGCACTTCTCCGTTCATGTCTTCCAATTTATAGACGGCAGGATGACGGCCATGCACTAGTCCAGTGACGCGAAACAATTCGGTCGTCCAGTTAGGTAAGTAACCTTTGTCGAAAGTGCGTTTGGTTTCGCCAATGCGCACCCAATCTCCTACGGCCAACATTCCACTTTTCTCGGGGACAGCCCTCGTCGGGGACGTACCAAACAGACGCTCAAACACCAACACTTCGTTGTCGGGAGTCACGTCTTGCGGGGCACGTCCGATGCTTCGATGGTAAGATTGGTTGTACGCTTGCACCAGGTGCGGTAAGATGTCGATGTACTTCAGAGTGTGGTGATGCGTAAACTATTTCCACATGCGTTCTTTCAAAGTACGTTGAAAACGTTCCACGATGCTGGCTTTGGTTTCGGGATTCTCGGTGGTAAAAAAATGAATGTCACGTTTCTTTAATTCTTTTTGGAAAGCTTGGTTCAGAAATTCGGTGCCTTTGTCCGTTTGCCATCGAAGAGGGTGACGACCGCTTTGTTTCAACACCCGTTGCAGGGCTCGCACTAACTCGCTGCTCGATTTGGAAGTCAAGGGCACGACCCAGGCAAATTTGGAAAAGACGTCGATGACACAAAACAAATATTTGTAGCCACGATTGTAGCTGGCCAAATGAGAGACATCGGCTAAATCGGCTTGCCATTGATGATCGATGCCTTCCACTCGGGTGCGACTTCTGGCAAACTTGCGTCGAATGGGTTTGTGTAAAGTGTAGGTAGCTTGTTCTTGTAACCATCGTTGCACTTGAGGTAAACGGAGACTTTTCAGTCGCGTTTTGGCAGCACGATACAATTTTTGAACTCCTGCGTAACCTGCAGGATGCGAGGGATCGTAGTAAATGCTGGCTAAGACTTTTTCCATTTTTTTTTGTGTTGGTTGGTGTGTTAATAAGACACCCACTCTTGGAGGATGCTACTCTTTTTTTCTTGGGGTATTTTCTTGGATTGCAATGCTTTGCGTGTGCGGCCAGCAATCGGTGTCGAAGAGGAGAAGGATGTCTGAGCGGGAGATATCGGTTCTTGTTTCACTTCTGTCTTCACTTCTGTCTTCACTTTCTTTTTCTCTTGTGAGGAAGAAGGGGTGGCCATCATCTTTTTAATCCATCCAATTCTGGAGGTAGGTGGTGTTGTTAACTTCCGTACTTTTTCTGGTGGAGTTTGAAACCCTTTCTCTTCTTCTCCTTTTTCTGTCTTGGTCACGGGTACTGGTGGTACTGGTACTGGTACTGGTGATGGTGCTGGACTTTTCATCAAGGTCTTAAAATCTTTCAGAGTGGGTAGAGCTGTTTCGTCTAAAGCTTTCTGGTGAAAGAGTTGCAGTCGTTGCAAGAGTTGACCGTACTTTTGCGATTTTTCTGTTTCGGACAAATCTTGGCGATCCATCAAGGACTGCAATTCGTGTTGTAACTGGGACATCTCGCTCAAATGGGGATTGGGAGGTAAATGCGGGGTGTGTTGTTCTTGCCACCGATGGTATTCCATCCATTGTTTGTAAGGTACTAAAGCTAGTTTTCGTCCTTCCATGGGGTTGTCAGGGGTCGATTCTGAGATCTTGGAACTTCCGAGGCCTTTTTATCTTGCTCCCACCAGTCCTCCCAACATGGTTCCCAAGACTCCTTTCAGTATGGGGCCTAACAAGAGAGGTAAAATACCTCCACGTTGCACTAACATCTTCTTTTTTTGACGAATGGGAATTTTCTTTTGAACCATTTGGCGAAGAACGTGACGATGTTTGCCTAAGCATTGTTTCTGGTGTTTGGACAAAGGAACGTGCCTTTCAAAACGTTCAAACAACATTCGCACACGGTATCGATGACCTCTTTGGAGGCTGTTTGAATGAGTTTTTTTCGTAGGGGTGGAGAAGCTTTGGACAGGACAGATAACATGTCCCCATGTTTGGCTAAACGTGGTGGCAGTCCTTTCCTTTTCTTTCCTTGGGGTTTTCTGGAGGGTGACATCTTTGAGTCTTCAGGAGCATCAAAAAAACACTGATACCCGACTTGGTCACAGGCCTTTTTTATACTGGAACGCGTCGCCACTGATTGTCTTTACGTCGTATTAGTTTGAGGACAGGCATGACACGTCGTGCAGGGGTACGTAACGGACTAAATCGAGCCAGTTCTTGCTTGGACAAATCCAGCAAACTTTGTAACATGCCCGATCTTTCTTGAACTTTGATTTTGGGAGAAGGTACTTTGTGAGCAGCAGCCACTGCCACTAAATTGGAGGGTCCTGCCACTGGGGAAGTTCTTTTGGGGGTCATCAACGGAGAAGTTCTTGGTGTGATCAACGTCTCCAAGTACTCTTCAGTTCTGGGTGTCATTAACGGAGAAGTGGACAAACGTGAAGTTGCCGGAGACGCAGTCACCGCCGTGGCAGGTCGTGGTTTGCGAGTGTAAGGTTGCGTCCTGGCCGAAGTGCCTCTCTTGCGACTAGTTTTCTGTGGACTTTTCTTTTTCTGGGGGCTTCTTTTCTTTTTCTGGGGTGGTGGTGGTGTCTGGTCAGAGGAGGGTCCTGCCACTGGAGAAGTTCTCCTTGGGGACCTGGTCTTTTTCTTCTTGGGGCTTCGTTGGACTTTTGTCTTGGGGATAACTTTGGGGGCATTAGGATCCCATCTTAAGAGTGAGCGAATGATGACCCCTCCTAGAGTACCGCTCCCTCCAGGTTTCAAAATGATTTGTTTTTTGGTTTGAGTGTCGATGCGGGGATCGGCCAGTTGGACCAAAGCGTCTTTGTTTCGATCGAAAAAGCGATTGGTTTGATGAGGAATCTGAATGATTCCTTGGAGTAATTGACGTGCCGTCACCGTGAACCATCGTAAGACTTCTTTGAGACTAGCTTCTAAGACATGAGCTCGAGTTTGTTGATCTTTTTCTCGACTGATGCCATACAAGGCACGAATCAATTTGACGGGAAGATGCAACTGAAGGGACGTCATGTTCGCACTGAGAGTGAGACAGACGAAAAAGGGTCTGAGGTTTTTATAGATTTTTTTTATGGGGAGTGAAATGAAGTCGAGGACGGAGACGTGTACAGGACAGGCCCTCCGTCTTGGCACCAGTGGTGAAACAAGTGGGTACGAAATCGCAAATCCTCGGGAGTCGTAGGTTTCAAATCGACGAGTAAATAGGCGTGTGGAGTTTGAGTGGCATCGTCGTACGCCTGAGTCAACCAAGGCGTTCCTAACTGTTTGGCTAAGACTTGCACTTGCGATTTATCTCGAGGGCTTTTAAACAAGACCACGTAATGCGCATTGAGACTGATGGTGCGATGGGCTTTACTTTGTTGAAACAAATTTTGGGTGATGTAAACGACACTGGCATTACGGTGATGCCCTTTGCGCGTGAACCACAGTTTAATTTCTTCTTCGTCTTCTCCTAACATGTCGTCGAAAATGACCAAATGGGTTAGACGGGAGTCAGAGACGATGCCATCGTCTTCTTTAGGAATGCCTTCCACAAACACGATGGAATCGCCTTGACTTTCTCGCAAGAGGCTGTACGCCGATTGCCACTCTTTGTAACACCACACGATTCGTTGAGGGGATCGATCAATCAAATGATGTTTATGTTCGATCAAACGTTTG
Source organism: Sinohyriopsis cumingii (assembly GCA_028554795.2). Taxonomy (NCBI): domain Eukaryota; kingdom Metazoa; phylum Mollusca; class Bivalvia; order Unionida; family Unionidae; genus Sinohyriopsis; species Sinohyriopsis cumingii. Next base: position 25,551,637 of record CM068841.1, on the reverse strand, counting down.
ACGAATTCGGTTTTGCCTGAACCGCTAGGTCCAGCAATGAGCATGTTAAAAGGATGGCGAAGATACAAAGCCTCCCAACTGGCACGATCTAAGTGTTCGTCGATGACTTTGACAGTAGAGAAAGAGGGAGCAGAGACAGCAGAGGTAGCCATGGTGTGAGAAATGTCACTTGTGACACGAAAAACAAACAAGACAAGAGTTTATATACTTTTTCAGAACACGTTTATTGAATGTTTTTTTCAAACATGAATACGAAAGACAAAAAATACATAAAAGCCAAAGGCTTAAGTACAAGAATAAAAGGCACATGATAACCATCAACGTGGAATAAACACAAGTGTCTGTACAACATGTTTTGGGTAAAGTTCTAACCAGTTCTATAGTAGGGGTAAGGTCACACAAGTGTCCTCCCGAAAGGGTCTTTCAGGCCTGTCCACGACAGTCCTGTCCTGGGTGACGGGTTCTTCTGGCACCGTCACTAACACAGGTTGAAAAGTAACTTTTTTCCTTGAATAACTCTCGTGCATACTAGGCCACCTCTTGTGTCCAAGCCTCAAAACCCTGGTCTCGGTGATGTCCAACATTTGACTCCTAACCAGTCTGGTTTCTTCTTCGTCAACGACATGGTAAGTTACTTCAATGAACAATGAACTATCGATCTTGCCTAGGGTTCCTTTTCATATACAGACCAATACCGACGTGACCGTACGGTAAGGTGAAGTGATTGGGAAGTCGCACTCGCTTCTGGTATACAATTTGATAGACTTTTTCCAAGGGTCGACTGACGATGTGGTGAGTGGGTAAACGTACAATCTTGTTCGGTTGATAGGTGGTCACTTTAAAGTTTCCATCCTCTCCCGATTGCAAGGCTTCTTTCAATACCCCAAAGTTGACCACTCGACTGGTACGATGATTCAGAGTCAGTCCTTTCACTTTGCACGTCGTGTGCACTTCTCCTTGTTTGTCCCGGTATTCGTAGCCGTAATTTTTGGGACCACCACTGACGAAACTTAGAATCTTGTCGTCGGGATGCTCGTCTGTCCAGGCTCCTAAACGGTCTCCTTCGATGTCAGGGTGCTGTTGACTCGGGTGATGGATGTAAATGCAACTGTCCGTGTCAAAGTACAGGACGCGTTCTTCTAACAGTTCTAAAGCTTCGTACAATTTTAAGCGAGCATGAGCTGTCACGTAAGCCGCAATGATGACATTTCCAAAAGGGTCGTCTTGTACAAAGTCCAGATCTTCTTCGTAATTGACCAAGATCAAATCCTCTCGAACGACGTCACGTGTTTCATGTATTTGGTTTTGTCGTGAATCATCTGAAAGTAGCGGGAAGGTTCTGTCAAATATTCCGTCTTGGGTAAACACGGTCGTTGTGCCATTTTACCCCACAAGCAATTTAACATCACTTTGGCAAACGATCGCCTGCCTTCGTTTTTTTCGATGTGGTCTAAAGAGATGCCTTCTTGTTCGTAGTATTTCTCTTTGAATTTTATTTGGTCTTCGGGAGTGTGACACCAGGAAGGATAGCCGCTGGCTTCTTGCTTCAGTTTCAAAAAGGCATCCACGTAGTCGGCGAAAATGCCTTTCTGAGTAGGGTCACCCTTGTGGTACTGTTGTGTCTTGGGAAAGTGGCAAATTTCGTACACTTCTAACAGTTGGTATCCCATGTCCAGAGCTTTGAACAATTCCACGCTGACCCAGGTTCCCGTCAAGGCCCGTTCTTCCTGGCTGTGATGGCAAGGTTGGTCCTGGTTGCACGTTTCGGCACAAGTACGGCACAAGGGAAACAACAGTTTGCCTTGACAATGGTGAGGTAAGACGGGATGGTATAGGTTCGTGGGAGGCAAAATTTACACTTGATCAAGCCTTCGTATTGTCGAATGTTTTTCAGGTCGATGTGTTCCGTCAGCAATTGCGGGTGCCCTACAGGAAAGCGACAATATTTGCACACGTAGGGATACAGCGAACACACGTCCAAGTATTTGATTTCTTCTCCTTTCTCTTCGTCGGCTTGGTACAACAAACAGGTGGCATTGGTCCTTCCTCCGTACAAACTATCCCTCGGGTTCAGCGGGTCCATGAACTGGTAACTTTCCACGAGGCGTTTAAACTCGGGATCGGTTTTCATACGGTGATCGTATTCGTGTTCCCACATTTCCACCACTTGGTATCCTTGCTGTTCTAGCTTTAGGCGTCGCTGACAAGTGTCCTGGTACAGGTCTTCCATGGTCCGTTGTAAAAACTGATTTTTAGTGTCACGGTCAGGGTAGCAGACGGGACATCCGTGAAATAAGCAACCGTTAAACTCGTACACGATCTTGGAGTTTTCTAAGTCCCAGCCATCGACCGAATACGTTCCGATGGTCTTTTCGCCTCCTCCTTTGCGGGCATGCTGAATCCATTTGTCTTCCTTGTCGCACAAGTAATGTAACCAACGTAGGGCTTTGACCGAGTATTGACGCTTGACATAGTGGGTCGTTTGAGGACTGATGACAGCCACGGTGTTTTCAGGCATGAATCGTTGGCGGTACACTAAGGAACACGCTTTGGCAATGGTGCAAGCTTCTTTCAAAGGATCGACCCCTCCGTGTTCCATGAACAGTTCTCGAAATTTTCCACAGCAACGCCGTAAAATGTCCACGTCGGAACGACAATACTTTAACATTTCTTCCTGAAAGTCGAAAGGGTCCGAGGCGTGAGCTTGGTACCAAGCGTAGAAAGCTTCTCGTTGTTCGGTACGCATGTTGTCGGGGTCGTAATAGTGAGCCTCAGGCAAATGGGGTAGAACAGCATGTTGATTGGCTTCCGTATTGAAAAAGTGTGGAAAGTACCCTTTAGCCATTTCTGTCATTCCAAACGTTTTAGGCATTCGGCTCAAAGGCATGGCCAAGTAACTCATCGAATCTTTAAACTGTACTTGTCCCACTTGCATGAAAATGATTTTGGCTCCGTTCAAAATCACTTTAGGACGTTCGGTGCCATGTTCCGTATAGTACCTCAAAAGAAACTGTCCATCGTATCCGGAGAAATTGTGAGCCATCACTGTGGCATGACGATGACAATCTCCGTAACGTTCGATGTCCTCTTGGCTCCACGTCTTGTCGATGGGGTCTAAGACCCATTGGGCAAAATCGGCTAACGTGTTTGGTCCCCGAAAGATTTTTTCACGCCCTCCGGGAATCTTGCTGCAGTGAGGGCAATGACTGAAGATAGGTTCTTGAATGCACTTCTCGCACGCTCGATGAGCCACGCAGAAATTAGGAATGTGAATGCTGGTCTCTTGCATGCATTCGAAATCGAAAAAGATGAAATTGACTTTCTTCTTGTGACCATCCTCTTTCTCTGGTGGGGGATGGTATTTTTGCACGTAGCATTCGTGTTCCAAGTCCACGATGTGGTGACAAATGTGACATTTTTTCTTTCCTCGACATACGTGTGCCTTGGCATTGTTGGTAAGTATGCCTTGTCCACAGGTAGGGCACAATCTCAAGAGTTGACAAGCACATTTCTGCTGTGAACCTTGCGTCTTCAGATGTTGCTGGTAACAGGCAGGGCTGACAAACGTACGCAGACAAGTCGAACAAGGCACTGGTTCTTCGCTCAGACAGGGTGGAGAGGCCAAACATCCTGGGCATTTCAATCCACAATGCTTGTGTTGCTCTCGATTGTTATAACCATAATCACATTTCTCACAATAATAACCGTATCCCAGGAATCCAGTGATACTGGTAATCGTATCGAAATGGTCATCGTGATGATAGACATGAATGTATTTTCCGTCCTTAAAATCTTGGCCTCGAAACAACAGAGGCCCGCGCATTTCTTGAGGGTGCACTTTCAAGGTGTAGCGTGGAGCTGGGGCATCTTGCAATTTTTGCATCTCAGGAATGCCACAGGGTGTGTCTTTGGACAGTCCGGCTTGTTGTAACAGGAGTTCTGCTTCGTTTCGTTGTTTGGCTCGATAGGAACGTTGAATAGTGTTCCAGGTTCTTTTCCATTCTACCGTGTCGTTCTTGTTGGCATAGGTTCGTCCCACCACGATGGCTCGAGCTAAACACATCTGGTCTTGAGGGTTGTTAATTCGGACGAGACTTGTTTTGATGTTGCGAAGGTCGTCCACCAATAACATCTTTTTGCGTCCTGTCCCTTGAGGAAGAGAGACGTGAGCCATTTTCAGTGTGGCTTTACCATCGGTGATGTCAAACTCGTCATTAGATTGTTGTACGTGTTGAATCTTGTCCATGACTTTGGAAGGGGTCAGTTCTGTGGGTCTGCTAAACTCGATCCAAACAGGGGATTTCAAACCGTCGTGATCTATGGATAGTGTCAAGCGATCGTCTTCTTTGGGTTGACATTGTCGCTTGAGTGCAGTGAGCAAAGAATCCCACATCTCGGTGATAAACCCTTCTGCTTTCTCTAAGGGTACGTCGGCCTTGAAATCTTTAAATTTCACCGTGTAGGTGTAAGCCGTGGTTCTAAATTTTCTAGAGGAGCGCTTTTCCGTCTCTCGAATGGAATAGTATTTTTCAGGGTTGACTAAGGGTGACGAACTTGGTTTAGAGGGTTCGGATTCTGGTTCACTCATGTCCTCTTCAAAATCACTGGCATGAATTTGTACCAAGATTTCATCCCTGGTACGAGGCGATAGATCACGTTTCTGCCTCTTACTTTCTTCTTCTTCTTCTTTCTTCTCGAATGAATAGGATCGTTTCATCTTGAGTGCAAAACGTCAAATGACTCAAGTTCAAACACCATAGACTAATTTATAGTCATGGCAAACCAGCGCGTATATAAAAAGGGTGTGTCTTGTCTTTTCACTATTCATTTCACTCTCAAACCGAGCACAACGATGGAAGAGACTACCCAGATGGAACGTTTCGTCAGAGCTTTGCGAGGGGTCATTAGAAAATTCTCTTCAGACCAGCCGACGGACTACTCTCCTTCCTTTCGAGATAAGAGTCAGGATACTTGCTATATCTGTCAGAAGAAAGTGCATTGGTCTTCAGAGTGTCCAGACCGTCAAAAAAGAAAAAAAACAGGGGCTAAAAAAGACAAAAGTCAAGATACCTGTTATTATTGTAAAGAAAAAGGACATTGGTCTCCAGATTGCCCAAAAAAGAAACAAGAGGAGTCAGAAGAAAAGAAGGATTCTTCGGAAGAAGAGAGGGATTCTTCGAAAGAAGAGAGAGATTCTTCAGAGGAAGAAGAGGAAGAAAGAAGACAATTCTATTTAAAAGAAGCAAAGAAACAGGAGAAGAAAAGAAGAAGGGAAGAAAATGAGGTAAAAACGGTGAAGAAATTCAAAAAACAGAGAGACTAAACAAGGAGAAAGAAGAAGTCAATGAACTTTTAATTAAAGTGTTCTGTGGTGAATTGTGAATTGGATTGTAAAAAAATGGATAAAAGAATACATGAATGATATAAGGTAAGTGTCTTTGAGTTTTGATTTTAAAATAACAAGCTACACTCACGCACTCATACACAGACACGTACTATAAGGGTAAAATGGTTGGGGTTTATTTTTGAGTTATTGGCAAATTGAAATTGTATTTCTTTTCGAGAAATGTGGGTGGCCCTGAAAAGGGCCTTTTTATTTTGGTGTAGGGGTGAGTTTAACCAATCAACTTTAACTGCCTTAAGCCTTTGCCACGGCCAAGGTCTACTTCTGATGATTGGGTTGAAATCACTAAGGGTGGTACGACAGGCTTAGTCACAGGGTTGGCGTGTTTAGCTCGGGAAGGTCGTATTCTCTTCGGTCGTGATAAAGAAGTCTGATACATTTGTTTCAGACTTCTTAACTCCGCTAAAATGTCCAACAGTACCGTAGCCGTTTGATTTTCACCCTCTTGTTTCTTTGCTGCTACTTCTTCTTGCTGTTGTTGCTGTTGTTTTTTTCTTACCTCTTCTTGTTGCTGTTGCTGTTGCTGTAGGAGAAAAGCTTGTTCCGCTTCCTTTTGTCGTTGCATAAATTTCTCCAATTCTTCTTTCTGTCTCTGTCTAAAATTCTCAACTTGCGGTAATGAAGAAGGTAACGAAGGTTCCGGAACAAATTCTTGCGAGGTAAGAAAATCCACAAAATCCCAATGTACCTCTTCTGAAAGTAAGTCCGGGTTCCCTTGGGCAGTCTCCCCTGCTGGTGCACCCCAATGGATCGTTTTCTGAGTTTCCGTCATGTTGAATCACTGTCGCATAGATTGACTGCACACAAGCGCTAGCGAATCTATATAGTCCAACTAACGTCACAGACTACTCTCTTCGGATTGGATGCGGGCTGACTGAATTTTGTAACGCGTGTTTGGATTGGTGAATGAACTCAATCCGTTTCAATCCTACCTCTACCTATAAATAAGCGCAGTTCAGTGCATTGATTCACTTGTTCTCGTCGCTTCAAGATGTGGACCGATGTGCAATCTTCTACGCTTGTGTCTTCCATGATGTTCCGGACGGACATACCCATGTATGTCCGATCCAAGTGGACCGTTGTCCACAGGACAAACACCAGCCTGTGGATACGTAGGATCTACGTTGAAAGACAAGGATGCCTGAAAAGAGTGCTGATTTACGGACCAACAGTGAGACGTAGCCTAAGGACAAGAAGAAGACCAATGCGGTACCCTTTATGTTAATGAATACATTAACATAAACCCAAAGGCCCTTTTCAGGGCCAGCCATATTTCTCGAAAAGAAATAGCCTTTCAATTGCCTAAATTTAAATTTAAATTTAAAAAAAATTTAAAAAAGAAAAAAAAAAATCCCATGTTCAATTCCCCTTGTCCCTAAACAAACCCAAACTCTATTCCCCCATGTTAAATTCCCCTTGTACGTAGAGTGACCCACGATTTTTCGCCATGTTAAATTCCCCTTGTACGTAGAGTGTCCCACGATTTTTCGCCATGTTAAATTTCCATTGTACGTAGAGTGTCCCAGGGGTCCCTGTAATGCTAATTCCCATTGTACGTAGGGTATCCCACTTAACTACTACAGAGGTTTGATTAGTTTTAAATTGGCCCAGTTCGGACGAAACATACAATCAGTCTTGATGGAGTTACAGTCTGTATTGTTTGTAGACTTGTACCATGACAATTATGGATTCCTGCTTCAACCACGCGAAAGTACTTCCTAAAAGATACAGAACACATCCCCCTTTTTATGCAACGGTGAGGACATCCACGCCTAAAACGTGAGAGAGAGAGAGAGGTGAGAAAGAGGGAAATATAGATTTCCAATCTAATAATGTAATCCATTTGTTTTTAAAGTTTCGGCGTGCAAGATGTGTCAGTTACTAAAAATGTATATCGATATTGTATGTGTTGGAATATGTGTGCTAAATGGATAAATGAAAGAAAACAAAATATATTATGAATCTTTGCAAAACATTATTCACTCAAACAGGTTCAGAAACAAAAATGTTTGCTACTGCAAATACTTTTATTTTGTATTATGTATGTTTATTACAGTTAAGTTCTCCAGAAACATTTATTAAAAAGAGTATTATTTTAGAGTAAAAGGTCTCATTCTTTAAGCTATATTAATTTAAATGGTTATGATTTACGTAGAGAAAAAATACAAATCCCGAGCAAGCTTATCCATTTTATTCGAGAATTATGATTAGGTGGCAACACGGTTTTATTCTTTTTTCATTCGAGTTTGTTTTATAAATCTTAAGACAATAATACTAGATATGTAGATATACCAATGCAGTGTGTCAAAGGTGTTTTATTCAAATGTGTTTCATTCAATATGTAAATTCAATAATTTGCTTATCTTGTCTAGCTATCAATGTGGAAACAGATCAATAAATGTTGCCCAGTGAAGATATAATAATTTGAATGTGATCTAGTATAAACACCAGGTAAATGATTTCTTAGTTGGGACACGGTTACAATATGACACCAATTTGGGTTTGTGATAGTGTGTGTATTTTGAAGTGTCTCCAACAATGCTCTTCTCGTCTCACAATTTTTTTCTCAATAAATCTTCCAATGTTTGCCCCCACAGATGAAACAGCTCCAATATTTTTGGATGCGAGCCGTGCCGCCCCAACGGACTGCGCCATGGTCACTACTGAGCCAGAAGTAACTGCACCTCCATACAACCCCATCATTGAGGCACCTTTTCAACCTGCTGCAATACCCGCGCCAGTGAAACTAATCATTGGTAAAGCGAAAGGGGCAGCAACAACAGCTATAGCTGCTCCAATAATTTCTCCCCAAAATGCTGGAAATACAAAAACATTTATACTTGTTTTAGAAAACATCGGTAATATCAGTGTAATTATATGCCTTAAAGTTAAATGCAGAAATTCAGTTGTACAATATTTTGGGCATGTTAATTATTTTTACCTGAGTTATTTGACTTGAATCGGTGTGCTTCTCTACAAAGTTTCATTCATTGCATAAATCTTGTGAGAGGTTTGAAACCATCGTGTCTTCTCACTCCAACAGCTGTTCTGGTCACGGTCTAATGTATCAAAATAATGATGATTTTTGTTTTCTAAACCGTACATTAGGAAAGAAGATTAATATTAATATTAATTGAGATTAATATTATTATTTTGATAATCTCCACAAATACTATTTCATCGTACTGATCAAAAAGCAATTCGTGAAGATGTTTATTTCCTGAATGAAACTATAATACATATACTATCCACCTATGACCTGCTTCTTGAAGAATAAGAGTGTGTTTCTAAATGTGGGAGTATCGGCATTATCTAGATTATACTATATTACCTACCAGTTTTGATTATGTGAGGTTTGAAGTACAAACAAGGAAGGCTAGCATGCGTAATTATATCTGCTTTGAACTCCTGGATGCAAAATATTTATATGGACCCCAGTTCAGACACCTAATATCCCTTGGAAGTAAAGAGTTTTGTTGTCTTGGGTACATATACAGATATTTCAAGTACTTTTGGTATTATTTTAATTATTAAATAAAGAATGATGCTGATATACACTGTTACCTCCTTGAATATATTTTCTATTGGAAGATTACGTGCTCAACATTTTCGAACCTGATGATGTCTATAGGTCAGAGACATATGTTATATCTGATCCTATCCCGATACTGACCATATCATGATTGCCCTCAGTGTCAGATGAGCAATAATCTACAGTCGGAAAACGAGTAGCCAAATAACGCGAACATACATATATATATATATATATATATATATATATATATATATATATATATATATATATATATATATATATATATATATATAATAGGATAGCAATAAATAAGAATGAGTTTGATCTTTTACCGAAAATAGACTTCTGATTAACTGAACTAGAAAACATGTCATGCTGTATGATGCCCAAACGATGAAACATTAGTTTATACTTTGAGTTTTTTTATTTAGTGTAATCATTTGTATTATTCTTCCTTTGTTCTACACATAATTACAGACATACAAACGAATCTACTTGTATGAATGCACGTAGTCATACATAGATAGTTAGATACAGAGTGTGCAAGGGTCTGAGTGCCACTGGAGACAACCTACCATTAGTGGGTTTAGCAGAAATTAAAAGTACGACGAGGACCCATGTACAAACTGCGGTCTTCATTCTGAAAGAAATTAAAGTAAATACATTTATATCCCGACGATTTTCATTATAGAAGAACTCTAAAACTAATAGGCTAGTATAGATAAACAAACACTTATTACAAAAACATCCTTGTCATTCCATTTTTAAGGGTGAATATAACTTTAATAGAAAGCAGTCGATTCAACATATCGAAATGATACACGCTTCATGCATATACGTTTGTATTCATTTGCTACCAATTTAGATCTGCAAGATTGTTCATTCGAAGTTAACAAGATGTAGAAAGTTTATAGCATACATTTATATTTGCGGTTTCAGCGTGAAAGTCACAGTGACTATATCTAGTCCTTAAAGCTGTAACGCTTTAACATATATACTTGTGCAAAATCTACAAGCGAGCGAAAGTTTTCAGAATGAAGCGACTGACCAGAACATGGATTTGATAAAAAATGGCAATCATCCTGCAGTGACTTTACGGTCACTTTAAAATGATATTGAATAGATAGGATGTATAACTGTGTTTACCATAATAAAAGCAAGCCTTGAACAAAAGATCACTAACTTGTTACTGAATAAAATCCCTTTCAAAATGATTCAGTCAATACACTTGGTCGATTTCTTCGTGAAGTTCGACATATATTACATTCAGCTGGGTTTTCGACATAACCTGTTTTTGTCGCTCATCGGTGTATGCACATTTTAATGATATTGCGGTAATATGCATAGACGAGGCGGCAGTTGAAAGCTGTTACTATTTTAAGATCTAGTATTGTTTATCAAATTTTTATAGCCAGATTACTGTTAGTGGTCCTTCGATGCACAGTTAGCCTCTTGATAAAGTAAGATTTAATAAATCACCTTACCAGTAACTTAAATAAGAACAGTTAAGCTTGGTCACAAAGGGAAAGTTTCTTGTTCTCTTAAAATGCAAGGCGAACATGTAATAGAAGAGAAGAGTGTAGAAGGGTGTAGAAGACAGCTATAATTGTTTCAGCATTTGTAAAAGTTTATGTCAACTATGTGTGAACAACGTTTTGAAAACGATTTTGTGGGAAATCATCTCATCATTTATGCATTTTAATCAACACACATTCACCCACATGTCATCTTGGAGCGAAAAGGTCAGACAATATAAAAAGCTGCCACTTTTAGGTAATTACATAAATTATTTTGTTATATTCCAATCCCATAAAGTCGTTGATAAAAAAGGATGAAATAATCTACAAATATCAACCTATTTCAAAACTCCAATGGGGTCCTTGAGTTCTCCTGAAAAACGAGAATGTAGAAGCTAGATAGTAAGTGTTAGAATAAGAAAATAAGAGCATTTATTTGTTTCAACGCCATTCGCATTAGTTGCATGTACACAATCAATATTGCGAGACAGGATATGTCTTTGCACAATGTTTCCGTGTCTTATTTTGTATAAGTGCCAGTTTTAAGTTTTACACAGTTGCTGCTACTTTTAGCCATACCTTTTCTCCTTTTGTCTACCTCTGAAGTAAAGGGTGCATTGTGTATGTACACTTATATGCAATTACCTGATTCTAGGAAACCAACATATATGCCACGATATAGATCATCATGCAATTTCTGAAAGCTAATTGAGAACTCATTTACTACTTTATAATGTATTCTATAAATATAGCCATCATGTTAAACTCGAAATAAATTATCTTGCACTACTTTTCCATGTATTTTAATCAATGTTTGCGTGTTTCTATTTATACGTTTACTTGAATCCTCCGTAAATGACGTTCCAAGCAAAACAGCGAAAGAAATAAACCAATCGGTGCCCTAGTATTTTCAAAAACTGTCTTTTGGCTGATAGAACTGATATATTGGTTATAGAAATGTAAATATATGCGTTAAGATATGCTGTTATAAACGTATAGCAGTTGCCTACGATATCTCAGGTGTATATAATTGAGGTTTACAAATCTTTCGGTATTTTTCTGCATAGTGCCACTTGCAGTGTGCGTATCTTATATCATGAGTCACTTGTCCTGCATCACCATTTGATTTCTGGAAAATGTCGGGATTGCATATAGACCTATATGTTGAACAGCATACTGAAAATGATGGTTGACAGTTCTACAATTGATCTTTGGAACATATGACAAATTATATTGGTGCATTTGTTTATATATTCTAGGACCAGACCGAAAGGGATTTACATGTTCCACCAATCACAATACATGTAACAAACAATTGAGTAAGAGTTGATTGTACTTTCCATGTAGATCTTAATGGCTAATAACATGAAGAAGATGTATTTGACTGTGCCGGCCGCGTATATATGGTATACTTGAAGTGACATTATAACTATTACTGCTGATCTTGCAAGCATTCTTAAAGACAAGGATGGCATCAGTTTGACTTCGTGCGATTTCATATAGTCTCTGCAAGAAATCTATTCGGCAAATGTACCACGGTTAACTCATTTTCCGCCATTACATTGGTGTGATGATTTCAGAGTGAAGCAGAAGGTAGAGTTGGAGACGTTTTGGTAGCATCAGAAAGATGAAGTATTTTTTCAAAAACAAAGACAGCACGAAATAAGAAATAAAAAGGGGAAAATTAAAACTTTGAACAGACGTTATTTGGGTTCGTATTTGTCAAAAATGTGACAGTTTCGAATGTTATATCAATTTGGGGAGCCTAAATTGGTAGACCTGTAGAACTAGGGGGCTAAACACTATGCTACTTGATTTAATAATACCGTCGTTTGTGATATTTTAAATGTATGCGTGTTATTGATGATTAACTGTTGTGGTACCATAAACGGCGCTTTTGCACAGAACACGAGGTAAATAAATGATCCTGTTCGCTATGATCACTGTGTCTTGTCGTATTTGTCTGTCTTGCCTCGACTATTTCTTCGTCATGTACAGATATGTTTGGAAACAATGTTTTTCAATTTCTCGGGTGACATTTTCGGCGTGATTGGTATTACTGAATCAGGACATGTTGCATGCACGTTTACAACAGCAGATGTAGGTTCTACTTTGTCCGTTGAAGTAGTTTCGCACGTTTTTTGGAATCGTTACCTTCCCTGGTGCAACTCTATACAATGAAAAATATAGTTAATCTAAGTCCATGAAATAATATCATGGACAAATCCAGTAACAATATATGATAATTACATTAAATCGAAACCCAGATATGTCCTTAACTGGGTGGGTTAGAGGTAAAAATAAATATTACAAGACCAAAGCAGACGTTGTCAAATCACACAAAACTTTCATTAACAACCATGGTTCTGTTACCTCAGCTGTGTGTTTAAACAGAACAGAACTACAAGGAAGAAGTAAATCGTATTGTGTAAACGATAGCGTCTGTAATGTGTCGAAGTTCAATGTGTACGTGCTCTAGCATGACTAAAATAGAACAACGCAGTAACGTGTCTACATAGCTATACATATACATATCAATTAGTATTTTCCCTAGTTTATGTTAATACTACAATAAACGTTCGAGTCTTCAAAGTATACTACTATTAAATGGACTGGCAGTATAGAGCACTTTTGATCTGACCGTATTTATGTTCGTCCATACTATTTGAAATATCACAATAGATACAGAAGAATTTGCAAAGATATTAAGATAACACAACAATGTCAATCGAACCCTTGAAAAATGCAAACGCTTTTGAACATCGGAAGCTTTATGGAGGGGCGTATTGATCCACTAATATTCTATATGGCCCCATGCATGTGTGTATATTTTGTGATAATATTCTATATGGCACCATGCATGTGGTTATATTTTGTGATAATATTCTATATGGCAAATAATGTAAATCGGGAGACACATGGTTTGTTTCTTAAAGTCCTTTAAAATTGTAAAATTGCATTGTGATATTGTTCTGTATGCATTTATAAGTAAATTAAATAATCGAGTTGTAAAATTTGTCGTACATTTAGATACCAAATCCCCACTGCCCTATATATCTAGAACAATTGATATATTCTCAGGTTTATATGTCGTAGATGTACTAAGTGTTTCCCAGGTATTTTTAAGCAAACTTGAAATGTAAAGGAAATATGTTCGTATAACTATTTTCTAGCATTCCAGCCAATTTTTGTATCAAATTGAGTGCACCCCTCACTGAACCAAATGTAATTGCCACCCTTGTGCCGAGATACACAAGATTGACTGCCCCTGCAAATTGTAATTTCAGCAAATGTTAATCCGGCGGTTATATTGCTTTTGCTAGCATACGCAAAAGCCTCTATGCTACCCCCTGTCACAGCAGCACCTGTAACGCCAATAACTGAGAGGAAAAACGCAGCTATGACAACGACAGTGCGTGTGCTTGCTGAGGCTATAACGCATTTTAAACATATTTTGTAACATAGCACATAATTATCGTAAATAAAATTAGAACTATCCTCAAACGCAACAACGTTATCAGCATTATAAACAGAAACTAAGTTACTAATATTCCTGTTTCTATTGATATAATAGTAAATATCTGAGTCATAACTATCTCTGCATTTACCAATGACATAAAGATACAATTAGTCCTGTTTTAAACACAGATATTGTTAAAGCTGTTGTGTTGTGTCTACTACCAATGATGTTTTTCCCAAAGTAATGAGAAAATAAGAGAGGTAGGAGGATAAGATAAATTTAATTTCACATTTATTTACTTACAAACACTTTTATTAACTTTATTTGGCTACGAGCACTTTGGGTGTTTTCCGGCCCATATTGATAGAACATAAGAAAGTGTGCTCTTTACATAAGTCTGTGTTCCATATCATTTAAAGCAAGATCTTGAACATTCTTGGATCAAAGGCATGGTACAAAACCAGGTCACTTTTAAGATAAACTTTATGCCAAGTCCATTTTTTTCATATGGTGGCTTATTTACTGGTAGATAGACATATGTACCTTTAAATACTAGTACCACATGACATGTATATACGCTAAGGTGGCCATACATCAACTAGCTGCATGCGTAGGTGACACAACTTAAATTTGTTCTTGTCGTTGTTGTAGGGTTTAACGCCATTTTTCAGCACAAGATAGGCTATACAATTAATGGTCGAGAACGAAACCGGGAAATCCCCGGAAAGAACCACCGACCCTCGAGAAGCTACTGACAAGCTTTCTCACATACCCACATTGGCCGAATCCGAGACTCGAACCCACACAGACATAGGTGAGATGACAGTCATCCGTAACGTAGAGCGCTTTAGACCACTCGGCCACTCGGGGCAGCAAATCATATTGTAACGTCTGCTCTGCTCCGTTCGAGTATTCAAGTACTGGTTTATAACAGGTAGTTGATTCACGATGGTGTAAGGAAGCATTTTTGTTTGAATAAAATAAATGTTTATAAGTTAACAACAAAGACTGACAACTTCCGCATTTATGCAAACTATGCAATGTTTATATGCAAAATCCATAAATAAGGTAATTTGTTAAAACATTATATTTTACTCAAATTTAAATGCATATTAACTGGAAACAATGTTAACAGATAATATGCTAAGAGATGAGCGGATCAATTATAATTGAAACAAAATATTATCAGGTAACCTAATAACATAAATTGATCAAGTATGCTGCTAAATAAATTTAAATGGAATTAAAATTATGTACATTATTGGTATAAGAAAATAGATCTATACTTGTTTTCTAAAAGTGAAGTCCATAGCTTGGTTTGTTATATTTATGAGTCATATACCGACAGCTTCTACGCATTTCCATTGTAGGGAATTATGTAAATGTCAATATCCTGTTGAACAGTTCGATTGTATGTAAATAAAGAATTCTTAGTATTAGATCCTGTTTCACTTTCGCTATGTGTTTATTCAAATAGGTTTTCTCAATGCATTTACTATGTACATGTTTAACCAGTTTTATTATTTTCCCAATCCATACATTGACATATTACCATACATACATGGGGATTTGTTGACTAAAACATTTATGTGAACTACCGCCACAAGATAAGGTTAAATTTGTTAAGTGCCTAAAGAAATTCATCCGTCGGGAGAACCGGGTCAAAGGTTATTCATGACTCAAAAACTTGTAAGTTATTTTCCACAGAAGTCATTAAAGTCCATCACGAGCAGCCTTCCTATTGAGTATAATATGCTCGAATTTCCATCATTTTTATGTCTCCTGTCCGTTTGTCCTTTTTATAAAGACAACCTTTATAAATTTAAAAAGTGTTACTGCACTTGATCCTTTGATAAATCAAATAAATCATTCAAAATGATTCAGTCAAGCACTTAAGATATTACTATTTCCGGTGACTTTTTTACATTTTTATTGCGACACGTACATCTGCTAAATATTGTATACTTTCTAGAAATCAGGATATTCACAAGTGTTGTTTACTGTACGTATTAGGGAGTCTAATTTTCATTCTAACTGGGATATTGTTTTATGTTATCTCCAGATAATTTGTGTCAATTGATATGATGGATATATTTAATCAATTCTTCAAATGAGATGTAAAATATATTTGCAAGGTATTTCGGAGACGAAAATTAAATCCTACTCTTTTGATATATCCACTTTTTTATTCACAATGGCCTATCATTCATTCTGATGTATCTGAACTTGTTTACTGCTAATTGTATAGCTACAGGGGATAATTTTAGTAGTTTTCGATAAATGAACTATTCCTGTTGCACACGTTGTGATGACATAAGACAGAGTGTAAGAGGGGGTGGGTTAAGAAATAACTGGCAATATGCATTTGGTTTTGCACTGAAATGAACCAAAGAAAAAAGAAAAAATATGTAAAGTAAGACATTATGTACAAAATCAGTAATACAAATTGTTATTACAGATTATGCTTTGTACACAGTCCATGTCCTGGTTAACCTAAAAGTCGATCACAGTTTCGCGTGTGCGCATGTCCTAGCAAATCATAAAGCGCCCCGTTGTCCATGCACTGATACAATAATCTTGCTCAGGTACCTTGAGATTAATTGATTCGGCGTTGTCACACACCCAGGAGAAAGAGGCAAGTAAGCGTAACCTCTATACGTCAGGTAAGCTCTTTTTTTGCTGGAAAAAATAATTAACATTATGTAGGTACCTCTATAACACAAACCGAAAACACATTTTCTACATTAGCTTTTCATAGGAGTTGAAGTAGCAGTAACATCGTAATATTGAGAAAAAACTACCTTTTCTAGAATAAAGGACACTCGTTCATACTGCAAGGACATTTACTTACATAACCTAATTATAGAGTGGATACAATGAACAATGGGCTTGACAGTTATACTAGTACATTATCTTAGTGTTAATTGTGACTTGTACTCAGCATCTTTCTACATTCCATTTTATCAGCAACACGCATGGATCCAATTTGGAGGACAGAAACGGGTTGACATGTTTAGATTACTAGATATTCTTTCCCAGATGATTTAATGGTAAGTGATAATATTTGTAAACTTCCTGCCCCATGATGGGTTATGTGGATGTATACCTGTTTTTGTAATTGTTGACTTGGTGTGAGAAGCTAGTTCCCATTTCAATGTTGTTGTTTTTTCCTAAAGGGTTTGCTTGATATGCATGTTCACAGATGTAAAAAGAAGACCATGTTCTACGCTTTGCTCCTTTAGTTCTACATTGATCAACATCACAGGTATTACTCAGGTGATTTGCAGCGTTTTGTGCTTTATAAATCAGACATAAAACTATTTCTAGAATTTCCTTTCCATACAATATTTAACATTCCATTGAACGACCATGAACAGTAATAGTGTTATACGATACAGAGAAACACTACTATGTTAAAATCATGACAATTTTAAAGAAGGAATACAATTACAGCGACATTCTTCTTGAGACTACAGATCTAAATTTATACCATGTAATTTCGAAATCCACCAGACTGTGTTAATAGCATACAAATGCAAATGTATATCCATGAATCTGTTATCATCTCGATATGCAAACTTTCCTGCCACCTTTTAAAAGTGTACTCAAGGCTTGGAATGAATTGCCTACAACTGTAATTCGCTTCTGACATATAGTTGTTTGCCCATAACAGCCTGTTAGGTTTAGTTTAGAGCGCTTTAAAAATAAAAAATGCAATAACTGCCGTGTGTAAATTCATTTTTATAAATGTCTTTCAGAATGAAGACCACTGTTTGTATATTCGTCCTCGTTACACTTTTAATTTCATCTCAGACAGCTAATGGTAAGTTGTACGTATGTCTGTATGTGCATATGCATCTCTCTCTCTCTCTCTCTCTCTCGCTCTCTCTCTTAATCTATTTCTCTCTCTTACTCGTAAACTAAGATACAAATTAAAAAAATTGATCATGGACCCTTTCGCCAGAAATTCTCCATATTTTTCAAGCACACATAGAAGAAAATAAGGATAATCCATGCATGTACAACACATAAAAATACATAATTACAATAAATAAACCAAACAAAAATTATATGTTTATATTTTGCTTCCTCTAGGTATTACATAACATGAATTTTTCTTATCGAGATAATCAGCACTCTAATTTCAATAAAATGACTAATGCATTTCTCTCTAGTGTGACCTGCTTGTAATTTCTGAGATTTTGTTTCTCCTATGAATGCGTTCCCCAATCATATTACTTTAGAAATAATGACCTGTTATCTCGCGAATCCTTCCCAACTTAAAGACAAAAATGGTCTTCCCTGTTTATATCAAAAGATAAAGGGCACTATCGATTGCAATACTTGCTAAGGTCAATGATCAGGACTGCACACTATACAATGCTCCATACATTGATGGGTTCAGCTAACTAGTCTCCATACGATGTGTTGCAAATCAGCGATCCACGTCTCCCCAACCTTATCATACCCACCCCTTTTGCAGACCACCAGGTTCGGGTCACCGTTGCTTTGGGAAAGAATAGAAGAGGTTATGAGGCAGGCTGATCTGGAACTGCCACTTCAATTATCCACTTGAAACCACTCTGTCCCTGTCGATGTGAAGGGATGTTATGTTACATCAGGAAAGGTATCTTCTTAGTCAAATCTGCTCCAATATCAATCTGTAGAAAACAATCGAACAGAGGCAGTAAGAAACCGGTTTTCAGCTAATTGCATCTCCATATTTCATCAGAACGGGGGAGGGGAGGGAGAGCTTATCCAGGTCAATCGTAGGGGCTTCGGGTTTCGTTCATCAACCATCCATTCCTCCCCCTCCTCCTATCCCCTCTTCAATAATACTCCGTCAGATCAGGAGAAGGATGCCTTTCTACAACTGGAGATGGGGTCGGTCATGAAAAGATGGCGGTATATTTTGTGCAAAGGACACAATCCACAAGATAATATTCAAGCTTATTTCTTTTTCGGAAAATAAAGAGCAAGTTGAAACCAACAATCGACGGAGTCGTCTTAACCAATACAAGATAGAGACGGCGAGTTCAATCCGCCTTTCCGGTCCATGGGACGAGTATTTCGTCAGTCTCGATCTGACCAACGCATATCTATCAAAGCCCTATCCGTCCAGTGTTTCCGTTTTATACTTACCCCGACACAGATTATCAGTTAACCGTTCTTCTCCTTGGCTTCATCATCGGCCCCTGGGATTTTACTCAGATTATTGATTTCGTCGGCTCCCTGTACTGGTCGACCATATATACAATGACGATAGCGTACCTGGACTTCATCCTACATAACACATGGTAAGTTCTATCCAACTCCAAGGCAGGAGAACTATCTTCTTTCATTTCAACATCTTTTAGACGTTTTAGTGAACTGGAAAAGTCAGACCTTCGCCCATCACAAAACTTCGTCCATCTTGGTATGGAATTCTTAACTTTTGCGGATCTGGTGCGGCTCCCTTGTGTTCACTATTCCAGAATCGTCGAACTCTTCGAGTCCGTGTCCAATAAGACTTTGATTTCAGCTAGAATGTTCTTGCAACCCCTCAGTCGTTTTAATGAGACTTGATCCCGCCTGGTGGCTTTTATATATGCGGCCCTTTCCATAACAATGGCGCCCCTTTTCAAGTCCTATTGACCAAACAGTCATAATCTTCCTCGCGATTTGATCATTCCTGAGTCAGTGGAGCAACCAAGGTCTGCTGATAACAGGAATCCTGCTAAAGAAACAACAGGTGGAAATAACGGTAGGTACCGACGACGGTGCCCACGGTGGTGCGCATATGTTGTCCACCTTCACTACCATCAGTGACAAGTGGGAGCAAGGGGAATAGACTTTACACATTAACATCCTAGACATGAAGGTTTTTATAAACGCCTTTCACTTCTGAAAAATATAGACTCTGAGGCGATAACGGCACTCATTATGTCCGACAATTCTCTGTGGAAACCTCCTCAAACAGACAAGCATTAAATCATGCGAACTTTCTGTTCTGATCTGACAGATTCTACGTTGGTGCAACAATCTCCATATCAACATACAAATCAGACACATTCCGGCAGACTCAGTGAATTGGCCGAGACTCAATCGGGAAGAGGCAAAGTCCTTCAAACGGAATATTGTCTTCGTCAAACTTCTTCACTCGAATTTATGCTCTTCGGGGGTATACGATGATCGACGTCATGGCGTCGGGGTCAAAATGGAGAGATGATTCTGATAGCCCCTTTCCTATGGGACCAATCCTCGGTCGCCGATCTACTCGATGTCGCGATAGATATGTCCATGAAGAATTGACCCAATCCGAATCATCTGTAGCTTCCACGGTCACGGGTAGTCCCGCCCTGCCCGGACCATCCTCTTATTCAACACGTTTCGTTCTTACCAAGACAGCTTTGCGAAACAAACAATTTAAACCTTCAATTGTGGAGAGAATCTCGAGAGCAAGAAAATCACCAACACTGAAGGCCTAAGCGGAAAAGTGGCGAGTTTTCAGGGACTGGATCCATATCACATACACCTGGCCAAACTTTTCTCTGGCTCATTAACGAGAAAAGGTTGGGCCCCAGTATCTAGCAAGGGCTACTGCCCCATGATATTAGATACATTCGGGCGTCATGGCAGACATGTTCTTGAACGGTAGATAGACCTATCGGATCTTTAAGACAATATATGTCTCAATCCATCAATATCCCTCGTTTTGTCTCCAAATGGAACCAATCCTGGATTTTATCATTGCTCGATTCGAATCAATTAGAACCTCTGGCCTACAATTTGATACGGTCACTGTCATACAAGTCATGTTTCCTTATAGCTTTAGCTTCTGCATGCAGGATAACAGTACTGCATTCCCTTTATGTCGTCCCTAGC
This sequence comes from Sinohyriopsis cumingii, assembly GCA_028554795.2. Lineage (NCBI taxonomy): Eukaryota > Metazoa > Mollusca > Bivalvia > Unionida > Unionidae > Sinohyriopsis > Sinohyriopsis cumingii. The sequence continues at coordinate 25,530,857 of CM068841.1, read as the reverse complement.
TCTCTTCATTTCAGACCGGAGACTACAGTGGTTGTCTTGACACAATTGGGCCTCGTAGCCTAAGAGACTTACTGTCTGTTGATAATCAAGCAGCCGTCACTCGCTCGCTCTTTTCCATCAACATGTCGAGAACAGCAGCCATGCGGTATCCTGTTCGCGCTCTCATGCACTAATTTGAAGTGCACATAGACAAATCGTGGCACTCGCAAATGCCTCTTCCTTCCAAAACACAGGAAATCACACTTGAAGCCCTTTCGTTTAGCTGAAGTGATTCGTACGCTTAGTGTCTTCTGACGTATCACCAGATCAGAGTCACCTCACGTAGATTAATGCTCAGACGTTTCGAGTAATCTCTGCGCGCCTCACGTTCGAAAGCAACGGTCCAACCCAAGATATAATTGAAGCTATTAACTGGCATGCAGAGTCAAAATTATCTACCCTCCATCGCAGAGATTTAGTGTCTCAGAGGCAACCTTGAATCTGATAGGTCCAGTGACGGAAGAACAGATAGTCACCAGATGCTACTGGATCAATCAATACATCATGTTAACTTCGCTGGTGACATTTTGTAGGTAAGGAGATTTCAGTGATCTTCTTCTTAACCGTATGTTTGTCACATGTCTATTGACCACAAGTTGCTTATGTAATGAGGAAAATGGGTTATCGTTCGCATGGGTTAATTCAGCTTTTTCTCCCTAGAAGGATACCAGAAGTAGATGTCGGATGCTCAGATATCCTTCTCCTATTACTTTGTCTCATAACGTAATGTGATTGGGGAACGTATTCGAATGAAAAAGCAGCTTTTTAAGTGAATTATGTTTCTCATAGAATACTTACCCAATCACATTACATATAAACCATCACAACCATTTCGCCATACGAGCATCCTCGTTAGTTTCTCCTTCAGCTAATAACTCGCTACACCTGGCGTTGCCAAGGGGAGGTAATTGGCAAACATCATTGCCCCTTCTCTACTGATATAGACAAAGGAAATTTTCGTTTTTTACTAGGGCTGGATTCGCGAAGTATCAGGTTAATCTTCATAACGTAATGCAATTCGGTAAATATTCGCGGAGAAATGTAATTTGTTAAAAACAAATAATTGCTTTCCATTTAACGGTTAGGGTACATTAAGGAAAACCCCTCTTCGTTTCGTAGGTTTCGATGGTGTCTGTAACAATGGTGTGTTCGCTTCATTTGGCTATTAGTTACAAGGTTATAATGTTGCATTCATATGACCCTATTGGTTGTCATGACATGGTCTATGTCGCTGCACCTGAGATAAAGAATCTGATATGATGATATGAAATACACTATTAGGACGTATCATGCTCATCATGTTTCAAAAAGGTCAAGACGTATTCCTCAAAAAAATACTTTATTCAGGGAGATATGAGCATGTATCGCCATCATATTTTATGTGATAATGAACGTAATAATGTGACTGAAGGTCATGTAGCCCCAATAAACCCTCCCTTAAATACCCATACCTTATAGCAAAAGAAAGATGCCTAAATTGGGTTCAGAATAGTTTATTTACATGCAGGTTAAGAAAACAAATATAAATATACGTGCAAGTTTTCCGCATTTGTGTTGCGAACCGTGCATAGCCATGACTCTTTGGTGAGGTGAGGATAGGGTAAAATATAAATACTGTCGATACTGACGCAGTTACAAACTCACACTAATTCTTCATGGGACATTACATTGGTACATATATTCGGAAAAATTTGCTACTTAAGGTGTTGCGTTTTTTGTACTACAAGATCCTTATGATAGATTAGTGCTCATGGAGATTTTAAAATTGCTCTGTGTATAATTAATATTCTTCTTTGATGGCAGCTTCGAAAAAACAATTAGTATTCTAACCGGCCCTTCGTTCACCCATATTGCTTATAATAAGTATCAACTCGGAATTATAATTGTTAGTTTTGAATGATATGAGCTGATTCTCATTGTTGAATTAGTTGACTGTATCCTACACGAACAATAAATCTGACGGTGTGACAATTGTCTCCTGTGTTTTTAAATCGTTGAAAACACTTTTGCGGGGACTAGAATTTTCTAGAGCAACAGACTGATGTTTATAAAGAAGAATAGTTGTTATGCCTACCATATTTGACAAATACATTTTGACAATTAGCTGCTAGACACATACTATAAATTATGTTGAATATGTGTTTTACCAAGCCCTGTACATATAAATACTTTTTTTTCCTTCCCAGCTTTTCTTCCGGAAATTTTGGGAGGAGGGATAGCCGCTTTCTTTGCAACAAAAACTGGTAGTTTCGTTACGGATGTAGCAAGAAAGGTGTGTCACACATTCATCGGAAGGAGCAAAATCTGTTAAGATTTTTCAGAAGAAATTTACAGGAGTTGAAAAGCGGCGGATACTCTTTATTTGTCTTTGTTTTGAACACCATTACCTATTATACAAAGACACAAGCATCTGTCATATTGTAGTCTTGAACCAACAATGAAATAAATGCTTGAAGAGTTAACAATTTCAAAGTTAATTTTCTAAGATAGCATACATGTGTATATTATTATATATCTCATGCAAATTGTTGTACCTTCGGTAGGAAAACTTTACAGTTCTTTTGACACATTCACAGCTAGCCGAAATTAACGAATTATGGAAATATATTGTTGAAAGAAACTCATCTGAAACCTTCTACATATATAACAGTAGTTTCTGTATATTTTTATATATAAATGTCTTGATGTTTCCAGTAAAAACATTAAATGATAAAATCTTCAAAATATGAAAGAAACATTGTTTATTAATCTTCCGAACCTTCTTAATTCAGTGCAACGAATCGCCGCTATCACCACAATCGCCTTCTTTCCATAGCAACAACCTGCATCATCAACATCATCATCAATAACAACAACAACATGTACAACTAACACAAGTACATCGGTATAACTAATGCTGTCTTCATAACACAGCCTAAACATAAGTTATGTGTGTGAACGCAATTATCTTCCATAATCGTGCTGAGATTACTTTGTGCCACTACAAGCAATTCTGAAATAGAAACGTAATGTCACTATAAATGTATCAAAATTATTTTACCAGCAACACCCATAACAACGGTTGTTATTGAATGATGTAGCCCCTACATTAACTCCAATTGTACCTCCTTTTATGGTTGCTGTTGCCATGATTCAGGAAGAGCAGTATTTAGCAAGTAATGCGATTCTCTTGTGATTTGATTTTGCACGTGCAGTTCCGCTTCGATTGTATTTTCACGTCTGTATCATTGGGAGTATATTATAGTTCTTCTAATTGTAATATAACTGTGCAGTACAATTGCTCATCAGGCCGACCTTCATCAGGTGCAAAAAGTACACGCACTCTAACTAAATACCTCTTTTTACTGGCACAACTTTGATACAATCATGGAAAATATATGTTTGAGAAACACGTACATTTCGGCGATTGTGTGTTTTATGGGTCTAGCACAATTTACATGTAAATACTCACCGCTTAAACCGCTAAATGATGTCTAAAACGATCATTGTCATCGATGTCCAATAAGTGTTACACATTCAAGTCTATCCTTGTTAAAGAACAGTCGAGATCTTTCGTTTTTCACCTGTGTCAATGTTGGTGTAATGTATTCGTAACCGAAATGGATGCATCCGTGAATTTCATGATCGTCGTTGTAAAAACAATCCCGGAGAATTTTAGCACCTGGTGCTGTATTTAACGTTGGATATTTTATGCTAATGCTATGATACCTAGCTGACGTCGAGTTGGCATTTTCACATTAGGGTTGTTCAAACTATCGATTTCTATTTGGTTCTTAGTAAAACTATATTTAAGTGTAAGCAATGGTCTATTATACCGCTATGACACATATATTCGTCAACATTTGAAAACATCTGCATCAATTCTAGAGTCCGCTGAAATTTGGTCTAACACTCCTTCGGCGCATACCGCAACTCTATCATCGCGGTCAGAATCCATTACTTCTATCTAACAATAGATCTAATCTTAAACACATACATCAAACAAGGTTATTTAACCCTCCCGATTGATGTAGAATGCTTTAAACTGAATATCATCTTTAGCTATCAATGATATTGATGGTGAACATATGAACGATTTTGTAAGACCTGTGTAGGATTAATTACGTAGCATTACTAGCATACCAGGCTGAGTATTTATCAACACCATTAATTGACTCCATCCATTATAAAAACCGGATAAGAGAAAAAAATAAGATCGTAACTCGAGTGCTCTTAAAATGGGAGGTTTATATTTATCAAAGTCATTTATGATAGCAAAACTAATCAGACCATTTGTTTTTTAAAATTCATTTGTTTCCTCTTCTTTGCTTTTGAACAGTTTTCCGTATAATATAAATGAAGTTACGACAGATAATAGATGTGATAGCTCCTAGGTGGATGTTACAAATATGTAGTCTTTAACGACTGCGACCAACCCAGTTTTCAGAGATCTCATCTAGGTTCTTTGCATCAACGCATGTGAGCCTAACAATAACATATTGAATGTTGGACGTTTGCAGTTTTCTAGTTTGATTTTCAAAACTGACAGGCTGGCAAGGGTAGACGTAAAAACACCACAACTGGTAACCACAGTCAAACCGGCGATGGTGGAAAACCTGCGCAGATTCATATCCGGGTCTCGTCCTCGTGCTGAGTAACGTCCATACATATTAATAGGAATTGTGTAAAATAGTAAGAGTATTTCAATGTAAAATCAATACGCATTTTGCGGTATAAGCTTGTGGAAGTTTTGATTCCCGCCAGTTCATACAAAGTTTCAATGTGACCCAACAATTTACTTTTTATTGCGCTTTTAAGTTTTGCAAGCTGATTTTAACTAATACCGACCACCACCTCATGATAGTACATTATCATTTATAAATGTAGTTACTTCAATTACAAATTTTCGACATTCGCTTCAATAATTTCCATTCGACCACTTAAGCCCAGAAATACCAATCTTGTCTACACGCTACATGTATAATGCGGGCTGTTTATCAAGATGCTTGAAGTCAAAATAAGAAAAGTCGGTACAAAAGACGAAAGTCATGCTGGACAGTCCACAAACCTGTATTACACTATTGATTTCCTTCCATGTATTTTAACAGTACATGAAAAACTTGAAGGATGCCAAACGTTTGCAAAATGTTTTAACAGTGTTCTTGGTGACCGCTCAACCTCAGCGACATCAGTCACGTTCACAATTTATAAATTACCTAACGAGAGTCTCTACAAAAGCTGAATATATTTTAAAAGTAAAATTACACTAAAAAACCGGTTTATGTGCTAAGCTTAATGCTTTGCAAATACCCTTTTGAAATCAGCATTGCCTGCAGTTAAAGATCTTGTATTTAAGGTGTAATTGATATGATCGTTTCGCTTGTAGTTTTGGCGAAAATCATATACGGACCAGACGACTTCGTATATTCGTCACTGTAGTGCCGAGTATTTGAATTGTCTCGCAACATCGACGACGTCAATGATTTATGGATGAAATAAAGTGGGCTGCTGAACAAGGCCGTGATGCCGTTGTTGACAAATCCGGCTTTATTATTGGCACAGTATGCAGCATTGCTGTCGGTACGCACGAGCTTTCCTTGAACTTACAATTATGCTTCATGATGGATAAAATCCGAGATGAGTCATAACCCTCAAAATCTAATGGCCTTTCATTGTTTGGATCCTAGACTCATACGACAAATATTGATAATTTTGGTTGCTTCGATCTCGCAACACATGTGCATCCTTGTCAATAGCAAGATCAAATAAAACTTGGAATTGAGTCATTTTTTGTTCATTATAGTTTTGTCTAATATCTTTCTCAAAAACAAGGGCAATCCACTTCCATTGCCAGATTTGAAATCATCAAATCTGACTGTCATGGCTGAGCGGCTTCACTAATGATCTTGTTAACCAGAGCTGGCATTTTGTTGTTGATAGTAATACAACTTGAATGGTCTTTCTATAGTTATCACGCTAATTTGTGCTTTATTTGACATTTCCAATCGATTATAAACATTTCGACATTATGCCAGGGTGGGGCATCAGAGCGCATCTACTAATGAAATGTTGTTATGCGTCGAAATCGTGCCATAGCAGTATACAGTGGTCCCTTTAGGCAGGTGTTTAATAATTTGGCGACATTATATCAATCTCTGCCTGAGAATGATGTGTAGAATATTTAGTGTCCAAAAATTCCATCATAACTTGCAAGGATAATATGCAGCTATATTCTGGAAGCATTACATTTTTGAGTTATATCTAAGTTTTTAGGACATGATAGAGTTTATCTGTTCTCATTTACAGAGCTGTGCATTTTTAAAAATAGATTGATATGCTATATTCATTTCAGCTAAGACATGACTATTTGTTTGCAGTTACATTTCGTTGCATGAACTGGTACAAGTCAACCATAATATCAGTGAACATCTGGCCATCCAAACAGAATGACCTTTTTTGACCTGAAGGATAATGTGTCAAATGCCCTGGATAACCCTGCTGTCTGTGCGCTGTTTTTTGCCATCTCAACTAAGTTAGAGGCAGGGCCAGCCTGTTTTACCTATTTAATAATAAACTTGATCCAAAACGAAAAAGAAAGCATTACAAAATACATGTAAATGAATCGTCTAATCGAAAACCACTGAGTATACTGGCATGGCTGAAATTACTTTCACTGGAATTGTAAAGCTGTAATATATATATGTCAATACCGATTCTGAAGTCGTAATCTGCTTTCTTTAGGAACACTGAGCCGGAACATCTCAGCTAACGACGGCTACTATTACGTAATATTGTTTCGAACTTTTCTGAGTTTTATATATATATATATATATATATATATATATATATATATATATATATATATATATATATATATATATATATATATATATATCATAATAATGGTTCAAGTGTTCAAAGTAAAGTACTATTAGATAAACTGGCAAGATTGAGCGCTTTATTAGCCTTTATTTGCCATGATACCGCTATTGTATTAATAAAGCTATTGTCAACACATGAATATCCCGGTAAAAAACACATCCCTGGATACAATTAATATGGGGCTGGAACACGGCTCGTTTCTAACAACTTATCAAAGAATGGTGACGCGCGTGAGAATCGTGTTACCGACATGACCTTACTTATAAGACATCAAGTGGTATCCGTTCAGGTCGTTCCGAGGTGGATCTGATTCATGACTTAAATGCGATTGCGGGACCAGGTGCTGGAGAAAGAACCACAAGATGGGTCATTAGTAGGTATAAAAGCCAAATATTGTAGTTGGTGACACTCATTAAAAGTAAATAATATTAAATACAAACATGGATATAAAATAGCCAGACATTGTCAAAATTATTCTCCAGTAACAGTGAGTTTTAAAGAGGTGAAGCCGCCTTGGAAACGTTAGCAATTCCTCAAAGGTCACTCATGGGAATGCTCGAACGTGGTTGGCAAACAAGTCTTGTGGTAAATTAACCCACCAGTGCCAACACTTACTTCACGTGCTTGGTTTGATGTTCAAAATGCAAACGAGGTTCATCAGACTAATTAGTTACTTATTACTCAAGATCGTTTCCGTCAAATGCTTACCTACAAGTACACATTAACCAATGAAGACGTAGCAAGGAAATACAAATACAAACCTTTGACATCAAAAGGTTATACTGATGCACCGAAGCGCAATGCTGCACGCAAACCACTTACATGTCCACGGCTGCTACAACAAATGGATCGTGGTAACGAATTTCTCGACCAAAACACCGTGAGCGAGTTCGTTTTCGACATGTCGACATTCGTTGTGACCAAGATGTGGTGGAACGATTTAATCTCACTTGTACAAAACGGTTATTAGGTCATCAGTACGGGTAAGAATTGTTGATGAGATATCGGACTCAGAGAACTAACCTATCAAGTGCCCGGTCAGATGAATGGTTAGCATGATTTGCCATGGTCATAGCAGCACTAAACAATGAAGTCACGTGCACAATTGGATTAATACTAGCTAATGCGATCCGACAAAGTACTATTACATTTTCGCAGAAAATGAGTTCACAGCCAGATCCGTTACAACCATTCGGAGACAAGTTTGTTTGGTGTCTGAAACACCAGGAGAATAAAAAGGTGAACAACGTCGTTCATCCAACCCGGTATGATCCTTTGATGTTTTTACGACCTCAGAACGGATCGGTACTCCAAGATAACCATCACATTATCGTTTGTGATCGTCATTTGGAGGCCCAAAGTCTCCCAGCAGAATATTTGTGCTAGAGTAATTGCAAGACTGCTACCAACATTTATTTCAACAGGCTAGTGCATCAGCTTACTGCCAGCCGGAACATCATGATGTCCGGACGTTTAAGTGATGATTACATCCGACGTATCTATCGTTTGCTATCAAGCGGGCACAAACTAGCTTTAGTGCAACTGTAAACACCCATATGATGATTTGACACCGGATCATATTTTCCGCGTAATCGAATTCATGTCGGTCTTGAAGAAATTCCACGTACATGTCGTGCCGGAGATCTTTCGGCACAATAACATTTCGCGATCATTAATTTTCAGAAGCGTATGTCCAACCACAAATTAATACATTTTAGGTCGAACTCTCACATACTCTACAACTGGTTACCCAAAAATTCGTCTTTGAACTTATCAACAACCTTTTTATTCGTGTTACTAAACAAAGGATGTTCTTTCTGATACTCGCTGGTATGAACTCCTTTGACCAAATATGCTTGTGCAATTAACCGTACACTTCGTTGGTTCAGATGTGCATCATCAGCGAATCATTGTCGGTGCACAGAAGCGTGGGCCGATCCTGACAAAACTGTTTGATCCTTGTCACAGCAAAAGTCGTACATGAACAGCTTCGACAAGTCCAACACGGATAATCCAACGTTGATTGGATTTGTCAGCCTGAGTTTCAATTGTTTACTGTGAACAGCAGTAACGCCACCATCAAAGGTTTTTTCCGATTCAAAGGTCGGGTCAGCCACAAGCCTTTGAAGCTTATGTTGATCACTATCACGGAGAATGTCGACTCGAATTCGTGTGCGCAGATTTTCCGTGGTTTTTCCCAAGAGATAATTTGTTGTGAGCTTGAAAAATTCCTTCTCCATCTCATTGGTTGCCTTAGTTCTCAGACGGATTTTCATCTCTATATACGGCACCATCCAAAACTGCTGGCGACATTCAAGCACTAAATTGATCTTTGATAAAAGCAAACCCAACCGCAGATACAGCTGGAGGCTTCGCACGTACGTAACTGAGTCCTACGGTATTGTGCTAATTTCTTTTGAATTCAAGGTATTTGCGTCCGGACTCATAGCGCAGATACGGAGACAATCACGAACTAGAAAATGACAACGCCTCAAGGTCCAGCAGATAATATTTGTGTCTCGTGTAATGTTCACATTATTCCAGATGAACTTAAAAGAAATATCCGAGGTCAATGTTCATGTTGTAATCATTTATTTTGCAGGACAGTGTGTGGGCCCAGTCATCTCAAACCAAAACAGAGTTGCGGAAAATTAGTCCCATTTACTCATGTACTCGTACGAATAATCTCTTTTGATCGTCAGCATGGCTGCGTCGTTTGCATAGTATAAACCAGTGTGTGTTTCTTCTCCTCTATTAGAGTGATCGCTACCGTGTCCAAAAAAAGAATTCGTAAAATGTAATGAATCGATGAATTGTAATTATCCGAGCATAAACTTCATGTATTTTTTGTTCATATTCTTGGGGATCACACTTAATGGTAATTTTGCAGCTGTGCATACACTAATACTTTGTCATCATACCCACGCTCGTTATGAAACACTACAGGGGAAATTCGTTTCGGTTGGGTAAATTCTCAACTGTAGATTAAAAGTGTTGTGTGCGGCTCTTATGAACGTACCAGAAAGTCAACAGTCATCGGGAACATAGAAGCATGGAACTTCCAGTCTCATTAGTGGAAAAGCTTTGCCCTTTACAAAAGGGACCTTCACATACCCAGCATATGCAACCCGTAGTGTCCGTCACATGAACCTTTAAATCAGCCCTTGTTTAATAAATAAATATGCTTAGTTCAGGGTCCTCATAGCGAAATTCTTTAGCGATGGTAGATAAAATGCCATTGAGAAAAGAGTCCGCATAAATAATCTAAATAATCTCCAATGACCCATCACTGAGTTAATGTCAGCATAAATTTTGTCAGACTGTTGTATGTCACCAATAATGTTAAATTGCTTGAAGATTTCATTAATACGTTTGGGTTGTTGTTGTTGAACAACACCCATTGCGTACATCAATATATAGTCTCCGTGTCCAGTCCTCCAAGCAATAACTTGCTAATGTAATGCACGGACAGATAGATTGGGAAAACTATTGATCAATTCAGCACGGCTGGTTATATACTAGACGTATGCAGCTTCGAGAACGTGTATACGTTTTGACTACACTCGCGTGTTAACAATCTACAGGTTTTGCAATTTTGTATGTCCCTTCCTTGCAAAACCATAGAGGTGGGGTAGCAGCTATTGCTTTGGGTCAGAAGCCATAGGAGGAAAAATGCAAATCAGGCGTTCTGATAATGCTCTAATATAATTTTGTTGCTGCATTTCTTAAATCGCTACCAGAATTAAAAAATAGCAGTCCTGGTATTAAAAATTACTGAATGAATCTGAGTTCGAATACCGATGAAACGCGAAATGGAAGGCGATGACGTCTTTTTAGTCTGCGAAGTGTTGTTGTTGAATTACAGGAAATATTAATCCAGTTTTGAAATTCGGTATAACTTCTAATAAATGTCTGTATCTAATAACTTTGTAGGAGCACTTATGTATTTCAAGGGAGAGGAATCACTTGAATTTGATAATTTGAAGAAAATAGAAAATCAACTCAAACTGGTCACAGCATAACTTAACGTGTCAAAAGTTTGGAGCCCGACAACCTTATCTCTATCAAGACAACATTTATATTCTAATTTAAGACGCAAAATAGATTCCCAGATGAGAGTCGATCTTCTAGAAAAATTAGAAGTTTGTAACAATAAACACATGTTTCATATTTTGTACTCCAGGTATGGTCTTGACTTAACTTAATGATTCTTACAGAAATATATTTAAAAAAGTTGTTACCAAAACTGTCACTGACTCCAAAACAATGCCAGAAACTAGATACAGTGTTTATGTTATTACTTGTTAATCAGTGAAATAAAAAATGCAGTCAGGTCAAACAGAACTAAACTCGTTTCTGGACAATATTAAATCCAGTAAACAAATTACATTACAATAGGATGTAATGGAACAAAAATATATAAAACTAACAAACAAAACATTAAATTAAATATACATAACAGCATCAGCTTAATAACCGAATTGTTATTCAGATAAACAAAGAAAGAGTAAATATGTTGATCATGGTCAAGTTTTCGAAGATTCCAAAGTGAATTTTATACGCTATTATGTTGGAAATAAACAAGGCTCATTAGATCATTTTAGAAGGTTATTTCCATTAGGTAATGGTTGGTTTTAGAAAATGAAACCTTTGACCTTGAGGGCAAGCTGGGAACTATATTATCGTGTGACTGAGGATTTTACCTTTTGTGCTTTAACATCTGGATTCTTAAGTTGTGTTCTGTTGTGACCAGTTTGATGTGAATTTTGTTTTCTTCACATTATTGAATGCCAGTGACTATGTTCTCTGAAAATACAAACGAGTTCTGACAAAATTCTAAGATAAAGATCATCATTGAACCTTATACTGGATTCAGATCTGGAATAATATTTGTATGATTCAATAAGAGACTGTTGGCACATATTACTTCGAAGGCCATAACAGTCACGTCATCACCTTCAATTCTGGATATTTTAGGGACTTTAACTGCATTTTGTTTAGGACTTTTTATTGCTACGACTTTTTAGACTTTTTATTTAATTAGCAATGTCGTAAGTTATGTTTTTCATTTGTCTTTTTGTTTTCTATAGAAATAAATTATTTGTTAAATTTTACAACGCTTGTCTTCAGTCTTTTATGTTACTTATTTTAAGAGCATGGACTCGTAAAAAAAGTTGGGCGTTTGTCCTTGGCATACGAATTTCGTTAAAATATTTCAGAAAACTTTGCTTTGAAATTTAAATTTTCCATAGTTTAGGAATTTTTAAGATCCTAAGTATTATTTCACAGTTTATAAAAAAAAAAATTTAAATCATCAAGCTTTTTACAATGTCATCAAAAGTAGAGTTATGTATTTCAAATTCTACACAGGAGCAGTAGGACTGTGGAAACAGGATGAATTACTTCAAATTGCAATAAAATATTATCTTTTTGATGCAAAGCTTTTTTATCAAATCCAGAAACAAAAATAAATTGGTCCAATATTTGGTGAAAAAGAAGTTTTTGGATAAAGGTGTTTTGGTTTTGATTAGTAAGGTTGTATCTGACTCAAACGTAAAAGTAAAGGTATTAAAATTAAAATATAAGATGGAGTTAAGAAGACTTGAACTTCAGAAAGACAAAGAGGAAAATTCTACTGGAGAAAAAAGGAGAGAGAGAAACAAATTCAGTTACAAAAAGAAGAAAAACAAATGCTGTTGGAAAAAGAGGAAAGAGAGAGAAACAAATGCAGTTACAGAAAGAAGAAAAACAGTTGCTCCGGTGGCCTAGTGGTTAGAGTGCGGGCGGTCGTGGGTATGATCCCCGGCCGTGTCATACCAAAGACTTATAGAGAGCTTGGCGCTCAGCATTAAGAGGTTACTATTTGGACTGTCGGTCTGGTGTCAGGAAAATGTGAATGGGTAGGACATCATGCTACATGTCTATGGCAGGATGTCACGGTGCTAGTTATCACTATAAATTGCCACACTGCAGACATCGTAGCGATATAACTTAACAATTGTTGAAGCTACTTTAAAATCCATATCACACACACACACACACACACACACACACACACATGCAAATGCAACTGGACACAGAGGAAAGATAGAGACATATGCGAATGCAAACATAAAAGGAAGACAGACATTTGCAGAGGGAAAGTGAGAAGAAAGAAAGGGAATATCAATTTAGATTAAGAGATTTTAAGCTGGTTAGTGAAAGTCACATTCCCACTTTATAGACAAATTCATGTTTTGATGTTACTAATAATATTAGGTTAGTGCCCCCTTTTAGAGAAAAAGATTTAGACAAATATTTTCCGCATTTTGAAAACATTGCTAAACATTCGAAATGGCCAATGGAGCGTGAGATTCTATTATTACAGAGTGCGCTTTTTGACAAAGCCTGTGACATATATTCTTCGCTATCAGTACAGGAAACTTCTGACCATGATCTGGTTAAGGAATGCATCTTAAAGGTTTATGAGTTAGTCCTTGAGGCTTATCGGCACAAATTCAGGAAGCACAGAAAAGAAGTTGGACAAACTCATGTCGTATTTGCAAGAAAAAAGCAGTTATTTGATAGTGGTGCTTAGCCAAGAAAGTCGATCAAGATTACAAAAATCGCAGACAACTTGTATTACTTAAAGAGTTCAAGAACTGTGTCCATACTGACATTAAGACTTTTCTTTATTAACATCAGTTCTTTCCATAGCTCATAAAATTTAATTTGTAAGTAAGTCTTCCACTCAGCATCCTTCTGGTAAGAAGGTATTTCAGCCTAGTACAAGCCCTTCCCTATTTCCATCTGATACGAATGATTAGAAATCCTTATCTCTTCCTACGTGTATCTACTGCACAAAGAAAAGACACGTTATTTATGATCGCTACAAACTGACAAAACCCATCAGAATCAAGACAAACCTATTCCAAATGCTTTTATTTCTAAGAGGTCAAAGTCACGGACTTTTATTGAAAAAAATACATTAGTTGGGTCTACAAACACTAGTCTGATTTTATTACGGAGAATTATGAACCATTCATGTCGAAGAGTTCTATATCAATCATGGGTGATTCAGCCAGTCCTATCCCTAAAACAATGTCAAGGGACACAGGAGCTACTCAATTTTTCATTATCAGGTACTTTGCCTTTTTTCTGATAAGTCTTCTTCTAGTGTGAGTGTTCATATTCAGGAAGTAAAGTGTGGCTTTGTTAATGCTCCTCTCCATTGTGTAAATTTGTCATCAGACTTAGTTTCCAAACCTGTTATAGTCGGATCAGTGTCTTCTTTATCCATTGAGGGCAATCATTTAATACTAAGCAATGACCTAGCTGGAAATGAAGTCGTGGTTAATTTACTTTTAACTGAAAAGCCTTGTTCGGATCAGAAAGTTGATCCTATTTTAAAAGAATTCCCTGATGTATACCCTGCTTGTGCATTTACTGGAGCTATGGCAATTAAAGCTCTTTAGAATGATGTTGATCAGGAAAATATTTTTTTAGCTGACAGATGTGTTGGTCAGGCTTTTGATGAGGTCACGTTCACTCCTTGTTTTGGATCAATCATTCGGTATTGATCACAGTGATCCTCTTTTAACTACTCATTCTTTTTAGTCTCATTAAGATTACAAACTTGTCGTCAAACAGGAAAAAGATCCTGAGGTCTCCTATTTGTTTCAAAGGGCCATTAGTGAAACTGAATCCACATAAGTACCTGTTTGTTATTTCTTTGCAAATGGGATTCATAAGAGAAAATACAGACCTCCCGATTCACCTGCTGTTGACGAGTAGTCAGCGAACTATCAAATTGTAGTTCCGAAATCTTACAGACAGCAAAACACTTAGTCTGACCCATGAACCTCCATTGGCTGTTTATTTAGGGATTTATAAGACTTATCACAAGATCTTGGGTCACTTCTATTGGCAACAAATTTAAAATTATGTTTGTAAATAATCCAGATCTTGTCATACTTGTCAAATGGTAGGAAACCACAATCAGGAGATACCTAAGGTTCATATGCAACCTATTCCTGCATTTGACAAATGATTTAGCAGTATAATGGTAGTCTGTGTCGGTCCCTTACCTAAGACCAAGTCAGGTAACTAATACTTTTTGACCATACTATAGGCGTCAACAAGCTTGGCACCATAAATGAGAATGATGAAGATTGTATACGCAAAGATGTAGCTGACTTCATTCGCTATTTAATAACAAAAGTTAATGAAATAAATGTACCTCCAGCAAAACCTGCATTGCCACACTTTGGTACTTATAATCCTCCAAAGTTCGGGAGGGCATAATAACGTGCTGAGATAGGAAAGAAATTACGTTCAGCCAGAAAAGTTTATACTGATTGTGAAAGGAGAACAACATTGGCTTATGATGATCCACCATTAGAGCATGTTCGATGTGAAAAATATTTCTGAAAACCTCATATTTCCGCGCCTGGTACTTCATCTTTACTTCTTTGATTCTGTCCTATTCATGGACATTGTTCATATGACAAATGCCGAAGTACGTAAAGACCCATCAGCATCACTTTACTCCCACTTGCAAACTCCAGCAAAGCATTTATTTTATGACTTTGCTTTTAATCACCATGATTATGGTTTAAATCGAGAAAGTGGCATTTTTAGAGATGTTAGATTCTTGCATGACATTTTCCATGGGTTTGCTTACAAATGTTCCTGTGCATATCGATAATCAAGACTGATTTGATTTGACTCGATAGATTCTGAAATATGTGAACAGATTAACAGTTTCAATCAGTGTATTAAATCATCGGCTCGTCCAATGATGCCAACACATTTTCGCTTGTAGTTGTAATTTTTCATACATGAATGGTATGTAAGAGAAAGAGAAAGGTATCAAAAATAAATGACAGTTGCTTTAGAAGGAGTTTAGATGTATGTTATAGATCATTGGAACACTTTCATATCCTTATATTTCTTTTCTGCTTTTCACATTGTTTCATTTGTTACAATTTATGGGTTTATTATTGCAGTTGATGGAATATTTTTTCTCCAAAGTTAAGATGTGAAGCATATTGATAATATATAAAATGATCATAAACAGAGAAATATTTCATAAATTAATTTACAGGTACTTCTTTTCTAGAAACAAATTACCATTTAAAATTATTCTTATCATTCATATTTTATTGTTATGTTACACATGATAAGATGCTAGATTAAGTTGAAGGTTGAAAAGGCATCTGAAGATTCAAAATAGGTACTTTTGTTTCCATTTTCAAGTTGATAAAAGACTAAGTTGCTTAACTATATTGAAAATAAAATTATTATAGTTTCTACTTTGTGATATTAAGCAGTATTGTAGTGAATACATTCTGCATTTTCCAACCTCAATTTTTGTTTCAAATTATTAATTAGAAGGGTTTATAGTACATTACAACTAGAATCACAACTTAGTACATTTTTAAAAAGCTCTATAATGTCATTCCAGTCATGCATTTAGAATGTCCATCTTACAGTAGTAAACGTATTTCCATTAGCTTTATTAAAAATCGTTACCATCTTTTTTCAATAGCAGACTACCTATCTCCTTTCAATAGTTTAATGACAAACTAACCATCATCTGGTGCTCTGTCTTAAGAAATGTTGATGTTTCCATTGACTCATGTGTAGTTTGTCTTCTGCTTCCTTTCTCTGTGTCCCGAGAAATATAAAGTTTCTCATTTTCAATCAGTATCCAACTATATGCTTCCCATGTGAGCCTGAAGTTAATCTGCATTCAAAACATCTCATTTACATGTTCTATCCTCACAGAATATGGCCCATTGTTGTGATGTATCTTTGTCTGATAGTTTATTAGTGACCTTTTATCCTGTAACTTCTTTATTACTTCATTTTTCCTTTGCCACCTTTCCAGTTTCTTTTCAACATACTTTGCCAGATCACATTTAGAAAGCCTAGAACTTTTTAATATCTTCAGTCTTTGCCCACTGTTTGAGCTTCTTAGGGTTGTAACAGTTAATATCCTGAAGATGTGTTCTTCATGCCTGCTTTTTTTCATCAATGTTTATTTCATTTATAATCTTTTTTCATATACTCATCCATAATACTATAAATACAATCTTCACCATCTGTATCTTTCAATCAAATGCACTTCACATATGTACTCTTATTTGAACACCCACCTAGACATTTTTATTTGCTTCATTAAAGAAACGTTTCTACAGTTATCAATCAACATTAGTGATGGATCATTACCCGACTACTATCACTAATGTCTTAGGATCTGTTACATTGTAAACATTTGAATTAGGACTGACAAACTCTGACACAATTATTTTACAAACATTATGTTTCTCGAGTCTTTCTTTACATAAGTATTGTTCATTATACTCCTGTAATTAAAAATCTTAAGCATCAGTTGAAATAATGCTACAGTTAGGTAAGATGTACAACCTTTATTGATTATATTTTCATTATTTCTATCACAATATTTTGACAGTTGTCGGTTGCATTTACAAGACTCAAATAATTCTCCCAGTTTTGCTTTCTACACACATGCACTTCACAGTTCCATTTTATTTAGGATTACTTGAAGTTATTTCTTGATGATTGATATTCTGAAGTTGTGTATTTCATTATATACTGGAATGCGGTCATTTCATATTTCAGTTCGAATACTTGAATAATTAACTTTGCCTGACATCACAATTAGTTATCATTTTGACATATTTCTCACCTCTCTTCCTCTTTACAATATGTATACACCTAATATATTTTTGGGGCTAATTTTCCAGATTGTTAACTGATACAAAAGTTGTGTATATCAATCAACAGAAAACTTAATAGAGAGTCAGGGATCGTTTCAGTTCCTTTACTTAATAAATTTGCTAGCTTTTC
Source organism: Sinohyriopsis cumingii (assembly GCA_028554795.2). Taxonomy (NCBI): domain Eukaryota; kingdom Metazoa; phylum Mollusca; class Bivalvia; order Unionida; family Unionidae; genus Sinohyriopsis; species Sinohyriopsis cumingii. Next base: position 25,513,103 of record CM068841.1, on the reverse strand, counting down.
TTATGCAGATGTTATTAACATTTTAGTGATTTTTACTACTCAGCTCTTAAACTGCAGGTAGATGAAACAGTATTAGCATTTTTCCTTCCTTTCATAATGGTGCATAGTCATTACCTTTTTCATTAACCTCATACTCTCATATACATTTTATTTCATTCAGTAGAAGGGTCTTAATTTTGCTTCATTATGACATGATTTCCACTTCTAAAATTGACCAGAGCTGTTTATCTTTGCCTGACATCACAATGAGTGACAATTTTAAAATACTTTTTACTTTTCTTCCTGTTTGAATTCTTTTACTTTGTTTCTCGTTGAGCTCAAATGCTACAACATGTTTCTCCCACCCACATTGAAGTACATTTTGCCACTTAATATCAGTGTTTCAAAATGTCACCTGTTGTCCTTAAATTTTCTACTTTGATTCCTTGTAAGTTTTGTTTTGTTGGTTTGTTTCAATGAAACATACGTTTTAAGGATTTTATACGTTCCCCTACATCACCGCCTGACAGGGTGTATTAGGCATTACGTTAGAATTATTTTCCATCATGATCTTATATTACTTTACTTAGTCGCAACACAAATACACACACACAAATATTTTAAGAGAAGAACCACTCATTTATAAAACTTAATGTGCACTTTATTGATTATTTAATTGATGTCAAACTATTAAAACAATAAAGAAGTCACACCAAAACTTGACAAAAGGGTCCACCTATTCTTCAACTTATCGCTTCTGTTATTTACTTTGGAGAAGAGAAAATTTCAAAACTTTTTAATGGTCAAGCACAATATTGATAATCTGAGATTTGGGATTTCATATTTGTTTTCCTTTTTTCCTTTCAAGCAGTGATAATACAAGAGTGCCTGCAGGTTAACTCCTGCTGGACAGAACGATATGTTAATAACATGTTAGTGGTTTTCACTGCTCAGCTCCTTTAACTGCAGACGGCACAGAATTAGCTTTTTTATTTCCCATCTTTTCACATGGGTATACAGTTAGCAATCATTCCATTACCCCATACTTTTACTTAAATTACATTACATTCAATACATGGCTCTTAATTTCGCTTCATTATGATGTGATATCTACTGCTGAAATTGACTGAAGCTATTACTCCTTAGGATAATGACCTACTGATGTCTCTTTTTTATATCACTTATCATATATCGTATTGGGGTTTAGTGAAATACATCAGGCATCTTCATTTTTTGAACTTTTTAAATAATTTTATTTCAAGATTTTTATTTAAATTGTATATTGCTGTATCTTTTGTAATTACATTGTGTGTCTGTGTGTTTTTCAAAATATGTTTGTATTATTCTTGTTGCTGTCAATAAATAAGAAACAAGTTTTCCAATTATCATTTCATTTATCTCGATTTCTCTTGCTCTCTCATTCGCTGTCACTCGCACTCTCTCTCTCTGTTAACTACAGTTTGAGGGCATGTATACTGTATGCTGTGTCCTGTTCATTATAGTGTTTGTGTCCACTGGTTTTAGGTTTATGCCACCCAAAAGCCATCTTCTCCACCAGTTGCGTTGCATTTGGATAAATATTTGGTCACGTCTTGATAGAGAAAACCATGACTATTGTTCTCAAATCTGTTCTCATAACCTTAATTAGCGAATGCTAATCCCCTGATGCTAGGTGCGTGACAAACCCCGGTAGCTTTCTAGCCGCATGGGAACAAGAAAATGTGTTTTAATATTATAAAAAGACTTGTATTCTCAAGGTATAATCCCCTATACATGAAGCGATTAATAATTATCCCATAAGTAGCTATTGACATTTGTTCAGTAAAATAAAGTAACTGAAATAGCAAACGCAAGGCTGATTTGGATCGTTTGGCGAGGCCCCCTGAACATACGTGAGGGGGCCGTCGTGAGCACGGCGTTTGGAAATAAACTTTTAAACAAGTTTTATATTAAATTGAACTTTGAATTTTCTTCCATCACTTACAAATTACTTTCTATAGAGATATATTTAGAATAATTAATTGATGGGCCCACACCCCGTTTGCCCCTCAAACCGCAATTACTCAGGACTGAAAGGTATGATAAGATGGGGAGTATACTATAGGTAATGTCTATATCTCCACATTTACAAGCACAATCTTAAGTTATCCACGAACAATAATTAGGTATATAAGTATTGTTTCAAAATTTTACTAAGCAATTGTATTTCGTAATTAGCTGCTTGTATTGTACTGAAAGATCAGTTGATTCATATAGCAATTATGAAGATAGCGCTAATATTACACTGTATATAATGATATTCTTCCGTAATGGAAGTTTTAGAAAATAACAGTCTTTTAATATGATCCCTTTCAGCACTCATGCACATTCACACACATTCTACATTTTTTTTCACTAGATTATCCATTTTTAATTTAATCGAATATCGGACCACAACAGCTAATTTCTAAATATTTGAGGTGATTGATTTCAGATGAATAAATGTTTGTCTGAGTCAATGATTTCGAGCTGTCAAATCTCAAAATTGCCGTAAGTTCTGGTTTTATAACTCATTTTTTGAGATCTTATCAGCTTTAACTCACTAATGTTCGCCTGTGCCATCACTCACAAATGGAAAAAGATGGCTTGTTAAGAAAGATTAAGTGACACCATTAAACTATCATTAGCTCTACTAGCGGAATCATTTTCTTCCTATAACTGAAAAATGCTCCTTAGATGGCCATAATTGTTTTTCAGTATCTCTCTTTCTCTGATATCTTAATTAAACTTTTATAACGTTATTTTAAACCAACGCCTCAGTCGGTGGTAGGAAGCTATTAACAAAACTGAAGAAGCTCTAGCGGGATTCCGCATAGGCTACTCAGGAATGTATAATATTTTCTCGCGTCACGCAATGGTTTAGAAATATCTGATTAAATAAAGAGGTCGCTTCTATTGTCTTTGTGTTGACGTTTCAAGGCTTTCTACTCTACTGATCATATACAATAACTGACTCTTTTAGTCAGGAAAGGTGTTGGTGGAAAATTGTTTAAAGTTCGAGACCAGATGTACAAAAATCCACCTTTATTTGTACAGATGAAAGGACAATATACATAATTGTTCACCTTCAATATTGGCACCAGACAAAACTGTATTTTGAACCCCTTCTATCCAATATATTTATAGATGATTTAGTACCAGACCCCAGACGAAGTGTCTAAGTGGTATTTTTATTGCACAAAAAATATCTGAGATTATTGCGCTGTTGTATATTTGTGACATTGCCAAATGTTCTGATACAGTCGGTTCTTGAAAAAGGCAAATTTATAATTGTGAAGATATTTTGCGAAAATAGTGTGATTTAGATAAAACTGAAATCAAGAATCTGTGGATTTTAAAGGAGAAAAGAAAACTGTTAGTTTATGGGTGGACTATATCAAGTCGTTCCTCCGCCACTCTCGCGAAGGTGGAATCGCTTTTATCACAAAGAACTCCATGATAAAACGTCTTAACCACACCACAACTTTCAATTTCTACTGCACATCGTTTGCACTAGTCCAAACCACACTCACACTGGAACAAAGGTCACTGCATTTATTCTGCCTAGACCGCCATCCTCCTAGTAGAAAAAACAAGCTGACTGAATATCTCTTTTTGGAGCAGTTTCCGAATCTCCTGGAGTATGGAAATTCGATAGGTGGCAGCCCGATTATTCTTGGAGATTTCAACGTTCACCCCGACTGTCCCGGAAACCCAAACATATCAAAACGCATAGATTCCAATAATGTTTTCAACCTCAAACAGTCAGTTAACCAACCCATTCATAAACATGGTCACATTATGATAATATTCTATGGTCCTCCCCGGTATCCCACGAACTTGCATCAGATCACCTCTGCATTATATGCCATCTTGACGTATCAGTCCCTAAACCTCCACCTTTATTTGCTACTAAGTGAAACCTCCGTATCATAAATAGAACCAAACTAATGCATGACATCTAAGCAAACATAACAACTTGCTTACCTCCAACAGCAGAACAACTCAGTAACTGCCTGCGTTCATTGCTCGATAAACATCAGCAGCACTCACATTAAATTCACAGAGTCAGTACGAAAACTAGGTGTTACTCTGGACAGTAGTCTTACATTGTACCAACATGTCATGAACATATGCAAGGCTGCATATCTTGAGAGGAGACGTATCAACTCCATTTTCAGATAGATTTCAACTGATGCCACTAAAACACGTGTGTGTTCATTAGTACTTTCAAGACTGGACTATTGTGATTCAATTATGTCGGATTCATCTCAATATCTACTTCAGAAATTCAAAAAGTTCAAAACACAGCGGCTCTGATCATACTTAGAATATCCACTATCATAGCACACCTCCCCGCTGCTCTGTATCCTACACTGGCTATCTATTCGATCCAGAATCAACCACAAAATTTGTTCTCTGTGCTTCCTTTTACTGACGGACTCTGTTCCAACATACCTATTTATTTACGTTTTCTAATTTAATGGTGTTTGTTTTTTGTAATCATATCATTATATGTGTTTTTATATATTATAGGTTTTTAATGTTGTAAGGCGCTTAGAGCTTCTAAAGATTAGGTCCTATATAAAGTCCTCATTATTAATAGTATTATTATTATTATTATTATTATTATTCCTTCCTTCAAAGGTAAACCTGACAAAGACATATACGTGCACCCGTTATAAAGGGTTCCAATCATATAAACGATCAATATGAACGTTTAAAGTTATATATTGTCCATCTTTGAAAATAAAATTTTAAGGCGATCGACGCTTATATCCTTGAGTTGTATTTTTCCACATGCAAGTTTTTATATCCATACATCACAATCAACACTAGGCCCTTCACCCATGATGATATTGATTTTTGGGTGAGGGGCTGATATCACATATTCATTAAAAGTTACAACTATCTGCATTCAAATTTGGCTGCACACATTGGAGTACATGTTATACACTTGCCTGTATTTCTCGTGGATGCGCGGATACCGTCGGCTGAAAGTTTCTTTTGGTGACATGTAGATTATATTTCCTGAGCAAATCAAATGTTTGGTAACTTGTAAATCCACCTGGATGAGCACAACCATCTGTCGTGTCGCCATTTTGTATTTCGCGCTTGATATTGCTTTTACCAATTACCACAATTATCGGTATGTGTCTAAAGTGTACCCGAGTTTGTCCGGAATGATTTGCATGCAGCAAAATTGCACATTTTAATGTACAGGTGACATCAGACCCACAACATCGTACATCAGTATCAACACAGATTTAGGGGTTAATTTATCGGACTAAATCAACACGTGTGATGTCAAGATTCGACACACTGTCACAATCGTACTACACAGCAGCACTGTATCTTCACACAAGCAAACTATTGGTTGCATGTAGTCTGTGCTAACATTATTTCTGTCTAATTCATAAACGCATATAATAGGAACTGCATTATAATTTATTGCATGTAGAATAATTGTCCCATGTAGGTCAAGTCCTAAAGAGTATATGTTCTGAAGAAATAAAATATTATACACAAGGTATCGAAACCGGAAACTGTTTACAAACATCTACCCAGAAATATATATATATATATATATATATATATATATATATATATATATATATATATATATATATATATATATATATATATATATATATATATATATATATATATATATATATATATATATATATATATATATATATATATATATATATATATATATATATATATATATATATAAATTATAAAATAAACAACACCAACACGTAGAATGTGTGACCGGTTTCGCTTTAATGCTTCATCAGACTGAATTCAAACTGAATTCAATATCATTGCTTACGTCATTAAATATGTTGTTTCTAAGTGATCAATGAAATAAACAATGATATAAACAAGATGACGTCATAGCTTACATTTTTAACGTAATTATCTAATACTTTAACGAATAATTTACATGGAGATGTGCATATACAGCAAAGATTAATGATATCTTAATACATAAATATATATATATATAAAACTGGATCTTAAAGATACGTATATCTCTACTGAAAACTATATATACCATTTATTAACAAATAGAGATAAACAGTTTTAGTAACATTAGCATTATGTATAATACACGCTTATTAGAAGAAAAGAAAATAAATTACACAAAAAAAAAAAAAAAAAAAAAATTTGTATTTTTTTTTTTTTTTGTGTAATTTATTTTCTTTTCTTCTAATAAGCGTGTATTATACATAATACTAATGTTACTAAAACTGTTTATCTCTATTTGTTAATAAATGGTATATATATATATATATATATATATATATATATATATATATATATATATATATATATATATATATATATATATATATATATATAAGACATCTTGATGAGGGGTTTGTTAAAAACTTAGATATATATACACCAGAGTTGTATCCTCTAATTTTTTTACAAACTCCCCATCAAGATGTCTTTCAGATCCCTGAAATTTTATCGAAAAATTTTGTATTCATGACGTTACATTCAATCCATTGAGCACATTCGTTACCATTCTCTGTAACGATGGAAATTTGAGTACAAAGCTGCATAAATATAATGCGCATAAAGAATATAAAATTTTCAGTAATTTAGTAATAAAAATTAAATTTTTACTGTACAAGTAAACACAAAGCAAAAAATAATATCAATTTAATTTAATTAGCTGTTGTGGTTATTTCAATTGGTAGTGATGATGCGATTGAAGTGTTGTTCCGCTCGTCTTGTACATTTTTCAGTGTCATAGTAATGATGTTCTTTACTTTTATCGATGGTGTCGACGTTGGTATTGGAGTAGGTATGGTTTTGAGTAGTGATTGTCCTGCTAGAATTACTGGTGATGTTTTCTTTGTTTCTTCATATTTGTTTTAGGAGTTTCTTTTATATTCTCCACAATTTGTCCTTGAATCCGAGTAACCTCCGTTGCTTCAACTCCATTAGCTTCCTCTTTTGTTGTATTATTGACCTCATTGCCCTTTTGAATTGGCTCAGTGTGAGTAGAATTCGCAAAAGTAGTTGTTGTTGTTGTTGTTGTTGGCAAGTTTAGGTGGGCCTCAATAATTTTCCCATTGGTAGTTAGAACCTCTCTTGATTTTGTAGTAGTTCTGGATTGTAATGATAATGGTTTTACTTGTGAGTCGAATATGCGAATCTCTTGTTCTCTCCCTTTGTGCGTAGTTAGATGGTCGTCTCTGAGGGCCACTTCTCAAGTTATTGCTAGATGAACTTTCTGCGCAAATTAGCAAGAGTGTCGTATGTCTTGCATGAGCTGGAAGGCTACATCTTAAGCCGATATTCAGGCCTAACCCTCGTATTGCATTCGTGGCCTGTTCAGGAATAAGTACATCCATATCGGACTATCGGATATATATATAACCCTAAAACAAACACACACTAAAAACAACGGAATCGAAGTGGTAACAGACGTACTTTAATCATGTTACCTATAAACACACTAACATACCTACACACAAATGCACATATTTGGAGGAGTATCTATTTTCTAGAGATTCTGGGGTAGTCCTGAAATGGACTGTTTTGTAAAGGGTTTTAGCAACCGCTTATGGCCTAGGAATATAACCCCGTCTCACTGCAAGTTTTGACACAGGATACACCCTACTTATGCGAAAGGAGAAGGAGAACTCCTTGGTGTCCATTAAGTCTTTTCTTGTTCCTGCTATTTTTATGTTGTTGTTGCCTGTATATGCGTCTCTGTCCACACTTCTTGCTCCGTTTTGATTTCTTTTCTAAAACCTCTTCTAATCTTCTATCAGGCCTTGTGCCGCCTTAATCATCCTCATATTCTCTACATCTTCCTTCTGTCGCATCAGTTTCTACCTGACACGATGTAAATTGACGTGGGCACCATACAGCATGGCTAATTTTTGAAGTTGTTTTCACGGGTTGACGAGTCAATAATGGATAGCCAGACTAGAGACCGCACCGCTAAATATGTCACAAGCGCGCACGCGACAGAAAACATTGCTGCGGTTCTCTTAGTAGGAACACTATAGCCAATATAATGAAAAGGGATAGAGAGAAGTGCAAAAGCATATATATTTGTTCAATATTCATCAAAATGCAACATTTTTATTCAACCAAAAAACAATCAACAACCAACTGTTTTATACAATATCAAAAATTTGTTTTTCAAATTGGAACTTATTTAAATGGTTGACAACATTGTAAATATCAAGCTTTACTTTCCCTGATTGAAGTCATGGGGCCATTGATGCACACTACGTTTCCTAGCTAAAGATAATAGATATCCATAATGGTCACAAAAGCATCTATCTACTTTGTCATCGATATACTTTGTCATCGTTTCTAGAAGAGTCCCGATCAAACTAAGTCACTAAATGTTTTAAAGGATATTAAAGACTGCATTGATGGAGAAAATGCACACAATATTTTCCACACACCATAGAATATGTGCCTTGTAATTTCACATTATTGAATCGTGTCGTTTTGGTATTTTTTCTCATAAATTCTATAATGTCGTCTTCCAAATGCAATAATCCATATGAATCGAAATGCTCCACATAATCAGGAAGAATAGGATCCTAGGAGATGACTGTCATCGGTATCCATGAAAAAAGCTTGATAGTCTATAGGTTTGCGATGAGGTGGCTCATCTTTTGCGAACACGATAGGATTCCAAGAAGCAGCGTAAGAACTATTTTTCAAAAGGTAATGAAGTTCCCCGGTATCCATTTGTTTTGTTTTTTCTTTTTTCACACATAAGGACAAGTCATCAATTCAGTCCTGACTTTTTACATGAAAATCTCTGTGGAGTAAGCTGCTCTTTGTGGCGATTTGATACGTTGGATTTCCAGAGTATTCAATGGAGGGGAGGAATATACGACTGACGCAACACTGCTTCTTCCTAGACAAGATCCCAAGCAGATGTTTAGCAAAACAAGAAAATAAATGTTCTTCTTTTCCTGGTCATCTGGACATCACCATATTCTCTTCGTCTTTTCTTTTATTGGTTAGTGGTTCATCTCAAAAGAAGTCCTCGGTCCTCATCTTGAAAGTTTAAAGAGTCTTCCATAGCATCTAATAGTCTCGAATCACGTTTCTCAAACTGATGATTTCTATCGTATTATCAAATTATGCATACAAGATGACGTTCACCGTCTCCTTCATGGGACCTTTGAACCGAAGTTCCACTCGAAGTTTGCCGGATTTTATAGGATGGAAATGTCTCTCGTCGCTGCCTTGCATAGCGGTGAAATCAAAAGCCCAAAAAGCGTAATATGCAGAATCATCGTAAGATGGACCGTGGATGGTGTTAATCCCTAACTGTCCGGTGGTTTCGTACAGGGACAAATACGACCTCAAATTGTTTCTGCTGAAAGGTAGGTTCGAATGGTCTGGTACATAAAGTCTTGTCTTCTCGACTGACTTCGATCTTGGACATTTCGAAGTGCTGAAGCTCAATGGAATATTCATTGTTAGCTATGTTGCGGGCCTAATTCTCGACGATACCAATACCAATGATTAAACGTTTTGGGCAACATGTCCTTGGAACAGTTGATCATCGATCATGGATCGCTGTCAGCTGGAATGGTGAAAGTTTTCACTGTCACATGTCGTATCGGATCCTTCGCAATCGTTCTGCTCAAGTTAAGATTGATGTCGTTTGTCATTTTAGGTTAGGTAACACTTACATGTGACGTACGTATAGTCGGGCTTCTTGGATGATGATTTTGTAAATGACATCAGCTGCAGATATAAAAAGGAAAGCGACGCTGCTTTGACTTAATATTAGGTTGACATCCACTCAGCTCATCAAATACTTATATTGTAATCACGTGTCCAAATGCCCAAATGCAAGCGATCCACCAGCTCTAATCTATGGTTTTGTTGAATATTGCTTGTCAGTTTTAAGCCCCATATTGTTGGCATCTAGGCTGTTGAACATTCTCGACGTGTCAGGTTTCTATACCATGCAGGCATTCAAATGAGTCTCCTTGGCTTCTTTTCCATAAGCTTGATAAGGGTACATGCACTACCGATCTGTTTCTTACTCAAGATCAAATCCACGTAGCTGAACAACGAATGCATGAAATTGTTGACGGGGTCTATGCTTCCTCTGGGTCCAGATCGGTACCGTTCCGTGTTGGGTAATTTGATCTTCAAGTACAAGTAACAGCTATTCAGATCAATGTAATCTTTGAGCTGTCCTTTGATTTCAAATTCGAAGGTGGCTGATCCCGAGTCCTTTACAGAGAAGACGGGATGAAATTCTACCCGTGAGATTCTTACATATTTTTCATCGTGGTGGGTGTCAGGGCAAACAGATCCAGCTCCGACTTGGAACATTTGCAAGGCTCTAGGTGCATCATTTTTTCTTTCTGGTGTTTTAAGAATCAAAATCACATAATTCTCTGACAATTCTTCTTTTCATTGTCTTTCTGGCAATGTGTGTATGAACTCATCTGAGGGATGTCTTCGTCTACTCTTTCTACCTTATCATTGCTGTGACGACATGGAAGAAGGAAAGCCTGGCTCGTCAGCGTTCGTATTTATAAGAGTTTCTCGTCGATCCAAAATCCCTTTCCAGTCTGAAGCAAGACATTTTCGCCTGCTCGCAAGAAGGATTTTGGGGATTTTATTTGTCCACGATAATATTTGTAGAAATGTTTTCTTGAGTTCAAGCGACATCTTTTAAGGCCTGAAATCATCGTGTTACCATTAGCAGGTGTCATAGAATGGAACACAGATAGATTTCAACATATCTTATAAGCCATGGCCTCTACGTCGATCAACTCCTCGGTAAACTGGAACCATGAATTACAAGTCATTAGAGAATCTTTATCAAAAATGGAGTTTCACCGTGATTTTCCCTTTAGAGAATGGATACAGCGAACATACGTTCAGGTATTTGATTTCATCTCCTTTCTCCTCGTCGGTTTGGTACAGCAAACAGGTGGCATTTGTCCGTCCTCCGTACGAACTATCCCGGGGATTCAGAGGATCCACCAACTTGTAACTTTCCACGATGCATTTAAATTCGAGATCGGTTTTCAAACGGTGATCATACTCGTGTTCCCACATTTCTACCACTTAGCATCCTTGCTGTTTAAGCGACGCTGACATGTGGTCTCGTACAAATATTCCATGGAACGTTTATTTTTCGTGCCACGTTGAGGGTATCAGATGGGACATCCGTGAAATAAGCAGCCATCCAACTCGAACACGATCATAGAGTTTTCTAAGTCCCAACCATTCACTGAATAATTTCCAGTGGTATTTCGCCTCCCCCGTTTCCGATTTCTTGGATGCATTTGTCTTTTTCGTCACACAAGTAATGTAGCCAGCGTAGAGCTTTGACCGACTATTGACATTTGACAAAATTCTTCGTTTGAGGGCGGATGACAGACTGTGTCTACATGGGCATTAATGTTTCGCTGTGCAATAAGGAACACGCTTTTTTCAAAGGGTCGATCCCTAAATGCTCTGTGAACAGTTCTCAAAACTTTCCACAGCAACGCCGTAAAAATGTCCACGTCCGATCGACATTAACATTTCTTCCGGAAAGTCGAATGGTCAGAGGCATGAGTTGCGTACCAAGCGTACAAAGCTTGTCGTTGTTCGGTGTGCATATTGTCGAGAACGTGGTAGTGAGCATCAGGCGAATTTGGCAGAACGGCATGTTGATTTGACTTGGATTTTGTGTTGAACAAGTGCGGAAAAATAGCCTTTGTCAATTTTTGTCATTCCAGACGTATTAGACACTCGGCTCAATAGCACGATCAAGTAACGCTTCGAATCTTTAAACTGCACTTCTCCCACTAGCTTACAAATGGTCCGGCTCCATTCAAAGTGACTCTAGGACATTCGGTGCTTTGTTCCATGTAGTATTTGAGATATTTTCCATCATATATTGAGAGATTGTGAACCATTACCGTGACATAGAGATGACAATCGATGAAAAATCTTAACTCAACGTTTTGTCGATAGGGTCCAATATATTGAGCAAAATTGCCTGCGTGTTAGGTCCCGAAAGATTTTTTAACGTTCTCCAATAATCTTGAAACAGTGACAAAAGAGAGGTAAATGCCGATCTCTTTCATGCATTAGAAATCGAAAAAGATTACATTCCTTTTTCTGGGCACTTTATCCTCCTCTGGCTGTTTAGTGTGTTTTTTTAATGAAGCATTCGTGTACCTATTTCAAGATTTGGTAACAAATTTGACACCGTTTCTATTCTGAATAAACGTGCGCCTTGGCATTATTGTCCACACATATAATACCGCTTCAGGAGTTGGCAAGCACTTTTCCGCTGTTAACCGTTAGTCTTCAGATGCCGTTGCTAACAGTTAGGGTTGACAAATGTTCGTTGATATGTTAGTCCTTCGTCAAGACATGGTTTAGATGACTAAGATCCTGGACATTTCTATCCGCAATGCTTGTGTTGCACTCAATTGTTATACCCATATTCACATTTCTCACAGTAATATCCGTATCCGAGGAATCCTGTGATACCGGAAATGGCATCGAACTGTTCATCGTAATCACAGTCGTGACTGTATTTTCCGTCTTTGAAATCTTGGTCTGGAAACAAAAGATGTCCACGCACTTCTTGTGGTGTGCACATTTAACGTGTAGCTTGGAGCTATGAGGTCTTGCAACTTTTGCATTTCAGGAATGCCACAGGGTGTGTCTTTGGATTTCCCGGCTTTCTATAACAGGAGTTCTGCTTCTCTTCCTTGTTTAGCTCGGGTCAATTTTCAAATGTTCTCCCAGGCTCGTTTTCATTCTACCGTGTTGTTCTCGTCACATACGTAAAACCTACCACAATGGCGTGGGCTAAACACATTCTGTCGTGAGTAAAGTTAATTTGAATGAACAAGGCTGTCTTTGGTGGTACGAAGGTCGTTCTCCCATAATACCTTTCTGCGCTGTCTGGACCCTTTGGGAAGATAAACTTGGGTCATGTACAATGTCGATTTTCCATCGGTGAGGTGAAATTGGTCAATGGATTGCTACACGTGGTGAATTTCGTCATGACTTTGGTAGGCAGCAATGTTTCCAGGCTATGAGACTCGATTCAAACAGGCGACTTCAAACTGTCGTGATAAATCGAGAGTCGCAAGCAATCGTCTTCTTTGGCTTGACATTGTCGTTTCAGCGTGGTTGACAAATAATCCCACAAATCGATGATGAACCCTTCTGCTTTCTCCAGCGGTACATAAGACTTGAAATCTTTAAATTTCACCATGTACGTGTTGTCCGTGGTTCTAAATTTTCTGGAGGAGCGTTTATCGGCCTCTAGAATGTAGTAATACTTTTTAGCTGTTACTGGTGAACTTTGGTCTGGATGGAGGCTTTAAAGTGTGGATTCTGTCTTAATGATGTCATCTTCAAAATCGCTGGCATGAATTTCAACCATGATTTAAGCCACTGCGCAGGGCGATATGTCACGTTTCTGCGCTTTACTTTCTTCTCCTTTCTCCACGAAATCGTGCGATCATTATATCTTGATTGCAAAATGTAAAATAAATATATTTTAAGCTCCATCGTTTCCTATATATAAATGTAAGGTGAATGTCATCCCTATATATAGGGTGAGTGTCTTCCCTCAAATTATTCATTTTATCTTCCAAGAATGACGTAAAGCCAATACAGATCGATTTTCTCATCAAAGCTTTGCGAAGCGTCATAAGAATGTTTTCGTGCTAAAATCCCATGGATTACTCCCCCCTCCTTTCGAGATAAAAGTCGAGACACTTGTTAAAGGTCCGAAGAAAGGATATTGATCTTAAGAATGTCCACAATGTCAAAGTAAGACAGGTGTTAAGAGAGACAAAGGTCAAGATAGATGTTATCATTATCAGGAGAAGTGGTATTGGTCTACAGACTGCCCTAAGAAAAAAAAGAGAACCGATCCAAGAAACAAGAGAAGTAGGGGGAGAGGGGTTCAGAATATGAAACAGAGGTACCCTCCAAAAATGAGGAAGGACCCATGCCCGTAAAAGAAGAGAAAAAAAGAAGACGAGAAAACAGTTGGGAAGAAGAGGCGCAACAACCTGTGATAGTAAAAGTAAAGAAACACAAACGGAGAAGTTAATGAACTTTTTAAAGTGATGTGTTGTGAAATCTGATTGTATCTTCTATCAGAATAGACCAGAAAGAGAAACTTCTATAATAATATTGACCTACATTCACGTACTCACACACGTACATAATGGGAAAAAGGGATTTCAGTTTTGGGAGATGTGAGTGGCCTTGAAAAGGATCATTGAATGTTTGTGTTTCTAAAGGAACAGGAAGTACTGAGCTTTAACTGCCACAACCAAGACCTACTTCTTGACCTGCTACTGTCGATGATTTGGATTTGAGATCACTAGTGTTGGTATCTCAGGTATAGTTGGAGTGTTGACGGGGTTGGATTGTTTGGCTCGGGAAGGCTTTTTTATCTTGGGTCGTATTAAAGAAGTTTCAGACTCGTTAACTCTGCCAAAATGTCTAAGAGTACCGTCACCGTTTAATGTTCACCGTCCTCCTTCTCTCCTAGACTTTGTTTCTGCGCTTCTTCTTCTTCCAGTCGTTTTCTTCTTGCCTCTTCATATCCCAGTTGCTGTTTAATGTGAAAGACTTGTTCTGCTCCTTTATGAAGTTGCAAATATTTCTCAAATTCTTCTTTCTGCTTCTGTTGAAAATCCTCGATTTGCGGTAAGGAAGAAGGCGGCGAAGGTGCCGGTGCCGGTCACATTTTTTTGATGAGAGAAAATCTGCTAAATTCCAATTAAAATTGTTCTCTTCTGGAAGTAGGAATGTGTTGTTTGCTCTGGTAGCCACTGATGTTCTTTCACTTCTCGTCTCCATGGCTGTAGTTTCCGTCATGTTGTAACTCTGTCGCATCAGAGCACTGCGAACCTATATAGGGTATGTAGCGTTACAGGTAGCTCACTTCTGATTCGAAAACAGACCCCGCGCTGTGACTGAATTTTGTAACACTCTTTTGGATTGGTGAAAGAGGTCAATCGGTTTCGATCCTCTCATCCACTGTCAATACTTGCGGATCACCTTATTCCATTCAGCTGTTCTAACAACAAGATGTGGACTAACATTTATTCTTCATATCGGGAATAATGTTCAGCCCGGACTATCCCTTGTATGTCTAATCCTCATGGATTATTACCAAGATCACCAATAAGGCTAGTTGTAAACGGACTATTTATGTGGGGAGTCAAGAGTGTCTGAGGCGAGTCTTTATCTGCGGTCCGGCTGTCAGACATAGTTTGAGGAAGAGAAGAAAGACCCGTGCGATGCGATATATGTTAACTCGATGATGTTAACGAAAGCTAACCGGCCATTTTCAGGTCTATTCCATTGCCTCGAAAAGATGTTTATTCTCTCTTGACATACTGATATATGTGCTTGTTTGTTTGTTTGTTGGTATATGTATGTCTATGTCTCTATTGTGTTTCTTCTCTCTCTACCTCCCTTGACCCTAGACAGCCCCATCTATATTCAAGTTTCCCTCGTTTCTAGATAGTCCCATCCATGTGCAAGCTCCCCTGATCCCTAGACAGTCCCCTTGTTCAATTCTCATTGTTCCTAGACAGCCCCAACCATGTTAAAGTACCCAGCCTGTATTTTAATAAGTCACTTTGTCCCCACTTTGTCCTACATAACTACTAACATAACAAAATACTAAATATTTTGTTAAAACAAGATTTCATAAGCGAGTGAAACGGAACTTGAAAATGTGAAGATTTATTGCCAAACGTATTTAGTGGATGTTAATGACATAATTTATTTCATGGATATTAATACTACTATTTGATATACGGCAAGTGATCCGAATCCAATCATAGCTAGCGACCTCAAATATAAATCAGCATCATGAATTATTTTATTTGGTTGCATTGAATAGACGTTTGGAACACCCGTATATAAAATAGGATGAAATGTTCTGATTTCAAAGCAAAAATATATATCTTTTACAAGATAATCTTGTTAATTTCACGCAATATATAGTTCGAATCAGAAACGTATTTCGTGTATATGGATTTAAAGACCTATATGGAGACATCTGAGAAAGTAAATTATGAGGTGACGAATTGTCTCTTCCGGACATGCGAGACGAACTATTCGAAGCTGTGAAATATTTCTTCTGACGAACAAAAACAACAACACATAACAGTCACTCAGTCTGTACCGATGACATAGAGAGGTTCCGATGATTAGTGTTAAAACTGCGTACGAGAAAACTATGTCCCGTTATTGAAATAATATTATTCATATGTAAAAGAGAATTGTCTACTCAAAGGTAACAATTGTGTCTAGATATAATGGTGAAAATAAGCCAGTTGACTGCAATGAATGTTGGACTACATCATACAGAGAAAATACATTCACTATAAATTGCTCTCCAAGTCACATATGTCAATGGGATACGATCGGAACACCCACTTTACAGGAAGAGTCCTTTTTTCTTTGTGGCTTCTGTTTGACACACGTCCAGTATCTCAGAATTAGCTCCTTTTATAGTATGACTAAATCAGTATAACTCAGGAAGATCATGCATTACTACACGATGTCCACCATCTACATAATTATAAAGCGTTAATATCATTATCACTCTGATTTATTTTATAAATAATATGGTCTGTAACTAATATAACGGCATAACGATTTGCTCTGGCAAACCATCAGGATTGCATTAGATGTAATATATTACATTTTGTATTGTTGGTGTTATTGTTGCTTAGAAGGAACAACACAATACGATGTGATTAAATGTTTCCAGAGTAAGAGCTAAAGTTATCAAAGATTAAGTACGAATGGTCACATTATTGGCACAGATCAAATTTGTTTTACTGTATTTCCTATCGTGATCAATTACAATGTATATGAATTATGCCGCAAACATATAAATTAATTTTCAAAACAATTATAAAAAACTTAAAGTTTAACACATCAATGTCGTATAGCAAAAGTCGCTGCAAGGGAACATGACATTACACCAGTTGGAAACAGCCCACTCGTAATAACAAAAATGGAACGGAAGAAACTAAGTATAAAACAGTAGAAGCAGAAAAAGAAGACGATAATTACCATGATGAAAAAGCTGATTTATAGAAACTATTCACTAAAAATGTAAACAACATAAGAAAAGAGCGACGTAAAATGAGAAGAAATATTGTGCCTGCCGTCTTACTTGACATACATATTGCATATTGCAAAGCATAGGAAAACAGATTAAAACCGACGGATATTAATATATTTGTCCTTGAATGATACTTGCTACAACAACGGCTTCTGAAACTTCAGCTATAACTACTACCAATAGTATCACTTTTTCTGCTTTTATGATATGGATGAAACAAGGCATAAACACATCTAATTTAGCTGCTAATGAGAATGGCAAAATTATACTCTCATTTTCACACCTTCAACTTCTTCCAAATGTTCTTTCAGCTCTACGAGTCCAAATTATAAGTGTTTTATCATGGATGCTAAAACCTGATTGCACACTGCGACATTTTATAGTAATTTCGAATGCATTTCAAACTGCAATCATATTCTCCTTGCTGCACTCGGAATAAAATGAATGTGATATTCCATTGCGTCCATTTTGCTTATGTCAATTGAAAGAGCTTACATGTTTCCCAAAATACGATTCAAACATTCAGTGGCAAAACAGAAAAACCACATGAAGGTGATTCAAGGCGGGTCCCTCCGTGTTCAAATCATATTAACTTTATACGGAATTGACACAACTAATAAATCAACACCATCCAAAAAAAGCAGAGCGAAATTGAGTATAATCGACAGAGGAACTCCATCCATTCCAAAGCAACTGGAAAAGTTCTAGCAATGCGCATTCATTCACAATTTGACTCTAAATTTAATTCGTTTGGCTGTTGTGTATTTATCTTGGAATACAACCTAAATTAATTTACTTTGTTTCAGGTTGTGTATTATTTTTATTAGTAATCCTTAGTTAGAAAAACAAAATGTGTATATAATTGAAAGATAACTGTATTGCTATGGGAACGTATGAATGAGATATTCTTAGTAATAATGCAAGACCTTGGGATTACTCAGGGGTTATTTTTTGTATTCCGTGCTATATGCGACTATGAACTGTTATGAAATCGATGCATTACCATCTTATTATCCTTTGTATCTGTAAAGGAAAAATTATCTTTCAAGCTGACCTTATATGGTATCATTACTTTCTCTTTAAGGAGCGCTAGTTACAACAGTAAACGTTAAAATTACCAATCAGTCCAGATTCTCCGTTTACTTTGTATCGTTTGGGACGAATTGCGTGACTGCATAACCGACTCCGAAATATATTTCCCTCATTCGTTTTCTTCCATTAGAAAAATGTTTTCTTAACTGTTCAATACATTGACATTCTATGTTCGCCAGCATTCTTCGAGATTGCATTATTTTTTTAATATTTTATGCTCAACAAACTTTTAAATTATCCGCTACTTTTTTCGTAATCGCTTATTTCTTTTACTTATAATATTATCAATAATGTTCACGGTTTCCTTGAAAGTTTTTGCGACAAAATCAAGTAACGTTGCAACAAGCTCACTATAAGCTAGAAGGATTTTAATTCATGTTGCTTTTACCAAGACATCTTAGTTACAAGCTACAACATCCATACGGCCTGATGTCATGTTAACCTCAAAATAGTTTAACATCTGTCATATTTCTTTGTCCTTTAGATCTGACACCTATATACTTTTCGATCTCTTGTCGCAATTCTTTCTTAATTTCGTTGGTTTCCATCAACATAAAATTAACGTCATCGTCTGCTGGGGACATAGCTAAAGACATTAGATGGATTTATGGCACTTTCAATATGTTGGTCTCATTTATATGTACAAACAAATACAATCATTGCCTTTGCTATGTTTAGGATTTAAAATTTACAGCCGGCTTTTATTTTCAGGCTTGCTCACTTTGTTCATTAGATTTCGTTCATTGTTTTTGTTTACTTTTGTCTAATTTTATGTAGGTTTCCTCCCATTAGTTATAGTTTGCTTAGAATATATTATCGAACTATCTGTATAATCATTAGTCCAATAGCAAACGTCGGGATCAAGCTATTGGTTCACATAATTAGTTCGTCTCTTAGTACCCATGTGCTATCATAAAATCAATCGTACATTTCTTCAGAGCAATCGTAATAATCCATTTATCACTGTTTCTACATCCATTTTTGCATGTGAACATTCTGACATCATAAACACCTTCTTTGAAAGTATGATATCACTAACTGTAAGAGATGAGCTTTGGTTATTTGTTTGTGTTTCTTTTTAAACGAGACATATTTTGCTATGTCCTTTCTTGTAGCGAACGTTCTCCATGTTCAACACTATATGTATCGGTCTGCTTTTGTGAATTACGCATTTAAGATTATTATTTAGCACAATCCTTACCTAAGCTTACTTATATTTTCACTGACTGTAAATATAATTTGACAGACCACATAGGTACAACTATCAGTCGTATAATTTAATTGCAAAAGTAGGAATAATAGACTCAAACCAAGTTATCACTTAAGAGCGACACAAAAAGGAAGTTACTTAGTTGAGCGAAATTTATTTCTTTACAAGACATATTTTTAAAACATTGTGGAGGATGTAATTTAAATATTGGAAATTTTGGAGAGAAGATAATAAATAGTTAGTAAATAAATACAACAAAATTAAACTAAATCAGCTACGTAAAATATAAACTCTCCTATTTAACAAGAATTAGAATTTTAACATCATTAACTCCAAACTGTATATGATGCCATATTTGATGTTTAATGCGACAGCAAATCAACAGTATATAGTTATACATTGTTTATGACGCAAAAACTGATATGGATAAGCATTGTCCGTTGTGTAAACGTAGATCTGTGAATAAGCATTTTATAATGCACCAGCACGTCGGCATATGCTGTTTCTGAAGTGCCAGCATGTCTGAGTGTGCAGCGTAATGGAAACTAGACGTAGGTACACAGAGCTCGTAATATAAGACTATATATTGGTCTACACTGTCTATAACCCGCCAGCAGATCATGCTGATTGTAGTACACAGCAGATATTGTTACGCTGTCCATAATGCCTCCGTTAGATATTGGTATGCATGTTTTCTAGTGTTTCAGCAGATTGACGTATGCCATTTACAATGAGCCAGTATATCTGAGCAACAACGGTTTCTAATGCGCGTGACGATCGAGTTATCCACTACTTTGCATGATCCAGCAGATGTAGGAATACTTTTCATAATGCATGCTTAAATATGCGTACGCATTGTTTATAATGTGCCAGCGGATCTGGGTGCAAAATGTTCGTAATTTGCCAGCAAAGTTTTTTGTGCGTTCCTAATGCGAAAGCAGATCTGTGTTTGCCGTTTCAGTGTACCAGCAGTACACTATTCATATTGCACTGGCAGATCTATAAATACACTATTTATAATGCGAACGCAGATCTGATATAAGTTTCATTTAAGTTCATGAAAACAGCATTTTTCTCCTTACACTATCCATGGTGCCACTCTGTTAGTCATGTTATTTACATTACTTTACCTTCCAAAAGTATAATGACTTCTGGTGCATTGTTTATGCCTTTAAATACCTCCAAACAATCTTGCTTAAAATAGACAGAAACGTCGACCCAACTTATCTCAAAAAGAATATTGGCGGCCTTGTATTTTCTGGACATATGTGCATTCGAATGAAATAATTGGAATTTTGAGAAAATTAGCATTACTGGAACGGACCCATTCACACCTAACTGCGCAATATCTCTAGTCTGAACTTAATCAACATGGTATTTGTGTTTAATCCTAACGTTGCTTTCTGTTAAATGAAAATGAATTAAGTTCTGCTTAGCAGACCTCTAGGTAACATAACAGTGAAAAAATAATTATATACATATACGATTAAATCCAAGGCATCAGATACAAAAATACTATATTAATTAGGTACTAATAAAGAGAAGTCTGCCAAAAATCATAATAGTTTAAGTTGCATTTTCTAGAAATTGCTACATTCAAATGCAATAACTGGAACTTTAGCGCAAGTAACCTTTCGGGTATATGGTGAACCACGTTTGCTTCTTTAGTCATCAAACACAAACGTAAAAAAGGCTGATCTCAGTAAATATTTTACTTTGTTCTCAATTCTGATTTCATCTGAATGCAAACAATATTCTTCGCCAATCAACAAATCTATAGGAGAAAAGAGAACACATGTTACTGATTTTAGCAAGAAAGATTATACTCGTACCCAGCAACAAATCAATATAATCAATTATTGATGGAAAGTAACTAGAAATAAAAGCTTATGCATATAAGGACAATCAGAGAAAGATAAAAGTGTCTGGTTTATTTCTTTAAATAGATTCAGAGTAACGCATAAATACCGGTAAGTATGTATTTTGTAGCTACGTATCGGAGTAACTGTAGCTAACTCCTTTGTTCTTGATGACATGTCCTCACTTTTTCTCTTATATACCCTGCCTAAACCTGATTTCCCATTCCAAACTGTGATCAATTGATCATAAACGAAATGTATTAAACATAAAATGTATAATCTCACTATGACTGTTTGTAGCAGGTATAATTGTAAAATAAATTCATAAATGTTACTGTAATTAAACTTTTTTCTATTTAACAGCTAACCCACTCGCATAAAATTGGTTGAAGACAAAATTATAACCATCATGCTAATAAATATCACATATGTAGCATAATTAACCAGTTTCAACCGGTGAATTTCCACAGTGGGGTCGATAGAAGATGTAATCACAAACGTTCAGACACATTCAGGGTATCAAAATACCAACCAAATAAAATGATGAAATCATATCAAATGCAAACGCTCAGAACTAGGAACACGTCCTTATCTCAGTTTTGAAAGGCTTTCATGCACAATATATGTACAAAATTAAACTGTTATTATTGATTATAAGCTAGGTATTATATGAAAAGATTTATTACATGGGCAAATATTTAAAATAGAAAAGATCATGCAGATTATATAATTAAATAGTTTTAATAATAAAGTTAATATACACCGCTCGTTTGAGCCCATCGTTTGTTTCTACCTTGCAAATTGTCAATCATTGAATCTTATCAAATCTACAATGTCTCACTAGCTAAGAACATGTATCGTTAATTTGATTTCTTCAGAGGAAGATGAGGAAAATGACAAAAGGAACCGCAAGAGCAATGAACGATCCTAGCAGAGGAAGTACGCCGTTGCAAAGATCAGTGCTGCACTGGCACGTTTGAACTTTGACCCCATAAACTGTATTTTCGTCGCATTTATTATCCGATCCGCTCCCACAACCTCTTGAAATAACTGAAATGCACAAATTAGCTCATATTAAATCGTGTATGATTTAGAAAACTACACTTTTATAAAAACAAAATGTGAAAGCACTAACTATTAATGCATAATATGATTACTGAGGAGAGATGCATGTCTATTATACATCAGAGGAAGGGAACGTTAAACATGATAGGTAAGTCCCTACTTACATACCTAACAAAATAATTAATGTATTAAGTAATGTACTGCGTGCGTACCTACATATACGGAAACATGCAGACATGCAGATTAAACAGAAACCATACACGTCTGACACGATTCCAAGAACAGTAATATTGCTATTTCAATAACCTAGACCCTACCTTACATAGTTCTTTTTCTTTTGACCGTATGCACCTGGCTCAGCTGCAAAATGAACCCTTTTTTGCTTTCAGAAAATCAACACCGTACCATTCACTGCTACGAAACAGAAATCCATTAATAATAACTAATGTCAAGGTCAGTACCATGTCTTCTTTGTAGTTTTATAAAACCATCCAAAACCACGAAAACAATGCGCCAGTGTGCGGCATAACACGGGTCACAACAAGATAGTTTATGAAATGTTAGTATTAACAGTAAGTTCTTTGAGCTTTTTACTCAGATACACCAGTGGTTACAATATATAAATAAGATTAAACAAATAACAAGGCATTTGCTACCTGCTCTGAGGCTAACACTAAAAATCAAATCTTCTTAAGTTCCTTGAAGCCCGAGACCATGAGGCGGACCATGAGACACTACAGGCTACTCTTTAATTTAAATTGTTGTAAAGTTTTATGGTATTAACCATAAGCTACAATATGATACGATTGCTATTATTTTACATTTTCAAACTAAAACATTTATAAAAAATAAAGGGAAATTAAAAATAAATAATGGATTTAAGAGTTTACAAACATAGCAAAAAATACATCTTACACTTGCAATCTAGTTTAAAATTCTAAACTGGCCAAAGAAAGTTATCCAAGTTAGCATAACAAAGCAATTCAACAAGATTGATTTAAACAACACACAATAACTATTTTACATGCAAACCTTTAAATATGTTCATACATACACTTTAAAATTGGTTAGTATAATTCACGATATAATGAAACTATGTAGATGAGTGTGTGAAATGAGATTCTGGTAGGATCAACTAAGCAGGACGGTATGGATGGCAACATTAGGATATGGAATATCGTTTTGGCATTTAACAGATAAAAGCATAACGTTGTTAGTCAAATCAATATATCGGGTTAACTTCTTTCAAATACTAATTGTTTTTAGTCAAAATGTACAGTATCAATATTTGATATACTATCTTTGACTTCAGCGAAATATAGGAAAGCAAGCTTACATACTCTGCAGCAAATGTAATATTTATCGTAATGGTGATTGGAGATAGGTCCAACGGAAAAATTACCACTCCGATAGCCTATTGGTTAGGGCGTCCGCCTCGGATGTGGGAGGTCATGGGTTTGAACCCCGGCCGAGTCATACCAAAGACTTATAAAAATGGTACTAACCGCTGCCTCGCTTGGCGCTCAGCATTAAGACGTTAGTGTTAGGACTGGTCGGCCTGGTGTCAGGATAATGTGATTGGGTGGGACATCATGCTACATGTCTGCGGCATGATGCCTCAGTGCTAGACATCACTATAAACTGCCACACCGCAGACATCGTAACGATATTACTGAAAAATTGTTAAAGCTACGTTAAAAATCCAAATCACACACACACACACACACACACACACACACACACACAAGGGAAAACTAAACATTTGATCAATTACAGCCCTGAAGAACTCAATCCTCTATATAATAGCGTTGGAAACTCTACACCACTGATGAACTAACTGCATGCATATAATTGTGCAGATGGAATAGTTCAATACTGCAGTAAATTGTCAGTTTAAGAACTACATTCAAAGGCATAAACTGATGATGAAACAGAAAGGATTCCATGTTTTATTTGTGATAGCAAAGGACTAACATTCAAAAGACTATCTAGGTTACATCAGAGTATAAGGCCCTATGTGCAATGTATTGAATGTAATCAAGTATAAAACTGAGCATATTTTATTGTTTGTTCAACTCTGCGAGATACTGAAAAATATTCTTTGTTATTTGTATGTAAGCCTTTGTTTTTATTTGTGTTTTTGCCGAAAAAAGCTTTTAGTGACATTTCAAAGAATAAATTAATTAATGAACTAATTAACAAAGTGATCTTCTATGAAACAATATTTCCAACTAATGTTTAGAGCCAGCTCATTGTACCGTTAATAATACTGGGAAATTATGCTTGTAAGTTTAGCCAATTCAAACATATGATTGGCAGCATATTTCATATGTCGTTAATTTGTCAACGAATGCTATACTTACCATTACAACCAACGCATGATCCTCCACCGCATCCTGTTTCACTTTTCAAAAATTGACTATACCTATTCCAAAAGTTCTTCCTATTATCTTATAGCTAAAACAATAATAGTAATTGTTTAACCGTTCTTATAATCAGTTCTTATAACCCAATAGTACATTTTCCTTACTTTTTTATTCCATGTTATCAATATTTTCTATAATTATTTTAATCGGATAAATGTACAATTAATTGTGCTGTTAAGTATCAAACGTTTGCCGCATATATAAAATTTAACTTTGTTTTGTGTTTAGTTTGCTTTGAAATGATCTCTTTTAACTTTCTCTGTTTTTGTCGCACTTTCAAATTCTGATTTTAATTATATCATTTTTTAATTTCCAACAGCTTCTGTCTAATTTCTGGATTCTCTTTACCGGTGTGAATAAAACGATATATCAGAATTTCCTTCCTGTTAATAAACTCTTTATAAATATTTTTTAGTTTAATAAATGAAATCCTAAACTCAAACTTTCTGTTGGCTGAATCTTTAGTATTTCTCACGTATCATTTACGACGTCTTCTCTAAATTCATTACTTCTGTATCGCCATGTTTGTTATTGTTCTCTCTAATGACTCGATTGTTTAAAATGGTTGCATCTCTTGATTTACATGAACGTATTTCATGTTGTGGCTTCCACATATTTCTTGTCTTGTCAAACTCAAAAGCTTCAGAGAATCACTCCTTTATTTTTGAATAGATATGTAGTTAGGTGTATACGTAATTATGCACACCTTATTATCAACACATCACTGTTTCTGCGCTTAACTGATAGTATCACACTGTTCAGCCTCTATGTTAGATTGAGCCTTAACTCGTTTATCTTGATCTTCATCTATGGTTGAGCAATGCTTAATACGTTCTTAGATTCATTAACTCTGTTGAAAGGTGGTTGTTGATGAGCACTACACTCGTCATTATACAAATTATCAATATGGTTCATCAGTTTACATTCGCAGGTGGGCCTCATATTAACCTTTACTATGAAGTTCATCAAAATCGCCAATATAGGAATGGTTATCAAATTATACTATTTAAACTTCGATACTTTACACTACTGATTTTGATGAAACAAAACTTTGAAAAAAGGCAGGATTTTATACTGAATGCAAACACAACAGTGACAAAAGCGAACATGTTTGCAAAAGTAAAGAGGAAAAATACTTGCATGGAAAAAATATTCTTACAGAAAATGGTACACGAAAAAAGTAACCTTTAAACATTGAGCTCACACTTATTTTCCCAAACTAATGAAGGTAACGCAAATAAAGAAAATATATTAAATTTTCGTAAAGGTGAAACCAGCTAATTTATATTTATGTTTGCCTGCTATAGTAATATTCAGGTTGACAACAGTAATGAGCAAGATGTTTCCATTGATAACTTGAACAAATTTTAAGTAAAATGTCGATCGTTTTATCACCGCGCTGCTTTAAGCGATCAACCGCTACGGTGGCCTAGTGGTTAGAGCGTCCGCCTCGGATGCGGAAGGTCGTGGGTTCGATCCCCGGCCGAGTCATACCAAAGACTTACCAAAAATGGTACTAGCAGCTCCCTCTCTTGGCTCTCAGCATTAAGAGGTTATTGTTAGGACTGGTCGGCCTGGTGTTAGGATAATGTGACTAGGTGGGACATCATGCCACATGTCTGCGGCGTGATGCCCCAGTGCTAGACATCACTTTAAACTGCCACATTGCAGACATCGTAGCGATATGACTGAAAATTCTTAAAAGCTACGTTAAAAATCCAAATCACACACACACACTAACACACGCGCGCTTGCTTTAAGCGATCAGAATATCATCCAGCATACTTGAATGATTTGATGTGATAAACATCCAGTGGACTATCGTTAGAAACTGGCTGTGATGTGAAACTTAGCAATCAATGGCACCGACACTAACAAAACTACTCGTACAAGTCCCATGATTTATAGTATTACAAGCTAATTTAACTAGGCAGCTACAACCGGTTTGAATAGTCGAAGAAAAGTGGTGGTTCGGCGAGAACAAACATTAAGAACAAGAACACATTTAGTTATATGTGTATTGTTTTATTTGCTAAGATTAAATGCAACGATTCCTGAGGAAAATTTAACAGTTTATGTTACATTTTATGTTTGTGCGCGGAGATTTACCAATATGGACAAGAATGTTAGAGTTTTGTTATGTGTGGCTATTCATATAGTTACTCATCTTTAAAAAAATATCCTCAATATCACCTTTTAAGTCAGGCTCTGTATTCTCTCTCTCTCTCTCTCTCTCTCTCTCTCTCTCTGGCACAGTTACTTGCCGCTTCAGTTTCGAAACATTTATGCTGTAGTATATACATGTAAGTATGAAATGAAGACACTATCAGAAACGGTATATTTTTTCTCATTTATAATTTCTTTATGAAAATGTCCTGAAATATATATATATGTTGATTGTCTTACAGTACATATATGTAAGCCTCTCCTCATCCCCACATTGACTGCGATGTTAATCCCTCGTCAAAACGAATTGATCATCTACGAACATACACGACTTTCTCTAAATACCGAGTTGACACCTTAGTATACAAACACAGAAACGATGTTTAAACTGAATGCTGTTATTGTTAGACACGGTAATTACAAATTGAAGATACGAGGATATCTCGCCATGATTCTCGACACACCTAGTACCGTATCAACTCATAGCTCCACAAGCCTAAACATTGAAACTAAATGAAACTGACTTAAGTTATACGAGAGCGTATGATGTATATCACATCTAATTGTCATTTCTAATCATTTCTTACGAAATTAAAGAAGATATAAAGGGTACTTTACCCTGATTCCCTAGAAAATGATTTTCTTTAGCGACATCTTAGACTCTTCGGTCTATCCGCACACCTGACAGAGCATAAATTGAGATTACCACGCTAAGCGAACGTCTTTGCTTATCCATTTGTTTTAAAGGTATGCATAACAGACACAGATATGAGCACACCCACGCACAAGCTGCCCACTTAGTGAAGCAATCGATTTGAACATTCAAAGTCATATATCGACCATCGGTAAAAATAAAATTAGGTAATAGGCTATCTCGAGGCGCTGAACGACACGTATTCAACGTGCCCATCTATCTATATATTCTGCCACCAGGGCCGGCGCTACCATATAGGCAAACTAGGCAGCCGCCTAGGGCGCTGATTTCAGGGGGCGCATTTAAAAAAAAAATTATTGTTTATAAATTCTGAAATTGATATTTTCGGGGGGGGGGGCGACAAAATCTAACGTTGCTTAGGGCGCCAGATAGTCTGGCCGGGTCTGGCGCCGGCCCTGTCTGCTACCATCATCTGTTACTCTTGTTAGTTCGCGATTCAACACACAATCACAAGACTTGCTCCCTAATATAATATTCAAACGAAATAATTCATATTAATATTGAATCGAGTAGAGTTCCTTTACGCGCAGGAAAACCACTTTAGAGACAATGTTCGGGCGACGAAATGACTCTGGGAACATATGCACTTAATACTTCTGCGCAAATTGTCGAATCCGGGAACCATAGGCACATACTATCCAGATTGATATTACTATATGAAAAATGTGTATCTAGAATTATATATCTGCTACAGACCTTGTACACCAGAGGATTCGCCTTTTGTTTTGGAACACGATGTATAGCAGGTAGTTGTGGAGGCTCCTTGTTTATCAAAAGGGTCAATGCATCTGCTTGAATCAGCGCATTGGTAACACGTCAAGGCATTTGCTGCAAAAATATACATATAACCACTAAATGCACAAAACTTTGCACAATGAATGTGAAAATTTCAACATCAGCATTTGATCATTGCTAACAGCACAACGGCAAACAATCAAATAGAAATGTCTAAACAGTCATGTGTGTAATGACTGTTGGAAATAAATTACTTAATAAAACTCAAGTGCAAAGATACAGAATAATTGCTAGGATTTAAATAATGACCAGGCTGATTATTAATAAATAAGTGAATAATACGTAAATAAATGTGTAGTTCTGAATTTATTATGCATTTCTAGTTAATTAGTGATGTATTTATTTGTTTATTTGGTTATACAAACATAATCAAGTTATTGCTTGGATAAAAAAGTAAATGGCCTTTGAGTGAAATAAAGTTTGTGATATTAATGATAAACCCCTTCTAGTTAGAATACCTTAATCTGAATAGCAAATACAATGAGTTAAAAATCTTGCATTACCTGATTGCAGCGAGATAATTATACCAAAGAGAACCAGATACCTGACATCGGAAATTCCCATCTTTAACGAAAGCTGACTTTATGGAATTTATCACGGTAAACTGCAGATCTCTACGTCTCCTAATTTAATATATCTTGCCAAGCCTACGGGTTATCGTATTTATACTTAAATTCTATTTGGTCAAGAGACTTTAAGGATTGGATAAAATCAAGCCTTTCAAAATTTGTCCCTCCCATTGGCAAGACGATCAAATGATATTGTACCTTGCAAACTGAATATATTGATATATACTTTTTGATTGGTTTTCGATTATGTCAAGAGACTTTTGATAAAGTCAGGCTTTAAAAATCTTGTCACTCCCATTGCTAAAATCATCCAATGATTTTGCAGCTAGCAAACTGAAGTTAGCGTTATCTCCGTGTTCATTGGTTTCCGTTCGCATCGATAATATTTCTTCCAGGTACGCTTATAATATATAAAATAACATTTTCATATGTATTAACGGTTACAAGAAAGAAAATATGAACACAACATGTTTAGTTTAAACTGTGTAGCAAATGCATTCGTCGTGGAGATTGATATCTGAAAAATAAGTGAGAACTAGAAAATGTGTTATATAAACAAGAATTTCTTGCCCAATGCATTAAATGAATAAAAGTACGATTGTGAAGAGAGGAAAAATATCTTTTATTAGTGGTGTTCCTAGGGATTGATCTACCTCTAAAATAAATAAAAGGTGTGTTTCAAGATCGATCAGAATGACTATAAATTGAATAAATTTAATCTACGGGGTGTTCTGAAGATCTTTCGTTTCTGCAGGATATTTGGACGATTTTAAAATGAAAACCTGTATTTTTATGAGTGTTTGGAATGTATTTTCGAGTGTCCGAAATTGAACGAAATGGAGTCTTTCTAGAAAATGTAAATTAAAACGTGTTGGCGCACTGTTAAAAATGATTTATATTAAATGTTTCAGGGTGTTTTGAAGATCATTTACAATGATTTTAATCCTTCGTTTAATCGGTTTAGTAAACTATCTGAATATGATATAATTTATTCCAGATGAAATGTGGTATTTTCTAAAATTAGAATATACAAGTCCGTCAAGCAAAAATAAAACAAATTCCAAGACATGAGATTAGGAACAAATATTACAGGATTATAATCAACATTTTGTGTTTATGGTAATGTAAGCGGGTCACGCCACCCACTTTGTAGAAACCTTACACAAAATCCCCTCATCTTGCAAGAGGTGTGGGTTGGCGGATTGTACCTTCTTTCAAGGTGTCCGCTTAATTCGTTTCTCGTTATCTAGAGGTTGACCGCCCTCGATATTATTGCCCGGTTCGAGTAAATATAAATATAAGTGGTGAAACGTATAGGTGGAATAGATAGAGATCTGAGCAGATATATAGAACAACCTACACGAGCCCCCGTACATGTAAACAAACAATTTAATCAATTACATAAAACAACTGTAAGAATTCATTACATCAGGGATATACTCTGCTTTTAGATATAAAACCTTCACCGAATTACAAAGAACACAAATATATTTAAATAAAGTAGCCGATCTGTTTTACTGATAGATTTAGTTCATCATAGGATCGAGTGAACAATAGAAGTCAATGCCTTGTACAATTGCATAACCTGTTTCTTCGTTCACTCCACTTCCATTGTAGCTCTTCCTTCGACTTCCGTCGGCCTTGCCTCCTTCGGTCCTCACTCTGTGCTCAGCACGTAGATTCAAAGATACATGGATCTCAGGATAAGTACGTCTCACTATACGTCTCAGGATAGTCTCAGAATACGTCTCAGAATTAATACGTAGCAGGATACGTCTCAGAGATAATGCGCCGCAGGAGCTATTTTATCCCTTTAAAAAAATATAAATAGAGACAACCTAAATTTTCTGTTGTTTATGATAACAGGAGCTTGCATTATCCCCATCTCGTTATCAGATCGTACCATCGGTGCTAAATAGATGCTAGGGATATCAGTCGGCTCCACGTGTCCTATAACGACCCTAGTTAGTTTAATGTCTAATTCATCACACATTCACATCACACATTAACACCACACGAGGCATAACGGTACCGAGCCAGCCTCAATTTACACAAGTGAATAATTGAGATAAATTACATAGATTACGACCTCATTTCAGTCAATACACACTCACCCTTAATCATGCGTGAAATCTTCTAAATTCGGTGAATTCACACTGATCCTCGTCACTCAGATTAACTAATGTAATGCATAAAATTCTTAGAATCTAATTCTTATGCAAACAAGACGACAAATTCAAACAATTTGTCCAACTTATCTAAAGATTAATGTACGACTTCATATGCATAAACTCAACACAGTTATAATTCATAAAGCAAATTGATATACGAATGCAGAAATTAAATTCATGCAAATATAAGTAAATAAACTCAGCAAAGCATTATATATGGCATCAATAAATTACATGGAATTGTCACAACTTCCTTTGCTTTCAACGTTCCTCGCTTATATCGCCAAATTTGTTCGTCTGTTTCCTTCGACAACAGTCCTCTTGGACAATAGTACCACGTGAGAATTTCTCCCAAATTTCTCTCGGGGTCTTCTTTACACTTGTTTTTCTCTTGCAGAAAAGCTTAGACTGATTAAAATTTTCGATGTGGCGATATTAAAACTAGGAAATTTAATGTGGGAAACACGCCCCTTATTTAGCGTAACCAATCAGAATCAAATATATCTGCCGCCTTTTTCCAGGGCTCCATAGTCGGGATCGGCTTGACCTTCTACGTTGCGACTACGGGTTAATGGAAATTCTCAATTTGTGACAGTTTTACCATGAAATCAGAGTTTACCGTGTCCCTAATAGTCCGTCTGGCTGCTATAAAAACAAATGCTTAATTAAGAATCAAATTCTCCCCTCGAAAAGACATTACCGATCATGGCAGTATGGCGATTTGATAAGCGCCTGTCCCCATAAATCTAATTAATAGTTATCTGGTCTCAACTAATGTGTTCTTCATAGATCGCCAGAAATTTGCCCCTTCACAGGTATTATTACTGGTAAAATAGTGTATGAGGATTACATGAGGAATTTTGGTTGATGTCTATGAAAATAGAAGGGTTGCATCAGATTATGAGCTAGACTTTTGTCATCCTATATATTAAATAAAATGTACTTAATCTAATGCTATAAACGTAAAATAAATACCATAAAATTTCGTGTTTTGCAATTGTGAATTTATACATTTTCAATCAAACTAATTTAAAATATACAAGACCATAACACCACTTGTTTGAAACTGTTTGATACATTTTAAAATCAATCGACACATCAACAATCTGGAATTATCTCTCTTCCGCTGGGTACATATTATCTAATCTAGATCAATACGAAGTACAGGAATATCTGTTCTATTCGCATGTACAACTATTTGCAAAAACGATGCACGTCATATCGATGCACGTTATATTGTGCATATTTGTTCCAAATGTAGATGTGGCATACTCTGTTTGTGTACTAAAGTGAGGATATAGATGCACAATAGGAGTAAGCTATTGCTCTCTTTTCTGTTTTTGTTTGTCAGGACGGATATCTTTTCTATTAGTTATATTCTTCCAAACAGTTATTCAATATCAACATTTTTATAGCAATTTAGTGTATTTAGCTTTGCTTCTATTAGGTTAGTTTAATATACTAGAAAAAATAAAAGTAATGTTTCTTCATCTGCACATAAAATCGGGCAATTCAAATAGTCTAATTCATCTTCATTATAACTGGCATTGTATATTGTCTGTATAACTATAAATGATATATGAAAGCTGATATGTATTTGCAGCATAATATTTGTCCATGCGTAGATGTTTGCTTGTGAGTGTGTCTGTGTATGTATAAGAGAAAGTGATTTTTTAGCGTAAGTTTATAATTAACTCCTCGCATTTTTGTTGTGAACTGCCAATAACTGCAGCTTTACGGGTGGAGCATTCACAACTTCTCGGTCAATCCTATAGATCATACCTCAAATGTATGCATAGAACTGCCATTAGGTTCCATTCAGACAACCTCTAAACGCATCAAACTTTATTCTTATTCAGAGCTTTCATGTCCATTCTGCGGTCAGTCAAATCGTTAAAATACTGAGATGTTCCAGATATATTGGGACATAAGTTTTAAGTAAAAGTATTAAGATTTAAATTTTCTCTAAATTGTATTAAAAGTAATTTTTCATTCAATTATATTGAAAGTAATTTTCTACTAAAATATATTGAGATGAATATTATATATTTGTGCAATACAACTTTATGATATTTTATAAAGATCGCGCTTTACGAGCAGGTGCAGAAATCCATAAAATACATTTCGCTTGTATCTAAATGTCAGCAATTTAGATTTGGGGGAAGCTGCTGAGCAGGCAAATTATTAAATCAATAATGGATGAGATACGCATATGGTTCACACGATTTCCCTGGGAAAGGCCGAGAGTTTTGCTCGGACTAGACTGAGCGAAGGCAAAATCTTTGTAAATAGAGAAGCGGGCTTACGAAGGGTTAGTACCTCATTCCCCAAGATGTAGCCGTATCTACACGGTTATTGGTGACGCCCTTGGTAGAGAGCCTGAACTCCTTCTTCTTCTTCTTCTTCTCTCTCTCTCTCTCTCTCTCTCTCTCTCTCTCTCTCTCTCTCTCTCTCTCTCCATGGAGCAAAGTCATTTATTATCTTATGAGTAAGCCCTTCTCATAGCAAGAGATGAGAAGAAGCTTATGATACAAACCTTATCATAACAGATATATTGCATTTCGTTTTGCGAAGAAATTTCGGGCGATCGAAACGTATTATTTTGGTACATATTACTTCGCCGACATATAGCCGAAGAATACATGCTGGATTGCATGAATAGTCAAAATAGTCCGAATTTGGTAGGCTGTGTTGTTTAGAATGAGTATCTATTTCATGGCAGTATGCTGCAGTTAGGAAATGCGATCGTGTTACACGTCAATTAAATACCATGTGCTTTCGTCCGAGCAATAAAACTCCCTCAAGAAACATACATATACACTTGCACAGTTGATATTTAGTTAAGAAAATATCAGTGCACGAATATACTTTTGCTTCTTCTCACCTACGCTGCATTTCTTTTTGTTTTCTTAACGAATAAAATGATGGACGAACATGCATACGGATGGTTGAAAAACGTACAAATGTGCAAACTGAATCTTGGAAATATAATGAAGTTATCAAAATAATAATTGGATAGAAGGACCGTCGGAATTGCCAATATTTGTATATTATTAGTTCAGGCAGGTGAGTGAGCAATTGAAACGTCTACCAGGCAAGAAAATCTTGAAATTCTGTGCGATTTCTTTTCCTTCAGAGTGGAGAAAAGGAGATATGCTCAGCAAATAAACTTTTGAAGAAGTCGGTTAATGAACACAATACGTTAGAAGCACATTTGCAAGGCCAATCGTTGTAATATCACCACCTTTAATAACTTTTAGTCTCCTCTTATTTACATACCCATTTGCTCCCGTGATCACTCTCCCCTTTTTCTAAACCTTTACCCAGGGTATTTTACCTTAAAACTGGACTAGTTCTGCAGCATCGAATTAGTCGTTACCGATGCCTATCTTTTCGTTGTGCTGTCAAAAGCAATAAGCACATGCATATAATATTTGATCTTGAAATCTATCATCATCATTAACTATTCATATTATTTGATTACAATATCAAAATACAATGGCGATATGCAAATATATTTGATGAAAAGAAGTACACGGAACTAGGATTGCTCTCTTTGTCTCACATATACTAAGCAATGTGCATTCTTGCTAACATAGTACCGTCTACAACACCTTAAATCAGTTACACAGGTAACTAAATAAAGACAATAGAGCACATGTAACAAAGCAAAACTACACTGAACGTGTTTGCCTATTCCGATCTAACAAAATACATAAAAGATTTAGTACATTTACAAATTATAAATAGTGATGGTACAGACAATAGAAGAGGAAGATACATACATATATATATATATATATATATATATATATATATATATATATATATATATATATATATATATATATATATATATATATATATAACGTCTGAATGAAATAATCTGTAAAGCAGAGTTTTAACATGGTAATATCCACAAACAGATATTGAGATATGTGAAATTTATTCACCTTTTCGAAAATATGCCGGGGATATATATATATATATATATATATATATATATATATATATATATATATATATATATATATATATAGCGGTATAAGGACATACCGTACCAGTACCGGTTTCTGCTATGATACCATATATAAATTGAGTTTTGTTTAATTAATTTTGGATTTCGGTAAATAGATTATCTGTTTTATGAGTATCCAACCTCTGATTTGATCTCTAACTTTTCGCACCGCATAAACTGATATATACTTACCTCAAAATAGACGTGTTTGTTTGTAAAAATTTGCTTTATCGTACTAAATCGAAATATTTTATGATACAAATCTTGGCTGTTCCACCAACAATATATCAAATCTTACTATATTTATCAAAGAACACAATTTCTCCATGAATTTTTTTGCCATTTTCTATTAAGTTAGTCCATTTAGAAAATGGGAAGATGAGGCAATAAATGTTAAGATGCTTACAATTTCAAATGGAGACATGACAATTAATTAGAAATAAAAAGTAGCAAAAGAAGATAATAGTGCACTTTAGTTGTAACATGAGAACTGGAATTATATAATCTGTCTCAAAATAAAGGATTTATCACAGAAAAAATATATTTTCTTTCTCATCACTTTGTGGTATTCAATAGTTCATAGAGTGATGCGCTGCACTGTGAAAAAAAAAATTTGATACAAAACGTTATGGAGTAATCTCACAACCCATCTTTTTGAAACATGACTTACTACGGTGCTGTTTCACAAACATAGCCGAATACGTTCCCTTAAACATTTACAAAATAAATACCCATAAACATACATGTATATGCTTATAATCATCTATGCATATACATGCATATAAACATGTATATAAGGCCATAAAATACTCATGTTAATACTATTTAAACACGTATACATGAATATGTGACCATAAGAATGATCATATTCATGTCCTTACACGGGTATAAATACATACTCATAAAATTGTCATAGTCATGCCTTACACGGGTATACATAATTACCAATAAAATGTTCATATTCATGCCTTACGCGGGTATACATAATTACCAATAAAATGTTCATATTCATGTCCTTACACGGGTATACATAATTACCAATAAAATATTCATATTCATGTCCTTACACGGGTATATATAATTACCAATAAAATGTTCATATTCATGCCTTACGCGGGTATACATAATTACCAATAAAATGTGCATATTCATGTCCTTACGCGGGTATACATAATTACCAATAAAATGTTCATATTCATGCCTTACGCGGGTATACATAATTACCAATAAAATGTTCATATTCATGCCTTACGCGGGTATACCTAATTACCAATAAAATGTTCATATTCATGCCTTACGCGGGTATACATAATTACCAATAAAATGTTCATATTCATGCCTTACGCGGGTATACATAATTACCAATAAAATGTTCATATTCATGCCTTACGCGGGTATACCTAATTACCAATAAAATGTTCATATTCATGCCTTACGCGGGTATACATAATTACCAATAAAATGTTCATATTCATGCCTTACGCGGGTATACCTAATTACCAATAAAATGTTCATATTCATGCCTTACACGGGTATACATAATTACCAATAAAATGTTCATATTCATGTCCTTACACGGGTATATATAATTACCAATAAAATGTTCATATTCATGCCTTACGCGGGTATACATAATTACCAATAAAATGTGCATATTCATGTCCTTACGCGGGTATACATAATTACCAATAAAATGTTCATATTCATGCCTTACGCGGGTATACATAATTACCAATAAAATGTTCATATTCATGCCTTACGCGGGTATACATAATTACCAATGAAATGTTCATATTCATGCCTTACGCGGGTATACATAATTACCAATAAAATGTGCATATTCATGCCTTACGCGGGTATACATAATTACCAATAAAATGTTCATATTCATGCCTTACGCGGGTATACATAATTACCAATAAAATGTGCATATTCATGTCCTTACACGGGTATAAATACATACTCATAAAATTGTCATAGTCATGCCTTACACGGGTATACATAATTACCAATAAAATGTTCATATTCATGCCTTACGCGGGTATACATAATTACCAATAAAATGTTCATATTCATGTCCTTACACGGGTATACATAATTATCAATAAAATGTTCATATTCATGTCCTTACACGGGTATACATAATTACCAATAAAATGTTCATATTCATGTCCTTACACGGGTATAAATACATACTCATAAAATTGTCATAGTCATGCCTTACACGGGTATACATAATTACCAATAAAATGTTCATATTCATGCCTTACGCGGGTATACATAATTACCAATAAAATGTTCATATTCATGTCCTTACACGGGTATACATAATTACCAATAAAATGTTCATATTCATGTCCTTACACGGGTATACATAATTACCAATAAAATGTTCATATTCATGCCCTTACACGGGTATACATACATACCCGTTCTCTGAAATGAAACGACGGATAGTTGGTTTATTGATTGTGGATGTTTACAGCCTAGCAGCACCCTATAGATGTATGGAGCCATATAAATGGTTATATGATACAGATGAATGTATCGAAAAGTTGTATCAACAATGAGCGATAAAAAGGACACAAACAAATTGATAAAACTGAGGATAATATACACAATTTCTCCGTCAACGGGTAATGTATATGGTGTGCATAGAGGGTAATTAGATTGGAGGTCGCAACGATATTTCCTAAAGTTCTTCACAGTGAATGATTCTTTCTATGAATCGCACCCTAGTGGGTCTTCATCCTTTAATATGTAACAGTGGGTTATATAAGAATAATCAGTTACAATTCTTGCAATGACTACTTCGTCCTTAATGTTAGCCATGTACGAAGGAGTCCAATTGCCTAAGGTTGATCTGATCACATAGAACTTGTTATTTTTTATTTAATAAATAAGTATTTGTTTTTTCATTCTTTTTAAATCAGTGTATACAAATTTTAAAATGTATTGTAGAGATAGGGCTTGATGGATAAAATCTAAACTGAAGGAGTTATGACAAGAAAAAATGACGTTTTATTCTTATCACTTCTCTGTAAGTAAAGACTTCAAATTGTGATTTGTCTCATTTTTAAAAGTCTTGGTATATACAATTTTCAGCAAGAATCTTCTAACGTGGGTATTAGAAAGATGCCGATTACCATTTAGCTGTTTCCAATACATAAATATGTATAAATATACATATCCAAAACATACATAAATGTACATGCATATAAAATTTACACACTTCCATTTGCTCCATATAACATAAATACAAAGCAGTAAACATAGCAGTTGTGGAAATAAAAAGCATAAACATAAAGTAAAGAAATTAGGAATTTAAAACCTCCCAAAATATTAAATATGATGGAAGTTAATAGGTAAAGATGTGAATATTTCTATAAAGA
This sequence comes from Sinohyriopsis cumingii, assembly GCA_028554795.2. Classification (NCBI taxonomy): domain Eukaryota; kingdom Metazoa; phylum Mollusca; class Bivalvia; order Unionida; family Unionidae; genus Sinohyriopsis; species Sinohyriopsis cumingii. The sequence goes on along the minus strand of CM068841.1, from coordinate 25,474,473 downwards.
TATATAAAACAAAAGATTAAAGTAAAACATGAAACTGTAGAAGCGTATGGCCAAACATTTTTAATCCAAAGAACATTCCTCTCATAATCGTATGTCAGCTGCTTGCGATAAGACTTCATTTTAAAACAAATTTTACCAATTAGTCTGGCATTTGAAACATATGTGGTCTCCGTGCCTTCATGATAAACTTGTCAGTATACATATGAACTTAAAGATGCCCAGAACGGGTAAAATGTTAACAAACTGAACGATATATCCATGGAGGTTTCAGCTATAAAAGGTGTGCATAGAAAATTGTCCGCAAAGATGTATATTAATTTCTTCCAATATAGTTTATTTTCAGGGGCGAAAATGACAAAGTAATTTCTTTTAAAACTTTTATTACCATCTAAAGTTATGGTTGGTAATATAAACGACTTTCCCAATGATGAAACTTTTGCTCTTTCCATGAACCATTTTCTAGACCAAATAAAGGTAAATGTGTATGAATTGATAATTAATGAAATGATTATTAAAGAAATGTCAGATAAATTCTTAGCAAAAACAGTTTCAAATAATAGCATAGTATACGTCCTTCTCTTTGTTGAATAATGTTCTATGTAGATAACTTAAATGTTTGTTCAGAAATAAGTAATCGTCTGTCAGTGTGACCTTGCTAGTCTGACTCGAATCAGTAGTTTAGTTCTTACCTAAACTAAAGGCATCCAAAACGGTGTGCTGAGATATGTTATCTAAAAAGTCCTGCTATTGTAAAAAGATAATTCTACGTTCTCTTTCAGTGATCTTGACCTTTCACTGTTTGACTCTAACATCAATATGATTCTTCCTTAATGCAAGTGAAAGCTATTCCCAATGTTCAGTAACTGCAGATGGTGGACAACCCATTTTAGTTTGCTAAACCATATTTCTTCATTTGTAAGTGACATAACGTTTAAGCCAAATATCAATAGAGTTCTTCCCCACCTTAAGATAAAGCCATCAATAATCATTGCGACATCCGTCATGACCAACATGTTACATGTTGAAGAAATTAATGAGACCATTCAATTATGCTCTTTTCTTTGCAACCAGTAAAATTAGAAATGTTTTAAAATCCTTATAATTTATGTATGTATATATATATATGTATGTATATATATATATATATATATATATATATATATATATATATATATATATATATATATATATATATATATATATATATATATATATATGTGTGTGTGTGTGTGTGTGTGTGTGTGTGTGTGTGTGGCAGACAACAAATGAGCAACGCAAAAGAACTCACATTTATTAAGTTATTATAAATCAGTGGAGTGCAAATAAATGGAGTATTCATATTTCAATCATTTAAAGAAAAAATGCACATCAAAATGCAACATTTTTATTGGCAACTAGTGCTCTGCAATTATCAATAATTTAGTAAAAATCAAGAGAAAATTATTTTTAAATTACTGTCTGACTGATAGTGTAAAACATGTATGAAGTTTCCAGCACCACTTAGCAAACAAGAATCCTGATTTGGCGGGCCCCCTCGATTTACGCGCGGAGCCGCCTGTGAGCATGGCATTTGGAAATAATCTTATAAGCAAGTTTTGTATTATATTGAACTTAAACTTTCTTCCATCGCGTTAAAGTTACTTTCGGTCTATGGATACTTTTTTAGAAATTACTAAATAGCGAGCCCTTAAGAGATCGGATCCCGATTGGTCCAAATCGGTCCAATCGGCCTAAGACCGGCCCTGGAATTTTCCATAACAATTGTTCCATTCAAGAAGAGTACTGTGAACAGCATTTAATATGCCCTCTATATAAGCATCTCCAATTTTAGTGCATTTTCTTTGTCAGATCCTGTGACTTTGTTTTCTTTCCCAAGTGAAAGCAACCATGAACGTTTCGATTAGCTCATGAAGTAATGTTACTGCGCATAAACCACTATTCTTCCGTGCGTCATACTGACACTAAAAAAATCAAAGGGTCTAGGAGAAGCTATGTACAAAGTTTGCTAACCTTAGATGACAGAACTCGACTTTTGGTATTGAAACCATTTTTCCTCTTGTAATCCCAGTGGTCTTAACGGTTTGAAAATCAAATCGTTAGGCAACTTTGGTGACCATATTGGATTTGCAAAACCCACGGAGTTTGCTTGGGGACAAGTAGACCATCGGATGAATAGGTATAGCTTAATGGGAATCATTCCAGTACATTATGAATAATTAGAATAAACCTTGGTAACGAATAGAGAGATGACCTCCATCAGACTATCCAATAAGATTGTCCTATTCTAAAGTCCAGTCAAACTAAATGTTAGCCCAATAGCAGGCTGTCCGCAAACCTTTTAATTATATGATTGGAGTTAGTGTTTAGCACTGAATTTAGCAATAGACAGATTCAATGGAAGATTATTGCAACATAAAATTCTTCTTTAACATTTCAAGCCTCTGGAAACAAACAATACTTTGGTGTTTACATCCAAAGTCTCTTTAAGTTTAGTACTGTACCCAAACGTAGAACTAAAATGAAACACTAACGTGTTGTCAAGCTGGCCACGATGGTGGTAATACAGGCAGTCACATCAACACCATTTTTATTTAGGACCAACTACGCATCGTAAGTCAAGTTGAAAATCCATGTCAACACAACCATCTGTTCAGCACTAGAACCAATAAGATGATTTTCACACATGCCACCACAGCAGCCATGGTGGCTGTAAACATGGCACCATTTACATTTACAACCAAATAGACATTACAAATCTCTAAACAAAAACCCCACATCAACATGGCCATTCATTTAAAGAAGTACTGGTAACAAGATTTTCTAGATTGTCACCATATTTGATGTCACGGTGTTATTTAGAATCAATTAAACCTTAGAATTAATGTTACTTAAGTTCCATGCCAAATATCACAATAGTTTAGAAGCAGTGATGGCAGGTAAAAATACAAAATGTGGGACTGTTTCTCCAAAAAGAGCCAGCTGGTGGATCTATGGATGGACTGCCAACAACTGGTATTCCTTCTTTATTAGTTGGTGGCATTTTCTTTCGATCTGACCCTTTGATCTTCTCTTTGGGATTTTTTTCTTCTTCTGCATGTTCTCGATTGGAGTATATTCTGGTAGAAATCACTCCTTCAACAGGTAACCAAACGCTCATTAAAAGGTATGCCGGCTTTTTTAACAATGGGCCTTGATACACATCATATCCTCTATCATCGGCCTTGGCAAACATGCTGCATACTATGCGCAAACTGCAGCTGAGTGGCATTAATAATCCAAGAACATCAACAGTCATGGGGGATAGAGGTTTTATTATTAATTATCGTGTGGAGTGCATGCCAAGCCAATTAACATCGTCATCATAAGCCGGGTGCAGAGCCTGCTGTACACCGGGCAACGTTATCAGTATACAGTTGTTCACAATATGCGACATGGTCTGTGGAGCTCCACAGTTACAGGTTGACTACACATTGTCCTGTCCTGTTCGGAAACGGTTTATCGTGGTCCATATAGGTTGAGGAGTGTTGAAGCCAGGAGGACAGACAGATAGATCAGCTACGAGGCAGTGATTTACTACGTCTGTTGAAGACCACTCACCACTATGTAGAAATAGATGTCGTATCCTCCGATAACGGACCTAACTAGACTGGGTTTCTCGAATCCAAGCGGACTGCTGGATGTGCAGTGATGTCCATGTACAGTGTAAGTTTTTCACTAGCATAAATCTTAGCCAGCTGTTTTGTGGTTGCTTCCTGACGACGGCGAGGTGGAGGAGGAATGTTGCAGAGTACTGGTAGCCATGGTAAAGGAGTAGGCCGTAGTGTTCTAGTAATTATACGCAGTGTTGTGTTCAAATGGACTTCAATTCGCTTGGTATGGGACAATAGAGCGTATAGAGGGGAGAAATATACAGCTGTCGAATAACAGAGGGCCAGAGCTGATGTCTTGAGTGCCTGACACTAGCTCCCAGGTTGAGCCAGCCAGTTTGCGGAGCAATGTCAAATTCGTACATGAACGTGCGCGACTGGTGTTTTAGGCAGATCATTGATATAGACATTGAATAGACTTGGCGAAAGAACAGACCCCTGTCGGAGTCCATTAGTCGGACTTCTCTAAGAGATACAGCTCTCTCGGATGTGTACTATGAAGCGCATGTCGCGATGAAACAGTTCGATTCTCTCAACTGTCCAGAGCGGCAATACTCTAAAACGTTTCAGCAACAGACCTGGTTGCCAGACCGTGTCATATGGCTCTGTTAGATCAAGGCAAACAACACCAGTTTTAAGGTTCCTCTGAAACCATTTTCAACAAACGTAGTCAGAGGAAGGAGTTGGTGGGTCTCAGGTGTTGCGGCCATGCCAGAAGCCTGCCTCCTCAACAGTTATGGTTTTCACCAAGTCTGAGCCACTTCTGTGGAGCATCAAACGCTCAAGTATCTTAAGACAGACTGAAAGCAAGGAGATTGGCCAAGTCGACCAATCAAGCTTCAGCATTTCCGGCTGGAGCGCGTGAAGTTCAGTGACCATGTCATTTCTTCCAAGCGAGTGCGCCTGGCAGTGTACATGGATTAAATCCAGTGATCTGCTATGTCTGGGTCTCAAGATATTTCATGCTCACTGAGACGAGCCTGACACTCTTCACCCAAAGAGACAGACGATGGATTTCTTATGATGTGTATCAGAACCCAATAAGTAAAAAATGCCAAAATCTACCAGATTGCTATTATTCATAATATGTACAATCCATGGATGAATAGCACGCAGATCAGACTGTGTACAGTATTTGCACACGTCAGTCAGTGCTGAATCGATCAAAACTTGCAAAGACTATTTGTTCTGCGATTACAATTCAGACAGATTGGATATATAATTAAGTAATTTAACTGATGGAAATATAATCACAGCCCTGAATTTCTTTTATCCTAAGAACGAATCTGGTATATAATGGTAAAAACTCAGAACGGTTCTATTTTGGAGGAGTTTATGGAGGTCTTTAGAAGCGTCATTAAACTACCATGAGACCGGAATATAAAGTCTGTAGCAGAGAAACTTCGATCGCTGTACCGTTTAAGTGCATCATATCGATTTATCAAAGAAGCATAGCGGATGTTATATGCGTTTTCGGAAAATCATTCATAGCACATGGATAAATTGATTAACTTATAAGTGACTTTAGAAATGAAAAGTAATCAATTTTGGCAGGCTTTTTGCAGAAAAACGTAGAATCTTTGCAGGTTCACCCTCTACGTATGAAGCGTTGAAATGTTTAATAATATTAGCTCAAATGATGAAGACATCCAATAATATTTAAGCAGATCTGTTTGACCTATTATATAAGAATGAAATCATAGCAAATTTACAAGATGATATATCGCGATGCGGAAGAAACGCTGCTCGTAAAAGAGAAAATAAATAATGGCTGTTGTTGAACATAAACAACCAAAATATTTCGAAGAGTTGTACAGGACGTTTAATATTATTGTGTATAACATACATACATACATACATCCCTACATACATACATACATACATATATATATATATATATATATATATATATATATATATATATATATATATATATATATATATATATATATATATATATATATATATATATAATACCAGAGAAATAAAAGATCATATGATATGTACAAACTCTCCGGCATGTTTAGACTCATTGGATTCGATGCTCCAAACAGAAGCATGCGAGTTGACGCGATACTCATTGAAAGATCATTTGAGCTTATTTAGGCCTAGACGAATTTAAGACACATTCTCCATACGTCAATGGATTTATTTGTTATGGGGTATTTAGATAACGCGCCGGTTCCTTTATAAAACCATCGTGTGGTATTTCAGATCAAGATCAATGACGATTTATGAATCTTGTGTTTACTCCCAATTAGATAAACTTTTACACACACAGACAAACAAACACACATGCATATATATATATATATATATATATATATATATATATATATATATATATATATATATATATATATATATATATATATATATATATATATATATACATATATATATACATATATATATATATATATATATATATATATATATATATATATATATATATATATATATATATATATATACATAGATAGATAGATATATATAGATATTTACAGTCATGAACTCAACTCTGTCTGTCTGTTGAACAAAACTGTCGTGCTGTTGAGGACGAAAAACCCCGGCGTCGTATTGAGGATGAACAAAACAATCACTGGGATAAATAAAAACGTGTTTCTTCTGCTATTCATAATGAAGCTGCTGATATGTTCGTGACCGAACATATCAAACACAAGTACCGTAAGTATAATTTCACAAGCGTAGTGATAAGTTAGAAATTCAAGTGGCAATTATCCCAACCACCTACAAACCAGGCATGGACGCTCGACCTGGATATTGTTCTTAATGTGCATCTGGTTATGCCACTTAGTCGTGAGAAGATTGGATTGAAAATGACAACGTCGTGGATTCATAGCGGTGCCCCACAATCCTGAACCGAAAATAAAAAACACCATCAATGACAAAATTGGCAGAGGTATTGAACATTTTCAAAGGCGTTAGAGAAATACACAAATACTGGATCGCGATGGACAATAGACATATGTCCTTAAGTCGAGATACATCTCTCACCATATCAACTGTTTCGTGGATTCAGTTACATATCAGAGTGGATTCCACCAAGGTCAGTGATACACGTAAAGAATTTTGACAAGCAATGTTTTAAATTGACAATTTTTTCAGCGTTATATCCGGCTAGTGACAATAAAGACACGCCAAGAAAATACCGGAAGCACCTAGGTAAACCCAACCTTTGTAATAACGAATTATCCCTTGCATGTTACCAAGGCCGCAATGAACAAATTTAAAACACTTAACACAGATAACACCGTTAATGTGTTTACGATAAAGGCTTTTATCCACTTCGGCTCTCCCCATATGGGCAACATGGACGACCTCAGATTGATGTGTTAATACTCCTTGATTTGTTTTGTTCAGAATTGGTATCGCACTATGTTTTGATGCATACGTTTGCTCGGCTGCTTAACCAATACAGCAAGCAAAAGCATAAGAACATTTCGGGCAGACGTTGCATGCATCTATTTAACACCCAACAACTACTTACCGACCATGACCTTTACTGTGGTAGAACCAGTGAACCCGCCAAAAACATTCTCACATTCGCGACGGTGCAAAGAAAGATGAAAGTTCCATGTATCATCTACGCAGACTTTGAATGTCTCAACATTCCAGTAGAAAGCTCTGCTTCCAAAGACTAAAACGGGTCCAGCCAAACAACACAAGTAACTGAGCATGAACCGTGTGGATTTTTCAACACGGCAGTTAGTTTTGACGGGCTAACTAAATTGCCAATATTGTATCGTGGCAACGATACGGTTAAGGTGTTTCTTAAATTACTGGAGCTTAACGCTGACTGTATTCAAGAACAGCGCTCTTCACCCAAAGACATGATGATGACTTGTGATAACATTCGTGAGTTCTCCGCACAAACTTATTGCTGGATTTGTGATAATCATTTTTCGAAAAGGCTGAAAACTGAATGTTCCGGTTCCGGTTACAAAGTCCTTGATTAGTATCAGATCTCTATCATACAGCGCATGCAATCTACAGTTAAGAATTGACCAAAACAAAACAAGACTCCTTTTGTTTCATAACTTTCGTGTATGATAGCCACTTAATAATACAAGCAATAGCCACCACATCTAACTCACCCAAAAGCTCGATTACCAAAAATATGGACAAATATATGTCGTTTTGGCTTAGATGATTACAGTTCATCGGTTCGTTACAGTTTATAAATTTCTACTTGGAGAACTTAGTAAGCAGTTTATCAGCGGAGAACTTCGCTATCACTCGTAGATACTATCCAACAAATACGGACCTGCTGACATGAAAAGGTGTGTATCTGTACGAGTACGTGACAAACTGGAACAAGTTTACGAAATGAATTTGCCACTAATCGAAGGGTTTTATTCATCGCTGTCACGTGAAGTCATTTGAAAAAGTTCAAGTATGTGAAAAAGGTTAACTGACACGATCTGTATGTGATCACAGATGTGATGTTGCTCGTTGATCTGTTTAAGAAGTTCCGTGACACTGCAATACACACTTGTACAGACTCGGTCCTGCACTTTACTTCTCAACACAAGGTATGGCTTGGGATGAGTTATTGTCAGTAACCAAAATCGAGATGGAATTGCTGGAAGGCATCGATATGCGTCTGTTTATAAGAGCGAACATTTCGTTTCGGTAACCTATGATGAGTCACAAATATGCACACACCATCAACCCAGACGTGGATGGATATAACCCCGTTACCCCGAACAGTCACATAAGTTTCTCAATAAAATGACCGCTATGAATAGGCAATGATGCAATCTTGGTCAGTTGTGAGGTTCCAGTGGACCGATACATTAATGTGCAAGAGCACCTGCGCGACTACAAGATCAATAATGACAACGGTACTTCTTTCAAGCTGATATGGAATACCTTGAGCATTTACATGACGCGCACAACAATCATCCGTTGGCCCTATAAGCGTTTCCGGTGTCTCGTACATGGTAGTCTCTGTATCAGAGACCGTTCATGGATGAATCTGAACGCAAATACGCAGAATACAAAAACATGTACCAAGTCTTTTTACCAAACTCAATTGTGCACAGCACGTGCAAAGTACAGAGCTGTATCTGCGATTGGACATGCGAGTGCTTCAATTCTACCAGCACTCTTGGATGGAGCTGTATATCCACAAAAAGGGATCCGAGAGCAATGGACACTAATGACATTGAGAAGGGCTTTGTCAAGCTCTTGAACAATTCATTGTTGGGAATAACCACGGGAATCTGAGCAAAAGAATTCGAGTCGACCTTGTCCCTGATAATGAGCAAGACACGTTTGAAAGATCCATTATTGACTTGGTCTTTGAATCTAGAAAGAGCATTCATGGTGGACGTGGTGCCGTTCACAGCAAATAACGCCGCTACCAAAACCAATCCAGGTTGGCCTCTCGAAGCAGCTATTGTACCAGTTTTACTAGCACAAGGTCAAATCGGGTAAAGATGCTGTACGCTGACACTGACTTTCACTGACGCACATCACCAGCAACGATGTGTACGCGGACATGGCACAAGCATGTTTGATTAATGAATTTGTCGCCAGCGATTATTCCAAAGAAGATCCATTGTTTAGTAACGCCTATGAAAAGATTGTTGGTAAGTTTAAAGAATAAAACTCGGGTACAACAGTATGAGGGACTGCGGCATGAAATATACTCGATTGTAGTCGGACTACACGACTCTAAAAATTAAAAGGGGAGAAAAAGGAGTTGCACGGGCTATAAGGGTCTCCAGCACTACTTGTACGTGATATGTATTCATGGTTAAGGCGAAGTTGCGCAATCGGCAAACATGATACGATGTCAGAACCAGCACACGGGTGTTTACCGATACACTAAAGTGCGTTTGTTCCAGTTAGAAACCAGGTGATAGATGCTCCCTGATGGAATAATCAACTACGCGTTCGACCATCTTGCTATCGCTCCTGATAAAGGTTATCGTAATACACCAGTGCATAAACATCGACAATGGTTTACGCGTACGTATAGGTTCGCAATCATCCCTGACCATCGTATTGGTTGTTTTTGAGTAATAGTCAGCTCCTAGATAGTAAATCCATCTCGAGTTCAAACAAGTAGTTGAAGAGCAACGGATTACTACAACTTATGTCAAACTGATCGGGTGATTATGTAGAGAAAATATGATATCCGCCTAATTAACCTCATTTTGTGTTCTGGATATCGAACCATCTACGTTACATCTTTCTTGGTACTTGTAGGTAAATTTGCCATAGCGCTTGTTTTGGCTAGTCATGATTAAGTAGCCCTATGAGTAACGTATGTGGCACTTGCTACTTGCTAACTCTGTACAGTCATCAACTACGTATTTCCAAACTCAGTTCTTGAATTGATCATTGGTCCTGCATGATCAGGTAAAACTCAGGTGACGATAAATATGATTCTAAAATGGTGTAAGTGAGATCGGTTGATAATCAGTCTTGTTAAGATATTTCACAAGACTTTCAAAAGGCACATAGCAGAGGTGGGTGGAATAACCAGCACTATCGATATCTTTTCAACTACAAGATCAATAATGACAACGGTAATTCTTTCAAGCTGATATGGAATACCCTGAGCATTTACATGACGCGCACAACAATCATCCGTTGGCCCTATAAGTGTTTCCGGTGTCTCGTACATGGTAGTCTCTGTATCAGAGACCGTTCATGGATGAATCTGAACGCAAATACGCAGAACACAAAAACATGTACCAAGTCTTTTTACCAAACTCAATTGTACACTGCACGTGCAAAGTACAGAGCTGTATCTGCGATTGGATATGCGAGTGCTTCAATTCTACCAGCACTCTTGGATGAAGCTGTATATCCAGAAAAGGGATCCGAGAGCAATGGACACTAATGACATTGAGAAGGGCTTTGTCAAGCTCTTGAACAATTCATTGTTGGGAATAACCACGGGAATCTGAGCAAAAGAATTCGAGTCGACCTTGTCCGTGATAATGAGCAAGACACGTTTGAAAGATCCATTTTTGACTAGGCCTTTGAATCTAGAAAGAGCATTCATGGTGGACACGGTGCCGTTCACAGCATTGCTGAAGCATCTACCATTGACGATTTGAATACAATACAAACCAGTCTTACAGTATGCGACAATGTGGTGCTTGTGCACCATATCAATCCTGCACAAGTTGTCAGCATAAAAGCACAGACTTGATTTGTTGACTCAGCGATACGCACATCTACATAACTTAGTCGTGACAACTGTATGTTGATAATATCTTCTGGCATCGACGCGCATAGTCCTGGAAATATTCGTTGGACGTGGTGTGCAGCAGACCATTTAATGAATGAATTTCGTGATATGTTTGCGCGGATCACAAAGGATCCATACACTTTTCTCACCGTTAAGCTGACTGAAATATGTAGCGGTACATACCGAGCTGGTTGGACACGAATGAGTCTTAGACATCAATTTAACAATAAAAATCAATTAATGACATATCTGCCAGGATGTCAAAAAAGCCTTTGGAAAGCGATGCAGTGAAGCTGCTTGTGAACACCAGGAATTAATTTAGAATGATATAGAAGGTCGACAAACGTCAAATATATATTACAGTTACAAGACACTGCACAAGAAGACATCACAGCCGGTTTTAAACAAACATTTACACCGCTAATTATACCCGTAAAGGAAATTGCTGAACGTGCGAAAAGTTACATGAAATAAATTGCAAGGAAAGCAAAACCAAACCAAAGACCTGTTGCATTCACACCAGAGCAGTAACCAAAACAAGGGGAAGGGACTATGTGACGCTAACGACCTAGCTGATAGACGCACCCGAAATTATTAATGATTTGTCAGATACTGGCTACAAATGGCCTCATAGAGAGAGACATCGCTGATCACGAACTTGTTGAACATATTATAGATGTGTACGACGAACAAAGTTCGTACACCAATGGCGAATTCTGAAACGATTGAGTGTACGTTTTACGCAAAATATCTGCTGCCATGCAACATTTTGTAATAAATACAACGCACAGCGTTACCTAATTTGATTACAATCTGATCAACGAAGCCATAATTCAGTGTGATATTTTCTGCAACTGTTACCGCCGGGTAATCACGCACACTAGAGATCGCATTTATTCGTTGCGCGTTTACTAATATCCGATCACAACCGATAGCTGGTCTGCCAGTGAATAACTCATTTGTATTTTTATCAGACAACGGTGCCACCTGGAATACTAATGAACCCTCTGCAGGTGCCTACAACATAAAATCGACCAATGAACATACTAGACTAAGACTCATTTCGGTGACCAGAAAAGACTCTGAAGTTATATACGTGCAAATTACTCTACACTCAGTTCTATCATTGCAATAGAATCTCAACCGTATGTGGTTAACATTGCACGGTAGTCAACAAAAATCAATTTTAGGTTGACATGAAAAGCATTTGTGGTAATACACGACTTTTGCATGTGGGATATCGTGTTCTGACCAGGTACCGATTACCTCAACAACGCAGATGAATTTAACTTGTGACGCTGTCACTATTAGTTATGAAAGCAGGTTTGAACTGACGGGCGTAGCTGTTGAGGGATATATACTGTTTGTGTTTTCACCAACCGTTGAACCATGTGGTTTAATACCGATGACGCCCGCAACACCTGTGTATCTTCCGCCTCATGATAATCGTTTGATACATATTCGTTTTACTCTTGTCTTCAAGACGGACACGTTGTTGATCTGCTCAGTGTAACATTGACGATACAACCGTACATTTAAGATCGGTCTGACATGTAATATATAATGACAGTTGTACTGGACATGTGACACCCGTCCTCGTGCTTATTGCGAGAAAATCTGATTACGCGACATATTATGGAACTAGCATCGATGAAATTGTTCTTTGAGTGTTTAAGGGCGCATCAAAGGTGATTAGGGCTCTGCACCAACCCCATAGACGGCTCAATCAATTTGAGATCGACTGAGGCTAATAGTGATTAAGCACGAAAGGTTTAAGGTACACTGACACCGACAGAAACTATGCCAGCTGCGACTGGTAAAATTATTTATAAAGGCGATAGCGACTTTTGTCAGAAAATCAACTTGCGAAAACAAACGCAATTAAAATTGAGTGTTGGGGTAACATTGAAACTTTCTTCAGCAAATCAATTGGAAATATACCCGTATGTTTGACCCAATAACAACTCGCTCATCTTAATGCAGCCAGAGGCAACACAAGCGCAAAAGAGGTGGAAAATATCAATTCATTGTGGGCAACACCAGAGTTGTTAGCAGCTTTGGCTCCAGCAGTTTCAAAAGCTGAGGCGTTGATGCTGTCGAAACTGTTTCAGGACTGGCGCTGAAAAAGTGTGGTCGGTGGCAAAATAACAAAAGGAAGAAGCCTTCGACAACCTTCCGCGATCGCATAGAAACGCAGAAAGAATAAGTTGTTGAATACATCGGGAAGAGGTCTACAATTACTCGGTCGCAGAAAAACAGGCGTCCATTGACCAACCTTGATTTACTAGCGATGGCAAAATCAGTAATATATGTTCGTGTTTTCTTTATGCGAAACGAACTTGCATCGATAATGACAGTACACGTATTATCTACCTGCATATCACAACAGTACCTGATACGCATTGAATTACATATGTGATAAAATCTCAACATCGATTTTAGTTTCACTCGTATGGACTTGCAACACCAATTGAAGTCGTTAATTCTTTAACTCGAGGAGCTAGCGCCCGCCGACGACAACCACCGTTTTATTCAAGGGTTCCAATAAAAAGTTGGATGGTCCTTTATGCTGTAATTTTCTTGTTGAAGCGATGCATGAATCGGAGCCTCACCGACACGGCAAACACTTATTGATTTCACATTTGATTACGTTGATATTATACAAAATGTGTATTAACATTTAAGAACATTACTCTGTTTGACGACGAGGTGCTAATGTGGATCTGTACAGATTTGCCACCTAAACGTATTTGCTTGAGCTTACTAGACGTGTTGTTGTTAACTTCAACCAAAGTGAGTTGCAAACGCTGATGTTGACATTCATATTATTGTCAAGCTCAAAAGCATCGTTACAAACAAACCTTGTTGCTGAAGTAGCAGCAATTGTAAATAAGCAGCCTTGTACACGAGCAATACTGTGCAATGAATCCGACACCCGTTTTACAAAATCACCAATATCATCGGCGGCGAAAGATGAAATTCAGATTGACGCCTTTCATATATATGTATACGGCTACTTAACTGTCTTTGGCGTTAATGTTAAATATTAAATTTATTTTATACGTGATGGATTTTGACCATAGTGACGATGTTACAGAATTTACCTGCGGGGAGGGTGTTGCATCATTTGACATTGGATGCTAACATTGATGATAAATTTGTGACACTGTGTCGAGGAATATCTGAGTCAAAACAGCGTTAACAGACCCTTGTGCACGCTGAAATATATTCTTGTTAAGCATCTAACACAAACTGATGGTTGGATATGCCAACTCGAGGTCAGTTAGGTTTTACAGCATTATCACGTGAAAACTCTTGATCGCTGGCCAAACACTCCGGAAGTGTTTCTACAATACCGGAGTGGATTGTACTGATATATTCACCCATTAAAGTTCCCTTTTTAATTTTGTTAAACCAACAATGACTCGTTTATTTTCTCTCTTGTATTAGCGATGAGAGGAATATTTATTTGATTTATCAATGAAATTTTTCTTCTTGAACAGAGCACGCTGTTTGTATAACTGTTTGCAGCTTTTACGAGCAGGGAATCAGTGTGCATATGGAGCAGTTAAAATGAGGTAGTTGGGGGTGACACACACACGTACACACTTAACCTTACAGAATGCTTAGGAAAATAAGTACCGCACAAACCCAGGCATCCAGTTCTATTATAAATACCCAGATCACAGATCCATAATATGTCTGTTGTTATACGAATTACTGCAATCATCAGCATTGATCCTAATATGCAGGCGCATGTTATAACGGCAGATCTGGGTATTTCCACTTTGGACCTTTCCATGAGATATAAATGAGCATATACCGTGATCAGAACTTTAAACCCTCATGGTCAAAACAACATATCAGAAACCTCGCTATACACAGCCATGCATATTCACAAGTTTTGACAAGATAATCATTTTTTTAGGGCGACATTGGCTATTATATCAGCGTTTGACATAAAAGTCTATGGCGACATGTACTTTGGAATTTGTATGTTGATACAAATTCTAATTCAGGGAATCGAGTTTTAGGTTTCAAGAAATAAATATCAGAAGTAGGATTTTAATAGGTTCGGATTATTTTCTTACTTTAGTCTAACAAAAACTGGAATATTGTTTATTAAATTTTTATCTAAGTTATAAACAAATCTGAACAAGATAAATGCAGCATATTTCGTTGTGACTGATAGTTCACATTACTCAAGTGAATACAATTTGTTGGTAACCTTGGCTGGCATACTCTTGACGGGAGGCAGCTTAGTTCTAATTTACAAAGATGTATACAGTCATTCGGCAATAGCCGATGTGGCAATGTATATAATTAAACAACTTTCGAGGTACAACTATACCATAAATATAAGAGAATGCCATACTAATAAGAGAAAAGTCTAATAGAATGCACTTTCCTTACCAATATCAATTTTCCAATGGGTCTTTACTCGCTTTCTCTCTCTCTCTCTCTCTCTCTCTCTCTCTCTCTCTCTCGTTTTGTCGTCAAATCAATGCATCATGTGATTATGTCCTTACTTCTCTACCTAAGCAGTTCCGTTGATAATTGAAATGCTATATGTATTCGTATGAGTCTCATCAAATCATTGACCAGAAGGGTAAGTTTTGTTAATACTTTTACCTGTGAATTAGCCTTTCGTATTACTCTTGGCAAATCGTTGACCAGCAGGTCGATCTGTTATTATACTTTTATTTTCTTGCCAATTTGAAAACTGCATGAATACTCTAACTCTAAGACACTGACCCGATATATGGACCTGCTGCGTAATAAACCTAGTCAAACGAAAGTTTTGCAATCAAGATGAATTGGTTCCGGTGAGAAACTAGACGAAAGTAAGGGCCAACATCATACCGCATCGCCTCTCACACACACATAGTTCTGATTCAGCCCAAAATAAATTTGTTCGGTCCCTAATATTATTGTCAAATTAGAGATACGCAAATGTTGACTTCCAGACAATTTAAATTGGAGGCTTACACCCAAGCCGTGAAATGTATAGTTCAAGTAGTGTGTAAAACGATTACACTTTTCCAAGGAGAAAGCAGACACCAAGCGACAATAGCGATTCGTGTCACTCAATATTTTTCAAAATGCGTTGGTAGAAGATTTGCCTAGGGATGTCAAAGATGATATGATTGTCCATTTTTCATATCCAACACCATTTGCATCCACTCTAGAGTGAGACCGAGACGTTCAAAGAAAACGAACTGGTGGTAAATCTGATAGGATGACAGAACCAACAAGACCAGCGCAGAATGTAATTGGTTTGGTACCTCATGAAGATTACGTTTTACAATCTAGTAGCCCCAAAGTGACTTCCAGAAATACTGAGAACAATGGTTTCTGTGTCTTTGTATGTAATGTCCATATTAAATTTTCGGACAAACGATATGTGTATAAGCGAAATCTGACGCACACACTCAAGCATGCACGTCCGCATACACACATGTTTTTCTGCATTGGGTGATAGTAGAACGGGTAATACTTTCATCTGGAGACACTAGTGTTTTGAGAGATGGGTAGACAGAGAATTAAGGTTACAACGCACAGAGATAAAGAAAGAATGGTAAACGACAGAAATGTAGGACACCAATATTTTGGTTCTGTAATTTCTTTGCGGTATTATTCGACCACGGTAATTGAGTTTCTTGCGACAATCATACATTCTATGTGTGAAATGTTCATTTTTTTCTTCATTAATTCAGCATTTTATAAAATGTACGTGTTATATTTATATTGAAGACTGACTGCAAGTATCATTTGTTATATATCCCAAATATTAGAGGTATCATGTTTGGCAACACACATCGAGAGGTTATAATGTAGCAAAGTGTCCATAAACGACGGTAGGGAAAACCATCACCTAAACAAAGTCTACTGCATTCTTAAGCAACGGAGCGAAAAATAGGACAAACACTATTACGTATTTCTGAACGAATGTATTGGTTTTAAGTGAAAGTTTATCACACGGCTGTTGATACAGTCCAGTTATGCTCGCGTTATTGTTAAAAATCCATGTGTTTGTTTTGTTTCTGAAAAAGGGTTGATCTAATGCTAGAATTTTTATGTTCTTGACATATGGCAGTGTCAAATAGGATACCTGAAGTATACAAGCTCAAGTCAACTCAAGATCGTATATCATATAACGATTTACTTATGGAAGAAAAAAGTAAGGATTTAAGGTTTCGAGAAGAAAAAAATTACAAGACAAACGGAAAATTTAACGCATTTATTGCAACTACTGATCACATTTCTAGAGAGGGTTCCTAAAACAGTAACAGATACCATTAGCATTTCAATAAAAATTATGGCGACGGAGAGAGCGAGAGAGAGACAGAGAGAGAGAATGTTATTTTTACTTTTAAAAATATCACAACACTTACGTTTGTATGATATATTTTCCTTAAGAAATTTTACAAAACACATTTCATATAAATAATTACTACTGTAGGAACAAACCCACCATTGCAAAGTATCATAAGAGTGAACTGGATATGTGATTAAAAAGTACTCACAGAATAGTACATTGAAGCATTCCTTGGTGTATTTTGCAATAAGATTGACGCAATTTCTATAGGATCACCCATGGTATTATTCGTGCGTTAATTTTATTGTCTGAAAAGTGACTAGTGGTTAAGTACTGAAACACGCGTCAGATCTAACTGTGCGAATAACTGCTGAAACCAATATGAAGCTAAGGCGGTGGAAAATATCGGTTAGCCAATCACGTCACTTACAATGAGTGATGTATTGTCTGGTTTTAAATTCAACGTAGGTAATGTAGTGGTAGGCGCAGAAAAACACATATAATCTTGTCACTGTGTTAGGAGCGACTTAAGAAGATTCAAAGTTAAGGAGGTAGAAAATAGGTGTAGCCAATCAAATTGTTTATAACGAGTGACGCATTGTTTTGTTCTAAGGCAGTGTGCAAAATAATGCCTATGCTGCTGCGTTTGTACTATTGCAATGCAGACTAGAGTGTGAATTTATAATCCTGTTTTGTGTACCGTAACATTTCTTCTTGCCACATCAAAAATATTCAACTATACTATTATTGTTCGCGCTTAAAAAAATTATTTTTTTGACATTTTGACATGTAAACACATCCACATGGGAAGAGAGACAGTAGTTATATAGTATTGAGTGGTAGGTTTCTCAAACTAGTGAATTTGGGATTTGTATGAAGTGAATATTTCTGTTCAAGATCAAGTGTGTGCGTGTTTTTAAAATGGAATAAATTGGATACATTTTTTTCTCGTGACACTTGTATAATGAAGAGTCTGTTCAAGTGTCAGAAACTAAAATCACATAACTTTGTATGGCTTTGTTTCGACTTTAGATAATATGAAATATCACAAATCATTATCACAAACAGAAGAAGAAGAAAGGTTGTACAGTTGTTGTTTAGATAAAGCCCAGTCAACTTCATAACGTACTTGCTGTCTTGTACTTTTGTAGCTGCACCAAACGTAGCAAGAGCAGTTGGGGACGTCATCGCTGCTGGGGAAGAAGTGAACTCTTTTTTTATGAAATAAATATTACTAAGGACACACGAGTGTTAAATCAGGGTTGGTACACATCGTGGTCTACGAGAAAGTATAAGTGACAGAGATAAGGAAACATTGTCGCCTAGCAGCGTGGTGTTCTGAAGTACGTACACATCCTAACATTACAATGCCTTCTCTCTTGATGGCGGCAGCTGTCTTTCTTTCTTGCGACCTTTTTCTTTTGTGGTAGGTTTTGACTCGAAGGATCGTCACCCTCCAAGTTACAAAAAATAGAAAGACACAGAAAAAGACAGAAATAATCCAAAGAAAGGCTCACAGATATAAAAGAGACCCCCAAAAGAGAATTATATTGTATGAGGACAAAATATTTTTTCAAGTATATACATGGGTTCTGAGGATTGTACTTTGGTCAAAGCACTAACCATTTAATACATAACAATTTGGACATGTAACAAACATATTTACCAGTTATTTAATTATTGGTTCTGGAAAATTACTAGTAAAAAATTAAAGTTCATGCCTTAAAAATACTTTATATACAACGTACTTACAATTCATAAAAAATGATATTTTCTTTCACGCTATAATCAATGTCTATTTTAAGAAAAAGCTGAAAAAAAGAAGAAACAAACAATCAAATTTGAACAAGTTCACGTCTCTCTTTATATCCGTCACACACAAAAGTTGTTTTTGGTATGGTCAGTTACCACTCGTATCCCAACGTAAATGTTCCAATCATGTACTCCCTTTCATTCGTAAATCTACTGGTATATCCATCGCAATAAGCAGATGAAGTGCAGTCATAGTCTTAAGCCCATGGATGTACAACATATGCCACAGGAATTGTCACTTTTACATAGGTGATGTCAAATTCTTCTCTCGTTGTCTGGGTGTCTTCCATTACCCCCCAAACGTTTAGAAGTTAATTCTGCAGACGTTCTAAACCCGAGACATACAGAAGAGTTCAAAGTGTTGTGATACATAGGCTCAAATGACCTCAATCTTTGACTTGACACTGTCTTTTTAGTTCCTCTAACAGTGAGTCAAATAAGTCCGTAATGAAACCACCTGCTTTCTCGGGTGGAACGACCGAAGTGAAGTCTTTAAATTTCACCATATATGTGTAAGTCGTCGCTCTCAAATTTCTGGAAGTTGATGTGTGAGTCATTTGGATTCTAAACTACTCTCTGGGGTTTACGGAATCATTTTACTTCTCGTACGCACTGTGCTGTGACTGTGTGGTGGAGAAAGAGGTCGATGATGTTTTTATATAGACCTTTCTTCTGTGTGAAATGGTTCATCTTTCTAGCTCTACGTTTCTTCTCGTAATGAAGTTTCGGTCTTGGAAGTCTTCCCCTTTATTTGCTGGTCAACATTGGCATGTCTGTACGGTAACGGGAAGTGATTGAAAAGCCGTACTCTCTTCCGGCAGACGATTTATACAGTTTCTTTTACAACGGTCGAATACGGATTTGATGAGTGAGAAAACGTACAATTTTTGTTAGGTTCATAGATGTTCACTCTAAATTCTCGATCCTCTCCAGACGGCAAAGCTTCTTGCAGCACCGCAAAGGTCACCACTTGACTATATCGATGATTCAGCGTCAATCCTTTGACTTAGCACTAGGTGTGAAATTCTCCTCGTTTGTCTCGGTATTCGCAGCCATAATGTTTAGGACTGTCGCTAGCAGAACTTAAAATCTTGTTTTCGGGGTACTCGTCCGTCCAGGCTCCTAGACGGTCTCCTTCGATCTCATGGTGAGTATTATCAAAGTCATCTATGAAGATGCAACTGGTCTTGTCAAATTACATGACTCGATCTCCTAACTGGTGTATAGCTTCGTACAATTTTAAGTGAGCTTGGGGCGTGACGTAGGCCACAATTATGACATTTCCAAATGTGTCGGCCTGTACAAACACTAGTTCTTCTTAGTAACTGACTAGAATCAAATCTTAGTGAACTACATCCACGTGTTTCCGTGTTTCACATATTTTGTTTTGTCATGAATCATCTGGACGTATCAGGAAGGTTCTGTCAAGATCTCCGTCTTGGATAAACACGGTCGTTGTGCCATTTTTCCCCACAAGCAATTCAACATGATCTTGTCAAACGAACGATATCCTTCCTTTTGCTCGACGTGGTCTAAAGTGATGCGCTCATTGGAACGATACTCCTCTTTGAATTTATGTTGGTCTTGGGGAGTGTGACACAAGGAAGTATAGCTACTTGCTTCTTGCTTGAGTTTCAAGAATGCTTCGACGTAGCTGGATCAAATGCCTTCTGAGTGTCGCCGCCCTTTTGGTCCTGATCTTTTTTGGGAAAGTGGTAAATGTCTTACACTTCTAACAGTTGGTCATGGTTACAAGTTGCAACACAAGTACGTCACGAAGGAATCATCAGTTTTACCTGGCAATGGTAAGGTAAGACGGGATGGTACGAGTCAGTGGGAGGTAAGACTTTGCATTTAATCAGTCCCTCGTAATGTCTATTTTTTTTTCACGTCGATGTGTTCCGTCAGCAATTGTGGTTAACTTGATGAAAAGCAATAATATTTGTACACATAAGGATACAGCGAACACACGTCCAGGTATTTGATTTCTTCTCATTTCTCCTCGTCCGTGTGGTACATAGAGCGTGAGGAATAAACTATTCCGGTGGTCGAGAGGATCTAACAGTTGTAACTTTTACATGATGCGCTTAAATTCGAGATCAGTTTTCAAAAGGCGTCGTGCCCGTATTCCCACAATTCAGTGAATCGGTATATTTGTTGTTCTAACTTCAAGCGTTGTTGACACGAATTCTCTTACATGTTTACCGTGGTAATCTGTAAAAATTTATTTTTCGCGTCATGCTGAGGGTAAAAAGTAGGGCACCCGTGAAAAAAGCAACCGTGAAGAGAAGGCAATGACAAAAGAGCGATTCTTTGACATCGCTAGCTCAATTTTCTACTGACTCATTTTGAAAAGTATTGTCGCTTGGTGTCTGTTTTTCCTTGGAAAAGTGTAATCGTTTTACACACTACTTGAACTCTATACATTTCATGACGTAGGTGTAAGCCTTCATTCTCAATTTTCTGGAAATATTTTTTGCGTATCTCTAATGTTACAATAATATTAGGGACCGAACGAATTTATTTTGGGCTGAATCAGAAATCTCTTGGTTTTGAGACGTAAGTGGAGGACAGTGATTCAGGCTCGCGATCATGTCGTCTTCGGAAACGCTAGCATATATTTGAGGTAACATTTCAGCTCCTCTGTGTGTGTGTGTGTGTGTGTGTGTGTGTGTGTGTGCGAGGCGATACGGTACGATGTTGCCTCTTACTTTCTTCTAGTTCCTCGCCGGAACCGATTCATCTTGATTGCAAAACTTTCGTTTGACTAGGTTTCTTACGCAGCATGTCCCTATATAGGGTCAGTGTGTTAGAGTTAGAATATTCATTCAGTTTTCAAAGAGTCAAGAAGATGGAAGTATAAAAACAGATTGACCTGCTGGTCAAAGATTTGCCAAGAGTCATACGAAAGCCTAATTCACAGGCAAAAGTGTTAACAAAACTTACCCTTCTGATCCATGATTTGATGAGAGTCATACAAAAGTTTATAAGTGTTGATGAAGTTTGCTATATCTAGTAGGTATATGTGTATTTGTCTCCAAGAAAGAGAGACAAAAGTCAATATGCCTGTTATCTTTTTCAGGAGAATGCCTCTGGGCTTCAGAGTGTCCTAAGAAAAAGAAGAGAGGAAACAAGAGAAGAGGCGAGGGGTTCCAACGAAGAAGAGGTAGAAAGTGACGACGAGGAAGAGCTTGAGCCAGTGAAGATATGGAAATGGAAAAAATGGAGAAATTTCATAGAACTTATAAAATAGAATATACCAACAAGAAAACTTAAGTGTTTCTTGGTCTTGAATTTTATAATACAGATGATGTCTGTTGTTTTTTAATGGACATGTATGAAGATATGTTCTTTCATCTCGCTCTATCCTTCTGGGTCATGTGTTAGAACTGAAATGGAAAGGATGTTTTCCTTCGTGTTCGCGCATTAGGCATCCAAGTTGAAAAAATGGGTCACTGTTCATACATAACTGTGGTGTCTTGATTTTAGATTTTAGAAAAATACTCACACAAGCAGACACTGACACCATAGAATGATGGGTAAAGGAGTTGGCATAGTGTATGTATTTGTATTTCTGTATTTTTTGCATGTCTTTGTTTCGTTGGTCCCGATAAAACCTGCAAGGTTTTGAGGCTATAAATTTAGACTAGATTTTTTCATAGGATTGTCCAACAAGTTGAGGCTATAAATATATACCAGACTTTCTTCTTTGGGATTTCCCACAGGAGAAGAACCCCAAAAGGCTCTTTCCAGGGCCACAAACTTAACTGGAAAATATATACTCTTTCACTATTACCCACAAAAAATGGGTGTCTTGTGTTGTAGAAGTATTTGTGTTCTTGTTTTTTTTTTTTTTTTTTGCATTCTCGTTTGCGGTTATAGGGTCCCTTTTCATTTTCCGTTTGATGATATTCATTTTTAAGCCTATAAATTTGCTGCATATGTATTTGTTTGTTTGTGCATGTCTATGTTTTGTTTGTCCCTATAACACTTCTACATACCTACCAACCTTACTACAATAGCGCGTATTGAGGTCAACTAGTAAACTGTTACTAAGTTCCTTTCCGACTGAGGTCAGCCACTTGCAACACTGTTGTCCTTTGCTCCCTATTGTCCAGTACCGTGACGTTACCCATTTGACCATATATTTCCCCACCATTTTTCCTATACAAACCCATTTGACCCTATAAATGTTTTGACCCTATATATTTCGACCCTATAAATATTTCCGAAATTTTACCTTACATAAACCCATTTGACCCTACAGTGCGCCCAGTAACTAGTCAGATATGCACCTTTGCTGAGACTAAAATGAAGTTTAACAAGTATACCTTATATTGAAAGTCACGAATAGGAAGATGGTGGAATGACTGACTATACAACTTTATGGCCACCAATATAAAAGTTGAATTAATTTTACAGCTGAATTAAAGCATGTTTAGTAATTCAAATTGCTTCATTGTACTGAAACTGGCGTTTCAAACACACGACAGTGCAATATACTGAATTATGGCAAATCACATGGCATTGATACATCTAATGAAAAGAAAGACTTTCACGGTAATCATGTAATAACAATAATTAGGATTACTATATGCAGAGTTTAGAGGCCAATAACGTCTAAGGGACACAGGAATCTCAGGGATGTAGCACATGCAGAAAATACAACACCCGAAACATGTACGTGTTAGTCTGATCTGCTATTAGTAACTTGTTGACCGGATTTTTGTAAGATAAATACCCTCTAATTTTGTCTTTAATACGATTGCAGTAAATGAGCAGGAAGAAATTATATCAGCCGTGAGCTAACAACATAAATTACAGTATTATAACATAAATATGACGATCGTTTCGTCGAGTATTTCCAGGTCAAATTAAACTACGTGCATGTACCACAAACACATGCCCGTATATCCGTTCATAGGAACTTACGGAATGTTTTCATGGTATGTAGTATGCATCTAAATGAATGTCTGAATCGTGTCCATTCTAAATTGAAAGTTCACAAATTATTAATAAAATCAAAACAATGATAATTAACGGTAATGAAGGACTATCAAACATACAGATACAAAAATGAATGAATGGATGTATAGTAAATTGAGAACGGTTAGATGTATTGAAAGATTGATAAAGACACACCTATACTGGTGCATAACTAAACAGAGATGAATGGCTGAATGAATGCATGGAATGGTGCATGCAAGATCCAGAAAACATATTCAAGTGCAAATACACACCAATTAATCCAACCAACATGAAAGGTTTGATAGCTAAGATAGTTTCCAAGCATTTTATCGAGCATTGAACCAAGTAGTGAAAGATATATCATTAATATAAACTGCGTATATGTAACTTTTACATTATGTATTTCTTTTGACGGAAGAAAAAGTATTCTCTCCAGGAAAACGTGGTATTTGATGTTAGAAGACATGGATAGACCAAATACAGGCTTACACACACACACACACACACACACATACATACATACATACACACATACATACACACAAACATATAACGTACACTAGAGGTTCAGACGTCCATCGTATCCTCTATATTTTAATCTTCCGTCATTGTCATTTTTAGACTGCGTGATACTGTTGTTTACCTCAGTCATTAGTGCACCCCTTGTCACTAGTGTTATATATATATATATATATATATATATATATATATATATATATATATATATATATATATATATATATATATATATATATGACTTGCATTACTTGTAAGTTTTTATTTCCTTATATGCTATAACCGCGATATTATATGCTATGACCGCTCCGGTGGCCTAGTGGTTAGACCGTCCGCCTTAGATGCGGGAGTTCGTGGGTTTGATCCCCGACCGAGTCATACCAAAGACTTACAAAAATCGTACTAACAGCTGCCTCGCTTGGCGCTCAACATTAAGAGGTTAGTGTTAGGACTGGTCGGCCTGGTGTCAGGATAATGTGACTGGGTGGGACATCATGCTACATGTCTGCGGCATGATGCCTCATTGATAGACATCACTATAAACTGCCACACTGCAGACATCGTAGCAATAAGATTGAGAAATGGTTAAAGCTACGTTAAAAATCCAACACACACACACACACACACACACACACACTCATTATATGCTACGGATAATTGCTTTTTGCGCTTGACTTTGTCCAAAATCAAGTTCATTTTCTACTTTACCTGTATCATTCACTTTTTTTTTAAATTCAATAAACATCTAATGCATAACTAATCTTTTCTCTGTGATTATATGTTTAATATTTGGATTATTATTAATAGAAGTAAGCATATTTATCTTGGTTTGTGTCAAACATATTGTCTTTTCCATGTTCACTATTTTAATTTTAGTAATAGAACTACTCATTATAACTAAGATTTTATCTTGTAAAC
Source organism: Sinohyriopsis cumingii (assembly GCA_028554795.2). Taxonomy (NCBI): domain Eukaryota; kingdom Metazoa; phylum Mollusca; class Bivalvia; order Unionida; family Unionidae; genus Sinohyriopsis; species Sinohyriopsis cumingii. The sequence continues at coordinate 25,449,059 of CM068841.1, read as the reverse complement.
ATTTAGAACCTTCCATAATGACATTTTCTATTAAATATTTTTTTGTTGCTCACTGTGACATGAACTCAGGCAGAGGACTATATGAATATAATCTCGTTATTGAAAAAATTATGTATTTGTGCTATACTATTTGAGCAGAATCATTTTTTATTATTGTTGTGTCCAGTATTTCATTTGGGCTGAGATTTATTTCTTCAAATTACTTAATTCAAGTTATTCTTCTCTGGAAATGCAAAGTGTTTAAGAATAACTCTCTTGGAAATAGAGACTTGTATTTATAGTGAAATTTCAAATTAGGATATATTCTTGGATGGCATTATTGTGATTCAAAAAAAGACTTGGCACATCACTACGACACAGGCCACCACAAGTACATCAATATTTCCAGCGTTGGGTTGATTTTATGATAACAATACAGTGTGTTCAGAACTTTGGAACTGATCTTGAAAGTTAATGATTATTTGTGATTTATTTGGCAATACCTTCAGTTTTTTTACATTAATCACTTTGTATTCAAGGGTAATAAATTATGTGTTTAATGTTATAAAACTTGTTGCTTCCATGTATTTTCGATTACTTAAATTAGGACCATGGGGTCGTAATATTAGTTAAGCATCGATCGCTGGTTTTTGTACCCGAATTGGTATGCAATTGTGTGATTCCATGTGTGGAACAGCCACATGGTACGTGTACAGTAGTTGTACTCTTTTACTCGTCAGATCATACATATCTATTTGTAAGTTGTGTTTGATTAGTTATTATTCTGATGTGTTTATAAATTTAAGCCCATCCATGCAATTACTCTAATTGTGAGTGCAAACATTGATAAGAGTTCAGTTTACTATATTTATTTACTGGTGCATCTGTGAAACAAAGGACAGAGGCCCAAATAGCTCTATGCATCCAACTAGATTTGTAGATTCTCCAGTTCCAAAAGATTAAAAAAAAAAAAAAAAAAAACAAAACAAAGCAAGACCATAACCTTGACATGTGCAGTAATTTGTGTAGCTGCATAGTCTTTTCAACTTCTCTCCTTCAAATTATGATCTCTCTTTTTTAATTTATTACCCAGTTGATCTGAATCTATTATTCATACCATTGTATTGTTATTTACTGGACCACACTTTGCATCTGTAGATGGAACGAGAGAAGCTGTCTTTATCGTCACTGAATTTGATACAATGTTCCAGGTTATATCGCCCCTATCTACTTCATGATAATCTTTATCCAGGTGCGACACTGATACCGCATGTAGTTATTGATTAATATTGACGTTCTTGTTCACTGTTCAGCCGAGTCTAGACAGGATTCGTGGAAGTCTACCAGTTGATTTTACACGGAATAAATAAGATATAGCTTTGCATCCGGTTGTATTCAAATCTCAAGTCCATGTGACCTTAGTAGGATTGCTGCATCTGTTCATTATATTAACTAATTGCCTACTCGTCAAAGTCGTGGTCAGTTAAATCTAGATTGTGAATCAGGTAAATATATATTTTGATCGAATGCTCTGCTAGAGGATTTGTCGACACAAGCAATGCCGGTTTCTTAACAATTTATTTCAGTAATTGATGGGTTCCGTCGACGAATTACGCAAACATTCATCTGTAATACAGGAGAGAATTGTCCCAGCTTCCCTACAATTGTTCATACAATATGTAATCCATTTTCAAATTTCATGACTTCACGTATCCTTTAAAGTACAAACTTCAAGTTATAAAATAATCTAATTATCAGCATTGGTATTTTATTTGTTACTTCCTATATGTCGGTATTTTGTATTTGCATCACAAGAGAGAAATCAACAATAGTTTTGCCCGCTCATCCCCAAAAATGCGCCATCCCTACCAAAAATAAACCAAACATTCACTCCATGGACACCGTCATAATATTATTCTGAAATCAACGGTGATTTCGTCTTCCACAAGAGCAAAACTTAGTCGATAAATTCATATCTTTAGATTTTTAAAATATGAAGCTTTGACTAGTGCTATATTGTCAAACGTATGATCTTTGTAAGAGACATAAGCTTGATTTCAAATAAGGAAACAGCAAAACAGTGACATAGGAAAAATGACATAAAATATACCTAAATCACAGGCACATAATGCCTATGGTTTATAAAATGGCTTAGCACCTTATGAGTATACCCTAGTCGATGGTAGGGTAACGTCTCATTAGAGCGCAAACCATTAGAGCTTATCACACTAGAGCGCAAAAAATATTTTTGTCCTACTAGAGCTAATCTTATTAGGGCGCATCCCATTAGAGCGCGAAGAACTAGTAACACTAGAGCGCGAACAATGAAAAATACATTTGTTAACTGTAACTTTATATTTATTTTAAATGGGTTGATTCAGAATGAAAAACACATTTGTTAACTGTAACTTTATATTTATTTTAAATGGGTTGATTCAGAATATGGCTAATACCAGTTATCAGTTCAATAGCATCAATGCTCCCATCGTTGTACATTACCGTCAGTTTCAAGAATTCCCTCAGACAGGAAACACCAATTGCTATAATCGAATTCAATACCCCACCACCACCACCACCACCAAACTGGACAACTACAAAAACAAACCATGCTTTTGCAGAAACTGCAAAGGGTGGGGCCACTTCACTAGCTCTTGCAAAAACAATTCAAAATGCGACCACTGTGGGGGCACGCATAATGGGCGATGCAGGAGGAAAGAAATTAAATGCTCTAACTGTACAGGACCTCACCACCCTATATCATATGAACACCCCCTAACTGCTCGTGAATTTGCTGTGGTACAACAAGTGGATTCGAACCACAGACCATATAAAGAAGCAAGACTAAATATCATTCAAAATCCGAAAACTCTACCCCACCCCACCCCACCCAAAAAAAACCAACAAAATAAACCCCACAAATTCAGAACTGAACATTACTACTAATCAAACAATACGCAAACAAAACCACACTAGCCAAAATGATAATAAAGAAACTAACATAGCAAAACAGCACCACCCAAACCAAACACACCCGCGACAATAAATTTTAGTAGGCATTATAATGATAGTATTGTACAAAATACAAAGAATGATCATGTCCCAATCGACATGATTCATCAAGTGTTAACCAAATTAATAAACAAATTATTTCCCAGTCAAAACACGAGATCATAGTAAACCATACCCAAATTATAACAATAGTAAATATCAATAATCAATATGTATCCCACTCAACGTAAATGCTTGATACTGTGGCAGTGGAACTGCCGCGGGATTATTAAGAAAATCCTCGAGCTAATCCAAAAAATAAACTCCGACAAACCTAAACCTGACATTATCTGCTTACAAGAAACCCATCTAACTCAGGCCTCTAAGACCACCCCTAAAATTCCAGGATACTCAACTGTATATACTAAAAATAGTACAAACGATAAATTAAAAAATAGTACAAACGGTAAAATAAAAAGGGCGGTGGGGGTAACAACTTATATTACAGGCTCACTTCCAAACACCTCAGAAGTTACCCCAGATCAAAACCAAGACGCACCTAAACAAATAGAAGTTCAAACTATCATGATTAACACTGGCCAGCATACTCTAAAAGTGCTAATCGTATATGACCCAGGGGAGATAATCCAACAGCAATCAATCACTATACGAAAATGACCACTGACAAAGAGGAAAATATTATCATATGCGGAGATTTTAACTCCCATAAAGTAAGATGGGGAGGAATAACGCAAAACCTAAGGGGAAAACTACTTGAAGAATGCACAACCGAATCCAGTCTGGTTATCCTTAACAATGGAACAAGAACAAGATTAGACCCCATCAGTGGACCACTGTCAGCAATCGACCTCACCATAGTCACTCCTAAATTGTCCCAAATCTCAGATTGGGGAGTTGATCAAAGCAACACCCTTGGAAGCGATCACTTCCTTATCATATTCACACTCAATATAATGACACAAACACACCCAACTATCAATATACCAAGGTGGAGGTGTGACAAAGCCGATTGGGATACATTTAAAATCGCCATCTCAATAACTCTAGCAGATCTTTATAATGATAACATCGATCAACACAATCTAAATGCAATGAACGCCCTCGCTGAGGCAGCTAAAATAAGTATACCCAGAACAGGAGAACAACAACTTAAACAGACTGTCCCATCGAGGAACGAAAAATATAAAGTAGCTCAAAAAAATTTAAAAAAAGGCCCTTAATCGATTTAAACACACAGAGAACTCCAAGGACTTTAGGATTTACAAATATAGGGAACAAGAAATGAAAACAACAATTCAGAATGCATAAGAAAATTCCTGGCAAGCCTTCTGCTCTAACATAAACTTCAAAACCAACGCAAAACAAGCATGGGACAAGATAAAAGCAATAAAGGGGAAAAGCAAGCAACCAACTCCCAAACTGACTGGAAATCTAACTAAAAAAGAAAAGGCAAACTGCTTGGCATCACACTTTGCAAGCATGAGCAGTAACTCCAACCATACCCAAACATTCCAAAAGCACTTCCAAAATGTAGAAAAAAAGTATCCAAACCTCTTCTTCGACCTAGGTTCCAAACAATCTAAATTAAATGAGGACTTCACAATAGCAGAATGGATAGCTGAACTTCCTAAGAAAAAGGCAACCTCACCCGGAGAAGACCAATTTGGCTATGAAATATACAAACACATCCCGGAAAACATGACCGAAATCATACTAGATCTACTTAATAACAGCTGGCCAACTACCCAAAAGTTGGAAAAAAATTATCGTCATTCCAATACCCAAACCTGGCAAAAACCCAAATGACATCAATGCATATAGACCCATATCTCTAACTGATAATATATGCAAAATAATGGAAACAATGATTAATGACAGACTAAAATACCATCTACAAAGCAACAACTACATTGCAGAAACACAAAGCAGCTTTCTCAACTAAAGATCCACCCTGGACCAACTGCTCAGTTTCGAAGCAAGCATCAAGCTAGCATTTAATGCAAGATGCAAATGCAATAGACATCTAATCGCAGTATTTCTCGATCTAGAAAAAGCATTCGATTTGGTCTGGACAAGAGGTCTTAATGGGAAACCTAATCTACACGAAATAACTGGCCGCATACATAACTGGATAGCAGACTTCCTAACAGATTGGAAGATACTGACAAAAGTAGGGGATCAATATTCATATATATAGAACCTAGAAAATGGTATGCCACAAGGTAGCGTGCTTAGCCCCACTTTATTCAAGATCATGCTAAACGACCTTGAAACTATAATTAACAAAAATAAGGTAGATCTATCCCAATTTGCTGATGCTTGTGGGATTTGGAAAGCAGGCAATCCAAACAGCAAAACAGTCATAGGGCAAATGCATCGTAGTCTTAACCAAATAGGCTGGTGGGCAGATAAATGTGGTTTTAAAATATCCAACACTAAAAGAGAAGCCATTATGTTCTCGCCACACAATAGAAATACTATAGAATACCCTAAACTGCACGTACAAGGGGAAATAATAAAATTTGTCAAAATAGCCAAATTCCTAGAAATGTTTCTTGACGAAAACCTAACATGGAAACACCACATGAAAGAGATCACCCAAAAATGTAAAGCTGATCTAAGTCTATTACGAAACCTCAAGGGAACTACATGACCAACCAAGAAACGCTTTTAACACTATATATGGCACTTATAAGAGCAAAAATAGATTACGGATGCCCAGTCTACGAATCAGCTAACCAAACATCGCTTACTAAACTAGATTCCATACAACATAAGGCACTAATCATTTGATATGGAGCACTAAACTCAACCTCCCTAGAAGAGCTCCAAATACGGACAGGAGAACTACCACTGCAACTAAGAAGAAACAAAAGCATATTAAGATATGCCACATGAGTTTTGATCCACAAAACAAGCCACCCCACCAGGAAACTTATCCAACAAAGTAATATCCCTTTCATTAAAAAGCTGAAACCACCACCACCCGTTGCAAAACAATTCATGAACTAACTAAAGATCTTATCCTACCCACTCTACAAGCTGAACAATGCAGTTACCCCGACCCACCACCTAGGATGGGAGGTAACCCTAATTGTAACACAATAGCCCTTACTCATGGCAACAAACAAGACCAGGTACATGATATAAGGACAAAACTATTAGCCGAGCCAGAAGAAAATTCCATAGGGTACACCAATATGTACACCGATGTCTCAAAAATTACAAAACTGTACAAAACTGCTGCGGCAATAGTAATCCCTGAAACCAACACAAAATTCCGAGCTAGATTTCCCGACATCTGCTCCATTTATACAGCCGAATTCTGGGCCATTATTGAAACTCTAAAATGGATCCAACTAAAAAAAAACTAGAAAAGCAGTTATCATTAGCGACTCCCTTAACGTCATCAACTCGATTAAATCAGACCATTCTATCGCAAGAAGTAACTGCCTGAAGGAAACCAACTACTTAATTAAACAACTGCTAAATAACAAACATATAATAGAGTTCATGTGGGTGCTCTACCATATCGGACTAGAATGTAACGATAAAGCAGGCTAAGTAGCTAAACAATTGTATGGCATCATCAGAATTAAAATCGACAATAAGTGGCAACAAGAATGGGATAACAGAAAAAAGGGACACAAGCTATACTCCATACTAAATAAGGTCGTAAGATATACCAACCCATCACAACTCGTTAGAAGTCAGGATCAAAACTTATCAATAGGATACTCATAGGCAAAACTAAATTAGCCAGCAGCTTTGGGAAATATTTCACAATCAACATAAACTTAAATGGCAAATGCCCACACTGTCCACTCTAAGAAGATTTAGAACATGTTTTTAATACCTGCCATAAGTATGGAACCCAAAGTAGGGGCCTACTACGTTTAGGACTAAACAACATAAAATAGGTCCCCACCGACCTATCCAGAATTCCTCAAAGAACAAAACTTAAATAAGGGCATTACTTACAAAAATATTATAAACTTCCTCACCGACATTGGGGAAAAAAGGGGGGATTTAAACAAAAGTGCATGACCCGCTAAACAATAAATAAATACCATTCAATTAATTACAACTAGGGGACAGGCTAACAAACTAAATGTAAGGAACAACAAGACCAGATGTCTTTGAAATGTCTTAGCGATCCGAGTATTCGGCAAAGATTTCTGCTTATCAAAATAGATTTAGCCTGAAAATAACATCACATAAATAACTCTATCCACAAGCTAGCATAATAATCAAAACCAAAAAAGTCCAAACCTACCATAACTAGTTGACAAGCTAACAAACTTCAAATTTGGGAATAAATAAGAACAGATGTCTTTAACAAGTCTTAGCGACCCGAGTATTCGGCAAAGATATCTGTCTTATCAAAACAGATTTAGCCTGAAAATAAAGTAACATCACATAAATAAAGCAAAATAAGAACAATTATCATAACGAGTAGACAGGCTAATAAACTTAAAATTAGGGAATAAATAAATCAGATGTCTTTGACATGTCCTAGCGACCCGAGTCTTCGGAAAAGATATATGTCCTAATCAAAAAGACTTAGCCTAAGAAAATAACAACATACTAATAGCTTCATCCAAAACACTAGGAAAATAAATCAAACATAAAGATAGATTAGCAAGTACTTAGCCCAGCCCTAGCAGCAGGGAGGGCGAATCCGACATTTTGTCCAATCGTCATTTGGCTTAATTAATACTTTCTGCACTCAGCGGATCCGGTGTCGTCAGCGCCTGGTAAAAAAAAAACGACGTCGTCGTCGGAGGATCGTCCAATCGTCATTTGGTTTAATTAATACTTTCTGCGCGCCGATCCCAGCGTCGTCAGCGTCCGGTAAAAAAGCGCGACGACCGCGTCGATGTCATCGCCCTCCCTGCTGCTAAGTGGCTACTTACAATTTAACCGAATATTTGGTCAAGTCCGATACGATATCGTGTCCGAGGATCATGTAAATTTATCGTTACAAATCCATGTGGGGTCGACTGAGCATGACTAAAAAAGTTTCGAAAAACATTAAAGTCCATGTCACCGCCACACCATGTTTGCCAAATATTTCGTAGCGTGTGTGTATCAACGCCGTTGAATACAGCAAGAATATTACAGTTGTCTCTGATTACTTTTGGAATCTGAGTGTATCGTTGAGTGACATATATCACGTCAGTGTTTTTATGCCTGCCTGTGGAAAATATCCTAGCTGGGTTTTTTTGATTGTCTAACATAACATCATCGTACACGACTAGATTGTTAACGTCGCCATCAATATCATCGATACCTGGTGCATCATTGATATCTGTAATAAACTCAATAACATTTTTTTCAGCGATCGCTGATGCATTCTCGTTGAAATCTTTCAACACCTCGTAGCATCCTTGATCGTCCACGCTAGGGGCGATTAAATACAACTTATCCCACTTCATCCATCTCATTATTAAATTAAGTAACAATTGCGTCTTGCCGGATCCAGATGGTCCGATGATAATCATCCGGATCGAGTTTGGTAACGCTGCAACATGCTTAACTGGTTCTCTTGTTTTCGTCGCTGAAAAGTCAATTATATTCATATCTCTATACATAAATTATGGATCTATATTGTGTGAAGTGTAGAGTACGTACTGGCACAAATGATATGACAACCGTTACAACAAGAAATAATAGATCGGCACTTACTGGTAAGTGTGTACAATGCGGTATAAAGAAATTTAGATTTATTTCTATTAGACCCGGAGATGTTTTTAAAAAAAGCGAGGAGGTGACATCGCAGCCAAGTTATCAAAACTCCCCGGAACCCCGTGGGCGAAGTATCCAGGAGAAAAACATCTCCCAGGATATAGCTACTGTGGCCCCGGAACACGATTAGATATCAGACTCGATGATCAAAATCAGCCCAAACCCGGTGAGTATCCAATAAACGCTATCGATAAGGCGTGTCATGCTCATGATGTTGCTTACTACAAAAGTAGCGATCTGCAACAGCGTCATATCGCGGACGTAAAATTAATTCACGCGTTAAATGCTATTCCTGATAAATCCTTCAAAGAAAAATTGGCCTCATGGTTGGTAAAATCGGCTATGAAAGGTAAATTAATGATTGGAAGCGGAGCTTCTCGCGCTGGTAATTGAAAACGCTAGCGTTTATAATGACAACATGGAATCCATCTATTATTCTCCGAGAGGATACTGGAAGGGGAAGTCCGCAATTGGTAAGCTTGCAAGCGCTGCAAAAGTGAAAAAGGCCACTGCGGCTAATTGGTTATCCAAACAGGCTATATGGCAAATCTATCTACCACCGCCTAAACAAATCAACTTCTCGCGCTTTGATGTCAGCGTACCTAATGAAGTTCATCAGGCTGATATACTATTTCTGCCGCATGACAACGGTTACAAATACGCGCTAACCGTAGTTGATGTTGCGAGTCGATACAAACAAGCGGAGCCGTTAAAAACAAAGTCAGCAACTGAAGTAGCCGATGCGTTTGAGCGGATTTATCGAAGAGGCCCTCTGCGCTGGCCAAATCTATTACAAGTTGATCCTGGTAGTGAATTTCGCGGCGCTGTTTTATCAACGCTGAAACATCATAGCGTCGCGGTACGACGAGGTCATACTGCGCTACATCGTGATCAGGCAATTGTTGAACGATTCAATCGGACTGTTGCTGAACGGTTATTTGGATATCAGTACGCAAAAGAATTCATCCAAGAAAAACGATCTCGTGAATGGGTTAAAAGGTTGCCAGGCGTAATTGCAGCGTTAAATAACGAGATTACCCGAGCAATCAACATGAAGCCCAGCGATGCGATTAAAAAAAAGTATATACCCGGAAGATCAAAAATAGATAGCGTTTCCAAGCCGATTCTTGGCGATGTCACTGTTAGATATCTGTATGAACCAGGAGAGCTTGAAGGCGGTAAAAAAAGAGCTACTGATCCTATCTGGAGTGTTACCACACATAACATATCAACGATAACACGATCAACTGATAGACCACCGATCTATAGACTGGATTCAACTGCCCCACAGCGGGTGTTTACACGCGAGCAACTTCAAGTGATACCTGACGATACTCAATTGCCTCCGCGTGGTCTTAACTAGCGCCGTTGCGTCTATTGCACTCAAGACAGGTCAACCTCACATTGTTTTTGACATGACCGAGACTGTTATCGATCCTGTCCACGGTAAATTGGCGAGCGTCTTTATCCGAATAACGCCAGCGCATTACACAATTACAACTCGCGCAGTGATTATTCTGTTGTTGTCGTAACGCAATTATTAATTCGGCATCAATATCAAAACGCCGCTGTTTTTTTTATCCTGTTGGCCGTAACCCGAGAGTTTTCTATCAATGACGCTTGCATCGATGATGTCGTTGTCGTTGGTGACTCCGTCACTGACTCCGTCAACAACAATTCTTCGAAGCTGATTTATCCTCCGTACTCTGGACACTGCAAGATAGACTAGATTTGACCATTCGATGCGATTATCAACCATCCAAACAATTGTGTCCGTGATAGTCAGTCCCTGCGAGGAATGTATTGTCGTTGCGTATCCTAGCGTCCACGGGGATTTATCAGCACGTAGCGCGTCCTCGACGACGCTGATATCAACGAGCACGATATCATTCAGCACGAGAACCTGTTTTTTTGTCCCTGACGCTGTCGGGCCTGGAATTTCAACTTCAATGTTTTGCCGCCGTGTATCCGTGGGTCTATAACATAACGGCACTGGGCGCGTTGGAAACTTTTCCTTATGCAACGTAAACAACTTTTGCTGAAGTGTGTCTCTGACTATCTTTCTACTCGCTACAATCAAATCGTTTGGTCTCCATGTTTCCCAGAATTCATTTAACGGCGTTTCCGGAATCACCTCGAGGATTATTTCACATTGAACTCTATCCGGCTGTAATCTGATTAATTTTTTAACCTCGCGCAGTTGTTCATCAAGTGCTCGGTAATCAGTGTCGGTTTCTTCATAATAGTCCACAAAACCCTTTAACCAATCATGTGGGCCCTCGCCGACAAATGGTGGTGGTTGGCCATGATCTCCGCACATTATCACCGCTGTATTCGCGAGCAGCAACCAATCAAGAAACATTTGTAAAACATCTAACGAAACAGTACATATTTCATCCCAGATGATAACCTCAGGAATAAATTTTTCACCCATTCGATCAGGAGTCCACTCACCGCCGCTGTATCGAAAAAAGCTGTGATAAGTAACGGCGTCAACATTTCGTTGTTTTATCTCTCGCGCTAGTCTATGGGTCGGTGTAAGCACGATTATACTTGCCCGCGTTCGAAATAATTCAATTGCCCGAGTCGTCTTTCCTGACCCGCCACAGCCGCTTAAATAAACTGTTTTGTGCCTACAAATTGGATCAGAACACGGTGGTGCATTAGACCATTCTGATAGATTATCACCGCGTAAGTAGTTGTTCTCAACGGTGACATCTGCTGACGGGGAATAATCGCGTCGTATTTCATTTTTAATTCTCCATGTGCCCCAACTCTCGTCCGGACTAGTAAACTCGGCTACGTTTTCCTTATACTTTACGTCTATGTAAAATGAATCAATCGCAACTCTAACCGCGGTGTCGGGAAATCTATTTATCATCGAGAATAAATTGATAGCGGCGTAACCCAGCATAGACGCCCTCAAATGCGGGTATGCTGGGCTGTCTCCATCGCTGTAAGTAACAACTGTACCCAACCTTGTTCCATTGGACAAGAAAGCTGTTTTACAGTTCACGTATTTATTTTTCGCCACTGCGTCCTTGATTACGAAATCATATTCTGCGTCATCTATAATCAGCCGTGAGCAATATCGTTTGTAATCGCAGTTTTTTCCACCTTGTGTGAACTTACCAATTATTCTTCTACCGAGATCTTTTGCCTCTCTGTTTCGTTGGTTGAATATCTTTTTGGACCATTCGATGATATATTCCTCGTTGGCATCAATGTGTTTTTTGGACTCGTCAATTATGCTATCTAGACGCTCCGGTTCTGGTAACCAGACTTTAGTCTGCGCTCGATATGATATAATCGCGTCACTGACAATTAACGAAACTAGCATTTTACAATCAATCATATACCGTAGCAGCGCTATTGGCAGCCACTTCTTTTCATTCATGTGTCTACCGATCCAAATATAGCAACAGCGATGAAGTCCCGCCGCGAACTCAAATGATACTATGCGAGCGAATCCAGTTAAATCAAAATCAGGCAGTGGTCCATTAATAGCAACACGAGTCATTTCATGTCTGGGGTGTCCAAATCGTTTAAAGTACTCAGCGGCGGATCCATACCCGAGAAAACTCGCTGGATAACAGGCAACCATATCAACGGAAATCATAGCGTCGCGGTTGTATCCAGTGTTCCATAGTCCACCGTGATAGTATTCCAAACAACTGGATTGTACATCCGGTAGAAATTCCTTGCGTGTTGGACTCCACGCATTTTTCCTTGCTGCAACATGAGCCGCAACCGATGGAATCGTAAAACAATTTGTTAGCAGTTGTTCATCATGCTCTTCAAATTCCATGGCGGTTTTTTTCATCTTGTTGTGAAACGCTTCAGTGCGATATAATTCACCGTTTGGTCTTACAAACTGATCAAAGGTATCCGCATCGTTTTTAGCGCTGCGAAGTAACCACACTGATACAGGGTCGTT